>CM049430.1:48748418-50127168 GCA_026929855.1 Poa annua
GCAACCAACTCAGGAATCCGAGATGCGCACCCACATACCATCATCGACTGGATTGGGCCCTCTTTCTTTCCTTTATTTTTTTCTCTTTTTCTTTTTCTTCTCCCACCCGACATGCACGAGTCGCTCTTATTACTTCTTCCCTCTGCTATCATTGACCAGAGACCGAGCCGACCAGCCCCCGGGGGGCGAGTCGGGGCAAAGAAGCTGGGGTCAGGCGGAGGTAGCCAAGGTGCAGGCGAAGTTGGGCGGCTGGAGTACGGAGGTGTCGGGCTTGTCGGAGTCGCGGTTTGTGAAGACGATGTCGGAGGCGCGGCTGGCCGAACTCGGACGGTGCATGCCGGGCGTTACGTCGGGCGGGAGCGCGGACGTCCGGGACGAGTCGTCACCGGGTCGCCAGCTTGATCTCGGATGACGCCGAACTCGGGGGCGCAAGCGATGTCGGAGGAGGCTCAGGCGAGGTCGTCCGAGTTCGATGACGAGGCCGTGCCGGGCGGGACGCGCCGGTGCGGGAGTGGCGGGGATGAGGGGATGCCGGGGCCGGCCAGGTCGAGGCGAAGGCGTGGGATGTCGGAGAGCTCGATGCGTGGGCGTGGGATGCCGGGGCGACGTTGGGCAGGATCCTCCGAGGTCGGGGATGCGTGCCGGTGACGGAGGCCGAGGTCGGGTCGGAGAAGATCTTGGGCATCGTTGAGGTCGGGCGGAGGCTGAGGCAAGGTCGAGGTAGCCAGATTGATCCAGGACGAGGCCGAACTCGGGTGCGCCATCGGAGGAGCCACATCAGGGCACAACCATGCTGTCGATGTCGGCGGCGTCGTGGTCGTGTCCGAGGTCGGGTGAGTCAGAGCGCCGAGGTCGGGTCGCCGCCGTAGTTGGGGAAGCCAGGATGCTCCATGTTGGGGAAGAACTCAGGCGGCGCTGGGATGGAGACTCTGGGGCACCGCGACTTGGAGGCGATGTTAGGGGCGGCAATGTCGACCGAGGTGAGGGCGCGAGCGAGCTTGGCGCTAGCTCGGGCGTGGCGGAGCTGCGGGCAGCCATGCGCCTGCTGGAGAGGGGCTCGGGTGGCTGGGGCAGAGCATGTCGAAGACGGAGGCGCGGGTTCGAGGGAGTCGGGCGGCCGGTCGAGGAAGTCGGGCGGTGCACTGTTGAGGCCAGGGAGTCACGGGGCAATGTTGGGCGCAGCCGAGGTCGGGGGCGATTAGGCCGTGGGCGACGTGCTCGTGGAGAAGGTTGAGGACGTGGTCGTGTGGGAGCGAGGATGCAGGCGAGGCAGGGGATCTCGATCTGTCGAGGTCGGTCAACTCTGCCCACGGTTGGACGTCTCGGGCCGATCAAAGAGGATGTCGGCCAACCGGGATAAAATCAACTCGGCCTATCTCAACCGAGCCAGATAACGCTGGTCCAAATTATGCCTTCTTGTTCTTCTCCATGTCTTCCTATTTTACCTCTGATATCAACAAAATAAGAGAAATAACCCCGTAGTTTAGGGTATCGAGGATTACATCCCCGACACTAGTCCCCGAGTCTATGGGGGATTCGTAGAATCGCGCAGAGACTTAGCAAAAATAGCAACATCATCTGTCTTTACCTACTGCACCTTGTACCTGCAAAAATACAATCATATGCCGGTTTCTTAGCCACTCTGGGCGTTTTACATACATAGATGTCTTTGGCCACTGTCGGCTTGACATAAACATATAACACATGTCGGTTTTTAGCCACTCTGGGCGTATACCGACACGGACGCCCCATGTGCCAGCCTTTAGCCACTTTGGGCATATACCGACGCAGAGTCTCACGTGCCGACTTTTAGCCACTCTGGGCGTATACCGACACAGACGCCTCCAACCTTTGCTGATTTGACATATGTGTATCTCAGGTGTCCTGGTATTTCGGCCACTCTGGGCATATAACACAGGCTTCGGTATCTCGTCCACTCTGGGCGTATCACAGATGTCTCGGTATCTCGGCCACTCTGGGCACACATGTTTCGGTATCTCGGTTGTTGCCTTTGGCGAACTTTGACACACCGTAACAAATGACGATTTGGAAATATTGCCCGATGCCATGATACATTGGCGAACCGAAATAAACGGGGATCTGGAGATATGGCATGATGCCGCGATATATTGGCGAACCGACATATATGGCGATCTGGAGATATTACATGATGCCGTGATATGTTGGCGAACCGACATAAACGACGATCTGGAGATATTGCATGATGCCGCGATATATGGGTGAACCGACATAAGTAATAACTGAGATGAGATATGCCATTTAGAACTCGGCAAGCCGACATCAACGATTATCCGACGTGAGTAATAATTCGGTATGATATGTCATCACTCGGCAAGCCGATACCAAAGACCATATGCAGTATTTGTTGACGCAATAATAAATATAAGATGGATCTGAGATAACCAACATAATGACCGACATAACCAAGATCTTTGACATGAATATCCTCTCGGTAAAACCGACATCCCCTTTTAATGTTAGTCTAGGCAGGCATGTATAATAAATATTTAACAGGAGCGACAGTTCTAATTAACAGGTCAAGATGAATTTAATGCCAGACAGAAAATACGACTATCTGCCGAGTTAGGCATAGGAATACAGACTCGGTTAACTGAGTCCCCGGGTCAAAACATCTCTCTCCCGGGGAAAACACACATACAACATATGCCGAATTTCTTTTTAGACCGAGTCCCCGAGTTTCTTTTCGTGTTCACTATACTCAAAAACTCTGTTTTTGACTACCATTCAGGCGTTCGTCAGTCGAGTCACGAGGTTATATCAGATATCATACATTACTTTTAACTTTGAAACACGGTTATAAGTTTATTCGGCATACCGACTACACGGATAACCAAGCGGATAAATAAATACTGCATTCCCCGAGTCCAGTTTCGGGGTGCCAGCACACAAACGACATAGCCGGAACCGAGATATAACATGCAAATAAATAAATTTAATTCGAGTTACTCTACCGACTAAGCATGCAAGGCACAACTGAGCGATAAGCTAGTGCCCGGGTCAAGACATCTTGCCCCCGGGGAAAAATAAACATACGACATAACAGGTCAGTCCCTGGGTTACGATATTTCGTTCCTGTGTAAAATAATTAAGCATGATGCAAAGGGGCAGTCCCCGAGTACATCCTAAGACTAAATATCTAGCATGCAATCCAAATGACCAGTAAGTACTCACATTACGCCCACCTGACCGAAATGCACTGCCACGGTCAGGACATCCAACGCTAGAACTCGGTCCGTCCGAGATGCTGGATTGCCCGAGATGCGTAAGGACATCTCCTACGGGGCTGCTCATTTCCGGACCGATTTGGTCCGGATTTTGTCCGTTTGAGCAGCCCCGGACAGTGCGCGGATGACGTGGGGCTACCTTGCGGGTAGCCCACGATGATGCTACCTGGGCCGCGCCAAGGATGGGAAGGCCCGCAGAAGGCCCACTCGGGGTACCTCATATCCTAGTCCGACTCGGTTAGGTCTTGTAACCTACCGTATCTGTACCAACCACCCGAGACCTGGCTGCCTATAAAGCCAGGAGGGTTGCCCGTCCTAGAGGACACGCTCATAAGCACGGCGACAAACCCTAGCGAGATCGCAATCTCGCCATTGTAATCGCTACTCGCATCAATAACCAGACAAGGAGGAGTAGGGTGTTATCCTCCGCGAGCCTGAACCTGGGTAAACCTCGCTTGTCAGCCGTCGTGATCACCTTGCACTCATCTCTCTCCCCATCAATCAACCCGGGGTGCACAACCTTGGGACTTGTCGAGTTACAACCTCGTCAATTGGCGCCGTCTGTGGGAAGTTCAAACAAGTGCTAGGATCATGGTCGCACCGGCTCCATCCGCAATGAAGATCGGCGCATCCGCCATCAGGGAGTCGATCCGATTCGGCTCCTTCGAGTACATCGTCCACTCGCCAGCTCATCAATCGTTGTACGCCGATCTGGACAAAGGTATTCACATCAACTTCGGCTCCATATTCTGTTGCATCGATAGTCGTGGCATACTCAGGTCTACGACTACTGCGCTACGCGCAACGGCGTCACCAAAATCGCCAACCATCGCGCTCGCTGGACCCGCCAAGATCGCATCTGCCGCACCCGCGGAGATCGCGACCGCTGGACCCGCCAAGATCGCATCTGCCGCACCCGCGGAGATCGCGACCGCTGAACCCGCCAAGATCGCATCTTCCGCACCCGCGGAGATCGCGACCGCTGAACCCGCGAAGATCACATCTGCCGCACCCGCGGAGATCGCGATCGCCGAACCCCCGAAGATCGCATCTGCCACACCCGCAGGGTTCGCGCCAACTGCACCCGCGAAGAGGGCATCTACATCGACAATCTCGGCAACGGCCGCACGAATCGAGTCTACAACCCCAACCTCGGTCGTGCGGTCAATCAAGCCAAGATCGACCTCCACCGCCGCACCCGCACGGGCGACCAGGGGCCCGCGTCCAACAGCCATGTTGCGCGCGCCCTCGTCTTCGTGGGAATCTCAAGTCTACCCCAAGCCAATCGCACTCGCCCCGGCGAGTGTGAGCACATGGACAATCGCGAAGAGACGCGACAGCGGGTGCGCTGCGTGCCACGTTGCAGCAATTTTCGACCCCGAGCAAGAAGCGGGTGACAGAAGCAGCAGCGGCAGTACCAACTCCCCAACTCAAGTCTACCCCAAGCAAGTCTTCATGGCCGGCACAGCACCGCATGACGACGAAGACGAACCCGCATACCCACTGGAGGTGGACATGCCGGACCAGACGAAACTTGTCATCACGCGGGATATGGCGATCCAAGCCATGAAGCATGTGGACGAAGGCACGTTCCCGCCACCCAACGCACCTCGAGAAGATCACCTGGCGGTCCAGTACTTGCTACGCAAGTAAGGCGAACGAATTCGCGCCGAGAAAGCCGAACTTCTCAGGCGCAAAAGGGACGCGGATGCATCGAGTGCCAGGCGAGCCGCCCTCTCCTTCACATCCTCCACAGAGGTGAACCAGGGAGCACGGCGAACCAGAGCCCGTGTCCCCCACATGGCAGAAGCTGATCGAACAAGGCTCACCCGCAACCTCGACTCGTCCTTCGTCACCGAAGATGAAAACGGGATACCCGTCCCAAAGACGGCGAACGCCGCCCTGATATCAGTCGAGACATACCTTCGGCTCACACAGCCACCGGAGGGGGACGCGCGCTCCCTACTCCACAAGCAACAAATTGCATCCATAAGGGCAATCCAAGAAGCTCTGGCGGCCAAGGGGCCAAACAACCGAGCGAATGAACCAACGACATCAGGCATCCCAGCAGCGCAGCGACAGCCGGTCAAGGACCTCCGTGATGTCCTGACACAGAAGACGGTGGACCGCAGCCGCAAGGAGCGTTCGGCTAGCGTGGCACACGCGAACGACAACGCCGACCGCGACTTCGAGCCGTGCGGCGCAGCATGCTTTAGCTTCAACATCCGCGACACCCGCATGCCTAAAGGCTTCAAGTTGACGGCTGGCACACCAAAGTACGACGGGAAGCAAGACCCAAAGCTATGGCTCGAGGACTACCTCATCGCTTGCACCTGTCAAGGCGGAACGTCGACTACAGCAATGCAGTACATCCAGCTGATGCTGACAGATTCGGCACGCGGGTGGCTCACCAGTCAACCCAAAGACCCTTTCTGGACATGGGAGGAATTCCAGGACAACTTCATCAAGAGTTTCTCAGGAACATTCGCCAGGCCAACGACCTATATCGAGTTGCAGGCCTGCAAGCAAGGGAAGGATGAGTCGCTCCGCTCTTACATCCAGAGGTGGACACTCCTCCGCAATACCATGGAACCCGTATCAGAGGATCGAGTGATGGACGCCTTCATGCATGGCGTCGCTCGCCGTGACCTCTGGGAGGAATTCGGTAGGCTCCAGCCGAAAACCACAATAGAACTCATGAAGACAGCCAACCAGTGGGCCGAAGGAGAGGACTATGTCCGCGAAACTTCTCCCAAAAAGGAAGGCGAAACAAGCAACTGGCGCGAAGCACGTCAAAAGAAGAAGGCACGTTACACCCACGATTCAATCGAATTAGTAGCGGCGGGTTATGATGGAAGTCAGAAGCGCGAGTGGAAGCGCCCGTTGACCCCAGCAGAGGAACTGATGCAACCCTGTAAACATCACTCGTTCCGCAACCCGGCAACAGGAAAGTGGGGTTCAAACCACCTGTTAAAATATTGCCGCAAAGCAAGAAAGATCTACCACGCCATGCAGCAAATCATCGCCCCGGTGCAGGCCATACAAGCGGCGCCACAGCTAGTCATCCAGGCAGCACCCGCAAACAACAATCAAGTGCAGGCGGCAGGAGCATTCCCCCAGCCGCAGCAGCAGCAGCAAGGTCCGTCGGCAGCAGCCAACACATACCCAGCCGCACGGGGACAGCTGAACATGATCCAGAAGGGACCCCCGTCGAACAGGAGGCAGAAAATCATCACACGCCAAGTACTTCAAGCCATCAACAGCCCGCGCGCGGTACCAGACTACCTGCGCGGGTCGGAGACACCAATCACATTTTCCAGGGCAGATCACCCAGCGGAGGTAGTCCGACTCGGGCACGCCGCACTCGTGATTGAGGCCTTGATCGGCGATTACAGCCTGAAGAAGGTATTCTTGGACGGAGGCAGCGGCATCAACATCATATTCGCCGATACCCTCAGACGAATGAACAGGTCGACAGAGAAGTTGCCGGAATCGGAAACCACCTTCCACGGCATAGTACCAGGGCAAGCAATCACGCCCATGGGAAAAATCACACTCGACGTCATCCTCGGTACACCCGAGCACTTCAGGAAGGAGTCGATAGACTTTGAGGTCGTCGACTGGAAGTCACAATACCACGCCATCCTCGGACGCCCAAGCTTTGCCAGGTTCATGGCAGTACCCCACTACGCCTACCTGATGATAAAGTTAACCGGGCCGAAAGGAGTGATCACCGTCCGCGGCGACTTCGGGCTCTCCAACAGCTGCGATCGCGAGTTCACCAAGATCTCCGAGTTCTTCGGCGTCGAAGAGCACTTCAAGGCCATATCAGCCGACAATGACAAGACCATCTTCCCGGCTCGCAAGAAGCCCGCCAAAGACGCAGCGTTCAACTCGAATGACGACACTGTCACCCACCAAGTCCATCTGACCGACAGCGGAAAAACGGTCAAGGTCTCATCGAGTCTGACCCCCGCATAGGAAGGCGCGCTCGTCGAGTTCCTACGTGAGAACTGGAAAATCTTTGCATGGCAACCCTCTGACATGCCAGGAATACCCAGGGAACTCGCCGAGCACTCTCTAAAAGTCCACAAAGACGCAAGACCAGTCAAGCAATCCATGCGACGCTTCTCAGGACCCAAACGAGACGCGATCACCATGGAAGTCGACAGATTACTGCACGCCAAGTTCATCCGAGAGATCAAGGACTCGGACTGGGTCGCCAACCTGGTTCTAGTTGAGAAAAAGAAGACGAAGAAACTGCGCATGTGCGTTGACTTCACCGCAGTCAACAAATGCTGCCCCAAGGACCACTTCCCGCTACCGCGGATAGACCAGATCATCGACTCGACTGCAGGTTGCGAACGCCTATCTTTTCTGGATGCCTACTCAGGTTACCAGCAGATCAGGCTGAAAGTCGAGGACGAAGAGAAGACAGCCTTCATCACACCCGACGATGTCTTTTGCTACCAGACGATGCCGTTCGGGTTAAAGAACGCAGGTGCCACGTACCAGCGGACAATGCAAGCATGCCTCAAGGGGCTAATCGGGCAGATCGTCCAAGTCTACGTCGACGACATTGTCGTCACTACCCGAAAGGAGGATACCCTAGTCGACGACCTCCGCAAGGTCTTCGCTGCGCTGGACGTATATCAGATCAAGCTCAATCCAGAGAAGTGCGTGTTCGGCGTACCAGCCGGAGAGCTACTAGGGTACCTCGTATCCGCAAGAGGAATCGAAGAAAACCCCGAGAAGGTGCAGAACATACTCACAATGCCAGCACCAACCAAGCTCAGGGAGGTGCAACGATTAGCCGGCCGAGTCGCAGCTCTCAGCCGGTTCATTAGTAAGTTGGGAGAGAAAGCCTTACCTTTCTACCAACTGATGAAGAAGGCAGACAAGTTCGAGTGGACACAAGAGGCGCAGGACGCGTTCGACCATCTCAAGAAAACACTGACAACGTCTCCAGTCCTCGTGGCACCACTGGAAAATGAGCCGCTGTACCTATACGTCTCAGCAACGAACAGGGTGGTAAGCACGGTGCTCGTAGTCGAACGCGAAGAAGAAGGGCACAGTCACCCGGTATAGAGGCCCGTCTACTACCTCAGCGAAGTACTCACCTTGTCCAAGCAGAACTACCCTCATTACCAGAAGCTGGCATACGGAGTCTTCATGACCTCCAGAAAGGTCGTCCACTACTTCTCCGAGCACCCGATCACGGTGGTAAGCTCCTCTGGACTAGCAGACATCCTCACAAACCAGCGCGCGACAGGACGAGTCGCCAAGTGGGTTGTCGAACTAGGACCATGGGGGCTGAAGTATGCTCACCCGAAGTCCATCAAGGCCCAAGTTCTCCCAGAATTCACAACCGAATGGATAGAAGCCCAGCTACCAAATGTCCCCGACCTGTCCAACGCATGGACAATGTACTTTGATGGCTCGAAGAAATTCAAGTCAGCCGGGGCAGGAGTCGTGCTCATCTCCCCCAAAGGCGACAAGCTCAAGTATGTCCTACAGATGGACTTCCCGACGCCGTCCAACAACGAAGCCGAGTACGAGGCCCTGATCCACGGCATGCGGATGGCCAAGAACTGCGGCGCCACACACCTCATGATCTACGGCGACTCTTACCTGGTGGTACAGCAAACCATGAAGTCCTGCGACGCCGTCGCTGACAACATGATCGCCTATAGAGACCTCTACAATCAGATGGAAGGGAACTTCGACGGCTGCGAGCTGCGCCACATTGGCCGTGAAAGCAACGAGGAAGCCGACGTCCTCGCTAACATGGGCTCAGACAGGGTGCCAGTCCCACCCGGCGTCTTCCTCGAGTGCATCACGCAGAGATCCATCAAGACTCAGAGTACAGCAAGCACAGCCACAACAAAAGGCGATGACAACCCGCCAAGCCAAGACAAGGTCCCCATGGAGGTCATGTTGGTCGAAGCCACATGGACAGGACCATACCTGGCATACATACTACATCAGAAGCTGCCAGCCGACCCAGTCGAAGCAAAGCGCATCATCAGACGCTCCAAAAGTTTCACCGTCATCAACGGAGAACTCTACAAAAGAAGCATCTCAGGAATACTGCAAAGGTGCATAGATCCAGTCGATGGCCAAGCCATCTTACTCGACATCCACGCGGGTATCTGCGGGCATCACGCCAGCAGTCGGGCACTGGTGGCCAAGGCGCTACGCGCCGGATTCTACTGGCTGACAGCCATGCAGGACGCCGAGGAGCTGGTGAAGAAATGCACAGGGTGCCAGAAATTTGCCAACAAGCCGCACGCCCCGGCGTCAGAACTCAAGACAATACCATTAGCCTGGCCCTTTGCCCAATGGGGTCTGGACATGGTGGGCCCGCTGAAGAAATCCTCACCCGGAGGTCACACTCACCTCCTGGTCGCACTCGATAAGTTCACAAAGTGGATCGAAGCCGTGCCCATCACAAGTTCGACTGCATCCACAGCGGTCAACTTCATCCGGTCAATCATCTTCAGGTTTGGGGTACCAAACGGGATCATCACCGACAACGGCTCGAACTTCACAGCCGAAGAATTCAAGGACTTTTGCTCAGAGCAGGGGATCAAACTCAACTATGCGTCTGTCTCGCACCCGCAGTCCAACGGACAAGTGGAGAAAGCCAACGGCCTCGTCTGTAGCGGCATCAAGAAACGACCGCGCGTGCCCCTGAGACGCGCAGCGGGCGCATGGGTGGAAGAACTTCCATCGGTCCTCTGGAGTCTGCGAACAACGCCGAATAGATCCACCCAGCACACTCCATTCTTCATGGTGTACGGTGCAGAAGCGGTCCTCCCCTGCGACATCAAGTTCGACGCACCAAGAGTAGTCGCCTACGACGAGTCGGAAGCAGAGGAAGCACTCGAAGACAGCAGAGACACCCTGGATGAAGCGCGAGACATCGCCCTGGCACGATCAGCCGTGTACCAGCAGGACCTGCGCAATTATCACACTCGGAGGCTGCGACCAAGAGCGTTCGTTGCAGGCGACCTGGTTCTTCGACTCAAGCAAAAGAAGGTGCACAAGCTCGCCTCCCCATGGGAGGGCCCGTACATCGTAACAGAAGCAATAGGCAATGGAGCTTACCGCCTAAAGGACTCGAAGACAGGAGCAGACTGCAGCAACCCATGGAACGTAGCACAACTCCGCCGGTTCTACGCCTAGTTCAAAACAGCCATTGTACAAGGAAAACCAGCGCGGCAGGTTTCAGACGCACTCTTTCCCTTACCAGGGTACCTGAGGGGACTGGAAGGGTTTTAATGAGGCGGCCTGTTCGCAAGAATCAATAAAGTGATTTGAAGAAATTCTGTCCCCTTTACCTGTCACTCAGAGGAAGCTCAAAAATCCTAGGCCGCCACTCGAACCACTCCGGGGCTGCGCCACACAGGTTGAAATATAAGCTTAGGTCGCCACTCGGATAACTCGGGGGCTGCGCCACACAAGCATACCCAAAATCCTAGGTCACCACCCGAGCTACTCGGGGGCTGCACCACACAGGTTGAAATAAAAAGCTTAAGCCGCCGCCCAACTTACTCGGGGGCTGCGCCATACAAGCATAAAGTCAAAAAATCCTAGGCCGCCACCCGACCGACTCGGGGGCTGCGCCATACAGGTCAAGTTCAAAACCCTAGGGCGCCGCCCGCCACACACGGGGGCTGCGCCACACAGGTCACACTTGTAACCCTAGGCTACCACTCGACTTACTCGGGAGCTACGCCAAACAGGACCTCCAGAAAAATCCTCAGCCGCCACTCGAACCTAATCGGGGGCTGCGCTGCACAGGTCAAGTTCCAAATCCTAGGTCACCACCCGACATACTCGGGGGTTGCGCCAAACAAGTAACACTTGTAACCCTAGGCCGCCACTCGACCTACCCGGGGGCTGCGCCATACAGGTCTTCGCCAAAATCCTAGGCCACCACTCGAGGGACTCGGGGGCTGCGCCATACAGGTCAAGTTGCAGAAATCCTAAGTCGCCACCTGATATAATCAGAGACTGCGGCATGCAGGTCACACTTGAGAAACCTAGGTCGCCGCCTAGCATTCTAGGCGACTGCGCCATACAGGTCGCAAACTCAAATCAGGCACTCACTTTCGAGTAAAAAGATCAACTCTTATAATTCCAAAGTGTTTCAATCAATTGTCATACTTACACAGGCACATTTGCCACCCTATAGCTAACCCTGTACACCAGACGACAGCTACTCTACACTGCAGGTTCAGCCTTCGGCGCATCAAGGGGCCCTACAAGGCGCTCGCTCAGGTCCTGAACCTGCCGGATAATCCGACGCGCAGCCGCCAAGGTCTCGTCGAAGTCATCGTCACCCGGCAGGCCTTCAAGCACCCGCTCAAGCGGAAGATGTGGCCGGTGCATTCGGACGTATGCCAACGCAGCGTTCGCACCAGCCACAAGTTGAGCGTCGACGACCTCCTTCAACCCTTCACCATCGCGGAACCTCTCCAGCAAGGCAGACAACCCGTTCGGCTGCGCATTATGCGGGAAGTACACACGATTGATGTGCCAAAGTGTCTTCCGGCAGCTCTCCAGAAGAAAAGAAGCGCACCACGTGCGATCAAGCATGGTGGCAAGGACGCGCCCCCTCGACCGGTTCACCCAGAACTGTCGAGCTTCGTAGGAGTCGTCGGACGCCTCTCGGGTGACTCGCTCCTCAACGCGAACCCGCTCAGCCTCCCAGTCTGGATTAACATCTGCGCACATAAAATGCAAGTAAGAACGAGAAGGAAAGCCACAAAGGACGGCAGCCGCCAAGAAGGATACATACCTTGCAGCTGCCGACTGATCAGGTCGATCTCCCCAAGCAAAAAGTCCTCACGTCGCGAGAACTCCGCCGTGGGATGCGACTGAGAACGATGTAGCAGCCGCTCCGTATTCTTCAGGGTCGCCTCAAGCTCCGCCACCTTGTTCTTCAAACATGTGATTATCCGCTGATCGTTGGCACTGCGGGGAGGAGCCGGCGCCGCCCGACGACGGCGAGCACCCGAAGAAGAAGCCGCGCCACTCGGCACGGCCACTGGAGAAGGCGGAGCATCATCGCGCGCAGCACTCTGCCAGGGACACGCAGAGTCAATATAATCATGCGACTGCGAAGCACAGATCAACTCAGGAGAAATAAGGCCAGCAAAATCAAATATTGAAGACCAAAAGACCCGACAGGGCAATATTCATTACAAGCATGAAGTTCAAAATACAGATCGCGGCGACTGCCGCATTCCTACAACTATGCCTACTCTAAGGCCGCGGACTGCGACCGGGAACGGCCCTTCCGAGCAGCCGCCTCAGTCGCCTTAGCAAGGGCCCTCTCGAAGAGTGCCACAAGCTGCGCAGCCAGCTGCGAGGCGCGCTCCTTCACGCCACTCAGCGACGCGGTCCGGCCATCGGGTTTGCGAGGAAAACCGCTGACGACCTTCTCGAAGTCACCTGGAACTTGGTGGCCTAATAGGAGCTGGAAGGTGAGCTCGGAGCCGCGTACCGTCTGCGACCGCGTGAAGTCGACGATGGTGGTCGCGTCCTCAAACAGTGCAGCCAGGGCGTCCACGGTCGCCGGCGGCTGGTCACCCAGGAAGATGCTCTGGTGCACCACGGCCAGAGCTCCAGTCGACTTCTGCAACGCGGCCGAAGACTTCTTCAGCGCGTCCGAAGCATAGGCGCATACCCGGTCGAGGAAGCCAACAGCGGTCGCAAGGTCAACCGTGTCACTCGACGCATCTTCTGGAGGAGCTCCACCGCAAGTCTCTGCGCAAAAATTCAAAGTCAGGATAAGAAAAAGAACAAAGACTCAGTAGGCGTCAAGCCGAAACTCACCCCCAAGTGCACCGGCGAGCGAAAGGAGACGATCAACTTGAGTTTTCTCCTTGGCGACCCGCGCCAGCTCCCGCTCTCGAGACTCGTGAAGAGCCTTCTCAAGCTCATCAACCCGCCCAGTAGCCTGGTCCAGCGAGGCACGCAGTTGGTCCCTCTCTTTCTCCAGGCGAACATAAGCTGCGGCGGCGTCGAGTTGTTGGCGATAGTAAGGCTGAAACAAAAGCAAGATGTCAATAAAGTTGCGGGCGACTATACTAATCACCCACACCTTTGGGTGCTACTCCCATCGGGAGCGCTGATCGCGCACCCGATGAAAAATCAAAGAACGCAAGAAGAAGCATGCAAGACTTACGTGGTCCAGGAGTTCAAGGTCTTCCGCAGTCGAAGGAGGCACGCGGCTAGAAGATGCAATACCGGCAGGCTCAGCATGCACCTTCTCCACCACCACTGGCGTCCCCAACCCAGCCGAAGGGGCGGATGTGAGCTCTACGTCCCGAAGGGGGGAGCTAACATCGTCAGAACGATGGCTGCAGCAAAACCAAGAACACCAGTCGAATCAAAAACGTCCAAACTACAAAGTGCAACTCGATGGACACATTGCAAAGGAACTCACCTGGGGGTGCCGGCGTCGCGGTAGCTCTCCAAGGAAGGCGAAGGCATCCGCGCGAACGAGCGTGGTGCTGCGGAGCTGACTGGGGGAACGTTCAGAGGTTCCTCCCAGCCACCCGAAGACCGAGCACCCGGAGACGTCACGACGACCTCCTCCTCAGCAACGTCCACGTCCCGGGCAGGCGACGACGCAGTGGCAGACTCGCCGCGACTCGGAAGCTTCCGCTTCTTCCTCGCGGGTTCCTCCACCTCATCCTCCTCCTCCACCTCGTCGCGGGGAGAATACGCGGAGGGAATCTCTTCGTCCTCGTCATCCTCCTCGACAAACCTCGACTCGTCGTCGGGTCCGTTCTCAGGGAGGGGAGGAAAGCTGATGAAAAGATCTCGGCCCTGAAGCAAGTAGACACAAGTCGAATCAAAGAGAAAGGTAGACTCAAGTCGAACAAGGGCAGAGAGAAGACAAGACAAGACTTACCTCAGGAACGGGGTTCGAGGCCCCGTAAGGAGAAATTGGGCACTTGACGTTGCACGTGTCCGCGGCTCGAAGGTTGGTGATGGACCTGACGCTGGCTTCCACCTCCTCGTCCTCCAGCGGCTTGGCGCTGACGCCTTCGGCGGCCCACATCGGGTGAGGCCGGGCGCTGAGCGGCTGCACCCGAAGACGGAAGAAGGTGGCCATCAGAAAGACGCCACCCGCATCACGCCCAAGGGTCTGAGTCAGCTCGTGCAGCAGGCCTAGCAGGGGCCGCACAGCCTCCTTCTCCACAGCAGACAGCGGGTGCGCCCAGGCGCCAGTCTTCTGCAGTCCACGCTTGCTGTCGAACGCGTCCAGGCCGTCGTCGTTCGACTGGACGTAGAACCATCTCCGGTGCCATCCTTGGACGGAGTCGGACTTCTTCATCTGAAAGTACGCGGTGTCACCGCGCACCTGGATTCCGAAGCCGCCCACTGGGAAGGTCAGCCCACTCTTCCCCACGTTCTTGCGAACGAGGAAGAGCGACTTCCACAATGCCTAGTGGGGCGCGACACCCAAGAAGCACTCGCAGAGCACGATGAAGCCCGCGATGCTCAAGACGCCATTGGGGGTCAGATCGTGGATCTGAACCCCATAGGCATACAGGAGACCGCGCACGAAATCGTGCATGGGGAACCCGAAGCCTCGCGGAATGAAGTCCGCGAAGCAAACACGTTCCCCATCGCGGGGAGTGGGGAAGACTTCCTTGCCAGGGACTCGTACCTGGACTTGGTCGGCAGGTGGCAGCAAGCCCTGCGCGCGGAGCAGCTCCACATCGGTCTTCTTTGTCGAGGACCTCTGCCAATCGCCTTCGGGTTTCTTCATCACCCCGGCGCCGTCGGCGGCGGCGGAGGAGCCAGCTGCGCTCTTCGGCTTGCCCATTGCCAAGGTCGCAAGGTGCGTGGACGAATTGCTCGGAGCTCGGGATGGCGGCGGAAATGGTAGAGCGCAAGAGGAAAAGAAGGCAAGAATCGATTGGAGAAGATGACATCCCAAACGCCAAGACACAGTACTTATGCCTCGAGGATCGGCATCTCAACCGTCCATCGAGCAAGGGCTCCGAGCGGGAACATCCAGCCATCCACGTGTCGCACGGAGAAACCAACTGTCACCGCCAACTTCCTCCACTACGCACGAGAACCGAGGCGTCGTCATCGTGCCGCGCAAATTTCGCGCCCACTTCGGAGACGTGACAACTGCGGACCGTGGTCAGCTCTGACAGCGGGGCCCGCCACGTCACGTCCCATCGGGCGCAGAGGCGTGCAACGAATCGTCATCGATGACGTCACCAAGCCAACGGCTCCAAAATCAACCGAAGAAACTCGAAGAAGTTGTTCGAGTGGTAGGCTTCACAGCTGAAATCAGCAAGGTAGGATCAGCCAATGATCCGAGCACCCGAAGAAACCGTTCGAGTGGCAACGCCGTAAGCTCGAGCAGCCGAATCCATCCAACAAGTAAGCCAAAACAGGCTGAGTAGAAGCAAGCTTCACAAGAAGATGAAGACAAAGTAATTCGACTGCACAGATTACTCCCATCGGGAGTGGCTGGTTCGACTGAAGAAATTCGAGTTCAAGATCAAGATCAAGCAATCCAACGGCGCGTCCAGGAGGGAGGAGTCCTTTGTCCGACTCTGCGCTTCGACCAAGCACTCGGGGGCTACTGACGTGGGGCTACCTTGCGGGTAGGCCACGATGATGCTACCTGGGCCGCGCCAAGGATGGGAAGGCCCGCAGAAGGCCCACTCGGGGTACCTCATATCCTAGTCCGACTCGGTTAGGTCTTGTAACCTACCGTATCTGTACCAACCACCCGAGACCTGGCTGCCTATAAAGCCAGGAGGGTTGCCTGTCCTAGAGGACACGCTCATAACCACGGCGACAAACCCTAGCGAGATCGCAATCTCGCCATTGTAATCGCTACTCGCATCAATAACCAGACAAGCAGGAGTAGGGTGTTATCATCCGGGAGCCTGAACCTGGGTAAACCTCGCTTGTCAGCCATCGTGATCACCTTGCACTCATCTCTCTCCCCATCAATCAACCCGGGGTGCACAACCCTGGGACTTGTCGAGTTACAACCTCGTCAGCGTACAAGGGGCGAAACAGGTGCACCCTACGGGGGTGCTCATTTCAGGCCGGACACGAGGCTAGATTGCGTAGGGGCCACAGTGGCTATTGTTTAACAGTTAAAAAAAAGAAAAAACATACATAAAATAGCAAGTGGATAAGCCAGTGGCGGCCGGTTGCTGGACTTCTACGCCGGACTACTCAAGGATGACGTAGTCCGGGTCCTGGACGAGGTGCGCGGCAGCCCCTGGCGGCGCGGTGGAGTCTGGGGCTGCGGCGGCGGCGGCGGCCCGTCCGCTGGCCCGGTCCACTGCCAGCGCATGCCAACAAGTGGCATGAACCAGTCGGGGACCTCGCCGCGGTCCTCCTCCTCCACCTCCATCTCCTGCCACGCCTCCTGCCGCTCCATGTCCTGGTGCGCGGCGACGGCGGCCAGGGCGTCGGCGATGGCCCTCTCCTCCTCCGCGGCGGCTTCTTCTGCCTCCCGCTTGGACTCCTCGATGGCCTGGGCGAGGGCCCTCTCCTCCTCCTCCGCGGCGGCGGCGTCACCGTCCTCCTCCAACTTGACGCTCGGGGGAGGCGGCGGCGGCGCGTACCTGTTGTCGCCGCGATGTGGGGAGGGCGGCGGGTACTGCGCTGGGCCGCTGGCGTGTCGCACCCCGAAGAAGCCCCTCCGCCGCTGGTCGTGCTCAGCATGGAACCAGGTGTCCCAGTTCCTGCTGTTGACGGCGTAGGCAGGGTCGTGGCGGAGGTCCTCCGGCAGCAGGTCGCGCCGCCGGAGGATCTCCACCTCCCTCTCGAGTCCCCGCTTCGGGATGGGCGGCACCGGAATCCGCTCCGGATTCAGGTGCCACCCCTCGAAGAGGTGGACGTCCGGCCATGGTACTGGGATCGCGTTGTCCCAGTACCACTGGCACTTCCTCTTGCTGAGGTAAGGTCGGACGCGGCGTGGAGGTGCCTGAGGTGCGGCGACGCGCGGTGCAGTGCCGGGCGCGGGCGGTGGCGGTGGCGGCAATGCCGGTGGCGCCGGAGACCGTGAGGAGCGGCGAGAGCTCCCCGCCTCGTGGTCGTTGGCGCCCTTGCCGAGCCACCATCTTCCCTTCCCCATGGCGGCTATGGCAGTGTGGCGGTGGCGGCTAGGTCAGTGTGCGCGGTGGTTGCGTGGCGGGGTGGGGGACGGTGGGGAGCACTGAGTGGGACGGTGGGGGCGCGGTCACATTAAATAAGACCGGTGGGGGGAGGCCAATGGTCCACGGGTCACTGACCGGACCGCCAAGAGGCGGGAGCGCGTGCGCGTCCGCGTCCGCGGGCGTCCGCGTGGTGTCCGCGGCTGCTCAAACCTGGACTCGGACAGATTCGTGCAAATGAGCAGCCCCACAGGGGCCTGATTTTGTCAAGGCCTGTTCAAATCCGGCCTGTCCGTTGCAATTGAGCAGCCCCGTAAGAGATGTCCTAACTTGGTTCGCATGCATGTCGGCCTACCGACATAAAAAAACCTCGGATCGCTTGCTACGTTAAACGGCCGATGCGAACATCTCGGTTCATATGCATGCAGTTCTCCCGACCTGCACATCTCGGGGAGCATCTGACAGCGGCATCCGACCCGGCCTACTTTCCTTTTTTTTCCTTCTCCTCTATCTCTACTCGTACGATTTCCTGTTTTTATTTTCTTTTTCTCTCTCCTTCCGGCCGTATTCTCTTTTCTTTTTCTCTCTCCTCCCGGCCGCATTCTTATTTTGCTTTTTCTCTCTCCTCCCGGCCAGTATTATTTTTCTTTCCTTTCGACCGCACGGGATCCTCCGCTCCGGCTAATCGAGCACGGAGCAATTCCGGTGACCCGGCCGTCAGCGCATCCGGTGACCCGGGCGTGGGCGCAGCAAGACGCGCGGGCCGGCCGGCGTCAGGCCGATGCGTGCATCCTGCAGGCGGCGGGGGATCCTGGAGCGCGGGCGGCTGCGGGTCGACGAGGATGGAGGCAAGGGGTGCGAGGCCCAACTGGCCGCGGCGAGCTGGCAAGCGACGACGAGGAGCCGGCCGGCCACTGCGCACGGATTGGGAAGCAGGGGCTCGAACACGCTCGCGGTTGCGGAGACGGCAGCCACGGCAACCGCGGCGAGAAGCAGTGCGCGCGGGCTCGAGGGCGCGGTTTAGGCAACAGTCGACGAGCAAAGCGCGGCGACGTGGCCAAGCGGGCTGGAGGCGATGCTCGGCCGTCAGGCCGCATCACGGGAGGAGCCGGTTGCGGGCCGGAGGAGCCGGCCGTGGTTGCGGAGATGGCAGCCGCGGCGAGGAGCGCGGCGAAGCTAGCCGGCGGGCCTCGAGCAACGCGGCAGCGTAGACAGCTGGTGCGCGGGAGTAAGCAGGGGCCGCGGCAACGCGTGAGGTCGGAGCTTCCTGGGCGGGTCGGAGCCGCCGTGGCTAGGAGCAGCGCGTAGAAGATCAACGGAGGCGGGCGTGGTCGCGTACGAGGCAGAGGCGCGCGGCGCAGCCACGGTTGAAGCGTGGAGGCGCATGCAACCGGGCGAGTTGTGATGCAGGGGCGAGGTGGAGACGAAGGTCGTTGGGGAACCCGTGGAGGCTTGGCCACGGCTCGGCGCGGAGGGGCTGCCGCAGGTTGAAGCAGATTCGCGGCCACGCGAGACCGAGGCGACGGCGAGGCGCTCACGGGCAGCAGCTGGGCGCGCGGTGACGAAGATGTTGCTGCCGACGATGACGGCGACGAGCCTCCGGGATGCACGGGTGTTGACGGCGACGTCGAGTCTCCGCCACGCTGATGAAGAAGGTTCCGTCCGAAATAAGTCCAGCAAGCGCCACTGTCAGCCCCATGCTGGGCGCCAAATGTCGTGGTGGCTACACAGCATATGCCACGGGGTGGCTAATTTGTGGGGTCGATGGACGCTAGAGAATTTCGGGGAGGGATATGGCGCTAAGAAGCACACACGAAGAACACATGAACACCGGGATTTACCCTGCTTCGGGGCTCTCGTGAGGAGATAAAACCCCTACTGCAGCATCTATCCTATCGATGTATTTTCTCTCTGTGTATGCGAGGTACAAACTGCTTCACGAGCTGGGCGAAACATGTCTCTAGGAGAACTTGAGGAGGAACAAGCCCGGGAAAATGGGGCTGCCCCTGGTGCTCTTTATATAGAGAGAGCACTAGGGACAAGGGGTGGCCCGCATAACACAGCATACACTATTCCCGATGTGACTACTAGGGTCTTGTCAGCACTATTCACTATGTTATGCAGTTGTACTCTTGTCACATCAGGGAATGGACTTGACATGTCTTGTCTGTCCTTTGTCCTGTAGCGCTTGGCCTGACATCTTCTCTGCATAACCCGGCATGGATATGCCGGATAACTTGGCGACTTCTCTCCGGGGCAACCCGACATGGATATGCCGGATAGCACTCTTCTCCCGAAATCCGACATGGTTATGTCGGATTACTCGTCACCGACTGCTTTCCCTGCACATAAGAAAGAAGATAGTGTATACCGACATTGACATGTCGGGTAAAATATATCGGTCAATCGTAAGTAGGTTAGCGTATGTCGGTCGGAGCATGTCCATTGGGGTATGTCGGTTGGGTCTTGGACATAGCTTTTATCATATCTTTACACTATCCAGGGGTACCCCCCGACAATAACTCTCATGTACCAGTTTAACCCAAGGAAGATCATGACAATTGAAAAATTTATGCCAATGTTTCAGGAGCAAAGATTTGTTCTGTATTTGCAAGTTTAAGATTCCAAGACCTCCTTGCACCTTGTGTAAAGTATCCTTATCCCATTTGATGAGAACATAATCTCTATCTTCCATACCATACTTTCTCCAGAAGCACAATTTCAGGTACTTCTCTGCTTGTTGTATAACAGTAACAAGAATTTGCAGTGTACTCATGTAGAAAATTGCTAGTCTTGAAAGTACTGATTTGATCAGAATCAACTTCTCTCCATATGAGAGCAGGGAAGAGCAACCCTGAACGGGAATCCGGCACCTAGAGGGGGGGGTGAATAGGTGATATTACAAATTTTAGGTCTTTTTAAATTTAGGCTCAACACAAAGGTAAACTCTCTAGATATGCAACTACGGTGAATTTGCCTAAATGACAATCTAAACAATAATAAGATAGACAAGCTAACAAGACAAGCAAGTAAGAGAGCAAAGATAAGGGGAACCAAGCGAAGCACGCGGAGACAAAGATGTAATCCCGAGTTCCACCTAAGGGTGTACGTCTCGTTTGGAGAGGTGTGCGCTACCAAAACAGGTTAGCCGCAACGCCACAAAGGCTCACCTTCTTCTCCGATGAACTCAACCACAAAGGTTGCGAGTCCACCTTCCACTATTGATCCCCTTTTAGGGCGGAGATCGAATCCCTTAAAAACGCTTGAGGCACGCACCCACAACTTAATTGGGGGCTCTCAAGAAGACCACAAAAGGTCAAGGACCACAAAAGGTCAAGGCAACACCAAGATTACAACAATGGTGAACTAGGTTTTCCCACCGGAAACCCTAGCCACAAAATCCCCAAGTGAATGGGGAGGAAATGCAAATCCCTTCGGTGAAGATGTAGATCCGGGCCTTCTGCTCCAATCCTCCAAAGATCAACGAATTTGGGTGGAGGGATTGGGAGATCTTGTTGATTTGAGCTTTCAAGAATGGTAGGAGAGAGAATATCTGAGAGCTAGCTGTTCTTGAGTGAGTGAGGGGGTATTTATATCCCCTCTCAAAATCTGGCCGTTGGCTGCTTCGGGGACCCGGAAATTCCGGTATAAGTGACACCGGAAATTCCGAGTCACCCGGAATATCCGAGTCAATGAAATTTCCGAGTTGAATTTCCGGTTGAGATCAGAACCACTTTGACATCTTGACTTAGCCAATTTTCCGAGGGTGACTCGGAAATTCCGAGTCAGTCAAATTTCCGAGCTGAATTTCCGGTTGAAGTCAGAACCACTTTCTGAATTTGACTTAGCCAATTTTCTGAGGGTGACTCGGAAATTCCGAGTCAGTGAAATTTCCGAGCTGAATTTCCGATTGAAGTCAGAACCACTTTCTGAACTTGACTTAACCAATTTTCTGAGGGTGACTCGGAAATTCCGAGTCAGTGAAATTTCCGAGCTGAATTTCCGATTGAAGTCAGAACCACTTTCTGATTTTTTTCTTAGCCATTTTTCTGTTAAGTATAAGAGACCCGGAATTTCCGATCCAGGAAATTCCCGGTTTCGATAATCCGATTCTGGGAAGAATTCCAGAAACTCTTTTTCTCTACATTTTGGCTTTGGGATTTGTGATATGAAACTCACACAAACTGAAATACTTAGCAAATAGGATTAGTACATCATTGGTATTGTTAACTAACACTCAAAACACTAGGGATTAAGAAATGTTCTTTCAATCTCCCCCTTTTTGGTGTTAGATGACAATACCAAGATTTGCAAAGAAATAAAATGCAATATCATGTTTTTGACAGAAAATGGCTCCCCCTAAATAAGTGCATGTAAGCAACACAATATGACAAATGATAGGAGCAATTTTATAACAACAAACACAAGATATCACATAGGAGAAAAGAGACACAATGTAAGGTTATGGTAGCATTTGAGACTAGATAGATTTTCATACCTTGTGTATATAGGATATGAAGATAATACCAACACAATAAATTCGAAGTCTCAACCATAGTAGAATGATAGCATACCATTGTCGTATCAATACACATAGTCATCACACATAGAGAATAAAAGAGTTTAACAAATAACTTCAAATAAATAAATGGACACAAGCGCAAATAAATGGTAAACGCATATTCTTGTGCCCGAACCCTTGCAAATCCCCGAACCCTACTAGAGCAACTTCTCCCCCTTTGGCATCTAAACGCCAAAAAGGAAGAAGATCGATGCTACGTCCCATGGAGGTCTTCAGTCCGAGGGGGTCTCCTCATCATCATCCTCAGCATCATCATCTTCGTCATCCTCATCATCCACCTCATCCTCCTCATACTCTGCCTCCTCATCCTCATCTTCCTCCTCATCATCATAGTCATGTCCAGTGGTGTATGAGCTGCCACCAAGGTCATGGTCAATCTGAGTCCACGGAGCCAAGGAACCCTGGTTCCACTGAGCAAAGGTCAGGGGATCAGACAGTTCAGCAGGAGCAGGAGAGCCAGATGCATGGTGAAGGATCAAGTCTTGCTTGTAGGCCAGCTGACGGCGATCCTTGCAGGCAGTGTATTGCTCCTTGTGGATGTCCACATTCATGCATAGGACATTGCGTTGGAACCAATTCAGCTTCTTTACCTTCGCATGAGTGGCTGGGACATGAGTGGGAGCAGCAGCCCTCCTAGCATCACCCATGAAAGATCCATCCTGAGCTGAGCTAGTAGAAGGCCTAGGAGGGGGCTTGACCAATGTCTTCTTCTCATACAGCTTCTTGAAGTCATGCGGCTCCATATCATCATTGCTGAAGTTATAGTCAGGGAACTTGAACTTGAGGAGCTTCATGATGTAAGGAGCATAGGGAATAGTGATCCTGGTGGTCATGGCTTCATACATCTCATTGTAGATGTAATCCATAACATCTATACTCCAGTCAGCATCATAACCAGTGTCCTCCACAATGCGGTTGGCATGAAGGAGTAGGTTGCATAGAGGGGTCACCACGTTGTCGTTGTTGCCACCACTTGGTGCAATGTTCTCACGCAGGATGCGCACAAGAACATCATAAAGTGGAAGCAAGTCACGAGAATTGTCAGGGGTGGCTCCCTCACCATATAAGTGCGATGTTTGCTTCTTGTTGAGCTTGTAAGGGTTGTGCATGCGAAAGCCTTGAGGATTGTCACCATCAAACCTGTAGCCCAAAACCTTGGCAAACTCCTCAAAGTTGGACTCACATAACGATTCCCCAGTCATCCACTTCATAGTCTTCTTCGAGTCACCCTTGATCACTAGGGTGGCAAAGAACTGCATCACAAGCTGGGCGTTGTAAGGACAACGGGTGAGCACCAGCCTCTCCAAGCCCATGGTCTTGACAATATGAATAGCCTCAAGAAATGAGGCTTTCTTCTGCAGAGTTGCAAGATCAAACGGGTGCATGGGTCGAATGGGCTTCGACAGAGAGAGGTAGAGATCCACGAGTATGTGCTCTTTCTCTTGGCACCAATAGCTGCGATCATCCAGAGAGTTGTCCCTTGGCCTAAGGTACCAATCCACCTGTCTAAGCTGAGAATAATCCACTGAGTTCATCTTGGAGTAGTTCTGACGTTGAGGAATAGGGGCATTCTTCCTTTTCTTGGATGGTGGCTTGCTGGCAACAGCTTTCTTCGGCTTTTGAATTGTAGGACCCTTTCCCTTGTTGACTGGTTCTTGTGGACAGGTGCTCTTCTTGTGTTCCTTGATGCCCCAGCGGACGGACTCCCACTAGAACCTGTGAATTTGAGCATAGTGGGTAGCATAAGGTAAGTGCACACAAGTCAGGAGATTATACACACATTAGGTAGGCATTTGATGAATCATATGTAGTTAAACATGAGTTAATCTTAAAACTGCAGTGTTTGACTCGGAAATTCCGGTTCAGACATGACCAGAAATTCCGGGGGACCGGAAATTCCGAGTCAGTCTGAGTCGGAAATTCCGAGTCAGACAGAAACTGTGCAGATCTGAGATTGACTCGGTCTAAAACTAGATCGATCCAACACAATGCAAACTAATATATGTAGATGGCAGGGAATAGTGCTAGGAACAATCTCTACCAAGCAATATTGAAACAAATAACTCCACATCAAGATCCAAGTGCAAGCACATAAGGAAGAAGAAAAGTGAAGTTACCCTCATCCATTGAGGCCATTGCTTGGAGGAGTGAGTTCCCGGGGCGGAGGAGGAGCAGATCCGGCCGAGAAAGAGGTTCCCCGGCGGTCGGAGTGCTCCGGAGGGACCTTGGAGCAGCAGGGGCGGCGGCTGGAGGAGAGGGAGGTCGGGGGTGGAAGAAGGGCACTAATGAGACCTTCACCCCGAGCCTGCCTTATATTTTTGGACAAACCGCCTGACCGGATATTCCGAGTGTAACTTACACCGGAAATTCCGAGTCACCGGATATTCCGGTTCATAAATGAACCGGATATTCCGACCTGCTGAACCAAAATCCCAGTTTTCAAATGGATGACTTGTGTGCAATAGAGAGAAATGTTTTCAGGTGGAAGTAGGCTTGGGATAGATTTCCAAACTGTCATTGGTACACCATACTCAACTCACAACTACCAAATCGAAACATAAAGCGCCAAGTTGAGTAGGTTTCCCACATGCATGAAAAAGGGGGCAAATAGCAACAATAAGCTCCAAATAAAATCAACTCTTCAAAGAGAAGAGGTCGGTGGCCGAGGCCACCATGTAGGAGTGTAAGGCATGTTACCGCGAAGATGTATCTTGGGTACATAACCAATACTCGTCGTTTTAGCTCATTAGTCATAAGAATGAATATATAGAGATAAAAGAACACTTGCTATCGGCATAATGGGGGGAGGGATGGTCCAATGTATTAGGACCGCACTCCCCCTATTTCCATGCCTACATCTAAACAAGATAAGTTGCAATTACGCCTAGGTGAGTGTGCAAGCGATCAAGCTAAGGACCTCGAATCAATGATATTTAGCTCATTCCTCAAAAAGTAAAACCTTCCTTCCTCAAGGGGCTTCGTGAAGATATCCGCCAATTGATCCCTTATGCCCACATATGATAAGTCTATGTCTCCTCGGGCCACATGATCTCTTATGAAATGATGGCGGATCTCAATATGCTTGGTTCTTGAATGTTGCACCAGGTTGTAAGCAATCTTGATGGCACTTTCGTTGTCACATAGAAGAGGCACTTTGTCGCAATCGACTCCGTACTCCTTTAAAGTTTGCCTCATCCATAGCAACTGAGTGCAACAACTTGCGGCGGCAACATACTTGGCTTCGGCGGTGGAGAGAGATATACAATTTTGCTTCTTAGAAGACCAACTTACCAAGGACCTCCCAATAAATTGACAAGCGCCGGAGGTTGACTTCCTATCATCATGATCTCCCGCCCAATCGGAATCCGTGTACCCACATAATGAGAAATTTGCATCCTTGGGGTACCACAATCCAAAGGTTGGGGTATAAGCCAAATATCTAAAGATTCTCTTGACCGTCATATCATGGCTTTCTTTAGGAGTCGCTTGATATCTTGCACACACTCCTACGGCTAGCACTATATCCGGTCTAGATGCACAAAGGTAGAGGAGAGATCCAATCATGGAGCGGTATACCTTTTGATCCACATCCTTACCCTTCGGGTTGAGCTCAAGGTGGCATTTGGTTTGCATTGGGGTAGAGGCACCCTTGAGATCAAGCAACTCGTACTTCTTGAGCATGTCTTGAATGTACTTTGCTTGGTTGATGAACGTTCCTTCCCTCAATTGTTTGATCTCAAATCCGAGGAATAACTTCATCTCGCCCATCATAGACATCTCAAACCTGTCAGTCATAAGTTAGAGAATTCTTCGTTAAATTCTTTGTTAGTCGATCCAAATATAATGTCATCCACATATAATTGACAAATGAAAAGCTCTCCATTAACTTTCTTAGTGAAAAGTGTGGGGTCGATTTCCTCAACTTGGAATCCACGGTCTACAAGTAGTTCTCTAAGGTGCTCGTACCACGCTCGTGGGGCTTGTTTAAGGCCATAGAGTGCCTTATCCAACTTGTAGACATGGTTCGGATACTTGAGGTCCTCGAACCCCGGTGGTTGCTTAACATAAACAAGTTCATTTAGTGGACCATTTAGAAAAGCGGATTTGACATCCATTTGTTGCAACTTAAAGTTATGATGAGAGGCATAAGCAAGAAGAATACGAATTGCCTTAAGTCGAGCCACGGGCGCATAGGTTTCTCCAAAGTCAATGCCTTCAATTTGGGAGTAACCTTGAGCCACCAATCTTGCCTTGTTCCTCACCACCATGCCATGTTCATCTTGCTTGTTCTTGAAAATCCACTTGGTGCCGATAACATTGCGGCAATCTTTGGGTGTTTCCACCAACTTCCACACTTTGTTGCGCTCGAAGTTGTTGAGCTCTTCATGCATAGCATCAAGCCAATCTTTATCTTCAAGAGCTTCAAAAACCGTCTTGGGTTCCACCACGGAGATGTGAGCTTGATGTTCACTAAAGCTTGCAAGTTGTCTTCGGGTAGAGACCTTGCTTCTCACATCACCAAGCACGTTGTCAAGAGATAGAGCTCTTAATTATTGTGAGGTGCCAACCCTATTCAAACGGAGGATCTCGATTTCCCTCCGAGTGGTGGGAGGAATCGCTTGATCATCTTAATCATTCATGTCTCCGCCTTGACAGATTTGATGGCCTTGATCAACTATTGGAGTGATGTCCATCGGTGAAGGGGAGGGTTGATCTTGGCCTTGCGGGCTGCCACCAGGAATGTCATCAGGACCGTATATTCCGGGTTCATGGACCGGAAATTCCGAATCACCGGAATTTCCGACTCCAGGTTGAACCGGATTTTCCGGCCCTCCGGAAATTCCAGGAGCAGCTGGAGAATCTTGTGCTTCTTCTTGGCTAGGCGCATTGGGCACGGTGTTTTCGATGGGTGTTTCTTGTGTTGGGGTGGCCACCACTTGTGAAGAACTTGATCCTTGTTGAGCAACCTCATAATAGAGTTCAACGGGGCGGTGGACTCCCAACCCCATTCTTCGGATAGCATCTTGAGGTTGATCATCACCTACAACGGAAACACCACTTTGCTCCACAAGGGAGCCGTCATTCTCCTCGAACACCACACTACAAGTTTCTATGATTATGCGCGAGACCTTATCATAGATTCTATAAGTGTGGGATTCGGAACCGTAGCCCACAAATGTCCCTTCAAGAGACTTAGATTCAAACTTGCCTAAACGAACACCTTTGATGAGATAAAAACACTTACAACCAAAAACTCGGAAGTAAGAGATATTGGGCTTGTTCCCGGTGAGCACTTCATAGGGGGTCTTCATGAGTCCTTTGCGGAAGAAGAGTCGGTTGGATGAATGGCAAGCGGTGTTGACGGCTTCGGCCCAAAAGTTGTGAGGGGACTTGAACTCGGCCATCATCGACCTTGCCATCTCAATAAGAGTGCGATTCTTCCTTTCAGCTACACCATTTTGTTAGGGAGTATAAGCAACGGAATATTGATGACGAATCCCTTCTTCACTAAGGAACTCGTTTAAGGTGTAGTTCTTGAACTCGGACCCGTTGTCACTTCTTATCACCAAGATAGGGACATTGTGTTGACGTTGAGCCTCATTGGATAAGTCGATGATAGTTTGTTGAGTCTCCA
This sequence comes from Poa annua, assembly GCA_026929855.1. Lineage (NCBI taxonomy): Eukaryota > Viridiplantae > Streptophyta > Magnoliopsida > Poales > Poaceae > Poa > Poa annua. Next base: position 48,776,064 of record CM049430.1, read on the forward strand.
TCTTCGTCTTGAAGAAGAAAACCCATGTGTATCTTGAATAGTCATCAACAATCACCAAACAATATTTCTTGCCACCAAGACTAGCTTCTGGAATGGGACCAAAGAGGTCAACATGGAGAAGCTCCAAAACCCTTTTTGAAGAGATGATGGTCTTGCTTGGATGGTAGATGTCATGCATTTTTCCTTCAACACATGCCCTACACATTCGATCCTTCGAGAAAGAAACATGGTCTTTTAGTCCTAGGATATGGCCACCCTTGTGGAGACTTTGCAATGTCCTCATGTTGACATGGGCTAGTCGGCGATGCCATAGCCAACCCAAGTCCGCCTTTGCGAATAGGCACATTGTATGGGAAGTGGTGACTCCGGAGAAGTCAACCACATAGAGCCCATTCTCAATGTACCCAACGAAAGACACATTGAGAGACTTGCTCCGCAAGAGAATGACCATTTCCTTTTCGAAGACAACGGTATAACCCAAACAAGTTAAGGAATGCACGGAGATCAAGTTGAAACCTAGGGACTCGACAAGCAAGACATTCACAAGTGTGATGTCCGGTGCCACTACCACCTTGCCGAGCCCTATTACCTTAGACTTTGAATTGTCACCATATGTAACGGTCATTTGATCATCATTGGGCTTCAACTCCGTTACAATCTTCTTGCTTCCGGTCATATGACTAGTGCACCCACTATCAATTATCCATTTCGATCCTCCGGAAGCAAGGCCCTACACACAATCAATTCTTTGGTTTAGGTACCCATTTTGCAATGGGTGCCTTTTGGTTAGCAACAAGGGTCTTTGGAACCCAAATATCATATTCAATATAACCATCAAAAGGACCAATGTATCTAGCATAGACATCCCCATAATAGTCAACATATAAAGCATAGTTGGGGTTAGATATGCCCGCAAAGTCATCACGAGTGGTAGTGCCCCTTGTGGCATTTCCACTCGCAATGTCATCTTTCTTGGCTTGTGCGGGCTTGATCTTCTTCTTGATCTTCTTCTTCTCCTTAGCAACATAGCCTAGACCTTCCTTACCCTTGTGGGGCACTCGCTCATGAAGAGGAGTAGTGAGCTTCCCTTTGCCTTTATCAAGGGAGGTCTTGGGCTCGGTTGCCATGGAGGGAACAAACAAGATCCTAGCTTTATCCTTGAGAACATTTGCATTAGTATTCAAAGGAGTAGAAGTACTAGGTTTCTCAAGAATAGATATCCGAGTTTGGAGTTGATCACGAGACTTGAGAAGACGTTCGTGATCACTTGTCAATACCTTGTGAGTATTTTCAAGTGACTCGAGGTCTTCGCAAAGTCTAGCATGAGCAACTACAAGCTCGGACTTTTCATTTTGCTCAATTTTACATTTAGCAAAGTAGAGATCACGATCCTTAGTGATCTTAGCAAGTTGCTCCTTGAGGAGAGCATGAGATTCTTGTTCATCTTCGAGAGAGTATTGGAGGGACACCTTAGCGTGTGCATCCTCTCTCTCAATCTCACCTTTTAATTCAAGCTCATCCTCAAGCTCACCTATATTGAGCCAAAGTGTTTCTTTCCTTCTCTTTGCAAGTTAGTCATGAATTTATCAAACGCAATAATTTCTTCCTTGACTTCTAGGCTCATACCATCATCAATGTCATGGGATATGGAGGTGGGGGACAATTGTACCTCGGATGTCTTTGCCATGAGACATCTTGGATTCTTGATGATGGGGCTCTCGTTTGGTGAGGAGAAGAGTGACGGAGGTGTGGAAGAAATGGCTAGTGCGGCCACTTGCGTTGGAGTATCCTCCTTGTCACTATCTTCATCATCGGTGGGATATTGCTCTTGAGTTACCAAGACAATCTTTTGGTTCTTCTTGAAGAAGGGCTTCTTCATGGGCATGGGCCCCTTGCCCTTCGTCTTGGCCACGAGCCTCCCACCATGATCCTCTCTTCTCTCCCATGGGAAATCTGCAACAAAGAGGCTTTTGTCATCGCAGTTATAGCAAAGCCTCACCTTGTTGAATGGCTTTCCTCTATTGGATGGAAACTTCTTGTCAATCCTCGCTTTGGCCCTTCCGGGGTTCTTCCAAAACGTTCTTGCCGCAAGACCCATGTGTTGAGTAAGAGTACTTGAGAGGGTCTCACTAGATAGCTCGACTTGATCATCATACTCCTCTTCAACGGTGGCCTTCAAGGCAATTGAGGCATGCTTGTGCATCCCTATGGCTCTAGCTCTTGCATCTTGTGCAATCTTGGAGGCCACCTTGTATGCGGTCATCTCTTGCATGACTTCATTGGATGTCATCTTTGCGAAGTCATGTCTCCCTTGGAGTTTCTTCAAATCCGTTTCCTCAAAGGGCAAGAGAGCGGTCACAAACTTCCTCTTGATCCAAGCATCATTAATGTACACCGCCCCGAGGTTCTTGAAGGAGTTGGCAACCAACACCAACCTCCGGTACATGTCCTCGTGGCTTTCTCCATCCAACTTATAGAACCCTTCCACCTCATTGCATAAGGCATCATACCGGTTCTTCTTCATGCTCTCATTCCCGACGAAGATGTCGGAAAGAGCATTCCAAACTTCTTTGGCGGTGGAGAATTGTTGGATGAGCGCCATGTCCTTCTCTCCAACGGCCATTTGGAGTTGATGAAGAGCGGTGGCGTTGAGTTGGCTTTCAACCACCTCTCTTCTTGTCAAGTTGGTTGGATCATGGGGCTTGTATCCTTCTTCAATGATGCGCCATAGCTCAATGGAGGCACTACATAGATGCGACTTCATTAGAAATTGCCATTGAGAGAAATGAGTAGGTTTAAGCTTAGGAGGATCACTTCTAAAGTTTACATGAGGGTGAGGGATAGGAGGGTTAGGAGAGTAATTATGGTTGACATTATGAAATTCCTCTCCTTTGAGGGTGTTAGAGGAGCTAGGTGATTCATCGTTTTCCGCCTTCCCGAGGGGAACACTTGAGGTAACATCTTTGGACCCATCCGAAGATGATTCCTTAGAGTTCCCCGCATGCTCCTTAGGAGGAGGAGAGGGAAAAGTAGCCTCGGGCTCCTTAGACTTCAAGAGTGCCATGAGCATCTCATTCATCTTGAGGAGTTGGGCCACCAAGGACGATCTCATATCAATAAGATCGGCCATGGTTGCCCCTTTGGCTAACGCCTCCTTCTCCGCCTCTAATTTCTCACGGGCGGCCCTCTCGGCATCAGATTCCGTCATCGTTGCACTTAGGCGGTTAAGCCCTTAAAAGTGAACAAGGCTCTGATACCAATTGAACGGGAATCCGGCACCTAGAGGGGGGGGGGCGTGAATAGGTGCTATTATAAATTTTAGGTCTTTTCAAATTTAGGCTCAACACAAAGGTAAACTCTCTAGATATGCAACTACGGTGAATTTACCTAAATGACAATCTAAGCAATAATAAGATAGACAAGCTAACAAGACAAGCAAGTAAGGGAGCAAAGATAAGGGGAATCAAAAGAATTTGCTGAGATTTCCCCAAGGCTGCATGTATTAGAAACAAAATGGGTGAGATCAAATGCCTGAACAAAATTATGCATTGCAACTTCATGCCAGAACTTTGGAATTACGTTTAAGGTAGCTTAGAGCGACGGTGAAGAGGATGTTGAACACGATGACATATCCCAAGAGTGCGCCAGCACCAATCCAGTACCATTTTGCCTCAGTGAAAAAACCCCGAGACTTGAGCACATCTACTCCTAAAATATTGTTGGATCCCTGAAGGACCTGCAACATAGTTATGACAATCAGGACTACAGTAGTTACGTCAGCAAACAATATTGTTGTCGCAGTAGATTACCGTTTGCCATTTCTGTCCAAGGAACTCGTTTACAGCAATGGCGCTCATGGCATACTGAAGAGGCGACATCCAGTAGCCCCAGATCCACCATTTCTTCACATCATCTGTCATGAACAAAGCAAACCAGCGTTACTAACCTTCACTTTGAAAATTTAAAGTTCAACCCGATGAACAATTTGTTCCAGGAGCATTACGATGTGATAGGACGAATCCACTAAGCACGAGCAGCACTAGGAGTGCAAAGGATGCCAGTGTGTTTGCAACAACCATGGTCCTGCCCAATGCTGCGATGAACCTGAATAAGGCTGCAGCCATCTGGTTCACAAGCAACAGCAGCAAGTACTGCTTGAACAGCCTAGATGGAAACAACAACAACAACAACAACAACAACAACAACAACAACAACAACAACAACAACAACAACAACAACAACAACAACAACAACAACAGTGTTAGTACTTTAGCATAGTATATTTGTACTAGTACTTGCAATCATGTGTGATGCTCTTGTTCTTCTTCCAGAAGTAGGATATTAGCATCTTGTTTTCATGTTTGTATGCTACAGCTACATGATTTTTTTTAAGCGTACCTTCCAACATCTGGATCAAATCCAATGACATAGTAACCCAAGAATACTGTGATAGCAACCTCGACGCAGGATATCGGTATCTTGAGGATCCAAGTGGGTATCGCATAAGCCCGTGAAGGGAAGAAGAGGTAGTCTCTTTGCTTGAAGAAGACCGGCAATTTTATGGTGGCCAGAGCAAGCTCAGAGAAACCATTGAACATGTGAGCAACTATACAAAAGAACAGAGCACCCATGTAGACAGTGCCATTGTTAACCGAACCATGGTGCATGTTCGTGCGCAGGAACAATGTCATCACAATTATTGTCATTACCAGTAGCTGCAGATGGATATCAAGTAATGCCATTACTTCACACAATTGCATAGTGCACTTTAAACTTTGAATATATACCTGAAATGGGTTTCCTACAAGGCTAAATTAGTTTTACCTGAACAGCCCGGAAACGGTAGACAAACATATTCCGTTTCATGAGCAACCACTCCCTCTCGATACATGCACGCAGCAACTCGGACTTGCTAGCGCCATACGTTGAGGTTGTCAGTGAAGCGGGGTGGCACTGGCTCCTGTCAAAAGGGCGAGAGAGCTCGGCTGATAGACTTTGGCCAACATGAAATGCATGGAATGCACGAGCAAACTCCTTGACTGGGACGTAGTGGTATCTCTGGTTACTCCTTGCCCAGTATTGTGGCTGATCTTTTCTTGATGTCACCTATAAGTTTTATAAACCATTCATGGTCAGTAACAGGTGAGAAAATTCATCAATTCAAGGCAATATTAATTATGAATAGCTATACCCCGCAAAAAAAAACTATGAATAACTATACATAACTATACAAGACCTGGAGTGTACACTAACTATTAAGAATGCAGTGTCACTACAAGGACTGAAATATGCCAAGAATAGAACTTCTCAAGAACTCTAGTTTTTTGAACGAAACGGCTACACTGCGTTTATTGCCAGTCACAACCAAGAGAGTGCAAATAGGAAAAGCATAAAAGAAAGCCAAAGAGAGCTTGTGGGCAATAGTTGACTATGGCCAAAATGCATACACATCTTGAAAGTAGCTAATAGGGAAGAGGAATGTACACGAAATATAGATTGCTTCAGTAACTGTGCCAGAACCACAATTGTGAAATAACCAAAACCATGAGGTTGGAAAATTAGTGAACTTGGACCGTTTCAGCCGACTTACTTCTTGCAAGAAGTCAGCGACACCTTTCCGATCGGGACAATTGAAGCCCATTGATTCAAAGAATTCAAGCACATTTTCACGTGGCCCTTGATACACAATGTAGCCATCCGACAGGAGGATTATGTCATCAAACAGATTATATGTTTCTGGTGCAGGTTGCAACAAGGAAATGACAGTCGTGCCACTGAGGATGTTGGTGATCAGTCCAAGTGATTTCACTATCTGGTATGTGGTAGAGCTATCCAGGCCAGTGGAGATTTCATCCATGAACAATGCTCTTTCTGCTCCGACCATCATCTCACCTTCAGAGAAGTTCAGGTAACTAAGAGTCAGCATATGTTCAGATCATAGATCATCCAGTAACAACAAGATGTAATGTTCTAGGAAAGTTTGTAGTATACAATACAAGAATCATAGGAATTATATGTTTTGGTCCACAAAATAATTCTTCGCAAAAGATACTCAAGAAATTTAGAAGCCTTGATATTTTTCTCCACAAAATCTCCCAGAATTATAAAGTCATGACAAATCAGACTGTTAAGGATTTTTGCAATACCAGTTGTGACACGTTTGCGCTGCCCCCCTGAGATTCCTCTCAGCATATCATCTCCAACCATGGTGTCGGCGCAAATGTCAAGCCCTAAAATCTGCAAGGTTCAACAAAACAGTTGGACCTTAGTACACTGAAGAAGAAAAATGAAGTTCAAAAGAAAAAATGGATGCAGTACCTTGAGTACGTAATCAGTGATGATATTTGTATCCTGACCACCCACTGATATTGCCTGCAGATTAAATTTAGTATAAGCAAAAAGGTTTTCACAATGGAAATGGGAAGTACTATCAATATATCTATCCGTGTAATTTTAGTCCAAAGGGTGGAGGAATTATAGAATTGCCAGTTCAAAGAAAGCTAGGTTATGAGAGGGCACAAAGCTCTCTACAAGCGTTTACCTAATCCTTAGTTCTCGAGTAAAAAAAAAACCTAATCCTTAGTTGTCTGAGAGTTAGTTGAGTCTCAGCGACTGAGTTGCAGGCATCGAGCCTAAAGTTACATGGAAACACTATGTGTATCTTAGGTACCCAATTGCATAAATCTAACGAAACAATGCTCATAGTTTCTTGTGTTTGTAACTACTCAGTTTCCGTTGCATCAAGATCCTAAGGCTCATAGTGCTGAGATAAACAAAATCCCTGTCTATCTGTGTTATGTCTGATTCTTGATCAGAACAAGTCAGCAACATCATGAAGCTTTACAAACTATAAACTAACCTTCATGTAGACATCAAGATCTGGATCTGGTTTGATGTTTGCAGCCTTCTCCCTTCTAGATAGCTCAGTTAGCATGTATAGAACAAGTTCATCAGGAATTAGTAAACAATTATATAGTGAGAGGTGTAAACTGTATCCCGGCATGTGATCAGTTTTGAGCTCACCGTATCTGCTTCCAACCCCTTGGCATCTGGCTGAGAAGGCTAAGGTTTCCCGCACTGTCATCTCAGCAATGTGGAGGTCATGTTGGGATATGTAGGCTGCAGACCTTTGAGCCACAAATTCATTCATTCCATGCCCATTATATGTCACTTTTCCTGAAATCTGGTTTGTTATATCACACCAAAAGTAAGCTTCCTGAACTTTGTAGCATGAATTCTCAAATCAGTCATGATGACTTAATAGGTACAATGTTTAACCTTCAGGTCAGAGTCTAGTTTCCCTGCCAAAGCAAGAAGTAGCGTAGTCTTCCCTGATCCAGGCGGCCCTAATAGTAACGTCATCCTAAATTTAGCATGAAAACAAATACATGAGACCATCAAGCGCAAATTATATACGTTGCTTAAGGACGCTATAAATACTGAAAATCGACTTATCTGATGCAACATGTTACAACAAAGTTAAGTCTATAACAACATAATACAGTAGTGATCGTGTAACATGCATTTCAAGTTTCAACTATCACTATGTGCTACCATGATTCCTTAATATCCAGCTTTAACTTAAATATATGAGAGTCTAATAAATCGACCGAATGGGTAATTGTGTAATGACAAGAAAATTAATGGTGATGTCCAAAAGCCTTACCTCTTTGGCTTGATAATTCCATTGACATCATGAAGGATGTTCATAGGTATCTTCTTGTTGGGAATTATATGAAGTAGATTGGCTAATGACTAAAGGAGAAGGTGCAAACAAAAAGGTCAGGCTGAAGAACATTCCTCAGAATTCATCAATTATCATCACTTTTCTTATATTAGCACTGTCGGCCGTACCTCTAGAGAATTCAGTGTGGTGTTGATGAACGTCGGCAAGCCTCTGTTCCCAACATGCGCCAGCGCCTCAATGTTGAGGTGGTCGTACCGCACTTCAAGTCAAAGTTCAAAATCGTAGGTCGCCACCCGACATACTCGGGGGCTGCGCCAAACAAGTAACACTTGTAATTTTAGGCTACCACTCGACCTACTCGGGGGCTACGCCATACAGGCCTTCTCATAAAATCCTCAGCCGCCACTCGAATTCACTCGGGGGCTGCGCTGTACAGGTCAAGTTCAAAATCTTAGGTCGCCACCCGACATACTCGGGGGCTGCGCAAAAAAGGTAACACTTGTAATCCTATGCTGCCACTCGACCTACTCGGGGGCTGCGCCACACAGGTCTTAGCAAAAATCCTAGGCCGCCACTCGAACAACTCGGGGGCTGCGCCATACAGGTCAAGTTACAAAAATCCTAAGTCGCCATCTGTTAAAGTCAGAGACTGCGACATACAGGTCACACTTGGAAAAACCTAGGCCGTTGCCTAACATACTAGGCGACTGCGCCAAACAGGTCGAAAATCAAAACAGGCATTTACACTTCCGAGCAAGCAGATCAATTCTCATTACTCGCAAGTATTTTTAATCTAGTACATTGCGACCTACGCAGGCACATTTGCCCTCTATAGCTAACCCCGTACATAAGACGACAGCTACTCTAATCTGCAGGCTCGGTCTTCGGCGCATCGAGGGGACCTACAAGGCGCTCACTCAGGTCCTGAACCTGCCTGATAACTTGGCGCGCAGCCGCTAAGGTCTCGTCGAAGTCGTCATCCCCAGGCAGGCCATCAAGCACCTTATCGAGCGGAAGATGCGACCGATGCATCTGGACGTATGCCAACGCCGCATTCGCCCCAGCCACAAGTTGGGCGTTGACAACCTCCTTCAGCCCCTCACCATCGCGAAACCTCTCCAGCAAGGCGGACAGCCCGTTCGGCTGCGCGTTAAGCGGGAAGTACACACGATTGATATGCCAGAGTGTCTTCCGGCAATTCTCCAGAAGAAAAGCCGCACGCCATGTACGATCAAGCATAGTGGCAAGGGCGCGTCCTCTCGACTTGTTCACCCAGAACTGACGAGCTTCATAGGAGTCGCCGGACGCCTCTTGGGTAACTCGCTCTTCAACGCGATCCCGCTCAGCCTCCCAATCCGGGTTCACATCTGCACGCGTAAGCTGCAAGTTAGAACAAGCAAGTTACAGCAAAGAAAGCAGCCGCCAAAAGGATACCAACCTTGCAGCTGTCGACTGATCAGATCGATCTCCCCAAGCAAAAAATCCTCACGTCGTGAGAACTCTGCAGTAGGATGCGACCTGGAGCGGTGCAGCAGCAGCTCAGTATTCTTCAGGGTCGCCTCAAGCTCAACCACCTTGTTCTTCAGGTACGTGATTATCCGCTGACCATTTGTACTACGTGGAGGAGCCTGCGCCGCCCGACAACGGCGAGCACCCGAAGAAGAAGCCTCGCCACTTGGCTCAGTCGCAGGAGAAGAAGCACCACCGCGCACGACAGTCTGCCACGAATACGCAGAGTCAATACAATCATACGACTCTGCAGCAAAGATCAACTCGGCAGGAAGAAATTCAGTTCTAGCAAAAGCACTGTTGAAGGCCAAAAGACTTGGCAGGACAATATTCATTACAGGGCTAGAAGTTTAAAGGTACATACCACGGCGACTGCCAAATTCCTAAGCTACATCTACTCTAAGACTGCGGACTGCGACCGGGAGCGACTCTTCCAAGCAGCAGCCGCCTCAGTTGCCTTAGCAAGGGCCCTCTCGAAGAGTGCCACAAGCTGCACAGCCAACTGTGTAGCACGCTCCTTCACACCTCCCAGCGACGCGACTCGGCCATCGGGTCTTCGAGGAAAGCCGCTGACGACCTTCTCAAAGTCACCCGGAACCTGATGCCCTAAGAGGAGCTGGAAGGTGAGCTCGGAGCCGCGTACCGTCTGCGACCGCGTGAAGTCGGCGATGGTGGTCGCATCCTCAAACGGCGCAGCAAGGGCGTCCACGGCCGCCGGCGGCTGGTCGCTCGGAAAGATGCTCCGGTGCACCACGGTGAGGGCTCCAGTCGACTTCTTCAGCGCGGCTGTGGACTTCTTCAGCGCGTCGGATGCATAGGCGCAGACACGGTCGAGGAAGCCGACATCAGTCGCCAAATCAACCGCGTCACTCGACGTGTCTTCTTGAGGAGCTCCACCGCAGATCTCTGCGCGAGGGATTCAAAGTCAGACAAAGAAAAGATCAAGACACAGTAAGCATTAAGCCGAAACTTACCCCCAAGAACACCGGTGAGGGAGAGGAGACGATCGACTTGAGTCTTCTCCTGGGCGACCCGCGCCAGCTCCCGCTCTTGAGACTCATGCAGAGCCTTCTCAAGCTCAGCAACCCGCTCAGTTGCCTGGTCCAGAGAAGCACGCAGCTGGTCCCTCTCCTTCTCCAGGCGAACATAGGACGCGGCTGCGTCAAGCTGCTGACGGTAGTACGGCTGAAACAAAGGCAAGATGTTAATAAAGTTGCGGGCGACTATACTAGTCACCCACACCTTCGGGGGCTACTCCCATCGGGAGCGCTGATCGCGCACCCGATGAAAACTCAAGAGTACAAGTACAAACACAAAGGGCTTACGTGGTCCAGGAGGTCAGGGTCCTCTGAATCTGAGGGAGGAGCACGACTCGACGACGCAACGGCAGCAGGCTGTGCGCGCACCTTCTCCACCACCACCTGAGTGCCCAATTCAGTCGAAGGAGCGGATGTATGCTCCACGTCACGAATGGGGGAGCTAACATCGCCAGAACGACGGCTGCAGCGAAGACGAGCACGCTGGTCAGCTCAGAAGTTGCAGCCACAAAACACAACTCGAAGAAAATAAATCATAAAGAAGCTCACCTGGTGGTTTCAAAGTCGTCGTAACTCTCCAGGGAGGGCGACGCCATCCGCACAAATAAACGAGGAGCCGCGGGGCCGACTGGAGGAACATTCAAGGGCTCATTCCAGTCACCCGAAGACCGCGCACCCGACGACGTCGCGACGGCCTCCTCTGGAGAAACGTCGGCATCCCTAGCGGGTGACGACGCAGTAGCAGAATCGCCACCACTCGGGAGCTTCCGCTTCTTCCGTACGGGTTCCTCCTCTTCATCTTCATCCTCCACCTCATCGTGGGGAGAGTGAGCGGAAGGAATCTCATCGTCGTCATCCTCCTCCTCCACCACCTTCGCCTCGTCGGCGGGTCCGTCTTCAGGGAGAGGAGGAAGGCTAACCAGAAGAGAACGACCCTGAGGCAAGTAGGCGCAAGTCGTTCAAATAAGCAAGTAGACTCAAGTCGAAGTCAGAATCAAGAAGAACAAGGAAGAGTCAATAACCTAACTCTGGAATAGGGTTCGCGACTCCATACGCCGCGACGGGACACTTGACATTGCAGTGGTCCTCGGCTCGGAGATTGGTGATGCTCCTCACCTTGGTTTCCACCCCCTTCATCGTCGAGTGGCTCGATGCTGGCACCTTCAGCAGCCCACATCGGGTGGGGCCGAGCAGCGAGTGGCTTAACCCGGAGACGGAAGAAAGTGGCCATCAAGAAGACGCCACCCGCGTCCCGCTCGAGGGTCTTGAGGAGGTCGTGTAGCAGGCCCAGCAGAGGCATCGTCGCCTCCCTCTCCTCCGCGGTGAGCGGGTGCGCCCAGGCGCGGGTCTTCCGCAACCCGTGCGCGCTGTCGAACTGCTCCACGCCCTCTTGGCTCCACCGGATGTAGAACCATTTCCTCCGCCACCCCTGGACGGAGTCAGACTTCTTCATCTCGAAGTACGTGGTGTCGCCACGCACCTGGATGCCGAAGCCGCCCACTGGGTAGGGCAACCCGCCCTTCCTGTTGTTCTTTCGAACAAGGAAGAGCGACTTCCACAGCGCCCAGTGGGGTGCGATCCCCAGGAAGCACTCGCATAGCACGATAAAGCTAGCGATACTCAAGACGCCATTGGGGGTCAGATCGTGGATTTGCACCCCATAGGCATACAAGAGACCACGAACAAAATCGTGGAGAGGGAACCCGAAGCCTCGTGGAAGAAAATCCACGAAACAAACGCGCTCCCCCTCACGAGGTGCCGGGGAGGCCTCCTTGCCAGGAGCGCGTACCTGAGCCATGCCGGAGGGGGGCAGGAGGCCCTGCGCGCGAAGCCCGTCGAGGTCGGCTCTCTTCACGGTGGATTTCTGCCAATCACCCTCAACTTTCTTCAAAACGTCTACGGCCGCGGCGGCGGAGGACCCAGCGGTGGCCTTTGGCTTGCCCATGGTCGCAAGAAACAGCGGCAGAGCTGGAGGACAAGAGGTTTGGAGCTCGGTGGGCGGCGAGAATGGTAGAGCGCAGAGGAAAAGGAGGCCAGGACGATTGGAGAAGATTAAGGCCCTCGCGTCAAGCGCAGTACTTATGCCTCGAAGACGTTTCATCTCAACCGTCCCACAGAACAAGGGTTCCAAGTAGACACATCCAACCGTCCACGTGTCGCACGAAGAAACCAACCGTCGCCGCCCACTTCGTCCACTACGCACGAAAACCGAGGCGTCGTCATCATGCCGCGCAAATTTCGCGCCCAGTTCGGAGACGTGACAACTGCTGACCGCGGTCAGCTCTGACAGCGGGGCCCGCCACGTCACGTCCCATCGGGCATAGAGGCGCGCAATGGATCGTCACCAATGACGTCATCAAGCCAACGGCTCCAAAAACAACTGAAGCAGCTCGACAGAGTGATTCGAGTAGTAAGCTTCCAAGCTGAAACCAACAAAGAAGGAACGACTGATGATCCGAGAACCCGAAGAAATCATTCGGGTGGCAAAGAAAAACCGAGTAAGCTCGAGCAGCCGAATCCATCCACAAGTAAGCCAATAGGCCGAATAGAAGCAAGCTTCACAAGAAGACAAAGGCGAAGTAATTCGACTGCAAAGGTTACTCCCATCGGGAGCGGCTGGTTCGACTGAAGAAATCGAGTTCAAGCTCAAGATCAAGCAATCCAATGGCGCGTCCAGGTGGAAGAAGTCCTTCGCTCGACTCTACGCTTCGACTAAGCACTCGGGGGCTACTGACGTGGGGCTGCCTTTCGGGTAGCCCACGATAAGGCTACCTGGGCCGCCCCAAGGACATGGAGGCCCACAGAAGGCCCACGCGGGGTACCTTGTAACCTAGTCCAAGTCGGTTAGGAAGCATAACCTGCCATATCTGTAGTTGCCATCGGCATCGACCGCCCGAGACCTGGCTACCTATAAAGCCAGGAGGGTTGCTCGTCCAAAAGGACACGCTCATAGCCACCGCCACAACCCCTAGCGAGATCGCAATCTCGCCATTGTAACCACAACTCGCATCAATAATCAGACAAGCAGGAGTAGGGTGTTATCTCCGGGAGCCTGAACCTGGGTAAATCCTCGCTTGTCAGCCGTCGTGACCACCTGCACTCATCTCTCTCCCCATCAATCAACCCGGGGTACACAACCCTGGGACTTGTCAAGTTAGCACCTCGTCAAGCGCGCCGTCCCCGCTGCCTCCTCATCCGCTCCGCGCCTTCGCTCCGCTTCGCCATTTTCCCCGTCCGGTGACGCCCCCGCATCCGCCGCCCGCAAGGGGTTTGACACAATGCCTACAAGAACTTCGGCGTCGCTTTTGTGTCCGAGTTGTCTACCCTTCGAGGTGTTGCTACATACGCGTGCGAGTGCCTCTTCCGGTGCCGCGTTGTCGTGACCACCGTGTCCGTGTTGTGGTGCCCACCCGCATGGGGACAGCTGAACATGATCCAGAGGGGACCCCCGTCAAACAGGCGCCAAAAAATCATCACCCGCCAAGTACTTCAGGCCATCAACAGCCCGCGCGCGGTACCAGACTACCTGCGCGGGTCGGAGACACCCATCACATTTTCCAGGTGTAACAGCCCAAGTTTGGAAACCTAAAAAACCTGTGTAATTTTTCCACTTTTGTGTAATTGCATCATGGCATCCATATCATTTTGCTACTTTTAGGAACATTTCAACCAAGACACTTTGAATCTTGCATATTTGTCAAGGAAGTTCCAAGAGTTCAAAAGAAGATAATTGCACTTGCTAAAACCAAACTACTTTGAATCTTGCATATTTGTCAAGGAAGTTCCAAGAGCTCAAAATATTATATTTGCATTGTCTCCAAATTATAAAAGGGGCAACATATGGAAATTTGAGTGAAATGCCCTATTTAACCCCTCTGAACAAAAGTGCATCAAAACATTTTATTTTGAGATGCCAAATTTTGTGGTGACTCTACACTGTATGGGGAAGCTACCATATTGTTCTCAAATTTTTCTGAAATGTTAAACTGCCCCAAATAAATCAAAGAGTGCACTGGTTTTAAAAGAAAAGGGGAAAAGGACATGTTTGTGAGGGAGAAATAAAATCGGCAGGGGGATTTTCAGAAAACGTCGTCGTCTTCCTCGCTATAGCGACCGAGCAGTTCGTCCCCGACAAACCATGTCGCGGTGTCGAGCTCCCCTGCGCCGCGCCCAGGCCCCCCCCCCCCCCTCCTCCTCTGCTGCCCTGGGAGTGGATAAGAACACCACCGGCGCTGCCCTGCTCTCTCCCCCCCCCAGATCGTTTCCCCTGCCCTCTCCCCTTTTCCCCAGCCATGGCCGAACCCTAGAGAAGCTCGCCGTCGAATCGCCGGCGATTGGGTACTCCCCATCCGCTTAGAAGACCACCCCGAAGCTCAGCCCTCCGTCCTCTACCACCTCGTAGAAGGCATCGGCGCGGGAGGTCCAAAATCGCCGCCGCCAAGCTCGTCTTCCTCACGGTCGGCCGGAGCTTCACCGTGCCATCGCCGCCGTCCTCGACCTCCTCCCTCTTCTCCGAGCAACCTCACGCGTCGAGGGTGAGCCACCCGTCCTCCTGGACATCCCCGCTCGTCCCCTCTCCCCCTAGATCGTCCGGTCGTTGTAGCTCGCCGTCGGGCGCCGCCGCGGGTCGCCGTGGAGCTCGCTCCGGCGACAAAAAGCCAGCGTCGCCGCCTCCGTTAGGTAGGGAATCGCCCGTAGGCTCGTTTTCGCTCTCCCGTTCGTCCCCGCGTACAGCCAGCCGCCGAAACCGTGCTCGCCGGAGCCGCGCCGCCGCGCCGGTCTGCGCGTCCTCGCGCCGGTCAACACGCAGCTGACGTGGACGACACCCTGGCCCCTGGCCCGCGCGTCAGTGGCTCGGGCTAGCCCAGCCTCGGTGAAAAACGCCCGGATCTTTTTCCTGCGAATTAATAAAAAGGCAGAAAATGAATAAAACTTGAAAAATTCATATCTTTCGAAATATTTGTCCAAACTTTGCAAATAATATACCAAAATGATCAGAAGAATAAATGTGATCTATTAGTATGACTCACATCTCAAATTCAATTGAAATTATTTGCAGTTATGTTGATTTAAAGAAAGGTGTAGAATTAAAATGTGTAGCTCAAATTCATTATAAATTTTTCCAATTGCTAAAATTGTGCCCTTATAGTCAAAATGTTCATAAGCACTGGTTCTACACAATCAACACCATTTTAAGCATTTTACCTAAATTAAAAGCTTAGGAGAACATAAAAATAAATATGAAGACATATTTCCTCTCTCGTTGAATAATTATTCCTAGCACCCCAACTAAAAGTGATACACTTGTTATAGTAATTCAGTGCATTAAAATGTCATGCCATCATGTGCTTGCGCATTGCATATGACTTGCTTATATTGATTGTGTTCTTTTCGGTGTTTTGATACATCGATAGATCAAGGAATCGGGGTCCCGGCACATTACCCCGACGAACAGTATTACCCGCCTGCTGAGCAAGGCAAGCGTGATCCCCACCCTCTGAGCATATCTTATCCTATTTTCCGCAAATTATTTTGTCCACTATAATATTGCATGCGGTTCCAAATGTCAATTTTGTTGGATTAGAGTATCCTATAGTTGCATTAAGTTCCCGATGCCATTACCCGTTTCCCTCCTATTATCCATAGGTTTGTATTGATAGCCGAAATAATGAACTATGCTATGTTGTTGCTTAGCCATGCTTAGTTAAATGTTTATTGGTCCGATGGACATTCATGTTGGGATCGGATGTGGAAATTCCGCGGATGATGGTGGAGAAATGGTGGTAACAACTAATAAAATGCTAAAATGTGGGGATGAGAGGCCACATGGAATGTGGTGGGTTGTCTCGTTCTCGCCGCCTCGGTGCGAGTTCTCGCCTTCGAGCCAAGTTGAGCGTGCTACCATGCGTGGGCATATGGAACCTCGTCGACCGACTAACTTGTGGCGGACTAGCCGAGGGTCCTCTAGTTTGGCTTTCCATTTGCGCGTGTGTTGAGATGGTGGTCAAGACTGAGATGAGGATGATGGTGCTTAGGAGAATGAGTGGTCGCGGGGCAGGGTGTTGGAGGCACTGAACCTGTCCTACCGCCACTGATGATCCTGGGTTAGTTCTAAGCAAGGTAAAGGTCGTAGCCGCTCCCACCCAGCCGGCTTTCCCCGGAAGAGAGCTAAATGATCAGGCAATGGGTCGGACGGTACGCATGGATAAGTAGCTGGGAGGTCCCTCGGGAACCTGGCGACTTTCACATTGTACACCCCCTGCAGGGATAAATCTTTTCGAAAAGCCGTGTCCACGGTTAAGGACGACTTGGTGACGAATTCAGGGATCATAGAGTAACTTTAACGGAATGACTAAAAACTGGGTACTAAAGGTACCACTCACGATTGTAAGGTTGACTTCCTCGAGGGTGAGTCGGGGAGGTGCCTTGGTGGAACATGTACAGTGGTGGATGATGAGAAAGGGAATCAAAAGAGAAAGAGTTACTTCTTACCCCTCTTCGAAAATATTCTTATAGTCGATGCCTTGGAGTCATATTTTAAGAATAAAATCAGCTTTACGCAAAACAGCCATAAAACCTTGAGAGCCAATCATGGAGCATTAATAGCTCAAAATCTTGCTGAGTTCGTCGAACTCACCCTTGTTTATTTTTTGTTTCAGAGGAGGACTTTACCTACCCCGAAGGTGGGTTCTTTATTGACATCGACGAGTAGTCTGGGGTTCCCGGGTGGCAGCCTGGGGCAACTAGGAACCAGCTGGCACGGAACTGTTTATCTGTAGGCCTCTTAGGCCATATTTGGATCTTGTTGTTTAGAACAACTTAATTTGCTTCCGCTTGTTGTAATGTTGGGTCAGTGACCTCTGATTGTAATATTTGCTATCTTTCTCTACTAAGAGTTGAACTATATTATCTTGAGTCGTAGGGTCTGTCACGTGCCAGGTGTTCCGGTGTCTTAGTCTCTTTATTATACTTTGAGGGCTATGCTTTGGATATGGCATGATCGAAGGGTTGTGTGGCCGATGATCCATGCCGAGCACGCCTGCCGATGTTTACTCGGCCTGGGAGTGGTAACCCCAGTAACCTTCGATTATGTAGCATGACCACCGACACATAGCATCACTGTATAATTTATGGATTGGGACATTACAACTTGGTATCAGAGCAGTACCGCCTGTAGGAAACCCTTACTACTGGTCGATGTTGAGTCTAGTGTTGGTAAAAATATTTTTAACCTAAAAATGAGTTGTGAAAACCATCTTAGGATTCTTTTTACTCCTTATCTGGTTACCCTCTACTCTCGGAGCGATCTTACCTCTATTTGTTTTGAGCCTTATCACGTGTCGCTTCCTCCGCGCATGATTTTTCATACAAGTGGAGTACGCTTACTCGTCGTTGGGTTTTAGGGCGCGGGGCGACCAGCTTTTGGGGCTCCCGTCCCTATGTTTGCTTTCAGGATCTTTCTCCTTGCTGTGCCTAGTCTCTACCCGAGTTCTACTTTCATTCCTGACTCTAGAGTCTCCGTACCTGACATTTGAATTATTCTTGCTACAGTACTGTTTGATTCTGGAGCATCACATTCATTCATTTCGGTAGCGTTTGCACAACAAAACAATATACTGTTTGAAGAGTTGGAGACACGTTACTGGTCACCAGCCCGGGCACTCGTTGGCAAACTAAAAGGGTGACCCCCGAAGTCCAAATTAAGATAGGCTCATTCCCCTTCCCATTTTCTCTGATAGCCTTCAAGTCAACCGGCTTTGATGCCATATTGGTCATGAACTGGCTAGGGAAATACAAGGCTAACCTTGACTGTGCTGCCAGAACCATCACCGTGACCACATCTTCCGGCGACATTGTGGAGTATTGGTCTGCACAGTCAAGACCTCCATCTTCATCCATGCCCAACTCACCAGAGCTCCTCCTTTGCTTTATGGAAGGCTTATCCCCTCCTGAAATCCAAGACATCCACGTTGTGTGTGACTTACCGGATGTGTTCCCGGAGGAATTGCCTGGCATGCCACCTGATCGAAGTGTGGAGTTTGTCATAGAGTTGCTTCCCGGTACCACGCCGATTGCCAAGAAGCCCTACCGTATGCCGGTGAAGGAGCTGGCGCTGTTAAAGGAGCAAATTGATGAACTGTTAGCGAAAGAGTTCATTCAGCCGAGTAGTTCACCTTGGGGTTGTCCGTACTCTTTGTCAAGAAGAGGGATTCTACCGTGCCTCGTCTAGTCTCTGACTACAGGCCGTTAAATGCGGTGAAGATTAAAAACAAGTACCCTATTCCTCGCATCAATGATCTATGGGATCAACTAGCTGGTGCAACGGTATTTTCCAAGATGGACCTGAGATCAGGGTACCATCAGATCAAGATCAGAGAGCAGGATATCCCAAAGACGGCATTTGTTACTCGCTATGGCTCCTACGAGTATATCGTTATGTCCTTCGGTCTCACTAATGCTCCTGCGACGTTTATGAGGCTCATGAACTCCGTCTTCATGGATTATCTCGACAAGTTCGTCGTCGTTTACATCGATGACATCCTCGTCTACTCTAAAACCGATGAAGAGCATGCCGAACATCTTCGCTTGGTTCTTACACGTCTTCGAGAACACCGTCTCTATTCCAAGTTCTCCAAGTGTGAGTTTTGGTTGGATAATCTCGTCTTCCTCGGCCATGTGATTTCCACAAGTGGAGTGGCTGTCGTTCCCGACAAGATTCAATCTATTATGGATTGGGTAACTCCCATGTCTGTCAAGGACATCCGAAGCTTTCTGGGATTGGCAGGTTACTACCGCCGATTCATCGAAGGGTTCTCCAAAATAGCCAAGCCTCTGACCGACCTTCTCAAGAAGGATACAAGGTTCGTATGGACGGACAAGGCTGAAGAGAGCTTCAAAACCCTGAAGGCCAAACTCACTTCTGCTCCTGTGCTTGCCCTGCCAGACGCAAGCAAGGATTTCGTGGTCTTCTGTGATGCCTCTCTGCAAGGCTTGGGCTGTGTGTTAATGCAAGATGGCCATGTAGTGGCATATGCCTCTCGCCAATTGAAGCTACATGAAAAAAACTACCCAACTCATGATTTGGAGCTTGCCGCAGTGGTTTATGCTCTGAAGCAATGGAGACCATACCTGTTTGGTAACCGTTGCGAGATTTACTCGGATCACAAGAGTTTGAAATACCTTTTCACCCAGCCGGATCTAAATCTCAGGCAAAGACGTTGGTTGGAGTTAATCAAAGACTATGATGTGAGTCTGAATTACCAACCCGGCAAGGCGAACGTCGTGGCTGACGCGCTAAGTCGAAAAGCTTATAGCAACAACCTGATGATTGAGAAGGCTCAACCTGCTCTCCATGAAGAGTTCGCCCGTTTGAACCTGAAAATCGTCCCCTCTGGCTACCTCGCAAATCTAGAGATCAAATATACTCTGGCAGACCAGATAAAGGAGGCTCAGAAACTGGATAAGGGCATTCTTAATATCAAAAAGAACATTGCTAGTGGAAAGGCCAAATGCTTCTCTGAGAATGAAGCGGGAATCGTGTACTTTGGTGACCGTCTGGTGGTGCCAAACGAGCAGAATCTGAAGGAGTTGATCCTCAAAGAAGCGCATGATTCCCCTCTCTCTATTCATCCCGGTAGTACCAAAATGTACCAAGACCTCCGACCACTATTCTGGTGGACTCGGATGAAAAGAGAAATCGCCAAGTATGTTGCTGAATGCGACACCTGTCGACGTGTAAAGGCTGAACATCAAAGGCCTGCTGGCACTCTTCGCCCTATTGCGATTCCAGAATGGAAATGGGACGAGATTGGTATGGACTTTATTACGGGTCTGCCGAAGTCTCCCAAGGGCAACGATGCCATCTGGGTAATCATCGATCGACTATCCAAAGTGGCTCACTTCCTCCCAGTGCGAGTCGACATCACAGCTGCTAAGCTGGCTGACCTGTATGCTTCCCGGATCATCGTACTTCACGGTGTTCCCAAGAGGATAATCTCTGATCGTGGCAGCTTGTTTACCTCGAAATTCTGGACGAGTTTCCAACAAGCCATGGGAACCCGCCTCAACTTCAGCACAGCTTTCCATCCCCAAACTGATGGACAGACCGAAAGGGTGAACCAAGTTCTAGAGGACATGCTTCGAGCTTGTGTAATCTCTTTCGGAAAGGGGTGGGAAAAATACCTTCCCTTCGCTGAGTTCTCCTACAACAATAGCTATCAAGCGAGTCTGGGTATGGCCCCATTCGAGGTTCTGTATGGAAGAAAATGCCGAACTCCGCTAAATTGGTCCGAGACCGGAGAGAGGCAACTCTTGGGTCATCAATGAAGCTGAGGAGAAGGTGAAAATCATACGAGAGAATCTGAAGATTGCCCGGTCTAGGCAGAAGAGCTACTATGATAAGCACCATCAGGAGGTCCATTATGAAATTGGTGACAAGGCCTATCTACGCGTCTCTCCTCTTCGTGGTGTTCGTCGCTTTGGAATCAAGGGAAAATTGGCCCCTTGTTATGTTGGCCCTTTCACCATTCTGGCCGAACGAGGAGATCTATCCTACCAGCTAGAACTCCCAACCAACTTCCCGGATGTGCATGACGTGTTCCATGTATCCCAACTCCGCCGTTGCTTCAAGGATCCTATCCGTGGAGTCAATCATGAGGAGCTGGATATCCAGGCGGATCTCACCTATCGCGAGCATCCCATATGTATCCTGGATGAAGCGGAAAGGAAGACTCGAAATAAGGCTACCAAGTTCTTCAAAGTTCAGTGGTCTCACCATTCCGAAGAAGAAGCTACCTGGGAAAGAGAGTCTAGTCTTCGTGAGGAATATCTCGACTTTCTTCCGCAACTTTAGAATCTCGGGACGAGATTCCTGTAAGGGGGGTAGATTTGTAACAGCCCAAGTTTGGAAACCTAAAAAACCTGTGTAATTTTTCCACTTTTGTGTAATTGCATCATGGCATCCATATCATTTTGCTACTTTTAGGAACATTTCAACCAAGACACTTTGAATCTTGCATATTTGTCAAGGAAGTTCCAAGAGTTCAAAAGAAGATAATTGCACTTGCTAAAACCAAACTACTTTGAATCTTGCATATTTGTCAAGGAAGTTCCAAGAGCTCAAAATATTATATTTGCATTGTCTCCAAATTATAAAAGGGGCAACATATGGAAATTTGAGTGAAATGCCCTATTTAACCCCTCTGAACAAAAGTGCATCAAAACATTTTATTTTGAGATGCCAATTTTTGTGGTGACTCTACACTGTATGGGGAAGCTACCATATTGTTCTCAAATTTTTCTGAAATGTTTAACTGCCCCAAATAAATCAAAGAGTGCACTGGTTTTAAAAGAAAAGGGGAAAAGGACATGTTTGTGAGGGAGAAATAAAATCGGCAGGGGGATTTTCAGAAAACGTCGTCGTCTTCCTCGCTGTAGCGACCGAGCAGTTCGTCCCCGACGAACCATGTCGCGGTGTCGAGCTCCCCTGCGCCGCGCCCAGGCCCCCCCTCCTCCTCTGCTGCCCTGGGAGTGGATAAGAACACCACCGGCGCTGCCCTGCTCTCTCCCCCCCAGATCTTTTCCCCTGCCCTCTCCCCTTTTCCCCAGCCATGGCCGAACCCTAGAGGAGCTCGTCATCGAATCGCCGGCGATTGGGTACTCCCCATCCGCTTAGGAGACCACCCCGAAGCTCAGCCCTCCGTCCTCTACCACCTCGTAGAAGGCATCGGCGCGGGAGGTCCAAAATCGCCGCCGCCAAGCTCGTCTTCCTCACGGCCGGCCAGAGCTTCACCGTGCCATCGCCGCCGTCCTCGACCTCCTCCCTCTTCTCCGAGCAACCTCACGCGTCGAGGGTGAGCCACCCGTCCTCCTGGACATCCCCGCTCGTCCCCTCTCCCCCTAGATCGTCTGGTCGTTGTAGCTCGCCGTCGGGCGCCGCCGCGGGTCGCCGTGGAGCTCGCTCCGGCGACAAAAAGCCAGCGTCGCCGCCTCCGTTAGGTAGGGAATCGCCCGTAGGCTCGTTTTCGCTCTCCCGTTCGTCCCCGCGTACAGCCAGCCGCCGAAACCGTGCTCGCCGGAGCCGCGCCGCCGCGCCGGTCTGCGCGTCCTCGCGCCGGTCAACACGCAGCTGACGTGGACGACACCCTGGCCCCTGGCCCGCGCGTCAGTGGCTCGGGCTAGCCCAGCCTCGGTGAAAAACGCCCGGATCTTTTTCCTGCGAATTAATAAAAAGGCAGAAAATGAATAAAACTTGAAAAATTCATATCTTTCGAAATATTTGTCCAAACTTTGCAAATAATATACCAAAATGATCAGAAGAATAAATGTGATCTATTAGTATGACTCACATCTCAAATTCAATTGAAATTATTTGCAGTTATGTTGATTTAAAGAAAGGTGTAGAATTAAAATGTGTAGCTCAAATTCATTATAAATTTTTCCAATTGCTAAAATTGTGCCCTTATAGTCAAAATGTTCATAAGCACTGGTTCTACACAATCAACACCATTTTAAGCATTTTACCTAAATTAAAAGCTTAGGAGAACATAAAAATAAATATGAAGACATATTTCCTCTCTCGTTGAATAATTATTCCTAGCACCCCAACTAAAAGTGATACACTTGTTATAGTAATTCAGTGCATTAAAATGTCATGCCATCATGTGCTTGCGCATTGCATATGACTTGCTTATATTGATTGTGTTCTTTTCGGTGTTTTGATACATCGATAGATCAAGGAATCGGGGTCCCGGCACATTACCCCGACGAACAGTATTACCCGCCTGCTGAGCAAGGCAAGCGTGATCCCCACCCTCTGAGCATATCTTATCCTATTTTCCGCAAATTATTTTGTCCACTATAATATTGCATGCGGTTCCAAATGTCAATTTTGTTGGATTAGAGTATCCTATAGTTGCATTAAGTTCCCGATGCCATTACCCGTTTCCCTCCTATTATCCATAGGTTTGTATTGATAGCCGAAATAATGAACTATGCTATGTTGTTGCTTAGCCATGCTTAGTTAAATGTTTATTGGTCCGATGGACATTCATGTTGGGATCGGATGTGGAAATTCCGCGGATGATGGTGGAGAAATGGTGGTAACAACTAATAAAATGCTAAAATGTGGGGATGAGAGGCCACATGGAATGTGGTGGGTTGTCTCGTTCTCGCCGCCTCGGTGCGAGTTCTCGCCTTCGAGCCAAGTTGAGCGTGCTACCATGCGTGGGCATATGGAACCTCGTCGACCGACTAACTTGTGGCGGACTAGCCGAGGGTCCTCTAGTTTGGCTTTCCATTTGCGCGTGGTTGAGATGGTGGTCAAGACTGAGATGAGGATGATGGTGCTTAGGAGAATGAGTGGCCGCGGGGCAGGGTGTTGGAGGCACTAAACCTGTCCTACCGCCACTGATGATCCTGGGTTAGTTCTAAGCAAGGTAAAGGTCGTAGCCGCTCCCATCCAGCCGGCTTTCCCCGGAAGAGAGCTAAATGATCAGGCAATGGGTCGGACGGTACGCATGGATAAGTAGCTGGGAGGTCCCTCGGGAACCTGGCGACTTTCACATTGTACACCCCCTGCAGGGATAAATCTTTTCGAAAAGCCGTGTCCACGGTTAAGGACGACTTGGTGACGAATTCAGGGATCATAGAGTAACTTTAACGAAATGACTAAAAACTGGGTACTAAAGGTACCACTCACGATTGTAAGGTTGACTTCCTCGAGGGTGAGTCGGGGAGGTGCCTTGGTGGAACATGTACAGTGGTGGATGATGAGAAAGGGAATCAAAAGAGAAAGAGTTACTTCTTACCCCTCTTCGAAAATATTCTTATAGTCGATGCCTTGGAGTCATATTTTAAGAATAAAATCAGCTTTACGCAAAACAGCCATAAAACCTTGAGAGCCAATCATGGAGCATTAATAGCTCAAAATCTTGCTGAGTTCGTCGAACTCACCCTTGTTTATTTTTGTTTCAGAGGAGGACTTTACCTACCCCGAAGGTGGGTTCTTTATTGACATCGACGAGTGGTCTGGGGTTCCCGGGTGGCAGCCTGGGGCAACTAGGAACCAGCTGGCACGGAACTGTTTATCTGTAGGCCTCTTAGGACATATTTGGATCTTGTTGTTTAGAACAACTTAATTTGCTTCCGCTTGTTGTAATGTTGGGTCAGTGACCTCTGATTGTAATATTTGCTATCTTTCTCTACTAAGAGTTGAACTATATTATCTTGAGTCGTAGGGTCTGTCACGTGCCAGGTGTTCCGGTGTCTTAGTCTCTTTATTATACTTTGAGGGCTATGCTTTGGATATGGCATGATCGAAGGGTTGTGTGGCCGATGATCCATGCCGAGCACGCCTGCCGATGTTTACTCGGCCTGGGAGTGGTAACCCCAGTAACCTTCGATTATGTAGCATGACCACCGACACATAGCATCACTGTATAATTTATGGATTGGGGCATTACACCAGGGCAGATCACCCATCCGAGGTAATCCGACCCGGGCACGCCGCACTCGTGATTGAGGCCTTGATCGGCGACTACAGCTTGAAGAAGGTGTTCATGGACGGAGGCAGCGGCATCAACATCATATTCGCCGACACCCTGAGAAGAATGAACAGGTCGACAGAGAAATTGCCAGAATCGGAAACCACCTTCCACGGCATAGTAACAGGGCAAGCAATCACGCCCATGGGAACAATCACACTCGACGTCATCCTCGGTACACCCGAGCACTTCAGGAAGGAGTCGATAGACTTTGAGGTCGTCGACTGGAAGTCACAATACCACGCCATCCTCGGGCGCCCAACCTTTGCCAGGTTCATGGCCGTACCCCACTACGCCTACCTGATGGTAAAGCTGCCCGGGCCGAAGGGAGTAATCACCGTACGCGGCGACTTCGGGCTCTCCAACAGTTGCGACCGCGAGTTTGCCAAGATTTCTGAGTTCTTCGGAGTCGAAGAGCACTTCAAGGCATAACAGCCGAGAACGACAAGACCGTCTTTCCACCTCGCAAGAAGCCAGCTAAGGACGCAGCATTCAACACGAACGACGACACCGTCACCCACCAAGTCCATCCGACTGACAGCAGAAAGACGGTCAAGGTCTCGTCAAGTCTGACCCCCGCATAGGAAAGCGTGCTCGTCGAGTTCCTACGTGAGAACTGGATGATCTTTGCATGGCAACCTTCTGACATGCCAGGGATACCTAGGGAACTCGCCGAGCACTCTCTAAAAGTCCACAAGGACGCAAGACCAGTCAAACAATCCATGCGACGCTTCTCAGGACCCAAGCGAGACGCGATCACCATGGAAGTCGACAGACTACTGCATGCCAAGTTCATCCGAGAGATCAAGGACTCGGACTGGGTCGCCAACCCGGTCCTAGTGGAGAAAAAGAAGACGAAGAAACTACGCATGTGCGTTGACTTCACCGCTGTCAACAAGTGCTGCCCCAAGGATCACTTCCCGCTCCCGCGGATAGACCAGATCGATCATCGACTCAACAGCAGGTTGCGAGCGCCTGTCCTTCCTGGATGCCTACTCAGGTTACCAGCAGATCAGGCTGAAAGTCGAGGACGAAGAGAAAACGGCCTTCATCACACCCGACGGCGTCTTTTGCTACCAGACGATGCCGTTCGGGTTAAAGAACGCAGGCGCCACGTACCAGCGGACAATGCAAGCATGCCTCAAAGGGCTAATCGGGCAGATCGTCCAAGTCTACGTCGATGACATCGTCGTCACGACCCGAAAGGAGGATACCCTAATCGACGACCTCCGCAAGGTCTTCGCCGCACTCGATGTATACCAGATCAAGCTCAACCCAGAGAAGTGCGTGTTCGGCGTGCCAGCCGGAGAGCTACTAGGGTACCTAGTATCTGCAAGAGGAATCGAAGCAAACCCCGAGAAGGTGCAGAACATTCTTACAATGCCCGCACCAACAAAACTCCGCGAGGTGCAGCGATTAGCCGGCCGAGTCGCAGCTCTCAGCCGGTTCATTAGTAAGTTGGGAGAGAAAGCCTTACCGTTCTACCAACTGATGAAGAAGACGGATAAGTTCGAGTGGACACAGGAGGCGCAGGACGCGTTCGACCATCTCAAGAAGACCCAGACAACCTCTCCAGTCCTCGTGGCACCACTGGAAAACGAGCCGTTATACTTACACGTCTCAGCAACAAACAGGGTGGTGAGCATGGTACTCGTAGTCGAACGAGAAGAAGAAGGGCACAGTCACCCGGTGCAAAGGCCCGTCTACTACCTCAGCGAAGTCCTCACCCTGTCCAAGCAGAACTACCCGCATTACCACAAGCTGGCATATGGGGTCTTTATGACCTCCAGGAAGGTCGTCCACTACTTCTCCGAGCACCCGATCACGGTGGTAAGCTCCTCTGGACTAGCAGACATTCTCACAAACCAACGCGCGACAGGACGAGTCGCCAAGTGGGTTGTCGAGCTAGGACCATGGGGGCTGAAGTATGCTCACCCGAAATCCATCAAGGCCCAAGTCCTCCCAGAATTCACCACCGAGTGGATAGAAGCCCAGCTACCAAATGTCCCCGATTTGTCCAACGCATGGACAATGTACTTCGACGGCTCCAAGAAATTCATGTCAGCCGGGGCAGGAGTCGTGCTCATCTCCCCCAAAGGCGATAAGCTCAAGTACGTCCTACAGATGGACTTTCCGACACCATCCAACAACGAAGCCGAGTACGAGGCCCTGATCCACGGCATGCGGATGGCCAAGAACTGTGGCGCCACGCACCTCATGATATACGGCGACTCCTACCTGGTGGTACAGCAAACCATGAAGTCATGCGACGCCATCGCCGACAACATGATCGCCTACAGAGACCTCTACAATCAGTTGGAAGGCAACTTCGACGGCTGCGAGTTGCGGCACATCGGCCGTGAAAGCAACGAGGAAGCCGACGTCCTCGCTAACATGGGCTCAGACAGGGTGCCAGTCCCACCCGGCATCTTCCTCGAGCACATCACGCAGAGATCCATCAAGACTCAGAACACAGCAAGCACTGCAACAACAAAAGGCGACGCTAACACGCCAAGCCAAAACAAGGTCCCCATGGAGGTCATGCTAGACGAAGCTACATGGACAGGACCATACCTGGCGTACATATTGCATCAGAAGCTGCCAGCTGACCCAGTCGAAGCAAAGCGCATCATCAGGCGCTCCAAAAGTTTCACCGTCATCAACGGAGAACTCTACAAAAGAAGAATCTCAGGAATCCTGCAAAGGTGCGTAGATCCAGTCGACGGCCAAGCCATCTTACTCGACATCCACGCGGGTATATGCGGGCATCACGCCAGCAGTCGAGCATTGGTAGCCAAAGCACTGCGAGCCGGGTTCTACTGGTTGACAGCCATGCAGGACGCCGAGGAGCTAGTAAGGAAATGCACAGGGTGCCAGGAGTTTGCCAACAAGCCACACGCGCCAGCATCAGAACTTCAGACAATACCATTAGCCTGGCCCTTCGCCCAATGGGGCCTGGACATGGTGGGCCCGCTAAAGAAATCCTCACCCGGAAGTCACACTCACCTCCTGGTTGTAGTCGACAAGTTCACAAAGTGGATCGAAGCCGTGCCCATCACAAGTTTGACTGCAACCACAACAGTCAACTTCATGAGGTCAATCATCTTCAGATTTGGAGTACCGAATGGGATCATCACTGACAACGGCTCGAACTTCACAGCCGAAGAATTCAAGGACTTCTGCTCAGAGCAGGGCATCAAGCTCAGCTATGCGTCCGTCTCACACCCGCAATCCAATGGGCAAGTGGAGAAAGCCAATGGCCTCGTCTGCAACGGCATCAAGAAGCGACTGCGCGTGCCACTAAAACGCGCAGTGGGCGCATGGGTGGAAGAACTATCGTCGGTCCTTTGGAGTCTACGAACAACGCCAAACAGATCCACCCAATACACTCCATTCTTTATGGTGTATGGTGCAGAAGCGGTTCTCCCCTGCGACATCAAATTCGACGCACCGAGAGTAGTCGCCTACGACGAGTCGGATTTAGAGGAGGCACTCGAAGACAGCATGGATACCCTGGATGAAGCACGCGACATCGCCCTGGCACGATCAGCCGTGTATCAACAAGACCTACGCGACTATCACACTCGGAGGCTGCGACCAAGAGCGTTCGTTGCAGGCGACTTGGTTCTTCGACTCAAGCAGAAGAAGGTGCACAAGCTCGCTTCCCCATGGGAGGGCCCATACATCGTGACAGAAGAAATCGGCAACAGAGCTTACCGCCTGAAAGACTCGAAGACGGGAGCAGACTGCAGCAACCCATGGAACGTGGCACAACTCCGCCGGTTCTACGCCTAGTTCGACCCAATCATTGTACAAGAAAAATCAGCGCGACAGGTTTCAGACGCACTCTTTCCCTTACCAGGGTACCTAAGGGGACTGGAAGGGTTTTAATGAGGCGGCCTGCTCGCAAGAATCAATAAAGTCATTTGAAGAAAATCTGTCTCCTTTACCTTTCACATAGAGGAAGCTAAAAATCCTAGGCCGCCACTCGAACCACTCGGGGGCTGCGCCACACAGGTTGAAAGAAAAGCTTAGACCGCTACCCGAGCTACTCGGGGGCTGCGCCATACAAGCATAAATCAAAAAATCCTAGGCCGCCACCTGACCCACTCGGGGGCTGCGCCATACAGGTCAAGTTCAAAATCCTAGGTCGCCACCCGACATACTCGGGGGCTGCGCCAAACAGGTAACACTTGTAATCCTAGGCTACCACTCGACCTACTCGGGGGCTACGCCATACAGGCCTTATCATAAAATCCTCAGCCGCCACTCGAATTCACTCGGGGGCTGCGCTGTACAGGTCAAGTTCAAAATCCTAGGTCGCCACCCGACATACTCGGGGGCTGCGCAAAAAAGGTAACACTTGTAATCCTAGGCTGCCACTCGACCTACTCGGGGGCTGCGCCGCACAGGTCTTAGCAAAAATCCTAGGCCGCCACTCGAACAACTCGGGGGCTGCGCCATACAGGTCAAGTTACAAAAATCCTAAGTCGCCATATGTTAAAGTCAGAGACTGCGACATACAGGTCACACTTGGAAAAACCTAGGCCGTTGCCTAACATACTAGGCGACTGCGCCAAACAGGTCGAAAATCAAAACAGGCATTTACACCTCCGAGCAAGCAGATCAATTCTCATTACTCGCAAGTATTTTTAATCTAGTACATTGCAACCTGCGCAGACACATTTGCCCTCTATAGCTAACCCTGTACATCCGACGACAGCTACTCTAATCTGCAGGCTCGGTCTTCGGCGCATCGAGGGGACCTACAAGGCGCTCACTCAGGTCCTGAACCTGCCTGATAACTTGGCGCGCAGCCGCTAAGGTCTCGTCGAAGTCGTCATCCCCAGGCAGGCCATCAAGCACCTTATCGAGCGGAAGATGCGACCGATGCATCCGGACGTATGCCAACGCCGCATTCGCCCCAGCCACAAGTTGGGCGTTGACAACCTCCTTCAGCCCCTCACCATCGTGAAACCTCTCCAGCAAGGCGGACAGCCCGTTCGGCTGCGCGTTATGCGGGAAGTACACACGATTGATATGCCAGAGTGTCTTCCGGCAATTCTCCAGAAGAAAAGCCGCACGCCATGTACGATCAAGCATAGTGGCAAGGGCGCGTCCTCTCGACTTGTTCACCCAGAACTGACGAGTTTCATAGGAGTCGCCGGACGCCTCTTGGGTAACTCGCTCTTCAACGCGATCCCGCTCAGCCTCCCAATCCGGGTTCACATCTGCACGCGTAAGCTGCAAGTCAGAACAAGCAAGTTACAGCAAAGAAAGCAGCCGCCAAAAGGATACCAACCTTGCAGCTGTCGACTGATCAGATCGATCTCCCCAAGCAAAAAATCCTCACGTCGTGAGAACTCTGCAGTAGGATGCGACCTAGAGCGGTGCAGCAGCAGCTCAGTATTCTTCAGGGTCGCCTCAAGCTCAACCACCTTGTTCTTCAGGTACGTGATTATCCGCTGATCATTTGTACTACGTGGAGGAGCCTGCGCAGCCCGACAACGGCGAGCACCCGAAGAAGAAGCCTCGCCACTTGGCTCAGTCGCAGGAGAAGAAGCACCACCGCGCACGACAATCTGCCACGAATATGCAGAGTCAATACAATCATACGACTCTGCAGCAAAGATAAACTCGGCAGGAAGAAATTCAGTTCTAGCAAAAGCACTGTTGAAGGCCAAAAGACTTGGCAGGACAATATTCATTACAGGGCTAGAAGTTTAAAGGTACATACCACGGCGACTGCCAAATTCCTAAGCTACATCTACTCTAAGGCTGCGGACTGCGACCGGGAGCGACTCTTCCGAGCAGCAGCCGCGTCAGTTGCCTTAGCAAGGTACCTCTCGAAGAGTGCCACAAGCTGCACAGCCAACTGTGTAGCACGCTCCTTCACACCACCCAGCGACGCGATTCGGCCATCGGGTCTTTGAGGAAAGCCGCTGACGACCTTCTCAAAGTCACCCGAAACCTGATGCCCTAAGAGGAGCTGGAAGGTGAGCTCGGAGCCGCGTACCGTCTGCGGCCGCGTGAAGTCGGCGATGGTTGTCGCATCCTCAAACGGCGTAGCAAGGGTGTCCACGGCCGTCGGCGGCTGGTCGTTGGGGAAGTTGCTCCGGTGCACCACGGTGAGGGCTCCAGTCGACTTCTTCAGAGCGGCTGTGGACTTCTTCAGCGCGTCGGATGCATAGGCGCAGACACGGTCGAGGAAGCCGACAGCAGTCGCAAAATCAACCGCGTCACTCGACGTGTCTTCTTGAGGAGCTCCACCGCAGATCTCTGCGCGAGGGATTCAAAGTCAGACAAAGAAAAGATCAAGACACAGTAAGCATTAAGCCGAAACTTACCCCCAAGAACACCGGCGAGGGAGAGGAGACGATCGACTTGAGTCTTCTCCTGGGCGACCCGCGCCAGCTCCCGCTCTTGAGACTCATGCAGAGCCTTCTCAAGCTCAGCAACCCGCCCAGTTGCCTGGTCCAGAGAAGCACGCAGCTGGTCCCTCTCCTTCTCCAGGCGAACATAGGACGCGGCTGCGTCAAGCTGCTGACGGTAGTACGGCTGAAACAAAGGCAAGATGTTAATAAAGTTGCGGGCGACTATACTAGTCACCCACACCTTCGGGGGCTACTCCCATCGGGAGCGCTGATCGCGCACCCGATGAAAACTCAAGAGTACAAGTACAAACACAAAGGGCTTACGTGGTCCAGGAGGTCAGGGTCCTCTGAAGCTGAGGGAGGAGCGCGACTCGACGACACAACGGCAGCAGGCTGTGCGCGCACCTTCTCCACCACCGCCTGAGTGCCCAATTCAGTCGAAGGAGCGGATGTATGCTCCACGTCACGAATGGTGGAGCTAACATCGCCAGAACGACGGCTGCAGCGAAGACGAGCACGCTGGTCAGCTCAGAAGTTGCAGCCACAAAACACAACTCGAAGAAAATAAATCATCAAGAAGCTCACCTGGTGGTTTCAAAGTCGTCGTAACTCTCCAGGGAGGGCGACGCCATCCGCACAAATAAACGAGGAGCCGCGGGGCCGACTGGAGGAACATTCAAGAGCTCATTCCAGTCACCCGAAGACCGCGCACCCGACGACGTCGCGACGGCCTCCTCTAGAGCAACGTCGGCATCCCTAGCGGGTGACGACGCAGTAGCAGAATCGCCACCACTCGGGAGCTTCCGCTTCTTCCGTACGGGTTCCTCCTCTTTATCTTCATCCTCCACCTCATCGTGGGGAGAGTGAGCGGAAGGAATCTCATCGTCGTCATCCTCCTCCTCCACCACCTTCGCCTCGTCGGCGGGTCCGTCTTCAGGGAGAGGAGGAAGGCTAACCAGAAGAGAACGACCCTGAGGCAAGTAGGCGCAAGTCGTTCAAATAAGCAAGTAGACGCAAGTCGAAGTCAGAATCAAGAAGAACAAGGAAGAGTCAATAACCTACCTCTGGAATAGGGTTCGCGACTCCATACGCCGCGACGGGACACTTGACATTGCAGTGGTCCTCGGCTCGGAGATTGGTGATGCTCCTCACCTTGGTTTCCACCCCCTTCATCGTCGAGTGGCTCGATGCTGGCACCTTCAGCAGCCCACATCGGGTGGGGCCGAGCAGCGAGTGGCTGAACCCGGAGACGGAAGAAAGTGGCCATCAAGAAGACACCACCCGCGTCCCGCTCGAGGGTCTTGAGGAGGTCGTGCAGCAGGCCCAGCAGAGGCATCGTCGCCTCCCTCTCCTCCGCGGTGACCGGGTGCGCCCAGGCGCGGGTCTTCCGCAACCCGTGCGCGCTGTCGAACTGCTCCACGCCCTCTTGGCTCCACCTGATGTAGAACCATTGCCTCCGCCACCCCTGGACGGAGTCAGACTTCTTCATCTCGAAGTACGTGGTGTCGCCACGCACCTGGATGCCGAAGCCGCCCACTGGGTAGGGCAACCCGCCCTTCCCGTTGTTCTTTCGAACAAGGAAGAGCGACTTCCACAGCGCCCAGTGGGGTGCGATCCCCAGGAAGCACTCGCATAGCACGATAAAGCTAGGGATACTCAAGACGCCATTGGGGGTCAGATCGTGGATTTGCACCCCATAGGCATACAAGAGACCACGAACAAAATCGTGGAGAGGGAACCCGAAGCCTCGTGGAAGAAAATCCACGAAACAAACGCGCTCCCCCTCACGAGGTGCCGGGGAGGCCTCCTTGCCAGGAGCGCGTACCTGAGCCGTGCCGGAGGGGGGCAGGAGGCCCTGCGCGCGAAGCCCGTCGAGGTCGGCTCTCTTCACGGTGGATTTCTGCCAATCACCCTCAACTTTCTTCAAAACGTCTACGGCCGCGGCGGCGGAGGACCCAGCGGTGGCCTTTGGCTTGCCCATGGTCGCAAGAAACAGCGGCAGAGCTGGAGGACAAGAGGTTTGGAGCTCGGTGGGCGGCGAGAATGGTAGAGCGCAGAGGAAAAGGAGGCCAGGATGATTGGAGAAGATTAAGGCCCTCGCGTCAAGCGCAATACTTATGCCTCGAAGACGTTTCATCTCAACCGTCCCACAGAACAAGGGTTCCAAGCAGACACATCCAACCGTCCACGTGTCGCACGAAGAAACCAACCGTCGCCGCCCACTTCGTCCACTACGCACGAAAACCGAGGTGTCGTCATCATGCCGCGCAAATTTCGCGCCCAGTTCGGAGACGTGACAACTGCTGACCGCGGTCAGCTCTGACAGCGGGGCCCGCCACGTCACGTCCCATCGGGCGTAGAGGCGCGCAATGGATCGTCATCAAGCCAACGGCTCCAAAAACAACTGAAGCAGCTCGACAGAGTGATTCGAGTAGTAAGCTCGAGCAGCCGAATCCATCCACAAGTAAGCCAATAGGCCGAATAGAAGCAAGCTTCACAAGAAGACAAAGGCGAAGTAATTCGACTGCAAAGGTTACTCCCATCGGGAGCGGCTGGTTCGACTGAAGAAATCGAGTTCAAGCTCAAGATCAAGCAATCCAATGGCGCGTCCAGGTGGAAGAAGTCCTTCGCTCGACTCTACGCTTCGACCAAGCACTCGGGGGCTACTGACGTGGGGCTGCCTTTCGGGTAGCCCACGATAAGGCTACCTGGGCCGCCCCAAGGACATGGAGGCCCACAGAAGGCCCACGCGGGTACATTGTAACCTAGTCCAAGTCGGTTAGGAAGCATGACCTGCCATATCTGTAGTTGCCATCGGCATCGACCGCCCGAGACCTGGCTACCTATAAAGCCAGGAGGGTTGCTCGTCCAAAAGGACACGCTCATAGCCACCGCCACAACCCCTAGCGAGATCGCAATCTCGCCATTGTAACCACAACTCGCATCAATAATCAGACAAGCAGGAGTAGGGTGTTATCTCTGGGAGCCTGAACCTGGGTAAATCCTCGCTTGTCAGCCGTCGTGACCACCTGCACTCATCTCTCTCCCTATCAATCAACCGGGGTACACAACCCTGGGACTTGTCAAGTTAGCACCTCGTCAAGCGTGCCGTCCCCGCTGCCTCCTCATCCGCTCCGCGCCTTCGCTCCGCTTCGCCATTTTCCCCGTCCGGTGACGCCCCCGCATCCGCCGCCCGCACGGGGTTTGACACAATGCCTACAAGAACTTCCGCGTCGCTTTTGTGTCCGAGTTGTCCACCCTTCGAGGTGTTGCTACATACGCGTGCGAGTGCCTCTTCCGGTGCCGCGTTGTCGTGACCACCGTGTCCGTGTTGTGGTGCCCACCCGTGCGCGTTTTCTTTCCGGTGTCCGATTTCCGTGCTCCTACATGCCACGACTTCCCGCCCACTTCCACGACACCGACAAACGACGATGCCCCGGTTCCGCGACGGCTACTTCCCCGACGTCGACTACTTCCTCTACGGACCGAAGACGTCGGTTTTGAAACCTATCTCTCCCGATCTAACGTGCGAACACTAACCCTATACCTATTTTATTAGATATCATCTATCTTGAGAATATCGCATCATACTTGCATGTGTTGCATTTCTTGGGTTTGCGGGTGTAGCAAATCACCTAAATAATTCAATATGGAATGTGTGGGGTAATAAATATATAATGCCCTATTTTATTTAATTTAATTAGATCACCATGCCATGTGCTGCCATGCTAACCACATTTAATATTGCTGGTAAATAAATAACTTGCACCTAAATATTATTTTCCGGGAATGTTTTCCCGCTTAATTTGGATTAATTGCTTTTGTATTGCATCTTGCCATGTCATGCATCATTATCACATGATCATGCTGGATCTTTGCCGTAGTTATAAAATGCATCTTTTACGCGTTCCAGTGTTTGTTGCTTCTTCGCGGATACGACGTTGAGATGTGTGAGCAACGACAAGATCTGCTTCCATGCGGGATTCCAGGCAAGCAAAGTTTGCTTGTTTACCTATAGATTGTCTTTCATTCCTGTCGTTGATCTCTGCTACCCTAGTTTACGATTCTTTATTGCGATCCCATCACATGTTATCCTGCAGCCTATACAACTCTATCCCCACATCCCATCACCTGTTGTATGTTTATCGGTTAGCCTTGCGAGTCGTAGTGCATGCTTAGAGTTGGTTGTGCGAGTCGTCAGTTGGTCTTTTATTTCATATGCTTAGTATGATAAATTATTCTACCTTAATAAAATTTTGTCTTATATTGGGGTATTATAATTAAAAGATAAGGCACCTAGCGGAAGGTCTTGCGAGGTGCTTTGTTCTGCTCAGTGTCGACCTAGGAACTGAGATTTTGTCCTCGGATCCAATTTTGAGCGCACTAACCACTTGTGGGAGGCCCTATGGAGCCCTGTGACGCCCTAAAATCGGTACTATGTAGATTTAAGCGTTCCCGCCGAAATCCGCATAATAACGATTTTAGGTCGCCCACCAGACATAATGTGCACGCCGAAACATGCGCATTATGTGGGTGGAATTGTGATAACATTACAACAGTTCCGATACATCCACAAATACAACAGAAGATAAAATACAACAACGACTCGAACGAGTCAAGATACAAATATACAATACAAAGATACAAATGACAGCGGAAGCAGAATAGTATCCGACTACGGATAAGATGCAAATTGGACTAAGAGTCCTGAAGATAAGCGATGGCGCCATATCCCTGCCCAGCCAAGCCGGAGGGATTCCCAAGCTAACGTCGTCGGACTTCAAACCTGTTGACTGCACATAAAGCACATCCCAAAAGAGGGTCAGGGCACTCCCTGGCAAGCAAAACCGACTTGCCTACTTTCTACACCATCTCCCAAAATATATGGGTGCAAGTTGTCTAGATCTTGTTAGCCAGCATCATCACCAAAGTCGTCCATAACCGTGGACACGGCTCATCGATAAGATTATACCCTGCAGGGGTGCACTACTGTACCCATACTCGCATGATCAACCCAAGCAAGCAGCAGGGCTTCTCAACACGACTTATTCCTTCACTACAGCAAGTCCAAGTGCCACCCATATGAGTTGTTACCCGCGTCAGGAGTCCGGCCGAATCTCAATTGCGGACTCATTAGTTTGTGACTACGCCACCATGCGGCTCAAACCACAGTAGTAACTGTCCGCTACGCGACGTACCACCCCTGTATGGCCCCCCGTATCAAGTAACCTCTCATCGATCATCATCATCATGCACATGCATATGAGCGAATGGAAAACCCGAACTACTTGCGGCACATGGACGAGCTGCGGATCCGTTCAAAGTCGAGGGGGGGCTCCATTGGGCCACCCACAAGTGGTTAGTGCGCTCAAAATTGGATCCGAGGACAAAATCTCAGTTCCTAGGTCGACACTGAGCAGAACAAAGCACCTCGCAAGGCCTTCCGCCTGGTGCCTTATCTTTTAATTATAATACCCCAATATAATACAACATTTTATTAAGATAGAATAATACTACTAAGCAGATGAAACATAAGACCAACAGACGACTCGCACAAACAACTCTAAGCATGCGCTACGACTCGCAAGGCCAACAGATAAACATGCAACGGGTATTAGGTTGTGGGGATAAAGCTGTATGGGCTGCAGGATAAACATGTGATGGGATCGCAGTTCAAGAATCGATAACTAGGGTAGCAGAGATCAACGGCAGGAATGAAAGATAATGTATAGGTAAACAAGCAAACTTTGCTTGCCTGGAATCCCGCATGGAAGCAGATCTTGTCGTTGCTCACACATCTCAACGTCGTATCTGCGAAGAAGCAACAAACACTGGAAAGCGTAAAAGATGCATTTTATAACTACGGCAAAGATCCAGCATGATCATGTGAGAATGATGCATGACAT
Organism: Poa annua; assembly: GCA_026929855.1. Classification (NCBI taxonomy): domain Eukaryota; kingdom Viridiplantae; phylum Streptophyta; class Magnoliopsida; order Poales; family Poaceae; genus Poa; species Poa annua. The sequence goes on from CM049430.1 coordinate 48,813,120, forward strand.
GGCAAGATGCATTGCGAGATGCACTTAATCCAAATTAACCGGAACCGGGATTCCGACAATTAATATTTAGGTGCAAGTTATTTATCTACCCATCGAATTAAATGTTGATTAGCATGGCAAGACATGGCATGGGTGATGTAACAAAATTAAATGGAATAGGGCAATTATTTAGTAAAGCCCAACACAATCCATATTTAATTATATAGGTGCAACAAATAAATTACACTAAGCAATCAAAATAAAATATGCAAAATGACATACAAATGGCATATTAATATTCATTGCATTTTTCTGATATAAAAACATATAAAGTTTATTTAATTTGGAGTTATACAAATAAAGTTATTAGCATATTAAGTTTAGGGGTGTTTCTGCAAAAGTGCAGGGACCCATTGGTGAGGAAACAGTGCTGGGGAGGTGTCCTGGGTAGAAAACAGCAACTACAGGGGGCTCTGGGTAAAACTGCAGGCGCAGGGGTTCTCCTCTGACTTTTCTCACCGGAGGGCACCCTACACCAGAGGCTGTCAAGCGGGCCCATGCGCCACGCGGGCTGTGTGTGTGCAGTGCGGGCTCCCGCAGTCAATGACAGGCGGGGCCCGCATGTCAGTGGCGCGCAAACAGGAAAAATAAATGGGCCTTTTATCCACGCGCCCAGGGGAGTCGATCTCGCGATCGCGCACGGAGGAACAGCCCGGCTGCGCTAGCCGGTGGGACGGATCGGGTTGTTGACAGTATAAGCACGGCAACGTTTTTAACAACTCGACAAAAACCTTAGCCTGACGAAACTGAAATCTGAACAAAGTTCAGAGTTTTCAGAAACGTTAGCGAGCGAGGACGAATCGATGGGAGCTACGCATACAGCAGCGTTCGTGATCTTCTGGCTGCGTGCGTGGGTGCGGAAACGGGTGGAGCGTGCCGTGCGGTTCGGGGGCGAGGACCAGAGGCAAGAAAAAATGGAGCTTTGATGTTTTCTCGGCATGGCCATGGCGACGACGGAGCAAGTCGAGAACGGGCTCGTCGAATCCGCCGGCAATCTGAGAGGGAGAAGGCGGGGATGGAGAGAGGAGGCTCACCGGGAGGTGCCAGAAGTAGTCGTTCATCTCGGGGAGGTCGTGGTGGCCGGAATTCGGAGGCGGAGCGTCGCCGGTTTCGGAGAAGAAGGAGAAGGGCTCGACGGCCTCGGGTACCTCCAGCTCGATTCACTGCGCAGAGAGGAAGATGACGATGCCGCGCCGCACCTGGTCCTGACGGATCCCCCTCGACGGCGGCGCTGCAACGGCAAGGTTCTTCGGTGGCTTCGGTGGGGGAAAGGGCAGAGAAGAGGGGGAAGAAGAAGGGGGCGGCGGCGGCGCAGAGGAGAGGAGGAAGGAGGTTAGGGTTAGGGTTCGAGGAGAGGGAGAGGGGTGCGGCTAAAAGGGAGAGGGAGTGGGTGAGGGAGCATGGTGGGGCGCCATAGCCTCCACGCTGGAAAGGTTCCTCTGCTCTCTGTACGGAAGGGAGGAAGGAGAAAGGGAAGTGGGCTGAGCCAAGGCTAGATGGGCCAGGAGGAGAGGGAGATGGGCTGAGGTAAGGGGGCTTCGGGTCTGTTAGGTTTTTTCTTCCCTCTGCTTTATTTCTTTTATTTATTCTTTTCTGTTTTTACATTTAAAACAAATAGAAAAAGAATTTGTATAAAGAAACTTTATAAAAATAGTTTTTGTTTTAGATAGGCAATTTAATTATTGTTTTCCAAAACACAATTTAATAAAATAATTTGAATATTTGAAAAGAATTTAAATACCACATTTAAATTAATTTGATTTGCAATTAGATTTAAAAGTGGAAAAGAATTTAAATGGAGATGCATTTAAATGCAACAATTTAAATTCAAGGTTGACAAATAAAATGATGCATGATGATGTCATGTTGATGCAAAAAGAAAAACAACAAAAATCTAATTGGGGATAAATCCCGGGGCGTTACAAGCCCCCCTCGACTTTGAACGGATCTTCAGCTTGTCCATGTGCCGCAGCTAGTTCGGATTTTCCATTTGCTCATATCCATGTGCATGATGATGATGATTGATGAGAGGTTACATGATACGGGGGGTCATATAGGGGTGGTGTGCGCGAAGCGGACAGTTCCTACTGTGCTTTGAGCCGCATGGCGCGTAGGCACAAACTAATGAGTCCGCAATTAAGATTCGGCCGGACTCTTGACGCGGGTAACAACTCATATGGGTGGCACTTGGACTTGCTGTAGTGAAGGAACGAGTCGAGTTGAGAGGCCCTGATGCTTGCTTGGGTTGATCATACGAGTATGGGTACAGTAGTGCACCCATGCAGGGTATAATCTTATCGATGAGCCGTGTCCATGGTTATGGACGACTTTGGTGATGATGCATGCTAACAAGATCTAGACAACTTGCACCTAATTAATGTTAATTAATTTGACTAGTAATATAGAATTACTTTCACAATAAATTATAAATAAAACTGTTCAACGTGTGAGTTTCTCGAATTGCTTCCTCATACTTGGTTGAGGGGGTTAGTTCGAGAATGGGTTATGATTGGTGTTAGTTGTAGTTGTTTACTTATGCGCTCTCTCATCTCTCTCTGATTAGATGGAAGTCGTAACGTGTCTATTTAGGTTGCTAGTGCTGCTGCCGCTAAGTACACCTCCCCTATATTTTGGGAGATGGTGTAGAAAGTAGGCAAGTCGGCTTTGCTTGCCAGGGAGTGCCCTGACCCTCTTTTGGGATGTGCTTTATGTGCAGTCAACAGGTTTGAAGTCTGACGACGTTAGCTTGGGAATCCCTCCGGCTTGGCTGGGCATGGATATGGCGCCATCGCTTATCTTCAGGACTCTTAGTCCAATTTGTATCTTACCCATAGTCGGATACTATTCTGCTTCCGCTGTCATTTGAATCTTTGTATTGTATCATTTGTATCTTGACTCGTTCGAGTCGTTGTTGTAATATTATCTTTGTTGTATTTGTGGATGTATCGGAACTGTTCTAATGTTATCACAATTCCATCCACATAATGCGCATGTTTTGGCGTGCACATTATGTCTGGTGGGCGAGCTAAAATCGTTATTATGCGGATTTCGGCGGGAACGCTTAAATCTACATAGTACCGATTTTAGGGCGTCACAAAGTGGTATCAGAGACTTGGTTTCGATCTCCTTGTTGTTTCGATACGATTGGTTATCGAAGCAGCGGGTCCGCAAATGCCTGTAGAATAACCTCGCTAACGGTCGATGTTTGTAGAGTGTCTAAATTATTTGACTAAAAGTTATTTTGAAAATATCTCAATAGGTTTCTATTTACTTCTTACCTCAATTCTATTTCTCCTCTTACCTTACTTGTTTTGAGTCTCTTAGCTTATCCAACTTTCAAAGTTTTAGGATCCTACGTGTGGGTGGACGAATTCTTGCCTTTTACCCTATTAGGTTCGATCGGAGTCGTCTTCGTCGTGAGCAACAACCCCTTGTTAGTGGTGTCGAGAATTTCCACGTGAAGCAACAATCCCTTGTTAGTGGTGTCGAAAAGTTCATCACAGAGCCTGAAGACTCGATAGTTACCCCTCTCTTCTTGTGGTCTCGGCGTGGATCGCGGGATGCGATCCCTTGTTAGTGGTGTCGATTGTAACGCCCCGGGATTTATCCCCTTTTGTTTTGTGAGTTTTCTTTTTTTTGCATCGACATAGCATCGCATTGCATCACATTAATTTAATTGTTGCATTTAAATTTAATTTACACAATTAAATCCAAATGCATTTCAAATTAATTGAAAATGTGTTATTTTAAAATCTTTTAAAAATGTTAAAAACTAGTTTATTAAATTCCCTAGTTAAAACTAAATATATTTTGTAAATGTTTCGTATTCAAATTCCTTTTCGTTTTTGTTTTAAAAATAGAAAACAGAAAAGAATAAAGGGGAGAGAAATAAAAGACCAAAAACCCATCTAACCGAAACCCTAGGGTTTCCCCTGGAAACTTGTTTCCCAACCCCGCAATTTTTGCAGCCGTCCCCCTCCACTCTCTTCTTTTTCCATTTTCCTTTTTTTCCTCCTTTCTCTTTCTTTTCCTTTTTCTTTTCTTTCTTTCCTTCCTTTCTTCTTCTTTTCTTTCCTTTTTTCTCTCTTCTTTTCTTTTTTCTCTCTCTCTCCTTCTTCCTCCTCCCGCACGGGAGAAACCGCTCCCGCACGCCCTCACCATCCCGTGCTCCCCGAGCGCCCCTGCTCGCGTCTCCGCGCGCCCGCCGCCGCAGTCCCCCACGGCCGCGCGCGCCTCCTCGCGCCGCCCGCGCCTGTCCGAGCACCAGCCGGCCCGAACCAGCACCCGACGCCCAGCTCCAGCGCGCTCCGCCGCCGCCGCCTCTGGTCGCCGGCCGTGCGCCGCCGTCGCCCCAGCCGGCCGCGCCCTGCTCCGCCGCCCCAGCTTGGCCGCCTCCCGCAGCCAGCGCCGGCCACCTCCACGCCTCCTCCCTCGCCTCCCCACGGCCGGCCCACCGCCGCCAGCTCCTGCGCGCTCGTCGCGCCGTCCGCCGCCGCTCGCCGCCACGCCGCCGACGCCGCCTCCCCGAGCGACGCTTCCCGGCCGCCTCGCCCCATCGCCCGCCTCGCCCTGCTCCGGCCGAGCTCCTCCCGCACGTCTCCGCGCCGCCCCGTGCGCCCATGCGCCCCGGCCTCCTCCGCCTCCTGCCCGGGCCCCTCCGCCGCCGCGTCGCCGTCCGCCGCCCCGCGTGCGTTCGTCCGCGCCGCAGCGCGCCGTCCCCGCTGCCTCCTCATCCGCTCCGCGCCTTCGCTCCGCTTCGCTGTTTTCCCCGTCCGGTGACGCCCCCGCATCCGTCGCCCGCAAGGTGTTCGACATAATGCCCGTAAGAACTTCGGCGTCGCTTTTGTGTCCGAGTTGTCCACCCTTCGAGGTGTTGCTACATACGCGTGCGAGTGCCTCTTCCGGTGCCGCGTTGTCGTGACCACCGTGTCCGTGTTGTGGTGCCCGCCCGTGCGCGTTTTCTTTCCGGTGTCCGATTGTCGTGCTCCTACGTGCCACGACTTCCCGCCCACTTCCACGACACCGACAAACGACGATGCCCCGGTTCCGCGACGGCTACTTCCCCGACGTCGACTACTTCCTCTACGGACCGAAGACGTCGGTTTCGAACCCTATCTCTCCCGATCCAACGTGCGAACCCTAACCCTATACCTATTTTATTAGATATCATCTATCTTGAGCATATCGCATCATACTTGCATGTGTTGCACTTCTTGGGTTTGCGGGTGTAGCAAATCACCTAAATAATTCAATATGGAATGGGTGGGGTAATAAATATATAATGCCCTATTCCATTTAATTTAATTAGATCATCATGCCATCTGTTGCCATGCTAACCACATTTAATATTGCAGGTAAATAAATAACTTGCACCTAAATATTAATTGCCGGGAATGTTTTCCCGCTTAATTTGGATTAATTGCTTTTGTATTGCATCTTTTCATGTCATGCATCATTATCACATGATCATGCTGGATCTTTGCCGTAGTTATAAAATGCATCTTTTACGCGTTCCAGTGTTTGTTGCTTCTTCGCGGATACGACGTTGAGATGTGTGAGCAACGACAAGATCTGCTTCCATGCGGGATTCCAGGCAAGCAAAGTTTGCTTGTCTACCTATACATTGTCTTTCATTCCTTCCGTTGATCTCTGCTACCCTAGTTTACGATTCTTTATTGCGATCCCATCACATGTTATCCTGCAGCCTATACAGCTTTATCCCCACATCCCATCACATGTTGTATGTTTATCTGTTAGCCTTGCGAGTCGTAGTGCATGCTTAGAGTTGGTTGTGCGAGTCGTCAGTTGGTCTTTTATTTCATATGCTTCGTATGTTAGATTATTCTACCTTAATAAAATGTTGTCTTATGTTGGGATATTATAATTAAAAGATAAGGCACCAGGCGGAAGGCCTTGCGAGGTGCTTTGTTCTGCTCATTGTCGACCTAGGAACTAAGATTTTGTCCTTGGATCCAATTTTGAGCGCACTAACCACTTGTGGGAGGCCCTATGGAGCCCCCCTCGACTTTGAACGGATCTTCAGCTTGTCCATGTGCTGCAACTAGTTCGGGTTTTCCATTTGCTCATATCCATGTGCATGATGATGATGATTGATGAGAGGTTACATGATACGGGGGGTCATATAGGGGTGGTGCGCGCGAAGCAGACAGTTCCTACTGTGGTTTGAGCCGCATGACGCGCAGGCACAAACTAATGAGTCCGCAGTTGAGATTCGGCCGGACTCTTGAGGCGGGTAACAACTCATATGGGTGGCACTTGGACTTGCTGTAGTGAAGGAACGAGTCCAGTTGAGAGGCCCTGATGCTTGCTTGGGTTGATCATACGAGTATGGGTATATTAGTGCACCCCTGCAGGGTATAATCTTATCGATGAGCCGTGTCCACGGTTATGGACGACTTTGGTGATGATGCTGGCTAACAAGATTTAGACAACTTGCACCTAATTAATGTTAATTAATTTGACTTGTAATATAGAATTACTTTCACAATAAATTATAAATAAAACTGTTCAACGTGTGAGTTTCCTGAATTGCTTCCTCGTACTTGGTTGAGGGGGTTAGTTCGAGAATGGGTTATGATTGGTGTTAGTTGGATACTATTCTGCTTCCGCTGTCATTTGAATCTTTGTATTGTATCATTTGTATCTTGACTCGTTCGAGTCGTTGTTGTAATATTATCTTTGTTGTATTTGTGGATGTATCAGAACTGTTGTAATGTTATCACAATTCCACCCACATAATGCGCATGTTTCGGCGTGCACATTATGTCTGGTGGGCGACCTAAAATCGTTATTATGCGGATTTCGGCGGGAACGCTTAAATCTACATAGTACCGATTTTAGGGCGTCACACATACCAAGTTAATTGAAGGTAGCTAGCGGTTAATGTATGGTCAAACTTAAACCAAACAAATCCACAACAAGCAACCGGGTTGAATAAAAAGCTATTTGTCATGTAAATACAAAGCAACTGACAGCTTAAACACATGATACATAGGCACATAGCATTATTACACTACAAATAAAAGCATCAGATAAAACAAGCTAGCTATCATGTTCTATCAAATTGGAGCATACACCACATCTAACCCGTCAGTGCCCTAATCCAATAATTTTAGTGTAGAGGCCCTCCTTATTATAAGGTAGCGACCTCCTGTGTATAGTGCTAGTCCCTGGATCGACTTGCTAGCACACACAGTTTAAGATGAAGTACCATTACATTGCATCAATATTCATTATACGGTGATCTAGAAATAAAAGGGTTCGACACAAGGTGCATAGCTCATGGCTTGCTCACCGAAATAAACACACAGCGGAAAGCAAATGGATAAGTGAGCTCCATCTTCATCATGTGCCACAGGCAAGGCATGTTGGTTGGAGACTCGCAACCCTAACAATCTTTACTCCTCGTCTGAGGGTCCTGCAATGGTGAGTTGCAGCCCATACTATATTGGGTCAACACAATTGAATTGTGGTGGCAAGATGACACTTAAAAGCTAAAGTTACTAAGACTATATCTACATGCATATTTGGCTCGGTGGAGTTTGAGGCTGATTTGCATAAAGCCAGTTTTGTCCTATCATTTATAAAACAACTTTTCATCTTAGACAAAGAGTACCACTGATGGACAACAGTGAACACCTTTGACAACAAAGAGTACCACTGATAGAAAACGGTGAACAACTTTGAAAACTACTCACAACGAGCACCACCGATAGAAAGCGGTGAGCTCTCCCAAACCCTTGTTCGCCCATCAAATTTTATTAAAGAAATTAGGATGAGGAGATCTTCAACATCTGCCCTATCTAGTTGCTCAATTGTCCATAACCGGGGACACGGCTAAGTATACTTAGTTTTTACTCTCGAGAGGGTGTGCACTTTCACCACAAGACCCAATCATTCCTCCGTCCATGCCACCCAATTATGAAATGGAAAAGAGAAGACTGAGACGAGACCTTTCCGAAGTAATTCCCCGAGTCACAACGCGTGACCCGAACCAACCTATCATCCCCTACATCTGCTGGTCACGACGGATCGGGGTCTCACAACATGTATGGTCAAGACAGAGCCCATTTGACAAGTGGTTGCACTAGAAGCCACTAAACAAGGTGCGTCTACAATCTCTTTAATCCTGGGTGACTTTCCACATTTGTGCGCTTCCACCAAGGGTAATTACCATAGACATGAACCATAGACATGGACCCCCTGAGTAGCCACCCACCATGGTTCTCCAACCAGCACCCAGGTAGTTCATTAATTAACTTCATTAATTTTTCACTATCCAACTAAACAAAACATTTTCATTGCTGGGCTAAGCATCCTACTAAGTGTTCTTGCTTCTAAGCTCACGGTGGGGGATAGCTAAACACTACATAGGAGCATAGCATAATATAGAACTGCACACAACTCCTAACATGTAATACTACAGAAAAACACTGCTATGCATATAGTGAAAATAATAGGTGGTTTATGAGCGTCACTTGCCTTTTGATAGTTTGTCGTTTCTCACACTCTCTTCAACGAAGAACGTTTCACTTCGTTCAATCTATACGATGAAATGAAATACAATAATAAACAATTCAACAAACACATAACACAAAAATCAAACATCACAATAATATGTTCAACATTAGTTGTTTTAGTTCATTTATATTTTATTGTCACGTCTTATCACATAATTCAATTTACGAAAGGAATTAATATGATAGGACTTAAGGTTTACTGGTTGTGGTCCGGGGATGGTCTAAATTCAACTTGTACATTTCAAATTTGAATAGGTATAAATATTATTTCAATATTTTAATGTTTGATCATGTTCAAAATATTTGGACAATACTTCTATCAAAAGGAAATAATAACATTTTCAAACTATGGTTGTGATTTAAGAAAGGCACAATATTTTAATCAACTTCATATGTTTATGAATCATATGGATCTAATAAAGTTTAGCATTGGTTTCTTTAGAACTAAAGTTATTTTAGTGAGATTTTGCAAAAGATTTCCCATTAACATGATTTATAGAATTTAAGTTATATCTAAATTACAAAAATTGAGTCTCCAATTTATAAAACAACATAACATTAGTTAAAATTATTTCTAACAGTGTCATGATGTTCCACAAGTTGAAAGATTCCTAAAAACATTTTATTTACATTTTTAGGATCTATGAATTTGAATCTATCTCCAATTTACCCAAATCATCCTTTTCAAATTTGAATTAATTTAAACTAGTCAAATTTTAATTTTGACAGTGCTAAACGATTCTACACATCGAGGGCTTTCTATTGGTATAAAGTTTATAAAATTTGGCTTTGTGGTTCAAAAGATATGATGGTTTGAAGTGGCAGGGGTTTTTCTGCAAATAGTCATTTTAATTTCTATTCGGATAAAGTCCAAACAGAGCTAGGCTACGTGGCTTATTTTGATTGGTTAGAACCATGGTCAATGGAGGCCGTTAGATCTCACTTAAAATGAACGCATCGGATCGAAGGATACCTCTTCGAAGCGTTTTCTAATCTGGACCGCACATTTTTTTATCAGACGGCTCTTGGAGGTTTCCACCTGGTGGCGGCGCGGTCTCGCCGGAGACGATGAAGACGATGGCGCCGGCGCACAGAATTCGTCGGAAACGCTGCTCCGGTGGTCCTTCAGGATCCAGGAGGCGACAGAGAGTTTCCCCTCGTCACGGAGAAGTCGATGGACGGCACGGCGTTGACCTCCTCTTCTCGAAACGGTGAGGAGGCGAGGTTGGGAAGGCACCGCGTCGGTGAACTCCGGCTCGAAATCGTTTCCCTCTCTTGGGCTGCGGAATAATTCGAAAAAAGCGTCATAGAGAGGAAGAAGGACATGGCCTATGAGGTGGAGGGGGTCTCGGGCTCCGGGCGTTGCTCACCTCGTCGGGATTCAAGAAAGGTGCGGCGGCGGAAGGAAACTCCGGTGAGCTTTTACCGTGGCTTGGGGGCACGAATCGGAGGGGAAAGGAGGGGAAAAGGGGGCCGGTGTCTCGGGGATTATAAGGAGGCCACGGGTCTGTCGTTTGGGGCTCGAGGGAGTGGGGAGTGGGGCGGAGTGGAGCGAGGTCGTGGGGGCTTCTCCCGGGTCGTGGGCGGCTGGAGGTTGGGGATGACCCCGACTGACGGGTGGGTCCTGCAGTCAGTGAGAGGAGGAGAGAGAGGGCCGCGGTGGGCTGATATTGGGCCTCTGCACCTCGCGAGTACGGTAGATAGGTGCTGGGCTGGCTGGTGCTGGTCCGGTTATCTTTTTTTTTCTTTTTTTTTCCTTTTCTGTTTTTTCTTATTTCTTCTATATCCTCTATTTTATTTACCCAAAAGATATCAAACAAATTTCGATAAATTTGTAAAACTCAGATCTATCTTTGAAAACATTCAAACCCATGTTTTCAATGTATTTCAATTTATAAACTTTTCAAATAACATAATTTAACAGTTTTTGTGGAGTTTAAAATAGAGTTTTTAATAAAGAATTTATGTCATAATAAAATCAAGAAATAGATCACAAATTCTTATATGTAAAATAAATCTTTCTAACGAAAATGCTTTTGTACATGCACTAATGGGTGTGAGAGCTATCTTGTTCGTTGACATAATGTTCTCTGCTTTGAGATCCGTAAAAGAGGGGAGAGAGAAATATCTTTTTCAAATTTTATTGCATTTCCTCAAATGCTGCTATTGTGCTAGATTGGACATAAAGTCAACAGAGCCCACGCCCAGGATTCCCGAAAATCACTATTCCCTAATATTATCTTTTATTTTATTTCCTCACTAGATTGGACATAAAGTCAACATCAGCAGGGGGGAGAGGAATGTTCCCTGCTCGCACTGAATCTGAGTATCGTCCCTCTCACGACGAGGACGACGATCATCACGGCGGTCGCTGGCTGGCGTCGATTTCTCGCCGAAATCATGGCTTTCTGCGTACATTGCAGCACTGTGCATGCGGGCATTATGCATTTTATTAGTTCGTGTCATCGAGATCGACGTAAACTAGATCACGTTGGTGGGCCGATTTAGGCATATTCATGGTCACAAAATATTGTTTTTGTTGTAAGTCAGCGAGCCATGGGATCTTTAATTAAAAAGAACATGCACAAATCAAGACAAACGTAGTACTCCCTCTGACCCGTTTTAATGGACATGGAAAATGAATTGAACATGTAGAAATGTGTGTACAGCCTACGCCCATTAATTAGGATCGGAGGGAGTATATATATTCCAAATTAGCCTAGTTACTAGTCCTATCACTAACTTCGATCATTATCCGAACTAGCTGACATCAGTACTCCTAATGTCGTGCATACGAGCTTAACAGCATCAGGGTATCCACAGGCAAACTCCGTCAATTAATTGCCAGGTTGCTTGATTTATCCGAGTTCTGAAGTCCAAATAACCAAATAATCACATGCATGCAGATTAGTTGACGATTATGGGCGGCCGGCCTCGTCGAGGCCAGACGGCCCAGACAGGATGCACGAGGAAGAAGACGACGAGCAAGGCGAGAAGCTTCCTTCCAGCCAACCGTGGTGGTCGTCGTCGTTGAGGTGGTGGACGCCGGACGGCGTGGCGGCGGTGAGGCCGAGGAGTAGGTCGACGAAGGCGCTGACGATGAGCGGGTGGTGGCGCTTGGCGTTGACCCGGAGGTACCACACCAGGAGCTCCTCCAGCGCGTCCCAGCAGCGCAGGCCGTGCGCGGACACCATATCCTCCATGGACGCCAGGAATTCCAGGTACGGGTCCACCGACTCTACCGCCACCGCCACGCTGTCGTCCACCACCAGCGACTTGCTACCATCTCCTTGCCGTTTCTCCTTCTCGGACAGCGTACTACCGGCCAACGAGGGAGTCCGAGGCCACAGGCGCGGGCATGATGGAGTTGGTCACCGGCCGGCCCTGGTTGAAGAAGAAGCGGTCGGTGGACGACATGGTCCGGCTGAGGCTGCGGACTACGGTCTCCGACCACTCGTCCTCGGCACGCATGCAGTGGCCGTTGAGAATCCGTCGTCCTCCACAACCACCCACTCCTCCTCCCCGACGTCCTCCGCGTCGAGGCCGGAACACGACTCGCCGCCGTCGGGGTCGAAGTAGACGAAGCTGCTGGCACGGGTAGGCGAGGCGCGAGGCTCCCTGCCGGTGCGGAAGGAATCGGTCTGAGGGTCCCCACAAGGCCGGCCAGGGCGAGGAGTGACCGGCCGATCGGGACCTGGAGAAGACGTGAACGCTCGCGATTGGACAGCTTCTCCTCCATACCACTGCGTCACGCCCGGTATGGCCTGTGAGGACGATAGCACTGTACACGCACGCCATGTCGCTATTCTACTCAAAGCACCCTGAACCGCGCACACGCCGGAAAACAAGCCAGACTTAACGGAGAAAGGTACAACAACGATGTGACGGATTAATTCGACAACCCTCCCTATAGGGAGCCAAAATGTTTCAGGGCACAGATCACGAGGAGGCAACAAACGATAGCTCCCATACCCATTAGTGCATGTATAAAATCCACTTTTCAAAATCAAACACTTGATTCAAAACTATATTTAAAAATAGAAAATGTTCCAGATAGTTTAGTGATCATAAATATTTATCTAGGGTTTATCAAGAACCCAAAACATATTGTTTTGAAATTTTAGTTTTAAACAAAACATTTTTAAAGCATTAGGTATACTTTAGATAACTTGAAGTACTTTGCAAATATAGTTTTAGGGTATAAGAAATATTTAGAATATTTTTTTATAGATCCACACTCAAGATTGAAATAAAGTTTACCTCATTGTATTAATATCATAAAACATTTGACTAGATCAAAATAATCCTTTTGAGTTGATCTTCTAGGATAAAGGTGATTCTATTTTAATATAAATTAAAAGTGATAAATTTTAGTGAATTTTTAAACATTCCAAAATTTTGGGATGTTACATTTAGCAAGCAACCCCTATAATCGCACATGCATAGGACAAACAACACCTGCATCGGCTAGGGGAAAAATACCGAAACCTTAACTAAATCACCCTAACACTCGGCAAATACACCATAGATCTACGCATGGATATATATGCAATGTTGGAGCCACGCCACACAGCTCCTTCTTGTACCTCTGAGCCGTGCCTCACAGCTCACACGGGAACAAGGAGACACAGGAGTTTTGGCCTTGCGCTGCTCACACAGCTACAAGTTTTCTGCTCTCTTCTCGTTAATTAAACATGCTGATTACAGCCTTAGGGCATGTACAGTAGTTAAGACGGTATCTGTCTATAGCAGGTCTCCATGTCATCTGTAGACCGCGTTAAAGACATCCTATACAACAACTTATCTTTTTAGGGCATGTACAACAGCATCCAGTCAGCTGTCTGCAGCGGGTGCCATCTAGGATTTTGGGTGATGTGGAGAGGAAAGAGGGAAGAGAGAGAATAGATCCGTCGGTAAAAATACAGACGGTCTACGCCCCTGAAAAATCGGTTCTTATTGCCGTTGTATGGATGGCGTCGGTAAACCAATCAGTTTCCTCTTGCATGCAGACAGTGCCTAGTTGACGCGTATGTGAGCAGTTGCCTCCGTTTGAAATTGTACAGACGATTAAAAAGACAAGCTGTTGTATAGGATGTCTACTTGCTCACCTATTCGATGCCCATTGGTAGAGCTACCTGACAGCTCAAGGAACGGAACATAATTGCCATGCATATTTGCTGAACGGGTCCATTGATCAAACTCTCAGTCCTCAATGATGGTCATGTGCGACGAAGAGGAGATTGCGGCAGCATGGCTGAGCGGCATGGCTGTCGTGTACGCTCTACGGAGGCCACTCCTTGGAGCAAGCAGGAGGATAGCCGTGTTCGGATGCTCGGCGGCGAGCGGCCTCCATCGCCGGTGGCTTCTCGAGAATGAGCATGTGAATTCTTTTGCCCACGATGTGGGTGTAACCGTCCAATAGCGACGACGTCTCTACAACGGGAACAAAGACTGTCTGGGAGCGGCGATTTACACGGAAATAGACCGTCTGTATTTGTGCAGACAGACTCGACGGTTTTCTTCCTTCTCTTTCATCCACATCCTTCAAACTCCTACGTGGCACTTCTTACAGACAGCTGACTCAACACTATTGTACATGCCCTAACAAACTACTAGTTCTACCGGATAGCAGAAACGCAGCGCCCACGCAACGCCCTTCCCCGAGCTCCTCGCGCGTACACGATCTCCTGACGACCCGGCCGTCTTCATCCTGGGAGCTACGAACTCCGTCATGAGACTCGGTCTCCACGCCACGCTCCTCTGCTGCGATCACCAACGACCCCGACCTGACCAGTGGACACGAACGCAAGCACGAACTCAGGCGCCACCGGCACACACACACGCACGCCATCCGATTTGAATCCTGACGGACCGACGAACCTAACAACGGATCCCTAAATAGACGAAACGAATGTGCCCGACTGTGGCTGATAACTGATGCGAAAGGCAACGTGCTGGGTCGGCGACGAACCGCTGGAGAACGCTTGCAGTAACGAAGAACACGCGAAAATTGAAACTCCTTTCCGCCAGGATGGACATATATAGAGCGATTGGAGAGAATATGTGGCGGTTGGGGACTCACCCGGGAGCACAGAAGCCGTGCGGCGCCGCTCGGACGGAGGGGAACCGTCGAAGAGGCTCGTAACGGCGAAGAAATGTGAATCGCCAGCGGTTCGCCCAGTGCGAGTTGATAGCATAGAACTACTAGTATTGAGACGTTAATGTCAAAAAACTACCACTTTCATTTTGAATCGCATGAAACTACCCCATTTTGTCGAAGTTTTCTCAGCTAGCCTAAATTGTCGACTGAACGCGAATTGACACCAAATCTGACCGTCCGGACCCACCTGTCAGGCTGACAACTAACCCATAACTTCACAGTGGGACCAGTTGAATAAAAAATCTGACAAAAAAAGAAAAAAAATCCTAATCCCGTGACTTCCTCGCCCGCGTCGACCAGCAGCCGGTCAGCAGCACAGCGCGCAGCAGCACAGCTAGCACACCACAGCGGGGCACGACCAACAGCATAGCTAGCACAGCGCAGGGCACGGCAGCATGACCATCGGGGCACGGCGACCGGCGATTAGGCAGCAGCGTTTGGCCGGCCAGCAGGGCGCGGGTGCTCCGTGTATGCGGCCAGCAGCGCGGCGCGCGTGGGCGCGGCCGGCCATGGCGAAGCCACGAGCGCGCAACATCGAGCAGGCGTGCACGCAGTGAAGGAGCTGATGCGCGCCGGGACGGGCACCTTCCTCTGCCGCTCCACCGCCAAGCGCCTGCGCCGCACCGTCGAGCCGCTGCTCCCCCTCGTGCACCAGGGCGGTCGCCACGCGCTCCGCAGCAACGCCGAGCTCGGCGAGCTCGCCACGCAGCTCAGGGAGGCGCTCGACCTCGCGCGCCACGCCGACGCCGCCCCGCCCGCCATGTCCAGGAGCGCCGGGAACGCGAGCTTCCGGCACCCGGGCACCAGCCCCCCCAACGCCTGCGCCTTCCTCGCCAGCGCCGGCGCCGCGCAGCGCGCGGAGGTCGAGCCAGAGCGCTGTCCTGGCCGCAACAACGGCGGCGACGTGGGCGTTCTGGCGCGGTGCATGCGGCTGCGGCTGTGGGAGGCGAGGGAGAGGACAGCGCAGCTCCAGCGTGAGCGGCCCCGCATGGTGACGGTGAGCGCGCGGTCGAGGTCATCGGGGGCCAATTGGACGGAGAGAGAGGGCCTTGACCCGGCGAGCAGGCGGCGGAGGAGATCGGCCCGCTACAGTCAATCCTAGATTTATTATTTTTTTCCTTTTCTCAGATTTTTTTCCTTTTCTTAGATTTTTTATATTTTTTTATTCGACTAAAAAGTAGGTCCCACTGTCAGTTCGTTGATTATTTGTCTAACTTGGCCACCTCAGCCAGACTGGTAGGCCCGGACTGTCAGATTCGGTGTCAATTCGCGTTCAGTCGATAATTTGCGTAATCCGAGAAAACTTCACCAAAATGGGGTAGTTCTATGCGATTCAAAATGCGAGTGGTAGTTTTTTGACATTGACCCCTCAATACTGGTAGTTTTATGCTATCAACTCCCCCAGTGCTGAGAGAGGAGGAGAGAGAGCGAGGGGAACGGAAATGATTTTTTGGCAGAAAAAACCGGATATAATTGTCCACTCACGCACGACTCTCTCAGGTGACACTGATGACCGGGCTCCACCTGCAGACAAGGGGAATAAGAGGTTCTACTCGATATATTAGGAATATTGGTGTGTCGATACAGGTAGTTCTAGCCGATCTCACCGAGATCCAACCTCGCTACAAGCACGACTCTATCGTTTACTCTCTAGTTCATCGATGCCTAACAAGGTTCCACCTACTCTCCTCTTAACCTCCTTCGCACGGCAGTGCTTACATGGGCTACTGGGCCCAATCCTGGCTTGCAAGCCAACTAGGCTTCCGTGTTACTCTCGTGGGCCTTGCTTCATTCCTTGGTGTTGGTGTCGATGTCGAGGGAGACGGAGGGCCGCTGACATCCCCTACCCCTTAAAAACCTGCTTGTCCCCAAGCAGCAGCGTCGGGGAATTGTTGTTGCAGCGCGATCATGTCCTCCCATGTTGCCACCTCCGCCTGGGAACCACTCCATTGCACCTTCACTTGGACGACGGTGGTGTTACCGTTCTGGCGCACCCGACGAGCTAGAACCTGCACTGGCACCTGATAGAACGCATCAGGGGAAGGCAGTTGCGATAGTACCTGCTGTCCAGGTCCCAAGCACGGCTTCAATTGCGACACATAGAAGACGGGATGAATCCTTCTATTGCTCGGCAACTCCAGACGGTAAGCCACCTCGCCAATGCGCTCTAGAATCGGAAAGGGTCCAAAGAACTTGAAGGATAATTTATGACAAGCTCGTTTCTGCACTGATGATTGAATGTAAGGCTGTAGCTTGAGAAAAACCAGATCACCCACAGCAAAAGTGCGCTCTGAACGATGTTTATCTGCTTGGTGTTTCATCCTCTGCTGCATTCTCAACAGATGCATCCTGACTGAGCTTTGAATCAGCATGCACTCCGCAAGCCACGACTGAACATCATCAGGAGCAATGCTGTCAGACGCGGTCACCCCAAAATAACGCGGTTGCCGTCCGTAAATCACTTTGAACGGTGACTTCCCCAATGACGAGTGCCAATTCGTTTTATACCAGAACTCACACAAGGCAACCCACTTGCTCCACTGCTTTGGATGAGCACTGATGAAGCACCTGAGATAACACTCAATGGACTGGTTCACCCGCTCGGTCTGACCATCTGTCTCAGGATGATACGCCGTGCTCAGACGAAGATCAGTGCCAGTTTCTCTGAAGATGGCTTGCCAAAAGTTACTGGTAAAAACTGGATCACGGTCGGAGACGAGTGTCAAGGGCAGTCCATGCAACTTGTACACATTCGCGACGAACAATTCTGCCACAGACAGAGCAGTGTACGGGTGTTTCAATGGCATGAAGTGTGCGTACTTAGAAAACTTATCCACCACCACTAGCAAGCAATTGTACCCATTGGACGACGGCAAACCGTCAATGAAATCCATCGTCGCCATATTCGACGGCCCCGAAGGCACTGGCAATGGCTGCAGCAGTCCCGCTGGCAACGTCCTCTCCGGTTTTGCTTGCTGGCAAGTATGGCATTGGCGCACCGCATTACGCACCAACTCGTTCATTCCCGGCCATTTAAACAATGCAACCATGCGTCTGTAAGTTACTGGAAACCCGGAATGTCCTCCCATCGGGCTCGCATGAAAAGCTCCCACGATCTGCAATTTCAATGCTTCGTCATCGCCAATGCAGATGCGACCATTGTAACGCAGTATCCCATCCTTCTGAACGTACTCATTGTCCCTTCCCTGATTCATAGCTGCCTGTTGACGCAATGCTTGCACTATCGCGTCCCCTATATAACTGTCCACGACCATGTCAAGCCATACTGGTTGTACTGTTGATATAGCGAAGATATCAGAACTAGCCGTTGGCTTGTGTGACAGTGCATCGGGGGCGCCATTATGGATTCCCTTCTTGTACACCACTTTGTATTGCAAACCCATCAACTTGGTCAGGGCTTTCTGTTGCCACTCCGTATGCAGTCTTTGGTCTGTCAGGTGGACCAAGCTTTTGTGATCAGTTTTTCTTACAAACTCTCCCATCTGCAAGTACGGCCGCCATTGTTGCACTGCCAATAAGATAGCAAGGTATTCCTTCTCATATACCGACAATCCTCGGTTTCTTGGACCTAAAGCTCGGCTGACATACGCCAATGGATGGCCCTTCTGAGACAGGACTGCCCCAATGCCTACATCGCAGACGTCAGTCTCGAAAACAAACTGACACGCGAAGTCTGGCAATGCGAGAACTGAAGCTTCTGTCAGCGCCTTCTTCAGTGCCTGGAAAGCTGTCTCCTCCACCTCTGTCCATATGAACTGGACACCCTTGCAGAGCAATCTCGACAGCGGCTGACTGATCACCGCATAGAATTCTATGAAGTTGCGATAATACCCAGACAACCCGAGAATTCCCCTCAACTCTTTCAAATTGGAAGGCGTTGGCCATGAATAGATTGCTTCGATCTTGGACTGGTCAGTTGCAACACCTGACGCAGATATCACGTGCCCCAGATATGCCACTCGCTCCTGGGCGAAAGCACACTTTGATAACTTAGCTTGCCACGCATCTTTCTTGAGAATTTCCAACACCTCTCGGACATGCATCACATGTTCCTCGTAGCTTGGACTGTAAATCAGTATATCATCGAAGAAAACCAATGCTGACTTACGGAGGACTGGTGCTAATGATGCGTTCATAGCTCTCTGAAATGTTGCTGGTGCTCCCGTGAGACCAAAAGCCATCACACGGAACTCATAATGCCCTTCATGCGTTTGGAACGCAGTTTTAAACTCCTCTCCGGGGGCCAGACGAATTTGATGATACCCCGCACGTAGATCAAGCTTTGAAAACCATTTAGCCCTAGCGAGTTCGTCCAGCAACTCGTCAATCACCGGCAAGGGATACTTGCCTTTAACTGTCAGAGCATTCAGATGGCGAAAATCTATGACTGGTCTCCACTCCGTAGCATTCTTCTTGACCATGATCACAGGCGATGAGAAATCACTGTTACTATGCGTGATCACACCCTGTGCTAGCATTTCCTTCACCTGGCGTTCGAGTTCTGTCTTGAGTTCCGGCGCCAGACAATAAGGTCAAAGGGACACTAGTCGGGCGCCGAAAATCAAAGGAATACGGTGATCATACTGTCGGCTCGGTGGTAGACCTGTTGGTGTCGCAAACACCACAACAAACTCCTCCAGTAATTGTTGAATTTATGTAGTGTGGCTCACCGTTCGTTGCACTTCTTCCACATTGGCCAAATGGAGTTCACGCATCTGTAGTGACGCACAGTCACTCACAATACCTTGCAACACAACCAACTGTTCACCCACCTGAAATGCCAACCAACGCTTTCCCCAATGAGTCGACATTGGACTATGCTTAATCAGCCAGTCTAGCCCAATTATGCCATCATAACTATCAAGATCCAGGACTCTTGAATCCATCAGAGAAAGTGTGTCCTTGGCAAGACCACTCCAGGTTCAGAAATGCTGTGGTACTCGTCAGAATTCGACCACCAGCTACCTTTACTCGTAATCTATTTGGCATTACGGTTTCTCCTTGCAACTTGCTCGAGAATTTGCTATCAAGGAAACACGTTGAGCTGCCCGAATCCACCAAGAATACCATGTCACAACCTTGTACGTTCACCTGCAACTGCATTGTCTTAGGAGCTGAACTATCTTTGTTGCAGGCTGCTGCCGACAACAGCATCGAGCATTGTTCACTTTCATCCGTCTCTGCAGGCTCTTCCACCTGATCACTATGCTGCAAAAACTCAACCATTTCCTGCACAATGTGTAACTGGATCATGTTCTTACACTGATGATCACGTCCCCACTTCTCGCCACAAATGAAACATAACCCTTTAGCTCGCATGTACGCTTTAAGATTGTTCCATTTTTCTTCAGTCTGTTGTTTTGCAGGTTCATGTGCCTTCCTTTCTTCAGCCGGTTTGTTCAACCATCTGCTCGGTGGTGGTGGTGGCAAAGCGACGAAGGTGTTCGCCTCGACGACCTTGCTTGCTGCACATTCAATGGTGTTGCGCCATCTCCCAGTTCCTCATACAGCAGAGCCAATGTGTAAGCTGCATCCAAGTCTTTGGGCTGCTGAATTGCCACCAGAACACGAACGGCTGGTTTCAGTCTGTCTAAGAATCTCGTCAGATAATGTATTGGGTCCGGCCTCGTTTCATACGCTGCAATCTGGTCCAACAATTCCACAAACTTCTGCACATATTCCTCAACTGTGCCTGTCTGACTAATATGGAACATTCTTTGCACTAGGACTTGGTGCTGATTCCGACAGAATCGTGTTTGTACTGCTTGTGTGAACTCCGTCCAAGTCGCGTGAGGAGTTTTGGGCAGAAAGGACTCCAACCAAGTTGCTGCCGCCCCAATGAACTGGGACGCAGCATATGAATTCCACTGCTCCTCCGGGGTGCTCCCCTGATGAAGTACTCCTCACAACGGCGTTGCCACAGTTTCGGGTTGGACCCATTGAAATGTGGAATTTCAACCCGGGGAGCTGATGACGAAGACTCAGTGAGATGTCGACCCGAAAAATTCAGACGAGAGGACAACAAGCTCTGGCCAACGAAATTACCTGCGCCCGGGGGTGGCGTGTGCGAAGCACTGGCCACTCCCCGGTAGAGCGTGTCCTCGCGGTGCTCGATTAGGCCGGACGAACCATTGATCAGCAACCTTGGCGATGGCTTCGCTGAAGTAGTCGTCGCAGGTGATGTGTCCGGACCGATGGCGCGATCCAGCGACACCGTCAGCCTCTCGATCTGAGAGGTGAGGCTCGCTTTGACCCCTTCCAGATCCATGCCCATCTTGGACTGGATCGCCTCCAGGTTCTCGTTGATCTTCTTGAATTTTTCATCGGCGTTCTTGACGAACACACAAACCGAATCCAAGATCTCCTTCTTGTACTCAAGAAATTTGCTCTCATACACCTCATCTGAGTCAGCCCGGAGAAGATCGTATACCTTGCGCGATTCCGGCGACATATCCTCCATGATTCGAACTCTGCTCCGGACGGCGAACCTTGTACGATGTTTGTGGCTGGGAAACTCCAGAGTTGTGGATCGTACTGGCTCTAGATACCAGATGTGAGGTTCTACTCGATATATTAGGAATATTGGTGTGTCGATACAGGTAGTTCTAGCCGATCTCACCGAGATCCAACCTCGCTACAAGCACGGCTCTGCCGTTTACTCTCTAGTTCATCGATGCCTAACAAGGTTCCAACCACTCTCCTCTTAACCTCCTTCGCACGACAGTGCTTACATGGGCTACTGGGCCCAATCCTGGCTTGCAAGCCAACTAGGCTTCCGTGTTACTCTCGTGGGCCTTGCTTCATTCCTTGGTGTTGGTGTCGACGTCGAGGGAGACAGAGGGCCGCTGACAGGGAAGGGGGTGCGCGATGCGTGGCACAAATCTCCACCAGCCGCCGCACGGGACAGACGTGGTGCGGCGCCTTATACTAGCTTCCCCATCTATTTCTATTCTATGCCTAATAATAAAAGCAGGAAGGTTTCTGTCAAAATTTTCATGGACCCTTTTTATAGACGATTTTGCCCTCCCAGCGAATCACGTATTACAGTCATTGCCACCGGTAAACAGAAAACGGTTCGTTCTTTTAGATAACAGGACAGCAGGAATCGATCCCCTTCCTAAGCACCTCACCTCACGTCACTGCGCCCAAAACTACCACGCACCGAGGCAAACTCACCTAACGACGGGGACGGCTTGCAGAGCTGATGGCGGCGGGCGTCAAGTCGACGCGTCGAAATACATCAGCTGCAGCAAGCACAACGGCAGGTGCCGGTGTCGGAGTGGTCGGGTTCGTGTCTTGGAGTGTGCTGCCTGCAAGCAGAACGGCGGGCGGAGATGCTGGTGGCCTCCGCGGCAGCAGGCCGGCCGGAACACGGGGCCACAGAGGGGTTGACGATGGGCTGACAGCACAGGGTCGCAACACATCACGGCAAGGAGAGAGCAGACCGGCCGGAGCATGCAGATCTGGCCGGCGGCGGCCGCGCGCTCACGCAGCACTGGACACAACGCAAGAGCCATGGTCTTCAGCATCGTATTTGGGGCTTTTTTCAATGTTATTTTTCTTCAGTTTTCGCGTCGTATTTGGGGCATTTTTCAGTGTTATTTTTCTTCAGTTTTCGTTACTAGAGTCTCTGAAAGCAGTAAGCAGAAAGGCTCAATACTAACCTCTGGCCAACAATCGATTCCCAGCGATTTGTCCTGCAATCGTACGTTAATAGCTTGCTGGAGTGGATCGATCAATTTCATTGAGGTCATGTGCTTGGTTTGCTGCTGTTTGGTTCATCTTTGTTTCCAGCAAGAGCAAACGGGTTCAACTACGAGATAAACAAGTCTTCACAAGAAGATCTGCTATTTTTTCAACTCAAACAACCTTGAAGAGGAACCAACAAGCTGTGATGTTCTTAGATTGTCATATTACGTGGTTATCTTTTACATACACATGAACTATTCATCGACGGAAGCCTCGGTGTTGTCACTGTTTGAGCGAATGATAATGCAGTTTCACGATAAATTTTTTATCCCGGTGCAACGCACGGGCATGTTTACTAGTATATACTAAAAATAATATACGGATGTCTAATAAAACAAGCACGTTAAGCCACATCACCTAAATTAGTTTCAATGGTTAGATCTAAAATAGACGGTTAAGATTAAAAAAATCTATTATATACTAAAAGTAATATACGGATGTCTAATAAAACCACCACGTTAAGCCACATCACCTAAATTAGTTTCAATGGTAAGATCTAAAATAGACGGTTAAGATTAAAAAAAGTAACATAACTTTCTGCACACAACTTATGTTGAGAGACGTGACCATGCAACACGTTCAACGTGACAGCCTGACACCCGCCATGTAACTTGTAAGACAAGGATTCTAATTCTTTTTTATTTAAATTTGAAGATAGATAAGGCAGCCGGTAACTAAAACACGGGCAGTTCAATTGTTTTTATTTTTAATAGAAGAATCGATTGGATCCATCTTGCTATGTGGAGTTAGCTGCAAGTTACTAATACTCCCTCCGTTCCAAAATAAGTGTCTTAAGTTTGTCTAAATGTGAATGTATCTAGACATATTTCATCTATAGATACATCTATTTTTGTATAAACTTGAGACACTTATTTTTTGACAGAGAGTGTACCAAAAAAACAGTTATAGGTACGTGATAGCTGAAGGAGAAAAAAGTGTACGGTTAAACATGCTGGCAAAGCAGATTTACGTGGACTAGCTTTTTTTGTTTGGATGGTTCGCTTGGACAAGCTAATTACATGATTCCGCCAAATAAATACACGTATCTCCGTTAAAACCGATCGTAGCTAACCACTTTGATATGTGATGTAAAAGAAAACTGGTGACAAACGACAGGAACTGCTAAGATATGCACACCTCACGGATAATTAAACTGATCATTTAGTATATTCTATATTTTATTTAACCTCTCCCTCGGAGAGCTTAAAGCAATATCATAGTAACAAATTTATACAATAAAAAAAATACTCTCCGTTATGATGAATCTACTAAAAATGATTTTTTTATTTTAGATATTGAATATATATATATTTTTTTTGTGAAATTTTCTAAAATTTGATTTTGTCCCGTCGCCAGTTAAAATTAATGAAGTCACGACATTAATCGGACTAGATACATTGTTTCTATTACCGAGTACACATAAATGATAACTTTTTATTCGACTTCCATCATACCACTCTCACAAAATGCGTACGAAAGTTAGGAGTTCTGAGTCGTGAAATTTTATAATTAATTAATTACCAGCATAAGTCGCATTAACTAGGAATGCCCCTAACAATAAAAAGATGCTGACACAAAGCTTGTGAAGTGGATATTCCGAAATAATGATACACAAAGCGTTAAAATCATAAAAAACAATGAAGATATAACATTAGGTGACAAACTAGCCATGAGAACATCTCTTACACTATATTCATATTTGGCTTAATTATAGACATAGGCCAAGTCGCTTGATTGGTATGTTTCACATATTTAGTATTCACATGGTGTGTCAATACAATTTTTAATCCGAGAACATGAAAAGTTTACACTTAATTCTTATGAATTATTTTGACGGATATGCTTGCTTTGTATGAGAAACATATTTGAAATGTTGTACATGTCAAGAAAATATATTTGGAATATTGTGCGTGTATTTTTCTCATGTAACGAAATCAACATAAGAGCACATGTTATTTAAATTGGATTAAGTGTTTGAACTATGGTACCGAAAACGGGTAAGAAAGGACACAAAACCTTGCCCCGGTACGTGATGGTGGCAGCCAAAAGCATTTTTTTTGCTCCGAGTGTCTTTCGGACGGGCGCAAAAAAAATTGTCCATAAGATACACGTAAGAAAGGACACATCATGTGCCCGCTTGTATAAGTAAATGAATAGAAGAAACTTTGGACATAGAAACCGGCAAGGTACACTCGAATTAATATTTAGGTATTTCTAGGAGGTAAAATAAAAATACATACATACACAAAATTCAAAATTTATCTATTATTAGTTATACCTAAAATTTATGATAAAGATATTTTAAAAAATATTAGAGTTTCGTAACATAGTTTGACACGTCTTGGTTGGAACGTGACAACTAAAAGGGAAAATAATCCAATTCAAACATGGTGGCAAATTAACTTCTTTTTCATGGTTTTTCCATTTAACACGTACTTCCACATGATAATAGTTGTCTCCCTTAAAAAAGAGTAAACTAAAAACATGGTGGCAAAGGATATGAGCTACTATGATATGAATAACTTGCATATAATTAAACTAACCACTACATATTTTCTAAGTTTAGGTAAAATCCAATTTTATAAAAACTGAACAAAGATATAGCAACAAATACCAGCAGTGAATACTCAACACTCATAACATTAAATTTGTATAATATAAAATACGGTAATTCTTATAATAATCATTTAAAAAAAGGTTGTCTACATGCCTACATATATTTAATCAAACTTCACAAGGTTAAAACACAAGTTAACTATGAGTTGAGCGAGAATATTATTTTCATGATTGAATACACATAATTGACAAATTTATTTGACACTCACGAGATCAGCCAACTCAAAAAACTCCTGCAGAAATCTGGAGTCGTGGAATTTAAAAATTAATGAAGTGGTCGCACTACATACATTTTTTTATTATTAAATACACATAAATGACAAACATATTCGATTGCCATCGGACTAAGAATTTCACAAAACGCCAACAAGAGTTTGGAGTTTCGAGTCGTTTGTAATATAGATGACATGATATCATTAGTCGCGTTATCAACGGGAACGTGAGTCACACTAAAGAAATATTGTCTTAATAACACAAACATGGCCGATTCAACACATTTTCTCACCATAAAATATTTAATGAGACACAAAGCGTCAAACCTTCAAATTTCTAAGAGATACAACATTAGTCGACACACTATCAACGAGGCCATCTCTCACACGATAAAATATTTTGTTTTAGTGATACACACGTGTCCAAGTCACCAATACCGTGGATTGTTATGTTTCATATTTAATATCAACACGACGTGTCGACACAATTTCTAACATGTGGAAGTGACAAGTCTACACTTATTTCTTTTAAATTATTTTAACAAATATGATTGCTTTATATGGTTGGTATATTTGGATTGTTCTATATATATTTCTGTCATGTAACAACATCAACATAAAAGCACATGTCATTCCAATTCGATTAAGAGTCTTGAAATAAACTATCCAAGCCATGTAGAAATGTTGCGTAACACATTTAATACACGTGACCGGTATGTAGAACCATCAGATGAAGATCAAGATAAGTGAAGAGTCTGGAAAACTTATAGTAGAAGTTCTCTAATTATGACTATCCTTATATGAACATGTTAATGAATATGCCTAGAAGAAAATAATTTATCTTTGACACTATATGTATAAAATAATGGCCAACGTTGCATCATGTTCATTTTTCTAAAATATGGCACATGGTGATATGGAGTGAATAAGGAGAGGAAGAAACAAAAGAACACTATAATTCTCATTATTTAATGAGTATATGATCTGCCTATTAAGGAGGACATACCGTTTCCTTTTGACCCAACAATTTTTTAATCAAAGATAACTAACCTGACATAATGATCTAACATTGTGTGTTAGATTATAGTTCACTTTACAACTCTAATATCACTTACATCGATTCTCCAACATATGGCATGATAATCCATAAAATCTTAAACTGCCAAAGATGTTACTCGCATATACATGATATTTGGATTACCAAAACATTTGTGATAGGTGTAGAACAATTTTATCTAATGCCACATGATGAGAAATAATATGGTATCGATTAAATTATAATTTTATCGATTGAACACTTTTAACCAACGATAGATGATGCCCTCGCATTTGCGAGGGCCACCATGCTAGTTGAAGAAAAGGGAACGTGTATGTAGCAATATCGATTAGCAGTTATGTTTACGGTTTTGGGAGTTCTAAGTCGGCTGAAAACTCATGAGTTCTCAGTCACGTCCACCACCGTTCGATCATGCGCCAAGATGCGTGCGTTTTTCCTTTTTTCTTTCCCTTTTCACATTTTTTCCAGTTGCATGTGACCTGTAACTGAGATTTTTTTTATTACAAACGGTTTGCAACTGAATTTTTTCCAGTTGCAAGTTGGTCGAAACTGATACAAGTGGGTTGTAACTGGATTTTTCGGTTATAAGTGGGTTACAACTGAATTTTTTCTGGAAAATTTTCGAATATAAACATTTTAGTCCAGAACTCATGCATACGTCATGCTTCGACCGAGAACTCACGAGTTCTCAGTCGACTGAGCTCTAGGCGCGCCCTTATGTTTAACACCAAACATGAGTTGCAAAAACAAGAATACGGTAGGGTATAGATGAACCAGAATAAATAAAGTCCTTGCCGAAAAAAGAAGCAATAAGGAAAACAGTTCTGGACATTCTTTTGGATGACTTAACTATCTGCAATTGCAGTGATCAGCAGCTATAAATGTTGTCATTTCCGATGTCCAAAAATCACAGGTTCATGTGGCAAGGTCATTAATTCCATGACTAATAGATGTAACACAACCAGGCAAAAGCGGGAAAAGTGATAAACACACCATTAGGCAAAGTGCAAGAGAAAATGACGAGGAGGCTTGATTTAGGATACCGGACATAATCCACAGAACAAATAAAATATGATAAAAACGAAAGGAAGGAACGTAACAAAACAACGCGAAAGTACAAGAGAAAATGACGAGGAGACTTTATTTAGCATAGGATACACAATCCATAGGAAAAGTTAAACATGGAATGAAGTATGATAAAAACAAAAGAAAGGAAAGTAACAAAAAAAACCTAGTCAATCATCCCAAGCACATCTTTAGCATCATCATCTGTCACCAAGATATCATAGGCCACTTTGGCAGCATCCTGCTCAGCATCCTTGAGGCCACTATGACACTGATCAGATGGAAACTGCTTGCCACCCACCTCCACAGTGCTTCTGAACTCAAGTTGATGATGTTCACCTTTCGACTCAGTAAGGTAAACTGGCAACTTCAAGTTATTTCGTTGAGTCCACTCTTGCAAACGGTTTCTATAACTACATTTTCTGCATAGTAAAAAATTAGTACAATGGACCATTTATTAACTGGCCCCATTCCTATCACAAGACCTTGGACTCCAGAATAATGTGTCAGCAAATGATATACAAACACGCCAAATAACTAAAACTAGAAGAAAAATACGCGTCCGTGCTAATACGAACAATGATAGATTAAAAAAATTACTGAAACATACATATAAAATAGTATTAATAATTAAAAAATAGTACAACTCGATCACTACATAGAAGTAGAAGTAGAGAAGGGACACAATTATTTAGTTGTATTAAGGTTAGGAGTACAACACTTAACAGAAAGAGCATGACCCGATTTACAAGAATTTACACTCACTTAGATAATCAGACTCACTTAGATAATCAAGATGCGATAATTATGAAATGACATGAGAGTTAAATTATGTACATGTTTCTATAATGATATGTTTAAATTCCCGACAATCTACATACATTATATGATATGATGAACATTGGAAACTCAAAGAGTTAGATTAGCCATCAAGCTCATATAGTGAAGGTCATTGATGTGAATATAATAAAATCAAGTATATTTTCTGACATAAATTATCGCAAAATAAATAATAGTTGGCATAATTATGTCCTAACATATTTTAATAAATTGCATTGAATATGATCGATACTATATAAAAATAGAGGAACATTTCACCAATAAATACTAAGTAATTCACAAAAAATAGAGCAAACTGAGATTTTAAACATGCAATATTAATATGTGTATTGGATCTAGATTGTGTACAAAATATGTTATGAATACCACAAACTACTATATATTGAATTATAGGAATACACTTCATTTAACATACAATTTATATGTATTACTGTGAGGCGTTGTAGGAAGTCAGCTCAATGGCGCTGACTGGCCACCAGTGGGGAGCGCACTTAGCATGCAAGTTAACAATAGACCTGACATGCGACATTAGGATGGGGAGTCGACCAGTACTAATAGCTAAAGTGAAAGCGGTGGACGATGCGGGAGCCGATATGGGTGTTCAGCTGCAGCTACTGTGAGAATTGTACGAAGCTAGCTCAATGACGTTGGGTGGCCACCAGAGGGGAACGTATGTGGTGTGTGCAAGTTAACAATGAACTTGAGGCTCCACATCAGGAATGGAGGTTTGTAGTCATAGGTGCTTGACGAAGCCAGAGGTGTGTGTGTGTGCATAGAAGGGCAAAGTTTGCGTAGGGACGGTTGTTTTTGATACAATACGACTCGAGAGAGGCGGAGGGAGAGAAATGGTGTCATGTGGCATCAGGGATGAGGTGTCATGTTAGTCATGTAGTCACAAGTGCTTGACAAAGCTAGAGGTGTGTGTGGAGAGAAGGGCAAACTTTGCGTAGGGACGATTGTTTTCGGTACAATACGACTCGAGTGAGGCAGGGGGAGAGAAACATCGCCGCGTAGCACAGGTGGAACGACACTGGTGGACGCTAGATGTAGATAAGAGAGAGGGTCATCAGATATCATCGGTAGCTCCGAACTCACCGCATGTCATTTAAAAAAACGGAACGACATGTTTAGATTTTAATTTCATGAAATAAAACATACCAATGCGTGCACACACACTTTAGACATTTTTAGTATTTTTGTCTACACAAAAAGAGTAATTTTTAGAGAAAATGGAGCTTTTTCTTAGATGGGAATCCAATTTTATTTCACCAAAAATTTAATAGATAAGTACAAATATATGTATATATTTAATACACTATTTTTAAACTGAAAAATTGTGAACTACAACTAAATATAATGTGAAATGTATAAAGTGAAATATAAGTGGGGTCCATCATTGATGTGGACATGTGGGAGAAGGAGAAGACTCTATTCCTAGTGAGCTTAGTATTCTTAGGAGATGTGAAGATGCGTAGTCTTACACATTTTTAAAAAGTGTATTAGCCCTTGGTAATTTGTTAGTCGTCTAACAATGGGAATGACAACATTGCTGACTCCACAAACTTGAAATAAATACCATTTGGGCTAGAAAAGGGTAACAAGATAGTGACGAATTTGGTTGTGCGAGCGAATGGTAACGGGCTAACAACCCGTGACTCAAGTGCAGGGAGCCCTCCATGCAATACAGTGCTGAACAATAATCCTTTGCCAACTGTCCCCTTACCCAGTTTAATCTGGCAGCGTGGCACACTTAACACAGGATGAGCCACCAGTGAGCCACGTTGAACTGCCTCATCTTGTAGCTGGACTAAAGGACTAGCATAGTAATGCACTAATACATAACACAAGGTTAAACGATTACACCACAGTTCAGCTAATGTTGAAATAACAAAGTACAGATGGGACCAAATAATACTACAAAATTAGAGAGGGAAAGAACCACCTGGTCCTCAGAAAAAAGAACATTTATTTACCAAAACCAAGGGGACACTCGTTGCACTTCTTGTAAATCAAGATGAAACAATTTACACAAATGTAAACACAATCCACGAAATTACAGTGGTTAATCAAGATTAAACAATTTCACCTAATATCTCAAAAACCGCACACAAACCGACTAATCCACGCAATTACAAAGTGTTTTGCTTGGATGAGGGGTTTATTGCGGGAGACAAAAATCACAAGAAAAAAATTAATCTATATAGGCTCTAAGGAAGAGAAGTAAGCGATAATACAAGATCATGATGCTCTGAACTCATACTAAGAACGTAGGCGTACGAGGTTGTGTTCCACACTGTGTGTTACGACAATCTTGTTATGAAGGTCATATTAATGGAATATGACAGACCTACAAACTACGAAGAAGAAATGGTGGACCTAAGTCCGAGAAATGCTATGAGTCATATATGATCCGAAATAAAATCCATGTACGATTACACGATAATGACTTGGGAGATCTTCTTGATGGCATCTAGGATGTTAATAGAATATGGAATTTAATGAGAGAATAGACATTGAGAAGGATAGATTTGTCGTGAAAGAGTTCCGACAGATTCAAAAGTTGACCACATGAGAGTTTGTCTCAAGTGGTGAAGCATAAATCTATTCTGGGTCGTTTAGCAATTACTATAATTTCGAATGAGAAATTTATAGATGGATAAGAAAACCATGTTTCTTAATAGTGTCATTAGAAAGAGTTGTAATCAATACAAAAATGGTTTGTAATCCCGAGGATGCTAAACATGTGTGCAAACTTCAGTTGTCCATTCATGGGCTGAAGCAAACATATCGGAGCTGGAATCTTCACTTTGATAATGTGATCAAAGGATTTTAGAGTTGTCCAAAATAGTTGAAGAAACCTGCATTTGCAAAGAAGTGAGTGGGAGCAAAATAGCTTTTCTTGATCTTATATGCGGAAGGCATATTTGAGTGGGAGCTAAGTAGTTTTCCTTGATCTTATATGTGGAAGGCATATTTGAGTGGGAGCTAGGTGTCATTTATGATTTTGTATGTAACGACATGCTGAATGACACATATCCTCTAGTAGAGTGTAAAGGATTATTTAAGTGATTAAATTTTCTATGAAATGAAGTTAGGAGTATTAGGCATCCGAATTATAATTGTATAGATCGTAAGGGACTTAATAATATTATGTCGGAATATTTCCTAAGTTAAGATTCTGAAGTGTTTCAGAATAGAACAAGCGAAGAAGAGGTTCTTGCTTGTATGACTAGGTAAAATATTAAGTTTATCTTGGCATTTTCAGTAATAGCAAATGATGTTCGACATTATCTATGTATCAGACATAGATGCTATCAAACTGAAAGCTCGACTTAGTGTGACCCAAGTTCTTGGTTGAAGAACATGTTCTAGAGTGACCCTTGTGTGGATCAATGAACAAACGTTAAATATATTTTCAGTGTCTATGAGAACTGAAGATATGTTTTCTAGTAAAGGGTAAGAGTGGAAAAATAACTTGTCGTAAAGCAGTTACGATGATGCAAGTTATGACACTGACCCATACAACTAGAAATCTCATTTAGGAGATGTCCTTTATTTTGAAGATAGACATGGTTAGTTTGCGAAGTCGCATATGAATGCACTGTCGTATAATCTACATAGGTATAGAAATATATCACGACTTCAGAAGTAGCAAGTGTGATTGGACTGATCAGTTTTTCGAGCGTAGGTGGTCCCCTTAATAGATCTCTTAGACTTTTAAGCCCCATGCTACGCGAATGCTCGAGTCTCACTCCATCCACTAGGATATATTTCACCGTCATCGTAAGATACAAGACGATGTCAAACTAGATGACATAGAAGTGTTGCAAAGCACATATAGTCTGTGTGAGATCTATTGACTGTATTCCTCTTTCACGAGACGAGCATGCACCAAGATGCTATGGGTGTTGAGCTTTTACCAAGTTGTAAACTAGATTAAGTGTTACTCTAGTGCAAGTGGGAGACTGAAGGGAATATGCCCTAGGCACTTAATAAACATAGTTTATTGGCAAGATCCCAATTGTTCATTATATGTTTTATACCATGCTATAACTGTATTAAGCGGAAACATGACATGACGCCGGTCGGCAATGGAAGTCATGTCGTTGGTTGAACGATGTGATGGACATACCCAGTATTTATAGGACATAGTTATTACGCCTTAAGACCGTGAGACCAAGTCTTATTGTTATTCCTGGAAGATACTTTGATTGCACCAAACGTCATATCTTATTTAGTGTGACAATAACGGTGATACTTTTGGGTATCGGAAGGGGGTAGTTGAGACGAGGGGTCAACAACGGGATTTGTCAGTCCGCATAGCCGGATAGATACTCTAGGGCCCACTCGGTGAGATTATGTCAAATGAGTTTGCAAACATTTGACTAGGTCACCAGCTAACATAATATCATGGACGAGTAGAAGATAGTGTTGTCGGTAACGCGATCATGCTAGGTATGGACATATCTGAGAATGATGCTCGGACACGCTAAGTATCGCCATGACAAAGAGTTTCAGACTAGACGTCCAGGTTTGATAGATGAAAGTCATTCGTTATATGACATGGATTAATTCATGGGGTCCAGGCCTACGAGTTAGTCATTGATCGGAGAGGAGTCTCGATCATGTCTGTTATTATATCGAACCGGTAGGGTAACACACTTAAGGTATTTCGACAAGACAACCGGAAAGGAAAGAGATCACCAGGAACGTCCCTGGAATGGTCTGATGGAGATCGGGCATCGACGAAATAGTGTTTGGAGCTAGAATAAATTATATAAAATATGTTTGATATTAATTAGTGTAATTAATGTTTAAATATGATTATACATATTTATTTTCGAATTTTTAAAGGCTGGTTTCCCTAAATGGGCCTTCTGGTGGAAAGAAGACCCATGGGGGGGGGGGGGGGGGGAAGTCCCCCCCAGGGCTTCGGATTGAGGGAGGGCCGGCCTAGGTGGGCCAAATGGGGCCCACCTAGGGCCGGCGCACTGCCGTAGCCGCACCAAGCCATGTGGGATAGTCCCACATTGCCTGAATAGGGAGGTTGGCTCCCCCCGGAGCCTTTATAAGAAGGGGCACCCCTGGCCTTTTAATTCACCAATTAATTCCCCAATTCTCTCTCGATCTCGTGAATCCCTTTGTCGGAGTTGCGCCGAGTTGAGAGGGGGATCCCTTCCACCATAGCCCGCTGCCGCGCTGCTGGTGTTCCGGTCCAAGTCTTCCGTAGCTCGTCCTGGACTGGAGCTTCAGAGGCCGTCGTCTCCACCGTATGTGTGTAACGCCCTGCGAGGTGCTGTGCTAGCGGTGCTCGAAGGCCTACTTCCTCCACCCGACCTCGAGGTCATCTTCGTCGTCTTCGTCGCGCCGAGTTCTTCGCGACCTAGAGGTCGGCTACATCGTCTTCGTCGTCAACGCTTGTGCGGGAGCGTAATCCCCGCTATTCGGTCTACGAGGGTATGTATTCCTATCTCCGCCGTACTTCTATATCTGCATAGTGTAGATCTTGGCTAGTTTAAGGATATCGTTGCTAGGAATTTTTTTGTTTTCTGCACACGATCCCCTTCAGCACGCACCCGCAACAAACAAGCAAACAGGTTGGCCAACATCGGAGCAGCAAAGGCGCATGTACCGCCAGGTGTTTTCTTCAAGCGAGTAAACCATAGATCAATCAGAAGATGGCACCCACAGGCCACTCGAACAATAGAAGTCCTCAGCAAAAAACCAGACAAAGATGATCCTCCGCTCAAAACAGTTACAACCATGACTGATAGGGCGACGTCAAGCAAAAACAAGATGAAAGACGCAAATTACATCACTACTATCTTCAGTCAAGGAATACCAAACAGCATCATCATAAGCAGCAGACAAAAGACGGAGGAGCGAGACACAAAGCCACCACCACCACTCGAAGCTCTTGCAGCAAGACATATCATGCTATCACAAATAGATTCATTCCATGGGGAGTCCCTGGCAAATTCTGCCTCCTTCTTTCCTTTTAGTTTGGATATTGTCTTCACAAATGTAAACCAAGAAGGATAAATACCATGGGCAAGATAGTATCCCTTTGTGTAATCATGCCCGTTCACAATGAAGTTGCAAGCGGGAGCATCGCCTTCGGCTAGCCTTTGAAGAAGATGGGACCTCTGCAAAATGTTGATATCATTAAGCGTGCCCGGCAAACCGAAAAAGCAATGTCAAATCCATAGATCTTCGGATGCAACGGCCTCGAGCACAATTTTTAGATCGCATCCCTTGCCGCAGTACTGCCCGTGCCAAGCTTTTGGACAGTTCGTCTATGTCGAATGCATACAATCTATGCTGCCAAGCATGCCCGGCCAACCCCGCTTATCATTGGCAGCCATCAACCTCTTCGTGTCATCTTCGTTGGGTGCTCGAAGATACTCTTTGCCGAACACCCGAATGATCGTTTTCACAAATGTACGAACCGACTCGATCGTTGTATCCTCACCAATGCGAAGATACTCATCGGCATAGTCAACCGGAACTCCATACGCAATCACTCTCATTGCGGCCGAGATCTTTTGGTGAACACTAAATCCTAGCAAGCCCGCACCATTCCGTCGGCGGGTAAACTATCGGCAATTTTCCTCACACGCCTTCACATTCTTCACAAAAAGGGAGCGACACATTCAGTACCTTCGACGGAACATGTGAGCCGGATATGTCGTGTTGTCGACGAAGTAGTCGCGCATCAGCAGTTCGTTGTCGTAGAAGCGGTTGCGCGGGATGCAGAGGCGACCGACTCTTGATCCTTGCCGCGTACTTTTGTAGCGGTTCTCGAACTCCTTCACGGCGAGGACCGCAACCACCATCTGTTGTCGGCGCACCTCGAAGAGCATGTCGTCCACATCGTCGTCATCAGAGGACGACGAGTCGGAGAGGATGAAGTGCTCACACGGGAAATTCATCTACAATGGAACAAAAGAGTTGAGTTTAACCTCGGCGGCGACAATTCCATGAGATCCAGCGGCGATTCCCAAAGCGCTGCATCTCCGCTTGCTCTCGAACGGTAGATATGGCGGGCGGCGACCTCTTGAGACGTTCCGGTAGTGGCGGGAACGGCAGGGGAGGCGGCAGGAGGAGGCGGTGGCGGCAGGAGGAGGCGGTGGCGGCGGCGGGGTTGGTGAAAGAACATTTCTTAATCCCTAGTGTTTTGAGTGTTAGTTAACAATACCAATGATGTACTAATCCTATTGCTAAGTATTTCAGTTTGAGTGAGTTGCATATCACGTACCCCAAAGCCAAAATGTAGAGAAAAAGAGTTTCTGGAATTCTTCCCAGAATCGGAATATTGGAGCCGGAAATTTCCAGGACCGGAAATTCCGGGTCTCCTATTTCTAACAGAAAAATGGCTAAGGAAAAGTTAAGAAGTGGTTCTGAGTCAAACCGGAAATTCAACTCGGAAATTTCATTGACTCGGAATTTCCGAGTCACCCAGAAAACCACTCCAGATTTGGCTAAGGAAAGAAGAGAAAGTGGTTCTGACTTCAACCGGAAAATCAACTCGGAAATTTCATCAGCTCGGAATTTCCGGGCCACCTAGAAAACCACTCCAGAATTTGGCTAAGGAAAGAAGAGGAAGACGTTCTGGCTCCAACCGGAAAATCAGCTCGGAAATTTCACTGACTCGGAATTTCCGGGCAACCCTCAGAAACTTGAAGAAATTTGGCTAAGTCAAGATGTCGAAGACGTTCTGATCTCAACCGGAAATTCAACTCGGATTTTTCACAGACTCAGATATTCTGAGTGACTCGGAATTTCCGGGTGCCACTTATACCGGAATTTCTGGGTCTTCGAGGCAGCCAACGGCCAGATTTTGGGAGGGGGTATAAATACCCCCTCACTCACTCAAGAACAACTAGCTCTCAGATTTTCTCTCTCCTACTATTCTTGAAAGCTCAAATCATCAAGATCTCCCAATCCCTCCACCTAAATTCATTGATCTTTGGAGGATTGGAGGAGAAGGCCCGGATCTACATCTTCACAGAAGTAATTTGCATTTCCTCCCCATTCACTTGGGGATTTCGTGGCTAGGGTTTCCGGTGGGAAAACCTAGTCACCATTGTTGTAATCTTGGTGTTGCCTTGACCTTTTGTGGTCCTTGACCTGTTGTGGTCATCTTGAGAGCCCCCAATTAAGTTGTGGGTGCGTGCCTCAAGCGTTTGTAAGGGATTCGATCTCCGTCCTAAAAGGGGATCAATAGTGGAAGGTGAACTCGCAACCTTTGTGGTTGAGTTCATCGGAGAAGAAGGTGAGCCTTTGTGGCGTTGCGGCTAACCTGTTGTGGTAGCGCACACCTCTCCAAACGAGACGTACACCCTTGGGTGGAACTCGGGATTACATATTCGTCTCCGCGTGCTTCACTCGGTTCCCCTTATCATTACTCCCTTACTTGCTTGTCTTGTTAGCTTATTTATCTTGTTATTGCTTAGGTTGTCATTTAGGTAAATTCACCATAGTTGCATATCTAGAGAATTTACCTTTGTGTTGAGCCTAAATTTGAAAATACCTAAAATTTGTAATAGCACCTATTCACCCCCCCCCCCTCTAGGTGTCGGATTCCCGTTCAATTGGTATCAGATTCTCGTTCACTTTTAAGGACTTAACCGCCTAAGTGCAACGATGACAGAATCCGATGCCGAGAGGGCCGCCCGTGAGAAATTAGAGGTGGAGAAGTAGGCGTTAGCCAAAGGGGCAACCATGGCCGATCTTATAGATATGAGATCGTCCTTGGAGGCCCAACTCCTCAAGATGAATGAGATCTAAGGAGCCCGGGGCTACTTCTCCCTCTCCTCCTCCTAAGGAGCATGGTGAGAACTCTAAGGAGTCATCTTCGGATGGGTCCAAAGATGTTCCTCCAAGTGTTTCCCTCGGGAAGGCGGAAAAGGATGAATCACCTAGCTCCTCTAACACCCCCAAAGGAGAGGAATTTCATAATGTCAACCATAATTACTCTCCTAACCCTCCTATCCCTCACCCTCATGTTAACTTTAGAAGAGATCCTCCTAAGCTCAAACCTACTCATTTCTCTCAATGGCAATTTCTAATGAAGTCTCATCTATGTAGTGCCTCCATTGAGCTATGGTACATCATTGAAGAAGGATTCAAGCCCCATGATCCAACCAACTTGACAAGAAGAGAGGTGGTTGATAGCCAACTCAACGCCACCGCTCTTCATCAACTCCAAATGGCCGTTGGAGAGAAGGACATGTCGCTCAGTCAACAATTCTCCACCGCCAAAGAAGTTTGGAATGCTCTTTCCGACATCTTCGTCGGGAATGAGAGCATGAAGAAGAACCGGTATGATGCCTTATGCAATGAGGTGGAAGGGTTCTACAAGTTGGATGGAGAAAGTCACAAGAACATGTATCGGAGGTTGGTGTTGGTCGCTAACTCCTTCAAGAACCTCGGTGCGGTCTACATTGATGATGCTTGGATCAAAAGGAAGTTCGTGACCGCTCTCTTGCCCTTTGAGGAAACGGATTTGAAGACACTCCAAGGGAGACATGACTTCGCAAAGATGACATCCAATGAAGTCATGCAAGAGATGACCGCATACAAGGTGGCCTCCAAGATTGCACAAGATGCCAGAGCTAGAGCCATAGGGATGCACAAGCATGCCTCAATTGCCTTGAAGGCCACCGTTGAAGAAGAGGATGAAGAGGAGTATGATGATCAAGTTGAGCTATCTAGTGAGACTCTCTCAAGTACTCTTACTCAACACATGGGTCTTGCGGCAAGAACGTTTTGGAAGAACCCCGGAAGGGCCAAAGCGAGGATTGACAAGAAGTTTCCCCCCAATGGAGGAAAGCCAAGCAACAAGGTGAGGCTTTGCTATAATTGTGATGACAAAAGCCACTTTGTTGCAGATTGCCCATGGGAAAGAAGAGAGGATCATGGTGGGAGGCTCGTGGCCAAGACGAAGGGCAAGGGGCCCATGCCCATGAAGAAGCCCTACTTTAAGAAGAACCAAAAGATTGTCTTGGTAACTCAAGAGCAATATCCCACCGATGATGAAGATAGTGACAAGGAGGATACTCCAACGCAAGTGGCCGCACTAGCCATTTCGTCCACTACTCCGTCACTCTTCTCCTCACCAAACGAGAGCCCCATCATAAAGAATGCAAGATGTCTTATGGCAAAGACATCCGAGGTAAAATTGTCCCCCACCTCCATATCCCATGAAATTGATGATGGTATGAGCCTAGAAGTCAAGGAAGAAATTATTGCTTTTGATAAATTCATGACTAACTTGCAAGGAGAAGGAAAGAAACACTTTGTCTCAATTATGAGTCGTATAGGTGAGCTTGAGGATGAGCTTGAATTAAAAGGCCAGATTGAGAGAGAGGATGCACACGCTAAGGTGTCCCTCCAATCCTCTCTCGAAGATGAACAAGAAGCTCATGCTCTCCTCAAGGAGCAACTTGCTAAGATCACTAAGGATCGTGATCTTTACTTTGCTAAATGTAAAATTGTGCAAAATGAAAAGTCCGAGCTTGTAGTTGCTCATTCTAGACTTTGCGAAGACTTCGAGTCACTTGAAAATACTCACAATGTATTGACAAGTGATCACAAACGTCTCCTCAAGTCTCGTGATCAACTCCAAACTCGGATATCTATTCTTGAGAAACCTAGTACCTCTACTCCTTTGAATACTAATGCAAATGTTGTCAAGGATAAAGCTAGGGTCTTGTTTGTTCCCTTCATGGCAACCGAGCCCAAGAACTCCCTTGATAAAGGCAAGGGGACACTCACTACTCCTCTTCATGAGCGAGTGCCCCACAAGGGTAAGGAAGGTCTAGGCTATGTTGCTAAGGAGAAGAAGAAGATGATCAAGAAGAAGACCAAGCCCGCACAAGCCAAGAAAGATGATATAGCAAGTGGAAATGCCACAAGGGGCACTCCCACTCGTGATGACTTTGCGGGCATATCTAACCCCAATTATGCTTTATATGTTGATTATTATGGGGATGTCTATGCTAGATACATTGGTCCTTTTGATGGTTACATTGAATATTCTATTTGGGTCCCAAAGACCCTTGTTGCTAACCAAAAGGCACCCATTGCAAAATGGGTACCTAAACCAAAGAATTGATTGTGTGTAGGGACTTGCTTCCGGAGGATCGAAATGGATAATTGATAGTGGGTGCACTAGTCATATGACCGGAAGTAAGGAAATTGTAACGGAGTTGAAGCCCAATGATGATCAAATGACCGTTACATATGGTGACAATTCAAAGTCTAAGGTAATAGGGCTCGGCAAGGTGGTAGTGGCACCGGACATCACACTTGTGAATGTTTTGCTTGTCGAGTCTCTAGGTTTCAACTTGATCTCCGTCCATTCTTTAACTTGTTTGGGTTATACCGTTGTTTTAAAAAAGGAGATGGTTATCCTCATGCGGAGCAAGTCTCTCAATGTGTCTTTCGTTGGGTACATTGAGAATGGGCGATATGTGGTTGACTTCTCCGGAGTCACCTCTTCCCATACAATGTGCCTATTCGCTAAGTCGGACTTGGGTTGGCTATGGCATCGCTGACTAGCCCATGTCAACATGAGGACTTTGCAAAGTCTGCACAAGGGTGGCCATATCCTAGGACTAAAAGACCATGTTTCTTTCTCGAAGGATCGAATGTGTAGGGCTTGTGTTGAAGGAAAAATGCATGACATTCACCATCCAAGCAAGACCATCATTTCTTCAACAAGGGTTTTGGAGCTTCTCCATGTTGACCTCTTTGGTCCCATTCCGGAAGCTAGTCTTGGTGGCAAGAAATATTGCTTGGTGATTGTTGATGACTATTCAAGATACACATGGGTTTTCTTCTTCAAGTCGAAGGTGGAGACTCAACAAACTATCATCGACTTCTCCAATGAAGCTCAACATCAACACAATGTCCCTATCTTGGTGATAAGAAGTGACAATGGTTCCGAGTTCAAGAACTACACCTTGAACGAGTTCCTTAGTTAAGAAGGGATTCGTCATCAATATTCCGCTGCTTATACTTCCCAACAAAATGGTGTAGCCGAAAGGAAGAATGACACTCTTATTGAAATGGCAAGGTCGATGATAGCCGAGTTCAAGTCCCCTCACAACTTTTGGGCCGAAGCCGTCAACACCGCTTGCCATTCATCCAACCGGCTCTTCTTTCGCAAAGGACTCATGAAGACCCCTTATGAAGTGCTTACCGGGAACAAGTCCAATATCTCTTACTTCCGAGTTTTTGGTTGTAAGTGTATCCATCTCATCAAAGGTGTTCGTTTGGGCAAGTTTGAATCTAAGTCTCTTGAAGGGACATTTGTGGGCTACGGGTCCAAATCCCATACTTATAGAGTCTATGATAAGGCCTCGCGCATTATCATAGAAACTTGTAGTGTGGTGTTCGAGGAGAATGACGACTCCCTTGTGGAGCAAAGTGGTGTTTCCGTTGTAGGTGATGATGAACCTCAAGATGCTATCCGAAGAATGGGGTTGGG
The DNA here is from genome assembly GCA_026929855.1 of Poa annua. Taxonomy (NCBI): domain Eukaryota; kingdom Viridiplantae; phylum Streptophyta; class Magnoliopsida; order Poales; family Poaceae; genus Poa; species Poa annua. The sequence goes on from CM049430.1 coordinate 48,853,915, forward strand.
AGTCCACCGCCCCGTTGAAGTCTATTATGAGGTTGCTCAACAAGGATCAAGTTCTACACAAGTGGTGGCTACCCCAACACAAGAAACACCCATCGACAACACCGTGCCCAACACGCCCAGCCAAGAAGAAGCACAAGATCCTCCAGCTGCTCCTGGAATTTCCGGAGGGCCGGAATATCTGGATCAAACTGGAGTCGGAAATTCCGGTGACTCGGAATTTCCGGTCCATACTGAACTCGGAATATCCGGTCCTGCTGACATTCCCGGTGGCAGCTCGCAGCAAGGCCAAGATCAACCCTCTCCTCCACCGCTGGACGTCACTCCAATAGTTGATCAAGGCCATCAAATCAGTCAAGGCGGAGACATGAATGATCAAGATGATCAAGCGATTCCTCCCACCACTCGGAGGGAAATCGAATTCGCCGCTTGAATAGGGTTGGCACCTGACAAGAATTAAGAGCTCTATCTCTTGACAAGGTGCTTGGTGATGTGAGAAGCAAGGTCTCTACCCGAAGACAACTTGCAAGTTTTAGTGAACATCAAGCTCACATCTCCATGGTGGAACCCAATAAGGTCTTTGAAGCTTTTGAAGATAAAGATTGGCTTGATGCTATGCATGAAGAGCTCAACAACTTCGAGCGCAATAAGGTGTGGAAGTTGGTGGAAAGACCCAAAGATTGCCGCAATGTTATCGGCACCAAGTGGATTTTCAAGAACAAGCAAGATGAACATGGCATGGTTGTGAGGAACAAGGCAAGATTGGTGGCTCAAGGTTACTCCCAAATTGAAGGCATTGACTTTGGAGAAACCTACGCGCCCGTGGCTCGACTTGAGTTTATTCGTATTCTTCTTGCCTATGCCTCTCATCATAACTTTAAGTTGCAACAAATGGATGTTAAATCCGCTTTTCTAAATGGTCCATTAAATGAACTTGTTTATGTTAAGCAACCACCGGGGTTTGAAGACCTCAAGTATCCGAACCATGTCTACAAGTTAGATAAGGCACTCTATGGCCTTAAACAAGCCCCACGAGCGTGGTACGAGCACCTTAGAGAACTACTTGTAGACCGTGGATTCCAAGTTGGGGAAATCGACCCCACACTTTTCACTAAGAAAGTTAATGGAGAGCTTTTCATTTGTCAATTATATGTGGATGACATTATATTTGGATCTACTAACAAAGCATTTAACGAAGAATTCTCTAAGCTTATGACTGACATGTTTGAGATGTCTATGATGGGTGAGATGAAGTTCTTCCTCGGATTTGAGATCAAAAAATTGAAGGAAGGAACGTTCATCAACCAAGCGAAGTACATTCAAGACATGCTCAAGAAGTACGGGTTGCTTGATCTCAAGGGTGCCTCTACCCCAATGCAAACCAAATGTCACCTTGAGCTCAACCCCAAGGGTAAGGATGTGGATCAAAAGGTATATCGCTCTACGATTGGATCTCTTCTTTACCTCTATGCATCTAGACCGGATATAGTGCTAGCCGTAGGAGTGTGTGCAAGATATCAGGCGGCTCCTAAAGAAAGCCATGATATGGCGGTCAAGAGGATCTTTAGATATTTGGCTTTTACCCCAACCTTTAGATTGTGGTACCCCAAGGATGCACATTTCTCGTTATGTGGGTACACGGATTCCGATTGGGCGGGAGATCAAGATGATAGGAAGTCAACCTCCGGCGCTTGTCAATTTATTGGGAGGTCCTTGGTAAGTTGGTCTTCTAAGAAGCAAAATTGTATATCTCTCTCCACTGCCGAAGCCGAGTATGTTGCCGCCGCAAGTTGTTGCACTCAGTTGCTATTGATGAGCCAAACTTTAAAGGAGTACGGAGTCGATTGCGACAAAGTGCCTCTTCTATGTGACAACGAAAGTGCCATCAAGATTGCTTACAACCCGGTGCAACATTCAAGAACCAAGCATATTGAGATCCGCCATCATTTCATAAGACATCATGTGGCCCGAGGAGACATTGACTTATCATATGTGGGCACAAGGGATCAATTGGCGGATATCTTCACGAAGCCCCTTGAGGAAGGAAGGTTTTGCTTTTTGAGGAATGAGCTAAATATCATTGATTCGAGGTTCTTAGCTTGATCGCTTGCACACTCACCTAGGACGTAATTGCATCTTATCTTGTTTAGATGTAGGCATGGAAATAGGGGGAGTGCGGTCCTAATACATTGGACCATCCCTCCCCCCATTATGCCGATAGCAAGTGTTCTTTTACCTCTATATTCATTCTTATGACTAATGAGCTAAAACGACGAGTATTGGTTATGTACCCAAGATACATCTTCGCGGTGACATGCCATACACTCCTACATGGTGGCCTCGGCCACCGACCTCTTCTCTTTGAAGAGTTGGTTTTATTTGGAGCTTATTGTTGCTATTTGCCCTCTTGTTCGTGCATGTGGGAAACCTTCTCAACTTGGCGCTTTATGTTCCGTTTTGGTAGTTGTGAGTTGAGTTTGGTGTACCAATGACAGTTTGGAAATCTATCCCAAGCCTACTTTCCCCTGAAAACATTTCTCTCTATTGCACACAAGTCATCCTTTTGAAAACAGGGATTTTAGTTCAGCAGGTTGGAATATCCGGTTCATTTATGAATCGGAATATCCGGTGACTCGGAATGTCCGGTGTAAGTTACACCCGGAAATTCCGATCGGGCGGTTTGTTTAAAAAATATAAGGGCAGGCTCGGGGTGAAGGGCTCATTCGTGTCTTTCTTCCACCCCCGACCTCCCTCTCCTCCAACCGCCGTCCCTGCTGCTCCAAGATCCCTCCGGACCACTCCGACCGCCGGGGAACCTCTTTCTCGGCCGGATCTGCTCCTCCTCCGCCCCGGGAACTCACTCCTCCAAGCAATGGCCTCAATGGATGAGGGTAACTTAACTTTTCCTCTTCCCTAAGTGCTTGCACTAGGATCTTGATGTGGAGTTATTTGTTTCAAGATTGCTTGGTAGAGATTGTTCCTTGCATCATTCCCTGCCATCTACATACATTAGTTTTGCATTGTGTTGGATCGATCTAGTTTTAGACCGAGTCAATCTCAGATATGCACTGTTTCTGTTTAGGTCGGAATATTCGACTCAGCCTGACTCGGAATTTCCGGACCCCCGGAATTTCCGGTTAAGTATGAATCGGAATTTCCAGGCTGAACACTGCAGTTTTAAGATTAACTCATGTTTAACTACATATGATTCATCAAATGCCTACCTAATGTGTGTATCCTCTCCTGAGTTATGTGTACTTACCTTGTGCTACCCACTATGCTCAAATTCACAGGTTCTAGTGGGAATCCGTCCTTCGCAGGGTCATCAAGGAACACCTCAAGGACACCTGTTCACAAGACCCCTGTCGACAAGGGTAAGGGTCCTGCCTCCTCAAGCAACCCAGCTGTTCCAAAGAAGAAGAAAGCTGTTGCTAGCAGACCACCATCCAAGAAAAGGAAGAATGCTCCTGTTCCTCAACATCAGAACTATACAAAGATGAACTCTGTTGACTACTCTCAGCTCCGACAAGGGGATTGGTACCTTAGGGCAAGGGACAACACTCTGGATGATCGCAGCTTTTGGTGTCAAGAGCAAGAGTTCATACTCAAGGACCTCTACTACTCTCTGTCGAAGCCCATTCGGCCTATGCATCCGTTTAACCTTGGGGCTCTGCAGCAGAAAGCCTCTTTTGTTGAAGCTATACATATTGTCAAGACTATGGGCTTGGAGAGGCTGGTGCTCACTCGTTGTCCTTACAACTCTCAGCTCGTGATGCAGTTCTTTGCCACTCTTGTGATGAAGGGTGACTCAAAGAAGACAATTAAGTGGATGACTGGTGACTCTTACTGTGAGTCCAATTTTGAGGAGTTTGCCAAGGTTTTGGGCTACAAGTTTGATGGTGACAACCCTCAAGGCTTTCGCATGCACCACCCTTTCAAGCTCAACAAGAAGCAGACCGTGCACTTATATGGTGAGGGAGCCACACCCGGCAATTCTCGAGACTTGCTTCCTCTTTATGATGTCCTTGTGCGCATCCTCCGTGAGAACATTGCACCAAGTGGTGGCAACAATGACAATGTGGTGACCCCTTTGTGCAACTTGCTCCTTCATGCCAACCGCATTGTGGAGAACCCTGACCCTGATGAAGAATGGAGTGTGGATGTTATGGATTACATCCACAATGAGATGTATGAAGCCATGACTACCAGGGTCACTATCCCCTATGCTCCTTACATCATGAAACTCATCAAGTTCAAGTTTCCTGACCATAACTTCAGTGATGATGAGTTGGAGGCGCATGACTTCAAGAAACTATATGTGAAGAAGACAGTGGTCAAGCCTCCTCATGTGCCTTTTTCTAGCTCAGCTCAGGGTGGATCGTTTATGGGTGATGCTAGGAGGGCTGCTGCTCCTACTTATGTCTCGGCCACTCATGTGAAGGTGAAGAAACTGAATTGGTTCCAACGCAACATTATGTGCATGAATGTGGACATTCGCAAGGAACAATACACCGCCTACAAGGATCGTCGTCAGCTTGCCTACAATCAAGACTTGATTCTTCATCATGTGTCTGGCTCTCCTGCTCCTGCAGATCTCTCTGATCCCCTGACCTTTGCTCAGTGGAACCAGGATTCTTTGGCTCCTTGGGCACATATTGATCATGACCTTGGCGGCAGCTCGTACACCACTGGACATGCTTATGATGATGATGATGATGATGATGATGAGGAGGAGGAGGCAGATGATGATTATGATGATGAGGATGCAGATGATGATGATGATGAGGAGACTCCCTCGGACTGAATACCTTCATGGGACGTAGCATCACTCGTCTTCCTTTTTGGCATTTAGATGCCAAAGGGCGAGAAGCTGCTCTAGTAGGATTTCGGGGATTTGCAGGGGTTTGGGCACAAGCATATGCGTTTATCATTTCTTTGCGCTTGTGTCCATTTATCTTATTTGTGGTTGTTTGTTAAACTCTTTTATTATCTATGTGTATTGAGACAATGTTATGCTATCATTATCCTATGGTTGAGACTTCAAATTTATTGTGTTGGTATACTCTTCATATCCTATATACACAAGGTATGAAACTCTATCTAGTCTCAAATGCTACCATAACCTTACATTTTGTCTCCTTACTCCTTTGTCATATATTGTGTTTGTTATTATAAAATTGTTCCTATCCTTTGTCATATTGTGTTTCATACATGCACTTGTTTAGGGGGAGCTATTTTCTGTCAAAAACATGATATTGCATTTCGTTTCTTTGCAAATCTTGGTATTGTCATCTAACACCAAAAAGGGGGAGATTGAAAGAACATTTCTTAATCCCTAGTGTTTTGGGTGTTAGTTAACAATACCAATGATGTACTAATCCTATTGCTAAGTATTTCAGTTTGAGTGAGTTGCATATCACATACCCCAAAGCCAAAATGTAGAGAAAAAGAGTTTCTGGAATTCTTCCCAGAATCGGAATATTGGAGCCGGAAATTTCCAGGACCGGAAATTCCGGGTCTCCTATTTCTAACAGAAAAATGGCTAAGGAAAAGTTAGGAAGTGGTTCTGACTCAAACTGGAAATTCAACTCGGAAATTTCATTGACTCGGAATTTTCGAGCCACCCAGAAAACCACTCCAGATTTGGCTAAGGAAAGAAGAGAAAGTGGTTCTGACTTCAACCGGAAAATCAACTCGGAAATTTCATCAGCTCGGAATTTCCGGGCCACCCAGAAAACCACTCCAGAATTTGGCTAAGGAAAGAAGAGGAAGACGTTCTGACTCCAACCGGAAAATCAGCTCGGAAATTTCACTGACTCGGAATTTCCGGGCAACCCTCAGAAACTTGAAGAAATTTGGCTAAGTCAAGATGTCGAAGATGTTCTGATCTCAACCGGAAATTCAACTCGGATTTTTCACAGACTCGGATATTCCGAGTGACTCGGAATTTCCGGGTGCCACTTATACCGGAATTTCTGGGTCTTCGAGGCAGCCAACGGCCAGATTTTGGGAGGGGTATAAATACCCCCTCACTCACTCAAGAACAACTAGCTCTCAGATTTTCTCTCTCCTACTATTCTTGAAAGCTCAAATCATCAAGATCTCCCAATCCCTCCACCCAAATTCGTTGAGCTTTGGAGGATTGGAGGAGAAGGCCCGGATCTACATCTTCACCGAAGAAATTTGCATTTACTTCCAATTCACTTGGGGATTTCGTGGCTAGAGTTTTCAGTGGGAAAACCTAGTTCACCATTGTTGTAATCTTGGTGTTGCCTTGACCTTTTGTGGTCCTTGACCTGTTGTGGTCATCTTGAGAGCCCCCAATTAAGTTGTGGGTGTGTGCCTCAAGCGTTTGTAAGGGATTCGATCTCCGCCCTAAAAGGGGATCAATAGTGGAAGGGGAACTCGCAACCTTTGTGGTTGAGTTCATCGGAGAAGAAGGTGAGCCTTTGTGGCGTTGCGGTTATCTGTTGTGGTAGCGCACACCTCTCCAAACGAGACGTACACCCTTGGGTGGAACTCGGGATTACATCTTCGTCTCTGCGTGCTTCACTCGGTTCCCCTTATCATTACTCCCTTACTTGCTTGTCTTGTTAGCTTATTTATCTTTTATTGCTTAGGTTGTCATTTAGGTAAATTCACCATAGTTGCATATCTAGAGAATTTACCTTTGTGTTGAGACTAAATTTAAAAAGACCTAAAATTTGTAATAGAACCTATTCACACCCCCCCCCCCCCCTCTAGGTGCCGGATTCCCGTTCAGTTGGGAATGAAGCAGTCTCGGAGCCATGCTGAAATGTCCCTCCCGCCAACCGCTTTTGAGAAATACAGGGGCCTGCCAGTTCCGAGGCGAAACCTTCGAATTCGTAGTTCCGCGAGCAGATTCCCGGAGCGACCTTAATATGGTTTACGGATCCGCGAAGTTTGAGGCCGCTGCTATATTTCTTTTTAAGGTTTCCAAACCGTCTTTGGCAGTTATTTTACCGTTCCACGTGGTTTGAGGGCTTTGTTAGAGATTCTCTAAGCACCGTCACGACTCACGAGTGCGGCGTTTGCTAAGCCCGGGCTTCCTGGAGCCTGGAGTAATACGCTACTTTGAAAAAAAAAGGCTAGAATGATATTGTGAAGTTTCAAAAAATTCTAAAATATATTGTAGATGTACGCAATGATGCACTCTGTCAATTTACAAAGTTTCAACTCGACAACATTATATTTTCGTTTGTGTAAAAATGACAAAAGTAAAAATCGTGTCAAAACTTGAATCCTTCAAAATTTGTCTGATTTTTTCTTTTCAAAATACAAGGTGTTTTGAGTTAAAAATGTGTATGTTGGTAGAATACATTATTACGTTTTAAAGATTTTCAAACATCTTGGTCCATATAGGTCGGGCTCCATTCCGAAGACTAACAGTCCCCCTGTTTTATTAAATAGCCCATTTCGGCACTTAGGGATCGGCAAGCGAAATGGGCACAAAGATTTTTCAAACCACTTTTTTGACGGTTTTACTAAATCATCTTGCACCTGCCTCCGAAGAATTGAATATGATTTGTCAATTTAGCGTTCAAGGTAAATTTATTAGCATTTTTTTAGGCGCGAACCGAATTGTTCTACGGTAGATTTTCTATTAATCATATATGTACAAAATTACAAAAAAGATAAGCACCTCAAGAAATGGGATTTACCCAATACCAGTTCTATCTAACATAGAAAAAATTAAACTATAACAGATGGGAGAACTGAATCAATCCAATTCTTCAGGATATCTCTGCTTGTCTTTGATACGAAGACTGAGTATCATGAGATCTTTTCGCAACTGAATTTTCCAAAAAAATTGGGAGTGGTTTATATCTCTAAACACTTTGTCATTTCTCTGTTTCCAAATATTCCAGCATGCCATAATGAGGATATCCATTGCAATCTTGGCTGGTAGAGCTTTGAGAATGAGGCAGCCTTGGTCAATAAGTGAAATACCTCTTTTGAAATTTGGAGCAATCAAATTCCAGCTTCACAAAGAGAGTGGACAGTCAAAAAAGAGGTGGAGTGCTGTCTCTTCACAAATTTCCCCACATAAAACACAGTTGTAACTTGGCAGGTGAAAAGATTTCCTTGACAAGAGATTTCTCGTGTTCAGTCTATCATGAAGAATTAGCAAAAGAATATCTTATATCTCAAAATGGCGGATGATTTCCAAATTCTCTTAAAGAGCTCGTGTGCATGTTCCCATTGAGTGAGAATTTTATATGCCCTCATACATGAGAAAGCATCCGTGTTCTAAATGTAGCTCCATTTATCTACCTCATTGTTTATTTGGATTTCCAAAACCTCCGTTTGGAGTAACTGGAATTGCTCAAAAGCTAGTGATGAGAGTGGAAGCTGAAAATTATCACTCATATTGATATGCTCCAAAAAATCTAGTACAAATTGACTTTCATTAAGGCAGAAGGAATACAGTTCAAGATAAATGTCTTTTCTGGTATTGCCATTCCAATTATCTGACCAAATCATTACCGAGCTCCCATTGTTAATTTTGCATTTAGCCATTTTTTCTAATCACTGAGCAGTTTCAGTATGCTTTTCCACCAGAAGGAGCCCACAGGCCTAGTGTCCACAATTATGTTTCTATAATAACTGTCGTGGTGGCTACACGGCATATGCCACGGGGTGGCTAATTTATGGGGTTGATGGACGCTAGAGGATTTCGGAGAGGGATAGCGCGCTAAAAAGCACACACGAAGAACACATGAACACGGGGATTTACCCTACTTCGGGTCTCTCGTGAGGAGATAAAACCCCTACTGCAGCATCTAGCCTATCGGTGTATTTTCTCTCTGTGTATGCGAGGTACAAACTGCTCCACGAGCTGGGCGAAGCATGCCTCTAGGAGGACTTGAGGAGGAACGAGCCCGGGAAAATGGGGATGCCCCTGGTGCTCTTTATATAGAGAGAGCCCATCACTATTCACTATGTCATGCAATTGTACTCTTGTCACATCAGGGGATGTGCTTGACATGTCTTGTCTGTTCTTTGTCCTATAGCGCTTGGCCTGGCACCTTCTCTGCATAACCCGACATGGATATGCCGGATAACTTGGCGACTTCTCTCCAGGGCAATCCGGCATGGCTATGCCAGATATCTCTACGACTTCTCGTCCGCGCAACCCGGCATGGATATGCCGGATAGCACTCTTCCCGAAACCCGACATGGTTATGTCGGATTACTCGTCACTGACTGCTTTCCCTGCACATAAGAAACAAGATAGTGTATACCGACATCGACATGTCGGGTAAAATATATCGGTCAATCGTAAGTCGGTTAGCGTATTTCGGTCGGAGCATGTCGGTTGGGGTATGTCGGTTGGGTCTTGGACATAGCTTTTACCATATCTTTACCCTACCCGGGGGTAGCCCCCCGACACTAATCTCCGAATCTGGTGCGGTTCTGCAGCCTTGGATGAAGGGCAATAGCAGATTTAAACAATCAAATCATCTTGATCAACAATCGGATACCCATGTTGGTCTATCTCAAAAAATCTCAAGAGCTCAATCTTCAACCAATGCCGACATTGACCAATGTGCAGCCGTTTCAACGGGTATCCTAGCCGACCATGCAGGCAACCAACTCAGGAATCCGAGATGCGCACCCACATACCATCATCGACTGTATTGGGCCCTCTTTCTTTCCTTTATTTTTTTCTCTTTTTCTTTTTCTTCTCCCACCCGACATGCACGAGTCGCTCTTATTACTTCTTCCCTCTGCTATCATTGACCAGAGACCGAGCCGACCAGCCCCCGGGGGGCGAGTCGGGGCAAAGAAGCTGGGGTCAGGCGGAGGTAGCCAAGGTGCAGGCGAAGTTGGGCGGCTGGAGTACGGAGGTGTCGGGCTTGTCGGAGTCGCGGTTTGTGAAGACGATGTCGGAGGCGCGGCTGGCCGAACTCGGACGGTGCATGTCGGGCGTTACGTCGGGCGGGAGCGCGGACGTCCGGGACGAGTCGTCACCGGGTCGCCAGCTTGATCTCGGATGACGCCGAACTCGGGGGCGCAAGCGATGTCGGAGGAGGCTCAGGCGAGGTCGTCCGAGTTCGATGACGAGGCCGTGCCGGGCGGGACGCGCCGGTGCGGGAGTGGCGGGGATGAGGGGATGCCGGGGCCGGCCAGGTCGAGGCGGAGGCGTGGGATGTCGGAGAGCTCGATGCGTGGGCGTGGGATGCCGGGGCGACGTTGGGCAGGATCCTCCGAGGTCGGGGATGCGTGCCGGTGACGGAGGCTGAGGTCGGGTCGGAGAAGATCTTGGGCGTCGTTGAGGTCGGGCGGAGGCTGAGGCAAGGTCGAGGTAGCCGGATTGATCTAGAACGAGGCCGAACTCGGGTGCGCCATCAGAGGAGCCACATCAGGGCACAACCATGCTGTCGATGTCGGCGGCGTCGTGGTCGCGTCCGAGGTCGGGTGAGTCAGAGCGCCGAGGTCGGGTCGCCGCCGTAGTTGGGGAAGCGAGGATGGAGACTCTGGGGCACCGCGACTTGGAGGCGATGTTAGGGGCGGCAATGTCGACCGAGGTGAGGGCGCGAGCGAGCTTGGCGCTAGCTCGGGCGTGGCGGAGCTGCGGGCAGCCATGCGCCTGCCGGAGAGGGGCTCGGGTGGCTGGGGCAGAGCATGTCGAAGACGGAGGCGCGGGTTCGAGGGAGTCGGGCGGCCGGTCGAGGAAGTCGGGCGGTGCACTGTTGAGGCCAGGGAGTCGCGGGGCAATGTTGGGCGCTGCCGAGGTCGGGGGCGATTAGGCCGTGGGCGACGTGCTCGTGGAGAAGGTTGAGGACGTGGTCGTGTGGGAGCGAGGATGCAGGCGAGGCAGGGGATCTCGATCTGTCGAGGTCGGTCAACTCTGCCCACGGTTGGACGTCTCGGGCCGATCAAAGAGGATGTCGGCCAACCGGGATAAAATCAACTCGGCCTATCTCAACCGAGCCAGATAACGCTGGTCCAAATTATGCCTTCTTGTTCTTCTCCATGTCTTCCTATTTTACCTCTGATATCAACAAAATAAGAGAAATAACCCCGTAGTTTAGGGTATCGAGGATTACATCCCCGACACTAGTCCCCGAGTCTATGGGGGATTCGTAGAATCGCGCAGAGACTTAGCAAAAATAGCAACATCATCTGTCTTTACCTACTCCACCTTGTACCTGCAAAAATACAATCATATGCCGGTTTCTTAGCCACTCTGGGCGTTTTACATACATAGATGTCTTTGGCCACTGTCGGCTTGACATAAACATATAACACATGTCGGTTTTTAGCCACTCTGGGCGTATACCGACACGGACGCCCCATGTGCCAGCCTTTAGCCACTTTGGGCATATACCGACGCAGAGTCTCATGTGCCGGCTTTTAGCCACTCTGGGCGTATACCGACACAGACGCCTCCAACCTTTGCTGATATGACATATGTGTATCTCAGGTGTCCTGGTATTTCGGCCACTCTGGGCATATAACACAGGCTTCGGTATCTCGTCCACTCTGGGCGTATCACAGATGTCTCGGTATCTCGGCCACTCTGGGCACACATGTGTCGGTATCTCGGTTGTTGCCTTTGGCGAACTTTGACACACCGAAACAAATGACGATTTGGAAATATTGCCCGATGCCATGATACATTGGCGAACCGAAATAAACGGGGATCTGGAGATATGGCATGATGTCGCGATATATTGGCGAACCGACATATACGGCGATCTGGAGATATTACATGATGCCGTGATATGTTGGCGAACCGACATAAACGACGATCTGGAGATATTGCATGATGCCGCGATATATGGGTGAACCGACATAAGTAATAACGGAGATGAGATATGCCATTTAGAACTCGGCAAGCCGACATCAACGATTATCCGACGTGAGTAATAATTCGGTATGATATGTCATCACTCGGCAAGCCGATACCAAAGACCATATGCAGTATTTGTTGACGCAATAATAAATATAAGATGGATCTGAGATAACCAACATAATGACCGACATAACCAAGATCTTTGACATGAATATCCTCTCGGTAAAACCGACATCCCCTTTTAATTTTAGTCTAGGCAGGCATGTATAATAAATATTAAACAGGAGCGACAGTTCTAATTAACAGGTCAAGATGAATTTAATGCCAGACAGAAAATACGACTATCTGCCGAGTTAGGCATAGGAATACAGACTCGGTTAACTGAGTCCCCGGGTCAAAACATCTCTCTCCCGGGGAAAACACACATACAACATATGCCGAATTTCTTTTTAGACCGAGTCCCCGAGTTTCTTTTCGTGTTCACTATACTCAAAAACTCTATTTTTGACTACCATTCAGGCGTTCGTTAGTCGAGTCACGAGGTTATATCAGATATCATACATTACTTTTAACTTTGAAACACGGTTATAAGTTTATTCGGCATACCGACTACACGGATAACCAAGCGGATAAATAAATACTGCATTCCCCGAGTCCAGTTTCGGGGTGCCAGCACACAAACGACATAGCCGGAACCGAGATATAACATGCAAATAAATAAATTTAATCCGAGTTACTCTACCGACTAAGCATGCAAGGCACAACTGAGCGATAAGCTAGTGCCCGGGTCAAGACATCTTGCCCCCGGGGAAAAATAAACATACGACATAACAGGTCAGTCCCCGGGTTACGATATTTCATTCCTGTGTAAAATAATTAAGCATGATGGAAAGGGGCAGTCCCCGAGTACATCCTAAGACTAAATATCTAGCATGCAATCCAAATGACCAGTAAGTACTCACATTACGCCCACCTGACCGAAATGCACTGCCACGGTCAGGACATCCAACGCTAGAACTCGGTCCGTCCGAGATGCTGGATTGCCGGAGATGCGTAAGGACATCTCCTACGGGGCTGCTCATTTCCGTACCGATTTGGTCCGGATTTTGTCCGTTTGAGCAGCCCCGGACAGTGCGCGGATGACGTGGGGCTACCTTGCGGGTAGCCCACGATGATGCTACCTGGGCCGCGCCAAGGATGGGAAGGCCCGCAGAAGGCCCACTCGGGGTACCTCATATCCTAGTCCGACTCGGTTAGGTCTTGTAACCTACCGTATCTGTACCAACCACCCGAGACCTGGCTGCCTATAAAGCCAGGAGGGTTGCCCGTCCTAGAGGACACGCTCATAACCACGGCGACAAACCCTAGCGAGATCGCAATCTCGCCATTGTAATCGCTACTCGCATCAATAACCAGACAAGCAGGAGTAGGGTGTTATCCTCCGGGAGCCTGAACCTGGGTAAACCTCGCTTGTCAGCCGTCGTGATCACGTTGCACTCATCTCTCTCCCCATCAATCAACCCGGGGTGCACAACCCTGGGACTTGTCGAGTTACAACCTCGTCAATTGGCGCCGTCTGTGGGAAGTTCAAACAAGTGCTAGGATCATGGTCGCACCGGCTCCATCCGCAATGAAGATCGGCGCATCCGCCATCAGGGAGTCGATCCGATTCGGCTTCTTCGAGTACATCGTCCACTCGCCAGCTCATCAATCGTTGTACGCCGATCTGGACAAAGGTATTCACATCACCTTCGGCTCCATATTCTGTTGCATCGATAGTCGTGGCATACTCAGGTCTACGACTACTGCGCTACGCGCAACGGCGTCACCAAAATCGCCAACCATCGCGCTCGCTGGACCCGCCAAGATCGCATCTGCCGCACCCGCGGAGATCGCGACCGCTGGACCCGCCAAGATCGCATCTGCCGCACCCGCGGAGATCGCGACCGCTGAACCCGCCAAGATCGCATCTGCCGCACCCGCGGAGATCGCGACCGCTGAACCCGTGAAGATCGCATCTGCCGCACCCGCGGAGATCGCGATCGCCGAACCCCCGAAGATCGCATCTGCCACACCCGCAGGGTTCGCGCCAACTGCACCCGCGAAGAGGGCATCTACATCGACAATCTCGGCAACGGCCGCACGAATCGAGTCTACAACCCCAACCTCGGTCGTGCGGTCAATCAAGCCAAGATCCACCTCCACCGCCGCACCCGCACGGGCGACCAGGGGCCCGCGTCCAACAGCCATGTTGCGCGCGCCCTTGTCTTCGTGGGAATCTCAAGTCTACCCCAAGCCAATCGCACTCGCCCCGGCGAGTGTGAGCACATGGACAATCGCGAAGAGACGCGACAGCGGGTGCGCTGCGCGCCACGTTGCAGCAATTTTCGACCCCGAGCAAGAAGCGGGTGACAGAAGCAGCAGCGGCAGTACCAACTCCCCAACTCAAGTCTACCCCAAGCAAGTCTTCATTGCCGGCACAGCACCGCATGACGACGAAGACGAACCCGCATACCCACTGGAGGTGGACATGCCGGACCAGACGAAACTTGTCATCACGCGGGATATGGCGATCCAAGCCATGAAGCATGTGGACGAAGGCACGTTCCCGCCACCCAACGCACCTCGAGAAGATCACCTGGCGGTCCAGTACTTGCTACGCAAGGAAGGCGAACGAATTCGCGCCGAGAAAGCCGAACTTCTCAGGCGCAAAAGGGACGCGGATGCATCGAGTGCCAGGCGAGCCGCCCTCTCCTTCACATCCTCCACAGAGGTGAACCAGGGAGCACGGCGAACTAGAGCCCGTGTCCCCCACATGGCAGAAGCTGATCGAACAAGGCTCACCCGCAACCTCGACTCGTCCTTCGTCACCGAAGATGAAAACGGGACACCCATCCCAAAGACGGCGAACGCCGCCCTGATATCAGTCGAGACATACCTTCGGCTCACACAGCCACCGGAGGGGGACGCGCGCTCCCTACTCCACAAGCAACAAATTGCATCCATAAGGGCAATCGAAGAAGCTCTGGCGGCCAAGGGGCCAAACAACCGAGCGAATGAACCAACGACATCAGGCATCCCTGCAGCGCAGCGACAGCCGGTCAAGGACCTCCGTGATGTCCTGACACAGAAGACGGTGGACCGCAGCCGCAAGGAGCGTTCGGCTAGCGTGGCACACGCGAACGACAACGCCGACCGCGACTTCGAGCCGTGCGGCGCAGCATGCTTTAGCTTCAACATCCGCGACACCCGCATGCCTAAAGGCTTCAAGTTGACGGCTGGCACACCAAAGTACGACGGGAAGCAAGACCCAAAGCTATGGCTCGAGGACTACCTCATCGCTTGCACCTGTCAAGGCGGAACGTCGACTACAGCAATGCAGTACATCCAGCTCATGCTGACAAATTCGGCACGCGGGTGGCTCACCAGTCAACCCAAAGACTCTTTCCGGACATGGGAGGAATTCCAGGACAACTTCATCAAGAGTTTCTCAGGAACATTCGCCAGGCCGACGACCTACATCGAGTTGCAGGCCTGCAAGCAAGGGAAGGATGAGTCGCTCCGCTCTTACATCCAGAGGTGGACACTCCTCCACAATACCATGGAACCTATATCAGAGGATCGAGTGATGGACGCCTTCATGCATGGCGTCGCTCGCCGCGACCTCCGGGAGGAATTCGGTAGGCTCCAGCCGAAAACCACAATAGAACTCATGAAGACAGCCAACCAGTGGTCCGAAGGAGAGGACTATGTCCGCGAAACTTCTCCCAAAAAGGAAGGCGAAACAAGCAACTGGCGCGAAGCACGTCAAAAGAAGAAGGCACGTTACACCCACGATTCAATCGAATTAGTAGCGGCGGGTTATGAAACCCCCCGTGAGGACAAGCGTGACAACAGTCGACAATACGAGCAAAGTCGACAGCCCAGCTCGAGTCAGTACAACCGTGGCAGCAGCAGCATCGACCATAATGATGGAAGTCAGAAGCGCGAGTGGAAGCGCCCGTTGACCCCAGCAGAGGAACTGATGCAACCCTGTAAACATCACTCGTTCCGCAACCCGGCAACAGGAAAGTGGGGTTCAAACCACATGTTAAAAGATTGCCGCAAAGCAAGAAAGATCTACCACGCCATGCAGCAAATCATCGCCCCGGTGCAGGCCATACAAGCGGCGCCACAGCTAGCCATCCAGGCAGCACCCGCAAACAACAATCAAGTGCAGGCGGCAGGAGCATTCCCCCAGCCGCAGCAGCAGCAGCAAGGTCCGTCGGCAGCAGCCGACACGTACCCAGCCGCACGGGGACAGCTGAACATGATCCAGAAGGGACCCCCGTCGAACAGGAGGCAGAAAATCATCACACGCCAAGTACTTCAAGCCATCAACAGCCCGCGCGCGGTACCAGACTACCTGCGCGGGTCGGAGACACCAATCACATTTTCCAGGGCAGATCACCCAGCGGAGGTAGTCCGACCCGGGCACGCCGCACTCGTGATTGAGGCCTTGATCGGCGATTACAGCCTGAAGAAGGTATTCTTGGACGGAGGCAGCGGCATCAACATCATATTCGCCGATACCCTCAGACAAATGAACAGGTCGACAGAGAAGTTGCCGGAATCGGAAACCACCTTCCACGACATAGTACCAGGGCAAGTAATCACGCCCATGGGAAAAATCACACTCTACGTCATCCTCGGTACACCCGAGCACTTCAGGAAGGAGTCGATAGACTTTGAGGTCGTCGACTGGAAGTCACAATACCACGCCATCCTCGGACGCCCAAGCTTTGCCAGGTTCATGGCAGTACCCCACTACGCCTACCTGATGATAAAGTTACCCGGGCCGAAAGGAGTAATCACCGTCCGCGGCGACTTCGGGCTCTCCAACAGCTGCGACCGCGAGTTCGCCAAGATCACCGAGTTCTTCGGCGTCGAAGAGCACTTCAAGGCCATATCAGCCGACAACGACAAGACCATCTTCCCGGCTCGCAAGAAGCCCGCCAAAGACGCAGCGTTCAACTCGAATGACGACACTGTCACCCACCAAGTCCATCCGACCGACAGCGGAAAAACGGTCAAGGTCTCATCGAGTCTGACCCCCGCATAGGAAGGCGCGCTCGTCGAGTTCCTACGTGAGAACTGGAAAATATTTGCATGGCAACCCTCTGACATGCCAGGAATACCCAGGGAACTCGCCGAGCACTCTCTAAAAGTCCACAAAGACGCAAGACCAGTCAAGCAATCCATGCGACGCTTCTCAGGACCCAAACGAGACGCGATCACCATGGAAGTCGACAAATTATTGCACGCCAAGTTCATCCGAGAGATCAAGGACTCGGACTGGGTCGCTAACCCGGTTCTAGTTGAGAAAAAGAAGACGAAGAAACTGCGCATGTGCGTTGACTTCACCGCAGTCAACAAATGCTGCCCCAAGGACCACTTCCCGCTACCGCGGATAGACCAGATCATCGACTCGACTGCAGGTTGCGAACGCCTATCTTTTCTGGATGCCTACTCAGGTTACCAGCAGATCAGGCTGAAAGTCGAGGACGAAGAGAAGACAGCCTTCATCACACCCGACGGCGTCTTTTGCTACCAGATGATGCCGTTCGGGTTAAAGAACGCAGGTGCCACGTACCAGCGGACAATGCAAGCATGCCTCAAGGGGCTAATTGGGCAGATCGTCCAAGTCTACGTCGACGACATTGTCGTCACTACCCGAAAGGAGGATACCCTAGTCGACGACCTCCGCAAGGTCTTCGCTGCGCTGGACGTATATCAGATCAAGCTCAATCCAGAGAAGTGCGTGTTCGGCGTACCAGCCGGAGAGCTACTAGGGTACCTCGTATCCGCAAGAGGAATCGAAGCAAACCCCGAGAAGGTGCAGAACATACTCACAATGCCAGCACCAACCAAGCTCAGGGAGGTGCAACGATTAGCCGGCCGAGTCGCAGCTCTCAGCCAGTTCATTAGTAAGTTGGGAGAGAAAGCCTTACCTTTCTACCAACTGATGAAGAAGGCAGACAAGTTCGAGTGGACACAAGAGGCGCAGGACGCGTTCGACCATCTCAAGAAAACACTGACAACGTCTCCAGTCCTCGTGGCACCACTGGAAAATGAGCTGATGTACCTATACGTCTCAGCAACGAACAGGGTGGTAAGCACGGTGCTCGTAGTCGAACGCGAAGAAGAAGGGCACAGTCACCCGGTACAGAGGCCCGTCTACTACCTCAGCGAAGTACTCACCTTGTCCAAGCAGAACTACCCTCATTACCAGAAGCTGGCATACGGAGTCTTCATGACCTCCAGAATGGTCGTCCACTACTTCTCCGAGCACCCGATCACGGTGGTAAGCTCCTCTGGACTAGCAGACATCCTCACAAACCAGCGCGCGACAGGACGAGTCGCCAAGTGGGTTGTCGAACTAGGACCATGGGGGCTGAAGTATGCTCACCCGAAGTCCATCAAGGCCCAAGTTCTCCCAGAATTCACAACCGAATGGATAGAAGCCCAGCTACCAAATGTCCCCGACCTGTCCAACGCATGGCAATGTACTTTGATGGCTCGAAGAAATTCAAGTCAGTCGGGGCAGGAGTCGTGCTCATCTCCCCCAAAGGCGACAAGCTCAAGTATGTCCTACAGATGGACTTCCCGACGCCGTCCAACAACGAAGTCGAGTACGAGGCCCTGATCCACGGCATGCGGATGGCCAAGAACTGGGGCGCCACGCACCTCATGATCTACGGCGACTCTTACCTGGTGGTACAGCAAACCAGGAAGTCCTGCGACGCCGTCGCTGACAACATGATCGCCTATAGAGACCTCTACAATCAGATGGAAGGGAACTTCGACGGCTGCGAGCTGCGCCACATTGGCCGTGAAAGCAACGAGGAAGCCGACGTCCTCGCTAACATGGGCTCAGACAGGGTGCCAGTCCCACCCGACGTCTTCCTCGAGTGCATCACGCAGAGATCCATCAAGACTCAGAGTACATCAAGCACAGCCACAACAAAAGGCGCTGACAACCCGCCAAGCCAAGACAAGGTCCCCATGGAGGTCATGTTGGTCGAAGCCACATGGACAGGACCATACCTGGCATACATACTACATCAGAAGCTGCCAGCCGACCCAGTCGAAGCAAAGCGCATCATCAGACGCTCCAAAAGTTTCACCGTCATCAACGGAGAACTCTACAAAAGAAGCATCTCAGGAATACTGCAAAGGTGCATAGATCCAGTCGACGGCCAAGCCATCTTACTCGACATCCACGCGGGTATCTGCGGGCATCACGCCAGCAGTCGGGCACTGGTGGCCAAGGCGCTACGCGCCGGATTCTACTGGCTGACAGCCATGCAGGACGCCGAGGAGCTGGTGAAGAAATGCACAGGGTGCCAGGAATTTGCCAACAAGCCGCACGCCCCGGCGTCAGAACTCAAGACAATACCATTAGCCTGGCCCTTTGCCCAATGGGGTCTGGACATGGTGGGCCCGCTGAAGAAATCCTCACCCGGAGGTCACACTCACCTCCTGGTCGCAGTCGATAAGTTCACAAAGTGGATCGAAGCCGTGCCCATCACAAGTTCGACTACATCCACAGCGGTCAACTTCATCCGGTCAATCATCTTCACGTTTGGGGTACCAAACGGGATTATCACCGACAACGGCTCGAACTTCACAGCCGAAGAATTCAAGGACTTTTGCTCAGAGCAGGGGATCAAACTCAACTATGCGTCTGTCTCGCACCCGCAGTCCAACAGACAAGTGGAGAAAGCCAACGGCCTCGTCTGTAGCGGCATCAAGAAACGACTGCGCGTGCCCCTGAGACGCGCAGCGGGCGCATGGGTGGAAGAACTTCCATCGGTCCTCTGGAGTCTGCGAACAACGCCGAATAGATCCACCCAGCACACTCCATTCTTCATGGTGTACGGTGCAGAAGCGGTCCTCCCCTGCGACATCAAGTTCGACGCACCAAGAGTAGTCGCCTACGACGAGTCGGAAGCAGAGGAAGCACTCGAAGACAGCAGAGACACCCTGGATGAAGCGCGAGGCATCGCCCTGGCACGATCAGCCGTGTACCAGCAGGACCTGCGCAATTATCACACTCGGAGGCTGCGACCAAGAGCGTTCGTTGCAGGCGACCTGGTTCTTTGACTCAAGCAAAAGAAGGTGCACAAGTTCGCCTCCCCATGGGAGGGCCCGTACATCGTAACAGAAGCAATAGGCAATGGAGCTTACCGCCTAAAGGACTCGAAGACAGGAGCAGACTGCAGCAACCCATGGAACGTAGCACAACTCCGCCGGTTCTACGCCTAGTTCAAAACAGCCATTGTACAAGGAAAACCAACGCGGCAGGTTTCAGACGCACTCTTTCCCTTACCAGGGTACCTGAGGGGACTGGAAGGGTTTTAATGAGGCGGCCTGTTCGCAAGAATCAATAAAGTGATTTGAAGAAATTATGTCCCCTTTACCTGTCACTCAGAGAAAGCTCAAAAATCCTAGGCCGCCACTCGAACCACTCGGGGGCTGCGCCACACAGGTTGAAATATAAGCTTAGGTCGCCACCCGGATAACTCGGGGGCTGCGCCACACAAGCATACCCAAAATCCTAGGTCGCCACCCGAGCTACTCGGGGGCTGCACCACACAGGTTGAAATAAAAAGCTTAAGCCGCCGCCCAACTTACTCGGGGGCTGCGCCATACAAGCATAAAGTCAAAAAATCCTAGGCCGCCACCCGACCGACTCGGGGGCTGCGCCATACAGGTCAAGTTCAAAACCCTAGGGGCCGCCCGCCACACACGGGGGCTGCGCCACACAGGTCACACTTGTAACCCTAGGCTACCACTCGACTTACTCGGGGGCTACGCCAAACAGGACCTCCAGAAAAATCCTCAGCCGCCACTCGAACCTACTCGGGGGCTGCGCTGCACAGGTCAAGTTCCAAATCCTAGGTCACCACCCGACATACTTGGGGGCTGCGCCAAACAAGTAACACTTGTAACCCTAGGCCGCCACTCGACCTACCCGGGGGCTGTGCCATACAGGTCTTCGCCAAAATCCTAGGCCACCACTCGAGCGACTCGGGGGCTGCGCCATACAGGTCAAGTTGCAGAAATCCTAAGTCGCCACCTGATATAATCAGAGACTGCGGCATGCAGGTCACACTTGAGAAACCTAGGTCGCCGCCTAGCATTCTAGGCGACTGCGCCATACAGGTCGCAAACTCAAATCAGGCACTCACTTTCGAGTAAAAAGATCAACTCTTATAATTCCAAAGTGTTTCAATCAATTGTCATACTTACACAGGCACATTTGCCACCCTATAGCTAACCCTGTACACCAGACGACAGCTACTCTACACTGCAGGTTCAGCCTTCGGCGCATCAAGGGGCCCTACAAGGCGCTCGCTCAGGTCCTGAACCTGCCGGATAATCCGACGCGCAGCCGCCAAGGTCTCGTCGAAGTCATCGTCACCCGGCAGGCCTTCAAGCACCCGCTCAAGCGGAAGATGTGGCCGGTGCATCCGGACGTATGCCAACGCAGCGTTCGCACCAGCCACAAGTTGGGCGTCGACGACCTCCTTCAACCCTTCACCATCGCGGAACCTCTCCAGCAAGGCAGACAACCCGTTCGGCTGCGCATTATGCGGGAAGTACACACGATTGATGTGCCAAAGTGTCTTCCGGCAGCTCTCCAGAAGAAAAGAAGCGCGCCACGTGTGATCAAGCATGGTGGCAAGGACGCGCCCCCTCGACCGGTTCACCCAGAACTGTCGAGCTTCGTAGGAGTCGCCGGACGCCTCTCGGGTGACTCGCTCCTCAATGCAAACCCGCTCAGCCTCCCAGTCTGGATTAACATCTGCGCACATAAAATGCAAGTAAGAACGAGAAGGAAAGCCACAAAGGACGGCAGCCGCCAAGAAGGATACATACCTTGCAGCTGCCGACTGATCATGTCGATCTCCCCAAGCAAAAAGTCCTCACGTCGCGAGAACTCCGCCGTGGGATGCGACTGAGAACGTGATAAGGATCAAGGGGATGATCCTATGATTGTTGTCCCGATCTTTCACAGCGAGTAACCCGGATAGTAAATCCTTCCAACAACACCAACGGCGTCACCTGAAGGTGGGGAATAAATCCAGCAAGCAACGTGATGAAGATCACCACGCCTCTAACCCGAGCACGATAACACTTGATGAACACAAGCACCCTCGCAGCAATCTTTATTACAAACTGATAAACGGCATCGCCGTCCCCGGAGGGATGCTTCACCAACGAGCTCAAAGTCTATGGACTGTTTTTAATCTAAACTCAAGCTAACCCTAAAACGATGCCTAGCAACTCCTTATATGAGGGGAGGGGTGCTACAGTACCGCGCTACAGTACCGCCCCACTAATGGACCCTACGTTGACTTGGTTGGACAGGCCCAAACCAAGCCCAAACTCATAAGTATTAAAAACTCTAATTATTTAAAATAGCAACACACGACGAATACACCTAACTTGGTGGAGTCCTGAAATTGGGCTGCACCTCCCCCGTCGTGCCCATATCATCCTCCCCCCCTTCAAGAAGCGTTGTCCTCAACGCTTGAGGGTCGGCTCGAAAGGGTGGCGTGATAGCAGCAACAACATCACGCGTCTTCGTCATCTTCAAGTCTCGCTTGCCTTCCTCACCACATCCTCCCGCTCGGCCTGCTCGACTTGATACAGTGTTCGGCGGCTGCATCTCTTTCCTTCTCCACATGAGCTTGGACCTAGGCGCCACCATCTTCTTCTTCTCAACTCTTGCTGGAACCTCGTGTTGCTGAACATGAACCTGCTTTGCACGACCCTGCACAAGATGAGTAATGCCTGGGCCACACAACTGACGAACACGTCCATCCTTGCCTTTATGCACACGTACTGCTGCTCCAACAAAACGTTTCCGAGGTGTTCTCACAAAACTGTGGCTAACTACCCGCGGCACCATATGCACCGGAACACGATCAGCACCACTATCATCGGTCTGAACACCCATGTCAACACGAACTGGAATTTCCTTCTTCTCATCAATCAGAGGTATAACTTCAACCGGCTTGTCACTAACAAGTACAACTGGCTTGTCATCTACAGGCATGGCTGAAACAATGTCAACACTGACGCTCCGTGCATCATGCTCCTCAGGCTGCGGCGTAGCTAGCTCAGATTTTGGCTTAGCCTTGCGCAACTTCTCCTTGTGTACCACCAGCTCAACATCAGACTTTATTTGATCATCCTGCATAGGTTTCAAAGTCCGCTGTTTGCCATCATGCACAAAAGAATATGTATTTGCTCTCCCAGCATGAGTAACATTGCGATCATACTGCCATGGACGTCCAAGTAACAGTCCACATACCTCCAATGGCAACACATCGCATTCCACCTCATCAACATAGTCACCAACTATAAATGGCACACGAACCTTGTGAGTAATCTTCATCATACCGCAGCTATTAACCCACTCAACATGCCTCGGTTCTGGAATACGCCATGTGGTTAAACCCAACGCTTCCACAACCGCCTTGCTAATGCCATTACAGTAGCTACCACTGTCAATCATCAACTTGCATGCTTTGCCCTTGATCATGCACTGCGCCTGAAATAAATTCCATCGCTGGCCTCTATCCACTGTCATACAAGTATCACCATGTACTCTCTTGAGTTGCATATTCAGCCCACTCAATGGTACAACATCCTCCACCGGACTTTTGTCCAAATCCGTAGACGGCTCCACAAATTTGGTGCGCAGAAATTGTTTGAATTCCTCCCAATTAGATGTTTGCCATGTGATGCCTCTCACACGCATCTCTTCCCGCCACCAACTCGACAACTTTGTATCTACTCGCCGGTACGCAATAACTAATGCAGTAGGGTCACCAAAATTGTAATCAAGCGTACGACATTTTGCAAAACCACTGTCCATGTCTGATTCCCAAAACTGATATTCTGCAGGCGTCGCCGAACTGTCCAATCTCCACTTGATTTTAGTTGGATCAAAGGCGAAACCAACAATGATACCAGTGTAGTCATGATAAACATCACCGGACCTTTCACCAGAAACACACCTCTTGCCATAAAAATCACCCTGAAACGAACTCATTATCAAGTCAAATTCGGTTCGGACTGACAGAAACTCTGAATTTGAAACGGACGTGATTTCCTCGTACGAAGTCCGAAACAGGCAAAGAAGCACTTGTTGGAAAGATAATTTTATGTACTTTCTAATGGGTAGGCTACCAAATCCCGATTCGTCACGTACAGGTCGCTGTGGCCTGAACAAGATGACGGTCGTTTCTGGACTCGGTAGAACGCAAGATCAACACAAGATTTTTTTTTTTTAACTGGATCGATTCTGCAGATCGGATCTGAACTGAGCGTCACGCGTACGCTGGCTGGACTCTTCCTCGACAATCGTTGCTGGCCTCCGGCACGCAGAAACCTGGCCAAGATCGATCAAGGGAACTCCCCACGTGATGCTGCTGCTAGCGTTCTCACGATCAACACCACCTCGCAATGAAAAATACACCCACGATCTGCCTGCACTCCCTTCTTCCGATCAACCCCACGCAGCTGATCTGCTCCAACCTTCCCGATCTGACTACTGCCCGTATGGATGAACAAATCTCCACCAACCTGTAGCAGATCAACCAATCTCCACCAATAACAAATCGACTGATCAACAAAATTTCGCCGTGATCAACCTAGAGCTCTGATACCACATGATAAGGATCAAGGGGATGATCCTATGATTGTTGTCCCGATCTTTCACAGCGAGTAACCCGGATAGTAAATCCTTCCAACAACACCAACGGCGTCACCTGAAGGTGGGGAATAAATCCAGCAAGCAACGTGATGAAGATCACCACGCCTCTAACCCGAGCACGATAACACTTGATGAACACAAGCACCCTCGCAGCAATCTTTATTACAAACTGATAAACGGCATCGCCGTCCCCGGAGGGATGCTTCACCAACGAGCTCAAAGTCTATGGACTGTTTTTAATCTAAACTCAAGCTAACCCTAAAACGATGCCTAGCAACTCCTTATATGAGGGGAGGGGTGCTACAGTACCGCGCTACAGTACCGCCCCACTAATGGACCCTACGTTGACTTGGTTGGACAGGCCCAAACCAAGCCCAAACTCATAAGTATTAAAAACTCTAATTATTTAAAATAGCAACACACGACGAATACACCTAACTTGGTGGAGTCCTGAAATTGGGCTGCACCTCCCCCGTCGTGCCCATATCAGAACGATGTAGCAGCCGCTCCGTATTCTTCAGGGTCGCCTCAAGCTCCGCCACCTTGTTCTTCAAACATGTGATTATCCGCTGATCGTTGGCACTGCGGGGAGGAGCCGGCGCCGCCCGACGACGGCGAGCACCCGAAGAAGAAGCCGCGCCACTCGGCACGGCCACTGGAGAAGGCGGAGCATCATCGCGCGCAGCACTCTGCCAGGGACACGCAGAGTCAATATAATCATGCGACTGCGAAGCACAGATCAACTCAGGAGAAATAAGGCCAGCAAAATCAAATATTGAAGACACAAAAGACCCGACAGGGCAATATTCATTACAAGCATGAAGTTCAAAATACAGATCGCGGCGACTGCCGCATTCCTACAACTATGCCTACTCTAAGGCCGCGGACTGCGACCGGGAACGGCCCTTCCGAGCAGCCGCCTCAGTCGCCTTAGCAAGGGCCCTCTCGAAGAGTGCCACAAGCTACGCAGCCAGCTGCTAGGCGCGCTCCTTCACACCACTCAGCGACGCGGTCCGGCCATCGGGTTTGCGAGGAAAACCGCTGACGACCTTCTCGAAGTCACCTGGAACTTGGTGGCCTAATAGGAGCTGGAAGGTGAGCTCGGAGCCGCGTACCGTCTGCGACCGCGTGAAGTCGGCGATGGTGGTCGCGTCCTCAAACGGTGCAGCCAGGGCGTCCACGGTCGCCGGCGGCTGGTCACCCGGGAAGATGCTCTGGTGCACCACGGCCAGAGCTCCAGTCGACTTCTGCAACGCGGCCGAAGACTTCTTCAGCGCGTCCGAAGCATAGGCGCATACCCGGTCGAGGAAGCCAACAGCGGTCGCCAGGTCAACCGTGTCACTCGACGCATCTTCTGGAGGAGCTCCACCGCAAGTCTCTGCGCAAAAATTCAAAGTCAGGATAAGAAAAAGAACAAAGACTCAGTAGGCGTCAAGCCGAAACTCACCCCCAAGTGCACCGGCGAGCGAAAGGAGACGACCAACTTGAGTTTTCTCCTTGGCGACCCGCGCCAGCTCCCGCTCTCGAGACTCGTGAAGAGCCTTCTCAAGCTCATCAACCCGCCAAGTAGCCTGGTCCAGCGAGGCACGCAGTTGGTCCCTCTCTTTCTCCAGGCGAACATAAGCTGCGGCGGCGTCGAGCTGTTGGCGATAGTAAGGCTGAAACAAAAGCAAGATGTCAATAAAGTTGCGGGCGACTATACTAATCACCCACACCTTCGGGGGCTACTCCCATCGGGAGCGCTGATCGCGCACCCGATGAAAAATCAAAGAACGCAAGAAGAAGCATGCAAGACTTACGTGGTCCAGGAGTTCAAGGTCTTCCACAGTCGGAGGAGGCACGCGGCTAGAAGATGCAATACCGACAGGCTCAGCATGCACCTTCTCCACCACCACTGGCGTCCCCAACCCAGCCGAAGGGGCGGATGTGAGCTCTACGTCCCGAAGGGGGGAGCTAACATCGTCAGAACGATGGCTGCAGCAAAACCAAGAACACCAGTCGAATCAAAAACGTCCAAACTACAAAGTGCAACTCGATGGACACATTGCAAAGGAACTCACCTGGGGGTGCCGGCGTCGTCGTAGCTCTCCAAGGAAGGCGAAGGCATCCGCGCGAACGAGCGTGGTGCTGCGGAGCTGACTGGGGGAACGTTCAGAGGTTCCTCCCAGCCACCCGAAGACCGAGCACCCGGAGACGTCACGACGACCTCCTCCTCAGCAACGTCCACGTCCCGGGCAGGCGACGACGCAGTGGCAGACTCGCCGCGACTCGGAAGCTTCCGCTTCTTCCTCGCGGGTTCCTCCACCTCATCCTCCTCCTCCACCTCGTCGCGGGGAGAATGCGCGGAGGGAATCTCTTCGTCCTCGTCATCCTCCTCGACAAACCTCGACTCGTCGTCGGGTCCGTTCTCAGGGAGGGGAGGAAAGCTGATGAAAAGATCTCGGCCCTGAAGCAAGTAGACACAAGTCGAATCAAAGAGAAAGGTAGACTCAAGTCGAACAAGGGCAGAGAGAAGACAAGACAAGACTTACCTCAGGAACGGGGTTCGAGGCCCCGTAAGGAGAAATTGGGCACTTGACGTTGCACGCGTCCACGGCTCGGAGGTTGGTGATGTACCTGACGCTGGCTTCCACCTCCTCGTCCTCCAGCGGCTTGGCGCTGACGCCTTCGGCGGCCCACATCGGGTGAGGCCGGGCGCTGAGCGGCTGCACCCGAAGACGGAAGAAGGTGGCCATCAGAAAGACGCCACCCGCATCACGCCCAAGGGTCTGAGTCAGCTCGTGCAGCAGGCCCAGCAGGGGCCGCACAGCCTCCTTCTCCACGGCAGACAGCGGGTGCGCCCAGGCGCTAGTCTTCCGCAGTCCACGCTTGCTGTCGAACGCGTCCAGGCCGTCGTCGTTCGACTGGACGTAGAACCATCTCCGGCGCCATCCTTGGACGGAGTCGGACTTCTTCATCTGAAAGTACGCGGTGTCACCGCGCACCTAGATTCCGAAGCCGCCCACTGGGAAGGTCAGCCCACTCTTCCCCACGTTCTTGCGAACGAGGAAGAGCGACTTCCACAATGCCCAGTGGGGCGCGACACCCAAGAAGCACTCGCAGAGCACGATGAAGCCCGCAATGCTCAAGACGCCATTGGGGGTCAGATCGTGGATCTGAACCCCATAGGCATACAGGAGACCGCGCACGAAATCGTGCATGGGGAACCCGAAGCCTCGCGGAATGAAGTCCGCGAAGCAAACACGTTCCCCATCGCGGGGAGTGGGGAAGACGTCCTTGCCAGGGACTCGTACCTGGACTTGGTCGTCAGGTGGCAGCAGGCCCTGCGCGCGGAGCAGCTCCACATCGGTCTTCTTCGTCGAGGACCTCTGCCAATCGCCTTCGGGTTTCTTCATCACCCCGGCGTCGTCGGCGGCGGCGGAGGAGCCAGCTGCGCTCTTCGGCTTGCCCATTGCCAAGGTCGCAAGGTGCGTGGACGAATTGCTCGGAGCTCGGGATGGTGGCGGAAATGGTAGAGCGCAAGAGGAAAAGAAGACAAGAATCGATTGGAGAAGATGACATCCCAAACGCCAAGACACAGTACTTATGCCTCGAGGATCGGCATCTCAACCGTCCATCGAGCAAGGGCTCCGAGCGGGAACATCCAGCCATCCACGTGTCGCACGGAGAAACCAACCGTCACCGCCAACTTCCTCCACTACGCACGAGAACCGAGGCGTCGTCATCGTGCCGCGCAAATTTTGCGCCCACTTCGGAGACGTGACAACTGCGGACCGTGGTCAGCTCTGACAGCGGGGCCCGCCACGTCACGTCCCATCGGGCGCAGAGGCGTGCAACGAATTGTCATCGATGACGTCACCAAGCCAACGGCTCCAAAATCAACCGAAGAAACTCGAAGAAGTTGTTCGAGTGGTAGGCTTCACAGCTGAAATCAGCAAGGTAGGATCAGCCAATGATCCGAGCACCCGAAGAAACCGTTCGAGTGGCAACACAGTAAGCTCGAGCAGCCGAATCCATCCAACAAGTAAGCCAAAACAGGCTGAGTAGAAGCAAGCTTCACAAGAAGATGAAGACAAAGTAATTCGACTGCACAGATTACTCCCATCGGGAGTGGCTGGTTCGACTGAAGAAATTCGAGTTCAAGATCAAGATCAAGCAATCGAACGGCGCGTCCAGGAGGGAGGAGTCCTTTGTCCGACTCTGCGCTTCGACCAAGCACTCGGGGGCTACTGACGTGGGGCTACCTTGCGGGTAGCCCACGATGATGCTACCTGGGCCGCGCCAAGGATGGGAAGGCCCACTCGGGGTACCTCATATCCTAGTCCGACTCGGTTAGGTCTTGTAACCTACCGTATCTGTACCAACCACCCGAGACCTGGCTGCCTATAAAGCCAGGAGGGTTGCCTGTCCTGGAGGACACGCTCATAACCACGGCGACAAACCCTAGCGAGATCGCAATCTCGCCATTGTAATCGCTACTCGCATCAATAACCAGACAAGAAGGAGTAGGGTGTTATCCTCCGCGAGCCTGAACCTGGGTAAACCTCGCTTGTCAGCCGTCGTGATCACCTTGCACTCATCTCTCTCCCCATCAATCAAACCGGGGTGCACAACCCTGGGACTTGTCGAGTTACAACCTCGTCAGCGGACAAGGGGCGAAACAGGTGCACCCTACGGGGGTGCTCATTTCAGGCCGGACACGAGGCTAGATTGCGTAGGGGCCACAGTGGCTATTGTTTAACAGTTAAAAAAAAGAAAAAACATACATAAAATAGCCAGTGGATAAGCCAGTGGCGGCCGGTGGCCGGACTTCTACGCCGGACTACTCAAGGATGACGTAGTCCGGGTCCAGGACGAGGTGCACGGCAGCCCCTGGCGGCGCGGTGGAGTCTGGGACCGCGGCGGCGGCCCGTCCGCTGGCCCGGTCCACTGCCAGCGCATGCCAACAAGTGGCATGAACCTCCTCCTCCTCCACCTCCATCTCCTGCCGCGCCTCCTGCCGCTCCATGTCCTGGTGCGCGGCGTCGGCGGCCAGGGCGTCGGCGATGGCCCTCTCCTCCTCCGCGGCGGCTTCTTCTGCCTCCCGCTTGGACTCCTCGATGGCCTGGGCGAGGGCCCTCTCCTCCTCCCCCGCGGCGGCGGCGTCACCGTCCTCCTCCAACTTGACGCTCGGGGGAGGCGGCGGCGGCGCGTACCTGTTGTCGCCGCGAGGTGGGGAGGGCGGTGGGTACTGCGCTGGGCCGCTGGCGTGTCGCACCCCGAAGAAGCCCCTCCGCCGCTGGTCGTGCTCAGCATGGAACCAGGTGTCCCAGTTCCTGTTGTTGACGGCGTAGGCAGGGTCGTGGCGGAGGTCCTCCGGCAGCAGGTCGCGCCGCCGGAGGATCTCCACCTCCCTCTCGAGTCCCCGCTTCGGGATGGGCGGCACCGGAATCTGCTCCGGATTCAGGTGCCACCCCTCGAAGAGGTGGACGTCCGGCCATGGTACTGGGATCGCGTTGTCCCAGTACCACTGGCACTTCCTCTTGCTGAGGTAAGGTCGGACGCGGCATGGAGGTGCCAGAGGTGCGGCGACGCGCGGTGCAGTGCCGGGCACGGGCGGTGGCGGCAATGCCGGTGGCGCCGGAGACCATGAGGAGCGGCGAGAGCTCCCCGCCTCGTGGTCGTTGACGCCCTTGCCGAGCCACCATCTTCCCTTCCCCATGGCGGCTAGGGCAGTGTGGCGGTGGCGGCTAGGTCAGTGTGCGTGGTGGTTGCGTGGCGGGGTGGGGGACGGTGGGGAGCACTGTGTGGGACGGTGGGGGCGCGGTCACATTAAATAAGACCGGTGGGGGGAGGCAAATGGTCCACGGGTCACTGACCGGTGGGGCCGGGGAGTTTGACCGCCAAGAGGCGGGAGCGCGCGCGCGTCCGCGGGCGTCCGCGTGGTGTCCGCGGCTGCTCAAACCTGGACTCGGACAGATTCGTGCAAATGAGCAGCCCCACAGGGGCCTGATTTTTTCAAGGCCTGTTCAAATCCGGCCTGTCCGTGGCAATTGAGCAGCCCGTAGGAGATGTCCTAACTTGGTTCGCATGCATGTCGGCCTACCGACATAAAAAAACCTCGGATCGCTTGCTACGTTAAACGGCCGATGCGAACATCTCGGTTCATATGCATGCAGTTCTCCCGACCTGCACATCTCGGGGAGCATCTGACAGCGGCATCCGACCCGGCCTACTTTCCTTTTTTTCCCTTCTCCTCTCTCTCTACTGGTACGATTTCCTGTTTTTATTTTCTTTTTCTCTCTCCTTCCGGCCGTATTCTCTTTTCTTTTTCTCTCTCCTCCCGGCCGCATTCTTATTTTGCTTTTTCTCTCTCCGCCCGGGCGTGGGCGCAGCAAGACGCGTGGGCCGGCCGGCGTCAGGCCGATGCGTGCATCCTGCAGGCGGCGGGGGATCCTGGAGCGCGGGCGGCTGCGGGTCGATGAGGATGGAGGCAAGGGGTGCGAGGCCCAACTGGCCGCGGCGAGCTGGCAAGCGACGACGAGGAGCCGGCCGGCCACTGCGCACGGATTGGGAAGCAGGGGCTCGAACACGCTCGCGGTTGCGGAGACGGCAGCCACGGCGACCGCGGCGAGAAGCAGTGCGCGCGGGCTCGAGGACGCGGTTTAGGCAACAGTCGACGAGCAAAGCGCGGCGACGTGGCCAAGCGGGCTGGAGGCGATGCTCGGCCGTCAGGCCGCATCACGGGAGGAGCCGGTTGCGGGCCGGAGGAGCCGGCCGTGGTTGCGGAGATGGCAGCCGCGGCGAGGAGCGCGGCGAAGCTAGCCGGCGGGCCTCGAGCAACGCGGCAGCGTAGACAGCTGGTGTGCGGGAGTAAGCAGGGGCCGCGGCAACGCGTGAGGTCGGAGCTTCCTGGGCGGGTCGGAGCCGCCGTGGCTAGGAGCAGCGCGTAGAAGATCAACGGAGGCGGGCGTGGTCGCGTACGAGGCAGAGGCGCGCGGCGCAGCCACGGTTGAAGCGTGGAGGCGCATGCAACCGGGCGAGTGGTGATGCAGGGGCGAGGTGGAGACGGAGGTCGTTGGGGAACCCGTGGAAGCTTGCCCATGGCTCGGCGCGGAGGGGCTGCCGCAGGTTGAAGCAGATTCGCGGCCACGCGAGACCGAGGCGCTCACGGGCAGCAGCTGGGCGCGCGGTGACGAAGATGTTGCTGCCGACGATGACGGCGACGAGCCTCCGGGATGCACGGGTGTTGACGGTGACGTCGAGTCTCCGCCACGCTGATGAAGAAGGTTCCGTCCGAAATTAGTCCAGCAAGCGCCACTGTCACCCCATGCTGGGCGCCAAATGTCGTGGTGGCTACACGGCATATGCCACGGGGTGGCTAATTTGTGGGGTCGATGGACGCTAGAGAATTTCGGGGAGGGATATGGCGCTAAGAAGCACACACGAAGAACACATGAACACCGGGATTTACCCTGCTTCGGGGCTCTCGTGAGGAGATAAAACCCCTACTGCAGCATCTAGCCTATCGATGTATTTTCTCTCTGTGTATGCGAGGTACAAACTGCTTCACGAGCTGGGCGAAACATGTCTCTAGGAGAACTTGAGGAGGAACAAGCCCGGGGAAAATGGGGCTGCCCCTGGTGCTCTTTATATAGAGAGAGCACAAGGGACAAGGGGTGGCCCGCATAACACAGCATACACTATTCCCGATGTGACTACTAGGGTCTTGTCAGTACTATTCACTATGTTATGCAGTTGTACTCTTGTCACATCAGGGAATGGACTTGACATGTCTTGTCTGTCCTTTGTCCTGTAGCGCTTGGCCTGACATCTTCTCTGCATAACCCGGCATGGATATGCCGGATAACTTGGCGACTTCTCTCCGGGGCAACCCGACATGGATGTGCCGGATAGCACTCTTCTCCCGAAATCCGACATGGTTATGTCGGATTACTCGTCACCGACTGCTTTCCCTGCACATAAGAAAGAAGATAGTGTATACCGACATCGACATGTCGGGTAAAATATATCGGTCAATCGTAAGTAGGTTAGCGTATGTCGGTCTGAGCATGTCGATTGGGCTATGTCGGTTGGGTCTTGGACATAGCTTTTATCATATCTTTACACTATCCAGGGGTACCCCCCCCCCCCCCCCCGACAATAACTCTCATGTACCAGTTTAACCCAAGGAAGATCATGACAATTGAAAAATTTATGCCAATGTTTCAGGAGCAAAGATTTGTTCTGTATTTGCAAGTTTAAGATTCCAAAACCTCCTTGCACCTTGGGTAAAGTATCCTTATCCCATTTGATGAGAACATAATCTCTATCTTCCATACCATACTTTCTCCAGAAGCACAATTTCAGGTACTTCTCTGCTTGTTGTATAACAGTAACAAGAATTTGCAGTGTACTCATCTAGAAAATTGCTAGTCTTGAAAGTACTGATTTGATCAGAATCAACTTCTCTCCATATGAGAGCAGGGAAGAGCAACCCTGAACGGGAATCCGGCACCTAGAGGGGGGGGGGGGTGAATAGGTGATATTACAAATTTTAGGTCTTTTTAAATTTAGGCTCAACATAAAGGTAAACTCTCTAGATATGCAACTACGGTGAATTTACCTAAATGACAATCTAAACAATAATAAGATAGACAAGCTAACAAGACAAGCAAGTAAGAGAGCAAAGATAAGGGGAACCAAGCGAAGCACGCGGAGACGAAGATGTAATCCCGAGTTCCACCTAAGGTTGTACGTCTCGTTTGGAGAGGTGTGCGCTACCAAAACAGGTTAGCCGCAACGCCACAAAGGCTCACCTTCTTCTCCGATGAACTCAACCACAAAGGTTGCGAGTCCACCTTCCACTATTGATCCCCTTTTAGGGCGGAGATCGAATCCCTTAAAAACGCTTGAGGCACGCACCCACAACTTAATTGGGGGCTCTCAAGAAGACCACAAAAGGTCAAGGACCACAAAAGGTCAAGGCAACACCAAGATTACAACAATGGTGAACTAGGTTTTCCCACCGGAAACCCTAGCCACGAAATCCCCAAGTGAATGGGGAGGAAATGCAAATCCCTTCGGTGAAGATTTAGATCCGGGCCTTCTGCTCCAATCCTCCAAAGATCAACGAATTTGGGTGGAGGGATTAGGAGATCTTGTTGATTTGAGCTTTCAAGAATGGTAGGAGAGAGAATATCAGAGAGCTAGCTGTTCTTGAGTGAGTGAGGGGGTATTTATATCCCCTCTCAAAATCTGGCCGTTGGCTGCTTCGGGGACCCGGAAATTCCGGTATAAGTGACACCGGAAATTCCGAGTCACCCGGAATATCCGAGTCAATGAAATTTCCGAGTTGAATTTCCGGTTGAGATCAGAACCACTTTGACATCTTGACTTAGCCAATTTTCCGAGGGTGACTCGGAAATTCCGAGTCAGTGAAATTTCCGAGCTGAATTTCCGGTTGAAGTCAGAACCACTTTCTGAATTTGACTTAGCCAATTTTCTGAGGGTGACTCGGAAATTCCGAGTCAGTGAAATTTCCGAGCTGAATTTCCGATTGAAGTCAGAACCACTTTCTGAACTTGACTTAGCCAATTTTCTGAGGGTGACTCGGAAATTCCGAGTCAGTGAAATTTCCGAGCTGAATTTCCGATTGAAGTCAGAACCACTTTCTGATTTTTTTTCTTAGCCATTTTTCTGTTAAGTATAAGAGACCCGGAATTTCCGATCCAGGAAATTTCCGGTTTCGATAATCCGATTCTGGGAACAATTCCAGAAACTCTTTTTCTCTACATTTTGGCTTTGGGATTTGTGATATGAAACTCACACAAACTGAAATACTTAGCAAATAGGATTAGTACATCATTGGTATTGTTAACTAACACTCAAAACACTAGGGATTAAGAAATGTTCTTTCAATCTCCCCCTTTTTGGTGTTAGATGACAATACCAAGATTTGCAAAGAAACAAAATGCAATATCATGTTTTTGACAGAAAATGGCTCCCCCTAAATAAGTGCATGTAAGCAACACAATATGACAAATGATAGGAGCAATTTTATAACAACAAACACAAGATATCACATAGGAGAAAAGAGACACAATGTAAGGTTATGGTAGCATTTGAGACTAGATAGATTTTCATACCTTGTGTATATAGGATATGAAGATAATACCAACACAATAAATTCGAAGTCTCAACCATAGTAGAATGATAGCATACCATTGTCGTCTCAATACACATAGTCATCACACATAGAGAATAAAAGAGTTTAACAAATAACTTCAAATAAATAAATGGACACAAGCGCAAATAAATGGTAAACGCATATGCTTGTGCCCGAACCCTTGCAAATCCCCGAACCCTACTAGAGAAACTTCTCCCCCTTTGGCATCTAAACGCCAAAAAGGAAGAAGAGCGATGCTACGTCCCATGGAGGTCTTCAGTCCGAGGGGGTCTCCTCATCATCATCCTCAGCATCATCATCTTCGTCATCCTCATCATCCACCTCATCCTCCTCATACTCTGCCTCCTCATCCTCATCTTCCTCCTCATCATCATAGTCATGTCCAGTGGTGTATGAGATGCCACCAAGGTCATGGTCAATCTGAGTCCACGGAGCCAAGGAACCCTGGTTCCACTGAGCAAGGGTCGGGGGATCAGACAGTTCAGCAGGAGCAGGAGAGCCAGATGCATGGTGAAGGATCAAGTCTTGCTTGTAGGCCAGCTGACGGCGATCCTTGCAGGCAGTGTATTGCTCCTTGCGGATGTCCACATTCATGCATAGGATATTACGTTGGAACCAATTCAGCTTCTTTACCTTCGCATGAGTGGCTGGGACATGAGTGGGAGCAGCAGCCCTCCTAGCATCACCCATGAAAGATCCATCCTGAGCTGAGCTAGTAGAAGGCCTAGGAGGGGGCTTGACCACTGTCTTCTTCTCATACAGCTTCTTGAAGTCATGCGGCTCCATATCATCATTGCTGAAGTTATAGTCAGGGAACTTGAACTTGAGGAGCTTCATGATGTAAGGAGCATAGGGAATAGTGATCCTGGTGGTCATGGCTTCATACATCTCATTGTAGATGTAATCCATAACATCTATACTCCAGTCAGCATCAGAACCAGTGTCCTCCACAATGCGGTTGGCATGAAGGAGTAGGTTGCATAGAGGGGTCAAAACGTTGTCGTTGTTGCCACCACTTGGTGCAATGTTCTCACGCAGGATGCGCACAAGAACATCATAAAGTGGAAGCAAGTCACGAGAATTGTCAGGGGTGGCTCCCTCACCATATAAGTGCGATGTTTGCTTCTTGTTGAGCTTGTAAGGGTTGTGCATGCGAAAGCCTTGAGGATTGTCACCATCAAACCTGTAGCCCAAAACCTTGGCAAACTCCTCAAAGTTGGACTCACATAACGATTCCCCAGTTATCCACTTCATAGTCTTCTTCGAGTCACCCTTGATCACTAGGGTGGCAAAGAACTGCATCACAAGCTGGGCGTTGTAAGGACAACGGGTGAGCACCAGCCTCTCCAAGCCCATGGTCTTGACAATACGAATAGCCTCAAGAAATGAGGCTTTCTTCTGCAGAGTTGCAAGATCAAACGGGTGCATGGGTCGAATGGGCTTCGACAGAGAGAGGTAGAGATCCACGAGTATGTGCTCTTGCTCTTGGCACCAATAGCTGCGATCATCCAGAGAGTTGTCCCTTGGCCTAAGGTACCAATCCACCTGTCTAAGCTGAGAATAATCCACTGAGTTCATCTTGGAGTAGTTCTGACGTTGAGGAATAGGGGCATTCTTCCTTTTCTTGGATGGTGGCTTGCTGGCAACAGCTTTCTTCGGCCTTTGAATTGCAGGACCCTTTCCCTTGTTGACTGGGTTCTTGTGGACAGGTGCTCTTCTTGTGTTCCTTGATGCCCCAGCGGACGGACTCCCACTAGAACCTGTGAATTTGAGCATAGTGGGTAGCATAAGGTAAGTGCACACAAGTCAGGAGATTATACACACATTAGGTAGGAATTTGATGAATCATATGTAGTTAAACATGAGTTAATCTTAAAACTGCAGTGTTTGACTCGGAAATTCCGGTTCAGACATGACCAGAAATTCCGGGGGACCGGAAATTCCGAGTCAGTCTGAGTCGGAAATTCCGAGTCAGACAGAAACTGTGCAGATCTGAGATTGACTCGGTCTAAAACTAGATCGATCCAACACAATGCAAAACTAATGTATGTAGATGGCAGGGAATAGTGCTAGGAACAATCTCTACCAAGCAATATTGAAACAAATAACTCCACATCAAGATCCAAGTGCAAGCACATAAGGAAGAAGAAAAGTGAAGTTACCCTCATCCATTGAGGCCATTGCTTGGAGGAGTGAGTTCCCGGGGCGGAGGAGGAGCAGATCCGGCCGAGAAAGAGGTTCCCCGGCGGTCGGAGTGCTCCGGGTGGACCTTGGAGCAGCAGGGGCGGCGGCTGGAGGAGAGGGAGGTCGGGGGTGGAAGAAGGGCACTAATGAGCCCTTCACCCCGAGCCTGCCTTATATTTTTGGACAAACCGCCTGACCGGATATTCCGAGTGTAACTTACAGCGGAAATTCCGAGTCACCGGATATTCCGATTCATAAATGAACCGGATATTCCGACCTGCTGAACCAAAATCCCAGTTTTCAAATGGATGACTTGTGTGCAATAGAGAGAAATGTTTTCAGGGGGAAGTAGGCTTGGGATAGATTTCCAAACTGTCATTGGTACACCATACTCAACTCACAACTACCAAATCGAAACATAAAGCGCCAAGTTGAGTAGGTTTCCCACATGCATGAAAAGGGGGGCAAATAGCAACAATAAGCTCCAAATAAAATCAACTCTTCAAAGAGAAGAGGTCGGTGGCCGAGGCCACCATGTAGGAGTGTAAGGCATGTTACCGCGAAGATGTATCTTGGGTACATAACCAATACTCGTCGTTTTAGCTCATTAGTCATAAGAATGAATATATAGAGATAAAAGAACACTTGCTATCGGCATAATGGGGGGAGGGATGGTCCAATGTATTAGGACTGCACTCCCCCTATTTCCATGCCTACATCTAAACAAGATAAGTTGCAATTACGCCCTAGGTGAGTGTGCAAGCGATCAAGCTAAGGACCTCGAATCAATGATATTTAGCTCATTCCTCAAAAAGTAAAACCTTCCTTCCTCAAGGGGCTTCGTGAAAATATCCGCCAATTGATCCCTTATGCCCACATATGATAAGTCTATGTCTCCTCGGGCCACATGATCTCTTATGAAATGATGTCGGATCTCAATATGCTTGGTTCTTGAATGTTGCACCGGGTTGTAAGCAATCTTGATGGCACTTTCGTTGTCACATAGAAGAGGCACTTTGTCGCAATCGACTCCGTACTCCTTTAAAGTTTGCCTCATCCATAGCAACTGAGTGCAACAACTTGCGGCGGCAACATACTCGGCTTCGGCGGTGGAGAGAGATATACAATTTTGCTTCTTAGAAGACCAACTTACCAAGGACCTCCCAATAAATTGACAAGCGCCGGAGGTTGACTTCCTATCATCATGATCTCCCGCCCAATCGGAATCCGTGTACCCACATAATGAGAAATTTGCATCCTTGGGGTACCACAATCCAAAGGTTGGGGTATAAGCCAAATATCTAAAGATTCTCTTGACCGCCATATCATGGCTTTCTTTAGGAGTCGCTTGATATCTTGCACACACTCCTACGGCTAGCACTATATCCGGTCTAGATGCACAAACGTAGAGGAGAGATCCAATCATGGAGCGGTATACCTTTTGATCCACATCCTTACCCTTCGGGTTGAGCTCAAGGTGGCATTTGGTTTGCATTGGGATAGAGGCACCCTTGAGATCAAGCAACTCGTACTTCTTGAGCATGTCTTGAATGTACTTTGCTTGGTTGATGAACATTCCTTCCCTCAATTGTTTGATCTCAAATCCGAGGAAATAACTTCATCTCGCCCATCATAGACATCTCAAACCTGTCAGTCATAAGTTAGAGAATTCTTCGTTAAATTCTTTGTTAGTCGATCCAAATATAATGTCATCCACATATAACTGACAAATGAAAAGCTCTCCATTAACTTTCTTAGTGAAAAGTGTGGGGTCGATTTCCTCAACTTGGAATCCACGGTCTACAAGTAGTTCTCTAAGGTGCTCGTACCACGCTCGTGGGGCTTGTTTAAGGCCATAGAGTGCCTTATCCAACTTGTAGACATGGTTCAGATACTTGAGGTCCTCGAACCCCGGTGGTTGCTTAACATAAACAAGTTCATTTAGTGGACCATTTAGAAAAGCGGATTTGACATCCATTTGTTGCAACTTAAAGTTATGATGAGAGGCATAAGCAAGAAGAATACGAACTGCCTCAAGTCGAGCCACGGGCGCATAGGTTTCTCCAAAGTCAATGCCTTCAATTTGGGAGTAACCTTGAGCCACCAATCTTGCCTTGTTCCTCACCACCATGCCATGTTCATCTTGCTTGTTCTTGAAAATCCACTTGGTGCCGATAACATTGCGGCAATCTTTGGGTCTTTCCACCAACTTCCACACTTTGTTGCGCTCGAAGTTGTTGAGCTCTTCATGCATAGCATCCAGCCAATCTTTATCTTCAAGAGCTTCAAAAACCGTCTTGGGTTCCACCACGGAGATGTGAGCTTGATGTTCACTAAAGCTTGCAAGTTGTCTTCGGGTAGAGACCTTGCTTCTCACATCACCAAGCACGTTGTCAAGAGATAGAGCTCTTAATTCTTGTGAGGTGCCAACCCTATTCAAACGGCGGATCTCGATTTCCCTCCGAGTGGTGGGAGGAATCGCTTGATCATCTTAATCATTCATGTCTCCGCCTTGACAGATTTGATGGCCTTGATCAACTATTGGAGTGATGTCCATCGGTGAAGGGGAGGGTTGATCTTGGCCTTGCGGGCTGCCACCAGGAATGTCATCAGGACCGTATATTCCGGGTTCATGGACCGGAAATTCCGAATCACCGGAATTTCCGACTCCAGGTTGAACCGGATTTTCCGGCCCTCCGGAAATTCCAGGAGCAGCTGGAGAATCTTGTGCTTCTTCTTGGCTAGGCGCATTGGGCACGGTGTTTTCGATGGGTGTTTCTTGTGTTGGGGTGGCCACCACTTGTGAAGAACTTGATCCTTGTTGAGCAACCTCATAATAGAGTTCAACGGGGCGGTGGACTCCCAACCCCATTCTTCGGATAGCATCTTGAGGTTGATCATCACCTACAACGGAAACACCACTTTGCTCCACAAGGGAGCCGTCATTCTCCTCGAACACCACACTACAAGTTTCTATGATTATGCGCGAGACCTTATCATAGACTCTATAAGTGTGGGATTCGGATCCGTAGCCCACAAATGTCCCTTCAAGAGACTTAGATTCAAACTTGCCTAAACGAACACCTTTGATGAGATAAAAACACTTACAACCAAAAACTCGGAAGTAAGAGATATTGGGCTTGTTCCCGGTGAGCACTTCATAGGGGGTCTTCATGAGTCCTTTGCGGATGAAGAGTCGGTTGGATGAATGGCAAGCGGTGTTGACGGCTTCGGCCCAAAAGTTGTGAGGGGACTTGAACTCGGCCATCATCGACCTTGCCATCTCAATAAGAGTGCGATTCTTCCTTTCGGCTACACCATTTTGTTGGGGAGTATAAGCAGCAGAATATTGATGACGAATCCCTTCTTCACTAAGGAACTCGTTTAAGGTGTAGTTCTTGAACTCGGACCCGTTGTCACTTCTTATCACCAAGATAGGGACATTGTGTTGACGTTGAGCCTCATTGGAGAAGTCGATGATAGTTTGTTGAGTCTCCATCTTCGTCTTGAAGAAGAAAACCCATGTGTATCTTGAATAGTCATCAACAATCACCAAGCAATATTTCTTGCCACCAAGACTAGCTTCCGGAATGGGACCAAAGAGGTCAACATGGAGAAGCTCCAAAACCCTTTTTGAAGAGATGATGGTCTTGCTTGGATGGTAGATGTCATGCATTTTTCCTTCAACACATGCCCTACACATTCGATCCTTCGAGAAAGAAACATGGTCTTTTAGTCCTAGGATATGGCCACCCTTGTGGAGACTTTGCAAAGTCCTCATGTTGACATGGGCTAGTCGGCGATGCCATAGCCAACCCAAGTCCGCCTTTGCGAATAGGCACATTGTATGGGAAGTGGTGACTCCGGAGAAGTCAACCACATATAGCCCATTCTCAATGTACCCAACGAAAGACACATTGAGAGACTTGCTCCGCAAGAGAATGACCATTTCCTTTTCGAAGACAACGGTATAACCCAAACAAGTTAAGGAATGGACGGAGATCAAGTTGAAACCTAGGGACTCGACAAGCAAGACATTCACAAGTGTGATGTCCGGTGCCACTACCACCTTGCCGAGCCCTATTACCTTAGACTTTGAATTGTCACCATATGTAACGGTCATTTGATCATCATTGGGCTTCAACTCCGTTACAATCTTCTTGCTTCCGGTCATATGACTAGTGCACCCACTATCAATTATCCATTTCGATCCTCCGGAAGCAAGGCCCTACACACAATCAATTCTTTGGTTTAGGTACCCATTTTGCAATGGGTGCCTTTTGGTTAGCAACAAGGGTCTTTGGAACCCAAATAGCTTATTCAATATAACCATCAAAAGGACCAATGTATCTAGCATAGACATCCCCATTATAGTCAACATATAAAGCATAGTTGGGGTTAGATATGCCCGCAAAGTCATCACGAGTGGTAGTGCCCCTTGTGGCATTTCCACTCGCAATGTCATCTTTCTTGGCTTGTGCGGGCTTGATCTTCTTCTTGATCTTCTTCTTCTCCTTAGCAACATAGCCTAGACCTTCCTTACCCTTGTGGGGCACTCGCTCATGAAGAGGAGTAGTGAGCTTCCCTTTGCTTTATCAAGGGAGGTCTTGGGCTCGGTTGCCATGGAGGGAACAAACAAGATCCTAGCTTTATCCTTGAGAACATTTGCATTAGTATTCAAAGGAGTAGAAGTACTAGGTTTCTCAAGAAAAGATATCCGAAGTTGGAGTTGATCACGAGACTTGAGAAGACGTTCGTGATCACTTGTCAATACCTTGTGAGTATTTTCAAGTGACTCGAGGTCTTCGCAAAGTCTAGCATGAGCAACTACAAGCTCGGACTTTTCATTTTGCACAATTTTACATTTAGCAAAGTAGAGATCACGATCCCTAGTGATCTTAGCAAGTTGCTCCTTGAGGAGAGCATGAGCTTCTTGTTCATCTTCGAGAGAGTATTGGAGAGACACCTTAGCGTGTGCATCCTCTCTCTCAATCTCACCTTTTAATTCAAGCTCATCCTCAAGCTCACCTATATTGAGCCAAAGTGTTTCTTTCCTTCTCCTTGCAAGTTAGTCATGAATTTATCAAACGCAATAATTTCTTCCTTGACTTCTAGGCTCATACCATCATCAATGTCATGGGATATGGAGGTGGGGGACAATTGTACCTCGGATGTCTTTGCCATGAGACATCTTGGATTCTTGATGATGGGGCTCTCGTTTGGTGAGGAGAAGAGTGACGGAGGTGTGGAAGAAATGGCTAGTGCGGCCACTTGCGTTGGAGTATCCTCCTTGTCACTATCTTCATCATCGGTGGGATATTGCTCTTGAGTTACCAAGACAATCTTTTGGTTCTTCTTGAAGAGGGGCTTCTTCATGGGCATGGGCCCCTTGCCCTTCGTCTTGGCCACGAGCCTCCCACCATGATCCTCTCTTCTCTCCCATGGGAAATCTGCAACAAAGAGGCTTTTGTCATCGCAGTTATAGCAAAGCCTCACCTTGCTGAATGGCTTTCCTCTATTGGATGGAAACTTCTTGTCAATCCTCGCTTTGGCCCTTCCGGGGTTCTTCCAAAACGTTCTTGCCGCAATACCCATGTGTTGAGTAAGAGTACTTGAGAGGGTCTCACTAGATAGCTCGACTTGATCATCATACTCCTCTTCATCCTCCTCTTCAACGGTGGCCTTCAAGGCAATTGAGGCATGCTTGTGCATCCCTATGGCTCTAGCTCTTGCATCTTGTGCAATCTTGGAGGCCACCTTGTATGCGGTCATCTCTTGCATGACTTCATTGTATGTCATCTTTGCGAAGTCATGTCTCCCTTGGAGTGTCTTCAAATCCGTTTCCTCAAAGGGCAAGAGAGCGGTCACAAACTTCCTCTTGATCCAAGCATCATTAATGTACACCGCCCCGAGGTTCTTGAAGGAGTTGGCAACCAACACCAACCTCCGGTACATGTCCTCGTGGCTTTCTCCATCCAACTTATAGAACCCTTCCACCTCATTGCATAAGGCATCATACCGGTTCTTCTTCATGCTCTCATTCCCGACGAAGATGTCGGAAAGAGCATTCCAAACTTCTTTGGCGGTGGAGAATTGTTGGATGAGCGCCATGTCCTTCTCTCCAACGGCCATTTGGAGTTGATGAAGAGCAGTGGCATTGAGTTGGCTATCAACCACCTCTCTTCTTGTCAAGTTGGTTGGATCATGGGGCTTGTATCCTTCTTCAATGATGCGCCATAGCTCAATGGAGGCACTACATAGATGCGACTTCATTAGAAATTGCCATTGAGAGAAATGAGTAGGTTTAAGCTTAGGAGGATCACTTCTAAAGTTTACATGAGGGTGAGGGATAGGAGGGTTAGGAGAGTAATTATGGTTGACATTATGAAATTCCTCTCCTTTGAGGGTGTTAGAGGAGCTAGGTGATTCATCGTTTTCCGCCTTCCCGAGGGGAACACTTGAGGTAACATCTTTGGACCCATCCGAAGATGATTCCTTAGAGTTCCCCGCATGCTCCTTAGGAGGAGGAGAGGGAGAAGTAGCCTCGGGCTCCTTAGACTTCAAGAGTGCCATGAGCATCTCATTCATCTTGAGGAGTTGGGCCACCAAGGACGATCTCATATCAATAAGATCGGCCATGGTTGCCCCTTTGGCTAACGCCTCCTTCTCCGCCTCTAATTTCTCACGGGCGGCCCTCTCGGCATCGGATTCCGTCATCGTTGCACTTAGGCGGTTAAGCCCTTAAAAGTGAACAAGGCTCTGATACCAATTGAACGGGAATCCGGCACCTAGAGGGGGGGGGGGTGAATAGGTGCTATTACAAATTTTAGGTCTTTTCAAATTTAGCTCAACACACAGGTAAACTCTCTAGATATG
This sequence comes from Poa annua, assembly GCA_026929855.1. Classification (NCBI taxonomy): domain Eukaryota; kingdom Viridiplantae; phylum Streptophyta; class Magnoliopsida; order Poales; family Poaceae; genus Poa; species Poa annua. Next base: position 48,897,736 of record CM049430.1, read on the forward strand.
CAACTACGGTGAATTTACCTAAATGACAATCTAAGCAATAATAAGATAGACAAGCTAACAAGACAAGCAAGTAAGGGAGCAAAGATAAGGGGAACCAAGCGAAGCACGCGGAGACGAAGATGTAATCCCGAGTTCCACCCAAGGGTGTACGTCTCGTTTGGAGAGGTGTGCGCTACCACAACAGGTTAGCCGCAACGCCACAAAGGCTCACCTTCTTCTCCGATGAACTCAACCACAAAGATTGCGAGTCCACCTTCCACTATTGATCCCCTTTTAGGGCGGAGATCGAATCCCTTACAAACGCTTGAGGCACGCACCCACAACTTAATTGTGGACTCTCAAGAAGACCACAAAAGGTCAAGGACCACAAAAGGTCAAGGCAACACCAAGATTACAACAATGGTGAACTAGGTTTTCCCACCGGAAACCCTAGCCACGAAATCCCCAAGTGAATGGGGAGGAAATGCAAATCCCTTCGGTGAAGATGTAGATCCGGGCCTTCTCCTCCAATCCTCCAAAGATCAACGAATTTGGGTGGAGGGATTGGGAGATCTTGTTGATTTGAGCTTTCAAGAATGGTAGGAGAGAGAATATCTGAGAGCTAGCTGTTCTTGAGTGAGTGAGGGGGTATTTATACCCCCTCTCAAAATCTGGCCGTTGGCTGCTTCGGGGACCCGGAAATTCCGGTATAAGTGACACCGGAAATTCCGAGTCACCCGGAATATCCGAGTCAATGAAATTTCCGAGTTGAATTTCCGGTTAAGATCAGTTACACTTTGACATCTTGACTTAGCCAATTTTCTGAGGGTGACTCGGAAATTCCGAGTCAGTGAAATTTCCGAGCTGAATTTCCGGTTGAAGTCAGAACCACTTTCTGAACTTGACGTAGCCAATTTTCTGAGGGTGACTCGGAAATTCCGAGTCAGTGAAATTTCCGAGCTGAATTTCCGATTGAAGTCAGAACCACTTTCTGAACTTGACTTAGCCAATTTTCTGAGGGTGACTCGGAAATTCCGAGTCAGTGAAATTTCCGAGCTGAATTTCCGATTGAAGTCAGAACCACTTTCTGATTTTTTTTCTTAGCCATTTTTCTGTTAAGTATAAGAGACCCGGAATTTCCGATCCAGGAAATTTCCGGTTTCGATAATCCGATTCTGGGAAGAATTCCAGAAACTCTTTTTCTCTACATTTTGGCTTTGGGATTTGTGATATGAAACTCACACAAACTGAAATACTTAGCAAATAGGATTAGTACATCATTGGTATTGTTAACTAACACTCAAAACACTTGGGATTAAGAAATGTTCTTTCAAACCCGAAAGCCTATTACTGATTCTAGAGAGAAAGGTCATGTAATCACTCACTTTGGGCTTGATCATGCTCAGAGGTAAGCCAAGATATGTGAATGGTAGTGTACCCACTGGACAACCCAACATTTGAGAAATGTCATGCGTGTTGCCCACACTTACATTGATGGGAATCAAACATAATTTTCCATAATTAACTTTCAGACCAGAGAAATCAGAGAACCTTTGCAGCAGTTCTTTGGTGTGTTGGATTTGTGATGGGCATGCCTTCATAATCACCAACGTGTCATCTGCATATTACAGTATAGGAAAATCTGGGCATGCATGGGAAATAATCGGGGGCACAATAAGATGGTTTCTCATGGCATCATTGAAAATTGTTTGCAACACATCTGTAGTCAGCACAAAGATCAGGGGAGACAATGGGTCACCTTGTCTAACACCTCTTTTACATAGAAATTGTTTGCCCGGAATACCATTGAGTAGAACAGATGAAAAACCAGTCGAGTAAATCATATCAAACCATCTGATCCATTTGGGCCCAAAACCTTTGGCAATAAGAATTGCTTTGATTGCTCTGTGATCTAACATGTCAAAAGCCTTCTCAAAATCCAATTTCAGTATCACACTCTCAGTGTTTGCCTGACTGCATTGATGTATATACTCATATGCCCAGGGAAGGCAGTCTTGAATAGATTTACCTTTAAGGAAGCCATATTGGTTGGAGTGAATCAATTTATGCATCACCTTTTGCAATCTATTAGCCAAGAGCTTGATGATTTTCACAGTACAGTTCAAGAGAGAAATTGGCCTGAAAGTCAGCAGCATTCATGGGTGAATCTTTTTTAGGAATGAGGGTTATGAAAGAAGAATTGATGCTCTGAGTGTTCATTGTGCCTTTGTAAAAGTCATCAATCAGTTTGTAGAAATCCCCCGAAATAGTACTCCAACATGCTTTTATAAAATTGGTATTGAAACCATCTGGCCCAGGAGATTTATCTGACGGCATATTTTTGACCATATTATCTATCTCTTCCTTTGTGAAATTGGTTTCAAGTTCTTGAAGGCCCTCAATCTCAGGAACTGTAGTAGTCAGATCCACAAAATTGCTAATTTCATAAGCAGTCCCCATTCTTTCTTTAAATGCTCTATGTAAAATAGCAGCTTTAGCTTGATGTTCAGTATGTTCAGTTCCTTGTTCATCTTGAAGAGTAGCAATGAAGTTTCTCCTATATTTAATGGTGGCTTTGGAGTGAAAGAATTTTGAATTAACTTCACCAAACTGGCCCATCTAATAGTTGCTCTTTGTTTCCAATATGAACTCTTGTTAGCCAGTAATTTTAGTAGATGTATCTTTAGAACTCCCATTCTCTTCACAAGGTGCTAGGTCCCTGTATTCCTCAATGGTTTCAAAAAACAGAATCACCTCATTTGTGTTGTTAATCAGTTCAGACAATTGAGAAAGTCCCTTGGACCAAATCTTAAGGCCTTTCCTAAGCCTTTTGAATTTTGATGTAATTGTTTTGGCACTATTTGTTTCCTGAACTTCTTGATTCCAAATGTTTTCCACCACATGTTTGAAATCCTGATGATTAAGCCAATAATTTTCAAATCTAAAAATCGTAGACTTAGGTATCGATGTACCTATTTGAATGAGGCAGGGGATAGGATCAGAAATAGGTCTGGCTAGTGGGAGCACAAAAGTGTTGGGATAAGAAGTTGTCCAAGATTCAGAGGAAAAGACCCAATCTAATTTTTCAAGCAAAGGAGCGTTCTGCATGTTGCTCCAAGTGAATTCTTTTCCTTATTATGTTTTCAATATTTATGATTGGATGTCACATGGAAAAATAATTTAAGTTATTCTATACGATTTTTTTCTATAATTTGAACTACAAGACGCATAAGATTTTTTTTTTGCAGGGGAGACATTTAAGATTTTTGACAACATGGTATGCATGTATGATACCGGCAGCGTGGCTAGTCTTATTGGCCAACTGACAAATTTTGTCAACATTTTGTTGTGTGTGCAAATAATTACAACAAATATTGGTATTAGGGTTGTGATTATATGAAGAAGAAAAAACCGAAAATTGATTTTAAGTGCTAAAACCCTTAAGGTGGCATTAACTTTGTGCAATTTTTTGTGACCTGAACGCGTTTGCAGTGGCACTTGTTCATCCCAATGTTTAATACTACTATTTGCAACAGTGGTGTTCTCAGTTTATCCAGTTAATTCATCCAAAAACTTCTATTGGCTACGTATATACCTTGCTACTGAGTACACAGTTGTTACGTGCGTACATGTTTACATATACATATACAAGTATATGCATTTGCATCAATTATATAAGACAAAAAAATCAATGGAACCCAGGGGAAGAAAGCGACGTGCGCTTGGGTACACGTGTACATGATTCGCTTCCTTGTGTACTGTGCGGAGTCGGTGCATGATCGATCATCTTCTCTGGAAGTTGAGCACCTTGATGGCGAGTCCGAAGGCGACGGCGAAGAGCACGGCGAACCCAGCGACGGCGACGGCGACGACGCCCAGGAAGTCGTGGTGGAATCCGAAGAAGCTCTCAAGGAAGACGTTGATAGGCACGCCAGTGTCCTTGTTGTCGAGTCTCTCCGTGAGGTCGCCGAACTGCGAAGCCACCAGCCCGTAGAGCGTCCACGACACGGGGCATGCCCACGAGTACCACCTCCACCACACCGGCATCGTCTGTAGAAGCATCGACCAATCCCATTGTTAATTAATCGTCATCATGCTTCAGATTTTTGTTTGATTCATAATCACGTACCGGCCGTGAGATGACGAATCCGGAGAAGAGGTTCCAGACGCCGTAGAAGAAGGAGGAGACGATGGAGGCGATGTTGTAGCTGGGGGTGAGGCCGACGGCGAGCATGCCGTAATAGGTGAAGTAGAGCAGCGTGAAGTACATGAAGTAGATGTACCAGCAGAACTTCTTGACGTCCCACTGGAAGCCGATCATGGCGTAGACGACGACCCCGTAGGCCAGCGACTGCACCAGCACGTAGGGGAGCTCCACCACCACCTGCCCGAACGCGTAAGGCAGCGCCGAGTACATCCCCGCGGCCCTCTCCCGGTAAAACACTGTCCGCTCCACCGCCACGACCGGCTGCACCGACGACGAGTAGGAGATCCCCATGAAGAGCACGGCCGCGTACATGGAACCCATCGCGTTGAACAGGTCCACCTGCCTTGACCTCTTGCCGCCGAGGCGCCAGAATATGGTGCCGAACATGAGGGCCACCACGAGGGAGAAGAAGAAGCGGACCACGGTGTACTGCGGGTTCCTCCAGTAGGACAGGTGCTGCTTCCACAGGCACGCCATGCACTGGGTGATGGAGCTCTGCGAGTACTGCGTAGGGAAGTGAAGATCCTTGGAGCCAGCAGGAGCCCTGCTGATGTCCCTGATCGTGCTCTGGTTTCTCCTGCAGAATCATAATTGAATTGTGAGTCACTAAGGCCTAGGCGCCTAGCTGCTGATTCTTCTTTATATGTCTGCTTCAGCAACCAGACGCTCATCAGAGAACAAAAATGTATTGCGACTTACTGGTAGAGATCCGAGTTCCTGTAGACTTCTGCGAAACTGACTCCCAGTATGTCTTCTTGTGCCTGCGAGGTCACTTCCAGCATCCATGTTGCCGGATTGTAGCCTGGTTTGATCTTGCTGACGTGTTCGATTCCCTCAAAGTATTCAATCAGTTCACAAGATTGGTGTCCTAGAGGACCCACGTATATCTCCTCTCCTCCTCTCTTCATCAGGAACAGCTGCATCACATAAATAAAAAAGATCTGAGGATCACGACACATAATAAGCTTCATACATGGTGGTGTACAAACAATGTACTACTGCAATTACCTCGTCGAAGGCTTCAAAAATGTCGATGCTAGGCTGGTGGATGGTGCAAACAACTGTCCTGCCTGTGTCGACTGTGTTCCTCACCGTTCTCATAACTATCGCTGCGGCCCTCGCATCAAGGCCAGAGGTAGGCTCATCCATGAATATTATAGACGGGTTAGCAACAAGCTCCACCGCGATGGTCAACCTCTTCCTTTGCTCTGTTGAAAGGCCATTCACTCCAGGTAGTCCAACAAGCGCATCCCTCAGTGAATTCAGTTCTACCAGCTCCATCACTTCCTCTATGAACATCTGTTAAGAATGAACGGCATTGTTCAGAAAAGTTGCATACATACCCAGATACCCTGAGCTGCTAGTGGCCCAGTTTGGCAATTTGTACACCGATCCTTACCTTTCTTGTTTCTGACTCAACATCAGAGGGCAGCCGGAGCCATGCAGAGTACACCAGGGACTCATACACGGTCACATTTGGTGAGTGGATGTCATTCTGCTCACAGTAACCGGAAATGCGAGCAAAGGTTTCCTGCTTCTTCGGGTAGCCGGAGATTGAGATGTCACCTTCAATGTACCCTCCAGTCTTCCTGCCAGCCAACACATCCATCAGTGTGGTCTTGCCAGCGCCACTGACTCCCATTAGTGCTGTTAGGACCCCCGGCTTGAAACTGCCACTGACTCCCTTTAGCAGAAGCAGCCTATCTTGATCAACACCTTGTGCTTTCATTTCCGCAGGCATGTCAACAGAGTATCTCATGTTGTTGAAGGCAACAGCAAGCGGTGCAAAAGGGAGGACCATTCCCCTCATGATGTCGTCTGGGGCAGCCCCTGACGCAGAGTTTCTCCTTGAGATGTTGACGTTCCCTGCACAGTTTGGCAATTTAGATTGCATACACCACATGTTTTCCATGGTTCATGCCTAAATGCTACTCAAAGTGAGCTTACCTGCAGATGTAGAGCTACTTGACTCATCAGAAATTTCCCCGGTGATACTAGCATGCTTTTCCTTCAGCGCATCCTCTGAAAGAATTTGCTGAGATTTCCCCAAGGCTGCATGTATTAGAAACAAAATGGGTGAGATCAAATGCCTGAACAAAATTATGCATTGCAACTTCATGCCAGAACTTTGGAATTACGTTTAAGGTAGCTTAGAGCGACGGTGAAGAGGATGTTGAACACGATGACATATCCCAAGAGTGCGCCAGCACCAATCCAGTACCATTTTGCCTCAGTGAAAAAACCCCGAGACTTGAGCACATCTACTCCTAAAATATTGTTGGATCCCTGAAGGACCTGCAACATAGTTATGACAATCAGGACTACAGTAGTTACGTCAGCAAACAATATTGTTGTCGCAGTAGATTACCGTTTGCCATTTCTGTCCAAGGAACTCGTTTACAGCAATGGCGCTCATGGCATACTGAAGAGGCGACATCCAGTAGCCCCAGATCCACCATTTCTTCACATCATCTGTCATGAACAAAGCAAACCAGCGTTACTAACCTTCACTTTGAAAATTTAAAGTTCAACCCGATGAACAATTTGTTCCAGGGGCATTACGATGTGATAGGACGAATCCACTAAGCACGAGCAGCACTAGGAGTGCAAAGGATGCCAGTGTGTTTGCAACAACCATGGTCCTGCCCAATGCTGCGATGAACCTGAATAAGGCTGCAGCCATCTGGTTCACAAGCAACAGCAGCAAGTACTGCTTGAACAGCCTAGATGGAAACAACAACAACAACAACAACAACAACAACAACAACAACAACAGTGTTAGTACTTTAGCATAGTATATTTGTACTAGTACTTGCAATCATGTGTGATGCTCTTGTTCTTCTTCCAGAAGTAGGATATTAGCATCTTGTTTTCATGTTTGTATGCTACAGCTACATGATTTTTTTTAAGCGTACCTTCCAACATCTGGATCAAATCCAATGACATAGTAACCCAAGAATACTGTGATAGCAACCTCGACGCAGGATATCGGTATCTTGAGGATCCAAGTGGGTATCGCATAAGCCCATGAAGGGAAGAAGAGGTAGTCTCTTTGCTTGAAGAAGACCGGCAATTTTATGGTGGCCAGAGCAAGCTCAGAGAAACCATTGAACATGTGAGCAACTATACAAAAGAACAGAGCACCCATGTAGACAGTGCCATTGTTAACCGAACCATGGTGCATGTTCGTGCGCAGGAACAATGTCATCACAATTATTGTCATTACCAGTAGCTGCAGATGGATATCAAGTAATGCCATTACTTCACACAATTGCATAGTGCACTTTAAACTTTGAATATATACCTGAAATGGGTTTCCTACAAGGCTAAATTAGTTTTACCTGAACAGCCCGGAAACGGTAGACAAACATATTCCGTTTCATGAGCAACCACTCCCTCTCGATGCATGCACGCAGCAACTCGGACTTGCTAGCGCCATACGTTGAGGTTGTCAGTGAAGCGGGGTGGCACTGGCTCCTGTCAAAAGGGCGAGAGAGCTCGGCTGATAGACTTTGGCCAACATGAAATGCATGGAATGCACGAGCAAACTCCTTGACTGGGACGTAGTGGTATCTCTGGTTACTCCTTGCCCAGTATTGTGGCTGATCTTTTCTTGATGTCACCTATAAGTTTTATAAACCATTCATGGTCAGTAACAGGTGAGAAAATTCATCAATTCAAGGCAATATTAATTATGAATAGCTATACCCCGCAAAAAAAAACTATGAATAACTATACATAACTATACAAGACCTGGAGTGTACACTAACTATTAAGAATGCAGTGTCACTACAAGGACTGAAATATGCCAAGAATAGAACTTCTCAAGAACTCTAGTTTTTTGAACGAAACGGCTACAGTGCGTTTATTGCCAGTCACAACCAAGAGAGTGCAAATAGGAAAAGCATAAAAGAAAGCCAAAGAGAGCTTGTGGGCAATAGTTGACTATGGCCAAAATGCATACACATCTTGAAAGTAGCTAATAGGGAAGAGGAATGTACAAGAAATATAGATTGCTTCAGTAACTGTGCCAGAACCACAATTGTGAAATAACCAAAACCATGAGGTTGGGAAATTAGTGAACTTGGACCGTTTCAGCCGACTTACTTCTTGCAAGAAGTCAGCGACACCTTTCCGATCGGGACATTTGAAGCCCATTGATTCAAAGAATTCAAGCACATTTTCACGTGGCCCTTGATACACAATGTAGCCATCCGACAGGAGGATTATGTCATCAAACAGATTATATGTTTCTGGTGCAGGTTGCAACAAGGAAATGACAGTCGTGCCACTGAGGATGTTGGTGATCAGTCCAAGTGATTTCACTATCTGGTATGTGGTAGAGCTATCCAGGCCAGTGGAGATTTCATCCATGAACAGTGCTCTTTCTGCTCCGACCATCATCTCACCTTCAGAGAAGTTCAGGTAACTAAGAGTCAGCATATGTTCAGATCATAGATCATCCAGTAACAACAAGATGTAATGTTCTAGGAAAGTTTGTAGTATACAATACAAGAATCATAGGAATTATATGTTTTGGTCCACAAAATAATTCTTCGCAATAAGATACTCAAGAAATTTAGAAGCCTTGATATTTTTCTCCACAAAATCTCCCAGAATTATAAAGTCATGACAAATCAGACTGTTAAGGATTTTTGCAATACCAGTTGTGACACGTTTGCGCTGCCCCCCTGAGATTCCTCTCAGCATATCATCTCCAACCATGGTGTCGGCGCAAATGTCAAGCCCTAAAATCTGCAAGGTTCAACAAAACAGTTGGACCTTAGTACACTGAAGAAGAAAAATGAAGTTCGAAAGAAAAAATGGATGCAGTACCTTGAGTACGTAATCAGTGATGATATTTGTATCCTGACCACCCACTGATATTGCCTGCAGATTAAATTTAGTATAAGCAAAAAGGTTTTCACAATGGAAATGGGAAGTACTATCAATATATCTATCCGTGTAATTTTAGTCCAAAGGGTGGAGGAATTATAGAATTGCCAGTTCAAAGAAAGCTAGGTTATGAGAGGGCACAAAGCTCTCTACAAGCGTTTACCTAATCCTTAGTTCTCGAGTAAAAAAAAAACCTAATCCTTAGTTGTCTGAGAGTTAGTTGAGTCTCAGCGACTGAGTTGCAGGCATCGAGCCTAAAGTTACATGGAAACACTCTGTGTATCTTAGGTACCCAATTGCATAAATCTAACGAAACAATGCTCATAGTTTCTTGTGTTTGTAACTACTCAGTTTCCGTTGCATCAAGATCCTAAGGCTCATAGTGCTGAGATAAACAAAATCTCTGTCTATCTGTGTTATGTCTGATTCTTGATCAGAACAAGTCAGCAACATCATGAAGCTTTACAAACTATAAACTAACCTTCATGTAGACATCAAGATCTGGATCTGGTTTGATGTTTGCAGCCTTCTCCCTTCTAGATAGCTCAGTTAGCATGTCTAGAACAAGTTCATCAGGAATTAGTAAACAATTATATAGTGAGAGGTGTAAACTGTATCCCGGCATGTGATCAGTTTTGAGCTCACCGTATCTGCTTCCAACCCCTTGGCATCTGGCTGAGAAGGCTAAGGTTTCCCGCACTGTCATCTCAGCAATGTGGAGGTCATGTTGGGATATGTAGGCTGCAGACCTTTGAGCCACAAATTCATTCATTCCATGCCCATTATATGTCACTTTTCCTGAAATCTGGTTTGTTATATCACACCAGAAGTAAGCTTCCTGAACTTTGTAACATGAATTCTCAAATCAGTCATGATGACTTAATAGGTACAATGTTTAACCTTCAGGTCAGAGTCTAGTTTCCCTGCCAAAGCAAGAAGTAGCGTAGTCTTCCCTGATCCAGGCGGCCCTAATAGTAACGTCATCCTAAATTTAGCATGAAAACAAATACATGAGACCATCAAACGCAAATTATATACGTTGCTTAAGGACGCTATAAATACTGAAAATCGACTTATCTGATGCAACATGTTACAACAAAGTTAAGTCTATAACAACATAATACAGTAGTGATCGTGTAACATGCATTTCAAGTTTCAACTATCACTATGTGCTACCATGATTCCTTAATATCCAGCTTTAACTTAAATATATGAGAGTCTAATAAATCGACCGAATGGGTAATTGTGTAATGACAAGAAAATTAATGGTGATGTCCAAAAGCCTTACCTCTTTGGCTTGATAATTCCATTGACATCATGAAGGATGTTCATAGGTATCTTCTTGTTGGGAATTATATGAAGTAGATTGGCTAATGACTAAAGGAGAAGGTGCAAACAAAAAGGTCAGGCTGAAGAACATTCCTCAGAATTCATCAATTATCATCACTTTTCTTATATTAGCACTGTCGGCCGTACCTCTAGAGAATTCAGTGTGGTGTTGATGAACGTCGGCAAGCCTCTGTTCCCAACATGCGCCAGCGCCTCAATGTTGAGGTGGTCGTACCGCACTTCGATCGTTGGAAAGTCGAGCCCAACTCTGTAACAAATGAGGGGAGAAATTCACCATCTTTTGTTGAGAACTTGAGATTCTTTTCATGTGGGACGTGCTCAATTTATAACTAAAACGGGACTGGTGTTGACAAATGAAAGTCTATGGAATGGTGAGAGTGCTCTAATGGGTTACCGAAGTAGAGAAATTTCAGCAAGAACAATATATAGGTGTCAGAAGGGATGCAGAGGAGCAAAGCAAGTATAGGCGAGGAGGAGGCACCTGTCTATCCTCTGCCTGAGCTTGAGCAAGAAGCGCTCGTGGTCCTCCTCCGCGACGCGCACGAGGCGCTCGAGCAGGCGCGTCCTCTCCTGGAAGCCGAGGCCGGCGACGTCGACGAGCTCGCCGCCGCCGCCGTCCCCGACGATCCCCTTTCGGACGCGACTGTGCGTGGGAAGCCTCTCGAGCGCAGCCCACATGAGCGCCTCCTCATCGTCATCCGAGTCTGCCCTCGACGACGCCGCCCGCGAGAAGACGTCGCCTCCGCGCTCCCGGTAGGAGCTGCCCATCCGTAGGCTGGCCACCCCGAACGCCGCCTGCCCCGTGTCCATGGCCGCCGGCCAAGCAACACCTACCTAGAACGCACTCTCGCTAACTCGCCTCGGTCGATCAAGGTTCAGGACAACGCGGCGTCTCGCTCAACCGATCACCGATGGATGGATGAAGCTTGAGATGACGAGGACGTTGTGTTTGTGTGCGAGCTTCTTGGTTTGGCCAAAAGGGGTTGTGGCGCGGGTACGTACATATAAGCGGCGAATGGGTTGGTGGATGGAGCAGGGATTTCAACGGCGGCGAGGCGGTCAAAGAGAAGGTACGGTGCAGTGGATGGAAGAGAAACCATGGTGGCCAGAATTTTCTGCCCTGCCTACCCACACCAACACCCAGGCAGGGAGAGAAAGGTGTGTGAGGGAAGGGAAGCTTCCACTCCACTGTGCAGCACGCGCGTGGCCGTGGCTCTCGTGTAGGAGTCCACCCAAAATTGAATCGGGCATTTTTGCCGTGGGAAAGAGAGGAGAACTGAGTCAAAACGGACAACGTTTTTTCAGTGCCAACTTCTCTTTTCTCACAGAATATAGGGAGTGGGGTTTGTGTCTCCTTTTGAATACAGAAGAGAATGCATAAGGTTAGTGCATTTGTTTTCAAGAACGGGGATGCTTTTGATCAAAGTTGTTAGATTTTCAAACTATATTTATTTTTGAACACCACACAATCATCACTGTTATTACCTTTCAAAGCAAAGTACAACGCGGTGATTACAAAGTGAATACAACTTTCATCCTTAAAGAAGAAACCTAGCCGGACACCGAAGAAAAGTAATGAGTACAAAGATTGGATATGCCGAAGAGTACAACCGGAGCCTATCAGAGGGTCCGTCGAGAACTCGGACGCAACAAAATTACAGTCGCACTCTTCCAAGGCCTCTTGCAATCTAGCCAGTCGTAGAGCAAGCGGCTCAACCAACAATCGCGTTGAGAGACGCCTATGAGGTAAGGGATTGAGCTGTAGATATGAGATGTCCAACACCGAACCCAAATCAGGAGGTTCTTGGCTGTTAAATCTGAGAAACCGCAACAGAGACGATCTCACCCGCCTCCGGCATGTCCTGAACAGCAAGAACACACATCCAACATGCACCACAGCTTGCAAAGGATACAAAGTGCACCAACTAGATGAATACCAATGAAGCTCCAAGGATGAACTTGTGGGAATCGATGTCACCGAGCAAGACCTCCTGGTAGCATCAAACTCACAATTCCATCAACAAATCCACCAACCAAGCCCAACCGTAACACCATCTCCATCCTCTCGCTCACCACCACGGCCGGCCAAGAGAAGGAAGATAGAAAGCATACCGCTGGGAGCACAACGAGCGCGCTTATGCAAGGAGCAATCACCAAAAACCACCACGGCTATCTCCCTCCTCAGGAGCTCGCCGGAAAGGTTCAGCAGTCGCTGCCTGGTGCCGCGCGAGGACAACAGATCAAAGAACCTCCAAAAGAGACACCAGCCCCGAACTACAGTTGTGGCAGAGCAAGTCATCTCCCCTCCCTCGCCTCCACGGCCGGCCAAGAGGGAGCAAACACGTCTGCACAAGCTGGAGATCAGGTGATGTCGATGCTGGATCAAGGGGTCGATGCCGAGCTCGCCATGGACATCCTCCCGCCTGGCCGCCTAGCGTAGCACCCTAGCGCCAAGACAGAACCACCCCACTGTTCACCAAATCCATCTAATCCCCTCCCTCTGCCACCACCATGGGAGCACCTAGGGAAGATCATTGAGGAGAATGGCACCCAGCAGCCCTTATTCAAAGAAGAAACACCAGATCCTTGCACCTGCCACCATCCCCACAATGGAGAGAAGCGGGAAGCAAGCTCCGGCCGCATGTCGTCGCCGGGCTCCGGCGAGAAAGCGGCACATTCAAGGCAAAACGCCAAACTAAGGGAAAACCCTACACCTACTATGCACAGGAGGGCCGGCCGCCCTCTACAACCCCCACTCCGGCCGGCAGAGCCGATGGAGGGAGAGGGGAAAGGGGCCGGAAGTGGCGGCGCAACAAGCAGAAACGGGGGCGGGGGAGAGAGCTGGGAGGCGAAGGGAGAAATTCAGCACCGCAAACTCAAGCAATAGTCATGTTAAGATGCGACAAAAATGAGGGGAGCAGGGATGTGTTGCCATAGTGTGACCAATAGTCATGTTAAAGATACCAACTCCAGCACCGCAAACTCAAGCATCTCGGTCTTATACAAATATTGAGAGGGTGCTCAAGGTGGAGCAAATCTCTCTTGTTACACTTGTGGATGGCAAGAGTAATTAAGAAGAAGAGATTATGTTGTTATTTAGTCACTCATTAATCAAAGATGGGTTGTCAGTGCATCCATACTACATGGATTTGATGTTGTAACCGTTGGCATCATTCAGAATAATCAACGAGAGCTTCTCCTCCTTTAGTAGAGATGAAAAGAACAACGCAGAATAGTATTGTCGTATGGGAAGACAATGTTGCCGGGTCGTTTAAACGGTTAATACTCCGTGGTACCTAGCCTCCAAGTGGTCATGCAATAGCTCGAGTGCATGTTGCCAGCAAAGTAAAACGTGCAAGAAAGTCTGAAAGTGGAAAGCGTCCAAGTGGGAAATCAAAGTGAATGAGGAATAATAACTCTAGAAGAAAGGAAATTGGAAAAAGGGGATGGGTCAGAGTTGGTGCTCTATCACCTTGTCAAAATCTTCGCAGAGATGTTTCTCCCTTTCAACACTTTCTGGGGGGCAGTTGTTGATGGACGAATTCAAGAGGTAATTAAAAACGGAACTTGTTGATACATATTTCAACTGCCGTCTCTTGCCGGCATCGTCTGCAGGTCTGCTCATACCTAAAAGATTCTGGTAGAAAGAGACTGCTCTGCTTGCGTGTTCAGTCCTTTTTTAATTTGATCACGCACCTGCACCAGTGACGGATCTTAATCAGCACTACCTACTTTTTTTCCGGATAAAAGTGATTATTAAATGGACTAGTAAAATGTCCGTGTGCCTTGCAGCGGGTCGAAATTCTGGAAATTGACCATTTATTAAATTACATGCAAGATCACTGTGTGAAAGTAGTCTTCCCAAAAGGTACTCTCTCCGTCCCGAAATAATTGTCTCAAGTTTATCAAAAAATGAATGTATCTAGACAAGTTTCATGTATATATACATCCAATTTTTGACAAACTTAGAGATTTATTTGTAGACGGAGGGAGTACCAAAAGTTGAAGTATCTTATACAAAAATCTACTTCAATCGTACCCAACCTCTCCTATTGCATCAAGTTAGATCCACCCTTGTGTTTGTCCACCATACTTTTTCCGCACTGGTTATCTTAATCTATAACGGGTATTAAGTTTCATATTTTAATGAATCAATAGCTAATCCCTAATCTATAGATATCACGTATGATTTCATCGAAACCAGTGTCTTCAAAATGTGCAGCGAATCAACATACATGGAACATAAAAATTTACAAAAATAAGATCACAATAAGGACCTGCATCATATGACCCCATGTAAGAATATTGATCATCTTTATAGGCCACATTTGTGATTGTGTTTATTATTTTAAGAACATTCTAAGAAAAAAAGTAAACATATGCACAATAGGACGACAAAACTCAGGGATAGGAAACTAAACTCAGGTCGAAACAATTTGTTGGTATCGTTTTTATACGGTTGGGCATATGACACTGAATATGGTAAATTCCATTTGCTCGAAGGGATCATGATAAATATGAGCAATCAATTGCTGATATTAGTTGACATAGTAATTCAGCAATTTACATCAACGAAAGTTTTGTTAGTAGCTCTTCAAGTGTCGTTAGATCAGAGATCGTATTTAATTTATCTACGCAGCCGCCACACCCCGGCTAACACATTGTGCCTTCCTCCATAATCTTTCTAATTATTGCAGACAACGTCCTCCATATATAATTTCTTATGTTTCATGTTTATATTATACCACTTGTGACATGTTTTATATGTATTTTATATGGTTTTATGCATTTTCTGTGACTAACCTATTAACAATATGCCACAATGCGAGTTCCCTGTTTTCTGCTGTTTTTGGTTTCAGAAAAGTATTTAAGAAAATATTCTCGGAATCGGACGATTTCTTTTCCAAAGCCCCTATTTTCCTGGGAACGTTCCAGAGCACCGAATAGGAGAGAAAGACGGAGCCCGAGGGGCCCACACCACCCCCAGGCGCGGCCAGCCCTCCTGCCGCGTGGGCATGTAGTGTGGGGCCCACGGCGCTCCACCGCCTTCGCCCCTTCGCCTTCACATGCCCCCCCCCCCCCCGAAAATCTAAGACCTATACGGTGCACAATATTTATTCCACGGGTCCTGAGCTGCCGTCGTCACCATCACCAATTCGGGAGAGATCATAACTTCTCCTCGGCACCTACCGGGAGGGGGAATCAACACCGGAGAGCTCTACGTCACCATGCCCGCCTCCGGGTTGATTCGTGAGTAGTTCACCCTTGGACTACGGGTCCATAGCAGTAGCTAGATGGTTGTCTTCTCCTCTTGTGCTATCATGTTTAGATCTTGTGAGCTGCCTAGCTATCATGATCAAGATCACCGTTATGTAATATTTCATGTTGTGTTTGCTGGGATCCGATGAATATTGAGTACTAAAGTCATTTGCTTCATAATATATCATGTGTGTGAAATTAATGATCTTGCATGCTCTCCGTTACTAGTAGATGCTCTGTCCAATTAGATGCTTGTGACTCCAACAAGGGGTATGAAAGGGGATCGCAGGCAGAAAACAAAAAAATTCCTGGCAACGATATCCTTAAACTAGCCAAGATCTATACTATGCAGATATAGAAGTACAACGGAGATCAGAATACATACCCTCGTAGACCGAATAGCGGGGATTACGCTCCCGCACAAGCGTTGACAGACGACGTAGCCGACCTCTAGGTCGAAAAGAACTAGACGCAACGAAGACGACGAAGATGACCTCGAGGTCGGGTGGAGGAAGTAGGCCTCCGAGCACCACTAGCGCAGCACCTCGCAGGACATTACACACATACGGTGGAGACGACGACCTCCAAAGCTCTAGTCCAGGATGAGCCGCAGAAGACTTGGACCGGAACACCGGCAGCGCGACAGCGGGTTATGGTGGAGAGACCCTCTCTCTACTCGGCGCAACTCCGACAAAGTGAATCACGGAATCGAGAGAGAATTAGGGAATTAATTGGTGAATTAAAAGGCCAGGGGTGCCCCTTCTTATATAGGCTCCCCGGGGGGAGCCAACTCGCCAGCCAGGCAATGTGGGACTATCCCCACATGCCTGGTGCGGCCAGCCATGGTGCGCCGGCTCTGGTGGGCCCTATTTGGCCCACCAAGGCCGGCCATCATGCCCCCACCGAATTCTCTTGAGGAGTTTTCCCCCTATGGGCCTTCTTTCGACCAGAAGGTCCATTTAGGAAAATCAGGCTAAGTAAATTCGAAAATAAATTAATAAATCATATTTAAACATTAATTACACTAATTAATATCAAACATATTATATATAATTTATTCTAGCTCCGAAAACTATTTCGTCGCTGCCCAATCTCCATCGGACCATTCCCGGGACGTTCCCGGTGATCTCTTTCCTTTCTGTTGTCTTGTCGAAACCCCTTAAGTGTGTCACCCTAGCGGTTCGATATAATAACAGGCATGACCGAGACTCCTCTACGATCAATGACTAAGTCGTAGGCCTGGACCCCATTAATTAATCCCTGTGATATAACGAATGACTTTCATCTATCAAACCTAGACGTCGAGTCTTAAACCTTTTGCCATAGCGATACTTAGCGTGTCCGAGCATCGTTCTTAGATTTCTCCATATCTAGCTGACCTCGTTACCGACATCGCTATCTTCTACTCGTCTATGATATTATGTCAGCTGGTGACCTAGTCACATGTTTGCAAACTCATTTAACATAATCTCACCGGGTGGGCACTAGAGTATCTATCCGGCTATACAGACTCACAAATCCCGCTATTTACCCCTCGTATCAACTACCCCCTTCCGATACCCAAAAGTATCACCTCTCATTGTCACACTATATAAGATATGACGTTTGGTGCGATCAAAGTATCTTCCAGGGATAACAATAAGAGTTTATCTCACGGTCTTAAGGCGTAATGACTACGTCCTATAAATATGGGTATGTCCATCACATCGTTCCACCTAACAATATGACTCCATTGCCGAATGGCACCATGCCCCATGATCGGAAAACCTCGATCATCAATCGCGCAACGAAACTAGTCTTAGTATAGGATATTAGGGACCTGGTCTACCACACGTGTATTAATGTTTCCTCTTAATGCAGTTATAGCATGGTATAAAACATATAAGGAACAATTGGAATATAACCAATAAACTATGTTTATTAAGTGCCTCTAGGGCATATTCCCTTCAGTCTCCCACTTGCACTAGAGTAACACTTAATCTAGTTTACAACTTGGTAAAAGCTCAACACCCATAGCATCTTGGTGCATGCTCGTCTCGTGGAAGAGTAATACAATCAACAGATCTCACACATTGAGACCTATATGTGCTTTGCAACACTTCTATGTCACCTAGTTTTACATCATTCCGTATCTTACGATGACGGTGAAATATATTCTAGTGGATGGAGTCAGACAGTCCAATCACACTTGCTACTTTTGAAGTTGCCATATATTTCTATACCTACGTAGATTATGCAACAGTGCATTCATACGCGACTTCGCAAGCTAACCATGTCTTTCTTCAAAACAAAGAACATCTCCTATATGAGATTTCTAGTCGTACGAGTCAGTGTCACAACTTGCATCATCGTAACTGTCGTGGATATGGGACACGGGTACCCGCTTGGACGGTGATTGTGGCCCATCAAGAGGTGGCCCAATAAGCCGGAAGAACTACCATAGTAGGACTAGGACACGAAGGGGTTACGGTGCAGAAAACAATAATTTTTCTAGCATACGAAACCCTAACTAGCCAGGATCTACCTATCTAGTACATGTGATAACGGTGGCGGAACGGGTTACATTACCTCCATGTAGATCGATAGCGGGGATTACGCTCCCGCACAAGCGTTGACGATGAAGTCGTACGTAGCCGACCTCGAGGTCGCAGAGAACTTGCCGCGATGATGTAGACGATGACGCCGGGGTGTCGACGATGACCTGCGTCGACGGGCGTCGGGCGGAAGGATGGCGAGGTGCCGACGGCAGGAGGGGGGTGCGCCGGCGGCAGAGGGGGAGGTGGCGCGGCGGCTGCAGGGGGCGAGACGACGTCGCCCAGGCTCCTCAAAGAAGTTACCTCCGAGCACTCGTAAACATACGGAGCTTAACGACAACCCCCGGTCATTCAGATCCAGCTGAAATAGCAGGGGTAGATCTTATCTGGAATCCCGCAGGGCAACGGCGCTCGACGGTATAGCTTAGGTGGAGAGAGGGGGCAAAAACGGGCGGAGAAGCAACTCGGTCGGCCTGCTCTACAGTTAATTGTATTTTTCTGTAATTAATCCAATTAATATGCCTTGCTATATAAAGGGGGGAGGGGGTGTGCAAGCTCCCTAGCTCCCCCATGTGGGACTAAACAAAGGAGGAGGGGAGGTGGCGCACCCACATGGGCTGGCCGAACCAGCCATGGGGCCCACCCCCCTTTGGTGGTGCGGCTCCCCCTCTTGGGCCCTCTCAGGGCCCATGTAGGTGGGAGTCCCTTTTTTTCCTTTATTTAATTATTATTAAATTAATATAAAATATAATTAATTCATAATTAATATATTTAAATACTATTTAATATCCCGTGACTCCGAAACAATTTCTGAACCACCCGAACAACTTTCGGACATCCCTGTAACCATTCCCGACCTTCCCGGAACTCCTTCCGGACCACCGAAACTCTTTCCGGATAATTTCTCCCTCTCCAACAAAATCCTATATTATTCCAGAACCTATCTCCTGGTGTCGTTAAGACCTTAAGTTTGTTACGCTACGGTTCGAGAACACTCCAGACATGGTCGAGACACTCTTGAAAGAGCATTTTCCCTCATGTGTTGTTTTGGTAATTGAATGACAATCTCTATGGACTAATGTTTGCATTGAGATATCATTATAGATCATGTCCATGGAATTGTGGAGTTCATGTGTTGGACTCTTGGAGCTTATGTGTTGAGTGGAGCATATTGCAAGTATGTCTTGAAGGATTCAAGACATCATATCAGTGAAGAAATGTTGGAAGATACAAGGTTGATCAAGATGTTGATCAACACACAAAGCTACAAGATGTACCAAGAGCGATCATGTATCTCTTGGGATGGTAAACACTTGTCCGCATAGTTTTGTGAACTAACCCATGATATATGTGTGTGTGGTATCTTTATATGAGGTTAGGTATCTTCCCATGGGCTTGCATCAAATGAAGATCTCATATAGCTCATGGAGGATGACGTCATGTGGTGATCGTCATCACGGTGAGATGTGCAAGACCAAGACCAAGAGAAGCTTAAGAGATCCTATGCTTGGTGCTTGCAATGGATACATGAAGATGGAGCTAAGCGAGACTCTCCCATTGTGAGCATGGGGGAGTATTTGGAGAAGTCTTCATCAAGCATGTGCTTGGACGCGCAATCAAGAAAGATGAACCACTTGAAGAGATCAAGATAGTCATCATCCAACTCAAGTGGAATGCTCAAGGCAAAGGTATGATCTTGATAGGGCTATAGGATAGATAGGCGTACTATCAAGAGGGGCTCTCAAGATAGTAACTTGATCGCATCGTTGTGGAGAGCTCAAACCTTTGCATACTTGGCATATCATGTTTCTTGGTTCTTATTTGGCTCTTATGTTGGTGAGGAGTTAGAGCTTGGTTCATCTCCATGTCAAGCTCTAGTTCATCGAAATTGGTTTTACTTTGGACAACTTGTTGCGTTTTCGGTGGCGGAAATATTGTCGGTTCTACCATGAGGAAAGTCCCACACCTTGCCATGTGTGGTGATTTTACTCTATTTATGGGATGCAATATTTCCAACAAAATTGGTCTCACCTCATTTGGAGTTCATTTGCAAAAGTTATAGCAGTTTTCGTTTCGGTATTTTGCTGATTCGGATTATTGGGGCCGGATATTCCGCTCTACCGGAATTTCCGGTTCCCCAGCTCATCCAAGAAAACGGCTAAGGAAAGGAGAAAAAGGGTTCTGACTCCAGTCGGAAATTGTGCTCGGAAATTTCCGTTTACCGAAATTTCCGAGTGCCCCCAGAAAAGTCCTACATAAATGGCTAAGGAAAAGTTTGGTTTTGCTTCTGACTCCAGCCGGATTTTCAGCTCGGAAATTTCATGGACTCGGAATTTCCGGTTGACCGGAATTTCCGAGTCTCACTTATACCGGAATTTCCGAGTGTCGAAACAGCCAACGGCTATATTTCCTGGAGGGGTATAAATACCCCTCCCCTTCTTCTTCCCCAGCCAATCCAAGGCTGCACGTTTTTCCCCTCTCTCCTATTCCATTGTTGACCTTGGAAAGCTCACTTTCCTCTCAATCCCTCCATTGAATCTTCCATATTCTTTAGGGAAAGTTGAGAGGAGATCTAGGTCTACAATCCTACCAATCAATCTCTCCTTTAAGTGAGGGGAACTTAGTGGATCTAGTTCTTGGAGTTCCTTTGTGGTTCTTCTTCTTTGTTCTTCCTCTCTTCTCCCCCCATAAGCATTAGTTGCTTTTGGTGGGATTTGGGAGTGAAGGATTTGACTCCTTTGTGGTTTCCTTTGTTCTTCCTCTCTTATTCCCCCATAAACATTTGTTGTTGTGTTGGAATTTGAGAGTGAAGGACTTGAGCACTTCGTGTGCTCTTGCCATTGCATTTGCATCGGTTTGAGCCCTCCACGAGGATTCGTGGTGGTGATACTTGTGAGCTTGTTACTCTTGGGTCTTTGCACCCTAGACGCCTTTTATGGCCGGCCTTTTATGGCCAAGACCTTTTGTGGTCAAGACCTTTTGTGGTCACTTGAGAGCCCCCAATTAAGTTGTGGGTGTGTGCCTCAAGACTTGGGAGCCCCCAATTAAGTTGTGGGTGTGTGCCTCAAGAGTTGTACGGGATTCGATCTCCGCCCCAAAGGAGATCAATAGTGGAAGGTGAACTCGCAACCTTTTGTGGTTGAGTTCATCAGGAGAAGAAGGTGAGCCTTTGTGGCGTTGCGGCTAACCTGTTGTGGTTGCGCACACCTCTCCAAACGAGACGTACACCCTTTGGGTGGAACTCGGGAATACATCCTCGTCTCCGCGTGCCTCGGTTATTTTCTATACCCGAGCTCTTTACTTATGCACTTTACATTGTGATAGCCTTCGTGCTTGAAGTCATATATCTTGCTATCACCTTGTTACTTGTATTGCTTAGCATAAGTTGTTGGTGCACATAGGTGAGCCTAGTATTTATATCTAGGTTGTATGCTTGTTAAAGTAAGCCTCTAGTTTTATTCCGCCTTTATCAAGCATACCGAAATTTCTGGGTCATTCTTGGACCGGATATTCCGGCTCCTCGGAAAAAGTTTTAAATCGCCTATTCACCCCCCCCCTCTAGGCGACGTCTATCCGTTCAACTCTGCTCACCAATGACCGTCAGGGATACCTGGATGTATATGACGGCCCCTATGCATTCTACGAATATCGTTGTTGAACCATAAATATGATATTCATTCCCTTTGTTTCTGCGATACTACCTTGTCCGAGATATGATCGTAGACATACCGATGTCTTTGTTGTATCTCGTTACCGACAAAGGTTATAAACTCGTCTGTGATATTACATCTTCATGACCTAGTCATAAGCTGCGCAGCTACATAGATGTAATCTCACCGAGTGGGCCCAGAGTATCTTTCCATTACAAGAATGAATAAATCCCGCTCTTGATCCTTACGTCTCGATGCTCTTTCGGAATACCCAAGATGGACACCGTTATTGTCATGCTATATAAGACACAACGTTTGATGCTCTCAAAGCACCCCTACGAAGCATCAATAAGTACGGTCTCACGGTCTAAGGAATAAGCTATCATATTCTTATCTATTGCAAATGACAAACATCGTAATACGATTTTATTGCAATACTTTGCGTATGTCCATCTTCTTATTCAACTAACAATATGACTCCACTGTCAACCGACGTCATTGTCCTTGATCGGGAATCTCGATCAACTGTTGCCCAATGGACTAGCTCATATAGAGGCTTACTAGGGACCTGGTTGTGTATGTATCACATGTGTATTAATAATTCCGATTAATACAGTTATAGCATCATACACAAACCTATTATAAACTTATGAGATAATGCAATAAATACTACTTATTTATTTGCCTCTAGGGCATATCTCCTTCAGTGTCCCACTTGCACTAGAGTACAAATAAACTAGCTGCATTTTACTTTATCAAAATCCCTTATCAAATAAGAATCATTTGATAATGCTTGCTTGTGGAAGAGTGTTACTCTGACAATCTGCACAATACATGATTGTGCATACTTTTGCGATTCATTGATATCAACTTGCTTGATATTACCGTGTTATCCAATAACATACATGCAAATACCGTAATTAAGTGAGACTTCTGTTTCCCAGCGCTTACTCTGATTATACCAACCAGATAACTGCCAAGAAAAACACACTCAGTCACAATGAGCCCCTTGTAAAAATTACAAACTCGCGATATCTACATACTTTCACACCAATGTAGAAAACTTGACATTCTTATGTCAGTCCATCAACTAACGCACTTCTACTTCCAGTAAATTCTAAATTTACTTTTACAACTGTTCTTTTCCTAAGAACATCGGTTATATTTCATCGAGCAGATAATATGGTTTCTGTATGATGTCTAATATTACATAATAGACCAACATGTCACACAACCATTACTACCGTGTATCATTACTCTTAATGATCAATTGGATTTCAAAGGACCATCCTTTTGATTCTATTCTGACTCCTCTGATATAATCCAAAACAACTCGACTAACTATTAAAAATTCCCGTTCTATTCCAAATAGACACTAATTTCCAAATAGTTTCACAACTTCATCCTTCTCATCTATTCTACTGGTACAATTTCACAATGTGCCATTTACACAAGATGAATTCGGCTCCCACTCAAATTATGTCTCCACATATTTGAGAACACGAGCTCCCACTCAAAAACATGTCATCCACATATTTGAGTTCCTAAGCTCCCACTCAAAAATATGTTCTTCACATATTTCACCTGAGTGAACTAACTTTGACTCCCACTTAAATCGACATTTTGGTCAAACCAAAATCATTGATCTATTATCAATTCGAATTCAATACAAACTAAAGTATTACATTAATACAAATCCTTCAGACTTCAAGCATGTCTACATAAATGCAGTCAACAAATTTGATCTTGTCCAAGACACATTTCTTGACAAGACATGCTTCCACGTCTTTCTTACAGTCACATTTCTCATATAACACTTTATATGATGATTAAAAAATCTTATTCCTCTAATAAGAATTGTAGCAACAATTAAAATTTTAATCCTTTCAAATGTAACTTGGATTTCCAGGCCGAAACAGCCTTTGTTCGTATTCCGATATTTTCTCAACTTTCTTTGTATTCATAAAGTGTACCTTGATCTGTCAACAAGATCTGAAACACTTAATGTCGTGTTGTGACCTGACAGCAATATTAAATATAACATCACTTTATTTATAAGCTTCTTTCATGAAAATATTATGATCTTTATGAAGAGGATTGCAAGCAGAAAACAATTTTCTAGTCTCCCTCACTCTTAATCACCAAATTTTCATCTGTAGAAATATACTCTTTGGAACACCTTCCAATATTCTACTTTTATGAATATAGGTCTGACACCTTATTTCAATATCCTAATTCCAATCCATAAACCATAATTCGAAAAATCATATTTTCCTCGGAATTACATAGACAACCAACCAAGTTTTCTTTCTATTTGGTTTTGGAATACACTCCCATCCAATGCGAGTAATCTACAAAGAACTATTCATGTATATTCCGAATTATCATATAATCATATACATTACGACACTATTGTCGATCACACGAATTCTCGTTGAGAGAAATATCTATTTTCTAAAGTGGACATCGACTATAATGTTTCGAACATATTAAGAGATTCTAAGACGGATTCTGACAGACGATACTTTATATAAAATAGAGTATGATTATAATACCCCATATCCATATATGACATTATAATATTGTGAAACGAATTTCCACAAGTCTTTTGCGTTGAAACCATAATTCAAAAATATTGTCCTTTGATCGAATCTTGTGAATACAATATTCACTAATCTTTCTTCTGAAAAACCCCATTTGATCTCTTATCAAATTACTTTCAGACTCATGATTTATCGGGCAAATACTCTTATTCACCAATAATCATAGAAGAATTCGGATCAAGCAAAAACACCATCAATTAATTTAATAATCATTTAAAATGACTTTTAATTAATTTCCTCTCGTATTGACACTTCAATACTATTTTCAAACTTAATCAATTCGGCACTCGAAATACTTAAATGGACCAAAATATCCATTACTTTTTTCATTGCCTTTATGACTAAATTCGACGGTGTTTGTTGTAGTAATAGAACTTTTATTCATTGGACATACTATTTTATCATTTCTACAATTATGAATGTTATCATACAATTGATGTAATTGAGATGTGAAACCTTTATTCATAATATAAAACAACTGGCTTGTTCCATAACATAAAACAACTGAATTTGTCTTACTACATGAATAACTATGTCTTGCAACAACTAAGACACTGAAGACACTTTCTCACTATTACAAAAGATCTTATCAAAAACTATTAATGATAACTATGATAACTTGAGGACGTGAACACCAAATGGCCATCAACTCCTTGATCACCATCTTCAGCGCCAGGTCACATCATACTGTGCCGCATATATGTGATAATCAGGACCTGTTTCATAAACAGAACAAGTATCAAATACTTCATCATATATCAAGAGGCGAATTCATAATTCTGTATATATCAAATATATACCTGTAGCATCGAAGAGTTCTCCTTCGATGGAATCAACTTTCAGAGATTTGAATTCAGACACGAACTTGTAGAAGTTCATATTGTCGGCCTTCAAAATGTACTTGCGCACATGCTTCTCATAGCATGGAGGCAGAGATATCAGGACAGTCTGAATGGCACAGGAATCCGCCATCCAGTAATCGAAGACCACAGTCAGCTGGAAGTAGATGTCATACAATCTCTTCAAATGAGTCTCCAGACAGGTATGCTCCTCCATATGAATGGTCTGGAACATTCTAAGCTGCCTGAATTGCTCACGTCTTAATTCATCTCGGAACGTGCCTTTATTGCATCAATCATGACGCATGGCTCCTTGTGTCGAAATAACTCTTTCAACTCAGGTGCTAGGCATGCGGTCATGGTGATCTCCACTTCGACGAATATGTCTCGACGCCTACGAAAATCATCTTCCTCCTCCTCGCTTGTAGAATCCCCTGGTCTTTCTCCTAATGCTTCATCGAGAATATACATAATGTTGTTGTGTTCGAGGATGTTTCTGAAACCCTTGTACCAGCTGATGAAGTTGGACCCGTCGGCTTCTAAGGTAGAATCCGGACTTTTGAGGAAGTAACCGAAGTATAGTTGCATAGTCTACAGATGTGATCGCAAAAGAGGTAAGGTAAAGTTTATAATATATAGGTGAGTTTTAGTTTATAATCATATTATTAAAACACACCACACCAAAATTATTATCCCTAAAAAAAATAATGGCGATTACACGACCCTCATCCACCATACCACCCCCGATCATCGCGGCCGGCAGCACAACTTCAAAGGTGGACATAAAATGTCGATCACAACAACTCTGTGACTCGTGCTCGATCTTTCGATCTTCCCGTGTTCCGAGGCCATATATGCATATTCTAGGCTCGCCAATCAAACCTCGAAGACCCAGCGCGTGCAACATGGCTTACACCCACTGTATGCGAACGACGAGATGTCTGACACCCGATCATCATGGCCTGCTTCATAACGTAGAACTTTCTTGGTGGTGCGCAACGAGGGAGAACACAATTTTGGTATTTGTTAGGGATCATCCTATTCATGATGCTACAGTTGTATATCTAGCATATAAGCAATCAATAGGATGCACACACAACAGCTCACAATAATGATGCAATGAAGTGCGATGTGACATGGTCGATGCGCCTGGACCTTCATGGCGCCATGTGCCTGGCCCCCCGGCGCCCCGGCATGGCTCCGAGTCTACGGAGCCCTCCATTGCCTCCGACAGTACGAGTAATATTAAACTTACCGTAACCATGTCACATAAAATAACGCCTCTGCAAAACAAAGTTAGACGCCTCTAGCTTTATTTAGTTTTGCAAGTTTTACGTGGCATATAGGCTTATTCGTAAGAGAATCGCTTCCCTACCTACGAACTTTGTACCCCAACATCGATCGTATAATTGCATGTTTAAGCATCCCTTTCAGGCCCTCCACTGAAAATGCTTTGCCAACTAGAGAGAGAGAAACAGACACCCGCCAGCCACAGATACGGTGCAAGCCGTTTGTCAGTAGTGGAACCAGTCTCGCGTAAGCGTACGCGTGAAGTCGGTCCGGGCCGCTTCATAAACTCAATACCGAAGGCATCGCAAGTGCACGCTAGAGGGTAGCAAATATAAGAAGGACGTCCTCATGCAACATGAGTTCTAACCGTACCAGCAGTACTATGCATAGATCGACTCTGATACCACTGAAGGGGTTACGGTGCAGAAAACAATAATTTTTCTAGCGTACGAAACCCTAACTAGCCATGATCTATCTATCTAGTACATGTGATAACGGTGGCGGAACGGGTTACATTACCTCCATGTAGACCGATAGCGGGGATTACGCTCCCGCACAAGTGTTGACGATGAAGTCGTACGTAGCCGACCTCGAGGTCGCGGAGAACTTGCCGCGATGATGTAGACGATGACGCTGGGGTGTCGACGATGACCTGCATCGACGGGCGTCGGGCGGAAGATGGCGAGGTGCCGACGGCAGGAGTGGGGTGCGCCGGCGGCAGAGGGGGAGGTGGCGTGGCGGCTGCAGGGGCTGAGACGACGTCGTCCAGGCTCCTCAAAAGAGTTACCTCCGAGCACTCGCAAACATACAGAGCTTAACGACAACCCCCGGTCAATCAGATCGAGCTGAAATCGCAGGGGGTAGATCTTATCTGGAATCCCGCAGGGCAACGGCGCCCGGCGGTATAGCTTAGGTGGAGAGAGGGGGCAAAAACGGGCGGAGAAGCAACTCGGCCGGCCTGCTATACAATTAGTTGTATTTTCTGTAATTAATCCAATTAATATGCCTTGCTATATAAAGGGGGGAGGGGGTGTGCAAACTCCCTAGCTCCCCCATGTGGGACTAAACAAAGGAGGAGGGGGGGGGGGGGGGTAGCGCACCCACATGGGCTGGCCGAACCAGCCATGGGGCCCACCCCCCTTTGGTGGTGCGGCTCCCCGTCTTGGGCCCTCTTAGGGCCCATGTAGGTGGGAGCCCCCTTTTTCCTTTATTTAATTAATATTAAATTAATATAAAATATAATTAATTCAAAGTTAATATATTTAAATACTATTTAATATCCCGTGACTCCGAAACAATTTCCGAACCACCCGAATAACTTTCGGACATCCCTAGAACCATTCCAGACCTTCCCGGAACTCCTTCCGGACCACCGGAACTCTTTCCGGATCATTTCCCTCTCTCCAACAAAATCCTATATTAGTCCAGAACCTATCTCCTGGTGTCGTTAAGACCTTAAGTTTGTTACGCTACGGTTCGAGAACACTCCAGACATGGTCGAGACACTCCGCTCACCAATGACCGTCAGGGATACCTGGATGTATATGACGGCCCCTGTGCATTCTACGAATATCGTCGTTGAACCATAAATATGATATTCATTCCCTTTGTTTCTGCGATACTACCTTGTCCGAGATATGATCGTAGACATACCGATGTCTTTGTTGTATCTCGTTACCGACAAAGGTTATTAACTCGTCTGTGATATTACATCTTCATGACCTAGTCATAAGCTGCGCAGCTACATAGATGTAATCTCACCGAGTGGGCCCAGAGTATCTTTCCATTACAAGAATGAACAAATCCCGCTCTTGATCCGTACGTCTCGATGCTCTTTCGGAATACCCAAGATGGACACCGTTATTGTCATGCTATATAAGACACAACGTTTGATGCTCCCAAAGCACCCCTACGAAGCATCAATAAGTACGGTCTCACGGTCTAAGGAATAATCTATCATATTCTTATCTATTGCAAATGACAAACATCGTAATACGATCTTATTGCAATACTTTGCGTATGTCCATCATCTTATTCAACTAACAAGATGACTCCACTGTCAACCGACGTCATTGTCCTTGATCGAGAATCTCGATCAATTGTTGCCCAATGGACTAGCTCATATAGAGGCTTACTAGGGACCTGGTTGTCTATGTATCACACATGTATTAATAATTCCGATTAATACAGTTATAGCATAATACACAAACCTATTATAAACTTATGAGATAATGCAATAAATACTACTTATTTATTTGCCTCTAGGGCATATCTCCTTCAGGACACCTAGCCAACTTGTAATAGAAGAGGAGACTAGTATGTATCCAACTAGGACTCTACATGTAAGCCGGCCCCTTCCACCTATACAAGAAGGGGCAAGGCGTCCCAAGAGGATACACGCTCAACACACCAATCCCACCACCTAGACAGGCAAGCCATACACAAGAGAAGAGTCGCCTCATACGGCGACTTCCACCAAGAGCATACGGAATAGATCTAGCCACAAACAACACGTAGGGGTATTACCGGATGCTGTTTCCCGGGCTCTGAAGCTGTCTAAATCTTGTCTTTCGTGTGCTAACCCACATCGATGATGCCCGCGCGGACATAGCCCCGTATAAATCGTCTCCGGATGATATTGTTGATCTATCCCATCAACAGTAACCGTTTTACGACAAGTTGTCTTTCCACTCTTACCCTTTACTAGAAAAAATATCTTCATTTCTCATAGACACTGAAAAATATACTTAACGTTTGTTCATTGATCCACACAAGGATCACTCTAGAACCTGTTCTTCAACCAAGAACTCGGGGCACACCAAGTTGAGCTTTCAGTCTGATAGAATCTATGTCTGATACATAGAGAATATCAAACATCATTTTTCTATCACTGAAAATGCCAAGATAAACTTAATATTTTACCTAGCCATACAAGCAAGAATCTCTTTCTTCGCTTGTTCTATTCTGAAACACTTCAGAATCTTAACTTAGAAAATATTCCGACCTAATGTTATTAAGCCCCTTACGATCTATACAATTATAGATTGGATGCCTAATACTCCTAACTTCATTCAAAGAAAACTTAATCACTTGAATAATCCTTTACACTCTACTAGAGGATCTGTGTCATTTAATATGTCTTTACATACAAAATCACGGATGACACCTAGCTCCCACTCAAATATGCCTTCCGCATATAAGATCAAGGAAAGCTACTTAGCTCCCACTCAAATATGCCTTCCGCATATAAGATCAAGAAAATCTACTTTGCTCCCACTCACTTCTTTGCAAATGCAAGTTTCTTCAACTATTTTGGACAACTCCAAAATCCTTTGATCACATCATCAAAGTGAAGATTCCAGCTCCGGTATGCTTGCTTCAGCCCATGAATGGACAACTGAAGTTTGCATACATGTTTAGCATCCTCAGGATCACCAAACCATTATTGTACTGATTACAACTCTTTCTTAATGACACTATTAATAAACATAGTTTCCTTATCCATCTATCAATTTCTCATTTGAAATTAGTAATTCCTAAACGACCCATAATAGATTTAGGCTTCGCCACTTGAGACAAAATCTCGTTGTGGTCAACTTTTGAATTCAACTTTTGAATCCGTCGGAATTGTTTCACGCCAAATCGATCCTTATCAGTATCTACTCTCTCATAAAATTCCATATTCTATTAACAGCCTAGATGCCATCAAGAAGATCTCCCAAGTCATTACCTGGTAATCGTACATGGATTTTATCTCGGATTATATATAACTCATAGTCATTTCTCGGACTTAGGTCTACCATCTCTTCTTCTTAGTTCGTAGGTCTGTCATATTCCATTAACACGACCTTCATAACAAGATTGTCGTAACACACAGTGTGGAACACAACCTCGTACGCCTACGTTCTTAGTATGAGCTCAGAGCATCATGATCTTGTATCATCAGCTTCTTTCAAGCTGTGGAGCATGACACCGAAAACACTTTTGGTTGCGCCACTCTGATGTCTGGAGAGAAAGTTCATTAACTTTTCCTTGCTCTACTTTCTTTCCCACTTATATCATTGGACAAGAAACTATTTCTTTTGCAAGGTATATTCCGGCAACGATTTTGCCTATGTCGTGAGACATGTACCCAACTAACTCTTTAGATATGGTACACTACATGAACGGATAGACATCGCCTAGAGGGGGGGGGGGGTGAATAGGAGATTTAAAACTTTTTCCGAGGAGCCGGAATATCCGGTCAAGAATGACCCGGAAATTCCGAGGAGGCGGAATATCCGGTCAAGAATGACCCGGAAATTCCGGTATGCTTGATAAAGGCGGAATAAAACTAGAGGTTTACTTTAACAAGCATACAACCTAGATATATAAACTAGGCTCACCTATGTGCACCAACAACTTAAGCTAAGCAATACAAGTAACAAGATGATAGCAAGATATATGACTTCAAGCACGAAGGCTATCACAATGTAAAGTGCATAAGTAAAGAGCTCGGGTATAGAATAACCGAGGCACGCGGAGACGAGGATGTATTCCCGAGTTCCACCCAAAGGTGTACGTCTCGTTTGGAGAGGTGTGCGCAACCACAACAGGTTAGCCGCAACGCCACAAAGGCTCACCTTCTTCTCCTGATGAACTCAACCACAAAACGTTCGAGTTCACCTTCCACTATTGATCTCATTTGGTGCGGAGATCGAATCCCGTACAACTCTTGAGGCACACACCCACAACTTAATTGGGGGCTCCCAAGTCTTGAGGCACACACCCACAACTTAATTGGGGGCTCTCAAGTGACCACAAAAGATCTTGACCACAAAAGGTCTTGGCCACAAAAGGCCGGCCACAAAAGGCGTCTAGGGTCCAAAGACCTAAGAGTAACAAGCTCACAAGTATCACCACCACGAATCCTCGTGGAGGGCTCAAACCGATGCAAATGCAATGGCAAGAGCACACGAAGTGCTCAAGTCCTTCACTCTCAAATTCCAACACAACAACAAATGTTTATGGAGGAATAAGAGAGGAAGAACAAAGGAAACCACAAAGGAGTCAAATCCTTCACTCCCAAATCCCAACAAAAGCAACTAATGCTTATGGGGGGATAAGAGAGGAAGAACAAAGAGGAAGAACCACAAAGGAACTCCAAGAACTAGATCCACTAGGTTCCCCTCACTTAGAGGAGAGATTGATTGGTAGGATTGTAGATCTAGATCTCCTCTCAACTTTCCCTAAAGAATATGGAAGATTCAATGGAGGGATTGAGAGGGAAGTGAGCTTTCCAAGGTCAACAATGGAGTAGGAGAGAGGGGAAAGTCGTGCTGCCTTGGATTAGCTGAGGAGGAAGAAGGGGAGGGGTATTTATACCCCTCCAGGAAATATAGCCGTTGGCTGTTTCGACACTCGGAAATTCCGGTAAAAGTGAGACCCGGAATTTCCGGTCATCCGGAAATTCCGGTCTAGAGAGACCCGGAAATTCCGGTCACCCGGAAATTCCGGTCTAAGAGAGCTCGGAAATTCCGGCTGGAGTCAGAAGCAAAACCAAACTTTTCCTTAGCCATTTCTGGAGGACTTTTCTGGGGGCACTCGGAAATTCCGGTATATGGAAATTTCCGAGCACAATTTCCGACTAGAGTCAGAACCCTTTTTCTCCTTTCCTTAGCCATTTTCTTGGATGAGCTGGGAACCGGAAATTCCGGTGGGGCGGAATATCTGGCCCCAATAATCCGAATCAGCAAAACACCGAAACGAAAACTGCTATAACTTTTGCAAATGAACTCCAAATGAGGTGAGACCAATTTTGTTGGAAATATTGCATCCCATAAATAGAGTAAAATCTCCACACATGGCAAGGTGTGGGACTTTCCTGAAGGAAGAACCGGCAATATTTCCGCCACCGAAAACGCAACAAGTTGTCCAAAGTAAAACCGATTTCGATGAACAAGAGCTTGACATGGAGATGAACCAAGATCTAACTCCTCACCAACATAAAAGCCAAATAAGAACCAAGAAACATGATATGCCAAGTATGCAAAGGTTTGAGCTCTCCACAACGATGCGATCAAGTTACTAACTTGAGAACCCCTCTTGATAGTACGCCTATCTATCCTATAGCCCTATCAAGATCATACCTTTGCCTTGAGCATTCCACTTGAGTTGGATGATTACTATCTTGATCTCTTCAAGTGGATCATCTTTCTTGATTGCGCGTCCAAACACTTGCTTGATGAAGACTTCTCCAAATACTCCCTCATGCTCACAATGGGAGAGACTCGCTAAGCTTCGTCTTCATGTATCCATTGCAAGCATCAAGCATAGGATCTTTTCGAGAAAGCTTCTCTTGGTCTTGCACAACTCATCTTTTCTTCACTAAGATGATGTCTTGAATCTTCAAGACATACTTGCAATAAGCTTCACTCAGCACATAAGCTTCAAGAGTCCAACACATGAACTCCACAACTCCATGGACATGATCTATAATGATATCTCAAGGTAAACATTAGTCCATAGAGATTGTCATTCAATTACCAAAACCACACATGAGGGAAAATGCTCTTTCACTACAAAGATTAATCCATTTTAGGTTTGATCACATCGAAACACTAAATTACTGAAACGATAATCTAGACTTAAAGCCATGCCATCACTTATATGGTATTGTCTCCATGGATTCAAATGGTTTCCCTATTATCTAACGTGAATGTTGCGTTTCTACCATATGACTCTAATGATCACAGTAATTTGATAAGAGATTTATTTACCACACACTATCCGATAGGATGCGATTACAAAGTCCTAGCATACGATAACACTATGGTCTTCCATGCGACGTAATTTGTGGAACTCTTCTCACAAGTATTCCAATGATATGCCAACATTATAACTCAAATCTTTATTTCCTCGATCTGTATCGCGAGAATTTGATTTTCTTGTTAAATTTATTTCTACTTCATTTTGAACTTGTTTGATCGAATCAAACTTTCAAGACTAACATTGCCTAAGGGGATATCCATATATCTACTCGGAATATTCATGAAGTCTATGAAATAAAGACTTCCACTACACGTTAAACTAGTTCATTGATTCACATACACCCATATGCACGATTCTTAACAACTTATACTCAAAACGTTCAGTGAAGTTCACGAAATAAAGGTCTCCACTACATGTCAATTACTTCATTGATCCACATACATCTATATGCATGACTATCAATAAGTTATATGCCCGTTTTCAGAAAACGGTGTCTTACTTATCTTGAGTGTCAAAAGATCAAATCTAAGAACTTGTAGATCCATCCGTTATGGAGCTAATGCATTGACTATAACATTGACATGAATTAAACGGCAGTGCCACACATATGTGGTGTCTTTATTAAGTTTGTATCCTTTGGCATTAATATTATGAATGTGGGAGCTTCTACCATCTAAATTCAAATCGGCATATGATCATTACTTTATAAATATAGGATCACAAATTTGTCACTAACAAATATGAACAATTGTCTCGCTAGAGGAGACACAATTATAACGATCATACCAACAGGCGATCATAAAGAATTTATTCAATGGTAGATCTAGAGGGAGAGTGTCTATGGCCATCACAACGATTTGTCTGCCATTTATCAACACGCAATGTCGCTTCATCCTTCCAAGCTACTCAAGTAGTAAATTTGGTTTTCATAAAACATGACTAGTATAAAAAACTTAGTCACTACTGCGATAAAACATTCATAACGTGTATATCATATATACACCATCATCATTGATGACTTCCCGGCGATCTGTTTCATCTTCTTGATACTTCCAACGTAATCAAGAACCATAAAGGTGAACGATTTCCCTTTGCATGACATAGTCTATGACAAAGCATTTGCACCTGGCAACGTCGTCTGTCATCCAGTGATCGAGCTGAGCGAGGCATCTCAATGCCATCAAGTATGGCCAATGTCATCAAGTATGACTGCCACGTGCTCCTTCAATGTGTGTATTCTCTTCCATCTTGGTTGAGAAGAAGAACAGTCAACGTACTGATAATCTTCATGAACCCAACTTTAGGGGTATCCCGAGTTTAGCGATCATCTCATATGTTCGCGATCTAAAACCTCGTACCCACCTTTAGTTCTCTATGGCAGAGATCATAGCATACACTGGACTATGATGATATCATCCGCACAAAACTTGATAATCCAAATTATCCTTTTGTTAGCGGAATCTCCGGGTTTATCTCCTAGCGGGTATTGTATCACAAAGAGCTAACGGTTCAAACAAGGAGTATCCTTAAGCTAAAGTATAAAATTATGAAGTTTGGACCCAACCTTTTAAGTTTCTCAATCATAGGATTGCACCTAATTTTAAAGTACTTTTGCATTGCTTAATATCTACAAAGGTTTTGCAAAACAGACTTTGTTCATTATATTTTGAGTTCTAGTATTTTAGAAAATAACTCCAAGAACTCCCACTCAAACGAACATCCCTCCTGGTCATTTCAGCGGTTACACGACCCCATCCATTGCGCAACCCCTCATCGTTAGAGCCGGCAACACAACCGATCACAACAACTTTGTGACTCATGCTTGACCTTTCGGCCTCTGTGTTCCGAGGTCATATCTGCATATGCTAGGCTCGCCACAATAACCTTCAACGAACGCGCGTGCAACATGGCTTACGCCCACTGTATGCGAACGACGATATGTCTGGCACCCGATCGTCACGACCTGCCTCATAACGTAGAACTTTCTTGGTGGTGCACGTCAAAGGAAGAACACTAGTAGTATTTTGAAGCGATCATCTTATATATAACTACCGTCGTGTAACTAATATATACTAATATATATAATCACACAATATAAGATGCACTCAAAACATCAAATGTTATGCGATGTGATATAGTCCATTGCGCCAAGGTCTTCTTGGCGCCCGCAATTCATAAACAATTTAATAAACCTACCTTGACCTTATCACATTGCCCCTGCAAAATAAAGTTAGACGCTTCTACTTTATCTTTTGCATATTTTACGTGGCTTGGGTCTGTCGTAAATAGAACCATTTCATATCTGCGAACCTTATGACCACAACAACGATCCAATAATTGCATCTTTAAGCATTCCTTTCGGGCCCTCCATTTGAAATGCAAAGCCAACTAAATAGAGAGAAACTGCACCCGCCAGCCACAGATACGGTACAAGCCGTATGTCAATAGTGGAACCAGTCTTGCGTAAGCGTACGCGTAAAGTCGGTCTGGGCCGCCTCATCAACTCGATGCTGCTGGAATCACAAGTGCACGCTAGATGGTAGCAAATAACAGGAACGGTGCTCACGTGAAGAACACAGGTTCTAACAACGTACATCTATATCTACGATAGATCGGCTCTGATACCACTGAAAGGGGATCGCAAGCAGAAAACAAAAAATTTCCTAGCAACAATATCCTTAAACTAGCCAAGATCTATACTGTCGTGGGATTGTCACGGCAGATGTTACCCGGAGGTAACTTGAGATGAGGGGCATGGTGGCTTCTGACATCAGGAGCTTGTCTAGCATGGCGTGGGGAAACAAGGGTTTACCCAGGTTCGGCCCCTCGTCTTGAGGTAAAGACCTACTTCCTGCTTCGGCTTTATTGATTAGGGTTTCGGGACTCGGCGCCTTAGCTTCCGGGTCTCGAGATTACAATGTGTCTCTCCTATGACTTGTGTCGATTGAACTTAGCTCTCTAGGAACCAGGAGACCCCCTTATATAGGCGGCGGGTCTCGCTGGAGGTACAAGGCCGGGTTCGGGTTCCTATCATACCCGGACTCTACTCTAAGTCCTCTAGGCCTCTTCTATCCTTAGCGGGACTCCATCTTGTACTTGGTCTCCAGCCTTCTGGATCCTTCTTGCTTGCGGGCCAAGGCACACGTTGCGCA
Source organism: Poa annua (assembly GCA_026929855.1). Lineage (NCBI taxonomy): Eukaryota > Viridiplantae > Streptophyta > Magnoliopsida > Poales > Poaceae > Poa > Poa annua. Next base: position 48,934,245 of record CM049430.1, read on the forward strand.
CGGGCTCACGTATCACCCGGCCCATGTCTTTAGGCTTGATCCGGCCAAGGCTCATGCCAGGCTGGCTTATCTTCTATGTCGGTGGGCCTGCCGGGTTATGATCCCCCCAACAGTAGCCCCCAGGATAACTTGGATGTCAGACTGGACTCGCTTCACCTTTGCACCTTAGAGCATGTTTCTGGGGGAAGCCGTCAGTCCTTTCATCCGGGTTATCTGAAACGATAAACAACTTATTAAGCAAGCAGGCTTTCGGGTTATCCGCTCAGCCGGCTTGATACTTGGTCAACTGCTCGTAACCCGGCCACCACTTGCCGGCTTTCACTTCTCCAAGCCTTTGACTTCCTCCTTTCTTTATTCTTTCTCTTCTCTTTCGGTCAATCTTCTCGGTCAATGACATATTTAATGTCAAACCACGTGCGAAAATCGAGGAGACAATAACCACCTCGGGGAAGTTAAGATTTTTTCAGGAATATCTTCTGCCTGTTGGATCTTGTCCCCCATAAATAATTATCATCTCTTTATCTTCCCGCTTTTGCCCTTAGGTCAACCCCAAAAGTCTATAAATAAGGGTCCTGGGTGGAAAAAGGAGCTCACTCTCTCCCGAGCTCTCCGCCTCCTTCTTCCTCCTCGCGCACGCGCCTCGAGCTCCCCGAGCTGTTCTTCTTCCTCGAGCCCTCCGTGACCGAGCTTCCCGAGTAGTTCATCCACAAGATCCGAGCGAGGAACTCCAGCCTTTCATCACACCGTTAGATCCAGATCCTTTCCCTCCTTCCCTCGGTAAGATTGCACCTTTGAACTTCGTATTGCCGATCTCTTTATCCTTTGAGTTCTTCGGACGAATGAGTGTTCTTTGTGTTTATGATGCACTCCTCATTATTTTTGATTTTCCGAAGCTCCTTAGATCCATTTTGGCTCGCACCCTTCTTCTCTCCACTTTTTTTGCTGTGATCTTGGATGTTCTTCTTCTTCTCGGGCTCACCATGATGAAACGCCTTGGTGTCGCTTGATCTCCCCTTTATATGTTTATTTTCTTCCCTTTCATAGATCCGAAATAATATCTTATTCCTTTCATTTCCTGTTGCAGATCTCCGGCTTTCATCCACCAAAATGGGCTTGAAGTCTGCAGCTCAGCGTGCTCCCAAGAAGGTGAAGGGCACACCCTTCGCCGGGTCTTCCAGCAAAGTCGCCGCCGAGAAGGCAAAGCGTAAAGCCGGGTGCAACTAGGGAAAATCCAATGTCCGAGAAACCCGGCTCCAGGAGACTCTGCCGCAGCCCGGACCCGGCGAGGTAGTCCTCTTCGCCGATCACATTCCCCGGGGTTTCAAACCCCCGGGTTCTCTTTTCTTCCGCCAAGTCCTGGACTACTTCCAGATTCGCCCTCAAGACATAGCACCGAACTCAGTGCTCAACATCGCTCACTTTGTCGTCCTCTGCGAGGCCTATCTCGGCATCGCTCCCAGTCTCCCTCTCTTCCTTGAGTTTTATTACTGTAAGCCCCAACGGGAATACACGGCGGGGCCTCTTGTCTCCTGCGGCGGGGTCACGATCCAACGCCACCGCAACATCATCTTCCCCGGTGTGGTCCTTCACTCACACCCGAAGGACTGGAAGAAGACTTGGTTCTACTGCCAGTCACTCACTCCTGAGGGTGAGTCGGCCCTTTCCGACTTTCTAGCTGATAGGCTCACCCTCCACGAAAACATGAATTCCTTCACCTCCCCGGCTGACCGGGAGGCCATCAAGCCACTGGTTGGCCGGGTTTGCGCCCTTCTTGCCCACGGGCTCACGGGTGCGGACTTGGTCAGATGTTGGGTAGGATGGCACATTATGCCGCTCAGCATCCGACCCGGTCTGATGTGCCACTACTCCGGGTCTCCGGATGATCCAATGCGCTTCAACAAGGCGCATGAATCAGAGGAAGCGTTGATCCGGATCACCCAGAGGATAGTCAACGAATCCCCCGATGCTCTGAGGAACGCCGGCTTGCCGCCTTTCTGTGCCGCCAATCCCTTGAAGCCGGTAATTTCCGTTTCTCCTGTCTTCTTCCTTATGTTTTAAATCTTTCTCTGGGTCATAACCTTGAATCTCAGAGGCGGACGATACCTGGTGGTCCGCGACTCTACCCTCCTCGCCCGACTCTGTTGATGAGTCGGGGAATGATGTTGAAGAGGCCGGCTCCAAAGACGGCGTGGAAGAAGAGGAGGCAGAGGAAGGATGCCGACCTCCCGGCTCTTCCTTGACTTAATGGATGCCGACCTTCGGGAAAGCCGGTCTCCCTCTATTGATGAGACAAATATATCAGATACGGTCCTTCCGTCCGCGGACCCGGCTCCCCTGGCTACCAAGAGGAGGCTCCGCTCAGACTCCGCCAAGGTAATTCCAATGTGCTTGGACTTGTCTTCTTTTCATACTTTTGCTCTAATCCTTTTTTGAATGTGTCTTGTGTTTTTAGGAGGAAAGGGAAGCTCGTCGTCAAAAGCGCCGGCTTTGATCCTCCGATTCTGACCAGCCACTCTTTGAAGGTATTTACCGCAACCCGACTCCTCGCCGGGTTAACCCTCCACAGAAGCACCCTTCAGTTCTTTATCCTTTAGCCAGGACTGAGCGGAGGTCTAAGTCTCGGTCTCTCTCAGTGTCTGCTGATTCGAGCGATGATCTTTTTGGCGGCTTTGCTGTCAACAAGGGGTATGTCTCCTTTCTCTCACTTTTCCTGTTACTTGTTTGTCTCTGTTGTAACCTTCTATGCAGAGCTCACACTATGCCCACGCCTCCTCCGGCTGTGGATGAAACGGTTGTTACCTCGCCTCTCCGATCTGAAGGAGGAGTCGCTAAGCCGGCGACGCACCCGGCTTCTCCCCGGACATCTGGCTTACCGGATGTCGAGATCACCGGCTCTGCCATGGGCGACAAGCCCATCGACTCCCGCATCGCCAAGACCACCGCGCCGGGTGCCACAACTTCGAAATCTTCAACCGGCAATGCCTCCGGCTTCCAGTCCTATAGGGACTTGGATTTGACAGCTCCCTTCGGATAGCTTCATAGGCGTGTTGGGGAGTCGCGCCAGGCGGAGGACAGCGTCTTGGCTGAACTCCAAGAGAAGTTTGAGGTATGCATATATATCTCTCCTGGTCCCCAAGTGTCGGGTTATCAGCTTGTGATGACTCGGGACTTCCAATATGACTCGCTTGATAAATGTAGTTCTTGTTGAGTAGTCCCCAAGAGTCGGAATGACCGCTTGCGGGATTCCGGGTCTTGATTTGCTTTCTTGCCTTTACTTTCAGCTGAGTAGTCCCCAAGAGTCGGGTTATTGCCTGCGATACTCCGGGTCTTCTTGTTGAACTTTCTTTTTGAGCCCATAATTGAGTAGCCCCCAAGTGCCGGGTCTTAGCCAGCGCGACCTGGGACATATAGCAATTTCGGCTTTCTTATTCTTACTCGCCATGTCCTAATCCTTTACTTGTGTTTCTTGTTTCAGGACCAGACCCGCCAGCAGGACCATGCTCTTGACGTTGTCAAGGGGGATTTGGAATCGGAAGCCGGCCATCATGTCGGCCTTGAGAAGAAGATCGCCAAGCTTGAGAAGAAGCTCGACGAAGTTGCTGAAGGAAACTCCCTCCTCCATCGAGCATGAGACCAGTTGGACGGAGCAACGTGACAAGTTGCAGGAGGACCTGAATGCCTCCAACGCCAAGTATACAAAGCTTGTCGCGTTTCTCTGTGAGATGACCACCACGCTCTTCGGTAAGCCGGCTCTGTTTTTGACTGTCTCGCTTGTCATAACTTGTTCTTCCGACTTATACTTCTGGCTTTCTTATTTCAGGGTCTTGGAACCCTATCTGCAAGCTTGAGCAGGAGGGAAAGCTCAAGGCCGTCTATACCCTTGTGCAACAACTATATTATGGGGCTGACAAGGCGCTGATGGCCTGTCACAGCTAGGAGAAGCCGCCCACGACTCAGGCCAAGTTCCTCCAACAACTACATGTCTTGCCGGCTTGGCTTGATAACTAGAGGAGGTCTGCAGCTCGGCGCGCTTCGATGCGCATTTTGGCTGTGACCAAGGCGCATTACCCGGACGTTGACACGGAGCTTCTCACGAAGGGGTGACCCTGTAAGAGTGACGGGATGTAACGCCCAGAGTTTTACCAAATTAGTTTTTGTTTGTTTTCTTTTGCATAGTCATGACATTGCATTTGTCATATCATTAATTTAAATTGTTGCTTTTAAATTCAAACTCCATTTAAATTATTTTCCCACAATTAAATTCAAATTCATTTCAAATTAATTAAGATGTGTATTTCAAATCTTTTTGCAAATATTATAAAAATAGTTTATTAAATTGCCTATTTAAAACTAATTTTTTTTTGTAAAGTCTCCCAATTCATTTTCCTTTTCTATTTGGTTTTAAAAATAGAAAACAGGAAAGAAATAAAGAAAAAAAAGAAAAAATAAAAGTCAGAGAAGAAAACCTTCCTGGGCCGAAGCCCACTTACCTGGCCCATCTCCCCTCTCCCTTCCAGCCCGGCCCACCTCCTCCCTGTCGTCTTCCTCGCTTTACAGCGAGGCAGAGAAAGCTAGTCATGGCTGCCCCACCTCCAACCACTCCCCCTCTTCCTTTTAGCCGGCCCCTGTCCTCCGAACCCTAGCCTCTCCTCACCCTTCCTCCCATCGCGCCGCCGCCGCCTCCCCTCTTCTCTGCACCTCTTTTCCCTCTCTGTTTCTTCCACAGATAAGCACCACCGTAGCCAGATCACCGTGGAGCCGTCGCTACGGTGCCGTCGAGGGGGATCCTCCAACACCAGGAGCTGCGCGGCATCGTCGTCCACCTCTCTATGCAAAGAATCGCGCTAGGAGACACCGTAGTCGCCGAGTTCTTCTTCGTCTCCACCGTGGCCGGTGGGCTTCCGCCGCGCAATTCCGGCCACCCCTGCCTCCCCGAGACGAACGGCTCCTCCGACGACCCCCACGGTGAGCCCCGGTTTCATTCCCGCCGTCCTCCTCTCTCGTTTCTGGCCGGAAGCGCCGAATCCGTCCGCGACCTCCTCCTTCCGCCATGGCCGTGCCGGAGAGCACCAAACTCCGACCTTTCGGCTCTGTTCTTCTCGCTCCCCTCGCACACACACACCCGCCGCAACAGGAGCACACACCTGCACCCGAACGCCCGCCCCAGCGGCACCGATTCATGGTCGCCGGCGTCGATTTGATATACGCCATGTTCTGTCCCCGATCCAAATTCAGTTTCGTCAGATAGCGTTAGAGTTTAGTGTTAAATCCACTAGAATGGGTAGTCTGTCAACAACACGCCACCCCGCCCTACTGGTCTGCGCATCGCTTCATCCGTGCGCTTGGCATCGCGAGTTCGGTCCCTCTGGGAGCGATGGAATAAAAGCCCAATTTTTTCCTTTGCCCTCCCACTGACAGGCGGGCCCCCCTTGTCATGGACTCCCAGATAGAGAGAGGCGATGTAATCTTGCACAGAGCCCCCTGGCTCTCGGGTTTCGCACAGGAGCCCCTACCAGAAACTTTCCCATCACAGATAAGCCCCTGACACTTACAGAAATACCCCTAAAACTTGTTTTGCTAATAACTTTTAATTTATAACTCCAAATTAAATAATCTTTATATGTTTATTTATCAGAAAAATGCAATGGATATTAATATGCCGTTTTATGCCATTTTGCATCTTTTATTTTAATTACTTAGTGTAATTTAATTGTTGCACCTAAATAATTAAATATAGAATGTGTTGGGCTTTATTTAAATATTGCTCTATTCCATTTATGTTAATTGGATCACCCATGCCATGTGTTACCATGTTAACCAACATTTAATATTGTTAAGTAAATAAATAACTTGCACCTAAATATTAATTGTCGGGGTTGCTTTCCCACTTAATTTGGATTTAGTGCATCTCGTAATGCATCTTGCCATGTGATGCATCATTCTCGTATGATCATGCTGAATCTTTTGCCGTAGTCGTAAAATGCATCTTTTACGCTTTCCAGTGTTTGTTGCTTCTTCACGGACACATCTTGAGATGTGTGAGCAACGACAACATCTGCTTCCATGCGGGATTCCAGGCAAGCAAAGTTTGCTTGTTTACCTATACATTGTCTTTCATTCCTGCCGTTGATCTCTGCTACCCTAATATTCGATTCTTTATCGCGATCCCATCACATGTTTATCATGCAGTCTATACAGCTTTATCCCCACATCCTATTACCGTTGCATGTCTATCTGTTAGCCTTGCGAGTCGTAGTGCATGCTTAGAGTTTGTTGTGCGAGTCGTCTGTTGGTCTTTTATTTCACCTGCTTAATATGATAGATTGTTCTACCTTAATAAAATGTTGTCTTATGTTTGGGTATTATAATTAAAAAATAAGGCACCGGCGGAAGGCCTTGCGAGGTGCTTTGTTCTGCTAAGTGTCGACCTAGGAACTGAGATTTTGTCCTCGGATCAAATTTTGATCGCACTAACCACTTCTGGGAGGCCCTATGGAGCCCCCCTCGACTTTGAACGGATCTTCAACTTGTCCATGTGCCGCAACTAGTTCGGGGTTTCCATTTGCTCATATCCATGTGCATGATGATGATGATTGATGAGAGGTTACATGATACAGGGGGTCATATATGGGTGGTGCGCGTGAAGCGGACAATTCATACTATGGTTTGAGCCGCATGGCCCGTGGACACAAACTAATGTGTCCGCAATTGAGATTCAGCTGGACTCTTGACGCGGGTAACAACTCATATGGGTGGCACTTGCACTTGCTGTAGTGAAGGAATGAGTCGTGTTGAGAGGCCCTGATGCTTGCTTGGGTTGATCATGCGAGTATGGGTTCAGTAGTGCACCCCTGCAGGGTATAATGTTATCGATGAGCCGTGTACACGGTTATGGACGACTTGGTGATGATGCTGGCTAACAAGATCTAGACAACTTGCACCTAATTGATGTTAATTAATTTGACTAGTAACATAGAATTACTTTCACAACAAATGGTAACTAAAACTGTTCAATGTGTGAGTTTCCCGAATTGCTTCCTCATACTTGGTTGAGGGGGTTAATCCGAGAATGGGTTATGACTGGTGTTAGTTGTAGATGGTTATCTTATGCGCTCTCTTATCCCTCTCTAATTAGACGGAAGCTGTAGCGTGTCTCTTTAGGTTGCTAGTGCTGCTGCCGCTAAGTCCACCTCCCCTATATTTTGGGAGATGGTGTAGAAAGTAGGCAAATCCGTTTTGCTTGCCAGGGAGTGCCCTGAACCTCTTTCGGGTTGTGCTTTATGTGCAGTTGACAGGTTTGAAGTCTGACGACGATAGCTTGGGAATCCCTCCGGCTTGGCTTTGCAGGGATATGGCGCCATCGCTTATCTTCAAGACTCTCAGTCCAATTTGCTTTTTATCTGTAGTCGGATACTATTTTTGCTTCCGCTGTCATTTGTATCTTTGTATTGTAACATTTGTATCTTGACTCGTTCGAGTCGTTATTGTATATTATATCTTTTGTTGTATTTGTGGATGTATCGGAACTGTTGTAATGTTATCACAATTCCACCCACATAATGCGCATGTTTCGGTGTGCACATTTTTTCTGGTAGGCGACCTAAAATTGTCATTATGTGGATTTCGGCGGGAGCGCTTAAATCTACATAGTACCAATTTTGGGGCATCACACGGGACTCCTCTCATCAAGGAGGACATCAAGGCCATAGACGTGAAGACCCGGCACCATGCGACTGTGTTGACTGATAATCTCAGTTTGAGCACTTTCCAGGTGGGCTATACGGCAGGTGGGCTATACGGCTGAGGAAGCCAAACTTACTCCCAAAGAGTCGGTCTCGACGAGGCTTGATCTGAGCTACCGTGCTCCTCTTTCGACTCAGCCGGAGGCGGCGCCTGTGTCCGGGACTCCCGACGTGCGGACGCCTTCAGAAGAGATGACATGACCAAGGTAGGATACTTTAGGAAGCCAGAATTCACACTTGGAGAACTTGGCATAGAAACGGTGTTCTCGGAGTTTCAACAAGATAAGACGTAGATGTTCTCCGTGTTCTTCCTCGGTTTCAGAATAGGTAAGAATGTCATCGAGATAGACTACCACGAACTTATCGAGGTATTCCATGAAAACGAAGTTCATGAGACGTGAGAAAGTCGCCGGAGCATTTGTGAGACCAAAAGACATGACAGTGTACTCATAGAGACCATAACGAGTGGTGAAAGCTGTCTTTGGAATGTCTTCTTTGCGGATCTTGATCTAGTGATAACCTGACCTTAAGTCCAACTTGGAGAAAACTTTGGCACCAGCGAGTTGATCAAACAGGTCATTGATGCGAGGAAGGGGATACTTGTTCTTGATGGTTTTCTTGTTCAGAGGACGGTAGTAAACAACCAGTCGCTCAGTCGTGTCCCTCTTTTTCACAAACAGAGTAGGACAACCCCAAGGAGAAGTACTAGGTTGAATATGACCTTTACTTTCCAACTCCTCTAGCTGTCTCTTAAGCTCAGCTAGTTCTTTGGGGCCCATGTTGTAAGGACGTTTGGAGATAGGAGCAGTGCCTGGTTCTAGTTCAATAACGAACTCCACGGCTCTGTCAGGTGGCATACCTGGCAATTCTTCAGGAAAGACGTCAGGAAAGTCTCGGACCACCGGAATAGCTTCTATGGAAGGAAGAGGATCAACATTGGGAGTGAAAAGCTGAGCCGAAGAGGTTTGGTTTGGAGAATAGACTATTTGTCCAGAAGGATGAGAAAGAGTTACAGACTTAGTGGAATAGTGTATCTTAGCTTGATTGGCCTTCAACCAATCCATGCCTAGAATGACATCAATATCTGAATTGCCGAGAATTATTAGAGATGCCAAGAAGATATGGCCTCCAATTTGGATTTCATTGTCGGGGCTTATCTTGGACGAGTACATCTGAACACCGGGGGAAGTGACGCTAAGACCATTGGACATAGACTCGAAAGACAGATCATGCATTTATGCAAAAGCTTGTGATGCAAAAGAATGTGATGCGCCTGTGTCAAATAACACCTTAGCAGGAATATGATTAATAGGGAGTATACCAAGGACAACTTCTGGAGCTTCCTCTGCTTCATCAGCCCTGATGTGGTTCACCCGCGCAGCACGTGCCGGAGGCCTGTTGTTGGGGACGAAAGGCCTAGTCGGGGCAGGTGCGCGGACCATCGCCTGAGTTGGAGCAGGGCGAGGTGGTGGTGGAGGAGGACGGGTCTCCGGGTAGTTGTTGGAGTAGAGGCCCGGTTTTCCGCACTTGTAGCAGGTCACGTTGGGGCGAGCACCTGTTGGCCTTGGCGGTCCTCCGAAACCCCTCATAGCAAGAGCAGGGTTCGGTGGGCGAGGCGCGAGTCCTGGAGGTCCTGGCACGTAGGTAGCTCGTGCGAAGGCGTTGTTAGGCACCCATATCCGACGCTTCTGTGTAGGAGCGGCGGCGATTGACGATGAAGAAGAGTTGCTCTCACGAGAGTGCTTGCGCGACTCTTCGAAGATCTTGCGCCCATGCTCCTCATTGAGCGCGATGTTGATGAGGTCCTTGAAGTTATCATCCTTGACGAGGTTCAGCTTGTACTTGAGCGCGGGGTTGAAACCCTTGCGGAACTTGGCCATTTTCTTGACCTCAGTGTTCACATCATCTCCAGCGTAACGAGCAAGGCGATTGAACTCGCCATTGTACTCCATCACGTCCATCTTGCCTTGCGTCAGCGAGTTAAACTGCTCGCACATCCTGTCCATGAGACCTTCTGGGATGTGGTGGCGCAGGAAGGCTGTCTTGAAATCCCCCCAAGTGGTGACCACCCCGGGAGCTCTCATAGCCTGGAAGTTTTCCCACCATGAGGCAGACTTGCCCCTAAGCAGGTAGGACACGTAAGACACCTTGTCTTGTGTGACGCCCTAAAATCGGTACTATGTAGATTTAAGCGTTCCCGCCGAAATCCGCATAATAACGATTTTAGGTCACCCACCAGACATAATGTGCACGCCGAAACATGCGTATTATGTGGGTGGAATTGTGATAACATTACAACAGTTCCGATACATCCACAAATACAACAGAAGAGATAAATACAACAACGACTCGAACGAGTCAAGATACAAATAATACAATACAAAGATACAAATGACAGCGGAAGCAAAAAAAAAAGTATCCGACTACGGATAAGATGCAAATTGGACTAAGAGTCCTGAAGATAAGCGATGGCGCCATATCCCTGCCCAGCCAAGCCGGAGGGATTCCCAAGCTAACGTCGTCAGACTTCAAACCTGTTATCTGCACATAAAGCACATCCCAAAAGAGGGTCAGGGCACTCCCTGGCAAGCAAAACCGACTTGCCTACTTTCTACACCATCTCCCAAAATATGGGGTAGGTGGACTTAGCGGCAGCAGCACTAGCAACCTAAAGAGACACGCTACAACTTCCGTCTAATCAGAGAGGGATAAGAGAGCGCATAAAGTAAACATCTACAACTAACACCAAACATAACCCATTCTCGAATTAACCCCCTCAACCAAATATGAGGAAGCAATTCGGGAAACTCACACATTGAACAATTTTAATTATAATTTATTGTGAAAGTAATTCTATATTAGTAGTCAAATTAATTAACATTAATTAGGTGCAAGTTGTCTAGATCTTGTTAGCCAGCATCATCACCAAAGTCGTCCATAACCGTGGACACGGCTCATCGATAAGATTATACCCTGCAGGGGTGCACTACTGTACCCATACTCGCATGATCAACCCAAGCAAGCATCAGGGCTTCTCAACACGACTTATTCCTTCACTACAGCAAGTCCAAGTGCCACCCATATGAGTTGTTACCCGCGTCAGGAGTCCGGCCGAATCTCAATTGCGGACTCATTAGTTTGTGTCCACGCGCCATGCGGCTCAAACCACAGTAGGAACTGTCCGCTACGCGCGCACCACCCCTATATGACCCCCCGTATCACATAACCTCTCATCATCATCATCATCATCATCATGCACATGCATATGAGCAAATGGAAAACCCGAACTAGTTGCGGCACATGGACAAGCTGTAGATCCGTTCAAAGTCAAGGGGGGCTCCATAGGGCCTCCCACAAGTGGTTAGTGCGCTCAAAATTGGATCCGAGGATAAAATCTCAGTTCCTAGGTCGACACTGAGCAGAACAAAGCACCTCGCAAGGCCTTCCGCCTGGTGCCTTATCATTTAATTATAATACCCATATAAGACAACATTTTATTAAGGTAGAATAATCTATCATACTAAGCAGATGAAACATAAGACCAACAGACGACTCGCACAGACAACTCTAAGCATGCGCTACGACTCGCAAGGCCAAGAGATAAACATGCAACGGGTATTAGGTTGTGGGGACAAAGCTGTATGGGCTGCAGGATAAACATGTGATGGGATCGCAGTTCAAGAATCGATAACTAGGGTGGCAGAGATCAACGACAGGAATGAAAGACAATGTATAGGTAAACAAGCAAACTTTGCTTGCCTGGAATCCCGCATGGAAGCAGATCTTGTCGTTGCTCACATATCTCAACGTCGTATCCGCGAAGAAGCAACAAACACTGGAAGCGTAAAAGATGCATTTTACAACTATGACAAAAGATCCAGCATGATCATGAGAATGATGAATGTCATGGCAAGATGCAATACGAGATGCATTTAATACAAGTTAAGCGGGAATGCAATCCCGACAATTAATATTTAGGTTCAAGTTATTTATCTAGCCATTAACGTTAAATATTCATTAACATGGCAAGACATGAAATAGATGATCTAGTCAAATTAATTGAAATGGGGCAACAATAATGAATAAATGCCCAACACACCATGTTTATTATTTAGGTGCAATGAACAATTACACTAAGCAATTAAAATAGAATATGCAACATGACATATGAATGACAGATTAGTGTTCATTGCATTTTGTTGATCAAAATATATATTTAATTTGTATTATTTGGATAAGCAAAACAAAAGATAAGACATAAACATGAATGATAAACTAGAATAACAGAAAAAGAAAAATAAAGGAATAAAAGGGGTTCGGCCAAGAATTGAACTTGGGTCTCCTGGGAGTAGGCGAGAGGCTATTGCCATTGGCCCGAGCTAGGTGTTAGTGCTTGTTCCTGAACCGAACTTCTATTGTACTGTTTAGAGCGACGCTGGATCTGACCAAAATACAGAAAAAAGAGAGGAAAAGGGGTGGCCTGCGACGGGATCAGGGAAACTTGAACTCGTGATCTTCCAGTACGAAACGCAGGAGTGCAGCCACTTGTCTACGACCACGTTGATGTTAAGAACGGGAGTGTTGCCCATATAACTCGATGCGCGGAGGTTTAACTGAATCAAAATTCAGACTTGCACACACGTACGAGAACGGCGGACGGATCTCAACCGGTGACGATCTCCGGAAGCAGGCGGGGCTGAGGCGCGGAGAGAGCCGGAGTGGGGGGGCGTGCTGCAATGCGTAGGCGTGCTAGAGGCGTGGACTCAGGGGGGAGGTTCGAGCGGTAGCAGCCCAAGGCAGGAGCTCAAAGTCGCGCAGCCATGGCGGCAATAGCGGACGCTGGCTCGGGCGGACGCAGGCGAGGCGTAGGGGATGAAATCGAGCCGGGAAACAGCGGGAATCGAACCGAAAGCTCACCGGGAGGGTCCTTGACGAGCAGTTCTTGCCGGAGCGAGGCGGAGGCGATGAATTCCACGAGAAGGTGTCCGCGGTCGGAGGAAGAAGAAGCCGAAATTCGTCCGGCCCCGGGCGTTCCAGCAAGCTTCAGTGTACGGTGACGGAGAGGAAGACGAGGCGCAGCTCCGGCTGCTCTTTTCTTGGCTCAGGGGAGACCATGGTGACGGCGACCTTGGCCCTCTCTCTCTAACGGGAAGAAGCAGGGGGACAAGAAGATGAAACGGGGAAGGAGAAGGGTAATTGGCGGCGGCGCAAGGAGGGAGAAAGGTGCAGCGGCTAGGGTTTCAGGGGAGGGGGGTCGGCTAAGTAGGGGGAGAGAAGGGGAGGAGCACATGGCGTGGGGGCCATGGCTCAGGCTTGGTGCGTGTCGCTCTCTTCCGTACGAAGAAGACAGGGGGGAGTTGGGCTGCTGGTGGGTTGGCTTGGGCCCCAAAAGAGACCTGCTATGAATTTTCCTAATCCAGGAAAAATAGAGAGGGAAAAGAAAAAGAAATAAAAGAAAAGATAGGAGACTTTGTTAAATCTTTATTTATATTTAAAGTATTTTGTCAAATCTTTCCAAATACTTAGTTTTAGAGATTTCATAAAAATAGCAAGAGGGAGATGGGTTATTATTTGAGAAACAAAAATAGGGTTTGCACAAATAACATTTTTTTTATGTTATTTAGGAAAACATGCAAGCTGAGAAAAATAATGATGAAATGATGGCATGATGATGAAAAAGAAAAACAAACAGTTTTCTAATTGGGAAAACTCACGGGGCGTTACATCTTGCTCAGCCACGTGGGCGATAGCAAGAGTTCTTTCCATCTTGCGAAGCCAATCATCAGCTTCCAGTGGCTCAGTGGGGGAAGCAAAGTTCCTTGGGCCCAGACTGAGGAAGTCCTTGACGGTCACACGTGCATTGCCTTCATTGCGATGCCCGTGGTTGTTCTGGTAGGCTTGCTGCTCAGCCATTTGAGCCAGAACTTGGGTCAACTGCCCAAGCAACGCAGTGATCGGTGGCGGCTCATTGCCTTCCGTATTGCGGTTGTTCCTGGTGTTCGGGATCCTGGAGACATTGGATATTAGAACAGCAACAAGATACATAACGCCAGGAAAACTTGGAAAGTCGACTTCTTGCTCAGAAAACAGTTGCAAACAGTAGAATAACAAGGATAAGCTTCTCATAGCAAAGGTTCATAACCATACACTTAGTTAGCCATCAGTACAACCACCAAGGTTTCAGTACTACAAGGAAAACTACTAGTACAAAGTTAACCATCCGTACAACCAACACGGTTTCAGTACAAAGGATAGCTACTACAACAAAGGAAGAGATACAACTCGAAGACTAGCTCGTGCTTCCCTCGGAAGACGAAACTGTGCACCCCTCTACGGTGATGCGATGGGTGTAGAGACGATCGTAGTACACGTGGTACTCTGGCACAATGCGGCGAAACTCAGGGGAGTAGGCATCTGGCGTCGGTCTCCCATACAGTAGTGGTCCAACGTGGTCTGGAGAAGTAGTGATCAGAGGACCACGCTCTGGAGTGTATCCGCCCACAGCAGACAGGCGACTCGGAAAAAGAGCTGGAACCTCGGGAAAACGTCTGGTGTGACGTTCCCCCTGTCGTACTGACCCAGGTGAGAGAGTGCCCGCTGCAGCTGCTGACGGACTGCTGCTAGCTCCAAGCGTAGAGTCCCAGCAACTGAGTCTGAAGACTGGCCAAACTGAGCGGTCATGTCAAGAACATCGGTCTCGTACCGAGAGTCTGTGTAGGGGTGGTATGGAACGTAGCAGAACGGAGGGTAGTTGAAACAGTAGTAGTCCCTGCGCAGATCCAGCGCTGCATCATAAGCTGCCAAGTGTACTGCCATGTCCACAGTGGAAGCCTCAGCCACGGGCTTGTGCACAGTATCACCATCATCTCCCCTGATCCAAACAGTAGCTCTGTAGAAGGTCTGTCTGTAATCTCTAGGGATCTCGGACGCCTGATACTCCGGCTGAAAGCGGAAACCGACATAGTCAACCATGCCTCTGAGAAGCTTCGGGTAACCGGTAGTCTGCTCGCAGTGGGTCTTACGCACCACCTGATAGTGCGCCATCTACATAGCAGTTTGAAGTAGAAGTCAACCTCCGGAAACAAAAGGATTGATTGCACAGAAAAAATTGTACAATGACAAAGAGATGATTCCAGTGAAAGGTAGAGAACAACTGATTGATTCAAGATTGAAACTGAACATAGCCGAAGAGGTTGATAACTACCAAAACGACAAAAACAACCTTCAAACACCTGCAACTATGGTACTACGGAAAACCCAGAACACGTGATGTCCTAAATTTAAATTAGAGATGAGAAGGGAAAAATATCGTAACACTTCCTTACCAGAAGAACAGGGAGGGTGGGTGGGGAAAGAAGTAAAAGAACAGAATTCCTACTCTCACGTTTAAGATTTTCCTGATAACTACAAAAAAAATTCTAGACTCAAACAACGACCAGTAGAAGGGAACCTGAGGGCGTTTAAGCTCTGATACCAACTGTCAGACCCTGAATTCAGGCTACACAAACAAAGCGTATCGGTTGGGCCACACAACCAAGAGCATACTGGGAATACCAATCCCAGGAAACAGGCAGGCCAGGCTCGGAATGGATAATCGGCCGACAGCTCATGGCGACCCCAACGTCACATACGTTTCAAGATTGTGCACGCAAGAACCCAAAAAATCTTCCAACTCGTATACTTCAACCATACACACATGGTATACGAGTCGGATTTTTAACAAGTTGAAACCACAGAATAAACCTAAGACACAAAGAAAGGAAATAATTATCCAAAAGCTCTCACTGAGCAAAATATAGCGAATGGCACCAATCAGAGAACACATGTCCCAACATTACATCATGCAGTGGAAAACAAGCCGGTTTGAGTACAGACAAGAAGCAAAGGGCTCAAGGCCGAAACGGAAAAGAAGGCCCATCCACGCGGTCCACCAGGAAGAAGCCCAGGGGAACTCTAACTACTCGTCGTAGATCTCGTCGTCGAACTCCACGTAGTATCCACCCACCTGGTCGTA
Organism: Poa annua; assembly: GCA_026929855.1. Classification (NCBI taxonomy): domain Eukaryota; kingdom Viridiplantae; phylum Streptophyta; class Magnoliopsida; order Poales; family Poaceae; genus Poa; species Poa annua. Next base: position 48,950,001 of record CM049430.1, read on the forward strand.
CGAAGAATCCTCAACTGCAGAAAAACCACAGCCCGCGAATGGGTCAATACACCGAAGTGTATCGTACAAGCTTAAGCTAAAAGGTTACAAAACAGTAAGATTCCCAAAGTATGGGGGTAGGTGTACTTAGCGGCAGCAGCACTAGCAACCTAAAGAGACGCGCTAAAACTTCCGTCTAGTTAGAGGGGGATAAGAGAGCGTTTAAGTAGCCATCTACAACTAACACCAGCCATAACCCATTCTCGAATTAACCCCCTCAACCAAGTATGAGGAAGCAATTCGGGAATACAAACACGTTAACAATTTTAGTTACCATTTATGGTGTAAGTAATTCTATATTACTAGTCAAATTAATTAACAATGATTAGGTGTAAGTTGTCTAGATCTTGTTAGCCAGCATCATCACCAAATCGTCCATAACCGTGGACACGGCTCATCGATAAGATTATACCCTGCAGGGGTGCACTGCAGTACCCATACTCGCATGATCAACCCAGTCAAAAACATTAGGGCCTCTCAACACGACTCATTCCTTCACTACAGCAAGTCCAAGTGCCACGCATATGAGTTATTACCCGCGTCAGGAGTCCGGCCGAATCTCAATTGCGGACTCATTAGTTTGTGTCCACGCGCCATGGGGCTCAAACCACAGTAGGAACTGTCCGCTTCGCGCGCACCACCCCTATATGTCCCCCCTTATCAAGTAACCTCTCATCGAACATCATCATGCACATGCATTGAGCGAATGGAAAACCCGAACTACTTGCGGCACATGGACGAGCTGAGGATCCGTTCAAAGTCGAGGGGGCTCCATTGGGCCACCCACAAGTGGTTAGTACGCTCAAAATTGGATCCGAGGACAAAATCTTAGTTCCTAGGTCGACACTGAGCAGAACAAAGCACCTCGCAAGGCCTTTGAAAGAACATTTCTTAATCCCTAGTGTTTTGTGTGTTAGTTAACAATACCAATGATATACTAATCCTATTGCTAAGTATTTCAGTTTGGGTGAAATTCATATCACAAATCTTAAAACCAAATTGTAGATCTATACCTCTCTCTGTCGAAGCACAGGAGCATATATTTGTGGATCTATACCTCTCTCTGTCGAAGCCAATTCGACCCATGCACCCATTTGACTTTGCATCACTACAGAAGAAGACTGCTTTTTCTGAGGCCATCTATATTGTGAAGACCATGGGTTTGGAGAGATTGGCGCTCATCCGTTGTGCCTACAACGCGCAGCTCGTTATGCAGTTCTTCGCCACCCTAGTGATCAAGGGTGACTCGAAGAAGACAATGAAATGGATGACTGGGGAATCTTATTGTGAGTCCAACTTTGAGGAGTTTGGCAAGGTACTGGGCTACAGGTATGATGGTGATAATCCCCAAGGCACTCGCATGTGGGAGCCACCCCTGGATTCTCTCGGAACTTGCTTCCTTTGTATGATGTTCTTATGCGCATCCTGCGTGAGAACATTGCACCGAGTGGTGGCAACAATGATAATGTGGTAACCCCTCTCTGCAACCTGCTCCTTCACGCCAACCGCATTGTGGAGGACTCGGGCTCTGACACTGACTGGACAGTAGATGTGATGGATTACATCTACAATGAGATGTTTGAGGCTATGACCACCAAGGTCTCCATTCCATATGCTCCATACATCATGAAGCTTCTCCTGTTTAAGTTCCCCAACCTCAACGTCAGCAACAGTGATATGACGCCTCATGACTTCAAGAAGCTATATGAGAAGAAGACTGTGGTCAAGCCCCCTCCTAGGCCTTCGACTACATCAGCTCCAGGTGGATCTTTCATGGGTGATGCTAGGAGGGCTGCTGCTACCACTACTCATGTTCCCACCACTCATACACATGTCAAGAAGCTAAACTGGTTCCAGCGCAACATCCTCTGCATGAATGTGGACATTCGTAAGGAGCAATACAAGGCCTACAAGGATCGCCGTCAGCAGGACCACAAGCTTGACTTGATCCTTCACCATGCTTCTGGCTCCCCTGCTCCTGATGATCTGTCTGAGCCCCTGTCCTTTGCTCAGTGGAACGAGGGTTCCTTGGCTCCAGGACCTTGGTGGCAGCTCGTACACCACAGGTTATGACTATGATGAGGAGGATGAGGATGAGGATGAGGATGAGGAGGCAGCTGATGATGATGATGAGGACGAGGATGATGATGATGAGGAGGCAGCTGATGATGATGATGAGGAGTACCCCTCGGACTGAAGACTTCCATGGGACGTAGCATCGCTCTTCTTCCTTTTTGGCGTTTCGATGCCAAAGGGGGAGAAGTTGCTCTACTAGGACTTCTTCAGGGATTTGCAAGGGTCGGGCACAAGCTTATGCGTTTATCATTCATTTGCGCTTGTGTCCATTTATCGTGTTTTTTTTGTTACTTGTGAAACTCTCTTTTTGTCATTTGTGATATCTTTGTATTGAGACAATGATTGATGCTCATTATATTATGCTTGAGACTTGGAATTGATTGTGTTGGTATTCTCTTCATATTCTATATGCACAAGGTATGAAAATCTATCTAGTCTCAAGTGCTTCCATAATCTTTCATCTTGTCTCGTTTCTCCTTTGTGATATCTTGTGGTTATTGTTATAAAATTGCTCCTATCCTCTGTTATCTTGTGTTGCATACTTGCATATATTTAGGGGGAGCCATTTTCTGCCAAAAACATGATATTGCTGTTTGTTTCTTTGCAAATCTTGGTATTGTCATCTAACACCAAAAAGGGGGAGATTGAAAGAACATTTCTTAATCCCTAGTGTTTTGTGTGTTAGTTAACAATACCAATGATATACTAATCCTATTGCTAAGTATTTCAGTTTGGGTGAAATTCATATCACAAATCTTAAAGCCAAATTGTAGAGAAAAAGAGTTTCTGGAATTCTTCAGGGACCCGGATATTCCGGTTCCCCAACCGGATATTCCGAGTCGACCCCAGAAATTTGGGTAAGTCAAGTTCAGAAGTGGCACTGACCTCAATCGGAAAATCAGCCCGGAAATTTCAATGACCCGGATATTCCGGTTCACCAACCGGATATTCCGGTTCACCCACCGGATATTCCGAAGCAATCTCAGGAAAATTGGCTAAGTCAAGATTCAGAAGTGGCACTGACTTCAATCGGAAAATCAGCCCGGGAATTTCAAGGACCCGGATATTCCGGTTCACCAACCGGATATTCCGAGTCAACCTCAGGAAAATTGGCTAAGTCAAGAATCAGAAGTGGCACTGACTCCAACCGGAAATTCAGCTCGGAAATTTCAAGGACTCGGATATTCCGAGTCAACCGAAGAAAATCGACTAAGTCAAGTTCAGAATTGGTTCTGATCTCAACCGGAAATTCAGCTCGGAGATTTTCAAAGGCCCGGATATTCCGGTGGACCGGAATTTCCGGTGCAACTTATACCGGAATTTCCGGTTGACCAAGACAGCCAACGGCCAGATTTTAAGGGGGAGTATAAATACCCCCTCACTCACTCAAGAACATTTGAGCTCTCAGACTTTCTCTCTCCTACCATTCTTGAAAGCTCAATTCATCAAGATCTCCCAATCCCCCCACCCAAACTCATAGATCTTTGGAGGATTGGAGGAGAAGGCCCAGATCTACATCGTCATCGAAGGGATCTTCATTTCTCCCCCATTCATTTGGGGATTTCGTGGCTAGGGTTTCCGGTGGGAAAACCTAGTTCACCATTGTTGTACTCTTGGTGTTACCTTGACCTCTTGTGGTCCTTGACCTGTTGTGGTCCTTCTTGGGAGCCCCCAATTCAGTTGTGGGTGTGTGCCTCAAGCGTTTGTAAGGGATTCGATCTCCGCCCTAAAAGGGGATCAATAGTGGAAGGTGGACTCGAAACCTTTGTGGTTGAGTTCATCGGAGAAGAAGGTGAGCCTTTGTGGCGTTGCGGCTAACCTGTTGTGGTAGCGCACACCTCTCCAAACGAGACGTACACCCTTGGGTGGAACTCGGGAATACATCTTCGTCTCCGCGTGCTTCACTTGGTTCCCCTTACCCTTTACTCCCTTACTTGCTTCTTCTTATTGCTTAGATTCTCATTTAGGTAAATTCACCGTAGTTGCATATCTATCTAGAGAATTTACCTTTGAGTTGAGCCTAAAATTAAAAAGACCTAAAATTTGTAATAGCACCTATTCACCCCCCCCCCCTCTAGGTGCCGGATTCCCGTTCAGCCTTCCGCCTGGTGCCTTATATTTTAATTATAATACCCCAACATAAGACAACAGTTTATTAAAGTAAAACAATCTATCATACTAAGCATATGAGATAAAAGAACAGACGGACGACTCACACAACCAAATCTATGCATGCACTACGACTCGCAAAGGCCAACAGATAAACATGCAAGGGGTTATAGGTTGTCGGAATATAGCTATATAGGCTACAGGATAAACATGTGATGGGATCGCAGTTCAAAAATCGATAACTAGGATAGCATAGATCAAAAGGCAAGAATGAAAACCAAACAATCGTGTAACCGGTTAGCAGAAGCTTGCCTGGCAGCTCGTGGCCTGGCACGAAAGCTGGAACCTTAGTATCGTAGGTACTCGCAGCAGGCACGTCGTCGTCTACCCAGAGAAAGCCAAACACAGACAATAGGAAGCAATAATCAATACAAAGAAATGCGCAAACAAATGATGGTGCATTATGGTATGAGATGATTAGGTCATATTTAAAGCGGGGATGAAATCTCGGCAAAAGATTAGGTTACAAGTTGTTTGTGTAACCAACAAATTAATTGTCGCTTAACATAAATAGCAGGTATGGTGATCTAATCAATTTAAATGGAATAGACATTAATTAATTATTTGCCCAACACATTACATATTTAGTAATTAATTGCAAATTATTTATCTTCAACTCAAATTAATTATTTATTAGCATGGCAAGACATGGTATAAAAGATATGGGCAAATTAAATGGAATTAGGGTATTATATATTTATTACCCCACACATTACATATTTAATTATTTAGTTGCATTTGTTAAATTAAACAAAGCATTTAAAATAAATGATGCAAAATGATATGAGAATGTTATATTAATGTTTATTGCATTTTTCTGATATAAAAACGTATAAAGTTTATTTAATTTGGATTTAGGAATTAAAAGTTATTGTATTTTTAAAGTCTAGGGGTGTTTCTGAAAAATCCAGGGACTTATCCATGATAGAACTTTAGCAGAGGAGGTCCTTTGTGCAAAAACTGGGAGGCAGGGGCTTCGGTGCAAAGTTACAACGCCCCTGGGATTATCTCACCGTGCGCAGAGCACACCCAGCGACTGTCAGGTGGGTCCAGGTGCCACGCGGGCGGGTGCGCGCCTGTGTGGCACCCACGGTCACTGACTGGTGGGGTCCCCTTGTCAGCGAGCTCACCAAAAAGGTGGCTTTTTCCACAGCCGGGGTGGGATTCGAACTCGGGTGCGCGCGGTGAGCGCACGGATCAGATCAACGCGGTAGCCAGTAGGTTAGGGTAGTGTTGTTGTTAGGATTAGGTTAGTAACATTTTTAACAAGACTAAAACGCCAGGGTTTGTGACGAAACTGAAGGTGTTAAATTTCCCTGACGAACTGTCGACAAAGGACGCCGGCGGCGACAACCGAACGCCGGTAACCTTTTCCGGGCGGCGCTCCGTGCGTGGGTGTGCTGCGTGGGTTGAGGAGAGGGTGGCGCGTGCGTGTGCGTGCTCAGGGGCGAGGAAAGTGTGATCGGGTCATCGTTTTCGTGCTCGGCGGCGGGAGCGCGCCACGGCCGTAGCGATGCCGGCATCGGCATCGACTGAACTGAGCCGCCAGAGCAGTAAAACGAGGGAAAAATGAGGGGAACGGATGCGTCTCACCTCGGGGATGGTTGTGGCTAGAGGAGGGATGTTGTGGTGGCCGGAGTCGAGCAACCGGTGCTCGGGGAGCAGGGGACCGTGCGTCGTCGAGGAAGGAGGGGGAAAAGAGAGGTGGCTCCCGGGTCGCTGCGCCCGGCGTCGAGGAAGAAGGAGATAGCCGCGCGTGTCCTGGCGCGAGGGGAACGGAGGAGGACGTCACTGGTGCGCCGGCGTCGGGGTCGGAGGTGCGGGTCTCATGGCGACGACGTTTGCGGAGGAGGGGACGCGGCGGGGGGGAAGGGGGAGAAAGGTCTAGGGTTAGGGTTTGCTTCGGGCTGCGCGATTCAAAGATAGGGGAGAGAGAGGGGAGTCGCCGTGGGGGCGACATGGCAGCGGGAAGAGCTCCCTCGCGCCGAGCTGGAAAGGGGAGCGCCCCTGCGTCCGTACGAGGACGACGACGGGCGTGGGCCAGCCCAGGAGGCCGCTGGGCTGAGGTGGGCCAGCTTTGGCCCATCTCGGCCTGGCGCCTATTTTTTCTTCTTTTGTTTATTTTCCATTTTAAAACCTTTCTGAATTTTGTATTTCAAAATAAAATACAAAAGAAACATAGTAAAACTTTTGAACAATTTTTTAGTAGTTTCAAATTAGTTCTTTTAATTACTGGTTTGGTTATTTACAAATAATTTGAAACTTTATTCGAATTTATATGAAAGCATTTGAATTTAAAGGTGAGACTTAAATTTAGAGATTGAACTGAAGCAACATATTTAATTAAAGCACATATGTAAAAGATGACATGACTAAACCTTTCATTGCACACAATTTGGACAGTTACAAATGGGTTGTTACACCATAGAAGTAGTTGCATGGTTGTCTTTTCCTCTTGTGCTATCATGTTAGATCTTGTGAGCTGCCTAGCTATCATGATCAAGATCACCGTTATGTAATACATGTTGTGTTTGCTGGGATCCGATGAATATTGAGTACTAAAGTCAGTTGCTTCATAATATATCATGTGTGTGCTATTTATGATCTTGCATAATGTCCGTTACTAGTAGATGCTCTGGCCAAGTAGATGCTTGTTAATCCAACAGGGGGTATTTATGGTCGATAGTAGGTTCATGACTCTATTTTAGCCTAGGGCAGTGGCAGGAAGCTCTAAGGTAGTAGATGTATTGTTTCTACTAGGGATCAAACATTAGTACTTTGTCTAAGGATGATGTTACTTACTTACTTAACACTCAGTGCTTAAGGCGATAATCTGTTGCTTGCAACTTAGTACTCAAAGGGGTGTGGACGCTAACCGGAAGGTGACTTATTAGTCATAGATGTGGTTGGAACGGTCTTTGTATATTGTTGTAATGCCCAAATGAATCTCACACTAGACATCATGATATTGGTATATGCATTGTTATGCACTTCATTATTCTATCAATACCTCAGTTGTAATTTGTTTACCCGCATGAATGTTATTATTATTTGTGGAGAGACACCACTAGTGAACTGTGGACCCAGTCCTTCTCTTTAATCTAATAAACCACCTACTACAAACCTGTTACTTTCATTCTCTGCAAACAAATATCTTGCTTCCACACATACGTTTAATCCTTTGTTACAACAAGCCGGTGAGATTGACAACCTCACCGTTAAGTTGGGGCAAAATATCTTGATTGTGTTGTGTGCATGTTCCACGTCAACTACGCACCAAGCACTTTTCTAGCGTCATTGACACCTCGAGGGAATTCTCATTTCCTACTGGTTCGATAACCTTGGTTTCATAACTGAGTGAAACCTGCTGCTGCACTCATCATACCTTCCTCTTGGGATTTCCCAACAACATACCACACGGAGTGATCAACTGCCTCTTATCCCTTCGTGACGTCTGCTGACGAGCTTTGATCCGGTAGATTTTGATCAGCTGCACGTATGCACCTATTGAACTCTCCAAACCGGCTTTTCTATGGCCGGTGCTCAAAACACATAATTCTCTTTTATTTTTTTATCACCGGTTCTCCATGAACAGCTTTCAAAACGGAGTATTTCATCTCGCCGACGACGAGATTAGGCTTCCCTTGCTGAGCTTCTCCCTCAATGAGGACACAGTGCAGGAACTTCCTATAGAGTAAGCGGGGTCGATGAAAGGGGTCGCACCTCGGAGTTGTATCTTTGTTCCCAAAACCGACCAACAAACAGTAATATATATATTAGGTATACATGCAATGTTTGGTGGGTTCCAACGCTCAGAGCCCCGCCACGGTGGAACACTAGGCCCGCTGGAAAAAGGTCAAACCTGACGGTCTACCCCTTGACCGGCACCGAGAGGGGGTAGACGCATGAACTTTTTTGTGTGTGTTAGGTTGTTCATTCATGTAAAACACATGCATGAACTTTGCACTATATTATTTGATATTCCAACTTATTTGCACATATGGGTTATATTCATGTTTTATAATGTTTTTTTGGCAATAATTCACAGTTTCCTCATTTTTCTGGAATTAACCATGCAAATCAGGAAAACCCCTTTTTCTATTACGCGAGCTATTATTTGAAAATACGAAGACGTGCGAGCCAAGGATGTGCGAAAAAGGAAGACTCGGGAGGAAAAGAGCATAGCTCACACGGCTACCCCCTTGGACGCATGAGGTATGCCCGTTTCCCCCTTGGGTCTCGGATGTCGTCAATCTTTCCTCCCACATGTAGGCTTTGACCTAAAATTGACTATCAAATTAGTCCCCTGATGGCTCCCAAGTGCAAGAGATCAATTGTATTACCTTTCAATTAGAAAAGTTTGTCGAACCCAGGACGAGCTGAATGTATTGGTTAGCAAGAGTGATAAATAAACAATAAGTTGCAAGTGTTTTGGGATTTTTAGTGCATAATTGCGAGAAAGTAAAATGCTGAAATAAATTGTAGCAACTGAAATCTCTCAAAGAGAGAAATCCCAATCCTCCTTTGAGCAAGAGGAAAAGCTTGAGTGATGTGCGTCTTATGTAGAAAACGTTCTTGAGGGCAGCATGGATTTTACTAGGCACAGAGATTTCAAAAAACATGCATATCTTGTCAAGTTTTTAATCTATTTTGGATGGAGCCTAATTAGGTGCAGCCAAATAAATAAAATAAACCCCTTATGATAGATCTCATGGCCAAATTATGAGAAAAACAAGAATTATTAAGACATAAAGTCCCACCATAGCTCTAAACTCTAGGGTCCCCGCTATTATTCCCCCCTAATGCAACTTTATGTATTGGACTAAGGTTTTTTGCTAGAGTATTGGACTAAGATTTCAGGTCCTTTGAAGTCCTACCCACTCCATTACACTACGGTGTTCCCCTGTTAGCCCATATAGGTGAAGTGATGTGCAGTCGACTCTCGCACATCACCATCATAGAACAACATAAAAAAATTAAAAAAACTTGACCAAACACCAACATATCTTATATAAAAATCATTGCCAATTCATCCTATGCCATCAGGACATACGGGAACTACTCACAACATGCAAACATAATGATATTCAGTAGCATAAGTGATACAACACAATTGCTTGTAATAGAGGGGAAACCATCTACCATCGCTTCTAGGCCAGTCCGTATTCGATTCGAACTTGGGAGTTGCATTGTGAGTGTGCTTTGTTTGATCTGGTAGTGATACGTCTCCAACGTATCCATAATTTCTTGTGTTCCATGCTATGTTATATCATGTACATGGTTTATATGCATTTTATATAGTTTTATGCATTTTATGGGAATAACCTATTATCAAGATGCCACAGTGCTAGTTCCATGTTTTCTGCCGTTTTTGGTTTCAGAAAAGCTCTTAAGGAAATATCCGCCAAGTTGGAAACGAGCCAACCAGCATTTATTTTTGGAATATATGCGCCCCAGGAAAACTGAAGACGAGACGAAGAGGGGCCGCGAGGCACCCTCATCACCTTGTGGCGTGGCCCACAAGCCAGCCGCGCCGGGAGGTGAGGAGGCCACCTCGGGCGCCCACCGACCTAGGTCTTTCGCCTACAAATACCCCATTGACCTAAAAACAGAGCATGGTTATTCACTTTTTCCTCCATGGGTCCCGAGCCGCCGCCGTCATCAACACCAATTCAGGAGAGATCAGAACTGCTCCCCGGCACCCTGCCAGGAGGGGGAATCGTCCCCGCAGGCCTCTACGTCGCCATGACCGCCTCCGGACTGATGCGTGAGTAGTCTACCTTGGACTACGGGTCCATAGCAGTAGCTAGATGGTTGTCTTCTCCTCTTGTGCTATCATGTTTAGATCTTGTGAGCTGCCTATCATGATCAAGATCACCTTTATGTAATTCTCCATGTTGTGTTTGCTGGGATCCGATGAATATTGAGTACTAAAGTTATTGCTTCATAATATATCATGTGTGTGCCATTTAATGATCTTGCATGCTCTCTGTTACTTGTGTATGCTCTGGCCAAGTAGATGCTCGTAACTCCAAGAGGGGGTATTTATGCTCGATAGTAGGTTCATGTCTCTATTTAATCTGGGGTAGTGACAGAAAGATTTAAGGTTGTAGATGTGTTGTTGCTACTAGGGATAAAACAATACTACTTTGTCTAATGATGATGTTACTTACTTACTTTAGACACTTTGCTTAAGTCGATAATCTGTTGCATGCAACTTAATACTGAAAGGGGTGCGGACGCTAACCAGAAGGTGGATTATTAGTCATAGATGCGGTTAGAACGGTCTATGTATTACTTCTATAAAGGTTGAGAGCCTACCCTCTCCCTCACATGGTTTGCCCCTTCTGGCCATTCTGAGTCGTTGGATCATCCTTAGGAATAGTAACTTTGTCTCCACTTTTCACCACAACCGTCGGATGTAGTTGATTTTGTTTTACTCTGTGCTGGCTTATTTGTGCATGACAGTGTGGGGCAGGGTGTGGGCTGGGACGCGAATCAGTGGGCAAGCCCAGCTTCTTTGTGTCGCTGGTTACGCACGACCCTAGCCAGGCTCCTCCCAGATCAAATCCCTGCACGTCCTGCCGCAGCCAGTCTCCTCCCCAGATCCAATCTCTCCTCCCCGATCCAATCCCCTCCCCTCCTGCCGCCGACGCCCCTCCTAGCTCGTCTGCCGCGTCGCGCTCGGCGGCTCCGCGAGCGTCGGGCTCAACAGGGAAGGCCGGCTCCGGTCTGATGCGGTTGTTGCCCGAGCGGGGAAGGCCGGTGTCGATTGCTAAGGCGACATGGGCACCCACATCGACCATCACGTTGCAGCTGAGGCGGCGGTCTAGCTCCTCCCGCGACATGGGTTCGGTGCCCGGGATGGTCAAAGGTATCTGGAGCGCATCCACGTCGTCGACCAGGTAGCTCTCCTTGTCCCTAGACCACCACTCCCACCACCTCCTCTTGCGCTCCCTCTTCTTCTTCTCCTCGGCGCCGGCCTTGTCCTTGACACGCATGCACGGGTCGCGCGCCACGACGCGCCCGCCGGAGGTGGAGGGGTCGGAGTCGGTCGGGCGGCGCGGGCGGAACAAGTCTTGCGAGGAGGCGTCATCGGTGTTGTTGGCGACCGCGGGCACGGGTGGGTGCCGGCGGCGGCGGGGGAGGGGGACGGAGGGGTTGCTGGGGCCAAGGGAGAGGAGCGGGGTGGGGTTCGGAGGATTCATGTGGGAGGGGATGGGGTTCGGGGTACTCATGTGCATGGAGATTGGGTATGCGTCTAGGAAGTGGAGCTCATCGCCAGCGAAGTGGACGATGTGGTTGTGATGCCTCATGATGGATATCTCTTGGTAGGTAGAGGTCCGGCAACGAGCTGGCTCACAGACAACCTCTGAACGACCTCGGGCTTTTGCACGGCCTGCAACAATTTGCTTGTCACCCACTTCCGGTGGATGAGTACTACATTCCATTGGTATTTATTGTGTGCAAGTTCATATACACTAAATATGTCAAGTTGACCTCTGGTAGTCCATTGGTAGTGCATTTATAGAACCTGTTGAGAAACTAATTTTAAGAACTTGTGGCTTTGGTTTGCATTTTATTGATATAATTTTAGTCCTTTCTTATGTAGGATTTCTCAATGGCGAGCTTTGGAACAGGCACTGCAATGAGGTGATTTTGTAAAAGAGTATAGTCCGTGTTTGCTTTTTGTTCTCGGTCTGCTCTGCTTGCTTTGGCTCTTGTTGTTTGGTGCTAATTAGTCTGGGTTTTTTATTTGTACCCAGGTGCCTATGAGAGCTACAGAATCCATGCGTAGGTGTGGTATGTGTGGCAGCTGCATCAGCCTGACAATTAGTCATCAATCAAGGTAATTTACCTCTCCCTCTTTACATATTATGGAAATATGTGGTGGTTTCTTGCCATTACTGAAGCGAGGACTGCAAATATATTTTTGGGTGCTTGCCATTTAGTTTATGCCCCCACTTCTACACTTTAGCATTTTTATTATGTGTCCACTGTCCATGTGGCTCTGAGATTGTATACAACAGAATCCATGTTGAAAAATATTGTTTGTGTCACATATGTTACATGTATGACTGCTGCAGCATGTGAGTAGGAAGCCTCCGGGGCACATAATGAATGTTCCTCTACTACCGCTTGAGCTCCAGTCTGATTTATTATCTTGAATTAATTTTTATTTCGGTTTTGCTAATTCTCAGGCACCTGAGAATTCCTTAAGTCTCAGTCACCCACAAAAATATGCATCAGTTGCACTTCTCTGATAAAAAAGTGCAATTGCACTTTTCTGTTAGAAAAGTGCAAATCGTTCCAGTTGCACTTTTCTGAGGTGATTGAGACTTAAGAAAAAATCAGGCACCTGAGACATAGGCACTCCCTTTTTATTTTGCATCTAGGGTTTCTACGTTGTATCCACAGGCCGCAGGCATGGGAGGCACAGTGGAGGGTGCCAGAGCTTGGCGTCAGTTGTTTTGATGGGGGGCGAGGTGAGAAAGTTATTCAGGTTCTCATTTGTTTCTATACTTTTTGAGATAATCCATGTCATCTCCTTTTCCCTACATCGTTGCATTTTTTGGTTCATGCTAGACCTATCTTGCAACAACGATGACCTCTTGGATGCTTAGGGTGAAGAAATATTATAGGATGCTTAAATTGGATAGGTTCTTTTCAGTTTCTGATTGGCTAGCACAAAACACATATTGACTTCTCTTTGTATGTAGCTCCACTGGAGATTGGTGCTTTGCATATGTTCCTGAAATTTTCCTTTGTTCTTATTAATGACCTCTGCATTTACTTACAAGTGATGACTCTAATTAAAGAGATATTGGATATGTGTTTCTCCCTTAATCATCTTCTTACTTTGTGTTGTGAACTTTTGGAGGCACTTGGTTCATAGTTCATTCCAACATTCTGTTATTTTTTTCATTTTCTTGATATCTTCCAACAGTCTCTATACTTATTAGTACAATATTTGTGTTTTCAGGATTTTATACAAGATGTTGCAGCGACTTCGTCGATAAATTTCACCAGATAAGTTACCCCTAATTAGATTAAATCTCAGCTCTATCGGATGAATCTTTTGGCTTCTATATGTGTTTTTGCTGTAAATCACCACAACGCCTGAATGTGAGTGGTTAATGTTACATATGGAGGTCACACCTTTAGTTGGATTAGATTGGAGTAAGCGCAGTTTTCCTCGACTATTTTCTACAACAAAGATGTGATAATTAATTTTGATTTTTTGGTTCAGGTTTGCTTTGCACTCATTTCTGCACTCATTAAGGGCAATCAGCGGCATAATGGTGGTGGTGATGGGGATGCAATGTGGAGGAGGGGGCAGAAGCTACCAGGCGATGGACATCTACAACGTTGAAGAGAGGGTATGTATGTGCTTGCTTGTTTCTTCTCTAGCCTAATCTGATTGTACCGGTTGATACTTTCTGTAAAACTTTACTACTTAATCATAACCAGTTGGTCAAACAGAAATAGTCATAGTTTGTTTTATCATTGTAACAAAGGTAAAGTTTAATAGTAGTCATTGTTAAACTGTAGCAAGTGAGAAAATGAAGATGCTACAGAGCCTGGTTCTTGGCACTGGCATGGTTCAGAGTACGTGGTATTTTGCATGTTAGAAAGATCGATGAAAACCATTGATGCAAAATTGTGCGATATTTACCTTGCTTTTGTATACCAATGCATGTGTAGTAATTCTCTAGCAGTGGGTGTTTCCGTGCAGATCTCGTACTTCCTTTTCCTGTCTCCTCTCTGCAATGATTCTCCTAAGGTAAAGGACTACTTTCTCGGTCAGAAGTAGACTGGTTATAGGTAAATATGTACATTATTTCTGGTTCTTGCGGTGTGCAATCAGATAGTATGCTTGGAAGTTAATTTCCATGTGGGTCTAGTTTTTTTTTGGTTTATAAAGGTTAAATGGCTCAAGCTTTGGAATCTCATCTATCTCATCGGCGAGGTAAATTATTATAAAGGTTAAATGACTCAAGCTTCGTTATTTTTTCAGTATGTGCATTCCTTGCAAAGTCCAGAGTTTCAATTCTAAAAGATATTGATAGTTTTTCATTTTATTCAGTTAAGATGTTTAAATAATAACTTTACTTAGAGTAAATCTGATGTTGTGTGGTATATATCTATGAATTGTCCTTCTTTCATGCGTGTTCTGGTATCTCTACTGGAAGTTACTGTTCGGGCACCTCCATTGATATCATGCCTGCAGCTGAATCAGTTGGTTAGGATTTTCATATATTCCCTTAAACAGGATGTAGTTTATTCAATTGAGCATCAGGATGTACGTTATCTTTTTGCATGGTGTGCCTCTATATATCACCATAAATTGTATCCTTAATCATGGTAGCGAATCATAGTAGGATGCTAGCTTTCAGTGGTGACTTGAGTAACATCCTGAAACAAACACCCTTTATTCTGAATGAGTGTTGCATGTCTAAATACACTGCCCTCTATTCTGAAAGATCATTCGGTTGTTTATTTCAGAGCCCTGTAAATGGCTCCAGTTGTTGAGCAAGGGCTGAGATGGTTCACAATCAAGTTAAACTTCCATTCAGAAGGAAAGGTAAATATGACCATATTTGCTTCCGGTATTTTATAAGCAACCCCTTGAAATCTTATTCTGATGTGGAAACGGTTTCGTCAAACAAAAATGAATATAAACCCGTTTTGATTAATCACTGATCTTCTAATTTTTTTGTGTTACATTCACCATGTTGTGACCATTTGCCAATCGCAAGCATGCAATTAGTTAGGGGGTTTAAAGGATCGAATCCTTTGCCTATTGCCATGTATTATACTCATATAGTACTATCTTTTCTTCTGTTTATCTACACGAGATGTAGATACTTGTCCTACATTACAAGAGTTTGTTACTCAGTATATCTCTGATAGGTTCGACATGGATGTACATACTAATCCTGCTGCTTTCTACTTTCCATTAATTATCAAGATGTGACCACATTTTGTTTGAATATCAGAATAAAAACATTCTGTCTGCTTGAATCTTGGTAGTAAGTTTCTCTAAAAAATAAAATCCTGACACTAACTCGTAAAACTATGTATAGATGCATACTTAAATATTTAAGTTGATGTGTAGTGGTAATGGAAATTTAGCAGCAGTGGTTGCTCCAAGTCTTCTTTTTGTTTCATCCCCATCACATGGCCTAATTCGTAGCTCACCTTGCACCAGGAATTTGTTTGCACACTATGTAGCTAGGAGGCAATATGTTGTATCTATTGTAAACTAACTATAGCATGCCAGGCTGTTTTGAGGAACTCACTAAAGCATGAAAAATTCATGTGACAAATTTTCATGTTCTTAACCATCTCGTGCACACCAACTTTGAAGTATTTTGGGTCATGGGATGTTTGAAGTGTTTCACGTCAGCAACCTTGTGCTTATGGATGTGATGAGCTGAAATTTTCTATTGTATTTTTCTGATTTATTGGCCAAAACAGTAGCTACGTAAACAATTGTATGTATTTGTATTTGTGATCAGTATATTGATAATACATATGGATGTATACCTGGTACTTATGCAATGTGTGTTGAAATAGTAGTTCATAGATTGCTAACTATATGGATTGTGGGATCTGAGAAATTATTGATTCGCTATATGTGTGTGTGTGTGTTTGGTTTTATATTTGTGCAGTAACACATTTTGTGTTGGCAAAAGTATTATCTACATAGGACAAGTGTCGGCATAGGTATAGTTTTTGTAGACATATTATTTGTCGGCATAGGTAAGGTATGGCAACAAGACAAGTGTCGGCGTAGGTAATATTGATGATAATATTGAAGAAACAAAATTTGGTTGTTGCATCTGGTTTCAGTTCAAGCATTGATTTGCTCTTACAGTGAGTAGATTGTTGATAGAAGTTAATAGATTGAGTATAAGGGTTTTGTATCTTCTGGTGGAATTCCAGTTGCTACATGAAGTAAATCATCTGTACAAAATAATAATACAACCTACAGATCTTGAATGCATGATTGAAATGATTTTACTGAATAGTTCCATTTCCATCTGAAATAATACAGCCTACAGACATTTCCATGAATTGGCCGCTGCAAATTCTCAACCGTCGTTCAAATTTTTGCTCATTGGTTTTCTTGCAGTTTAGATCAAGACATCCAGGGAGGATTTAGATCCATGTGGTCATTAGGGAGTGGCAGTCGTGGACCCTCGGCAGTGTGCTCATTTCGTGAACTGTCATTTGAAGAAGACTACTGCATGTAAGAAGTGTGCTGATTCTTTCAAAAACTGCGCTCATGTAATTGCTTACGTTACTACTATCTTGTAAATGCTATGGCAAAATATTGTACTGCTTCCGGCAGTTGCGCAGTTGCGCAACGGGTCATCTAGTCTTGTTGTAATGCCCGAATGAATCTCACACTAGACACCATATCATTAGTATATGCATTGTGTTGCTCATAATTATGACAATTGCCCAGCTGTAATTTGTTTACCACGCATGGATGAATGTTATTATTATTTATGTGGAGACACCAGTAGTGAACTATGGACCCCGGTTCTTCTCATTAATCTGATAAAACCTACTGCAAACCTGTTATTTTTTGCAAACATACATCTTTTTTCCACACATACGTTTAATCCTTTGTTACAGCAAGCCGGTGGGATTTACAACCTCACCGTTAAGTTAGGGCAAAGTATCTTGATTGTTTGTGTGCAGGCTCCACGTTCGTTGCTGACGCTGGTATTGCGCCGTGCCAACGTCTCCACCAACAACCTCGAAGGAATCATTCATGTCCTACTAGTTTGATAACCTTGGTTTCATACCGAGGGAAACTTGCTGCTGCACTACTTCAAACCTTCCTCTTGGGGTCTCCCAACAACGCACCCACCGTGTGCATCAAGCAAATTTCTGGCGCCGTTGCCCGGGGTTTCAGTGTTCTTCACGAGGGGAGTTTTCGCACTTCCAATCTTTTTATTTTGTTATTGTCTTGCTTAGTTTATTTTTATTAATGTCTTGTTTGCTTACTATCAAAAATAGAAAAAATTAGTTACTTATATTACTTTTTATATTTCGGTTTGCAATTTATTTTCAGAATTTTGTTATTTCGGTTTGTCAATTAAATTGCTGAAATGAGTTCCGCTGAAAACACTAAGTTGTGTGACTTTACAAGCACCAACAATAATGATTTTATATGCACACCTATTGCTCCACCTGCATCTAAAGCTGGGTTCTTTTAAATTAAACCTGCTTTATTGAACCTTGTTATGAGAGAGCAATTCTCTGGTGTTAGTTCTGATGATGCTGCTGCCCATCTAAATAAGTTTGTTGAATTATGTGAAATGCAAAAATATAAAGATATAGATGGTGATATTATAACATTGAAATTATTTCCTTTCTCTTTGAGAGGAAGAGCTAAAGAATGGTTGCTTTCATTGCCTAGGAATAGTATTGATTCATGGATAAAATGCAAAGATGCTTATATTGGAAAATACTATCCTCCTGCTAAGATTATTTCTCTAAGAAGTAGCATCATGAATTTTAAACAACTTGATAATGAACATGTTGCTCAAGCTTGGGAAAGAATGAAATATGTGATAAAGAATTGCCAACCCATGGACTGACTGCTTGGATGATCATCCAAACCTTTTATGCAGGACTGAATTTTTCTTCAAGAAACTTATTGGATTCAGCTGCGGGAGGTACCTTTATGTCCATCACTTTGGGAGCTGCAACAAAACTCTTGGATGATATGATGATGAGTTATTCTGAATGGCATACGGAGTGGACACCTCAAGGTAAGAAGGTAAAGTATGTTGAAGAAACCTCCTCTTCGAGTGAAAAGATTGATATTATTATGTCTATGCTTGCTAGTGGTAAATCTCATATTGATCCCAATAATGTTCCCTTTGCTTCTTTAGTTGCACAAGAAGAGCATGTTGATGTAAACTGTATTAAAAGCAACAATTTTAACAACAATTCCTATAGGAACAACTATGTAATAACAATTATAAGCCCTATCCTCCTAATAATGGTAACTCTTATGGTAATTCTTATGTTAAAATGCCTAGTGAGGAAAGGATTCTAGAAATTTTGAAAGCCACTAAAGTTTTCATGCAAAACCAATATGAGCAAAATAAAGTGTTCACTAAAACCATGGAAGAACAATCTAATATGTTGAGAAACATTAGTCATCAAATGGAAAATTTAAATAGAGAGATTTCGGGTCTCCAAGGAAAAATGACTAATGCTGAAACTTGCATTTCCTCTATGTGTGCAGCACAATCTTCTTTAATTAATAAAAGGCTTCTAAACCTGAAAATTTAGATGATAATCCTTTTTCTACCGCCAATGCCATCCAAGTTCAAATTGATGAAAATGTTAGATTAATGGCTCAATTACGTGCTAGATGGGGGAAGAGAGAGAGAGAACTAGAGAAAGAGACTAATATTGTTAGAGTTTCTACTTTTACCACCTCTGAAAATAATGGTGTTTCACATGTTAGTAAGCCTCCTACTATCAATGGTAACATAGTTGGTGTTAGAAATGTCTCCTCTACTTACTCCAAAATTTTAAAATTGCCTAAAACTGCTGAAACTAGTGTTGACAAAAGTGCTGAAATTTTTAAAAACGTGAGAGAATGTGGTTCGGTTGTATTTGATGATAATAATTTGATTTTTATAATTGTAATATCTCTGAAGTTATTAAGTTCTTGCAAAAATTGGCCACAAGTCGTAATGCTAGCTCTCTTAATTTGGCTTTTACTGCTCATATTACAAATGTTCTCATTAAATCTAGGGAAGATAAAATCCCTACGAAGTTAGAAGATGGTTGGGAGCCCATAATTAAAATGAAAATAGATAAATTTGATTGCAATGCTCTGTGTGACCTTGGTGCAGTATTTCTGTTATGTCTAAAAAGCTCTATGATATGTTTGACTTGCCACCATTGGAACATTGCTATTTGGATGTTTTTCTTGCTGATAATGATTTGAAGAAACCTTAGGGGAGGATCAATTATATTCCTATTATGGTTAATAATAACCTGGTCCCCGTTGATTTTATCGTCTTGGACATTGAATGCAATCCATCTTGTCCAATTGTGTTGGGAAGACCCTTTTTGAGGACTATGGGTGCAATTATTGATATGAAAGAAGGTAGCATCAAGTACCAATTCCCACTCCAAAAAGGTATGGAACACTTCCCTAGGAAAATAATGAAGCTACCTTTTGATTCTATTGTTCATTCAAATTATGGTGGGGATGCTTCATCTCTTGATAATACTTGAGTTTTACTTTGTGCCTAGCTCAAAGGCGTTAAACAAAAGCGCTTATGGAAGACAACCCACTTTTATTTCCTGTTATTTTAATTTGTTTTTCTTGTGTCAAGGACTTGTCCTAGCTATTTAGAATTCCTTTGTATCTTATTTTTATTGGAATGTTGTGTCAAGTTAAGCCTCTTGTCGAAAGTTGATGTTAAAATTCAATTCCTGTGCTGAAACAGATTTCTGCTGTCCACCGTAAAATTCATATCTCCCTACTGGAACGTCAGACAAATCTGCCCGTTTTTGTGCATAATCCTCAGATGTATACGCAACTATAATTAGTTTTGATTTTTCTGATCTGAGCAAGTTAAGTGACTCGAAAAAATTCGTCTTTACGGACTGTTTTGTTTTTGACAGATTCTGCCATTTTTTTTTGCAATGTCTCTTTTGCTATTTTGATTGGATCTATTTATCCTTTTACGTATCAGTGGCTGTAGCTAATGTCCAGTAGCAATGGTAGCAATTGTGTTCCTACATAATATCATATTTTTTGTGCACTAACCCTCTAATGAAGTTACTCTAAGTTTGGTGAGGAGGAAGTTCAAGGATCAAGAGAAGATGATGATATAATGTGATCAAGAGGATAGTAAAGTCAAATCTTGGTGATGCCCCGGTGGTTCACCCCAATATAATTCAAGAAGACTCAAGCGTCAAAGCTTGGGGATGCCCAAGGAATCCCCTTCTTCATTGACAAACTATCAGGTTTTTTCTAGTGAAACTATATTTTAATTCCGTCACATCTTATGTACTTATCTTGAAGCGTATGTTTGTTTTTGTTTTTGTTATTTTTATTCTCTGAATAAATATGGATCCTAGCATTCTTTTGTGCGGGAGAGAGACACGCTCCGCTTTTTCATATGAATACTCGTATTCGTCTTTTGTTATCGTTTGCTCTCTAGCTCTTGTTTTTCATGCATCTCTTGTTTGAGCTGTTAGCTTTGTTATATTATACTCTCACATCTCATTGTTTAATTACATGGAGAGTTTATCTTTTAAATAAGTTGATTGGTGTTTGGTTGAGAAGAAAAAATGCTAAATGTGGTAGATGGTATAATTAAATAATACATTAATCCTGTAGATCATTAAATTGTGTCACTTGAATCATTGATGTTGTTTTGAGATATTAATTTTCTTAATGTTAAACATGATGGTCTAGTAAAGTAGAATGATTAAATGGTTGGTCTAGAGAAACTTGAAAACTGTGCCATACTAAAATTTCAAGTTGATTGCATAATGGTATATGACTTCTTTTTGCCTAAGGCAACCGTAATGGCTTTATGTTATGCGCTACGGTCGGGTCCCCAAGAGTGACTTGTTCATTTTCCACTGCACCCCTACGAGTAATTTTCATTATGGCTTGTATGATCATATTTTTGTTAGAAATCTTTTTACTCGTGAGATCTAAAACTGCGGTTTTCATGGCACTTCCACCACCATATTGCTAGCCTTTTCGGTACTTTGCTTTGCCCTTTCTCACATTGAGAGTTGGTGCATTTTTCGCGGGTACATCTAAACTCGTGTGAGATCTTCATCTTGTTCCCCTACAGATAAGCCAAACATCTTCCTCAAAACAGCCACCATACCTACCTACTACAGCATTTCCATAGCTGTTCCGAGATATATTGTCGTGCAACATCCATCTTACATTACATGACTTGTTGTCATTCATTACTTGTTTATTGCTTTGCGTGTTTCTATAAACCTGATGTATGGTTTTACCCATGTTACGCTAGCGCACTGCATAATCTGCTACACTGGCAGCGACACCGTTGTCATATGTATTCTAATGGCACATTCATATTAGTTACTTACATCATCAGTATGTTGTTTTATCATCATTAGTGTGTTGTCATACATCATGTATCATATTAGGATGCTTGCCCCTAAAAGTGAAAAGAGCCATGGAGGCCATCGAAAAGAGAAACAGAAAAAGAAAAAAATAGAAGAAAAGAGAAAAAGAAAAGAAAAAAGAAAGAAAGAGAAGAAATAAAAAAGGGGGCAACATTACTATTCTTTAACACACACTTGTGCTTATGTTACAACACCATATTATCTATAGTCATAACTTGTGCTCATGTTATAGCACCATATCATTTGTGATCATCATTTGTGCTCATGTTTAGCACCTTTACTTCATATTAGAGAGTTTTCGTGTCTTAGTTGCATAATTATGTGGGGAACTTTACACTATAGAACTTGGCTTGTATATTCCAATGATGAGCCTCCTCAAAAGTGCTCTAGGTCTTCGTGAGCAAGCAAGTTGGATGCACCCCCACTAGTTTCATTGGAGAGCTTTCATATACTTATAGCTCCATGTGCATCCATTGTATGACAATCACTACTCCTTGCATAGCTTCGATTGTATGACTTTTTCTTGTCTAATGATCATCTATAGCTTTGTGAGCCTTTCTTCCGTTGGCCTTCCAAACCCCCGTTAACATTATCTTAGCCATAACACCTTGGTGCCAGGAACCAACATTGAGCGCTTGCTTGTTTCTTTTGAACGAATAATATATTGATCTTCTACGTACATATTAATATTACTTGACTTGATCCTTTCAAAAAGTTGTCAAGTTTTTTAGAAGCATTAGATAATTATATTGTTGTGCTTGAAACTTAAATCATCTTTAGTATCTACTCTGCAAAGTTGATTGCTATCTAGTACTATATCATTGAAAGTTTTGCTTGCTTCACCTACTTGTTTGTTCATTACTCATTTGATATCAATATAAACTTGAACGGAAGTTGACCACCTAGAGGGGGGGGGGGGGGGGGGGGAATAGGTGGTGACCAATTTTTATATGTTTTTCAGTTTTTAGGCTAGCGGAAAGTAAGTTGTCTAAATGTGCAACTAGGTGATACAAGTGAAAGACAACTAGGAAACTAAGGAAGAAAGGAATGCAGTAAAGGAGAGTGGAGCAAGACAACCATAGGAACTCGAAGACACCGATTTTATCCCGAGTTCCACCACAAAGGTGTACGTCTCGTTGGAGGGGTGTGAGCTACCACAAAGGTTTGCTCAACGCCACAAAGGCCTCACCCTATTCTCCTGTGAATTCGACCACAAAGGTCCGAATCCACTCTTCCACTAAGGACTCCTTTAAGGGCAGAGAAGATCCCATACAAACACGTGAGGCACACACCCACAACTGAATTGGGGGCTCCCACAACGACCACAACAGGTCAAATCCACAAAGGAATCCACAAAGGATCAAGAACACACAAAGATGAACCTAGCTATCCACAAAGGAACCCTAGATTCGTTACCCCTCAAGAAATAGAGGGGGGAAATCAAATCGCTTCGGTGGAGTTGTAGATCGGTGGCTTCTTTCTCAGATCCCCAAGTATCAAAAGATTTGAGTGGCTAGATTGGGAGATCCGGAAGAAACAAGCTTCAGCACCAATGGAGGAGAGAGAAAATCTGGAAGCTTAGTGTGCTGGAGGTAGGTGGAGGGGTATTTATACCCCTCTCAAAATCTGCCCGTTGAACAGCCGCCAGCCCGGAAATCTCCGGGTTGAGGACCGGAGATCTCCGGACTCCGGAAATCTCCGGGAGAAATTCCGGTAGAACTTGACTCTAGATCAGTACTGATTTAGCTTCTTGACTTGGTTGAAAAATCTCTGGCGCTCGGAGATCTCCGGACCGGGGCTCGGAAATCTCCGAGCTCCGGAAATCTCCGGGAGCATTTCCGGCTCAGCTTGATCTGGAGTCAGTACGCAATTGAGTTCTGGACTTGGTTGAATTTCCCTGTCACTCGGAGATCTCCGGACTGGGGCTCGGAAATCTCCGAGAGCATTTCCGGCTCAGCTTGAGTTGGAGTCAGTACGCATTCTGATCTGAGACTTAGCGAAAAACTTGATTGGCTCGGAGATCTCCGGTCTGGGGACCGGAAATCTCTGAACCCCGGAAATCTCCTGATTGAAATCCTGATGAAAGACCAAGTGAAGTAGACATGAAACTTAGGCCAAGAAAGTGTTCCTCTTTATCAAACTACCTGTAAAAGAACCTGCAAGCTTCATCACAAACATTAGAACACCTTTTGTGTTGTCATTAGTCACTAAAATCTGGGAGTGCATAGAATGCACTTTCAATCTCCCTCTTTTTGGTGAATGATGACAACACGAAAGGAGAACGGATTTGCAAAATATAGACGGAGCTCCCCCTAAGTGAGTGCACTATTTTTAGGATGTTTTTGGAATACAAAGTGCACGTTCCTTAGGATCAACACTCCCCCTAGATTTTACAAAACACACAAATACACAATACAAACAAGAAGCAACAAACTTAGACAATAGAGTTATTACAATAGAGAATTTAACGGTACTCATGTCTCACACACATGAAGAAAATAAATAGTCACAAAAATAGGGAGCACACAAGAAAAACAAAACGAAAAGAAGGAAGTGCTCCCAACCCATGCAAATCCCGAGAGTTCTAGAGATACTTCTCCCCCTTTGGCATCAAGATACCAAAAAGGGAGGAGGTTCTACTAACGTCCCATGACTCAAGAGTCGGAATCCTGCTCGGCATCATCATCCTCGTCCTCCTCAGCATCATCATCATACTCGAGATCGCTGTCCTCTGGCACTGCATCATCCCAATCAAAAGTGAGTCCATCTGCATTCCAATCCTTGAAAGGAATCACAGGCTTCAAAGGGTGCTTCGGAGCAGGCATCTTCATATGAGCCATCATCTCTTCTTGGCGCTTCATAATGCGATGGTCTGAGAGTAGATGGAGTAGTTCTCACTGTGAATGCAACAGTTCATGTTCATGATTTTCTCAATAGCTCGAACTACCCATGGGCGACTCTTCTTGGCAGCTTTCTTGATGTTGGGATTGGAGGGAACCCGAGAAGGACCACCAAAAATCTCATCCTCGTTGATATCTTGCATGGTGGCTTGTTGTTGAACAAGGTGAGCAGATTTCTGAATAAGCAGGGCTGCCTTGTGGGGCTGAGTACCAAAGGCTGCATCAAAATCATCTCCGTCTTGCTCAGAAAGCTTGTAGAGCCTCTTGATGAGTAACATCACATAGGGAGCATATGGAGGAACTTTCCTCTCAAAAACTGCCAGAGACATCTCCTGGAAAATGAAATCCATGACATCCACTTTGTAGACTTCCTGCTCAACCTCATATTCACCAAGATAGGCCGCATGAGCCTTGGCCATCAAGTTGACTAAGGCCCCAGCAATATTGTCCGCATTACCTGCAATGGGAGCAATAGTCCAACGGAACATGCGAAGCAGAATATTATAAGTAGGGAGAAGACCATTCTGAGAGCCAATCCTTCCTCCAGGCTGATAAAGATCATTCATGATATGCTTGTTGTAAGAAATGCCCTGGACATGCATGCGGGCGCCAGCTGGAATAGACAAACCACTAAAGGGACAGCCAAGAATCCGAGAAAACTCTCGGAAAGAGGAAGTCAAGCGCTGCCTGCCAGACATCCAGGTCATCCCAATATCCTCTGAGGAGTCAAACACCACAGTAGCATAGAACTGATGTATAAGAGATACGATGTAGTTGCACTTAGTCCTCATCAAGTGCTCCAGACCCAGAAGTCCAACTACCTTGACAGCACCACCAAAATAGTCAGCCTTCTTCATTAGTTTGTCAAAGTCAATCCACTTCATGGGGCAGACGGGCTTGTCAATTGAGAACTTCTGATAAACTTCCCTGTAGAGCCATGCCATCTCAGCGCAAAAGTACTTAGGATCATCAGACTCCACATTATAGGAGAGCTCACTTCGCCACTTGCGAAAACTGCCTTTGTTGAAGTCTTCAAGACGGAGCTCGGGCCTCTTCTTCTTGCTAGGCCCAGTGGGTGTCCTGAGCAGAGCTGCAGACTCAGCAGGTGTGCTATCTTCACTTGAGGACCCACTTGGAGGGCGAGAATGAACTGGTTTGCCTTTTCCACGTGTAGAGATTTTCTTGAAACGGCCTCGAGGGTTGGAACCTGCAAACACACATCAAAGAGAGGATGGAAAGCATATGGGGTAAGCACTCATGTCCGAGAATGAAAATGGAACGTACTAGAGAAGTTTTTGCAAACACAGTATCTGTCCTTAGCTGATTTAATTCTGAGTAGGTCGGAGATTTCCGGGTCTGACTCGGAGATCTCCGGGGTCCGGAGATTTCCGAGTCAGACTCGGAGATTTCCGGTCTGCACGAAATTTTGACAGATCTGAACAAGAACTTTGAATGAAAAACAGATCTGTGCACGTGGAGTGTAGAGCATGCCAAGGGGAGCAATTCTACCAAAGGAAACAAGCAACAACCTACTAAATTGGCTAGGTTAAACGAAAACTAGTTTCGTCCTAGATTTGAAAAACGAGGAGTTACCGGAAGACATCGCGGAAAGCGTGCGGATGAAAACGAAGCCCTCGAGGAGGAGAAGAAGATCCCCGAAGCACGCGAGAAACCTTCGAACGATCCACCCGCAGCAAGGAACGGAAGATTTGGAGATTATCGGAGGAGAGAGAGGAATAGGGCATGGGGTGGATGAACTGGCCGAACCGGCCGGTCCACCCGTGCCCTTATATAGGCAGGAAAAATTTGAACCGGAAATCTCCGGACTGAGGCTCGGAGATCTCCGGGTGCCAGAGATTTCCGGGGCTATTTCCGGATACGGACTTAGCCCTGGAAAACTTTTGCACGCTCGGAGATTTCCGGACATCGGACCGGAGATTTCCGGACCCCGGAGATTTCTGGCTCTAATTCCGATTCAGCTTCGCCTGAGGTCAGTGCCGAAATTGAAAAGGTCTTAGATGTCGAAAAATCGTAGGGGCCGGAGATTTCCGAGTCTCGGCTCAGAAATTTCCGGACACCGGAAATTTCCGAGGCTATTTCCGGTCAATAATCATCACAGGTCAGTGCTGATTTTTGAATGGACTTAGTCTTGAAATTCTCTGGTGGACCGGAGATTTCTGAGTAAGGCTCGGAGATTTCCGTTCAAACCCATAAACTCCAGGAACAAGAAAAAAAAGGGGACATGAGTGGGGAAAAGCATGTTTAAAGATAGTGAAAGGCTTAGGATAGACACTCAAACTGAAAAAGAAGACACACTCAAGTTGCAAGAATCATAAAACACAAGAGAAGACCAACCAAGAGTGTGTTTTCCCAAAAAGAGCCAAAGACAATGCAAGTGAGAATCAAAAATAAAACCAAATAGTGTCCAAAGAAAAAGAGTGTTGGTGGCCGAGGCCACCGTGTATGAGTTGGAGCATGATACCGTGAAGATATATCTTGGGTCCATAACTGCATCTCAACATTGAAGCTCACAAATTAAATTAAATTTGAAGTTTTAGCAATGATATGTCACTATATGCATATTAGGGGGAGGAAGAGTCCAATGTATTAGGAAAACACTCCCCCTAAGTCCATGCGTACCTCTAGGTCTAATAAAGCCTTAAACGTTGGAGTGAGTGTATGGAGTTCAAGCCAAGGCCCGAGAATCTATGATATTGAGCTCATTCCTCAAGTAGCAAAAACGGGCTTCATCAAGGGGCTTCGTGAAGATATCCGCCAATTGATCCCTTGTACCAACATATGATAGATCAATATCTCCTCGAGCCACGTGATCACGGATGAAGTGGTGACGAATCTCAATGTGCTTGGTTCTTGAATGTTGAACCGGATTGTATGCAATTTTGATGGCACTCTCATTATCACATAAAAGCGGCACTTTATCCAAGAGGACACCGTAATCCTTTAAAGTTTGCCGCATCCAAAGAAGTTGAGTACATCCGCTTGCGGCAGCGACGTACTCGGCCTCTGCCGTGGATAAAGAGATGCAATTTTGTTTCTTCGAGGACCAACTCACCAAAGATCTTCCAAGAAATTGACACGTCCCGGATGTGGACTTCCTATCATCAATGTCGCCCGCCCAATCGGAGTCGGTGTATCCACAAAGAGACAAGGTGCCATCTTTGGGATACCACAACCCAAAGCAAGGGGTATGAACCAAATATCTGAAGATTCTCTTCACGTCCATCAAATGACTTTCCTTAGGCGCGGCTTGATAACGAGCACACACTCCAACGCTTAAAACGATATCGGGCCTAGACGCACACAAATAAAGAAGAGACCCAATCATAGAACGATACTCCTTTTGGTCTACCTCTTTACCGTCGGGGTTGAGTTGGAGGTGGCACTTGGTTTGCATAGGGGTAGTCACACCATTAAGTCCAAGCAATTTGAATTTCTTGATCATATCTTGAATGTACTTGGCTTGACATATGAAGGTCCCTTCCCTCAATTGCCTTATCTCAAAGCCAAGAAAGAACTTGAGTTCACTCATCATGGACATCTCGAACTTGTCGGTCATTAACTTGGAAAACTCATCATTGAACACACGCTTAGTAGAACCAAAGATAATGTCATCGACATATAGTTGACAAATGAAGAGTTCACCATTAACCTTTTTAGTGAAAAGAGTGGGATCGATTACCCCAACCTCAAATCCACGGTCTACCAAGAACTCTCTCAAGTGCTCGTACCATGCACGGGGGGCTTGTTTAAGGCCATAGAGAGCTTTGTCCAAGACATAGACATGGTTAGGATGGTTGGGGTTTTCAAAACCCGGGGGTTGTTTAACATACACAAGTTCTTGCAAGGGACCATTAAGAAAGGCGCTTTTTACGTCCATTTGCTGCAATTTGAAACCATGGTGAGAAGCATAAGCGATAAGAATGCGAATCGATTCGAGTCTTGCAACCGGTGCAAAAGTTTCTCCAAAATCGATGCCTTCGACTTGAGAAAAACCTTGGGCCACCAACCGTGCCTTGTTCCTTACAACGATACCATGTTCATCTTGCTTGTTCTTGAAGATCCACTTAGTGCCAATAACGTTGTGGCAATCTTTCGGCTTCTCAACTAGGCGCCACACTTTGTTGCGCTCGAAGTTGTTAAGTTTTTCATGCATAGCCCCTAGCCAATCGGGATCTTCAAGAGCATCGAAAACTTTCTTGGGCTCGACCATAGAAATATGTGCTTGATGCTCACTAAAATGAGCTAATTGACTTCGTGTGGAGACCTTTGCTCGTATATCACCAATGACCTTGTCGAGAGATAACGCCCTAAGTTCCAAAGACTTAGCAAAGCGAGTTTGACGACGAGTTTCAATTGCCGCCCTTGTTGAGGGGACAATTTCTTGACCATCTTGATCCTTTGGATCCTCGTCTTGACCTTCTAGAGGGCCTTGATCATCATGTGAAATCTCTTCGTTTGGTGGAGAAGGATGATCTTGCCCTAGAGTAGAACTTGGAGAAGTGGAGTTGTCTTCAATAATCTTGGTGTAGGAAACATGATCTTTTTGATGATGATCCTCTTGAGTTTCAACTTGAGAAGAAATAGTATGCTCTTGTTGAGGAAGAACTTGAGATTGTTCTTGAGGGGATTCATCATTTGCTATGGGTGAGCCACCTTGTGGTTCTTGTGATGGTGAGGTCTCCTTGATGGGAGAACTTGCAACTTCTTGAACAACTTCTTGATGGACTTCAATGGGGCGAAGAAAGCCCACCCCCATCTTCTTAATGGCATCAAAAGGTTGTTCATCACCTACATCACAAACACCAACTTGTTCCACTTGGGAGCCATTATTTTCATCGAATTCCACACTACAAGACTCTATGATAATCCGGGAGGAATTATCAAAGACTCTATAAGTGTGGGACTCGTTACCATATCCAACAAAGATTCCCTCAATAGATTTACAGTGGAACTTACCCAACCGGACACCCTTGACTAGATAATAGCACTTACATCCAAACACTCGGAAGTAGCCAATGTTGGGTTTATTGCCGGTAAGGATCTCATATGGAGTCTTCTTCAAGCCCTTGCGGAAATAGAGGCGATTTGATGAGTGACAAGCGGTGGAAATAGCCTCCGCCCAAAAGTTGATGGGACTTGAACTCCGCCAACATAGATTTCGCCATATCAATGAGAGTCCGGTTCTTTCTTTCGGCAACGCCATTTTGTTGAGGAGTGTAAGCAGCGGAATATTGATGACGAATGCCTTCTTCACTAAGAAAGTCGTTAAGAGTGTAGTTATTGAATTCCGACCCATTGTCACTTCGAACAACCAATATGGGAAGGTCATGTTGGCGTTGAACTTCCTTTGAGAAGTCGATGAAGACTTGTTGAGTTTCATCCTTGGTCTTGAAGAAATAGACCCATGTATACCTTGAGTAGTCATCAACAATCACGAGACAATATTTCTTGCCACCAAGACTTATCTCCGGAATTGGTCCAAATAGATCAACATGAAGTAGCTCCAAAATCCGGGAAGAAGATATGATGGTCTTGCTAGGATGAGGAATATCATGCATCTTGCCTTCCAGACAAGCTCTACAAATTCGATCCCTTGAAAAGAAAACATGATCTTTTAGTCCAAGGATGTGGCCACCCTTGTGGAGACTTTGCAAAGTACGCATGTTTACGTGGGCTAGTCGGCGATGCCAAAGCCAACCCACGTCGGCTTTTCCGAAGAGACACATGGCTTGAGAAGTGGTGGCTCCGGAGAAGTCCAGCACATAGAGCTCATGCTCCACGTATCCCACGAAAGCCACTCTTAGCGACTTACTCCACAAGAGGACCACAATGTCCTTATCAAAGAAGGGAGAGATCCCCATCTTTGTTAAGGCACGAACCGATAACAAATTATAGCCAAGAGATTCAACAAGCATAACATTGACTAGAGTAATGTCGGGGGCAACTACCACTTTGCCAAGCCCGGTTACCTTAGACCTTGATAAGTCACCAAACGTCACGGTTACTTGATCTTCATTAGATTTCAACTCCGTGATGAGTTCTTTGCTCCCGGTCATATGACTTGTACATCCACTATCAATTATCCATTTTGAACCACCGGGAGCAAGATCCTACAAGAGATCACTTCTTGCATTTAGCAACCCATTGCTTCACAATGGGCGCTTTATGGTTAGCGACAAGAGACTTAGGAACCCAAATAGCATATGAAATAAAACCATAGTAGGGTCCAATGTAGCGAGCACAAACATTCCCATAATATTCGACATATAAAGCATAATTAGGGTTGTTGTCCCCGGCGTGATCTTTACGAGTAGGCTTGCCCCTTGTGACTTCCTACTCGCAAGACCTTCCTTGGATTGAATGGAGTCGGCCTTCTTGGCTTGGATGGGGTTGACGCTCTTGGGAATACCCTTCTTGGCATTCATCTTCATGGGAGGCACATATCCAAGACCTTCCTTTCCTTGTCGAGTGTGAGGCTCCACGATGGGAGTCTCAACAACTTGCTTACCCTTGAGAAGGATGATCTTGGATGTGGAGGCCTTAGTCATCTCACTTTTCAACCTAGCATTCTCCTTCACAAGATTAGCATTATCACACGAACACTTAGAGGTAGAGATGCTAAGAGAATCAAGGTTAGTTAGCCGAGTTTGGAGTTGAGCATACGACTCCTTTAGAAGAGCATGTTCACTCTCCAAAGCCTTGTGGGCTATGACGAGCTTCTCCATGTCCTCAATGAGTCTAACATGCCCAACCGCAAATTCGGCTTTATCTTGTTGAGCCACCTTGAATTTAGCAAAGTACATATCACGATCCTTAATGAGCTTAGCATGTGAGGAATTATGAGTTTCCTCAATAGTTTCAAGTTGCTCCTCAAGACGAGCATGAGACTCTTCAACCTCCTCAAGAGAGGATTTCAAGTAAGATAGAGAAATAGCGTCTTCTCTTTCTATCTTACCCTTCTCTTCATTGAGATGCTCTAGCTCACCAATCCGAGCCATGAGGGCACCAACATGTTTTTTGCTATCACCTTGCAAGTTAGTGATAAAAGAGTCGAATGGCACAAGCTCTTGCTTGATTTGAAGGCTAGAGGCATCATCAAGTTCATTCATTTCATTCATGATAGAGGGAGAGGATGAAGGTACCTCCGATGCCTTTGCCATAAGACACCTTGAGCTCTTGGTGATGGAGTTCTCATTTGGCGATGTGAATAGTGATGATGAAGAGCTTGTCGTAGTTGAAGGAGTTCTTGTTGTTGATGGAGGAACGGTAGTTGTTGATGTGGTGGCAAGAGCCGCCACTTCATTTGGCGTTTCTTCCTCCGATTCTTCATCATCGGTAGGATACTCCTCTTGAGTCAACAACACAATGCGAGGCTTCTTGTTAAAAGGCCTCTTCTTTCCATAGGCCTTCTTGGGGGGCATCTTGGTTTTGTCCTTGAGCACTAGACGTCCACCATGCTCTTCTCTTTTCTCATAAGGGCACTCGGCAATGAAATGGAACTTGTCTTGACAGTTGTAACATGTCCTTGACTTGGAGGGTGAGAGCCTATCGGCTTGAGGTGCACTCTTGTCAAAACGCATCTTGCCTCTTGAGGGGTTGTTCCAAAATGTGCGAGCCGCAAGAGCGAGATGATCATTGTAGGCAATCTTGAGTGCTTCCTCGGACATGGCGGCAAAGCTTCCAAGATCATCATCATCGTTGTCTTCCTCAACGGTAGCCTTCAAAGCAAGGTTGGTTGTGCCTCTTTGCATTCCAAGAGCCCTTGCCCTTGCATCTTGAGCATTCTTAGTGGCTACCTTATAAGCGTCCATCTCTTGCATAACCTCATTAGATGTCATGAGATGGTAGTTGTGTCTTCCTTGAAGACTCTTGACATCGGTTGGCTCACATGCCATCATAGAACTAACATACTTTCTCTTGATCCAAGCATCATCAATATGAGAGGCACCAACTTCACGAAAGCTTGTGGCTATTGTCACCAATCTTCTATACATCATCTCATGATCTTCACCATCAAGCTTGAAGAAGCCTTCGGCTTCATTGCTCAAAGAGTCATAGCGGTTCCTCCTCATGCTATCATTTCCAACGAACAACTCGGATAGAGCATCCTATGTATCCTTGGCGGTGGTAAGGTGTTGGATGAGAGACATGTCCTTGTTCCCAACCACCTTTTGGAACATGTAGAGAGCGGTGGCATCAAGTTGAGCCTCCACCACTTCTCTTCTTGTTAAGTTGGTTGGATCATGCGGCTTGTATCCAACTTGAATGATACACCACAACTCGATTGAAGAGCTGCACACATGAGACTTCATCACATATTGCCATTGAGAGAAAGTATAATCTTTAAGCAATGGGGGATCACCCCTATGAGAAACTTGCGGATGAGGAATAATGGGATCGGGGGTATGGTATTGGGATGGGGATGAGTGGCGTTGTAGCCTTTAGGCACTTCATCTTGGGAAGATGAAGTGTTTTGATGGTTTGAGGAACTACTAGCATCACCCTTCCCATCCAAAGGCAATTGTTTTCCCTTCAACAATTCGGGGTCCACATCTTGAGTAATGCCCGGAAGCACCGGAGACTTTGAGGGCAAAGCAACAGAGGTTTCCTTAGATGTCTTGAGAGACTCAAGCATATCATGAAACTTCTTGAACTCGGTTTGTATGGACGATGTCAACTTTGTTTCCAAAGAGTTGATATCGGCCATAGTGGCACCTTTCTCTTGCATTGCCGCCAAAGTCGCGGCATCCGCTTCGGAACCCTCTTTCGGGTCAACTTGCATTGTCCAAGGTTGGTCTCAAGCGGTGAAGCTTTTAAGAGACAACTTGGCTCTGATACCAATTGAACGGCAGTTGACCACCTAGAGGGAGGGGGGGGTGAATAGGTGGTGACCAATTCTTATATGTTTTTCAGTTTTTAGGCTAGCGGAAAGTAAGTTGTCTAAATGTGCAACTAGGTGATACAAGTGAAAGACAACTAGGAAACTAAGCAAGAAAGGAATGCAGTAAAGGAGAGTGGAGCAAGACAACCATAGGAACTCGAAGACACCGATTTTATCCCGAGTTCCACCACAAAGGTGTACCTCTCGTTGGAGTGGTGTGAGCTACCACAAAGGTTTGCTCAACGCCACAAAGGCCTCACCCTATTCTCCTGTGAATTCGACCACAAAGGTCCGAATCCACTCTTCCACTAAGGACTCCTTTAGGGGCGGAGAAGATCCCGTACAAACACGTGAGGCACACACCCACAACTGAATTGGGGGCTCCCACAACGACCACAACAGGTCAAATCCACAAAGGAATCCACAAAGGCAAGAACACACAAAGATGAACCTAGCTATCCACAAAGGAACCCTAGATTCGTTGCCCCTCAAGAAATAGAGGGGGAAAATCAAATCGCTTCGGTGGAGTTGTAGATCGGTGGCTTCTTCCTCATATCCCCAAGTATCAAAGGATTTGAGTGGCTAGATTGGGAGATCCGGAAGAAACGAGTTTCAGCACCAATGGAGAGAGAGAAAATCTGGAAGCTTAGTGTGCTGGAGGTAGGTGGAGGGGTATTTATACCCCTCTCAAAATCTGCCCGTTGAACAGCCGCCAGCCCGGAAATCTCCGGGTTGAGGACCGGAGATCTCCGGACTCCGGAAATCTCCGGGAGAAATTCCGGTAGAACTTGACTCTAGATCAGTACTAATTTAGCTTCTCGACTTGGTCGAAAAATCTCTGGCGCTCGGAGATCTCCGGACCGGGGCTCGGAAATCTCCGAGCTCCGGAAATCTCCGGGAGCATTTCCGGCTCAGCTTGATCTGGAGTCAGTACGCAATTGAGTTCTGGACTTGATTGAATTTCCCTGTCACTCGGAGATCTCCGGACTGGGGCTCGGAAATCTCCGAGAGCATTTCCGGCTCAGCTTGAGTTGGAGTCAGTACGCATTCTGATCTGAGACTTAGCGAAAAACTTGATTGGCTCGGAGATCTCCGCTCTGGGGACCGGAAATCTCTGAACCCCGGAAATCTCCTGATTGAAATCCTGATGAAAGACCAAGTGAAGTAGACATGAAACTTAGGCCAAGAAAGTGTTCCTCTTATCAAACTACCTGTAAAAGAACCTGCAAGCTTCATCACAAACATTAGAACACCTTTTGTGTTGTCATTAGTCACCAAAATCTGGGAGTGCATAGAATGCACTTTCAAAACTACAACCCTTATTCATCTCAGTTTACATGCCTTACATTATTACATGATCAAGATAGTGTTTAAGCATGTCAATTCAGAAATTATTCTTCTTTTATCGTTCTTGCCTACTCGGGACGAGTAGAACTAAGCTTGGGGATGTTGATACGTCTCCAACGTATCCATAATTTCTTATGTTCCATGCTATGTTATATCATGTTATTACATGTTTTATATCCATTTTATATAGTTTTATGCATTTTCTGGGACTAACCTATTAACAAGATGCCACAGTGCCAGTTCCCTGTTTTCTGCTGTTTTTGGTTTCAGAAAAGCTCTTAAGGAAATATCCACCAAATTGGAAACGAGCCAACCAGTATTTATTTTTGGAATATATGCTTCCAAGATAACCGAAGACGAGACGAAGAGGGGCCGCGAGGTGCCCTCATCACCTGCTGGCGCGGCCCACAAGCCAGCCGCACCGGGAGGGGAGGAGGCCACCTCGGGCGCCCACCGACCTAGGTATTTCGCCTACAAATACCCCCTTGACCTAAAAACAGAGCGCAATTAATCACTTTTTCCTCCACGGTCCCGAGCCGCCGCCGTCGTCAACACCAATTCGGGAGAGATCATAACTGCTCTCCGGCACCCTGCCGGGAGGGGGAATCATCCCCGGAGGCCTCTACTTCTCCATGACTGCCTCCAGACTGATGCGTGAGTAGTCTACCTTGGACTACGGATCCATTGCAGTAGTGTAACTGAAGGGGTTACGGTGCAGAAAACAATAATTTTTCTAGCGAACGAAACCCTAACTAGCCAGGATCTATCTATCTAGTACATGTGATAACAGTGGCGGAACGGGTTACATCACCTCCATGTAGACCGATAGCGGGGATTACGCTCCCGCACAAGCGTTGACGATGAAGTCGTATGTAGCCGACCTCGAGGTCGCGGAGAACTTGCCGCGATGACGAAGACGATGACGTCGGGGTGTCGACGATGATCTGCGTCGACGGGCGTCGGGCGGAAGAAGGTGGGGCGCCGGCGCCAGGGGTGGTGCGCCGGCGGCAGAGGGGGAGGCGGCGCGGCGGCTGCAAGGGGGGGAGACGACGTCGCCCAGGCTCCTCAAAAGAGTTACCTCCGAGCACTCACAAACATACGGAGCTTAGTGACAACCCCCGGTCATTCAGAACCAGCTGAAATCGCAGGGGTAGATCTTATCTGGAATCCCGCAGGGCAACGGTGCCCGGCGGTATAGCTTAGGTGGAGAGAGGGGGCAAAACGGGCGGAGAAACAGCTCGGCCGGCCTGCAATACAATTAATTGTATTTTCCAATGAATTAATCCAATTAATATGCCTTGCTATATAAAGGGGGAAGGGGGTGTGCAAACCCCTTGGCTCCCCCATGTAGGACTAAAGGAGGAGAAGGGGGGAGGCCGGCGCACCCTCCTAGTCCAACTCGGACTAGGGGCCCAAGCCCCCCTTTCCTTGCTTGGTGCGGCTCCCCTCTTGGGCCCTCTCAGGGCCCATGTAGGTGGGAGCCCCCTTTTTCCTTTATTTAATTAATATTAAATTAACATAAAAATCTCATTAATTCACAATTAATATATTTGTATATAATTCAATATCCTATGACTCCGAAACAATTTCGGAACCATCCGAACAACTTTCGGACATCCCTGGAACCATTCCAGACCTTCCCGGAACTTCTTCCGGACCACCGGAACTCTTTCCGGATCATTTCCCTCTCTCCAACAAACACCTATATTATTCCAGAACTTATCTCCTAGTGTCGCCAAGACCTTAAGTTTGTTACGCTACGGTTCGAGAACACTCCAGACATGGTTGAGACACTCCGCTCACCAATGACCGTCAGGGATACCTGGATGTATATGATGGCCCCTGTGCATTCTACGAATATCGTCGTTGAACCATAAACATGATATTCATTCCCTTTGTTTCTGCGATACCACCTTGTCCGAGATATGATCGTAGACATACCGATGTCTTTGTTGTATCTCGTTACCGACGAAGGTTATTAACTCGTCTGTGATATTACATCTCCATGACCTAGTCACAAGCTGCGCAGCTATATAGATGTAACCTCACCGAGTTGGCTCAGAGTATCTTTCCATTACAAGAATGAACAAATCCCGCTCTTGATCCTTACGTCTCGATGCTCTTTCGGAATACCCAAGATGGACACCGTTATTGTCATGCTATATAAGACACAACGTTTGATGCTCTCAAAGCACCCCTACGAAGCATCAATAAGTACGATCTCACGGTCTAAGGAATAAGCTATCATATTCTTATCTATTGCGTATGTCCATCACCTTATTCAACTAACAAGATGACCCCATTGTCAACCGACGTCATTGTCCTTGATCGGGAATCTCGATCAACTGTTGCCCAATGGACTAGCTCATATAGAGGCTTGCTAGGGACCTGGTTGTCTATGTATCACACGTGTATCAATAATTCCGATTAATACAGTTATAGCATAATACACAAACCTATTATAAACTTATGAGATAATGCAATAAATACTACTTATTTATTTGCCTCTAGGGCATATCTCCTTCAGTCTCCCACTTGCACTAGAGTACAAATAAACTAGCTGCATTTTACTTTATCAGAATCCCTTATCAAATAAGAATCATTTGATAATGCTTGTTTGTGGAAGAGTGTTACTGCACAATCCATGATTGTACATGCTTTTGCGATTCACTGATATCAACTTGCTTGATATCACCATGTTGTCCAACAACATATATGCAAATACCGTAACTAAGTGAGACTTCTGTTTCCCAGCGCTTACTCTGATTATACTAACCAGATAACTGCCCTGAAAAACACACTCAGCCATAGAGAGCCCCTTGTAACAATTACAAACTCGCGATATCTACATACTTTCACACCAATGTAGAAAACTTGACATTCTAATCCAACAACTAACACACCTCTACTTCCAGTAAATTCTAAATTTACTTTTATAACTGCTCTTCTTCCAAGAACATCGGTTATATTTCATCGAGCAGATAATATGGTTTCTGTATGATGTCTAATATTACATAATAGACCCACATGTCATACAACCATTACTTTCATGCATCATTACTCTTAATGATCAATTGGATTTCAATGGACCATCCTTTTAATTCTATTCTGACTCCTCAGATATAATCCAAAACAACTCGACTAACTATTTAAAATTCCCGTTCTATTTCAAAATAGACACTAACTTTCAAATAGTTTCACAACTTCATCCTACTCTATTGGTACAGTTTCACAATGTGTTAATTACACAAGATGAATTCGACTCCCACTCAAAACATGTTTCCACATATTTGAGAACACGAGCTCCCACTCAAAAACATGTTATCCACATATTTGAGTTCCTAAGCTCCCACTCAAAAATATGTTCTTTACATATTCCACCTGAGTAAACTAATATTGACTCCCACTTAAATCGACATTTTGGTCAAAC
Source organism: Poa annua (assembly GCA_026929855.1). Lineage (NCBI taxonomy): Eukaryota > Viridiplantae > Streptophyta > Magnoliopsida > Poales > Poaceae > Poa > Poa annua. The sequence continues at coordinate 48,988,033 of CM049430.1, forward strand.
CAAAATCATTGATCTACTATCAATTCGAGTTTAATACAAACTACAGTATTACATTAATACAAATCCCTCAAACTTCAAGCATGTCTACACAAATGTAGTCAACAATTTGATCTTGTCCAAGACACATTTCTTGACAAGACATGCTACCGCATCTTTCTTATAGTCATATTTCTCATATAACACTTTATATGATGATTAAACAATCTTATTCCTCTAATAAGAATTGCAGCAACAATTACTCTCTTAATCCTTTCAAATGTAACTTGGATTTCCAGGCTCAAAAACCTTTGTTCGTACTCTGATATTTTCTCAACTTTCTTTGTATTCATATAGTGCACCTTGATCTGTCAACAAGATCTGAAACACTTAATACAGTGCTGTGACTTGACAGCAATATTAAATATAACATCAATTTATATAGAAGTTTCTTTCATGAAAGTGTTATGATCTTTATGAAGAGGATTGCAAGCAGAAAACAATTTTCTAGTCTCCCTCACCCTTAATCACCAAATTTTTCATTGGCAGACATATACTCTTTGGAACACCTTCCAACATAGGTCTGACACCTTATTTCAAACTTCTATTTCAAATCCATAAACCATAATTCGAAAAATCATCTTCTCCTCGGAATTACATAGACAACAAACTGAGCTTTGTTTCTACTTGGTTTTGGAATACGCTCCCATTCAATGCGAGTATCCTACAAAGAACTATTCATGTATATTCTGAATTATCGTATAATCATATACAAGTTGACACTACTATCGATCTCATGAATTCTTGTTGAGAAAAACATCTATTTTCTAAAGTGGACATCGACTATAATGTTTCAAACATATTAGGAGATTCTAAGACAGATTCTGACAGACCACACTTTATTTAAAATAGAGTATGATTATAATTCCCCAGATATCACCATATATGACATTATAATATTGTGAAACATATTTCCACAAGTCTTTTGTGTTGAAACCATAATTCAAAAATATTGTCCTTTGATCGAATCTCGTGAATGCAATATTCACCAATCTTTTTTCTGAAAAACCCCATTTGATCTATTATCAAATTAATTTCAGACTCCATAATTTATCGGGCAAATACTCCGATTTACCAAAATCATGGAAGAATTCGGATCATGCAATAACACCACTGATTAATCATTAAAAATGACTCTCAATCAATTTCCTCTAGTATTGCAAATTCAATTCAGCATTTCAAACTTAATCAATTTTGGCACTCGAAATACTTAAATGGACCAAAATTTTCCATTACTTCTTTCATTGCCTTTATGACTAAATTCGATGGTGTTTGTTCTTTGGACACATAATTTATCATTCCCGCTATTATAAATGTATATCATACGCATACTGTAATTGAGATGTGATGCAAATTACTCATAACATGAAACAACTGCTTGGTTTCATAACATAAAACAACTGATGTGTTCTATATGAATAATTATGTCTTGTAACATTCAAGACACCAAACTAGATCACATCCTCACTATTACAAAATGTCTTATCAAAAATTATTGATGATAACTAATATGATATCTCGAGGGCGTGAGCACTACTGGCCATGAACTTGCCATCACTCGTGCACTGTCACGTCACCCTTCGTCGCATACTTGTGATAATCAGGGATTGTTTCATAAACAGAACAAGTATCAAATACTTTTCCTCAAGCATGAGAAGAATACATTTATATCTTCGTATATCAAATATACCCGTAGCGTCGAAGAACTCTTCTTTGATGAATCAACTTTTAGAGATTTGAAATTGTTCACGAACGTGAAGAAGCTCACCGTGTCTCTATAGCATATTCACGCACATGCTAATCACAGCTAAGAGGTAAAGCGCAATCTCTATTGCACTGGAGTTCGCTATCTAGAAATCGTAGATATTCGTAAGCCTGAAGTAGATGTTATACAACTTCTTCAATTGAGTCTCCAGACAGGTATGCTCCCCATGCGAATCGTCCGGAACTTTCTAAGCTGTCTGAACTGTTCAAGACTCAATTCATCTTTGAAGTGACCTTTGATCGCATCAATCACGACATATGGCTCCATGTGTTGGAACAACTTTCAACTCAGGTGCTAGGCATATGCTCATGACGATCTTCACTTCCATGAAAATATCATGATGCTTACGGAACTCATCATCTTCCTCCTTGCTAGCAGAATCATCTGGTCTAACTCCTAACTAATGTTCTAGGACATATAGGATGTTTGTTGTGTTTGGAGAATGTTTCTAAAACCAATGTACCAGCTGATGAAGTTGGACCTGTCGGCTTCTAAGGTAGAATCCGAGCTCTTGAGGAAGTAACCGAAGTATAGTTGCGTAGTCTCCAGATGTGATCGCAAAAGAGGTAAGATAAGCTTATAATATATTGGTGAGTTTTAGTTCCATAATCTCATTATCAAAAACACACCACACCAAGATTATTATCCCTAGAAATAATAATGGCGATTACACGACCCTCATCCACCACACTACCCCCGATCATCACGGCCGGCAGCACAGTTTCAAAGGTGGACATAACATGTCGATCACAACAACTCTGTGACTCGTGCTCGATCTTTCGATCTTCCCGTGTTCCGAGGCCATATTTCTGGATATGCTAGGCTCGCCAATCAAACCTCGAAGACCCTGCACGTGCAACATGGCTTACACCCACTGTATGCGAACGACGAGATGCGTGACACCCGATCATCACAGCCTGCCTCATAACGTAGAACTTTCTTGGTGGTGCGCAACGAGGGAGAACACAATTTTGGTATTTTGTTAGGGATCATCCTATTCACGATGCTACCGTTGTATATCTAGCATATAAGCAATCAATAGGATGCACACACAACAGCACACAATAATGATGCAATGAAGTGCGATGTGACATGGTCGATGCGCCTGGACCTTCATGGCGCCATGTGCCTGGCCCCCGGCGCCCCGGCATGGCTCCAAGTCTACAGAGCCCTCCATTGCCTCCGACAGTACGAGTAATATCAAAACTTACCGTAACCATGTCACATAAAATAACGCCTCTGCAAAACAAAGTTAGACGCCTCTAGCTTTATTTAGTTTTGCAAGTTTACGTGGCATGTAGGCTTATTTGTAAGAAAATCGCTTCCCTACCTATGAACTTTGTACCACAACGTCGATCGTATAATTGCATTTTTAAGCATCCCTTTCGGGCCCTCCATTTAAAATGCTTTGCCGACTAGAGAGAGACAGACAGACACCCGCCAGCCACAGATACGGTGCAAGCCGTATGTCAGTAGTGGAACCAGTCTCGCGTAAGCGTACGCGTAAAGTCGGTCCGGGCCGCTTCATCAACTCAATACCAAAGGCATCGCAAGTGCACGCTAGAGGGTAGCAAATATAAGAAAGACGCCCTCATAAAACATGAGTTCTAACCGTACCAGCAGTACTACGCATAGATCGGCTCTGATACCACTGAAGGGGTTACGGTGCAGAAAACAATAATTTTTCTAGCGAACGACACCCTAACTAGCCAGGATCTATCTATCTAGTACATGTGATAACGGTGGCGGAACGGGTTACATCACCTCCATGTAGACTGATAGCGGGGATTACGCTCCCGCACAAACGTTGACGATGAAGTCGTACGTAGCCGACCTCGAGGTCGCGGAGAACTTGCCGCGATGACGAAGACGATGACGCCGGGGTGTCGACGATGATCTGCGTCGACGGGCGTCGAGCGGAAGAAGGCGGGGTGCCAGGGGTGGTGCGCCGGCGGCAGAGGGGGAGGCGGCGCGGCGGCTGCAAGGGGGGGAGACGACGTCGCCCAGGCTCCTCAAAAGAGTTAGCTCCGAGCACTCACAAACATACGGAGCTTAGCGACAACCCCCGGTCATTCAGATCCAGCTGAAATCGCAGGGGTAGATCTTATCTGGAATCCCGCAGGGCAACGGTGCCCGGCGGTATAGCTTAGGTTGAGAGAGGGGGCAAAACGGGCGGAGAAACAGCTCGGCCGGCCTGCAATACAATTAATTGTATTTTCCAATGAATTAATCCAATTAATATGCCTTGCTATATAAAGGGGGAAGGGGGTGTGCAAACCCCTTGGCTCCCCTATGTGGGACTAAAGGAGGAGAAGGGGGGAGGCCGGCGCACCCTCCTAGTCCAACTCGGACTAGGGGCCCAAGCCCCCCCTTTCCTTGCTTGGTGCGGCTCCCCTCTTGGGCCCTCTCAGGGCCCATGTAGGTGGGAGCCCCCTTTTTCCTTTATTTAATTAATATTAAATTAATATAAAAATCCCATTAATTCACAATTAATATATTTATATATAATTCAATATCCCATGACTCCGAAACAATTTCGGAACCATCCGAACAACTTTCGGACATCCCTGGAACCACTCCAGACCTTCCCGCAACTTCTTCCGGACCACCGGAACTCTTTCCGGATCATTTCCCTCTCTCCAACAAACACCTATATTATTCCATAACTTATCTCCTAGTGTCGCCAAGACCTTAAGTTTGTTACGTTACGGTTCGAGAACACTCCAGACATGGTTGAGACACTCCGCTCACCAATGGCCGTCAGGGATACCTGGATGTATATGACGGCACCTGTGCATTCTACGAATATCGTCGTTGAACCATAAACATGATATTCATTCCCTTTGTTTCTGCGATACCACCTTGTCCGAGATATGATCGTAGACATACCGATGTCTTTGTTGTGTCTCGTTACCGACGAAGGTTATTAACTCGTCTGTGATATTACATCTCCATGACCTAGTCACAAGCTGCGCAGCTATATAGATGTAACCTCACCGAGTTGGCCCAGAGTATCTTTCCATTACAAGAATGAACAAATCCCGCTCTTGATCCTTACGTCTCGATGCTCTTTCGGAATACCCAAGATGGACACCGTTATTGTCATGCTATATAAGACACAACGTTTGATGCTCTCAAAGCACCCCTACGAAGCATCAATAAGTACGGTCTCACGGTCTAAGGAATAAGCTATCATATTCTTATCTATTGCAAATGACAAACGTCCTAATACGATCTTATTGCAATACTTTGCGTATGTCCATCACCTTATTCAACTAACAAGATGACCCCATTGTCAACCGACGTCATTGTCCTTGATCGGGAATCTCGATCAACTGTTGCCCAATGGACTAGCTCATATAGAGGCTTGCTAGGGACCTGGTTGTCTATGTATCACACGTGTATCAATAATTCCGATTAATACAGTTATAGCATAATACACAAACCTATTATAAACTTATGAGATAATGCAATAAATACTACTTATTTATTTGCCTCAAGGCATATCTCCTTCAGTAACAGCCCGTTTGTAACTTTCCAAAATTATGTGTTTAGTTGTGCAATAAAATGTTGCATCATGTCATCATCCCATGTGTGCTTGCATTTAATTAAATATATTGCTTCCAATTCTTTTTCCACATGTAATTTTTCATATTTAAATTCAAATGCCTCTTCAAAGAAATACAAATAAAGTTTCGTATTTTTATACATAATCAAACTAGATATTAATATGACTATTTTGAAATTATTAAAAATGGTGTAAAAGTTTTTGTCATATTTCTTTTCTGTTTGTGTTAAATTACAAAAATGAGAAAGGTTTTAAAAAGAAAAAATAAACAGAAGAAGAAAAAGAAAACAGTACAAAAAAAAGGGGAGCCAGGCCGAGATGGACCGAATCCGGCCCATCTCAGCCTAGCTGCCAGCCAGCCCAGCCCGCTCGGGTCTCCTCCTTCCTCGTACGGGCAGAGCACGAGCTCCTTTACACGCTGGCTATGGAGCTCGCCCCCACTACCCTCTAGCCCCCACCGGAGCCCCACTGCCGCCTCCTCTCTCCTCTCCTATTTAACTGAGCCGGAACCCTAACCCTAGCCCTATTCTTCTCCTCCCCCGCTGCCGCTGCTCTTTCCCGTGCTTTGCCAACGCCATGAACGCCGAGGCGCCGAGCTCGCCCCCCGCCGGTCTCCGTCGCCCCTGCCTCGTCTGGACCGCACCGAACTACGCCGCCTCTCCTCTTCCTCCTCGACGCACGCTGGAGCCGCAACACCGCTTCTTCACCTACATCCCCGACGCCGCCGCGGACACCGCCGTCTTCTCCATCACCGTCTCCTCGCCACCGGCCTCCCCGCACCTCCTCCGCTCGCCATTCGCCTCCCGGTGAGCTGCGCCGTCTTTTCCCCTCGTCTCCCCCTCCGATTACGTCCCCTCGCATCCTGTTTTAGCCGGTGCCGGAGCGCACCGCCACGGACGCGGCACCCCCGCACGCGCACGAACACGGGCACGCTTCGCCCGTCCTCCTCTTCGTCACCGAGCCGGCACACACAAGCACCCGTGACTCCCCGCACCACCACACGTGCTCGCTCGGTCAGCGCCGCCCGAGAAAAGGTCGCCGCCGGCCGATCTCGCCGCCGCAACTCACTGCCCCCGTATTTCTTTAGTTTCGTCAGAGAGGCAAAGAACGCAACTTTTGATGTTTAAAACAAATTTGAATCTAATCCTATCACTAACCTACTGGCTAAGCGCGTCGTGCGTCCGCACCCCCCACGTCCGAGTTCGAATCTCCTAGAGCGCGTGGAAAAAGGCTCCTTTTTGTTGCGGGTCACTGACAGCCTGGCCCCACAGGTCAGCGACCGTGGAGCCAGCGCTTGGCCAGCACAGCGCCAGCGTGGCCTATGGCCCGCGCGTCAGTGCCTCTCGGCGGACACGCGCGCGGTGAGAAAAGACAGAGAAGCTGTAGCTTTTGCATCGCACCCCCTGTGTTGCCTGTTTTGCACAGAGAGCCTCGCCAGTAATGTTCCATCACGGATAAGTCCCTGGAAATTTCAGGAACACCCCTAGATTTAAAAATGCAATAACTTTAAATCTATAAACCCAAATCAAATAATCTTTATATGTTTTTATATCAGAAAAATGCAATAAACATTAATATAACATTCTTATGTCATTTTACATCATTTATTTTAAATACTTAGTTTAATTTCACAAATGCAATTAAATAATTAAATATGGAATTGTGGGGTAATAAATATATAAATGCCCTAATTCCATTTAATTTGCTCATATGTTTTATACCATGTCTTGCCATGCTAATAAATATTTAATTTGAGTTGAAGATAAATAATTTGCAATTAAATCCTAAACATGTAATGTGTTGGGCGAATAATTAATTAATGTCTATCCCATTTGAATTAATTAGATCACCATACCTACTATATATGTTAAGCGACATTTAATTTGTTGGATACACAAATAACTTTCAACCTAATCTTTTGCCGGGATTTCATCCCCGCTTTAAATATGACATAATCATCTCATACCAGAATGCACCATCATTTGTTTGCGCATTCTTTGTATTGATTATTGCTTCCTATTGTAGACGACGACGACGTGCCTGCTGCGAGTACCTACGATACTGAGGTTCCAGCTTTCGTGTCAGGCCACGAGCTGCCAGGTAAGCTTCTGCTAACCGGTTACACGATTGTCTGGTTTTCATTCTTGCCTTTTGATCTATGCTATCCTAGTTATCGATTCTTGAACTGCGATCCCATAACATGTTTATCCTGCAGCCTATACAGCTATATCCCCACAACCCATAACCCCTTGCATGTTTTATCTATTGGCCTTTGCGAGTCGTAGTGCATGCTTAGAATTGGTTGAGCGAGTCGTTCCTTTGTCTTCTTTGTCTTCTATCTCATATGCTTAGTATGATAGATTGTTATATTTTAATAAACTGATGTATTATGTTGGGGTACTATAATTAAAAGATAAGGCACCAGGCGGAAGGCCTTGCGAGGTGCTTTGTTTTGCTCAGTGTCGACCTAGGAACTGAGATTTATCCTCGGATCCAATTTTGAGCGCACTAACCACTTGTGGTTGGCCCAATGGAGCCCCCCTCGACTTTGAACGGATCCTCAGCTCGTCCATGTGCCATAAGTAGTTCGGGTTTTCCATTCGCTCATATGCGTGTGCATGATGACGATGTTCGATGAGAGGTTACTTGATACGGGGGGTCATATAGGGGTGGTACGTCGCGAAGCGGACAGTTCCTACTGTGGTTTGAGCCGCATGGCGTCGTAGTCACAAACTAATGAGTCCGCAATTGAGATTCGGCCGGACTCCTGACGCGGGTAACAACTCATATGGGTGGCACTTGGACTTGCTGTAGTGAAGGAATGAGTCGTTTTGAGAGGCCCTAATGTTTTTGACTGGGTTGATCATGCGAGTATGGGTACTGTAGTGCACCCCTGCAGGGTATAATCTTATCGATGAGCCGTGTCCACGGTTATGGACGACTTTGGTGATGATGCTAGCTAACAAGATCTAGACAACTTACACCTAATCATTGTTAATTAATTTGACTAGTAATATAGAATTACTTACACCATAAATGGTAACTAAAATTGTTAACGTGTGAGTATTCCCGGAATTCTTCCTCATACTTGGTTGAGGGGGTTAATTCGAGAATGTGTTATGACTGGTGTTAGTTGTAGATGGCTACTTAAACGCTCTCTTATCCCCCTCTAACTAGACGGAAGTTTTAGCGCGTCTCTTTAGGTTGCTAGTGATGCTGCCGCTAAGTACACTTACCCCTCATACTTTGGAAATCTTACTGTTTTGTAACCTGTTAGCTTAAACTTGTTCGATACGCTTTGGTGTATTGACCCGTTCGCGGGTTGTGGTTTTTCTGCGGTTGAGGATTCTCCGTACGACCAGGTGGGTGGATACTACGTGGAGTTCGACGACGAGATCTACGACGAGTAGTTAGAGTTCCCCTGGGCTACTTCCTGGTGGACCGCGTGGATGAGCCTTCTTTTTCCGTTTCGGCTTTGACCCCTTTGCTTCTTGTCTGTACTCAGACCGGTTTGTTTTCCGTTGCATGATGTAATGTTGGGACATGTGTCCTCTGATTGGTGCCATTCGCTATATTTTGCTCAGTGAGAGCTTTGGATAATTATTTCCTTCTTTGTGTCTTAGGTTTATTCTGTGGTTCCTACTTGTTAACAATCCGACTCGTATACCATGTGTGTATGGTTGAAGTATACGAGTTGGTAAACTTTTTGGGTTCTTACTTGCACAATCTTGAAACGTATGTGACGTTGGGGTCGCCAAGAACTGTCGGCCGATGATCCATTCCGAGCCAGGCCTGATTGTTTCTTGGGATTGGTAACCCCAGTATGCTGCTTGGTTGTGTGGCCCAACCGATACGTTTCGTTTGTGTAGCTTGAATTCAGGGTCTGACAAGTAGCTAGATGGTTGTCTTGTCCTCTTGTGCTATCATGTTTAGATCTTGTGATCTATCTATCATGATCAAGATCATCTTTATGTAATTCTTCATGTTGTGTTTGCTAGGATCCGATGAATATTGAGTACTAAAGTTATTGCTTCATAATATATCATGTGTGTGCTATTTAATGATCTTGCATGCTCTCCATTACTTGTGTATGCTCTGGCCAAGTAGATGCTCGTAACTCCAAGAGGGGGTATTTATGCTCGATAGTAGGTTCATGTCTCTATTTAATCTGGGAGTGACAGAAAGGTCTAAGGTTGTAGATGTGATGTTGCTACTAGGGATAAAACATTAGTACTTTGTCTAAGGATGATGTTATTTACTTACTTTACACACTTTGCTTAAGGCGATAATCTGTTGCATGCAACTTAATAATGAAAGGGGTGCGGACGCTAACCGGAAGGTGGATTATTAGTCATAGATGCGGTTGGAACGGTCTATGTATCTTGTTGTAATGTCCGAATGAATCTCACACTAGACACCATATCATTAGTATATGCATTGAGTTGCTCATCATTATTATGTCAATTGCCTAGCTGTAATTTGTTTACCACGCATGGATGAATGTTATTATTATTTATGGAGAGACACCACTAGTGAACTATGGACCCCGGTCCTTCTCATTAATCTGATAAAACCACAACTGCAAATCTGTTACTTTCTGCAAACATACATCTTTCTTCCACACATACGTTTAATCCTTTGTTACAGCAAGCCGGTGGGATTGACAACCTCACCGTTAAGTTGGGGCAAAGTATCTTGATTGTTTGTGTGCAGGCTCCACGTTCGTCGCTGACGCCGTGCCAACGTCTCCACCAACAACCTCGAAGGAATCATTCATCTCCTACTGGTTCGATAACCTTGGTTTCATACTGAGCGAAACTTGCTGCTGCACTACTTCAAACCTTACTCTTGGGGTCTCCCAACAACACACACACCATGTGCATCAGGTAGCTCCTCCAAGAGATTGTCGCTCTCATGGTAAACTCCAATCCTGGCTGCTTGATTGGATGTTAGGGCAAAACGAACATGAATTACGTGTGGCGCTGATGGCGATGTATCACATGTGGTTATGTCCTATTGACGCCCGGGATGAACCAATGATTGAATACCCTAATACTACAGCGAGGCGAGTAATGTCCTTGCTTGAGGAGTTGAGTATGGTCAGAGTTGGAGAATCGAAATTCAGGACACAACGGGAGGAGCGCTAGCAACCTCCTAGAACCGACTGACACAAGATCAATGAAGACAGAGCTTTGAACTTGGGAGAAGGCCATGTCGGTGCGGGCGTGATCCTCATAGATCATCATGGAGGAGCTCTTGCGGAGGCTTTCAACCCCCCTGTCGGATCTTGAGAGGGTGGAGCTGCTTACCTGTCGCCGGGCAGTTCAGGTAGCAAAGAAGACGTGGGTGTCGAAGCTGGTACTTGAAAAGACTGCGTAGCTGTGGTGAGCAATGTGACGAATATGGAGGTTGGTCGGTGGACCCCTGGTTGAAGAAATCAAGGCGCTTCTTTGTGAGTTTGAGAACTCTTCCGTCACTCATGTGGGACGTTCTTGAAATATGGTAGCGCATCGTTTAGCTAATGAGAGCTTTTTTTTTGAAATTTTTAGCTAATGAGAGCTGCTAGAATAAAGAGTGTATGACCTGGGTGTCATGTTTTTCCAGAATTTGTTATGTGTAATCTGAACCGTGATATTGGATGACGAATAAAGCAGGTCATTAAAAAAAAACATAGTTGAAGGCAGAAACTTGAGAGAGATCCGCATCAACGTGCAAATACACAGCTAATAGCTTGTTTTATGCAATGTACATACTATAAGAAAAAAATTTAATGGTTAAATTTATTTATAATTTTTTTTGAGGAAAACAATACCGTTTGAAACACAAAAACATTCATTTACAAAGTCATGAATATTTTCTGGAAGCCATGATTTTATTCACTGTACTTGACACTGAGGTGCTTCGTACAAAATTCCACCTCTTTGTCGATTACCACCTTCACGTCTGGTACTATCGCGTTCGCTTCCTCGCTGCTTCTGACGGAGGATCCCCCGACGCGTGAGGAAAGCTCCAAAGGATTTAGGACTTCTTCTTCTTCTTTCCTAACGATTCTGCCTTGGTTTGTTGATCTCGTGGGGGTTTCTGATCTGGAATGCGATTCTCCCTGGTGAGTTTTTGTCGATCCGTCACATTATTTCGGTGTTCTGTTGGAATAAATCGGTGGGGATTTTGTTTCGGGTCTCGCCTCTGTCCGAATTACTGGTCGAGATGTTGCGACGCGTCTGGAGGCACTTTCCACGAACTTTGTAGTGTTTTTATTGGATTTATGGGGGTCGATTTACGGGAAATAGTTTGGGGTATAACCACGATTTTTGTCGAATTGGTGCATGTTTTCTTGGTTCCACTTCCATCGATTTGGCCAGGTAATCTTGATACGCTGTTCCTGTTTTGATTATGTTATCTTTCTGAAGTTTTAGACTGACATTGAATTCTGTGGCTCCGTATGCGAATGCTCCTAGCTGTTGAAATACTCATTTGACTCTGAGGATTTTCTGTTTCTTCATTTAATGCGGCTGCATTTTTTTTGCTGTAATTAGACTAGATAACATCTGCCACGGATGGAGAGGGGCGAGGAAGAGACGACCCCGAGTGATTCAGATCCTCTCCTCGAGAGGAAGGATGAGGCAGACCCAATTCCCCAGCTCTCGCCGCCAACGCCTGCAACCGTGAGTACACTGGAGATAGAAGACGAGGAGGCCGATGGTTCTTCCGCCGCGTGCTGCCGCATTTGCCTCGAGGCTGAGTCAGAGATAGGTGATGATTTTATGTATTGGAGATACTATTTTGTTGTGCCAGTGATGATCCTATCTATTGGATATACGTTTTTGCTGTGTCAATTGGACTGCTTTTTGTTCAGTTTGGGAATGCTTTTGTTTCTTCTCTGACTCCAGCAAGTAGAACTAAGTGTGTGTATTGTTGATTACATGCACATAGTGAGTTGTCAACTTCAACTGATAGTCCACATTGATGTATGTTTTATTTGCTCTCTACCATAAACCAGTAGGCTAAGTTTAAGAATATGGTAGTATTGACAAATGTGCAAAAAGTAATTATCTGAAATTTGGCTTTACACCCTCCTGTTGTCTGCGTGATGCAACCTTACACCAACTGTCCTAATTCTGCGGAAGACCCATAGTCGCATTGCGGTGCCTGAAGCCCAAAGCTAATGTTGAACTAACCAGTAGAAGTTCTAGCAGGAAAAATTATCATTTCATGCATGCTTATTTTTTTACTGAACCGAATATTGCTGATTTAATTCTTTAGTTTTCCGGATGTACGTGTGACTCATTCTGCTCTCTATAATTGGGTGTGTGATTTTATTATTTAGACAACACATGTTGGTTGGGTGCATTAGATTGTTCGTTACCACATCTAATTCTGATCATTTGCATTCATGTGAATTATATGTTGCAGGTGATGAGCTGATATCACCTTGCATGTGCAAAGGAACTCAGCAGTTTGTTCACCGTTCATGCCTAGACCATTGGAGGTCTGTTAAGGTACCGTGTCTCCCATTCCCATTTCGTATATAATTTTTTTAAACGAATTAAGACAGTTGCCATCTTACAGGACATTTTAATGTATCTTACACTATGTGTTAGACGGTGCTAATCTAAAACAAGCACTTGCTTGATGTTAATTGTGTTGTGTTGCTTTCCATTACCAACACTAAGCTATATCTTGTTAAAATTACCACATCGAGAACACCAGCTAGGATATAGAAAGGTATTGCCTATACATGCAAGCATAATGCGGTAGCATATTGTTATGCCGAGTACTGTAGTTAGTAAACAAGTCCCATGTATTGTGCAAAGAGCAGAAAATGGCTATCCAGAGTTGTTTTTCCTATGGTAAGAATGTCAGTAGAACATGCCACGGTTCCTCATTAACCTTATTTTTCAAATGGCAGATTCAGAGATTGCAAAGATGCTTTCAGATTTAGACTTATATTGGTAGTGATGTCCATTAGGGTTGAAGCTGCATCTCTCCAAGCTATCATCATTCAGCTTAATTTGGAGTGTACAATTTACACGCTCGGCAGCAAATTTGGTGTCTTTCGAAGGCTAGAATCTACGTTGCCACATCATTGTTGAAGAGGCGTTTTATGGTACCCTCAAATAAATAATAGCCCTCTTTTTACATCGATCTAAAGGCCTATAAGAAATCATACTGGTGTGAAAGAGACAAGTAGTATAAATCATACTAGTATCAAAACCAGCACCGCACATGAAAAAGGCCCTAGTCGGGCCCCGGCCCAACAAATCTAAGTCGTTACCTGTTAGTGTTATCGTTCGAAATACTGTAACAATCTTCTTCCTTGATTCGACCTTGCTTTCGCCGAGCTCTCGATCCGCAACTTTGGCGTCACAGCGGCCTCGGCGACTCCCACCAGCATGCGAGTTCATGCACATGCGCGTCCTGTACTCTCGCCGCTGCTGAATGGCTCTGACTCTCTTTCAGAGGGACACGCTTTGCATCATCGGGTATTCGGGGTTTTTTTACTGCTGGGCCATGAACAGACGTGTGTTCTGTATCGCTAGTCTTCTCTACGGGCGGCCGGCCATGTCCGAAGAGTAGCCACACGGAAGCAGCTGCAGTACGGGCTATGGCTATCAGGATAGCTATGCGTATGCGCTATGCCACGCTCGGCATCTGGCAGGGCAGTGCTGGCTGATCAATGCCGGATTGTGCCATCATCGCTGGTGAGTGCTGACGCCAATTTTTTGGCCTGAATCTACTTCAGGTAGCGCGCGCGAGGCGACGGCTAGTGTGGACGGCCATGAGGTTTTGTTTGCTATTCTCGGCTTGCGCGTGCCCTTGCTAGCCGGTGTGGTGTTGCTTCGTCATTGCGTGTGCCCACATCCAGACTACAATACGGATAGGGAGCTTGCTAGATAGGAAGCCTACACCGCTGTACGGGATCAACATCGACTGATGGACCTGAACTAGATCAACGCGTATACTGTTCGTCTGTGTGTCCGATCTTGGTTAACTATGTTCCGGCGAATCATAGATCTGAAAAGGCCACTCATCCCTCCGACGAGAGGCGGCCGGAAAAGAACTCTGCTCCCTCCTCCGCGTGGAGTTTTCGCACAGGCCCGATGCTTCTTCTTCATCAAAGATGCTTGTTCATGTTCGACTATTTTTTATTTTTATTTCCATATTGGACTGTTTTTCCACCGAATTATTAAAAGTTGGGCCTTTGGGCCAATTCTCTCTCAGTCGTTGATCAATTCATACTAGTCATATTGCAGGACTAGTAAAAGGTACTGTAAAACTTGCCTTGTTGAAACATTCAGTTATAACCTAGGTTTAACTTGTGCTTCACACCTGAGCTTTATGATTCCCCTGTTATTAAGGATATTCTTATGTCCTAACTAGATGCTACGTCTTCTAATTTTTTTCATTCGGATATTCATTCTGAACAGGAACCACAGTTAAGTGTTGCTTCTGTTTTTTGTGCTTACTTATAGGAAGGATTTGCTTTCTCACACTGCACAACATGCAAAGCTCAGTTCCATCTTCGAGTGGAAACTTTGGAAGATAACTCATGGCGTAAGATAAAGTTCAGGCTCTTTGTCGCAAGAGATGTTATGCTTGGTTTTCTTGCTGTTCAAATTGTAAGCTCTTACATTTGGAAATATTTCTTTTGTAGAGATGTCTTCTCTTTCATAAAATGGCATGTGGCATGCATTATGTTTATTTGTAGAGATGTTCTTAGGATTATTGCTGGACAACTTACAGACTTCAGCTGTTATTGCATTATTTGCATTTTACATGTTAAATATTGAGTAAATTTCACAGAACTGTATGTTTAGTGTAGTAACTATTACAAAAATACAAAACAGTTTTTAAAGAGATCAGGCGGATCAAACAACTATTTTCATTTTGTGCAGACTATTGCTATCATCAGTGCTATTGCATACTTCCTAGATAGTGATGGAAGTTTCCGAAACAGTTTCAGTGATGGTTGGGATCGCATCTTGTCAAGGCATCCAATACCGTTCTACTACTGCATAGGTATTCGAATATCACCTTTCATTATAATGATGTATCTTTATCATTTATACCTGCGACGAAAACTTTTGGTTGATACAGCATGCAATACTACATAATTCCTTAATGTTTCGTGTCTTTATGCTCCAGGTGTTGTGGTTTTCTTTGTACTGCTTGGATTTTTTGGATTGATAGTGCACTGCTCGTCCTTCAGTGACAATCAAGACCCGTGCCTAGCTGGGTGCCGGAACTGCTGCTATGGTTGGGGCATCTTGGACTGCCTCCCTGCTTCTTTGGAGGCTTGCTTTGCACTGGTGGTGGTTTTCATCGTCGTCTTTGCCATCCTTGGGATTGCCTATGGATTCCTCGTGGCAACTATGGCCGTCCAGAGGATCTGGCAGAGGCACTATCACATCTTGACCAAAAGAGAACTAACGAAGGCAAGAACCCCCTCAAACCCAGTGGTCTCTCTTCTGAAAGATTACTTATCATGCATAAAAGCAAGAAAGCTTCAACCGATGTAGTTATTTCTGCTGGGCAGTAGCACTCGATCAGATTACCAAGTCTGTTTCTAAAATTCTGTTCACATGCAGGAATACGTAGTGGAAGATCTGCATGGCAGCTATACGGCGCCGAAGCTTGAGCCGGAGCACGAGGAGCGGCTAAAAATGTTGAAGCTCATGTAACCTTTATGCATACCCGCAAGAAAATGGTCATCCTGACCACTGTAAATCCCGCTTGTATCGCCGTGCGCGGTGCACTGAAATATTCCTCCCAAAACATTGTTGATGAAATATTCCTTCCAAAATATTAGAGCTCTCTCAATACAAATCCCGCAATCTATTTTACTACATAACACACCTGAATAGAAGATCTCCATGCATCTGATTCTAGACGAGGTAAAAGTTTTCCTGATCTAGTCGTCTTATTCCACACCTTTGATGTTACATCACGCTTGTATTGCCCGTGCGCGGTGCGCTGAAATATTCCTCCCAAAACATTGTTGATGAAATATTCCTCCCAAAATATTAGAGCTCTCTCAATACAAATCCCGCAATCTATTTCACTACATAACACACCTGAATAGAATATCTCCATGCATCTGATTCTAGACGAGGTAAAAGTTTTCCTGATCTTGTCGTCTTATTCCACACCTTTGATGTTACATCACAGTTTTTTTTTCCTTCATACATGTGCTCAACTGAGCACGCTATGTCACAGAATTAGATGCTACACGTTAGCCTCCGCCGGTTCCAGTGACGCCGAGGTCGGGTTTGCCGTCGTCCACGCCGGCGCCGAACACTGGGCCGCCCTTGCCTGTGGCGTCGTCAACCTTGTCCTCGAGCCTCTTCACTGTCAACCCGCGCTCGTCCTCGTTCGATCGTAGATCTGTCGCTGGCGGCTTCTGCTGACTCTCCTCCGCCGACCTGTACGTGGTCGCCGTGAAAGCGCCCTTGGGCTGTGCGCCTTGCGCTCCGGACATGGCAATGGATGCAGCTCCCGGCTGTGGATTTGGTGGTGGCTTTCGTCTTCTGGTCTGGACCTTACTTCTTATTAAGTAGCACGTTGTCACGGTAAAAAAAGAAGAAGTAGCACGTTGTCATGGCTAGTACTACGTGTCGTGATTCGCGATAGACAAAGTTAGTACAGTACAGTACGTGTCATGGATGGGTGCTACGTTCCCCCCCTGCTACACGGGCACTCGTGCACGTGGATGGAGGTGCTGGCAGAAAGGGTTATTCATACAGCTGGAGGATACCCCACGCGAAGGGAGATTGGCACGATTCCTATATTTTGCTCTTAGATAAAAACTAGTATGGTGGGGTTCGCAAATACGAGGCATCATTTATTGTTGTCTGAAATTGTTTAATAAATAAAAATATAGTTTAATTAATATCATCTTATTTTTCATTTAATGATAATAAACAAAATTATTCTACACCTATCGCAAATGTTTTGGAAATCGGGATATCATGTATGCAAGTAGCATCTTTGGCAATCTAAGATTTATGAACAATAGATTGTCATGCCATATGTTGGAGCAACAATGTAAGCGAGATATTTCATTTGTAAAGTGAACTATAGTCTAACACAATGTTAGATCATTATGTGAGGTTACTTATCTTTGATTACAAAATCGTTGGATCAAAACGGTGTGTCCTCTATTAAGGTAATTTTAAATAGTGAGAATTATCATGGTCTGTTAATTCTTGCTCTCCTTTTCTTACTTCATATCACCATGTACAATATTTTAGAAAAATGAACCCGGTGAAACATTGGCTACTATATTTTATATGTAGTGCTAAAGACAAATTATTTCTTCTTGGCATATCTCTTAACATATTCATATATGGATAGTCATAGTTAGAAAACTATAACTATAAGTTTTTCGGACTCTTCACTTAGCCTAACTCTAATCCAATCGGAATGACATGTCCTTTTTATGTTGATTTCGTTATGTGAGATAAATACATATAGAATAGTTCTAATATATCTACCATACAAGCAATCATATCCGTCAAAATAAATCATAAAAATTAAGTGTAGGTGTCGGGGTTGTAATCCCCGGGATCCCTAGAAACATGGTATTTGGTATGGAGATTTCCTAATGACTATTTGTTTTTAAGTCTATGCACGATTCTGACGAATCCCCCATAGACTCGGGGACTAGTGTCGGGGATGTAATTCCCCGGTACCCTGAAAATATGGGTTTGTTTCTTAATATTGCAGATATAACTACATTTAAATGAAGGAGTAAGAAGAAAGAGGAAAGGGGAGTCATGGGCCGGATTTGGTGGTCTCGGGAGGGAGTTGGACTGGCCCATATCCTACTCGGATCAACCGAGAGGCTCAACACGGTCAACCCCCGAAGCGACAACTGCCTCGACCCACGACCGTCACTTCCTCGTCCCCGACCTCGCCCGCGCCTCGGCTCCAACAGCGTCTCGCCAGATCCCGCCATCGACCTCGGAGCTGCCGCGCCCGTGCCTCCTTGGATCTGCCGGCATCGTCCTCGACACGGGGGCCTCCGACTTCGCCGCCCGGGTTCTTCCCCACGACCTCGGAGGAGGCTGCAGGGCGCCGCCGCGTCCCCGGGCTAGGCCCCTTCTCCGCCGCAGTGCGCCCGGCCTCCCCTGCCTCGACCCCGAGCAGCTTCGGCATCAGCCTCGCCTCGAGCGCCCAAGCTCCGCCTCCGACATCCCGCGCCCGGCGTCGACGACCTCGGCCGCCTCCATCTCTCCTCCGGCACCGGCACCACCGGCTTCCCCCCTCCTCGCCTCGCCTCGTTCGAGTCCGGCGCTCCTGGCATCGTCCCCAACCTCGACTCGCCCGTGGACCCGGCTTCCCTGACATCCGCGCCGCCCTCCTACCTCGACATCGCCGCCCCCGGCATCGCCTCCAGGTCACTGCACCCCGGAGTCTTCAACCCGACCCGCACGAGTTCCTCCCCGGCATGGCGCGTCCCGGCATCTTCCTCGACCCCGGCCTCCATCGACCTCGGGAGCGTCCCCGACTCCTCCACCACGACCTCGGCTCGGCTCGAACACGGCCTCGCCGCGGTGACCGCCCCGACTCCGGCCACGCCGTCCTCGACCTCGCCGGCATATCACAGCGCCCAGCCACGGCTTCCCCAACCCCGGCGTTACCCGAGCTCGCCCCCGACATGCCCCTGACCTCGGGAGAACTAGGATGGCCTCAGCTAGGCCGAGCCGAGTTGACCTCCACGGCGGGTCCGAGATGAGCAGTTCGGATGGGACGAAACTTGCAGGAGGCAGAGGCTAGAAGATAAGGGTGTGCGAACGTGGCTTGCTACGGCTACAGTGTTGAGGATGGGACAAGAGTACGATGAGTGGCGTCGTGAACAGTGTCGGGATGTGACAACAGTACACCGCATAGTGACGCTACAGTGTACCAGATGTGACAACAGTACACTGCGCGTGACGCAGTGAACAGTACCGACAAGACCCCATTAGTCAAATCATCTGCAGTGTACCGTGAATAGTGATTCTTGTCCCCTTGTCCCCTGCTTGTCCCCTGGGCTCTCCTATATAAAGGGCACCAGGGGGAGGGGGAGCAAGCAGGGAACCACCCCACTACTTCATTTCCCCCCTTCTCATTTGCTCTCAAGACCTCATGGAGGCAACTGTAGCAGCTCATGGAGCGTGTTGTAGCCCGGATAGTAAGAGAGGAAATATACCGAGTAGGCTAGATGCTGCAGTAGGGGTTTTATCTCCTCACGAGAGCCCCGAAGCAGGGTAGATCCTTGTGTCCCTCTGTCGGTTGTGTTCACCTGCGCGCGAGTTCATCGCGCAATCCCTCCCCGAGATCCCCTAGCGTCCATCGGCCCCACAAATTAGCCTACCCGTAGGCATCTGTCTGTTCGCCACGACGACAGTTGGCGCCCACCGTGGGGCAGAGTGGCGCTTGCGGGAACAATTTCGGACGGGACCCGACATCCCAAAATTCGGGATCCTAAATCCGGGATCCCTACGCTGCGGGCAGTGGTCACTGACATCCTGCGCCGCGGGTAGTGGTCACCGGTATCCCGAAATTCGGGATCCTAAATCCGGGACCCCTACGCTGCGGGCAGTGGTCACTGACATCCTGCGCCGCGGGTAGCTGTCACCGGCATCCCAAAATCCGGGATCCTAAATCCGGGATCCCTGTGCTGCGGGTTGAGGTCGCTGACATCCCTACGTGGCGGGTTGAGTTCGCCGACATCCCTGCGCCGCGGGTAGAGGTCGCCGACATCCCTGCGCTGCGGGTAGAGGTCTCCGACATCCCTGCACCGCGGGTGGAGGTCATCGACGTCCCCCGATCGCGGAAACTGGTCGTCGACAACCCGAACCGACATCCCTACATCGCGGGCACCAGCCGTAGGAGACTACCCCGACACTCATCATCAATGAACCCCTGGCAGTTGCACACCAATTACCCGGGTTATGTCGCCTCCGACATCCCCAACCGCTCCCGTGCTCCGTGAGTATCGTCATCTGTACCTTACATTTACGTTATCTTAAATTTGTTTGGAAACTTCCCATGCATGATTAGTTTAATTGTTTACCCGGGAACAAGATATCGTAACCCGGGGACTGCCCTGTTTCACCTGTTTGTCATCTATCTGTTTTTGCCCGGGAGCAAGATGTCTTGACCCGGGGACTGGCTTACTGATTAGTTCTAACTTGCATGCTTAGTCGGTGGAGTAGCGCGGTTTAAATTTATTTATATGCTTTTCATATCTTGCTTCTTGCTATAAAACTGGACTCGGGGACTGCCGGGCTCCTTTGTCTTCCTGCTATATCTGAAAATTTACCCGGGGACTCGGTGGAAACCGAGTCTCTGTCCTGTTGTGTGGTTTGTTACTAGAGTTAGTTTCTATCTTTAATGAAATATATATGTCCTAACTAACGTTGAAAGGTGATATCGGTTTTACCGCGAGGATACTCATGCCGAGAGTCTTGGTTATATCGGTTATCTTGGATCCATCTTATGGTTGATTATCTTCTCAAAGTATATTGCATATGATCTATGATATCAGTTGCCCCACGTATCGCGGTATCACGCAAAATTTCCAGATCCCCGTTTATTTCGGTTCGCCAATATATCATGGCATACTGCAATATCTCCATATCGCTATTCATTTCGGTTCGCCGATAGATCATGGCATCCTACAATATCTCCAGATCCCCGTTTATTTCGGTTCGCCAATGTATCATGGCATCAGGCAATATTACCAAATCGTCATTTGTTTCGATGTATCAAAATTCGTCAAAGGCAACACCTGAGATACCGAAACACCTGTGATACGCCCATAGTGGCCGAGATACCGAGATACCTGTGATATGCCCAGAGGGGCCGACATACCGACATACCGAGATACATGTGTGACATTGTGTGTGTAGGCGTCTGTGTCGGTATACGCCCAGAGTGGCTAAACGCCGGCACATGAGACTCTGTGTCGGTATACGCCCCGAGTGGCTAAAAGCCGGCACATGAGGCGTCCGTGTCGGTATATGCCCAGAGTGGCTAAACGCCGGCATGTGTTGTGTGTTTGTGTCAGACCGGCGGTGGCCGAAGACATCTATGTCGGTAAAACGCCCAGAGGGGCTACGGAACCGGCATATGATTGTATTTTTGCAGGTACTCGGTGGAGAAAGTGAAAACGATGAGGTTGAGATTTCTTCTAAGTCTGCGCGCGACTCTACGAGTCCCCCGCAGTGTCGGGGTTGTAATCCCCGGGATCCCCAGAAACATGGTATTTGGTATGGAGATTTCCTAATGACTATTTGTTTTTAAGTCTATGCACGATTCTGACGAATCCCCCATAGACTCGGGGACTAGTGTCGGGGATGTAATTCCCCGGTACCCTGAAAATATGGGTTTGTTTCTTAATATTGCAGATATAACTACATTTAAATGAAGGAGTAATAAGAAAGAGGAAAGGGGAGTCATGGGCCGGATTTGGTGGTCTCGGGAGGGAGTTGGGCTGGCCCATATCCTACTCGGATCAACCGAGAGGCTCAACACGGTCAACCCCCGAAGCGACAACTGCCTCGACCCACGACCGCCACTTCCTCGTCCCCGACCTCGCCCGCGCCTCGGCTCCAACAGCGTCTCGCCGGATCCCGCCATCGACCTCGGAGCTGCCGCGCCCGTGCCTCCTTGGATCTGCCGGCATCGTCCTCGACACGGGGGCCTCCGACTTCGCCGCCCGGGTTCTTCCCCACGACCTCGGAGGAGGCTGCAGGGCGCCGCCGCGTCCCCGGGCTAGGCCCCTTCTCCGCCGCAGTGCGCCCGGACTCCCCTGCCTCGACCCTGAGCAGCTCCGGCATCAGCCTCGCCTCGAGCGCCCAAGCTCCGCCTCCGACATCCCGCGCCCGGCGTCGACGACCTCGGCCGCCTCCATCTCTCCTCCGGCACCGGCACCACCGGCTTCCCACCTCCTCGCCTCGCCTCGTTCGAGTCCGGCGCTCCTGGCATCGTCCCCAACCTCGACTCGCCCGCGGACCCGGCTTCCCCGACATCCGCGCCGCCCTCCTACCTCGACATCGCCGCCCCCGGCATCGCCTCCAGGTCACTGCACCCCGGAGTCTTCAACCCGACCCGCACGAGTTCCTCCCCGGCATGGCGCGTCCCGGCATCTTCCTCGACCCCGGCCTCCATCGACCTCGGGAGCGTCCCCGACTCCTCCACCACGACCTCGGCTCGGCTCGAACACGGCCTCGCCGCGGTGACCGCCCCAACTCCGGCCACGCCGTCCTCGACCTCGCCGGCATATCACAGCGCCCAGCCACGGCTTCCCCAACCCCGGCGTTACCCGAGCTCGCCCCCGACATGCCCCTGACCTCGGGAGAACTAGGATGGCCTCAGCTAGGCCGAGCCGAGTTGACCTCCACGGCGGGTCCGAGATGAGCAGTTCGGATGGGACGAAACTTGCAGGAGGCAGAGGCTAGAAGATAAGGGTGTGCGAACGTGGCTTGCTACGGCTACAGTGTTGAGGATGGGACAAGAGTTCGATGAGTGGCGTCGTGAACAGTGTCGGGATGTGACAACAGTACACCGCATAGTGACGCTACAGTGTACCGGATGTGACAACAGTACACTGCGCATGACGCAGTGAACAGTACCGACAAGACCCCATTAGTCAAATCATCTGCAGTGTACCATGAATAGTGATTCTTGTCCCCTTGTCCCCTGCTTGTCCCCTGGGCTCTCCTATATAAAGGGCACCAGGGGGAGGGGGAGCAAGCAGGGAACCACCCCACTACTTCATTTCCCCCCTTCTCATTTGCTCTCAAGACCTCATGGAGGCAACTGTAGCAGCTCATGGAGCGTGTTGTAGCCCGGATAGTAAGAGAGGAAATATACCGAGTAGGCTAGATGCTGCAGTAGGGGTTTTATCTCCTCACGAGAGCCCCGAAGCAGGGTAAATCCTTGTGTCCCTGTGCCGGTTGTGTTCACCTGCGCGCGAGTTCATCGCGCAATCCCTCCCCGAGATCCCCTAGCGTCCATCGGCCCCACAAATTAGCCTACCCGTAGGCATCTGTCTGTTCGCCACGACGACAGTAGATTTTCACTTTCTCATTTTAAAAATTATGACAGCATGCCGTGTTGATATTAAATATGAAACATAACAATCCACAATATGTGTTTATCTTGGTCCTATGTGTATCATTAAAACAAAAAAATTATAGTGTGAGATATGTTTGCGTTGATAGTGTGTCGACTGATGTTGTATCTTCAAGAATTTATTAGGCTTGACGCTTTGTCTCTCATTAAATGTTTTGTAGTGGGAGATTCTGTATTAAATCGGTCATGTTTGTGTCATTAAGCCGGTAATTTTTTACTTGAATGTTCACTTCGATAACGTGACTAATGACTTCACGTCATCTATATTAAAAACACTCTGAACTCTTGTAGCCGTTTTGTGAGAGTGTTTGTCTGAAAGCGTGGATATATTTGTCATATATGTGTATTCAATAATAAAAATAATATATATAATGCGACATGACTTCATTAATTTAAAAACTCTATGACTCAAATTGCTGCAAGTGTTTTTTTGAGTTGGTTGGTCTCGTGACTGTTTTTTTTAATTATGTGTACTCAATCATGAAACCACTATTTCCCTCGGCTCATAGTTAGCTCAGCTCATTTAGCTAGTGCAGTGGATGTACAACCAAGCCACCCAGTTTCAAGTCCTCACGGACGTGAAATTGGGTTCTTATTATTTCAAAAAAACTCGCTTGGGCTTCCCCCACCGCCTTTCTTTCAAAAAAAATGTGTTTTAACCTTATAAATTTTGTTCAAATAAAAATAAAAGAACCATCTAAAATATAAAATGATTATAATTAGAATCATCATTTTTATATTATACAAATTTAATGTTATGAATGTTGATTTTTATATTTGGTCAATTTATAGAAAATTGGATTTTAGCTAAGCTTGGAAAGGCAGGGTAAATAAATAAAATAAAGAAATATGTAGTAATCAGTTCAATTATATGTAAGCTATTCATATCCGCTATCACATTTTAACCAAGGTAGATTTTTTAGGGTTAGAAAAAGTAGTTAGTCTTGTACATAACCAGGATTTTAAACAGAGGCACCTGTTATAATTTGAAAGTACATGTTTAATGGATATCATTTGAAAGTACGGGTTTAATGGAAACACCATGTAAAGGAGTCCACGTCACCTTTGCCACCACATATAAATTAGATTATTTTCTGTCACTTCCAACCGAGTCGTGTGAAACTATATTACAAAACTCTAATCTTTAAAAACGATCTTGTCATATATTTTAGATCTAATTACTAATAACTAAGTTTTCAAGTCTTCTAATGTATATATATTTCTTTATCTTCTGAAAATACCAAAATAATAATTCAAGTGTATTCTTTATTATATACTTTACTGGTTTCTATGTCCAAAGTTTCTTCCGTTCAATTTCTTCTAGCGTCTTCCATATGTCACAACGTGTACATTCTTACGTGTATCATATTGAATGGGATCTCAGGCAGAAAACCAATTTTTTCCTAGCAACGATATCCTTAAACTAGACAAGATCTATACTATGCAGATATAGAACTAAGGCGGATATCGGAATACATACCCTCGTAGACCGAATAGCGGGGATTACGCTCCCGCACAAGCGACGAAGACGACGTAGCCGACCTCTAGGTCGCGAAGAACTCGCCACGATGAAGACGAAAAAGATGACATCGAGGTCGGATGGAGGAAGCCAACCTCCCAGCACCACTAGCGTGGCACCTCGCAGGGCGTCACACACATACGGTGGAGACGACGGCCTCCGAAGCTCCAGTCTAGGACGAGCAGCGGAAGACTTGGAGCGGAACACCAGCTGCGCGACAGTGGGCTATGGTGGAGAGATCCCCTCATCCTCCTCGGCGCAACTGGACAAAGGGAATCACGAAATCACGAAGAAATAAGAGAATTAATTGGTTGAATTAAAAGGCCAGGGGTGCCCCTTCTTATATAGCCTCCCGGGGGGAGCCAACTCGCCAGCCAGGCAATGTGGGACTATCCCACATGCCTTGGTGCGGCTCCAACAGGTGCGCCGGCCCTAGGTGGGCCCCATTTGGCCCACCTAGGCCGACATCTTTGCCCCCACCGAATTCCCTTGAGGAATTTTCCCCTCTTGGGTCTTCTTTCGACCAGAAGGCCTATTTAGAGAAATCAACCTAAATAAATTCGAAAATAAATATAAAAATCATATTTAAACATTAATTACACTAATGAATATCAAACATATTATATATAATTTATTCTAGCTCCGAAAACTATTTCGTCGCTGCCCGATCTCCATCAGACCATTCCCGGGACGTTCCCTGTGATCTATTTTCTTTCCGGTTGTCTTGTCGAAACCCCTTAAGTGTGTTACCCTAGCGGTTCGATATAATAATAGACATGATCGAGACTCCTCTCCGATCAATGACTAACTCGTAGGCCTGGACCCCATGAATTAATCCCTGTGATATAACGAATGACTTTCATCTGTCAAACCTGGACGTCTAGTCTTAAACCTTTTGTCATAGCGATACTTAGCGTGTCCGAGTATGATTCTCAGATATCTCCATACCTAGAATGATCTCGTTACCGACATTGCTATCTTCTACTCCTCTATGATATTATGTCAGCTGGTGACCTAGTCACATGTTTGCAAACTCATTTGACATAATCTCACCGAGTGGGACCTAGAGTATCTATCCGGATATACAGACTGACAAATCCCGCTCTTGACCCCTCGTCTCAACTACCCCCTTCCGATACCCAAAAGTATCACCTATCATTGTCACACTATATAAGATATGACGTTTGGTGCGATCAAAGTATCTTCCAGGGATAACAATAAGAGTTGATCTCACGCTCTTAAGGCGTAATGTCTATGTCCTATAAATAATGGGTATGTCCATCACATCGTTCAACCAACGACATGACTTCCATTGCCGACTGGCGCTATGCCCTATGATCGGAAAACCTCGATCATCAATCGCGCAACGAAACTAGTCTTAGTTGAGACTACTAGGGAACTGGTTGTTTTATCTACCACACCTGTATTAATGTTTCCGTTTAATACAGTTATAGCATGGTATAAAACATATAAAGAACAATTGGAATATAACCAATAAACTATCTTTATTAAGTGCCTCTAGGGCATATTCTCTTCAGTCTCCCACTTGCACTAGAGTAACACTTAATCTAGTTTACAACTTGGTAAAAGCTCAACACCCATAGCATCTTGGTGCATGCTTGTCTCGTGGAAGAGGAATACAGTCAATAGATCTCACACAATGAGACCTATATGGGCTTTGCAACACTTCTATGTCACCTAGTTTGACATCATCCCGTATCTTACGATGACGGTGAAATATAGCCTAGTGGATGGAGTGAGACTCGAACATTCGCGGAGCATGGGCCTTAAAAGTCTAAGAGATCTATTAAGGGGACCACATACGCTCGGAAAACTGCTCAGTCCAATCATACTTGCTACTTCTGAAGTTGCCATATATTTCTATACCTACGTAGATTATGCAGCAGTGCATTCATATGCGACTTCGCAAACTAACCATGTCTTTCTTCAAAACAAAGGACATCTCCTATATGAGATTTCTAGTCGTATACGTTAGTGTCACAACTTGCATCATCATAACCATTTTACGGCAAGTTATCTTATACACTCTTACCCTTTTATTAGAAAACATATCTTTAGTTCTCATAGACACTGAAAATATATTTAACGTTTGTTCATTGATCCACACAAGGATCACTCTAGAACCCGTTTTTCAACCAAGAACTTGGGTCACACCAAGTCGAGCTTTCAGTCTGATAGAATCTATATCTGATACATAGAGAATGTCGAACATCATTTTCTATCACTGAAAATGCCAAGATAAACTTAATATTTTACCTAGTCATACAAGAAATAACAATCTTCTTCGCTTGTTCTATTCTGAAACATTTCAGAATCTTAACTTAGGAAATATTCCGTCCTAATGTTATTAAGCCCCTTACGATCTGTACAATTATAGATTGGATGCCTAATACTCCTAACTTCGTTCATAGAAAATTTAATCACTAAAATAATCCTTTACACTCTACTAGAGTATCTTTTTCATTCAATATGTCGTTACATACAAAATCGTAAATGACACCTAACTCCCACTCAAATATGCCTTCCGCAGATAAGATCAAGGAAAGCTACTTAGCTCCCACTCAAATATGTCTTCTACATATAAGATCAAGGAAAGCTACTTTGCTCCCACTTAATTCTGTGCAAATGCAAGTTTCTTCAACTATTTTGGACAACTCCAAAATCCTTTGATCACATCACAGTAGAGATTCCAGCTCTTATATGCTTGCTTCAGGCCATGAATGGACAACTAAAGTTTGGATACATGTTTAGCATCCTCAGGATCACCAAACTATTATTGTACTGATTACAACTCTTTCTTAATGACACTATTAAGAAACACGGTTTTCTTATCCATCTATCAATTTCTCATTCAAAATTATAGAAATTGCTAAACGACCCATAATAGGTTTAGTCTTCGTCACTTGAGACAAATTCTCTGTCGGAACTGTTTCAAGATAAATCGATCCTTATCAGTGTCCATTCTCTCATAAATCCTATATTATATTAATATACTAGATGCCATCAAGAAGATCTCCCAAGTCATTACCTGGTAATCGTACATGGATTTTATCTCGGATCATATATGACTCATAGTCATTTCTCGGACTTAGGTCTACCATCTCTTCTTCGCAGTTCGTAGGTCTGTCATATTCCATTAACATGACCTTCATAACAAGATTGTCGTAACACACAGTGTGAAACACAACCTCGTACGCCTACGTTCTTAGTATGAGCTTAGAGCATCATGCTCTTCTATCATCAGCTTCTTTCAAGCTGTGGAGCATGACACCAAAAACACTTTCGGTTGCGCCACTCTGATGTCTGGAGAGAAAGTTCATCAATTTCGTCTTGCTCTACTTTCTTTCTCACTTATACCCTTGGACAAGAAACTATTTCTTTCACAAGGTATATCCCGGCAACGATTTTGCCTATGTCGTTAGACAAGTACCCAACTAACTCTTTAGGTACGGTATACTAATATTAATCCATTTAGGTTTGATCACATCGAAACACTAAATTGCTGAAACGACAATCTAGGCTCAAAGCCATGTCATCAGTTATATGATATTGTCTCCATGGATTCAAATGGTTTCCCTATTATCTAACGTGAATGTTGCGTTTTTACCATATGACTCTAATGATCACAATAATCCGATAGGGTGCAATTACGACGTCCTAACATACCATAACACTATGGTGTTCCACGCGACGTAATTTGTGAAACTCTTCTCACAAGTCATCCAATGATGTGCCAACATTATTATTCAAATCTTTATTTTCTCGATCTGTATCGCAGGAATATGATTTTCTTGTCAAATTTATTTACTATTTTATTCTGAACTTGTTTGATCGAATCAAAATTTTCAGACAAACATTCCCTGAGTGAATATCTATATATCTACTCGGAATATTCATGAAGTCTATGAAATAAAGACTTCCACTACACGTTAAAGAACTTCATTGATTCACATACACCCACATGCACGATTCTCAACAAGTAATACTCAAACGTTCAGTGAAGTTCACGAAATAAAGGTCCCCACTACCCGTTAATTAATTCATTGATCCACATACATCTATATGCATGACTATCAATAATTTATATGTCCGTTTTCCGAAAATGGTGTCTTAGTTATTTTGCAAGTGTCAAAAGATCAAATCTTATAACTTGTAGATCCATCCATGATGGAGCTAATTCATTGACTATAACATTGACATGAATTAAATGGTAGTGCACACCGAATGGCCCCGAGTTCGAATCCTCTACTGTCCTGTTTCCCCTTCTTTTTCTGTTTTTGCACAGCAGTTTTATGTCAAATTCAGTTAGCCTTGTCAAATTCAGTTAACCTCGCGACTTACTCTATATGGTGTCCGGTTCCAGTTCTACCAGGACCCGACTCCTAGCCCAGTGGTTGTGCTTTGCTTCGATCTCCAGGTGATCCAGAGGTCGAATCACAATGAGGCATAAAAAACAACCCATTTTTACTTTTCCGCCTATTCCTTTTGTATTTTTAGCAAAATGATAATTCTTATATATGTTATATCTTTTGGATTACAAATTCAATGAATATAAAATTTATATCTATTTTTATCAGAAAAATGCAATGAACATTAATATGCCATTGTTATACCATTTTGCATATTTTATTTTAATTTCTTAGTGTAATTTATTTATTGCACCTAAATAATTAAATATGGAACGTGTTGGGCTTTATTTAATTATTTCCCTATTCCATTTAATTTAATTAAAGCACCCTTGCCATGTGTTACCATGTTAACGAACATTTAATATTGTGGAGTAGATAAATAACTTGCACCCAAATATTAATTGTCGGGGTTGCTTTCCTGTTTAATTTAGATTAATTGCATTTGTTTTGCATCTTGACATGTCATGCATCTTTCTCATATGATCATGCTGGATCTTTTGCCATGTAAAATGCATCTTTTACGCTTTCCAGTGTTTGTTGTTTCTTCGCGGATAAGACGTTGAGATGTGTGAGCAACGACAAGATCTGCTTCCATGCGGTATTCCAGGCAAGCAAAGTTTGCTTGTTTACCTATAAATTGTCTTTCATTCTTGCCGTTGATCTTTGCTACCCTAGTATTCGATTCTTTATCGCGATCCCATCACATGTTATCCCGCAGCCCATACAGCTTTATCCCCACATCCTATTACCGTTGCATGTTTATCTATTGGCCTTGCGAGTCGTAGAGCATGCTTAGAGTTGTTTGTGCGAGTCGTCTGTTGGTATTATGTTTCACATGCTTAGTATGATAGATTGTTTTAATTTAATAAAATGATGCATATGTTGGGTATTATAATTAAAAGATAAGCCACCGGCAGAAGGCCTTGCGAGGTGCTTTGTTCTGCTAAGTGTCGACCTAGGAACTGAGATTTTGTCCTCAGATCCAATTTTGAGCGCACTAACTACTTGTGGGAGGCCCTATGGAGCCCCCGTCGACTTTGAACGGATCTTCAGCTTGTTCATGTGCCGCAAGTAGTTCGGGTTTTCCATTTGCTCATATGCATGTGCATGATGATGTTGATTGATGAGAGGTTACATGACACGGGGGTCATATAGGAGTGGTGCGCGCGAAGCGGACATCTCTTACTGTGGTTTGAGTCGCATGGCGCGTGGACACAAACTAAGGAGTCCGCAATTGAGATTCGGCCGGACTCCTGACGTGGGTAACAACTCATATGGGTGGCACTTGGACTTGCTGTAGTGAAGGAATGAGTCGTGTTGAGAGGCCCTAATGTTTTTGACTGGGTTGATCATGCGAGTATGGATAATGTAGTGCACCCCTGCAGGGTATAATCTTATCGATCAGCCGTGTCCACGGTTATAGACGACTTGGTGATGATGCTGGCTAACAAGATCTAGACAACTTGCATCTAATTAATGTTAATTAATTTGACTAGTAATATAGAATTACTTTCATAATAAATGGTAACTAAAACTATTCAATGTGTGAGTTTTCCCGAATTGCTTCCTCATACTTGGTTGAGGGGGTTAATCCGAGAATGAGTTATGATTGATGTTAGTTGTAGATCGTTACTTATGCGCTCTCTTATCCCTCTCTAAATAGACGGAAGTTGTAGTGTGTCTCTTTAGATTGCTAGTGCTGCTGCTGATAAGTCCACCTACCCCATATTTTGGGAGATGGTGTAGAAAGTAGGCAGGTTGGTTTTGCTTGACAGAAAGTGCCCTGACCCTATTTTAGGCTGTGCTTTATGTGATGTTAACAGGTTTGAAGTCTGACGACGTTAGCTTGGGAATCCCTCCGGCTTGGCTAGGCAGGGATATGGCGCCATTGCTTATCTTCAGAACTCTTAGTCCAATTTGTATTTTATCCGTAGTCGGATACTATTTGGCTTCTGCTGTCATTTGAATCTTTGTATTGTATCATTTGTATCTTGACTCGTTCGAGTCGTTGTTGTATATTATATCTTCTGTTGTACTTGTGGATGTATCGGAACTGTTGTAAAGTTATCACAATTCCACCCACATAATGCGCATGTTTCGGCGTGCACATTATGTCTGGTGGGCGACCTAAAATCGTTATTATGCGGATTTCGGCGGGATCGCTTAAATCTACATACTACCAATTTTTGGGCGTCACA
This sequence comes from Poa annua, assembly GCA_026929855.1. Lineage (NCBI taxonomy): Eukaryota > Viridiplantae > Streptophyta > Magnoliopsida > Poales > Poaceae > Poa > Poa annua. The sequence continues at coordinate 49,019,675 of CM049430.1, forward strand.
AAGTGGTATCAGAGCCAGTGTTTCGATCTTCTTTTTGTTTCGATACGATTGGTTATCGAAGCAGCGGGTCCGCAAAAGCATGTAGGATAACCTCGTTGTTTCTAGAGTGTCAAAACTATTTGAACAAAAATTATTTTGGAAAATATCTCAATAGGTTTCTTTTTACTCCTTACCTATATTCTATTTTCCTCTTATCTTATTTGTTTTGGAGTCTCTTCTCTTATCCAACTTCAAAGTTTAGGATCCTACGTGTGGGTGGACGATTTCTTGCCTTTTATCCTATTAGGTTCGATCTTCGGGAATCTTCATCGACGTGATCAACTCTTCTTGTTAGTGGTGTCGACAACTTGAAGGTGAAGTTAGAACTTCTTGTTAGTGGTGTCAAGAATTTCGAGGTGGAGCAACAATCCCTTGTTAGTGCTGTCGAGAAGTTCATCGTGGAGCACGAAGACTCGGTAGTTACCCCTCTCTTCTTGTGGTCTCGGCGAGGATCGTGGGACTTGATCCCTTTTTAGTGGTGTCGATTGTAACGCCCCGGAAATTCTCTAATTAATTGTTTCTTTTTGTTTTTGCATCATGATGACATCATCATGCATTTAATCACCTTTGCATATTTTGGTAAAACTAAAAAATGTTATTTATGCAAACCTTATTTTGTCTCTCAAATAATAAATCTCTCTCTTTTCTATTTTAAACAAAATCTTTAAATTGTAATTTGGAAATAATTACAAAACTATTTCAAATTAAAGTGTACGTTGCCAATTATTTTGTAAAACTTTATCTCTCCTTTATTTTTTCTTTCTCTCTTCCTAAATCCTGTTTTTTTCTTTTCTTATCCTCTCTTTATCTTTCTGGAAATGGAGAAAATATGTTTTTTTTGAGTTAACGGCCGAAACCCACCTATGGGCCAACTCCTTTTAGCCCTACCCCCTCCTCCAAACCCTAACCCTAGCCGCCTCCTTCCTCTCAGCCGCCAGCACTCTCTCCCCCCTCCGCTTCTTCTTCCCGAAATTCCCCACCAAAGGCCTCCATGACCGAGCTCGGAGAGCAGCACCGATCCGTCCCCATGGTCGCCCTCATCTCCTCCCGAGCGCGGGAATGGAACCTCCTCGCCGTCCTCTCCGTTCCTGCTGAAGAGCTCGTGCTGGTACCGCTGGGAGCGCCGCCGCCGAGCTCTTCGTCCACTTCTTCTCTTCTTCGATTCCGGCCTTGCCGGCTCGCCCCCAACCTCCCCAAGGTGAGCAAGACCTCCGGGAAACCTGCCCCCTCCTTCTCTCCTTGCTCTGGGAGCCCGCCTTCGCGCGGCACCGCCGGGGATCGCCGTTTCCCGCTGAAGTTCGTCGCCGTTGTTCTGTTCGTGCAAGTCTGAACTTTTATTTCGAGTTCAGTTAACGCGCGTTGGTTTGCTTATATCCCGTGCCTATCCTTAGCATCAACTAAACCCAGCATATCCCAGTGGCTGCGTTCCATCCAAGCATTCTGAAGATCGGGGTTCGAATCCCACCGAATCCTAATTCCCATCGTTTTGTGCTCTGAAAGTCTACTTGTTTCTTCAGTTAACGTCGCTGCACAGAGTCATGTAAAGTCAGTACCTTCTGCCAGTATAAACACCAGATTAGTCCAGTGTATGCGGTCCTGTGCGCACACCGAATGGTCCCAAGTTAGAATCCTCTACTGTCCTGTTTCCCCATCTTTTTCTGTTTTTGCACAACAATTTTATGTCAAATTCAGTTAGCCTTGTCAAATTCCTCGCGACTTACTCTATATGGTGTCCGGTTCCAGTTCTACCAGGACCCGACTCCTAGCCCAGTGGTTGTGCTTTGCTTCGATCTCTAGGTGATCCAGAGGTCGAATCACACTGAGGCATAAAAAACAAACCATTTTTACTTTTCCGCCTATTCCTTTTGTATTTTTAGCAAAATGATAATTCTTATATATGTTATATCTTTTGGATTACAAATTCAATGAATATAAAATTTATATCTATTTTTATCAGAAAAATGCAATGAACATTAATATGCCATTCTTATACCATTTTACATCTTTTATTTTAATTGCTAAGTGTAATTTATTTATTGCACCTAAATAATTAAATATGGAACGTGTTGGGCTTTATTTAATTATTGCCCTATTCCATTTAATATAATTAGAGCACCCCATGCCATGTGTTATCATGTTAACGAACATTTAATATTGTGGAGTAGATAAATAACTTGCACCTAATTATTAATTGTCGGGGTTGCTTTCCTGTTTAATTGAGATTAATTGCATTTTTTTGCATCTTGACATGTCATGCATCTTTCTCATATGATCATGCTGGATCTTTTGCCTTAGTTGTAAAATGCATCTTTACGCTTTCCAGTGTTTGTTGCTTCTTCGCGGATAAGACGTTGAGATGTGTGAGCAACGACAAGATCTGCTTCCATGCGGCATTCCAGACAAGCAAAGTTTGCTTGTTTACCTATACATTGTCTTTCATTCCTGCCGTTAATCTCTGCTATCGTAGTAATCGATTCTTTATCACGATACCATCACATGTTATCCTGCAGCACATACAGCTTTATCCCCACATCCTATTACCGTTGCATGTTTATATGTTGGCCTTGCGAGTCATAGCGCATGCTTAGAGTTGTTTGTGCGAGTCGTCTGTTGGTCTTATGTTTCACACGCTTAGTATGATAGATTGTTCTATTTTAATAAAATGCTTTCATATGTTGGGTATTATAATTAAAAGATAAGGCACCGGCGGAAGGCCTTGCGAGGTGCTTTGTTTTGCTAGGTGTCGACCTAGGAACTGAGATTTTGTCATCGGATCCAATTTTGAGCGCACTAACCACTTGTGGGAGGCCCTATGGAGCCCCCCTCGACTTTGAACAGATCTTCAGCTTGTCCATTTGCCGCAAGTAGTTCGGGTTTTCCATTTGCTCATATGCTTGTGCATGATGATGATGATTGATGATAGGTTACATGATACAGGGGGTCATATAGGGGTGGTGCGCGCGAAGCGGACATCTCTTACTGTGGTTTGAGTCGCATGGCGCGTGGACACAAACTAAGGAGTCCGCAATTGAGATTCGGCCGGACTCCTGACGTGGGTAACAACTCATATGGGTGGCACTTGGACTTGCTGTAGTGAAGGAATGAGTCGTGTTGAGAGGCCCTAATGTTTTTGACTGGGTTGATCATGCGAGTATGGATAATGTAGTGCACCCCTGCAGGGTATAATCTTATCGATCAGCCGTGTCCACGGTTATAGACGACTTGGTGATGATGCTGGCTAACAAGATCTAGACAACTTGCATCTAATTAATGTTAATTAATTTGACTAGTAATATAGAATTACTTTCATAATAAATGGCGACTAAAACTGTTCAATGTGTGAGTTTTCCCGAATTGCTTCCTCATACTTGGTTGAGGGGGTTAATCCGAGAATGAGTTATGATTGATGTTAGTTGTAGATCGTTACTTATGCGCTCTCTTATCCGTCTCTAAATAGACGTCAGTTGTAGTGTGTCTCTTTAGGTTGCTAGTGTTGCTGCTGCTAAGTCCACCTACCCCATATTTTGGGAGATTGTGTAGAAAGTAGGCAGGTTGGTTTTGCTTGGCAGGGAGTGCCCTGACCCTCTTTTGGGCTGTGCTTTATGTGCTGTTAACAGGTTTGAAGTCTGACGACGTTAGCTTGGGAATCCCTCCGGCTTAGCGGGGTAGGGATATGTCGTCATTGCTTATCTTCAGAACTCTTAGTCCAATTTGTATTTTATCCATAGTCGGATACTATTTGGCTTCCGCTGTCATTTGAATCTTTGTATTGTATCATTTGACTCTTGACTCGTTCGAGTCGTTGTTGTATATTATATCTTCTGTTGTACTTGTGGATGTATCATAAATGGTTATAATGTTATCACAATTCCACCCACCTAATGCGCATGTTTCGGCATGCACATTATGTCTGGTGGGCGACCTAAAATCGTTAGTATGTGGATTTCGGCGGGATCGCTTAAATCTACATAGTACCGATTTTTGGGCGTCACAGTTTGTATCCTTTGGCATTAGTATTATGAATGTGGGAGCTTCTACCATCTAAATTAAAATTGGCATATGATTATTACTTCATAAATATTGGACAACGAATTTGTCACTAACATATATGAACAATTGTCTCGCTAGAGGAGACACACTTATAACGATCATACTAACAGGCGATCATAGAAGAATTTATTCAAATGGTAGATCTAGAGGGAGAGAGTCTTTGGCCATCACAACAATTTGTCTGCCATTATCAACACACAATGTCGCCTCATCCTTCCAAGCTACTCAAGTAGTAAATCTGGTTTTTGTAAAACATGACTGGTATCAAACCTTTGTCACTACTGCGAGTACTTGCTTAGGTAAAACATTCATAATGTGTATATAATATATACACCATCATCATTGATTACTTCCCGGCGATCTGTTTCATCTTCTTGATACTTCCAACATAATCAAGAATCATAAAGGTGAACGATTCCCCTTTGCATGACATAGTCTATGACAAAGCATTTGCACCTGGCAACGTCGTCTGTCATCTAGTGATCGAGCTGAACGAGGCATCTAAATGTTCATCAACTATGACCATATGTCATCAAGTATGACCAATGTCATCAAGTATGACTAGTGTCATCAAGTATGACTGCCACGTACTCCTTCAATGTGTGTATTCTCTTCCATCTTGGTTGAGAAAACAATAAGTCAACGTACTGATAAACTTCATAACCCAACTTTAGGGGTATTCCGAGTTTAGCAATCATCTCATATGCTCGCGATATAATAACTCGTACCCACCATTGATTATTTATGGCGGAATCTCCGGGTTTATCTCCTAGCGGGTATTGTATCACAAAGAGCTAACGGTTCAAACAAGGAGTATGCTCAAGCTAAAGTATAAAGCTATGAAGTTTGGACCCAACCTTTTAAGTTTCTCAATCGCAGGAATGCGCCTAATTTTAAAAGATGCTATTACATTGGTTAATATCTACAAAGGTTTGCAAAACAGAGTTCATTATATTTGAGTTCTAGTATTTTATAAAATAACTATCAGAACTCCCACTCAAACGAACATCCCTCCTGGTCGTTTAAGCGATTACACAACCCCCATCCATTGCATAACCCCTCATCGTCAGAGCCGGCAACACAACTTCAAGGGTAGACAATTGTCAATCAGAACAACTCTGTGACTCATGCTCGACCTTTCGGCCTCTGTGTTCCGAGGCCATATCTGCATATGCAAGGCTCGCCACAATAACCTCCACGTAACGCTTGTGCAACATGGCTTACACCCATTGTATGTGATTTGTCTGACACCCGATCGTCACGGCCTGTCTCAAAACGTAGAACTTTCTTGGCGGTGCTCGTTGGAGGAAGAACACTAGTGGTATTTTGAAGGGATCATCTTATATATAACTACCGCCGCGTAACTAATATATACTAATATATATAATCACACAATATAAGATGCACACAATAACATCAAATGTAATGCAATGTGATATAGTCCATTGCGCCATGGTCTTCTTGGCGCCCACAGTTCATAAACAATTTAATAAACCTACCTTGACCATATCACATTGCCCCTGCAAAATAAAGTTAGACGCTTCTACTTTATCTTTTGCATATTTTACGTGGCTTGGGGCTGTCGTAAATAGAACCACTTCATACCTACGAATCTTATGACCACAACAATGATCCAATAATTGCATGTTTAAGCATCCCTTTCAGGCCCTCCATTTAAAATGCAAAGCCAACTAAAGAGAGAGAAACAGACACCCGCCAGCCACAGATACGGTGCAAGCTGTATGTCAGTAGTGGAACCAGTCTCGCGTAAGCGTACGCGTAAAGTCGGTCCGGGCCGCTTCATTAACTCAATACTGCCGAATCACAAGTGCCCGCTAGAGGGTAGCAAATAACAGGAGCGGTGCCCCCGTGAAGAATCATGGGTGCTAACAGCGTACATCTATATCTACGTTAGATCGGCTCTGAAAGCACTGAAGGGGATAGCAGGCAGAAAACAAAAAAATTCCTAGCAACGATATCCTTAAACTAGCCAAGATCTATACTATGCAGATATAGAAGTACGACGGAGGTGGAATACATACCCTCGTAGACCGAATAGCGGGGATTACGCTCCCACACAAGCGTTGACGACGAAGACGACGTAGCCGACCTCTAGGTTGCGAAGAACTCGGCGTGACGAAGCCGACAAAGATGACCTCGAGGTCGGGTGGAGGAAGCCAACCTCCCAGCACCACTAGTGTGGCACCTCGCAGGGCGTCACACACATACGATGGAGACGACGGCCTCCGAAACTCCAGTCCAGGACAAGCAGCAGAAGACTTGGACCGGAACGCCAGCAGCGCGACAGCGGGCTATGCTGGAGAGATCCCCTCATCCTCCTCGGCGCAACTCCGAGAAAGGGAATCACAAAATCGAGGAGAAATAAGGGAATTGATTGGTTGAATTAAAAGGCCAGGGGTGCCCCTTCTTATATAGGCTCCCGTGGGGAGCCAACTCGCCAGTCAGGTAATGTGGGACTATCCCACATGCCTTGGTGCGGCTCCAACAGGTGCGCCAGCCCTAGGTGGGCCCCATTTGGCCCACCTAGGCTGGCCTCCTTGCCCCCACCGAATTCACTTGAGGATTTTTTCCCTCTTGGGCATTCTTTCGACCAGAAGGCCAATTTAGAGAAATCAGCCTAAATAAATTAGAAAAATAAATATATAAAATCATATTTAAACATAATTACACTAATTAATATCAAACATATTATATATAATTTATTCTAGCTTCGAAAACTATTTCGTCGCTGCCCGATCTCAATCGGACCATTCCCGGGACATTCCCGGTGATCTCTTTCCTTTCCGGTTGTCTTGTCGAAACCCCTTAAGTGTGTTACCCTAGCGGTTCGATATAATAACAGACATGATTGAGACTCCTTTCCGATCAATGACTAACTCGTAGGCCTGGACCCCATGAATTAATCCCTGTGATATAACGAATGACTTTCATCTATCAAAGTTGGACGTCTAGTCTTAAACGTTTTGTCATAGCGATACTTAGCGTGTCCGAGTATCATTCTCATATATCTCCATACCTAGAATGATCTCGTTACCGACATCGCTATCTTCTACTCGTCTATGATATTATGTCAGCTGGTAACCTAGTCACATGTTTGCAAACTCATTTGACATAATCACACCGAGTGGGTCCTAGAGTATCTATCTGGCTACACGGACTGACAAATCCCGTTGTTGACCCCTCGTCTCAACTACCCCCTATCATTGTCACACTATATAAGATATGACGTTTGGTGCGATCAAAATATCTTCCAGGGATAACAATAAGAGTTTATCTCATGGTTTTAAGGCGTAATGACTATGTCCTATAAATAATGGGTATGTCCATCACATCATTCAACCAACGATATGACTTCCATTGCTGACCGGCGCCATGCCCTATGATCGGAAAACCTCGATCATCAATCGCGCAACAAAACTAGTCTTAGTAGAGGCTACTAGGGACCTGGTTGTTTTATCTACCACACATGTATTAATGTTTCCGCTTAATACAGTTATAGCATGGTATAAAACATATAATGATGAAATACAACATATAAATTATCTTTATTAAGTGCCTCTAGGGCATATTCCCTTCACATATTTTGCATATAACGTGTCGGACAATATTTGTGTCATGTGTTAAGTAACTACTAATTTAACATAATCTCAACCATATATTTTAGATCTAACTGTTAAAATTAATTAAAATGATGTGGCTTAGTCATCCGTATATTGGTTTTAGCATATAATAGATGCCTCTACAATACAATAATCCAAAGCCATTACATATACACACATCCAAAAAAAATGAAATAAAAAAGAAAATTCACGCTACATAGGTACAGTCCTTGAAGCAGCCGCATAACCACCATCAACACAACACCTTATATCCAATTCTTCAAAAGCAATGCACAACAAATTAATCTCAGACCTTGGGTTTTCACTCTAAAGATAGTCCCCGCTCTGAAAACAATGTGATCAGCAAGACCATTGCCAGGCACAACCAATTAAGGCCAGACCATAGATTTTCACTCTAAAAGGTAGGACTTTGAACTTCACCTGTGTTGTTGCCCCCACTTACATACTGCTGCTACGATTCATGAAACTCCGTAGCCAGTTCTCATCGATGCAAACGCTCCAATCATCATTACTAGTCCTTTAACATTTTCCTCCTCAGACTTTATCATGGATTTTCCCATGATGGTAACTTCACGTCGCTCCCTCCGACGCGACCGAATCCCACCCGATCCAGCAATCTCTAGACATAAACATCCATACGACATCGCCGATGGAGCCTTCCGGAACCCAATCATGGTGCCGACAACTCGGTTCTGAAAGCGCCACATACATGTGCTACCTCTTGCGAGCTATTGCAGGGGACGTTCATGGCACCCGACGGCCTACACCCACAGACTCGATCTGACTGCCACGAAATGCTACGTAGAGCCGCTAGCAGTAGCTGCCTCTCGCAGCCACCAAATCTTGCCGGCCTTAGGCATTGTTGGCCCAGTGAGGACCAGTGTGTGCAGAGCCCACACTCCACAGGCCTCGCACGCGACAGATTCGACGAAACGACTAAGGACCAAGCCACCGCTTGGAGAGCCCCTCGAGAGGCAATTCCTCTTGAGGGCCTGAAGAGGAAGCAAGGGCCTGAAGAGGACCCCACACTTCAAGAGATTCCCCAAGGCTCTACTCGCCTGGAGAGGAGTCAACGGAAACCTCTCCACAGGCCACCACGGCCCTGTGGAGACACTTCGCGGCTAAGCAACCACTACAGGGCGCACATGGCTTCTGCAGCAGCCGTAAAGTGACGCGAGCACCAAAGTTGCCATTCTGGTTATAAAGGAGTCAACAAAGCTGTGCCGCCCGTGCCAGGACAGCAAGGACTTTCCTCTTTGGTGATAAAGCGGCTGGACGGCGCAATGCTCCAAGAAGATCGTCATCGTGGGCTCCGCCACAACCCCTGCAACGCGTGCGAGCCGTTCTGCACAGTCTGCAGCTTGTCGGCCACCGCGGCTGACTTTAGCACGGATGGACCGTTTCCATGGACAGTTCTGCGGTGGTGGACTCCCTCTCCTTCGTGCCACTGCCCTGTGGGAACCCACCCTCTGCGTACAGCGCAAGGATGAGGCCCAAGGCGCCTATAAAAGGAGCAGGAGCAGCATCGTAGCAAGGGATCAACCACTTGCACTCTGAACCCTTGGAACCCTAGACAAGCGCGTAGGATAGCCAACTGCTCGAGGAGGAAGAAGACCATAGCTTCCCTCTTCAAGCACCAAACTGCCTCAAGAGAGCCTTTGGCAAGCTCATTGTACTGTAACCCCCGCAGTGCAATACAGATAAACAGGAGTAGCGGTGTTACCTCCTCCTGAGTACCGTGAACATGGGTACTGGTTGGTGTTCATCTCTATCGTGTTGTCCCTCTCTAGGCCCGACGAGCACCGTCGTCAAGCTTATTGAGAGTTGTTTGACCTCCGTGTTCAATCCCCCTTCGAACTACTCTTCAGGGTGTGACTACCCCTGTTCCGTGGGAGTCACTCTCTGACATTTGGCGCGCCAGGTAGGGGATTGAGACGCGTCAACGACCTTCGAGTCGCATGCACGACATTACGGACACTCACGCCGCCCGTGGCAGTCGGCGCGCACCCGTAGGAACCAACACCGCGCCAGGCGCCACCGCCACTCGCGGACGGCGGGGTCGCCCCATCGTGAGGAGTGTGCCAACACCGGGCTGAACATGGAGCACCCCGAGAGCGAGCCCGAGCACAACGGGGAGGAGCACCCCGAGCACCAGGCCGGCGAGGAGTCCTCACGCAGGACGCAGCACAGAAGAGCCTCCTCTCAAGGACGCGTGGAGCCCGGCCCGCACACGCCTCTGCTCAAGGCGCAAGAACTTCTCGCTACCGGCCTACTGTAGAGGCTCATGAGCATTGGCTGGAACGCCTCAACCACCTCCTCGGCATCGCCAGCACTCGCCCCGCTCCCTCGCGGTCGATTGTGCACCACTCGCTCGCGGGCACGGCTGCGCCTGACGCGCCTCCGCCTCCTCCAGGACCTGCTCCGGCCACGACACAAAGAGCTGCCTCACGCGCATCCTCGCCATGCGACTGCTAAATCGTGGGGATGGAGCGCCAGCGCGACCGCCAGAACCGCCTCGTGGGGGAGATTGGCCAGGCGGGCCAGCAGAACCGCGCGGCTCTGCAGAACGGGGTCGCCACGTACGCCTCGAGCTGCATGGCGTTCACCCGCTCCCTGCGCCGCGTGGTCTGGCCTCAGAAGTTCAGGCCATCCCTCCCCAAGGGCTACGACGGCTCCAACAACCCTGTCGAGTTCCTGCAGCTCTACACCACCTCCATCCAAGCTACAGGAGGAGACGACAAAGTCATGGCCAACTGGTTCTCCCACGCGATGCGCGACTATGTGCTGTCCTGGCTCCTAAACCTCCCTGAGGACTCCGTGGACTCGTGGGAAGAGCTCTGCAAGCAGTTCGTCGCCAACTTCAAGGGCACGTACGAGCGCGCGCTCACCCACAACGACCTGCGCGCCGTGGTGCAGAAGAAGGATGAGACCCTCCGCAAGTACATTCAGCGCTTCAGCCAGGTGTGGAACAAGATTCCAAACATCCCTGACACCCAGGTCATTGCTGCCTTCCGCGAGGGCGTCACGAACCGCAGGATGCTCGAGAAGCTCAGAATCCACGACAAGCTCACCTCTGTAGTGAAGCTGTTCGATCTGGCAGACAAGTGCGCCAAGGCTGAAGAGGGACCCCTCTTCGTCAAGATGAGCTCGCGGGGAGATGACCCCGGCGAGGGGTCCAAGAGCCACAAGAAGAAGGAGGAGCCCAAGCGCAAGGCCACCGCAGCCCTCGCGGCAGAGCCTGACGCCAAGGGCTCCCGCATGGACTCCCTGAGGCTGGCGAGAAGAAGAAGGACAACCGTCCATTCTGCGTCTACCACAACAGGCGCGGCCACTCTACTGAGACCTGCTTCGACCTCAAGAGGCTAAGCAAGGAGCGCGAACAAGCCGAGGGCAGCGGCGGCCGTGGTCGTGGCCGTGGCTACCACGGAGGTGGACGCAAGGGCGGCTACTAGAAGTCACCAGGCACTTAGGCCAACACCGTCGAGAAAAACAGCAACCTCCCTAACGAGGAAGATGGAGGCTACCAGGCCCCGAGAGGGGCTATGGCCTGCATCCTTGGCGGAGCTCAGGCGCCCAAGTCGAACAACCAGTTCAAGCAGTTCGCGCGCGAGCTCAATGCCGCGCTTCCAGTGTCGAGACCTCCAGGCCCCTCAAGTGGTCGCAGTACACCATCGCTTTTGATGCGCAGGACCACTCCAAGTCCACCAAGACTGTTGGAACCCTCCCACTGGTCTGCTCCCCCACCATCAAAAACATTGCCGTCTCCAAGACGCTCATCGATGGAGGTGCATGCCTGAACGTCATCTCCATCGAGACCTTCGAGACGCTTCAAGTGCCCTACGAGTGGCTCATGCCCTCTAGGCCCTTCATGGGAGTCACTAGTGGCTCCATCGAGCCTCTAGGGCAGGTTCGACTTGCTGCCACCTTTGGCACGCAGAAGAACTACCGCACCGAACTCATCGACTTCGATGTCGCCCACATCGGCTTGCCGTACAACGCCATCCTCGGCTACCCCGCTCTCGCAAAGTTCATGGCCGTCATGCATCATGCCTACAACATGGTCAAGATCCCCGGCAGCGCAGGCACCATCTCCATCCACGGCCATGTCCTGGACGCCACGCGCGCCGTCAAGACAGCCTACAAGGAATCCGCCATGGCATTTCCGGCTGCAGAGGACATGGAGCCTCTCGAGAGGCCCAATAAAAAGAAGCAGCTGTTCTCTCAGGAGCCAGCTTCCACGAAGAAGGTCTCCCTGAGAACCAGCAGCTCGGGGGCTGAGGGCTCGGGGGCTAGCGTCACCATTGGCGCCGCTCTGCCTCCCAAATAGGAAGGCACGCTCATCGCTTTCCTCCGGGCAAACTCTGACATGTTCGAATCGACTCCGTCAGATAGTTCCGGTGTACCGAGTGAGGTGATCGCGCACCACTTAGCTGTGTATCCAAATGCACGCGCCGTCAAGCAAAAGGCAAGAAAGCAAGCCCACGAGAAGCAAGCATTCATCGTCAAGGAAGTCGAGAAGTTCAAAGCCTGAAGGAACTATCGCCGCGCCTGGCACCACCGCCACTCGTGGACGACGGGGTCGCCCCCGCCGTGAAGAGCGCGCCAACACCGAGCCGCACGTGGAGCACCCCAAAAGCGAGCCCGAGCACAACAGGGAGGAGCACCCCGAGTAGCAGGCCGATGCGGAGTCCTCACGCAGGACGCAGCACCAGAGCGCCTCCTCTCAGGGACGCACGGATCCAGCCCCGCACACGGCTCCGCTCATGGCGCAAGAACTTCTCCGCTACCGGCCTACTGCTTAGGCTCACGAGCAGTGGCCGGAATGCCTCAACCACCTCGTCAGCATCGCCACCACTTGCCCAGCTCCGTCGCGGTCGATTGTGCACCACTCCCTCACGGGCACGGCTGCGCCTGACGCGCCTCCGCCACCTCCAGGACCTGCTCCGGCTGCGACACAGAGACCTGCCTCGCACACATCCTTGCCAGAACCGCCTCGTGGAGGAGATTGGCCAAGCGGGTTAGCAGAACTGCGGCTCTGCAGAACGGGTCGCCACGTACGCCTCAGGCTGCATGGTGTTCACCCGCTCCATGCGTCGCGTGGTCTGGCCCCAGAAGTTCAGGCCAGCCCTCCCCAAGGGCTACGACGGCTCCAACAACCCTGTCGAGTTCCTGCAGCTCTACACCACCTCCATCCAAGCTGCGGGAGGAGACGACAAGTTCATGGCCAACGGTTCTCCCACGCGCTTCACGACTCCGCGTTGTCGTGGCTTCTGAACCTCTCTGAGGACTCTGTGGGCACGTGGGAAGAGCACTGCAAGCAGCTCGTCGCCAACTTCAAGGGCACGTACGAGCGCGCGCTCACCCACAACAACCTGCACGCGGTGGTGCAGAAGAAGGATGGGACCATCCGCAAGTATATCCAGCGCTTCAGCCAGGTGAGGAACAAGATTCCAAACATCCCTGACACCCAGGTCATTGCCACCTTCCACGAGGGCGTCACGAACCGCAGGATGCTCGAGAAACTCGGCATCCACGACAAGCTCACCTCTGTAGTGAAGCTGTTCGATTTGGCGGACAAGTGTGCCAAGGCTGAAGAGGGACTCCTTTTCGTCAAGATGAACTCGTGAGGAGACGACCCTGGCGAGGGGTCCAAGAGCCACAAGAAGAAGGAGGAGCCCACGCGCAAGGCCACCGCAGTCCTCGCGGCAGAGCCTGACGCCAAGGGCTCCCCCGAGCCTGGCGAGAAGAAGGAGGACGATCGTCCATTCTGCGTCTACCATAACAGGCGTGGCCACTCTACCGAGACCTGCTTCGACCTCAAGAGGCGTGGTGCAAGGAGCGCGAACAGGTTGAGGGCAGCGGTGGCCGCGGTCGAGGCCGCGGCTACCGCGGAAGCGGACGCAAGAGCGGCTACCAGAAGTCACCTGGCACTCCGGACAACGCCGCCGAGAAAAATGGCACCCTCCCTGACGAGGAAGATGGAGGCTACCAGGGCCCGAGAGGGGCCATGGCTTGCATCGTTGGCAGGGCTCAGTTGCCCAAGTCGGACAACCAGTTCAAGCAGTTCGCTCGCGAGCTCAACGCCGCGCTCCCCAGCATCGAGACCTCCAGGCCCCTCAAGTGGCCGCAATACACCATCGCCTTCGACGCACAAGACCACCCCAAGTTATCTAGACTGTTGGAACCCTCCCGCTGGTCTGCTCCCCACCATCAACAACATCGCCGTCTCCAAGACGCTCATCGATGGAGGTGCAGGCCTGAACGTCATCTCCATCGAGACTTTCGAGACGCTTCAAGTGCCCTACGAGTGGCTCATGCCCTTTAGGCCCTTCACGGGAGTCACCAGCGGCTCCATCGAGCCTCTGGGGCAGGTCGGACTCGCTGTCACCTTTGGCACGTAGAAGAATTACTGCACTGAGCTCATCGACTTCGACGTCGTGCACATCGGCTTGCCGTACAATGCCATCCTCGGCTACCCTTCCCTCACAAAGTTCATGGCCGTCACTCAACATGCCTACAACATGGTCAAGATCCCCGGCAGCGCTGGCACCATCTCCTTGCACGACCACGTCCTGGACGCCACGCGCGCCGTCGTGACACCCTACTAGGCAGCCACCATGGCATTTCCTTCTGCGGAGGACATGGAGCCTCTCGAGAGGCCCAAGAAGAAGAAGCAGATGTTCTCTCAGGAGCCAGCTTTCACGAAGAAGGTCTCCCTAAGCACCAGCAGCTCGGGGGCTAGCGTCACCAGTGGTGCTGCTCTGCCTCGCAAATAGGAAGGCGCGCTCGTCGCCTTCCTCCGGGCAAACTCTGACATGTTCGCATGGACTCCGTCAGATATGTCCGGTGTACCGAGGGAGGTGATCGAGCACCACTTAGCCGAGTGTCCAAACGCACGCTCCGTCAAGCAAAAGGCAAGAAAGCAAGCCCCCGAGAAGCAAGCATTCATCGTCAAAGAGGTCGAGAAGCTCAAAGCGGCAAATGTTGTCCGCGAAGTCACGCACCCCACTTGGCTCTCCAACGGCGTGGTTGTCCCAAAGCCCGCCGGAGGAGGCCGCCTCTGCATCGACTACACTGATGTCAACAAGGCCTACCCCAAGAACCCATACCCATGCCAAGGATCGACCAGATCGTGGACTCCACGGCAGGCTGCGACCTCCTCTGCTTCCTCGATGCCTTCTCGGGTTATCACCAGATTGAGATGGCTAAGGAAGACGAGGAGAAGACGTCAGACCTCACCCCTTGTGGTGTGTATTGCTGCGTCTGCATGCCTTTCGGTCTGAAAAACGCTGGCGCCACCTTCCAGAGGCTCATGAGGATAGCCCTTGGCGAGCAAATGGGCAGAAATGCTGAGGCTTACATCGACGACATCGTCGTCAAGTCTCGAGAGGGAGATACTCTCCTCACGGACCTTGAAGAGACCTTCGCTAGCCTGCGCAAGGTGAGCATCAAGCTCAACCCCGCCAAGTGCGTCTTCGGAGTGCCCTCAGGCAAATTGCTTGGTTTCCTCGTGTCCCACCGCGACATAGAGGCAAATCCTGACAAGATCAAGGCCATAGAGGAAATGCAGCCTCCTTGCCGGCTCAAGGACATGCAACGCCTGGTAGGCTGCATGGCAAGCTTGGGCCGCTTCATCTCCAAGTTCGGTGAGAGAGCCCTACCCTTCTTCAGGATCATGAAGAGATGTGGCACCTTCAAGTGGACGCCTGAAGCGGAAAAAGGCTTTGAGAACTTGAAGAGGTACTTGGCCAGCCCACCAGTCATGGTTGCCCCAACGAAAGCTGAACATCTGAAGCTGTATCTATCAGTCACTCCACAGACCGCCAGCGCCGTCCTGGTGGTAGAAAGAGAGGAGCCAGTCCTCCACAAGAAGAGTGCAACCACTCCAAAGCCAAAACCGCCTGACGAAGGGGCAGGCTCCACAAACCCATCGCTAGGCCCAAAGCCACAAGGTGAGTCTGCCCCATGTCCTGATCTCGCCCAGGGGCCTGAAGATCCTCCACTGGCTGATCTCGTCAAGGGGCCTGAAGAGCCTCCACATGCCAATCCCTTCAAGGGCCCCGAAGAGCCTCCTCAGGCAGACAACGATGCGCCTTAACTGACAACCCTTGTCGAGCACCCCGTCTACTTCGTCAGTACAGTACTACGGGATGCTCGCGAACGGTTCACAATGCAGCAGAAGCTCCTCATTGCGCTCCTCATCGCCTCAAGGAAACTGCGACACTACTTCCAGGGTCACGATGGTCACCTCATTCCCCCTGGAGCAGATCCCGCGCAACCGTAACGCCACAGATCGTGTCGCAGGATGGAACATAGAGCTATATCCATTCAACTCGCGCTTCGATACCACAAGGGTCATCAAAGGAAGGGTGCTGGTAGACTTTGTCGCCGAATGGACTGACCCAACCCGTGAAGAGCCTCTAGGAGAAGAGCCAGAGCATTCTGGAGAGAAGATGCCCATCCATTGGCCATGAAGTTCGATGGAGCCTTGGCCTGCCGTAATGGTGGGGCTGGCGTCGTCCCGATCTCGCCCAATGGTCACAAACTCTACTACGCGGTCCAGCTGTGCTTCGTGATCGACAAGATCTCCAACAACATTGCTGAGTAAGAGGGCTTGCTCGCCGGCCTTCGGGCCGCCATCGATCTAGGCGTCAAGCACCTGCTTATCAAGGGCGACTCCCAGCTGCTCGTCCACTTCTCCAACAAAAGTTACAAGCCTAAGGACGACCACATGGCCGCATACCTTGAAGAGGTCCGCAAGCTTGAGAAGCACTTCAGGGGCATGGAGCTCATGCACATCCCGAGGAAGGAAAATCAAGAGGCTGATGACATCGCCAAGCGCTCAAGAGGCCATGCCCGCTAGCGTAGACAAAGCGCTCCCACCACCGCCTACAACTGGGGCTCCCGACTGCGCCCCCCAGACCGGGGAGCGCTTGTTGCTCACAGTGGTGCATCAAGAGATAGGCTGGATCGACGAGCTCAAGTACTACCTCGCCAAGGGAATCCTCCCCGAGGAACAATTCGAAGCAGAGTGAATCGCTCGCCAGGAAAATCCTACTTCATCCTCGAGGGAGATCTCTACCACAAGGGCCCAAATGGCATCGCGCTCAAATGCGTCCCTCCTGAAGAAGGAAAAAGCTTGATCAAGGATATCCACAGTGGGGAGTGCACCCACCATTAGTGCGCCTGCACCCTCGTAGGCAAAGTCTTCAGGAGTGGCTTCTACTGGCCGCAAGCACTTCAGGATGCAGTTGACATCGTTCAAACTTGCGAAGCCTGCCAGTTCCACGCCAAGCAAATCCATCAGCCCACTGGGACTTCAAACCATCCCGCTCTCCTGGCCGTTCGCGGTCTGGCGGCTGGACATCTTGGGACCATTCCCAACAGCGGAAGGGGGCTGCCGCTATCTCTTCGTGGCCATCGACAAGTTCACCAAGTAGCCAGATGTTGAGGCGACACACACAATTCCAGCAGGCGCGGCGGTAAAATTCATCAGAGGCCAAGTCTGCCGCTTCGGAGTGCCTAATCGCATAATCACCGACAACGGCTCGCAATTCACAAGCGGCATCTTCAGGGCTTACTGCGAGAAACTGTGCATCAAGCTCTGCTTCGCCTCGGTAGCTCACCCGCAGAGCAATGGCCAAGCCTAGTGCGCAAACGCAGAAGCCCTCAAGGGCTTAAAGACCAGGACCTTCGACATCCTCAAGGGCCACGACAAGGGCTGGATCGGCAAGCTCCCTTCGGTGCTCTAGTCCATCCGCACCACGCCGCCCAAGCCTACGGGGGAAACACCGTTCGCCCTCGTCTACGGAGCCGAAGCAGTCCTCCCCACAGAGATCAAGCATGGATCCCCACGGGTCCTTGCCTTTAATGAGGACGAGCAAGAGGACATCCACAACGACGACCTGCTGCTCCTCGAAGGACTACGCCGCCGTGCCGCCCTCCGGGCGGCAAAATACCAGCAGAACCTGCGACGCTACCATAGCCGCAACGTGCGCTCATGCACCCTTGAGATAGGTGATCTCGTCCTCAGGCAAATCCTCTCTAGGGAAGGCCTCCAAAAGCTGTCACCAATGTGGGAAAGCCCCTACAGGGTCACCCACATTGCCAGGCCTGGCGGGGCTCGTCTCGAGACTCAAGACGGCATCCCCGTCAAAAATCCGTGGAACATCATGCACTTACGCAAGTTCTACCTGTGATCATTGTCACGCCCGTGATCATTGTCACGTCAAGACATCTGGCTGAGGAGGCAGCTTACGGCTCCACCTCCAAGCATTTTTTGTCTCTAGAGAAAAAGCTCACAACTTTCACCTCCAAGCTCCAAAGGCTTCTCTCGAGGGTAATCCCTCCGAGCTCTCCTTGTAACGAGCCACCGCAGGCCGTAGAGTCTCTGCCACTAATGGGTGGTCCCCATGCCTCGACATGGATAAATACATTAACTTGGCAACTCCAAGCATAATAAGACAATTTTGTTCCTAATTGAACTATGCGCTACGGCGCCGCTATGTAATATTTTGGCGGTGAGTTTTATTCCCGCATTATTCTCTTTAAAGATGTGCACTTATATCCCTCCACATGCGCACCTCGCGAGAGGGGGCTGCGTACGGTGCCTGTGCCTCAAATGACACACCAGCAGCACTGCAAAACCCAAGGATCGAAGCTCTGGCTGGAGGGCAAGCTCCCACAAACACGCCATATCTACAAACGACCTTGGTACTTACTCTCCTCGCGAGGAACGCCTGAGGAGACCTATAAGCGCGCATGAGTTCCCACTACCATGTACAAGCGTTTGGGTTTGCCTCTCTAACATCTACAAGGAACAAGCGCCCCTACAAGCCTGAGGAGTTAACAGGGCAAAAACCCTTGAAGAGGACCTCCTCGCCACGGCAAAAAACCTCGAGAAGCTACGTCCCGCAATCATGCCTTGAGAGCCTTTTTTCCACCACTAGCACACGTTTGTACCTTGAGCGATTTCTTTTTCCCTTGTGCTTCATGGACTACTGGAACGTCAAAGGGGGGCACTTGAGCATCGCGACTCAGGGCTCTTACCTCTCCAAGCCTTAAACTCCCCCCGGCCTTGCTGAGTCATTGCTCTAGCATACGGCAGTGATGGAGTCACATCGCGAAGAGACGGGTCGTGACGACGCAGAGAAAACATAGACATGCAATTAAGACAAAGGGGGCTTCTCGAGGGGCACGCAAGCTCAACTAAATTACTTAAGGAGTATATTACATGCCCAAAATACACAATGTGTAAACAAAAGACTGTTTCAGATACAAGCGCTCAAGGGCGCGATAAATGAGGCTCAGGCGGAGTCCGCGCCATTGTGCTCCTCCTCCACAGCGCCCTCCTCCGTTTCAGCGGGGTCGGCTTCTTCGCTGTCATCCGCAGCAGCCTCCACACGCTTGAAGCGGGCGCAGAAGGACTCAACCTGCTCGCGGAGGGATTTGGAGACCCGCCACACCTCCTCGCCCTCGCGTGCCTCGGTCACCGTGGAGAGGTCGAAGCCAGGCTTGAGGAGCCTGAGGTTGGTGAAGATGCGGTCAACGACCACCCCCAAGAGTTTGCAACTCTCCACCTCGATCACCTCACGAAGCTCGGCGGTAGGACGCTCGAGTGCCGTGAAGAGCTGGTCGAAGTAGACCAGGTATATGGCAGCATCGCCACGGCCTCGAGCATCGGCGTGAAGCGCCTCCGCGCCAAGCTGGGCAGCAATCTCGTTGCCCCTGGCCACCACGGACAGGAACATGTGCTCCCGTTGCTTCGTGAGCACCCGAGTTGCCTTCGCTGTCCTCAGTCTCCACTGCCCGCTAAACCGCTGGACCCACCTGCTCCTCCACATCCTTGACGTGGGCGTTCAGGTCCAGGACGACTGTCCTGCGAGCATCCTCCGCTTGGCGATGGGCCTCCTTGGCGCGCTGGAGGTGGACCCCCAGCTTGGCATTGTCCTTCTCCAGCTCCACGATACGCTTGGCGTCAGCAGCGTGCTTGGCCTTGGAGCAGTCCTCCTGCTTCTTGGCCTTCTCACGGTACTCTTGGGCAATGGCCTATCTAAGTCCTTCTCCCTCTCCGCAAGGTCCTTCTCCGCCTCCTTCTTCTTCTCGGCGAACCGCTCCTTGAAGCGCTCAAGGGCTTGGTGCTGGGCGGCGACATCCTCGCCGTGCTTCTGGAGCAGCTGGTCCAGGTTACCCTCGCGCGCCTCGAGCTCCTTGCTCTTGGACGCAAGCTCGTTCTCCGCCTGGAGCCGCTGCTCGTAGCGCTAGAGCACATCCTTCTCCTTGGAGGCCAGCTGCCGCTCGCGGGCGGCCAGGCTTTTGCGGTCCTCCTCCAGAGTTTCCTGCGCGGCCTGGTGAGCAGAGAGGAGTTGGGACTCAAGCAGGGCAAGCTCGCTCCGATTCTGCACCAGCGAACCCTCCATGGCCTCGCGCTAAGCCCTTGCCTCGGCCAAGAGATCGTCTGCATCGCGGATGGCCACTTCACAAATCTCATTGGCAAAGCGGATGGCCTCCTCGCGCTTGGCCTGCAGCGCCGCGTCCTCCCGGCGTCTGGCCTCCACGGCTGCGTGGAAGGACGCCCATGCCTCTGCGAGCTCCCCGCGCTGTTGGGCGAGCTGGGCATCTTCAGTAGCGAGGTGCGCCTCTAAGCCCTCCAGGGACTCCCGCACGAGGCGAAAGGCGACCTTGCGGTGCCCTTTGCTCCAGTCCTAGCCGTCAAGGACTAGGTCACGTCAAGAAGAAGGCCCTGCCCCCGTGTCAAGCGTGGAGAACGGGGCCTCAGGGCGTGCCTGGGGGCTCGGCGGCGCGCCGTCCTTCTTGCTGCCCTGGTCTGCCTCGGCGGCCCGCTCCTCATGCCCCTCGGGCACCACCTGCTCGGGAGGCAGTGCAGCGGCCTCCGCCTGAGGCATTTCTTCAGTTGGGCCTGTGGAGGCCGCCTCCACAGGCCTCGCAGCCTCTTCAGCCACGGCCTCTGCCGTGGGTCTCTTCACTTCTGCTGCCTTGCGAAGCTTGCGGCGCTTCGCAGGCAAATGGTCACTGGCAAGCACCAGGGAAAGATCTTCAGAGATGGTTGAAAAGAGCAAGAACATGAATCAAACCACTAAAGGTTAAAAACACTTACCCAAACTGCTTGGCGCCTGTGTCAACCTACGCCAAGCCTGGCGAGCGCCAGGAGGGCTTGGCCTTGGCGCAAGACCCCTCCGAGGGCGCCTCGGCTTACCTCTTGGAGGGGACGTCCAATGGCCTCGCACCAGGCTGGTCACTGGCCGCCTTGGACCAGGGCTCTCGCCGCCCCGCCGCGGCCGCCTCGTTGTCAACGTCCTCCTCCTCCTCCATGAGGCGCGAAGGCGCCACCACGAAGGCGTCATCATCGCCTGACGAGATATCGCAGATCTCGTCAGTAAAGGGCCCGACCCTTGAAGAGGACACCTCCCCTGCGGAGGGATTTTCCACGGCCTCCTCCTAGTCTCGCCCAGCTCCTGAAGCAGAGGGCGACTCTGCGGCCTCCACCTCCTGCACCACCGGCACATGCATCTCCTTATCGCCCGCCGGGGTGAACTCAGGCATCCCGTCCAGGATGGCTAGGCGCTCGGTCATGTTGAGTTGGTGTAGGGGCCGTAGCGTGAGCGGGAGGTCCTTCACGGCAGGCACCACCGGGTTGATGAAGAGCAAGGACATGATGCAATCGACTGCCTCCTTGTCGTTCTCCGCACGGTGGATCCGCATCCCGTCCTGGGGGCCTGAGTACATCCACATCAGCGTCATGTGCGCCTGGAGTGGAGCGATGCGGCGCGTCGCGAAGTCCGCACCGATGATCTGCCCCGTGAGGCGCTCCTCCCGGAGGTAGCTCAGGCGGCCCATCAAGATTGCGTTGGTCGCGCCGCTGAAGGAGGCCTTACCCCAGTTCGAGTTCTTCACGGGCGGCGCGTCGGGGATGCTTAGGAAGGGACACGTCTTTTCTACGCCAACATAGAACCACCGCTGGCGGAAGTCATCCACCTTCTTCGTCACCGCCTTGACGGGCTTGTCCTCATTCCACGACATGGGGATGTAGACGGTCCCCATGCCATCCACGATGCGGAAGGAGATGCATCCGGAGCGCTCATTCCTCGCCGTGTTCCGGAGTGCGTAGAAACACCTGAAGAGGCCCACCGTGGGCTCCACGCCCAGGTAAGCCTCGCAGAGGTAGGCGAAGATGGCGAGGATGAGGACGGAGTTCGGGTGGAGGTGCATAAGTTGGATCTGGTAGAACGCCAGCACCACCTCCAAGAACGGAGAGAACGGCAGCACCAGCCCTGCAGCAACACAGTGCTGAAAATAGGGTAAAACCCTTGCGGGCGTTTCCTGAGCTCCACGGACCGGAGCACGGTGGCGCCATGCTCGTTGATCCGTGACGCCACCAAGTAGCGGAGCTTGCTGACCGCCCCATCCTGGACGCGCGCCCCAATCAATGCCCCGCCGTACGCGGGCGCGGCAGGCGCCGCCTGCGAGGATGAAGCCATGGCGGCCTTGCCCTTGCCCTTGGCGGGACTCATCGCCGGAGAGAGTCGAGGACGGAGGCGAGAAAACTAGAGGAAGAAGGAGATGAGCGCGCCGGAGAGCGGAAGCGGAGAGCTCGAGACAATGGAGGCTTCCGCGAGAAGAATGGGGAGCAGTAACGGCTCCCCGCCGTGGCGCGCAAGCATTTTCTCCTGTCCGGAGCAGTTACCGGGGCGTGGTGGGACCCCCCCCACGTCGCACGCCCCAGATCGTGCAGGGCCGTTACTCCTTTGAGTGACGCGTGGCTCAGGCCGGCCGGACACTTTGGGCCCACGATGCTCCGGCTGCGTCCATGGGCTCAGCCGCGCCCATCGAGGGCCCGGGGGCTACTGTCGGCCCAGTGAGGACCAGGGTGTGTATAGCCCAATTTCACAGGCCTCGCACGCGACAGATTCGACGAAACAACTAAGGACCAAGCCACCGCTTGGAGAGACCCTCGAGAGGTAATTCCTCTTGAGGGCCTAAAGACGAACCAAGGGCCTGAAGAGGACCCCACGCTTCAAGAGATTCCCCAAGGTTCTACTCGCCTGGATAGGAGTCAACGGAATCCTCTCCACAGGCTACCACGGCCCTGTGGAGACACTTCACGGCTAAGCAACCGCTGCAGGGCGCACATGGCCTCTACGGCAGCCGCAGAGTGACGTGAGCACGATAGTTTCCATTCTGGTGATAAAGGAGTCAACAAAACTGCGCCACCCGCGCCAGGACAACTAGGACTTTCCTCTTTGGTGATAAAGCGGCTGGACGATGCAGCGCTCCAAGAAGATCGTCATCTTGGGCTCCACCACGACCCATGCAACGCTTGCGAGCCGTTCTGCGCAGTCTGTAGCTTGTCGGCCACCACGGCTAACTTTAGCACGGACGAACCGTGTCCATGGACATTTCTGCGGCAGTGGACTCCCTCTCCTTCGCGCCACTGCCCTGTGGGAACCCACCCTCTATGTACAGCGCAAGGATGAGGCCCGATGCGCCTATAAAACGAGAAGGAGCACCACCGTAGCAAGGGATCGACCACTTGCACTTTGAACCCTTGGAACCCTAGACAAGCGCGTAGGATAGCCAACTGCTCGAGGAGGAAGAAAACCATAGCTTCCCTCTTCAAGAACCAAACTGCCTCAAGAGAGCCCTCGGCAAGCTCATTGTATTGTAACCCCCGCAGTGCAATACAGACAAGCAGGAGTAGCGGTGTTACCTCCTCATGAGGGCCGTGAACCTGGGTACGGGCTGGTGTTCATCTTTGTCGTGTTGTCCCTCTCCAGGCCCGGCGAGCACCGTCGTCGAGCCTCTCGAGGGTTGTTTGACCTCCGTGTTCAATCCCCCTTCGAACTACTCTTTAGGGTGTGACTAGCCCTGTTCCGTGGGAGTCACTCTCCGACATGCATGGAGCTAGCACGGCGGCCGACCGGATTGTAGTACAGATCAGATCGAGAACTGCCAGGCTTATTCAGAGCGAAAAAAGCAAGGCGCCCCGCCGCCGCCGTCGGACGACCTCCTCCGACGGCGGCAGGGGGAAGGAAAGGTGGCGAGTGGTGGCCGGCGGCCGGGGCGGTAGGTTTCCCCCGGGTCGCTCGAACCAGAGCGACGCACGGGCGATTATCCTCAAAAAAACTGAAGTGTGATATGTTTCTTCCATTGAGAATTAGTAGATTGCAATTATACCATTTCGTGGTCGACGGCTACGTGCGCAAGTGTGTGAAGTCGTAAATATCCAAAGGGTAGAGAGCTGTTGCATTGGCCGCAGGGATCTAGCAAGGAGAGTTCATCGGTGACACCAAGTTATCTATCATCAACCATCCACCATCGACGTGCTTGATACGTCCATTTTGCATCACTATTTTATATCAAAATTTACTGCTATTCATTGATATATTTCGTATTTGGAGATGATACTTATGTTATTTCATCTATTTTGCATGAATGATGATCATTGGGGGATGGAACTCCGGAGTCTGAATTCTGCTTGAAAAAGCATCGTCAAGATATGTGGGGCCCAGGGGGCCCTCTCCACCTCCTGGCACGACAACCTTTCTGGCCGCGCGAGCAAGGGGTGGCGCCACCCTGGCCCACCTCCTGGCGTAGCCCTTCGCGTACTTCATCCCCCCGAAGACCTAAAAATCGTATGTTGTCCAGAATCCATCTCCGCCGCCACCACAATGTGACGCCCCAAAATCGGTACTATGTAGATTTAAGCGCCGTCACCGAAATCCACATAATAACGATTTTAGTTCGCCCACCAGACATAACGTGCACGCCGAAACATGCACATTATGTGGGTGGAATTGTGATAACATTACAAAAGTTCCGATACATCCACAAATACAACAAAGATATAATTACAACAAAGACTCGAACGTGTCAAGATACAAATGATACAATACAAAGATACAAATGACAGCGAAAGCAAAATAGTATCCCACTACGAATAAGATACAAATTGGACTAAGAGTCCTGAAGATAAGCAATGGCGCCATATCCCTGCCCAGCCAAGCCGGAGGGATTCCCAAGCTAACGTCATCATACTTCAAACCTGTTGACTGCACATAAAGCACAACCCAAAAGTGGGCCAGGGCACTCCCTGGCAAGCAAAACCGACTTGCCTACTTTCTACACCATCTCCCAAAATATGGGGGTAGGCGGACTTAGCGGCAGCAGCACTAGCAACCTAAAGAGACACGCTACAACTTCCGTCTAATTACAGAGGGATAAGAGAGCGCATAAGATAACCATCTACAACTAACACCAATCTTAAACCATTCTCGGATTAACCCCCTCAACCAAGTATGAGAAAGCAATTCGGGAAACTCACACATTGAACAGTTTTAGTTACCAGTTATTGTGAAAGTAATTCTATATTACTAGTAAAATTAATTAACATTAATTAGGTGTAAGTTGTCT
Source organism: Poa annua (assembly GCA_026929855.1). Classification (NCBI taxonomy): domain Eukaryota; kingdom Viridiplantae; phylum Streptophyta; class Magnoliopsida; order Poales; family Poaceae; genus Poa; species Poa annua. The sequence goes on from CM049430.1 coordinate 49,044,835, forward strand.
AGATCTAGCATCATCACCAAGTCGTCCATAACCGTGGACACGACTCATCGATAAGATTATACCCTGTAGGGGTGCACTACTGGACCCGTACTCGTTCGATCAACCCCAAAAGGAAAGCCAGAAGGTAGGGTCTCTCAACACGGCAAATCTCTTCTCTACAACCCATCCCCACATGATTGTGCGCACGGTTGCTGAGTCCCATACCCGAAACTTCGCAACACTCTAAGAACGTGCCACCCTATATGAGAATCGACTACTCCATCATAATGAGATCGTTATGTAACTATATACATGCATCAAATGGAAAGCCCGAATTACTTGCGGCGCCCTGGATAAGAAGCAGATTAGATTGAAGACGCGGGGGGCTCCATAGGGCCTCCCACAAGCGGTTAGTGCGCTCAAAATTGGATCTGAGGACAAAATCTCAGTTCCTAGGTCGACACTTAGCAGAACAAAGCACCTCGCAAGGCCTTCCGCCGGTGCCTTATCTTTTAATTATAATTCCCCACAGAAGATAACATTTTATTAAAGTAGACAATCTATCATGCTAAGTATAAATGACATAGGACAAACAGACTCGCAGAACCAACCTTAAGCATGCACTACGACTCGCAAGACTAACAGATAAACATACAATAGGTTATAGGATGTGGGGGGTGAAGCTATATGGGCTGCAGGATAAACATGTGATGGGATCGCGATAAAGAATCAAATACTAGGGTAGCAGAGATCAACGGCAAGAATGAAAGACAATGTGTAGGTAAACAAGCAAACTTTGCTTGCCTGGAATCCCACATGGAAGCAGATCTTATCGTTGCTCACACATCTCAACGTCTTATCTGCGAAGAAGCAACAAAAGATGCATCCTATAACTACGACAAAAGATCCAACATGATCATATGAGAATGATGCATGACATGGCAAGATGCAAAACAAATGCAATTAATCCAAATTAAGCGGGAAAGCAACACGACAATTAATATTTAGGTGCAAGTTATTTATCTACTCAACAATATTAAATGTTGGTTAACATGGAAACACATGGCATGGGTGATCTAATTAAATTAAATGGAATAGGGCAATAAATAAATAAAGCCCAACACATTCCATATTTATTTATTTGGGTGCAACAATTAAATTACACTAAGCAATTAAAATAAAGATGCAAAATTGCATACAAATGTAATATAAATGTTCTTGCATTTTTCTGATAATAATACATATAAAGTTTATTTTATTGGGAGTTATAGAATTAAAGTTATTAACATATTAAGTTTAGGGGTGTTTCTGTAAATAGCAGCGACTTGTCCGTGATAGAAAAACTTGTCAGTGAGGTTTTCTATGCAAAAACAGAAAGAGCGGGGGGGGGGGGGGGGGGGGGGGGCTGAGCGCAAAGATCGAGATCCAGATATGGATCTGGCCTTTTCTCACCGAGGCCAGGCTAACCCGAGTGGCTGCCGTGCGGGCCAGATGCCACGCTGGCGTGTGGGTGTGCTGTGCGTCGGGTTCGGTGGCTGACCGGTGGGCCAGAAGTGTAAGTGGGTTGAGTAAAACAATGTGGCCTTTTAATCTACACGGCCGGGAGTCAACTCGTGAGGCACGGATGAGATGCGGCGTGGCTGCACTAGCCACTAAGTCAGGTGGGTGTTGGTGCTAGCTAACATGAAAGAACGAAAATAAACGGTAGGCTCACAGATAACTGAAACTGAAACAAGGTTTCAGGTTTCAGACTTCCAGTGTAAAACGACGAGGACGGACTAGAATCGGAGGCCAGCGACGACGCGGAGGCGCGCGGCTCCCTGCACGAGCGTGCGGTTCTTTGGCGGTGTCGTGCGGTGTGTGCAGGAGGCGGTTAGTTCGTGCAAAGGGGAAGAAGGAGGCCAATGCCTCGAGCTTGAGCTCAGCCATGGAGTTCATGGCGGACCGGCGGAAGTCGACGACGGATTCGTCGGCTAAGACCCGGATTCGGGAAACAGAGCAGGGGAATCAAACGAGGGGCTCACAGTGAGGGAGCTTGGGGTAGCCATTTGTCTCGGGGATGTCGTGGTGGCCGGAAATCGGAGGCGGAGGCTCGCCGGCCGCGGGGAAGAAGGGGACGGCGTCGACGTGCACGGCGATCTCGGCTTCAATCCATGCGCGAAGTCGATGCCGACGGGGAGGCGGTGCTTCGGGGCTCCTCCTCGGTGCTTCGACGGTACCGGAGTGGCGGGGGGGGGGGGGGGGACGGCGTGGTCTCCTGTAGTTTTCTACGGTGGAGGAAAAGCAGAGAGGAAAAAGAGGGGAGGAGGCGGCGGCGCATTGAGGAGGAAGAGGAGGGGGAGCTAGGGTTTGGGGGAGGCTTCGATGGCTTTAAGGGGAGGGGGGAAAGCATGGAGCAGATGGGGGAGGGGCACATGGTGGGGATCACCATGTCGCTATCTCCTCTGTTCGTACGGAGGTTGGAGGAGAAAGAGGTGGGCTGGAGGAGATGGGCCAGGAGGGGTTTCGGCCCAGGTAAGCCCCTCTCACTGGTTTTTTATTCCCTTTTTGTTTTATTTATTTTTTTCTGTTTTATATATTTAAAAACAAAATAGGAATGGAATTTGAATAAAAAAATTTATAAAATAGTTTTAGTTTCAAATAGGCAATTTAATAAACTAGTTTTTTTAATATTTGCAAAAGATTTGAAAAAACACATTTTAATTAATTTGAAATGTATTTGAATTCAATTTGTGTGATTTAAATTTAAATAGAACAATTTAAATATATGAGGGGACAAAAGCATGGTGACATGGTGACATGATGATGCAAAAAAGAAAGCAACAAAATCTAATTTGGGATAAATCCCGGGGCGTTACAATCGACACCACTAAAAAGGGATCGCGTCCCGCGATCCACGCCGAGACCACAAGAAGAGAGGGGTAACTACCGAGTCTTCCGGCTCCGTGATGAACTTCTCGACACCACTAACAAGGGATTGTTGCTAAACCTCGAAAATCTCGACACCACTAACAAGAAGAGTTGATCACGCCGATGAAGATTCCCGAGGATCGAACCCTAATAGGATAAAAGGCAAGAGATCGTCCACCCACACGTAAGATCCTTAAACTTTGAAAGTTGGATAAGAGAAGAGACTCTAAAACAAATAAGATAAGAGCATAAATAGAATAGAGGTAAGGAGTAAAAGAAACCTATTGAGATATTTTTCCAAAATAATTTTAGTCAAATGGTTTAGACACTCTAGAAACAACGACCGTTAGCGAGGTTATCCTACAGGCTTTTGCGGACCCGTTGCTTCGATAACCAATCGTATCGAAACAACAAGGAGATCGAAACCAAGGCTCTGATACCACTTTATGACGCCCCAAAATCAGTACTATGTAGATTTAAGCGCTCCCGTCGAAATCCGCATAATAACGATTTTAGGTCGCCCACCACACATAATGTGCACGCCGAAACATGCGCATTATGTGGATGGAATTGTGATAACATTACAACAGTTCCGATACATCCACAAATTCAACAAAGATGTAATTACAACAATGACTCGAATGAGTCAAGATACAAATGATACAATACAAATATACAAATGACAGCGGAAGCAAAATAGTATCCGACTACGAATAAGATACAAATTGGACTAAGAGTCCTGAAGATAAGCAATAGCGCCATATCCCTGCCCAGCCAAGCCAGAGGGATTCCCAAGCTAACGTCGTCAGATTTCAGACCTGTTGACTGCACATAAAGCACAACCCAAAAGAGGGCCAGGGCACTCCCTGGCAAGCAAAACCGACTTGCCTACTTTCTACACCATCTCCCAAAATATGGGGGTAGGTGGACTTAGTGGCAGCAGCACTAGCAAACTAAAGAGACACGCTACAACTTCTATCTAATTAGAGAGGGATAAGAGAGCGCATAAGATAACCATCTACAACTAACACATATCACAACCCATTCTCGGATTAACCCCCTCAACCAAGTATGAGGAAGCAATTCCGAAAACTCACACATTGAACAGTTTTAGTTACCAGTTATTGTGAAAGTCATTCTATATTACTAGTCAAATTAATTAACATTAATTAGGTGTAAGTTGTCTAGATCTTGTTAGCCAGCATCATCACCAAGTCGTCCATAACCGTGGATACGACTCATCGATAAGATTATACCCTGTAGGGGTGCACTACTGGACCCGTACTCGTTCGATCAACCCCAAAAGCAAAGCCAGAAGGTAGGGTCTCTCAACACGGCAAATCTCTTCTCTACAACCCATCCAGGGAACCACATGATTGTGCGCACGGTTGCTCAGTCCCATACCCGAAACTTCGCAACACTCTGAGAACGTGCCACCCTATATGAGAATCGACTACTCCATCATCATGAGATCGTTATGTAACCATATGCATGCATCAAATGGAAAGCCCGAACTAGTTGCGGCGCCCTGGATAAGAAGCAGATTAGATTGAAGCTGCGGGGGGCTCCATAGGGCCTCCCACAAGCGGTTAGTGCGCTGAAAATTGGATCCGAGGACAAAATCTCAGTTCCTAGGTCGACACTTAGCAGAACAAAGCACATCGCAAGGCCTTCCGCCGGTGCCTTATCTTTTAATTATAATTCCCCACAAAAGATAACATTTTATTAAAGTAGACAATCTATCATGCTAAGTATAAATGACATAGGACAAATAGACTCGCAGAACCAACCTTAAGCATGCACTACGACTCGCAAGGCTAACAGATAAACATACAACATGTTATGGGATGTGGGGGGGGGGGGGGGTGAAGCTGTATGGGCTGCATGATAAACATGTGACGGGATCGCGATAAAGAATCGAATATTAGGGTAGCAGAGATCAACAACAAGAATGAAAGACAATGTATAGGTAAACAAGCAAACTTTGCTTGTCTGGAATCCCGCAAGGAAGCAGATCTTGTCGTTACTCACACATCTCAACGTCTTATCCGCGAAGAAGCAACAAACTCTGGAAAACTTAAAAGATGCATATTATAACTACGGCAAAAGATCCAGCATGATCATATGAGAATGATGCATGACATGGCAAGATGCAAAATAAATGCAATTAATCCAAATTAAGCGGGAAAGCAACCCGACAATTAATATTTAGGTGCAATTTATTTATCTACTCAACAATATTAAATGTTGGTTAACATGGTACCACATGGCATGGGTGATCTAATTAAATTAAATGGAATAGGGCAATAATTAAATAAAGCCCAACACATTCCATATTTTTTATTTAGGTGCAACAATTAAATGACACTAAGAAATTAAAATAAAAGATGCAAAATAGCATACAAATGTCATATTAATGTTCCTTGCATTTTTCAGATAATAATACATATAAAGATTATTTTATTTGGAGTTATAGAATTAAAGTTATTAACATATTAAGTTTAGGGGTGTTTATGTAAATAGCAGGGTCTTGTCGGTGATAGAAAAACTTGTCAGTGACGTTCTCTGTGCAAAAACAGAAAGAGCGGGGGGCTGAGCGCAAAGATCCAGATCCTGGCCTTATCTCACCGAGGCCAGGCTAACCCGAGTGGCTGCCGTGCGCGCCAGGCGCCACTTTGGCGTGTGGGTGTGCTGTGCGTGGGGTTCAGTCGCTGACGGTGGGCCAGAAGTGTCAGTGGGTGGAGTAAAAAACTGTGGCCTTTTAATCTATAAGGCCGGGAGTCGAACTCGTTAGGCACGGATGAGATGCGGCGTGGCTACACTAGCCACTAGGTCAGTTGGGTGTTGGTGCTAGCTAACAGGAAAGTACGAAAATAAACGGTAGGTTCACGGATAACTGAAACTGAAACAAAGTTTTAGGTTTCAGACTTACAGTGTAAAACGGCGAGGACGGACTGGAATCGGAGGCCAGCGACCACGGGGAGGCGCCCGGCTCCTTGCACGAGCGTGCGGTACTTTGGCGGTGTCGTGCGGTGTGTGCAGGAGGTGGTTAGTTCGTGCAAAGGGGAAGAAAAAGGCCAAGGCCTCGAGCTTGAGCTCGGCCATGGAGTTCATGGCGGACCGGCGGAAGTCGGCGACGGATTCGTCGGCTAAGACCCGGATTCGGGAAACATAGCAGGGGAATCAAACGAGGGGCTCACAGTAAGGGAGCTTGGGGTAGCCATTTGTCTCGGGGAGGTCGTGGTGGCCGGAAATCGGAGGCGGAGGCTCGCCGGCCGCGGGGAAGAAGGGGACGGCGTCGACGTGCACGGCGATCTCGGCTTCAATCCATTGCGTGTAGTCGATGCCGACGGTGAGGCGGTGCTTCGGGGCTCCTCCTCGGTGCTTCGACGGTACCGGAGTGGCGAGGGGGACGGCGTGGTCTCCGGTGGTTTTCTACGTTGGAGGAAAAGCAGAGAGGAAAACGAGGGGAGGAGGCGGCGGCGCGCACTGAGGAGGAAGAGGAGGGGGAGCTAGGGTTTGGGGAAGGTTCGGTGGCTTTAAGGGGAGGGGGGAAAGCATGGAGCAGATGGGGGAGGGGCACATGGTGGGGATCACCATGTCGCTATCTCCTCTGTTCGTACGGAGGTCGGAGGAGAAGGAGGTGGGCTGGAGGAGATGGGACAGGAGGGGTTTCAGCCCAGGTAAGCCCCTCTCACTGGTTTTTTTATTCCCTTTTTGTTTTATTTATTCGTTCTGTTTGATATTTTTAAAAACAAAATAGGAAAGGAATTTGAATAAACAAACTTTATAAAATAATTTTAGTTTCAAATAGGCAATTTAATAAACTAGTTTTTTTAATATTTGCAAAAGATTTGAAAAAACACATTTTAATTAATTTGAAATGTATTTGAATTCAAATTGTGTGATTTAAATTTAAATAGAACAATTTAAACTGATGGGACAAAAGAATGATGACATGATGACATGATGATGCAAAAAAGAAAACAACAAAATCTAATTTGGGATAAATCTCGGGGTGTTACACACGAGGCGGAAAAGACAGAGAGATAAAAGCTCTCCGGCAGGCTGCGTTGCCGCCGGGAAAATTCCCTTCCGGAGGGGGAAAATCGTTGCCATCGTCACCGTCATCGAGCTGCACTCCATCACCATCGCCAACACCAACATCTCCATTGCCGACGCCGTCATCTCCATGCATCAACTCCGTTCGCGCTGTAACATCTAGGGCTAAACTCCGTGTATTTGATAGGGGAAACTCCCTGGTGTTGATTGCCATTGTTATTAATGCGATTGAGTGAAACCGTTGAATTAGGGTTTATGTTCAGATTGTTATCCACCATTATATCATCTCTGATCATGTTCCGTATGATGTGTTGTGAGTAGTTCGTTGTGTTCTTGAGGACATGGGAGAAGTCTAGATGTTAGTAGTGAATTATGTCGAGTAATATTTGATGTTTTGATATTTAAGTTGTGGTGCCATTCTTCTATTGGTGTCATGTGAACGTCGACTACATGAAACTTCACCTTTATGGACCTAGGGGTATGCATCATATACTCGATTATCATTAGTGGGGTTGCCGGAGTGACAGAAACCTAAACCCCCGTTGGTATTCTAATGCACGAGGGATCACAGGATCTCGGAGTTTAAAGCTATGGTTAGATTTATCTTAATTACTTTCTTTTAATGGCGGATGCTTTCAAGGGGTATAATCATAAGTATGTAGTAGTCCTAGCAAGGGCGGTGCATTAGATTAGGTTCACCCACACGAGACTTATCCAAACACTAAAAATTATTCATCAATATGAAGCGAAAGCGCTAGACAGAAATCACGTGTTTCCTCAAGAACGTTTGGTCATCATAAGTAAACAAACCGGCTTGTCCTTTGCTCTCAAAACGATTGGACCACTCGCTACATTTAAAATTGTCACGCTCAATTTACTCGCACTTTATTTCTCTGTTATATCAAAGTCTACTGAAAACTTGTCTGTTAATGTTTACAGTGAATTCCTCATCAAAACCACTTGTCAACACCTTATGTTCCTCGTTGGGTTCGACACTCTTATTTGTCGAAAGTACTGCGATACACCACCTATACTTGTGGGTCATCAGTGCTCAACGAGAAGATCGGGTCATCCCTTATCATCTGGTATCAGATTTCCAGCGTTGACTTGGTGAGCATCCATAAATCCACCCTGTAGATTAGTTTATTTTTCGTTCTATACAAAAAAAAGCCCCACAAAAATATTCGCCATAGCCATAGATCAACCCAATTTATTTCGTATAGTTGCTGTTTGTGTTGATCATTGCGTATCCGTTTTTCCATTTTTGTTTCAAGTTGGTCTAGTTAGGGTTAGGTTTCTTTTTGTGATCGGTTTGTGTTTCCTTTTTATCGTCCATATAGATAAATCCCCCCCAAACAAAAAATCATGCCGAGTCCTCATCTCGGTTTTGTTTCCGAGTTTTGTCCGAGTTCTGTCGCGGAGCAACGATCGCTAATCTCTCTGCCCCGACTCGATCCCTAGTCGGACTCGCCACCGTTCGTCGTACCGCGCCACCAGTTTCCACGCCTGTGTCCTAGTTCCACTCCAACTCAGAGTCCACATCTGCCACGGTTACTACTACTCTATAATTTTTTCGTGAGTCTAGTTATTTCCGTTTTTCCTTAGGTTTTCATATTGAATCTTTGTGAGCCTTAGCTACAACCTTTCTACAGCAGTAATTTAGGTACCTTACCGATAATACTAGTTGTTTTTATTGCTCACAGGCTGCTCAATAGGTTGTTGCTCGGTTCTGATTTTTTTGTGAAAATTTTGCTTCGCGGTGCGACATATTGTGGCCAAAGCGAAGAGAAGAGAAAAAAGAGAGTAGCTATAGTGCGTGAAAAGTGCTTAAATATTCAAAAGAGAGAGTGTAAAAAAAAAGAGAGTCAAAAAAATATATTATATAGATAAGAAAGACAAGAGGCCTGAACATTGTTGCTTGTTGCTGCAAGTTGGAGCTGTTTTACATCGTTGTTTGCACTCGTACTTCGAGAAATCTTGTGCCTGTTTTCATTGAGCTATTTGGTAGTGTTTTTTCAGCGCATTGCAACAATTCTATCCATATACTTGCTTGCCACTTTTGTCTCCATCATTGCGTGTGTTCCTTAGGTGAGGTTTTTGAATCATCACGAACAACAAATATGCTTTGTAAGTTGGTGTTGTTAGGATTTCATACCTACAACTCCATTATAAATAACCCTGTTTTTGTCGTGTGACCGGTCTCATACCCTGATATTCACTTCATCACATATGTGCAATTAGTACTCACTACGATCGGGTACGCATTGCTATTCACTTTAGAATTTTTAGATTATCTTTTCTTTCTGGTTTGAGTGAGTTGTGAGTGTACCACCATATCGATTTTGCTTTTGCACTAACATATGTATCATGTCTTCTAGTGAGGAGATTGTGATGCAGAAAAAGGACGCGGACACTACTGTTACATGCAGCTCAAGTTCGAAGCACTTGACACCACTGTGAATGCAATACAGACCAAGGTGGATACTCTCCAAACGAGTGTGCAAACCTTACAACAATCCATTGATGCGTTGCGCCATGCTTTGGACCAACGGCATACGCACCAGCAACAACTCGATGATGCTTTTGAGGAGGCCAGTGTGCATGGCGCAAATATGAATGCTCCTGGACGAGGTCGTGCTCATCATAATTAGGGCCGTGGTGTGCTTCCATTGGACCGTGGTGTGCTTCCATTGGGCCGTGCTCAACGTGTACCTCTGCAAGCACAAGATGATCCACTAGGCAAACCCAAGTTCTCTATTCCACAGTTTGAGGGATCCCCGGATGTCGAAGAGTATCTCACATGGGCACTGAAAATAGAAAAAAATTTGGCGCTTACATAACTATACAGAAGATAGGAAGGTCAAGCTTGCATCTTCTGAGTTTGATGGATATGCCTTGCGTTGGTGGGATAGCCTTGTGCAAAACCGTCAAGCTGACAATGAACTTCCCTTTCTTACATGGCCAGAGATGAAGGATGTTATGAGAACTCGTTTTGTACCCTCTAATTATTTGCGCAATTTTTCTAACAAATTGACACAATTGAAGCAAGAGACTATGACAATTGATGCATATTACAAGATGGAGATGTTGTTGCAGCGTGCACGTGTTCGGCAGTCCGTTGAGATGACTATGTAACGCTTTCTTCATGGATTAAAATTCACCATCAAGGGTATTGTGCGACATCAGAATTACAACAATATGAAAGAGCTCTTACACCATGCAAGGGAGGCTGAATCACAGCTCGCTGAAGAGGCACAAATCAAAGCACGATACACTAGTTCTGGACGTATCTCTAGTAGGGCGCCATCACCCTCGGCTGCACCAATGGAGGGACAGCCAAGCCGTGCCTCTTCCTCCTATTCTAAAGCAGCCTCCACTGCTCCTGTTTCTAGAAGACTGATACGTCCAAAACGTATCTACTTTCCCAAACATTTTTTGCTATTGTTTTACCTCTAATTTGTGTGTTTTGGATGCAACTAATGCGGACTAACGCTGTTTTAGCAGAATTACCCTGTTGTCTTGTTTTTGTGCAGAAATATCAACTTCGGAGAAAAACCCCAAAATCCAAACATAAGTTATTTTCCATCCGAGAGGGACCAGGAACCACGAAGACCAACCAGGGGGAAGCCACGAGGGCGCCACACCACCTGGTGGCACGACTGGCGTCTGGCAACGCCAGGGGGTGGTGTGACCGACTCGGTCACCCCCTCGCTCCCCCTCACGGCTACTTATTGCTTCTGACCTAAAAACGTCGGGGGGAGAGACACTTTTCCAGAGAACACACCTGTGTGCCGCCGCCATCGCGAACCCTAGTTCGGGGACTAGAAGTCTCTGTTCCGGCACCCTGGCGGGACGGGGAATCGAAGGGGATCATCGCCATCATTATCTCCACCGCCTCTCCATCAACCATCCATGTTTCCCCCATCCATGAGTGAGTAATTCACCGCTGTAGTCTTGAGGGGATGGTAGGGATTGGATGAGATCACTCATGTAATAGCTGTAAGATTGTTAGGGCATAGTGCCTAGTATCCGTTATCGGTGTTTTACGTCATTGTTGCAACTTGTTATTCTTAATGCTTGACACAAGGGCCTGAGTGCCATGATCTCAGATCTGGACATGTTATTGAATTATGATGATAATTATTGTTTTAGATCATATCTATGAGTTGTTTACACACGTTATTGTCCGGAACCGATGGCCCCAAAGTGACAGCAATTAGGAAAACTGGAGGGAATGGCTATGATGTGAGGATCACATGTATTCACATAGTGTTATTGCTTTGCTCCGGTACTTTATTAAAATGAGTAACTTAATTGCCAGTAGTTTCCCTTGAGTCCCCGCTGCAAACGGCTGGCAGGACAAAAGATGATGTGCAAGTTTCTCATTGCGAGCACGCACAACTAAATTAGAATACATGCTTATAATTAATTAATACTTGGATGCTTTATATTATTTATCTGCAAATGCCTATGCTATGTTATTACATGAATTATCTTGTCCATGCAACGCCCGTACATCCGTTCCTGTGCCTACAGTCTTTTAATCCTGCTGTCTACTTCAATCACAATCGCTGTCTAAATTCTCCTGCTAGTGTTATTTCACTACTTTCTCTGCTATTAAACTGTTGCTATTGATAATCTTCCTCGAGCAAGTCTATTCACAGGTGCAGCTGATCTGACAAATCATCTTTTAAATCTTACAAATATTCTTTGGCTCCCCTTGTGTCGAATCAATTAATTTGGGTTTTACTTCCCTCGAACACTGTTATGATCCCCTATACTTGTGGGTCATCAAGACTATTTTCTGGCGCCGTTGCCCGTGAGCATAGCTTTATTTGCAAGCCCACCTGAGTGTGATATTGTTCGCTGGAATTTATTCATCATGGGAAGAAATGCTAATAAAAAGTTTCCCATTGTGCTTTCCACTAGAAGGAAAGGTACAACTCTGAACTCTGCTGCTGCGCTTGACTCTCCATCTGTGTTGAGTAAGCTTGTTACGCCACCACAACTTGCACGTTCTATTACTACTGCTGAATCTGAAATTACTTATGATGATGCTTCTACTGTTCTTGATGAAACTGGTTCATTAGGTCCCTTTTTAAATGCTACTATTGCTAAATCTAAACAAATTGAAAATGCTGAAATTCCTGACGAAAATGCTAAAACACCTGTTAATTCACCTGAATTTACTTGTGATACTGATGATGAGTGTGATGATATGTTTGTGAATCTTGACGATGCTCTTGTTCAAGAAATTAATGCTATGAAAGATGCTAGTGTCTGTGAAAAACTTGTTGAAAAATGTGCTGTTAAATATAAATTATCTCCTGATGCTAAATTTGCTACATCTCATGTAAACATAAAAGATAAAGATTATGATTTATCTATTGATTTGGCTCATATAGCTATAGTTGAAAGAGCACCTTTCTATGGAACTGAAAATGAAAGTGTTGTAGAACACATGAGTGTATTGTCAGATTTGAGTAGAATATTTGCTGAAGACATTAAAATGTGCACTTACTTTGTTGCTAAAATATTTCCTTTCTCATTAAAAGAAGAAGCTAAAACTTGGTATAATTATTTGTCTGCTGGTTCCATCACTAGTCCTAAGGGTTTGCTTGATGCTTTCTTTCGAAAATATTTCCCTGCTAGCGCTCAACATGATGCCTTACTAAAAATCTATAATTTTAATCAAGAAGAGGGTGAGAAATTGCCCAAAGCTTGGACACGCTTTTGTTGCATCTTGAGGGGGCAACCGAACCATGATTTGGAGAAAAATGATCTACTTGATATATTTTATAGTGCACTAAATGCTGAATCTAGGACATATCTGGATAGTTTTGCTAGTTGTGTTTTCAGGAAAAATAGTCCCGAGGAAGCTGAAGAATTATTGGCTACAATATGCAAGAATTATGATGATTGGGATATTCCTGAACCTACTTCAACAGCTCCACCAACACCGAAGAAGAGAGGTATGATTGAATTAAATGAAGAAACGATGAGGGAAGCCAAAAGATCTCTTCAAGAAAGTGGTATTAAATCTGAAGATGTGAAATATTTACCTCCTATTGAAAAATTATGTAAGCCTATTGCTCCCCGACCGTTATTGAGGTACACTCTCTCCAAATGATTGATGATAGAGATATTGCTTACTCTAAACCTCCTTCTCAATGCTTTGATGAATTTGGCGATTTTACTGTTAAGCAATGCAATTTTAATACGAGAATAGAGAATCACCTAATGAAAAATTCTCATGCTATTAGTGATTTACATGATATTGTTGATAGAACTACTAATGATGTTAAAGTTCTAATTAAACACTTTCATATGGTTCAAACTCAAATAGATCAACTCACTAAAGTGCAAAAAGAATTTCTAGTAAACAACTCTATTGCTAAAGAAAAACTTGTTTGTGAAGTAACAACTAGAGGTGGTAAATCAACTCAGTATCCTTTGTATCCTGAAGGACATGATAAAAGAACTGAACAAGATTCTCAATGAGTGAATGAACCTAGTATTCCTTCTAGGAAAAAGAAAAAGAAACATAAAACTGTTGTAGAATCCTCTGAACCTGTTATTGATCCTAATAGTATATCTGTTTCTGATGTGGAAACTGAAAGTGGTAATGAACACAACAGTGATAATGCTAATAACAATGATAAAGATAAAAATGTTAATTCGGACCAGGAAGAAATAGAAGAAGAACTTGAAAAACATGCTAAAAATAAAAAGTACACTAAAGAAGATTTTATTGCTAAGAAACATGGTAATGAAAGAGAACATTGGGTCCAAAAAGCAATGTCTTTTCCTGCTAAGAAACTTAAATCTAAAGAGGAAGATCATTATAATAGATTTAGTGATTGGATGAAACCATTGTTCTTGCAAATTCCTTTGACTTATGCTATTAAGTTGCCTCCTTATTCTAAATATATGAAAGATATTGTGACTAGCAAAAGGAAAATTCCTAATGAGGAAATATCTACTATGCTTGCTAATTACTCTTTTAATGGTAGGGTTCCAAAGAAGCTTGGTGATCCAGGTATACATACTATTCCTTGCTCTATCAAAAATAATTATGTTAAAACTGCTCTATGTGATTTATGAGCTGGAGTTAGTGTTATTCCTTTCTCTCTTTACAAGAGACTTCAACTTGAAAAATGGATACCTACTGATATGTCTTTGCAAATGGCTGATAAATCTACTGATGTTCCTGTTGGAATTTGTGAGGATGTTCCTGTCCAAATAACTACCAATTGTTTAATTATAACTGACTTTGATGTTCTTGAAATGCCTGAAGATGATAATATGTCTATTATTCTTGGAAGACCTTTTCTAAATACTGCAGGGGCTGTTATTGATTGCAATAAAGGAAAAGTTCATTTTAATGTTCATGATAAGGATCATACTTTTTATTTTCCCAAGAAAGTTGATAGAATGCCTGGAGTTAATACCATTACCAATTTGAAGTCCATTAGAGTGGGAAGGAGTGGGAAGTATTGATTTCCCATATAAAAAAGAATTCAAAACTCTCATGATTGGATCCATACCAATTCATTATAAGGAAACATGAGTGTCTCATATGGTTTAAAATCTTTCATGTCATATAGAATTCATTTGGTAGCAAGACTTGATCAACCTTGTTAACAAGTGCATTTTAAACACATAAAGAGGCTAAACAATTTTCTTTCCCTCATCCTTGTTATACCTACTGTGATATTATTTAGTTTGCAATGTTTAGTTGAATTTTTTATTAGAAAATAATTTTTCAGTATTGAATTTGATAATGCAAAATACCAGAAAATGAAAAAATAAAGTTTCTCAGAAAGTTAAAATTTCTATATGAAAAATCCTATTTTTCGAGGAGGGTCCTAGAAGTGCTAGAGAGCCACCAGGGGGACCCCCTGGTCCACCACACCACTTGGTGGCGCGACAGCCATCTGGTCGCGCCAGCACATGTTGTGGGGCCCACAGGCCCCCCACTTGCTCTCTCTCCTTCCCCTGCCTTCCTCTTCCCCGAAAAATCACTTTTGGATAGCTCAAACTCGTGTTCTTGCTGCTCATCTCCTGAAATTTTTGGTACTGAAATTTGGTGCATCTCCTATCCGGTATGTGACTCCTCCGAATATCCAAGTGGAATTTTGTTTAATGGTGTATATATGAAGTATTTTGCTGCTGTAGATATCTTGTTTAGTGAGTATGAATGCTTGTTCTAAGTTGATGAAACTAGTTTTGATGCATGCTTAAGCCTCTTGCAAGTCACTATAGTGGTTTCCCTTCATTTACTTGGCTAAAAATCGATTTTTATGATGTTTGTTGAAAATTTCAGAACATGGAAGGAAACTCATTTGCACTAAATCCTCATGAGAGATTGGAAGGGAAGTACAAACTTCGTTGAGAAGAAGGAGTGTACCCTGCCGTCTACCCGTGCTCTCAATTCATGGAACTTGCAGGGATTACACTCGAATTTTATACTCTCCTATCCAATGCAGGATTGGAACATTTTCTTGAGAATCTACCTTACCAATACGATATTTTATCTATGTCGGTGGTGCAGAATTTTCATTGCAATTTGAACTCATCTAACCCCACCGTGCATTACACAATCTACAACAAATCTGTGGACTTGCCTTTCAAAGTTTTTTGTTCAGCTATGAAGGTTCCAAATAGAGGATCAGTGGATAAGCCAATGGGGTAACCCAAGGCTATTGATGGATGTGTATGGAGAAATCAGCTATGGGAGAAGTTTCTCTAAGGAGGATGGTAAAATAAGGAGTATTCATCTCCCTTCCATTCGCTATTTCACATATTTCATTGCCAAGTGTGTTCTTGCTAGGAGATCTATTGGTAAATTAGGCTTGCCTGATTTAGCTTTTCTTGCTGCTGCACTGCGTCATGATAGGACTTATAACTTGGGTGCCCTGATTGCTCACCGTTTCACGGCTAACCGTGAGAAGGGAGGAATTTGTGGGGGACTAGTTGCTTCACGATTGTTAGCTTTGCATGTTTAGACCCTCATCCTAATGATTTGCTGTTATCTATGGAAAAACTTGATACTGAGTGCATGAAGAGGAATGAATTTATTGCTGAAGGTGGTAACTTACATTATCTCCCTTATATCATAACTTATCCAAAGAGGAAACACCTCAGAGTAACTACCATTGAGAGAATTGTTATCTTGCCTGCTTCTCTTCTTAACTTTGTTGGCAGGCGGAACTTGTCAGTCGCAGAGGCCGAGTTGGATACACTTGGGGCGCAGCCCGACTCATATAGTAGGGGCCGTGACGCGGAGTATGGGGGTGGTTTCATTCAGCCCCCGGAGATACCCGGCCCCGTGTACCCGGATCCGGGGTATGCTAGACCTTCGGGATCTTCCTCCACCGCGACCGATACGGAGTACGACTACACCGAGCATATCCCATCGCGTTGGGACGATTATTCATATTGGCTTTGAGCTCCACTTGGGACAAAAGCCTAAGCTTGGGGGGAGGTATACCGAAACGCACACTCATCTTCATATCATATCATTCGGTACTTTGTATATCCATGTTTCGTTTTAGTTTTCTTTCTTTCGTTCATTTGTTTATGCTTTGTTTGCTTGCCATAAACCCAAAAATACCAAAAATATTTTTGTTATTTCTCTTGCTGGTTTGTTTTAGTATCTAGTATTAGTATGCTTAGTATTTATTTCAGTTCAATATGCAAAAACACAAAAATATTTTGCTTTGTTGCATGTTGTTTTGCGTAGGGACAGATTTCTGCTGTCCACCGTTAAATTCATAACTTATTACAGAAATGTCGGAATGACCTGGGCATGATAAGGCCCTCGAAAAAATTGATTTTTGCTGGTTGTTCTGTTTTTCGTTTCCAAATCTGAAAACCCAAAAATATTTGTTGTTTCTCTTTGATTTTTTATAGTTTGTTTCAGAGGTCATTATCTTCGATTACTCCATGAAGTTTGGTTATTATCTTATATCTTTCAAGCACACAAGCGATAAGGCAATTATGATGATATATGACAATTTCGAGTTGGATATGAGGCTGGTAATGAACTCTATTTGTTTGTCATTTTTGTACATATACTAATTCATGTGAGCATGCTTAGATGGTTAGCATAAGGTATATGTCAATTGGTGGATGCTTAGTAGTTCATGTTCTCTTATGATCGTTTCCAATTTATTTATGATGGATGTCATTTCTCTTTGGATATTCGCTTGCATTGCTTTGCTCATAATAGAATATGACACTGTGATATCCTCCTCTGAATAATTCATTTGAATCGACTTGGCACATGCTTACACATGTTATGACTGAAAACAAAAAGTCGATTAAGCCTTGATGCCATAATTTGACTCAGAGTTCTTGTATCTTTATTATGCCTCCGTTAATTCTATTTCATCGCAAACATGATTATGACGGTTATTGCTCTCTTGAATTGTCGCTTCCCATCTTTTGCTAGCCTCCACTTGTACTAAGCTGAGAAAATGCTTATGCTTCAAAATCCCTGAAAACCAGGTTATTCCAAAGAGTCCATCATAAACACCTATACATGAAAATTTCAAACCATTCAAGTAAATTCGCATGTGCTACCTTTAAAACCTTCAAACACTTCTCAATTTGTGCCACTGTTTTGAGCTCATGAGGAAGTATGTGGGGTTACGGATATCAACCTTGTCGTTTGCCTTTGGACAGACTTTCGCCAACCAGACTAGTGGCATATACATCCGCTTATCTTTTAATTTGCAAAAAGAGCTGGCAAATGGGGTTCCCAGCCCCAAACTAATTACAACTTTAATTGTGGCATTCTCTTCACATTTTTTCCCTGATCTAATCAGTCAAGCAATGACAATAGTTTTTAACTACATGTGTACACAAAAGAGAAATGTGGGGTGATCTGCCCTTCGGTAGAAATAACGTCCTTCATGGGAGCCGTTCTTAAGAAAGTCTGGTTGACAAGGGGGGTAGAGTACCCACTACCATTCGTTGACCTAACAGCCACCACTCAAAAAAACATTATCTCTGTTTTCAAAATGATAAGAAGCTCTAGCACATGTTGAATCCCTACTTCCCTCAATGAAGGGCATATCTTTTACTTTACTATTGAGTCTTCGTCCTTCTTTGAGCACCTTCTCGAGAGCATAACTGTCATTCTTAGTATAATGTCCTTGTCCCTTAATATGTTAACCGCGGTGTAATCTAGATGCTTTTATCTTTGATATCTTTATCTCTAGTCTTCCTTTGAAACTCAGAGGTGCATGGGCATTTATGTTTCAATGTTACATTCGGGCTAGCGAGATACCACTTTATCATACTTTCTTATGATCTTTGCAATCCTGTGAATTGATATGTTTCATGTTATCTATCATCGATATAATTGGCATCTTTTCATGGTTTATAACTATTGGGTGACACCGTTTATATATGAATTGTTATGAATAGTCTAAGCATTTGTCCTCAGAGAATATTTACATCACATGAGCAAATGAGTTTGTGAAAGTTTTTTTATCGCACTCAGTTGTTAACTGAATTGCTTGAGGACAAGCAATAAGCTAAGCTTGCGGGGAGTTGATACGTCCAAAACGTATCTATTTTCCCAAACACTTTTGCTATTGTTTTACCTATAATTTGTGTGTTTTGGATGCAACTAATGCGGACTAACGTTGTTTTCAACAGAATTACCCTGGTGTCTTGTTTTTGTGCAGAATATCAACTTCGGAGAAAACCCCAAAATCCAAACAGAAGTTATTTTCCATCCGAGAGGGACGAGGAACCACGAAGACCAACCAGAGGGGAGCCACGAAGGCGCCACACCACCTGGTGGCGCGACTGGCTTCTGGCCGCGCCGGGGGGTGGTGTGACCGACTCGGTCACCCCCTCGCGCCCCCTCGCGACTACTTATTGCTTCTATCCTAAAAACGTTGGCGGGAGAGACACTTTTCCAGAGAGCACACCCGTGCCCGCCGTCGCGAACCCTAGTTCGGGGACCAGAAGTCTCTGTTCCGGCACCCTGCCGGGACGGGGAATCGAAGGGGATCATCGCCATCATCATCTCCACCTCCTCTCCATCAACCATCCATGTTTCCCCCATCCATGGGTGATTAATTCACCGCTGTAGGCTTGAGGAGATGGTAGGGATTATAGGAGATCACTCATGTAATAGATGTAAGATTGTTAGGGCATAGTGCCTAGTATCCGTTATCGGTGTTTTACGTCATTGTTGCAACTTGTTATGCTTAATGCTTGACACTAGGGCCCGATTGCCATGATTTCATATCTGAACATGTTATTGAATTCTGATGATAATTATTGTTTTAGATCATATCTATGAGTTGTATACACACGTTATTGTTCGGAACCGATGACCCATAAGTGACAGCAATTGGGATAACCGGAGGGAATGGCTATGATGTGAGGATCACATGTATTTACAGAGTGTTAATGCTTTGATCCGGTACTTTATTAAAAGGAGTACCTTAATTGCCAGTAGTTTCCCTTGAGGCCCCGCTCCAAACGGGCTGGCAGGACAAAAGATGATGTGCAAGTTTCTCATTGCGAGCACGCACAACTAAATTAGAATACATGCTTATGATTAATTGATACTTGGATGCTTTATATTATTTATCTGCAAATGCCTATGCTATGTATTACATGAATTATCTTGTCCATGCAACGCCCGTATATCCGTCCATGTGCCTACAGTCTTTTAATCCTGCTGTCTACTTCAATCACAATCGCTGTCTTAATTCTCCTGCTACTGTTATTTCACTACTGTCTCTGCTATAAAATTGTTGCTTCTAATAATATTACTCGAGCAAGTCTATTCACAGGTGCACCTGATCTGACAAATCATCTGTTAAATCTTACAAATATTCTTTGGCTCCCCTTGTGTCAAATCAATAAATTTGGGTTTTACTTCCCTCGAAGACTGTTGCGATCCCCTATACTTGTGGGTCATCAGAGACCAGTCGCACCCGCTGCTAGTACTGATTCGTCTATGTCCACAACACGCAATAGGGATATGAGTTGCAACACATGTGGGGGCAAATGTCACTTTAAGAGAGATTGTCCCAACAAGAAAGTCATGCTTATTAATGAGAACAATGAGTATGAAACAGGTGATGATGCTGATCCTAATGCGGATGATGATATGGCTATACAAGTGATGCTGCCGTTGATGCTGTAGCCCCTGTTATTGTTGTGTCACCGCGCACATTGAGTGTACAGCCACATGTGGATTTTCAGCGTTGCAATCTGTTTCAAACAAAAGCACTTGTAGGTCACAATAAAGCTTGCAAAGTTATAATTGATGGAGGTAGCTGCAGAAATCTTGCAAGTAAAGAGTTGTGTGCCAAGCTGAAGTTGACATATTTACCTCATCCAAATCCATACTATATTCAGTGGTTAAGTGATAATGGTGAGATGAAGGTGAATCACATGGAGCGTGTAAATTTTGAGATAGGGCCATACAAGGCTTTCATTGATTTTGATGTGGTGCCTATGACTGTTTGTCACCTTTTATTGGGTCGGCCTTGGCTGTATAATCGCCATTTGCAACACAATGGTCGTGCTAATACATATCACTTGGAGTTCAAGGGCAAGAAAATTAATTTGCAGCCCATGTCACTGCAGCAAATAGTGAATGAGTCTCGCCAGAAAAAAGAAGTAAACTTTAAAAAAACACCGGGGAAAGAGAAAATTGTAACAATTGTGAGTGATATAACGAAAAGTGAGAGAGTGCCTAATTTGTTGATATTAGCTACCAAAGATGACATGAGAGAATTTCGTGAGGATCCTACAACCATGCCTCTTGTGCTTATGTACAAAGGCGAGGTTTTGGTTTCTAATGACATGCAACCTGTTTCTCTTGGTGTGTCTACTGTTTTGCAGGATTATGATGATGTTTTTCCTGCCGAGGTACCCGCTGGCTTGCCACCATTGCGTGACATTGAGACCAAATTGACCTCATCCCGGGCGCCACACTTCCTAACCGCGCACCGTATAGAACAAAACCCGAAGAGACGAAAGAGATACAACAACAAGTGCAAGCACTACTCGACAGGGGTACATTCGTGTCTTTCTTAGACCTTGCGTTGTTCCTGTAATTTTGGTTCCTAAGAAAGATAGTACATGGCACCTAGAAGATATGCTTGATGAATTAAGTGGTGCTGCTATTTTCTCTAAGATTGATTTGCGTAGTGGATGCTGATACGTCCTGTTTGCATCACTATTTTATATCATAATTTACTGTTATTCATTAATATATTTTGTATTTGGAGATGACACTTATGTTATTTCATCTATTTTGCATATTTGATGATCATTGGAGGATGGAGCTCCGGAGTCTGAATTCTGCTGGAAAAAACACCATCGAGATACAATATTTGCAAAACCCCGTAGACCAAAAGGAAAAAGTAGAAGTTCCTATTTTGCCAGATGCCGGAGGGAGCCAAGAGGGGAGCCTGAGGTGGGGCTCAGGGGGGCCACACCATGCCCATGCACGGCAGGCCTTGTTGTCGCGCGAGCACCTGTGGGGCCGCCCTGGCCCACCTCTGTCCATGCCACTTCACGTACTTGAAGCCCCTGAAAACCTAAGATACAGACGGTGGACAGAAATCCTCTTCGCCGCCACCACGAGGCGGAGAACACAGAGAGAGAAAAGCTCTCCGGCAGTCTGCGTAGCCGCCATGGAAATCCTTTCCCGGAGGGGGGAAATCGTCGCCATCATCACCGTCATCGAGCTGCATTCCATCACCATCATCAACACCCCCATCTCCACCACCGACACCATCATCTCCATCGGTCCACCTCGTTCTCGCTGTAACATCTAGGGCCACTTGTGTATTTGATAGGGGAAACTCTCCCGGTGTTGATTACTCTTGTTATTGATGCTATTGAGTGAAACCGTTGAATTAAGGTTTACGTTCAGATTGTTACCCATCATTAAATCACCTCTGATCATGTTCTATATGATGTGTTGTGATTAGTTCGTTAAGTTCTTAAGGACATGGGAGAAGTCTAGATGTTAGTAGTGAACTATGTTGAGTAATATTTAATGTTTTGATATTTAAGTTGTGGTGACATTTTTCTAGTGGTGTCATATGAACGTCGACTACATGACACTTCACCTTTATGGGCCTAGGGAATGCATCCTGTATTCGATTATTAATTATGGGGTTGCCGGAGTGACAGAAACCTAAACCCTCGTTGATATTTCGATGCACGAGGGATAGCAGGATCTCAGAGTTTAAGGCTATGGTTAGATTTATCTTAATTACTTTCCTGTATTTGCGGATGCTTGCAAGGGGTATAATCATAAGTATGTATTAGTCCTAGGAAGGGCGGTGCATTAGCGTAGGTTCACCCACACGACACTTATCGAAACACAAAAGATTAATCATCTATATGAAGCGAAAGCACTAGACAGAAATCCCGTGTGTCCTCATGAATGTTTGGTCATCATAAGTAAACAAACTGGCTTGTCCTTTGATCTCAAAAGGATTGGACCACTTGCTGCAATTATAATTTCCGCGCTCTATTTACTCGCACTTTATTTACCTGTCGTATCAAAATCTACTGAAAACTTGTCTACTAGTATTTACAGTGAAATCCTCATACGTCTCCAACGTAACCATAATTTCTTGTGTTCCATGCTATGTCATAGCATGTTATTACATGTTTTATATGCATTTTATATAGTTTTATGCATTTTCTGGGACTAACCTACTAACAAGATGCCAAAGTGCCAGTTCCTTGTTTTCTGCTGTTTTTGGTTTCAGAAAAGCTTTTAAGGAAATATCTGCCAAATTGGAAATGAGTCAACCAGGAATTATTTTTGGAATATATGCGTCCAGGAAAATCGAAGACGAGACCAAGTGGGTCCACGAGGCCGCCACATTACCTCGTGGCGCGGGCCCCATGCCTGCCGCGCCGGGAGGTGGTGTGGCGCCCTCGGGCGCCTACCGACCTAGGTCTTTCGCCCATATAAACCCCCTAACCTAAAAACAGAGCACAGTTAATCACTTTTTCCTCCACGGGTCCCGAGCCGCCGCCGTCGTCAACACCACTTCGGCAGAGATTAGAACTGCTCCCCGGCACCCTACCGGGAGGGGGAATCATCCCTGGAGGCTTCTACGTCGCCATGACCGCCTACGGACCGATGCGTGAGTAGTCTACCTTGGACTACGGGTCCATAGCAGTAGCTAGATGGTTGTCTTATCCTCTTGTGCTATCATGTTTAGATCTTGTGAGCTGCCTATCATGATCAAGATCATCTGTATGTAATTCTCCATGTTGTGTTTGCTGGGATCCGATGAATATTGAGTACTAAAGTTATTTCTTCATAATATATCATGTGTGTGCTATTTAATTATCTTCCATGCTCTCCGTTACTTGTGTGTGCTCTGGCCAAGTAGATGCTCATAACTCCAAGAGGGGGTATTTATAGTCGATAGTAGGTTGTAGATGTGTTGTAGATAGTACTTTGTCTAAAGATGATGTTACTTACTTACTTTACACACAGTGCTTAAGGCGATAATCTGTTGCATGCAACTTAATACTGAAAGGGGTGCGGACGCTAACCGGAAGGTGGATTATTAGTCATAGATGCGGTCGGAACGATCTATGTATATTGTTGTAATGCCCGAATGAATCTCACACTAGACACCATATCATTAGTATATGCATTGGGTTGCTTATCATTATTCTGTCAATTGCCTAGCTGTAATTTATTTACCACGCATGGATGAATGTTATTATTATTTATGGAGAGACACCACTAGTGAACTGTGGACCCCGGTCTTTCTCATTAATCTGATAAAACCACAACTGCAAACCTGTTACTTTCTGCAAACATAAATCTTTCTTCCACACATACGTTTAATCCTTTGTTACAGCAAGCCAGTGATATTTACAACCTCACTGCTATGTTGGGGCAAAGTATCTTGATTGTTTGTGTGCAGGCTCCATGTTCGCTGCTGACGCTAGTATTGCGCCGTGTCAACGTCGCCGCCAACAACCTCAAGGGAATCATTCATCTACTGGTTCGATAACCTTGGTTTCATACTCAGGGAAACTTGCTGCTGCACTACTTCACACCTTCCTCTTGGGGTCTCCCAACAACACACCCACCGTGTGCATCAAGCAAATTTCTGGCGCCGTTGCCGGGGAGATTTGAGTGTTCTTCACGAGGGGAGTTTTCGCACTTCCAATCTGTTTATTTTGTTATTGTCTTGCTTAGTTTATTTTTATTACTGTCTTGTTTTCTTAATATCAAAAATACAAAAAATTAGTTACTTGCATTACTTTTTATATTTCGGTTTGCAATTTTTTTCTTCAGTTTTGTTGCTTTGTTTATTTCGGTTTAGTATTATTTTCTTTAATTTTGTTTTTTTGGGTTGTCAATTAAATTGCTGAAATGAGTTCCGCTGAAAATACTAAGTTGTGTGACTTTACAAGCACGAACAATAATGATTTTATATGCACACCTATTGCTCCACCTGCATCTAAAGTTGTGCTCTTTGAAATTCAACTTGCTTTATTATTGTTATGAGAGAGCAATTCTCTGGTGTTAGTTGTGATGATGCTGCCCATCTAAATAACTTTGTTAAATATGTGAAGTGCAAAAATAAAAGGATATAGATGGTCATATTATAAAACTGAAATTATTTCCTTTCTCTTTGAGAGGAAGAGCTAAAGAATGGTTGCTTTCATTGCCTAGGAATAGTATTGATTCATGGATTAAATGCAAAGATGCTTTCATTGGAAAATACTATCCTCCTGCTAAGATTAAGAAGTAGCATCATGAATTTTAAACAACTTGATAATGAACATGTTGCTCAAGCTTGGGAAAGAATGAAATCTATGATAAAGAATTGCCCAACCCATGGACTGACTGCTTGGATGATCATCCAAACCTTTTATGCATGACTGAATTTTTCTTCAAGAAACTTATTGGATTCAGCTCGGGAGGTACCTTTATGTCCATCACTTTGAGGGCTGCAACAAAACTCTTGGATGATATGATGGTGAATTATTCTGAATGGCATACGGAGAGGAAACATCAAGGTAAGAAGGTAAATTCTGTTGAAGAAACTTTCTCCTTGAGTGAAAAGATTGATATTATTATGTCTATGCTTGCTAGTGGTAAATCCCATATTGATCCCAATAATGTTCCTTTAGCTTCTTAGTTGCACAAGAAGAGCATGTTGATGTAAATTTCATTAAAAGCAACAATTTTAACAACAATGCCTATAGGAACAACTATGGTAATAACAACTATACGCCATATCCTCCTAATAATGGCAACTCTTATGGTAATTGTTGGCCCAGTGAGGACCAGGGTGTGCAGAGCCCAGGCCTCGCATGCGATAGATTCGACAAAACGACTAAGGACCAAGCCATCGCTTGGAGAGACTATCGAGAGGCAACTCCTCTTGAGGGCCTGGAGAGGAAGCCAGGTCCTGAAGAGGACCCCGTGATTCAAGAGACTCCCCAAGGCTCAACACGCCTGGAGAGAAGTCAACATAAAACTCTCCACAGGCCACCACGGCCCTGTGGAGACACTTCGCGGCTAAGCAAGCGCTGCAGGGCGCACATGGCCTCTGCAGCAGCCGCAGGGTGACGCGAGCACCCCAGTTGCCATTCTGGTGATAATTGAGTCAACAAAGCTGCGCCGTCCATGCCAGGACAGCCAGGACTTTCCTCTTTGGTGATAAAGTGGCTGGACGGCGCAACACTCCAAGAAGATCGTCATCGTGGGCTCCACCACGATCCCTGTGACGCCTGCGAGCCGTTCTGTGCATCCTGCAGCTTGTCGGCCACCGCGCCCAACTTTAGCACGGATGGACCTCGTCCATGGACGTTTTGGTGACGGTGGACTCTCTCTCCTTCGCGCCACTGCCCTGTGGGAGCCCACATTCGGCGTACAACACAAGGAAGAGGCCTGAGGCGCCTATAAATGGAGCAGGAGCTCCACCATAGAGAAGGATCGGCTAATCGCATTCTGAACCCTCGGAACCCTAGCCAAGCGAGTAGGATAGCCACGTGCTGAAGGAGGAAGAAGACCCTAGCTTCCCTCTCCAAGCACCGAACTGCCTCAAGAGAGCCCTCGGCAGGCTCATTGTACTGTAATCTCTGCAGTGCAATACAGACAAGCAAGAGTAGCGGTGTTACCTCCTCCTGAGGGTCGTGAACCTGGGTATGGGCCGATGTTCATCTCTCTCGTGATTGCCCCTCTGTAGGCCCGGCGAGCACCGTCGTCGTGCCTCTTGAGGGTTGTTTGACCTCCGTGTTCAATCCCCCTTCGAACTACTCTTCAGGGTGTGACTATCCCTGTTCCGTGGGAGTCACTCTCCGACATTTGGCGCGCCAGGTAGGGGATTGAGGCACGTCAACGACCTTCGAGCCGCCGTCGCGCCATGATGGACACTCGCACTGCACGCACCGCCCACGCTAGTAGGCGCGCGCCTGAAGGAACTACCGCCGCGCCTGGCACCACCGCCACTCGTGGACGACGGGGTTGCCCCCGCCGTGAAGAGCGCGCCAACACCGAGCCGCACGTGGAGCACCCCGAAAGCGAGCCTGAGCACAACAGGGAGGAGCACCCCGAGTAGCAGGCCGATGCGGAGTCCTCACGCAGGACGCAGCACCAGAGCGCCTCCTCTCAGGGACGCACGGATCCAGCCCCGCACACGGCTCCGCTCATGGCGCAAGAACTTCTCCGCTACCGGCCTACTGCTGAGGCTCACGAGCCGTGGCCGGAATGCCTCAACCACCTCGTCAGCATCGCCACCACTTGCCCAGCTCCGTCCCGGTCGATTGTGCACCACTCCCTCACGGGCACGGCTGCGCCTGACGCGCCTCCGCCACCTCCAGGACCTGCTCCGGCTGCGACACAGAGACCTGCCTCGCACACATCCTTGCCAGAACCGCCTCGTGGAGGAGATTGGCCAGGCGGGTTAGCAGAACCGCGCGGCTCTGCAGAACGGGTCGCCACGTACGCCTCAGGCTGCATGGCGTTCACCCGCTCCATGCGTCGCGTGGTCTGGCCCCAGAAGTTCAGGCCAGCCCTCCCCAATGGCTACGATGGCTCCAACAACCTTGTCGAGTTCCTGCAGCTCTACACCACCTCCATCCAAGCTGCGGGAGGAGACGACAAGTTCATGGCCAACGGTTCTCCCACGCGCTTCACGACTCCGCGTTGTCGTGGCTTCTGAACCTCTCTGAGGACTCTGTGGGCACGTGGGAAGAGCACTGCAAGCAGCTCGTCGCCAACTTCAAGGGCACGTACGAGCGCACGCTCACCCACAACAACCTGCACGCGGTGGTGCAGAAGAAGGATGGGACCATCCGCAAGTATATCCAGCGCTTCAGCCAGGTGAGGAACAAGATTCCAAACATCCCTGACACCCAGGTCATTGCCACCTTCCACGAGGGCGTCACGAACCGCAGGATGCTCGAGAAACTCGGCATCCACGACAAGCTCACCTCTATAGTGAAGCTGTTCGATTTGGCGGACAAGTGTGCCAAGGCTGAAGAGGGACTCCTTTTCGTCAAGATGAACTCGTGGGGAGACGACCCTGGCGAGGGGTCCAAGAGCCACAAGAAGAAGGAGGAGCCCACGCGCAAGGCCACCGCAGTCCTCGCGGCAGAGCCTGACGCCAAGGGCTCCCCCGAGCCTGGCGAGAAGAAGGAGGACGATCGTCCATTCTGCGTCTACCATAACAGGCGTGGCCACTCTACCGAGGCCTGCTTCGACCTCAAGAGGCGTGGTGCAAGGAGCGCGAACAGGTTGAGGGCAGCGGTGACCGCGGTCGAGGCCGCGGCTACCGCGGAAGCGGACGCAAGGGCGGCTACCAGAAGTCACCTGGCACTCCGGACAACGCCGCCGAGAAAATGGCACCCTCCCTGACGAGGAAGATGGAGGCTACCAGGGCCCGAGAGTGGCCATGGCTTGCATCCTTGGCAGGGCTCAGTTGCCCAAGTCGGACAACCAGTTCAAGCAGTTCGCTCGCGAGCTCAACGCCGCGCTCCCCAGCATCGAGACCTCCAGGCCCCTCAAGTGGCCGCAGTACACCATCGCCTTCGACGCACAAGACCACCCCAAGTCTATCTAGACTGTTGGAACCCTCCCGCTGGTCTGCTCCCCACCATCAACAACATCGCCGTCTCCAAGACGCTCATCGATGGAGGTGCAGGCCTGAACGTCATCTCCATCGAGACTTTCGAGACGCTTCAAGTGCCCTACGAGTGGCTCATGCCCTTTAGGCCCTTCACGGGAGTCACCAGCGGCTCCATCGAGCCTCTGGGGCAGGTCGGACTCGCTGTCACCTTTGGCACGTAGAAGAATTACTGCACTGAGCTCATCGACTTCGACGTCGCGCACATCGGCTTGCCGTACAACGCCATCCTCGCCTACCCTGCCCTCAAAAAGTTCATGGTCGTCACTCATCATGCCTACAACATGGTCAAGATCCCCGGCAGCGCTGGCACCATCTCCTTGCACGGCCACGTCCTGGACGCCACGCGCGCCGTCGTGACACCCTACAAGGCAGCCACCATGGCATTTCCTTCTGCGGAGGACATGGAGCCTCTCGAGAGGCCCAAGAAGAAGAAGCAGATGTTCTCTCAGGAGCCAGCTTCCACGAAGAAGGTCTCCCTAAGCATCAGCAGCTCGGGGGCTAGCGTCACTAGTGGTGCTGCTCTGCCTCGCAAATAGGAAGGCGCGCTCGTCGCCTTCCTCCAGGCAAACTCTGACATGTTCGCATGGACTCCGTCAGATATGTCCGGTGTACCGAGGGAGGTGATCGAGCACCACTTAGCCGAGTGTCCAAACGCACGCTCCGTCAAGCAAAAGGCAAGAAAGCAAGCCCCCGAGAAGCAAGCATTCATCGTCAAAGAGGTCGAGAAGCTCAAAGCGGCAAATGTTGTCCGCGAAGTCACGCACCCCACTTGGCTCTCCAACGGCGTGGTTGTCCCAAAGCCCGCCGGAGGAGGCCGCCTCTACATCGACTACACTGATGTCAACAAGGCCTGCCCCAAGGACCCTTACCCCATGCAGAGAATCAACCTGATCGTGGACTCAACGGCAAGCTGCGACCTTCTCTGCTTCCTCAACGCCTTCTCTGGTTATCACCAGATTAAGATTGCTAAGGAATACGAGGAAAAGACGGCATTCCTCACCCCTTGTGGTGTGTATTGCTATGTCTGCATGCCCGTCGGCCTGAAAAACGCTAGTGCCACCTTCCAGAGGCTCATGAGGATAGCCCTTGGCGAGCAAATTGGTAGAAATGCAGAGGTTTACGTCGATGACATCGTCGTGAAGTCTCGAGAGGGAGATACTCTCCTCAGGGACCTTGAAGAGACCTTCGCCAGCCTGCGCAAGGTGTACATCAAGCTCAACCCCGCCAAGTGTGTCTTCGGAGTGCCTTCAGGCAAATTGCTTGGTTTCCTCGTGTCCCACCATGGCATAGAAGCAAATCCTGACAAGATCAAGGCCATAGAGGAAATGCAGCCTCCCCGCCGGACATGCAACGCCTGGCAGACTGCACGACCAGCTTGGGCCGCTTCATCTCCAAGTTCAGTGAGCGAGCCCTGCCTTTCTTCAAGATCATGAATAGATCTGGCACCTTCCAGTGGTTGCCTGAAGCGGAAAAAGACTTTGAGGACTTGAAGTGGTACTTGGCCAGCCCACCATTCATGGTTGCCCCAAGGACAGGCGATCATCTGAAGCTGTACCTATCAGCCACTCCACAGACCGCCAACCCCGTCATGGTGGTAGAAAGAGAAGAGTGCAACCACTCCAAAGCCAAAACCGCCTGACGAAGAGCTCGACAAAGGGGAAGGCTCCACAAACCCACCGTCAGGCCCAGAGCCACAAGCTAAGCCTACCCCAAGTCCTGATTTCGCCAAGAAGTCTGAAGAGCCTCCACAGGCTGATCTCGCCAAGGAGTCTGAAGAGCCTCCACAGGCCAACCCCCTCGAGGGCTCTGAAAAGCCTCCCTAGGCAGACAACGCTGCGCCTAAACTGACAACCCTTGTTGAGCATCCCGTCTACTTTGTCAGTAAAGTACTGCGGGATGCTCGGGAACGGTACACAATGCAGCAGAAGCTCCTCATTGCGCTCCTCATTGCCTCAAGGAAGCTGCAAAACTACTTCCAGGGACACTCCATCACGGTGGTCACCTCATTTCCCCTGGAGCAGATCCTACGCAACCCTAACGCCACATACCGTGTTGTGGGATGGAACATAGAGTTACAACCATTCAACTTGCGCTTCGATACCACAAGGGTCATCAAAGGAAGAGTGCTGGCAGATTTTGTCGCTGAATGGACTGATCCAACCCCTGAAGAGCCTCTAGAAGAAGAGCCAGAGCCCTCTGGAGAAAAAATGCCCAGCCACTGGACCATGAAGTTCGAGGGAGCCTTCGCCTGCCGCAATGGTGGGGCCGGCGTCGTCTTGATCTCGCCCAAGGGTGACAAACTCTATTATGCGGTCCAGCTGTGCTTCGTGATCGACAAGATCTCCAACAACATTGCTGAGTACGAGGGCTTGCTCGCCAGCCTACGGGCCGCCATCGCTCTAGGTGTCAAGCACCTGCTCATCAAGGGCGACTCCCAGCTGCTCGTCAACTTCTCCAACAAGAGCTACAAGCCTAAGGACGACCACATGGCCACATACCTTGAAGAGGTCCGCAGGCTTGAGAAGCACTTCAGGGGCATGGAGCTCATGCATATCCTAAGGAAGGAAAATCAAGAGGCTGAAGACATCGCCAAGCGCGCATCAAGTAGGCAAGCTCGGCTGCCAGACGTCTTTGAAGAGAGATTCGTCAAAGCATCCATAAAGCAGCCCCAAGAGGCCATGCTCGCAAGCACAGACGAAGTGCTCCCACCACCACCTACAACTGGGGCTCCAGATTGCGACCCCCAGACAGAGGAGCGCCTGCTGCTCACAGCAGTGCATCAAGAGACGAGCTGGATCGACGAGCTCAAGGACTATCTCGTCAAGGGAATCCTCCCCGAGGAAGATGTCGAAGTAGAGCGAATCGCTCGCAAGGCAAAATCCTACCACATCCTCGAGGGAGATCTCTACCGCAAGTGCCCAAATGGCATCGCGCTCAAATGCGTCCCTCCTGAAGAAGGAAAGAGCTTAATCAAGGACATTCACAGTGGGGAATGCAGCCACCATTCGTGCGCCCGCACTTTCGCAGGTAAGGTCTTCAAGAGTGGTTTCTACTGGCCGCAATCACTTCAGGATGCAGTTGACTTTGTTCAACCTTGTAAAGCCTGCAGTTCCACGCCAAGCAAATCCATCAGTCCACCCTGGGACTTCAAACCATCCCGCTCTCCTAGCCGTTCGCGGTCTGGGGGCTTGACATCATAGGACCTGTCCCATAAGCGCAAGGGGGCTATCGCTACCTCTTCGTGGCCATCGACAAGTTCACCAAGTGGCCCGAGGTGGAGGCGAAGCGCACAATTCCAGCAGGCGTAGCGGTGAAGTTCATTAGAGGCCTGGTCTGCCTCTTCGGAGTGCCTAATCGCATAATCACCGTCAACGGCTCGCAATTCACAAACGGCATCTTCAGGCTTACAGCGAGAAACTGGGCATCAAGCTCTGCGTTGCCTCGGTAGCTTACCCACAGAGCAATGGCCAAGCCGAGCGCACAAACGTAGAAGTCCTCAATGGCTTAAAGACCAGGACCTTCAACATCCTCAAAGGCCACGGCAAGGGCTGGATCAGCGAGCTCCCTTCGTTTCTCTGGTCCATACGCACCACGCCGCCCAAGCCTACGGGGGAAACACCGTTTCCCCTCGTCTACGGAGCCGAAGCAGTCCTCCCTACAGAGATCAAGCATGGATCCCAACGGATCCTTGCCTTTAATGAGTACGAGCAAGAGGGCCTCCACAAGGACGACATGCTGCTCCTCGAAGGACTACGTCGCCGTGCCGCCCTCTGGGCGGGAAAATACCAGCAGGACCTGCGATGCTACCACAGCCGCAACATGTGCTCGCGCACCCTGGAGACAGGCGATCTCATCCTCAGGCGGATCCTCTCCAGGGAAGGCCTCCACAAGCTGTCACCCATGTGGGAAGGCCCCTACAGGGTCACCCACATCTCCAGGCCTAGCGCGGCTCGCCTCAAGACTCAAGACGGCATCCCCGTAAAAAATCTGTGGAACATCATGCACTTACGCAAGGTCTAGCCGTGATCATTGTCACGTCAAGACATCTGGCTGAAGCGGCAGCTTACGGCTCCACCTCCAAGTATTTTTGTCTCTAGAGCTTAAAAGCTCACGGCTTAAACCTCCAAGCCCCAAAGGCTTCTCTCGAGGGTCAACCCTCCGAGCTCTCCATGTAACGAGCCACCTCAGGCCGTAGAGAGTCTCTGCCACTAATTGATGAGGACATCCCTACCATCTTCTCCTATTGATGATGTTGTTGTACAAGACACAACTAAAGGTGTGAGGATTGGACCAATGACAAGAGCTCAAACCAAGCTACTTGAGCAAGAGGTGAACTCACTCTTAGTTGAATATGATGTTTGTGTTAATGAGAACTTTATACTACCTAAGTCTATGCATTTATGTATGATCAGATTTATTAATAACACAAGCATTGGAGGAGGAGACGAACTACAACAAGGAGAAGAACAATCACTGATTTTGAATGTGAGCAAGTGCGCGAGGGAGGAGACGGAGGCCGACGCATCAGGCCATTGAAGGAAATCACTCGTTTGCACGTTAGAGGGATCAAGTGGCGCACTAGGACATAACGTATGAAGATATTAGTCTAAGGTGCAATGCATAAGGCCTACGTGCCATGTTTAAGGCCGAACCCACCATGGGTCGGTTTGTATCAGTTTGAGTCGAACCAGGTTTGGGTTCAGATCCGAATTGAGTCCTAGTTTCGGCCAGTCCCTTTAAATAGCCAAGGGCTGCGCCATAGGGAGGTACACCACGTTTAAGATAAACCCTAGATCAAATTTGCTCCAAGCATTCATCTATATTCGAGTCCTCTGTGTTGCGCTCAGGAATTCAACCTCTCCACTATGTTGCGCTCTGGAGATTATTATCTGAAGTTTGAGTGTGATCTGTTGTTCCACTGGGAATTAGTAGATTGCAAAACCGCTTCGTGGTCGGTGGCTACGTTGCAACGGTGTGAGGCGTCGCGAATATCCATTGGGTTGAAGAGTTGTTCCATTGGCAACGGGGGAACAACCGGAGAGTTCGTCGGAATCTCGCAAGTTATCTTCCACCATCATACATCCACCCACCGCTCACTGAGAAGATCGGGCAACCCCTTATCATCTTGGTATCAGATTTCCAGCGTTTACTCGGTGAGCATCCACATATCCATCCCGTAGATTTATTGTTTTTGTCCTATACAGAAAAAGCGAAAAAAAATATTAGGTTTAGATATCGCCAGAACCATAGATTGCATCGGGTTACAAGTTGTAGTGCTGGTCGGTTTTCCTTCGCGTACCTTGTCTTGTCCGAGTCGTAGAGGTCTAGGTTCTGTTCGTTTCTTTGTGCAAGTCGAGTTAGAGTCGTAAACAAAAAAAATACCAAAAAAAAACAGAAGTTGAGTCTGAGTTCGAGTTGGTTTCCGAGTTCTTCCCGTTTTCGTTTTTGTTACCGAGTCCACATAGAGTTCGGTTTCTTTTCCGTTTGACAACCTTAGAAAGCCTTTCTTTTGGTGTAGGAACTTACCCACGAGACTAGCTTTTCCTTGCTCTTGGGCTGCTCAATTAGGACAGTTTTTGTGTGCACCCGTTCGGCAGTTTTGCAAAATTTACAATTTTTACTATAGTTATAGTGTCACGAAAGTTGACTATTTTGCTGGTTTGGAAGCATAGAAAAGAAGTACAAAAAAAGAGACAAAGAGCCAGCGAATTAAAGACACAAGAAGCTGACAGTTTGTTGCTAGCCTTGTTGAACCTGTTTGCGGTGTTGTTTCTCTAGTAAATTTGAGGAATCTTTTGCCCTAATACTTTGAGCATTTGCTAGTGTCTCTCTCGTGCATTGTGACACTCTTGTTTCATAGTTGCTTTGCCCTGTTTATCTCCACCGTGTGTGTTTCATATGGTGTCATACGATCAGCACTAGGATTTGTAATTTGGTGTAGTTAGGTATCCCGACCAAGCTCCACTTAAATACCCTGGTTTTGTTGTGTGACACTTCGAAACCCATAATATTCGCTTCACCCCCTCCGTGCACGTCCTGTCCTACGAGCGGTAAGATTTCGCTATTCACTTTGGAACGGTAAGATACACAATTTCTTTCGGTTTACAGTGAGTTGAGAGTTTTCCACCTACATATATATATAGTCTTGTGTGCACTAATCATGTCTTCATCGGATGATAGCGTGGTGAAGCAAAGGAAGGAGGCAACAACAACGGTTACTTGGCAAGAATATGAGGCTCTCCCTAATCATTTAACCTGTCAAGTCCACAATCAGTGTGACAAGATACAAAGTGATTTGGAAGAAACGGATCATAAGCTTGAGGCTGTCCTGCAAACAGCTAATGATTCTGCGACCACATTGACGCAAATACAAACCAACCTTGCAACCTTGACACGTGCTATGCACACGTTGACACAGCGCAACAACCAGCCAGCGGATGATGAAAGTGTCCAGGCTGATCACGACGAGGACTTTGATGCTGCGGAGGAGAATGGTTCTGCTGGGATGCCGCATGCCAATGCCGGCCGTGGCGTTGGTCGTGGTGGACTTCATGGTCGTGGTTTTGCACCTGTTGGTGCGCGTCGTAATTTTGTTCCTACCGGACATGATAATGATGATGTTCTTGCCAAACCAAAATTCAGCATTCCTAAATTTGAAGGCTCTATTGACGTAGAAGAATACATCAATTGGGAGCTGAAGATGGAAAAACTATGGCGTTTGCATGAGTGTACGGAAGATAGAAAGATCAAGCTTGCATCTTCTGAGTTTAATGGTTATGCTTTGCTATGGTGGGACGGACTTGTGAATGCTGGCGTGAAGCTAATGATTTGCCAATTCGTTCTTGGCAGGAGATGAAGGAAGAGATGCGTCACCATTTTATTCCTCGTAATTACATCCGTTCTTTATATGACAAGTTGCAGAATTTGAGGCAAGGTACCCTGTCCGTCGATGAGTACTACAAGGAGATGGAGATGATCATGCAGCGTGCTAAAGTGCGTGAAGAACCTGAACAAACAATGCAGCGTGAAGCTGAGTTATAGTTGGCGGAGGACACCAAGTATGCACCCCTCCCTGCATATAGCCGAGGACCGTTTACACCACGCGTGACACCTGCTGCCGTGGCACCGATACCCGCGTTCGTGTCCCGTGGTTCTACACCTGCTGCATCCAAATTCAGTTCGGCTGCACCTACGCCTAAACCAGCACATAATCCTGCTGTGAGTGTTGGTTCATCAGATTCTACAACCCGTACTCGTGATATGAATTGCCACACTTGTCGAGGAAATGGACACTTCAAGAAAGATTGTCCAAACCGCAAGGTTATGTTAATCAACGAGGAGACCGGCGAGTATGAGAGTGGTGATGAAGTGGAGGCCGAACCAGCTTATGTGGAGGAGAAGAAGGACGGTTCTTGCTATGCCGATGTTGTTCGGTTACCGTCCATTGTTTGCACACCTCGAGTTTTGAGCGTTGCACCAAGTCCTGCGGAACAGCGCTGCAATTTGTTTCAAAGATGAGCTGCTGTTGGTAATGGAAGGTCGTGCAAAGTAATCATAGATGGTGGTAGTTGCCACAATTTAGCTAGTAAAGAGCTATGTCAGAAACTGAATCTGAAATATATGCCGCACCCGCATCCATATTATATTCAGTGGTTGAGTGATAGCGGAGAGATGAAGATCAACCACATGGTGCGCATTGACTTTCAGATTGGACCATACAAAGACACCGTGGAGTGTGATGTGCGCATTAACACCATCTGAAGTTGTCAATGATTCGAGGCAAAAGGTGGAAGTGAACTGTGAGGTGGAGCGTGAGAGATTAGCTAGCCGAGTGCCCCTACCTTCGGTGAGTGAGAGACACAAGCCAAATTTGAGTGGTAAAAAGAAAAGTGAGGGAGAGACTTCCTCAGTAATGTTGGCCACCAAATCTGATTTGCGAGAGTTTCGTGAGGATCCTACACTAGTACCTCTTGTTCTTATGTGCAATGGCGAAATCCTTGTTTCTAATGACATGACCCTTATTTCTCTTGGTGTTGCTAATGTGTTACAGGATTTCGAGGACGTTTTTCCCGCTGCGGTACCGGCTGGTTTGCCACCTTTGCGCGGCATAGAACATCAAATTGATTTGATTCCAAGAGCTTCTTTGCCAAACCGAGACCCTTACCGTACCAACCCTGACGAGACGAAGGAAATTCAGCGACAAGTACAAGAACTTCTCAACAAAGGTGATATTCGTGTGAGCTTGAGTCCTTGTGCTATTCCTCTTATTTTAGTTTCTAAGAAAGATGGTACGTGGCGCATGTGTGTAGATTGTAGAGAAATTAATAACATTACTACTCGCTATCGTCAGCCTATTCCACGGTTGGATGACATGCTAGATGAATTAAGAGGTGCTGCTATTTTCTCTAAAATTGATTTGCGTAGTGGTTATCATCAAATTAGGATGAAAGAAGGTGATGAATGGAAAACTGCCTTTAGAACAAAACATGGTTTATATGAGTGGTTGGTGATGCCTTTTGGTTTAACTAATGCACCTAGTACTTTCATGAGATTAACGAATCATGTTTTGAGGCATTTCATTGGAAAGTTTGTGGTTGTTTATTTTGATGATATATTAATTTATAGCCAAAACGAAACTGAACATATTGATCACATTTGAAAAATTTTGCACGTGCTGCGAGATAATAAGCTTTATGGTAATCTTGAGAAGTGCACGTTTTGCAAAGACAAGGTCA
Organism: Poa annua; assembly: GCA_026929855.1. Classification (NCBI taxonomy): domain Eukaryota; kingdom Viridiplantae; phylum Streptophyta; class Magnoliopsida; order Poales; family Poaceae; genus Poa; species Poa annua. Next base: position 49,081,697 of record CM049430.1, read on the forward strand.
TATTTCTGGGATTTTTTGTTTCTAAGCATGGGGTCGAGGTAGATGAGACTAAAATTGAAGCAATTAAAAATTGGCATATTCCCATGAATCTTAGTCAATTGCGAAGTTTTCTTGGTCTTGTTGGATTTTATAGACGTTTCGTACGAGACTTTAGTGCTATTGCTGCAGCTTTGAATGATCTTACTAAGAAAGGTGTTCCTTTTGTTTGGGGCGCTGCCCAAGATGCTGCATTTGATGAATTGAAACGTTGTTTGATTTTTGCACCTTTGCTTATGCTTCCTGATTTCAGTAAACAATTTGATATTGAATGTGATGCTAGTGGTGTTGGAATAGGAGGTGTGTTGATGCAAGAGGGCAAGCCGATTGCATATTTTTCTGAAAAATTGAATGGTGTACAATTTAACTATCCTGTTTATGATAAAGAATTATATGCTCTTGTTCGTGCTCTTGAGGTTTGGCAACATTATTTGTAGCCAAAAGAATTTATCATACATTCTGATCATGAGGCTTTGAAATTTTTGAAATGTCAAACTTATCTCAATAAACGCCATGCTAAATGGATGGTATTCATTGAATCTTTCCCATACATCATTAAGTATAAGAAAGGCAAAGATAATGTTGTTGCCGATGCTCTCTCTAGGAAGAACATGTTATTGTCACATCTAGATATTAAAGTTCCTAGTTTGTAGAGTTTGCACGATTTACATGCTTCCGATACTGATTTTTCCACTGCCTTTGCTAAGTGTTCCGATGTGAAGGCGTGGGAAAAATACCATATGCATGATGGATATTTGTTGAGAGCTAACAAGTTATGTGTGCCCGAGTGGTCCGTGCGTTTGCTATTGTTACAAGAATCACATGGAGGCGGCTCTATGGGTCACTTTTGACGTGAGAAGACGTTGTTAATGTTGGCTGATCACTTTTATTGGCCACGGATGAGGCGAGATGTGGACAGGTTTGTAAAACGTTGTATCACTTGCAACAAGGCAAAATCCAAATTAAAGCCTCACGGTTTGTATACCCCTCTTCCTGCTCCTACTACACCATGGGAAGATATAAGCATGAATTTTGTGTTAGGATTGCCTAGGACCAATAGAGGACATGATTCTATTTTTGTGGTAGTGGATCGTTTTTCTAAGATGGCTCATTTTATTGCCTGCCACAAAAACGACGATGTGTCGCATATTGCTAATCTGTTTTTCAGGGACATCGTGCGCATACATGGAGTACGGAAGACGATTGTTTGTGCGTGATGTGAAGTTCATGAGATACTTTTGGAAGACACTTTGGGGAAAGCTGGGGACGAAGCTGTTGTTTAGTACAACTTGTCATCCCCAAACTGATGGCCAACCGGAGGTGGTGAACCGCACACTTTCGGCGTTGCTGCGGACAATGATCAAGAAAAATCTGCGCGTGTGGGACGAGTGTTTGCCGCATGTGGAGTTTGCATATAACAGGGCTGTACACTCCACCACGCAGTTGTGTCCGTTTGAGGTGGTGTATGGTTTTAAACCCATTACACCGCTTGATTTGCTGCCGCTTCCAATTCAAGAACGTGTCAACATGGATGCATCGAAGCGAGCAGATTTTGTGAGGAAGATACATGAGAAGACTAAAAAGGCCATCGAGAAGAAAGGAAAGTACGATGCCAATCGTGTTAACAAGAAAATAAAGGAGGTGATTTTTCAGCCCGGCGATATGGTTTGGGTGCACTTTCACAAGGACAGATTTCCGGTTCAGCGCTAGTCAAAATTGATGCCACGTGGTGATGGTCCTTTCAAAGTTCTTGCCAAGATAAATAATAATGCATACAAGATAGATCTTCCTACATCTGAGTTTGGTGTGAGCAATACGTTTAATGTTGCTTATTTGACGCCATTTGCTGGAGAAGACCTTGACGCGTCGAGGTCGACGCCTTTTCAAGGGGGGGGGGGGGGGGCGATGATGAGGACATCCCTAGTTCTTTACAATCTTCTCCTATTGATGATGTTGCTGTACAAGACACAACTAAAGGTGTGAGGATTGGACCAATGAGAAGAGACCGAGATACATACACTGCGCCCTTTATTTGTAAAAGGGACGGAGCAAGGCTACATTCCATGACCGCTTGGTTTCCTCACCAGCTTTGTCCAGTACACCATTTCTGGCTTCCTGTGCATCTACAAGGTAACAAGAATCATTGTGCAATGCCTTGCTCACAACAAAAGGCCCCTCCCAAGGAGGTGAAAGCTTATGCATCCCGGAGGTGCGCTGTATCAGCCTTAGCACCAGATCTTCTTCCCGGAATACTCGGGGATGCACCTTCTGGCTATGATAGCGGCGAAGGTTCTGCTGATAAATTGTGGACCGAGATAGTGCCAATTCTCTTGCCTCTTGGAGCAAGTCGACATCGTTCTCCCAGGCTTATTTTGCCTCGGTCTCGGTGAACATTGTTACTCTCAGTGCATCGTACTGGATGTCGGTTGGTAGCACTGCCTTGGCACCGTACACCATGAAGAATGGCGTATACCCGGTAGATCTATTGGGTGTGGTCCGGAGACCCCACAGTACTGCCGGTATCTCGTCTATCCAACATCCCGGCGTTCTCAACAGTGGCTCGATCAGGCGAACCTTGATACTGGCTAACACCAAGGCCTTTGCTCTCTCGACTTGCCCATTTGCTTCCAGGTGGGCTACCGATGCCACATCTGACCGGATTCTTTTCTTCGCATAGAACCGAGCAAATTCCCCCACAAAAAAGTTGGTGCCATTATCCGTGATGATGCTGTGCGGGTAGCCATATCTCAGGATGACATCCTTCAAGAATTTGACCGAGGTGTGCCTGTCGCACTTCCGGATCGGTTTGACTTCTACCCACTTGGTGAACTTGTCCACCATCACCAGCATGTGTGTAATATTGCCTCTTGCCGGTTTAAATTGCCCCACCATGTCCAAGCACCATACATCAAATGGCCAAGTGATAGGAATGGTCTTCAGCGCGGATGCCGGCATATGTATCTTGTGGGCAAATCTTTGGCATCCTCCACACTTCTGGACAATATCTTCTGCTTGTTGCCAGGCTGTGAGCCAATAAAATCCATGCCAGAATACTTTTGCCACCAGTGCCCGAGATGAGGCATGGTGCCCACACTCTCCCTGATATATCTCTAGCAGCATCTCTTGGCCTTCCTCTGGCTCCACGCACCTCTGAAGCACCTCGGTGACACTTCTCTTGTACAACTCTTGATTGATGATGGTAGGCCTTGGATCTTCGTAGTACTTGCCGAGCTTCTACCTCGCTCTCTGGAAGGGTGCCATCCAATATGTATGCCATGATGGGTTGTGCCCAACCCGGGACAGGTCGTATCGGGAACACGGGAGCATCTATGTCCATTGGCTCAGCCGACATCACCTCAGCACACCTGCCATGTGAAGTCTCCAAGTTCTGGGGTGCAGTCCCCGGATTCAGTGCAGTACTCCCGACTTCCACCTCCATAGGTATGGCTTCCGATCCAGGTTCCTTGGGGATGAAGATGGATTCCGACTCGGGTGAGGGCTTAATAGATGGCTTCCTAAGATGCTCCAGAGCGACGCCGGGTGGTGGCATCCCGAGATCACCCAAGCTTGGATAACACATCCGCTGCCTCATTTTCCCCTCTTGGTATGTGCTTGAACTCGCAACGTTTGAAAAATCCGGATATTTTTTGCACATGGAAGCGATATGAGGCCATGTTGGCGTCAATTGCATCCCAGTTTTCCGACACCTGCTGCACCACCAGGTCGGAATCACCAAAGCACTCTATTCGGCGGATACCGATCTCCTTGGCAACATTGAGTCCATGCACCAATGCTTCGTACTCGGCCACATTGTTAGATGCCCGGAAGTGATCTTGCATCACATATTTCAGCACATCTTGCTTTGGCGAGGTGAGAACGACCCCGGCACCCAATCCGATCTTGGCCTTGGAACCATCGAAATGCATCTTCCAAAAATTGAAGTCGGCCTAGTCCACCAAGAAGTTCGGCAGCGCCTGCGACTTAATGGCGTCGCGTCTCTCGTATATCGAAGCATACGGAGACAACTGGATGGCCCATTTGGCAACTCGGCCGCTTGCATCCTTACAGCCGATGATCTCGGCCAGGGGAGCTTTGCATACTAACGTGATCGGGTGTTCTTGGAAATAGTGCTTGAGCTTGGTAACCGCCAAGTACACCCCATATGCCATCTTCTGGTAGTGCGGGTAGTTCTGCTTGGATGTCGAGATCACCTCGCCCAGATAGTGCACTGGTCTCTGTATCAGCTTGTCCCCTTCTTCTCTTTCCACCACCATGGCCACACTTACTACCCGGTTAGTGGCAGCGATGTAGTGCGGTATAGGTTCCTTGGGCAACGGGATGCCAACACTGGTGCTGTTGAGAGCATCTTCTTTAAATCATTGAACGCCGCATCAGCTTGCGGGGTCCATACGAAAGTTTTGCTCTTTTTCATCAACTGATACAAGGGCAAGGCTTTCTCCCCTAGTCGGCTCACGAACCGACTTAGGGATGCCAAGCAGCCCGTGAACTTCTGCACATCTTTGAGACGTGTCGGTAATTTCATGCTCTCGATCGCACGTACCTTACCCGGATTGACCTCAATTCACCGGCTTGATATGAGGAAACCGAGTAAATTGCCCGCCGGAACATTGAATGTACATTTATCCTGGTTCAATTTCATCCGGAATTTTCTTAAGTTTTTTAATTTTTCTCTCAGATCATCGATCAGAAAAGATTTTTCTTTTGTTTTTATGACTATGTCGTCGACATAGACCTCGACATTCCGCCCTATCTGGTCATGTAAACATTTCTGCATGCATCTCTGGTATGTAGCACCAGCATTTCTCAAACCAAAAGTCATGACACGATAGCAATAAGCCCCATATGGGGTAATAAAATCAGTTTTCAATTGATCATCCGGGTTCAAAGGTATCTGGTGGAAATCAGAATAAGCATCTAAAAAAGTTAAAAGCTCACACCCGGAAGTGGAATCGATCACTTGATCTATCCGGGGGAGTGGGAACGGATCTTTCGGGCAGGCCTTGTTGAGGTTGGTGAAGTCGATGCACATGCGCCACACCTTGAGCATGAGAGGATCGTCTTTCTTCTTCTCAACAAGGACCGGATTCGATATCCAATCCGGATGCAACACTTCCATCACGAACCCGGCAACCAGAAGTACTACGAGATGCTCCATGATGGCAGCTGTTCTCTCATCCGAGAGGCGCCTAGTCGGTTGCTTCACCCGCTTCGCGTCAGGCCTGACGAATAATGAGTGCTCAGCCAACTCCCGCGGAACACCTTGCAGATCGTCACTCGACCACGCAAAAGCATCACGATTCTCACGGAGGAAGTCGTCGAGCTCGCCTTCCTATTTGCTGTCCAGGTTGCTGCCAATGATAACTTGGCGCTCCGGGTTGCTGGGGTCAACTCCCACCTTCTTGGTCTTCCTTGGTGCCTGGAACGAGGCGTTCTGCTCCGGGTTCACCATCCCGAGCATGCCGAGTTGCGACGTCTTGGCCAGCGAAACCACCTGCTGAATTCTCTTCTTCCCCTCAGCTATGATGAGGGATTCGGCTAAGCAGGAGCCGGCAGATGCGCAGTCCATGAAGCGCTTGTGGTCTCCCGAGATGGTGATCACTCCGTTTGGACCCGACATCTTCATCTTTAAGTAGCCCATGTGGGTGGAGATAATGAACTTGTCTAGTGTCGGTTTGCCTATCAGTGCATGGTAGGGGCTCTCGAGATCTACGACTTCGAACTCGTGTCGCCGCTCTTGCGGTCAGTGGACTCGGTCACGAAGACTACGTAGCTCTGATGTGCTTCCCGGTAGCTGCCCTGCTGATATCCGGATTGGTTACTCGGACCAGCAGCATTGTCATTTCTGACATTAACCACGTTCACTGGTCGTGGGAGAGGAGGTCTCCAATTGGGCTGATTGACCCGAATTGCATTGGCTCCGGGCAGAGGGGGAGGAGGTCTCGGATTGTTTGGCCGTGCTGTCGGTGCATTAGGCCGAGTAGTTCCAGTACTACCTTCCTGCAATGTGCGCTGATACCAGCTGCACTGTCGGGTAGAATGATTTGCAGGCTTGTTGGATTCCAGAGTATGATAGCAGCATGGCTTGTTCAACATCTCTTCATACGTCAGTGGCTTCTTCTAGTCCACCCAGATCTTCAGCACCTCTTGGCTTTGACCCCAAGCCGGGCCAGCCACTTTCTGCTGCTGATTATTGCCGGCATCCCCTTGATCTCGGCCTACAGCCGCAATATGTTGTGACGCATAGTGGAAGTCGGGCTGGTTTCTCTTCTGACCGAAATCCTGGCGGTCATGGTTTCTGCTCGGCCCCGAGTGCTGGTTCCCTGAATTCCTCCTGCTGGAGTCTCTGACATCCACCAGGGGTTACATGGGGTCTCCGAGTGTGTAGGTGTCGGTGATGCGCATGGTCTCGGCCAAGGTAGCCGGCATCTTCCTCTGCAACTTCTGCCATAACATGGAGCCGTGCCGGCATCCCTGGACGAACCATGATATGGCCTGTGCCTCAACAACCCCTTCGCAAGAGTTGCGAATATAACTCCACCGAGTAAGGTACTCTCGGTCGGTTTCGTTGTCCCTCTGCTTGCAAATGGCAAGCTGCTGAGGCCGATTGGGCCTCTTGTAGCTGCTAGTGAAGTTGCAAATGAAGGCCTCCTCGAAATCTAACCAACATTCAATCTGTCAGTCCTCAATTTATTCAGCCAGATCCTGATAGGTCCTTCCAACATTTGCGGTACATACCGCACCGCCCAGTATCTGTTTCCACCAGCTATTCTTACTGCAGTTACATAGTCGGTCAGCCATTCCTCCGGCTTCGAGCTGACGTCATAGGTCTTGGCACCCCGGTTGAGCTGAAAATTTCGCACAGCCGGCTCCCGCATGATCCGATGTCCGAACCAAACAGGTCCCGGAGGGCCTTGCTCTTCTTCCAACTCGGACTGGTGAATCCGGTCGAGCCTGAACCTGGCATCAGCTGGATCTAGCTGCCGAGTTCCTATCTGAGATCCCAGAGGATTCTCGTTAGGCTGGTATCCGAACTGCTGCAACCTCGAGTTGCCATCGTCATGCCTGTTAACCACAGGAACTGCAGCTTGCCGTGGGATTGAGGCTTGTTGTGGCACTGAGGCGGCATCTCTCTGCCGGTTTCCCTGATTTTGTGGTGGATTCCGAGGTGGATTACCACGGCTAGTCGGGCCGTTCTTTCCTACACCCAGTTACCACCACCATGGCTGCTTTGAGCCTGACCGTGATTGTTCTGTCCGGCTTGCTGGTTTCCGGCAAAAGACGGGTCGTACGTCTGTATCTGCTTGTTTTTCCCGGAGCCGCGGCATGGACTCCGACTCTTGCTCCTACTCGGATGAGGAGAGGAATCCTCTCCTCCCGACCTGTTGCTCTCGGCCCTAGCCGAAAGCACCTGGGATCCTGCTCCCGGGTTCTTCTTCTTGAAGGCCTTGTTCTGCCGGCTAGTCTCAACGACTAACTCGTTGACCCGCTCCTGCTGCTTCCGCAGGGCTTCCCCGGATAGCCCAGCCAACTCGGCCATAGCTACCTCTACGGCCCTAAGAGTTTTGGCGGGTGAGCTGTATACTGGCTTCTCTTCGAAGATCAGACTAGTCGTTCTGCTATGACTAGGTGCTACACCACCAGCCAATTCATCGTTCACTATTCTGCCTTTCTTGCGCAGATCGGCGATACGCTTGTCCCTGGAATCTATCCTAGGGAACCCGTGAGCCGCATTGTACTCACAGAGACTAGCACTAAGCTCACGCCGAATTTCGGCGATCTCCTGCGCCTCAGCATGCAGCAACCTGCGATGCTCTTCCAAATCCGCAGAGGTGAACACCGCTGGCGTCCCCGTCAGGAGCATCCTCGAACACCTCTTCGGTCACTGTCAGACCCTGAATTCAGGCTACACAAACAAAACGTATCGGTTGGGCCACACATCTAGGAGCATACTGGGGTTACCCAACCCAGGAATAAAAGCAGGCCTGGCTCGGAATGGATCATCGGACGAAAGCTCCTAGCGACCCCAACGTCACATACGTCTCAAGATTGTGCACGCAAGAACCCAAAAAGTCTTCCAACTCGTATACTTCAACCATACACACATGGTATACGAGTCGGATTTTTAACAAGTTGAAACCACAGAATAAACCTAAGACACAAAGAAAGGAAATAATTATCCAAAGCTCTCACTGAGCAAAATATATCTAATAACACCAAACAGAGGACACATGTCCCAACACTACATCATGCAGCGGAAAAGAAACCGGTCTGAGTACAGACAAGAAGCAAAGGGCTACAGGCCGAAACGGAAAAGAAGGCCCATGCACGCGGTCCACCAGGAAGAAGCCCAGGGGAACTCTAACTACTCGTCACAGATCTCGTCGTCGAACTCCACGAAGTAACCACCCACCTGGTCGTACGAAGAATCCTCAACTTCAGAAAAAACACAGCCCGCGAACGGGTCAATACACCGAAGCGTATCGAACAAGCTTAAGCTAACAAATTACAAAACGGTAATATTTCCAAAGTATGGGGTTAGGTGGACTTAGCGGCAACAGCACTGGCAACCTAAAGAGACACATAACAACTTTCGTCTAATTAGAGAGGGATAAGAGAGCGCTTAAGTAGCCAACTACAACTAACACCAAACATAACCCATTCTCGGATTAACCCCCTCAACCAAGTATGAGGAAGCAATTCGGGAATACTCACACGTTAACAATTTTAGTTACCATTTATTGTGAAAGTAATTCTATATTACTAGTCAAATTAATTAACAATAATTAGGTGTAAGTTGTCTAGATCTCATTAGTCGGCAACGCACCAAGTTGTCCATAACCGTGGACGCGGCTCATCGATAAGATTATACCCTGCAGGGGTGCACTACTGGACCCATACTCGCATGATCAACCCAGTCAAAAACATTAGGGTCTCTCAACACAACTCTTTCCTTAACCACAACAAGTCCGAGGAGCCACGGGAGCTATGCTGGTCCCAGCCAAAAGGGTGCGGACTCCCGCAGGACACACCCCTCCGCACCAACAGGCCGCGCCCTATATGCATGTAACAAGGCACACCGCCAAAGTAAAATACTACACTAGTATCGATGCATATGAGACAAATGGAAAACCCGAACTAGATCTGGCTCCCGGACAAGTTGAAGTTCCAGTCAAAGTCGAGGGGGGCTCCATAGGGCCACCCACAAGTGGTTACTGCGCTCAGTCTTGGATTAGGGGAGCAAGATCTCAGTTCCTAGGTCGCCACTTAGCATAACAAAACACCTCGCAAGGCCTTCCGCCGGTGCCTTATCTTGTAATTAATAATACCGCAATATAAGACAACATTTTCTTAAGGTAAAATAATATATCATGCTAAGAATATGAAATATAAGACCGACAGAAGACTCGCACAACCAACTCTAAGCATGCACTACGACTCACAAGGCTAACAGATAAACATACAACAGGTTATGGGGTGTGGCGGTAAAGCTATATGGGCTGCAGGATAAACATATGATGGGATCGCAATTCAAGAATCGTAAACTAGGATAACATAGATCAAAATGCAAGGATGAAAACCAAACAGTCGTGTAACCGGCTAGTAGAAGCTTGCCTGGCAGCTCGTGGCCTGGCACAAAAGCTGGAAGCACAAGGAAGAAAGTATCGGCAGCAGACACGTCGTCGTCTACCCAGAGAATAGCAAAAACACAGATAATAGGAAACATAATCAATACAAAGCAAATGCGCAACAATTGGATGTGCATTATGGTATGAGATGATTAGGTCATATTAAGGCGGGGATGAAATCCCGGCAAAAGGTTAGGTTGCAAGTTAATTATGTAACCTATAAATTAAATGGTGTTTAACATATATAACATGGCATGGTGATCTACTTACTTTAAATGGAATAGGCAATACATAAATACTTGCCCAACACATTCCATATTTATTATTTAAGTGCAAATTATTTTTATGTACACATCAAATTAAATGTTTATTAGCATGGCAAGACATGGTGCAGATGATAAGATCAAATTAAATGGAACTAGGACATTATATATTTATTACCCCTCACATTCCATATTTAATCATTTAGTTGCATTTGTTAAGTTAAACTAAGCAATAAAATTAAATGTTGTAAAAATGACATAAGAATGTTATAATGTTGTTCATTGCATTTTTCTGATATAAAAACATATAAAGATTATTTGATTTGAAAAAACAGAATTAAAATTATTGAAATTTTCGTCTTTAGGGTTCTTTCTGTAATCTACAGGGACCTATCTGTGAGGGAAAAGTACTGGGAGGACGCTGTGCAGAAAACCGAGACCGCAGGGGTCTGAGCGCAAAACCTAGTCCCTATGGACTTTTCTCATCGAAGGAGGAATCGCCCGTGAGGCTGACCCGTGAGTCCAAAAGCTGACTGGGCGCTGACTGGCGCTGCGGTGGCACCACAGTCACTCACCGGTGGGCCCCGCCTGTCAGGGTGTGCAATAAATCAAAAAGTGGCCTTTTACTCACCTCGGCCGGGATTCGAACTCACGCCCACGCGCACATGCGGGAGATCAGGTGCTAACCAGTGGGTTAGATGCGGGATTGTGTTAGGCTAGGATTAGTTTTTCTGTTAAGCAGCAACGACCCGGTTAACTCTCCCACTGACGAAACTGGAACTGGCGTGACCGAGCGAGCACGGCGGAGGAAGCCGACGCCGGCGACAGTTTCTTGCCAGCGTTGCTTGCGTGCGCGGCTGTCCGTATGTGCGGGATTGCGTGGGGGATTCGATTGCGCGCTCGGAATCGAAGAAGGAGGCTCGGAGGCCCGAGTCCGTGTGCGTGCTCGTGCGTGTCCGCCGCGGCCGGGCGGACGCAACTCCGGCGCCGGTGAAATCCCGGCGAACCGAGTCCAATTGGAGGGGGAGGACCGGGGTCAGGGACGACGGGGGCGTGAGAACGGTGCTGGGTAAGGTCGCGGGTCCGGGGCCGGCGTCGCGGCATCGAGCTCGCGCGGCTGCGTGCAGGGCTCCCGGGCCAGTCCCCTGTGCGTCACGGACGGAGAAGGAAGAGATGCGGCTTCGGGGCTCCTCTGCTTGTCCTCGACAGTGCCGGAGCCGCGGGGACGTCGAGGTCGTCTCGGTGGTGGAGGAGAAAACGGAGAGGGAAGAGGGGATCGAGGTGGCGGCGCAAGAAGAGGAGGAAGGTTAGGGTTTGGGGGGCGCTGCGACGCATCAAATAGGAGAGGCGAGTGGGGCAGCGAGGTGGGGGCGAGGAGGTAGTGGGGAAGACCATGTCGATGCGCTGGAAAGGTGGGGGTCGACTCGTCCGTACGGGGAAGAAGACCAGGAGCAGGCCGAGCTAGGTTGAGTGGGCCGAGAATTGGCCTAGCTCGGCCAGGGTTTCTTTCTCCCTATTTTTTTTCTGTTTACTGCTTTTTCTTTTCTTTTAATGTTTCCTGGTTTTGTATTTTTGAAAACAAAACAGAACATAGACATGATAAAACTTTTGAACATTTTTTTAATAGTTTCAAAATAGTCATATTAATTACTGGTTTGATTATTTTTAAATAATTTGAAACTTCATTTGAAATAATTTGAAAAGGCATTTGAATTTAAATATGCAACTTAAATTTGGAAATTGAATTGAATTAACATATTTAATTAAATGCAACCACATATGGTGTCGGGTTATGACTCCATTGGAACAGGGGTAGTCACTTCCTGAAGAGTAGTTCGTGAAGGGGATTGAACGCGGAGGTCAAGAACCTCGAGAGGCACGGCGACGGTGCTCGCCGGACCCGGAGAAGAAACACCCACGACAGAGAAAGACACCGGCCCGTACCCAGGTTCACGACCCTCGTGAGGAGGTAAGACCGCTACTTCTGCTTGTCTATATTGAACTGTGGAGGTTACAGTACAGCTGAGCTTGCCGAGGGCTCTCTTGAGGCAGTTCGTGCCTGGGGAGGGAAGCAATGGTCTTCTTCCTCCTCCAGCCGAAGGCTAGGTGTTGCTCCTTTTATAGGCGCCGCAGGCGCCCTTCTTCCGCTTGGCGTCCAAAGTGGCTCCCACACAGCAGCGGCGTGGAGGAGTAGGAGTTCACCGCTGCGGGATCGTCCATGGACGTGGTCCATCATCGATAAAGTTGGGCGCGGTGGCCGACAAGCGGCCGATCACGCAGTACCGCTCGCAGAGACGGCAGTCTCTAAGGTGGAGCCCGCGATGACGTTCTCCTTGGAGGGTTGCGTCGTCCAGCTGCTTTATCATCAGCGAGGAAGGTCCTAGCTGTCGTGGAGCAGGTGGTGCAACTTTATTGACTCTTTATCACCAAACGGCAAAGGGAGTGCCTGCGTCACCCTGTGGGTGCGGCAGAGGCCATGTACGCCCTGCCGTACTTCCTTGGCCGCGACGTTTCCCCACAGGTCTGGGGAGGCCTGTGGAGGGGTTTCTGTTGACTTCCCTCCAGGCGGGCTGCGCCTTGGGAGGGTCTCCTGAAGTGCGGGTCCTCTTCAGGCCCTTGCTTTCTCTTCAGGCCCTCAAGGGGATTTCCCTCTCGAGGGTCTCTCCAAGCGGTGGCTTGGTCCTTAGTCGTTTTGTCTGATTAGCCCGCGTGCGAGGCCTGGGGAGAGTGGGCTCTTCATAACCTAGTCTCCACGGGGCCGACAGTAGCCCCCGGGCCCGCGATGGGCGCAGACGGAGCGTTATGCGCCCAAAGTGCCCGGCCGGCCCGAGCCACGCGGCGCTCAGACTAGAAAGTGTCGCGCACGGTCTGCGGCGTGCATCGTGGGGGGTCCCACCATGCCCCGGTAACTGCTCCATTAGGGGACATAAAGCCCGAGCGCCGGAGCAGGGATCCGTTACTGTTTCCAACTCTTCACGCAGAAGCCTCCGCCATCTCGAGCTCTCCGCCTCCGCTCTCTTCGGCGATCTCTACCCCAGCGACACACCGAATCCCGGCGATGAGTCCCGCCAAGAGCAAAGGCAAGGCTGCCGTGGGCTCCTCTTCCTAGAGGGCGCTGAGGTCGCTCACGGCGTGGCTCTCGTGGGTGCGCGCACCGACCCCCAGGCCTTGGAGAGAATCCGCCACCTGGTTGCGTGGCGGACCAATGAACATGGCGCCAGTGCGCTTCATTCTGCAAGGTTCGGGAGGTTCCCCCAAGGGTTCTATCCCATTTTTCTCCACACCATCACCGCCGGGCTGGTGCCCCCGTACTCGCCGTTCCTGGAGGCGGTACTGGAGTTCTACCAAATCCAGCTCCTTCACCTTCATCAAACCTCTGTCCTCGTCCTCTCCATTTTTGCCTACCTCTGCGAGGCTTATTTGGGCGTGCGTCCCTCTGTGGCGCTCTTCAGGATTTTTTTTTCGCTGTGGTGCACGGCAACCGGCGAGCGGACCGGGTGTGTCTCCTTCCGCATTGCGGACGGCGTGGGGAGTGTATACATCCCTATGTCCTGGAGTGGGGACAAGCCCGTCACGGACGTGGTCAAGAAGGTTGATGACTTCCGCCGGAGGTGGCTCCTTATCGGCGTCGAGTCGCCCTGCGCGTTCCTGAGGCACCGCCCGTGAAGAACTATCACTGGGGCAAGTCTACCCTTCACGGAGTAGACAACGCGCACCTGGTGGGGCGTTTGGAGTACCTCCGGGAGGAGGGTCTCACGGGGCAGTTAGTCGTGGCGGACTTCGTGAAGCGCCACATTGCCCCTCTTCAGGCCCACAATCAGCCGATGTGGATGTATTCGGGCCCCTCGGACCCGATGCGGCTTCATCCTGGAGACCACGGCCCGGACGTCGTCGACACCATCTTGAGTATCCTCTTTGTCAACCCGGAGGTGCCCGGGAAGATCGCTGGCTTTGTGCAACCTCTGCACCAGCTCCCCTTGGGCGACCGTTTGGGCATCTTTGTCGGGATGACGGACTTCACCCTATTTGTCCTTGCGGGGGAGGTGGATGAGGTGGTTGCTCCGACAGCACTGGTAGTTGTAGGAGCGGACTCTCCCTCTGCCTCCGGAGCCTGGCGTGGCGAGGAGGGGGGCGCGACGGGAGAGGTGTCCTCCTCAAGGCCCGGGCCATTTACTGACAAGGTCTGTGACATCTCGTCAGGCGATGACGATGCCTTCATGGTGGCTCCCTCACACCCCGTCGAGGAGGAGGCTGAGGAGAGGGAGGCCTCCGACGCAGAGGCCACTCCGGGAAGGCGCGGGCCTCGCACCAAGGCTGTCGTGGACCGCTCTGGAGTGAGGCCATCCGACGTCCCCTCCAAAAGGAAAGCGGTGACGCCTCTGGAGGGGTCAGGCACCAGGACCATGCCCTCTTGGAGCTCGCCAGGCCTGGCGTGGGTCGATACCAACGTTCCTCCGTCCGGGTGAGTGTTCATGACGCTTGGTTGTTTAATTCTTGTTTTCTCTACATTTTACCTTCTCTTAAAGATCTTTTCTTGGGTTTTTGCCAGTGATCTTGTGCCTGCGAAGTGTCGTAGGCTTCGTAAGGCTGCAGATGTGAAGAGAACCAAGGCTGAGGCCGTGGCTGACGAGGCCACGAGGCCTGTGGAGACGGCCTCCGCAGGCCGCACTGAGGAGGCGCCTCAAGGGGAGGCGGCTGCGCCTCGAGCGGAGGCGGCAGAGCCTCAGGCAAAGGAGGACGTGCCTCGCCCAGAGGCCTCTAGGCCGCCCCCGAGCCAAGGGTGGTGGAGGTTGTGGAGGAGAGGATCTCCACTCCACCTCGTGCACCTACTCCCCCTCGCGTGGTCTCGCCTCCGCGCGAGGCAAATCCGCCACGCGAGCCAATGCCGCCACGCGTGACGACGTCGCCGCGTGCGCCAACTCCGCCGCGCGCGCCTATGGCTCCCGCTCAACCTGCATTGGAGGCGAGCGAGGCGCCAGCGGGCGCGGGCGTGTCTGCAGGGGGAGATTCTTCTTCGTCTCTTCGTCCGGCTGAAGGTGATGAGCGCACTGCTGACGCGGGCACCGAAGAGGACGGTGGCGCGGGTGGGGGCGGAGACCAGCCTAGCCCCTGAGCGCACCCTGGGGCCAGGTTGGGACTCGACGCCGGGGCTGGGCCCTCGACAAGCCAGGAGCTGGTCCTTCATGGCTGGGATTGGAGCACGGGGCGCCGTGAGGTCGCCTTTGGCCTCGTGAAGGAGTCCCTGGAGGGCCTGGAGGCGCATCTCGCCCTCGGGGACATACAGCTCGCCCAGCAGCAGGAGGAGCTCGCGAGGTCGTGGACGTCCTTCAATGCGGCTGTTGAGGCCCGCCGGCAGGAGGACTTGGCGCTGCAGGCCGCGCGCGAGGAGGCCACCCGCTTCGCCAAGGAGGTCCGCAAGGGGGCCATCCGCGACGCCGCAAAACTTCTCGCGCCCCTCCAAGAGGAACGTGACGATGCTGCTGAGCTCTTGCGCGCAGCCACGACCGAGCGCGGGGCAATGGAGGGCTCGCTGGCGCAGAAGCGCTGCGAGCTGGGCAAACTGGAGACCCAGCTGCTCTCCGCCCACCAGGCAGCACAGGCAACCCTGGAGGAGGACCGCAAGGGCCTCGCCGAGCGTGAACAGCAGCTGGCCCTCAAGGAGAAGGATCTGCGGCAGCGCGACGAGCAGCGGCTTCAGGTGGAGAAGGACCTAGCCACCCAGCGCGGGGAGCTTGAGGCGCGTGAATTAGACCTGGCCCAGACGCTCCTGCGGTACGACGAGAACATCGCTGCCCAGATGCGTGCTTATGAACGCTTCGAGCAGCGGTTCGCCGAGAAGAAGAAGGAGGCGGAGGACGCCCTTGCGGAGCGCGAGAATCAGTTCCGGCTGACCAAGACTCAGGAATACCATGACTTGGCCCAGAAGCAGGAGGACCGCTTCAAGGCCAGGCATGTCGCAGATGCTCAGCGGATCGCTGGGCTTGAGAAGGCCAACTCCCGGCTGGAGGCCCGCCTCAAGCGTGCCAAGGATGGTTGTCGCCGAACGGAGGAGGCCCGCAACGAGGCAGTTCAAGACCTCAACTCCTTGGCTAGGGATGTGGAGGAGCAGGTGGCCCTCGCGATGGAGCGGGCGACAGACTCTGCCTAGGCGACTCGCGCGCTTACGAAGCAGCGTGAGCGCATGTTCGAGGCGCTGGTTTCCCGGGGCAACGAGCTCGCTGCGCAGCTTGGCGCGGATGCGCCGGACACCAAGGTCCGAGGCCGTGGCGATGCTGCCATGTACCTGGTCTACTTTGACCAGCTTTTCACGGCGCTCGAGGGCCCTGTCGCCGATCTTTGTGAGGTGATAGAGGACGAGAGCCGGCAGCTCCTGGGGGTGGTCGTCGACCTCATCTTCACCAACCTCAGGATCCTCACGCCAGGCTTCGATTTCTCCACCGTGACGGAGGCCGCCCAAGGCGAGGATGCGCAGGGTCTCCAACTCCCTCCGCGAGCAAGTCGATGCCTTCTGCAACCGCTTCAAGCGTGCGGAGGCTGCGGCGAAGGACAGCGAGGAGGAGGCCGCCTCTGCCGAGACCGAGGAGGGCACAGTGGAGGAGGTCCAAGATGATGACGCCTTCGCCTGAGCTATACGTCATTGCGCCTGTGTGCGCTTGTATCTGAAACAATCTTATGCTTAGACATTTGCGACCTTTTGGCCTGTATATATTCTTATTTGCAATTTGCTTTTAGCTTGCTTGCCCCTCGAGAGGTCTCTTTGGACTCATCTTCATGTCTATTTGTTCTCTGCGTCGGTAGGAACCATCTCTTCGTGGCATGACTCCGCCACTTCGGTATGCTGGAGCAATGACTCCGCAAGGCCGGGGGGAGTTTAGGCCTAGGAGAGGTAAGAGCCCTGAGTCGCGATGCTCAAGTGCCCCCCTTAGACGTACGAGTAGTCCATGAAGCGTAAGGGAAAGCGAAGTCGCTTGAGGGGCAAACGTGCGCTAGAGGGGGAAAACACTCTTAAGGCGAGGGTGCAAGACTTAGCTTCTCAAGGTTTTCGCCCCGTAGAGGCTTTTTTTGCCTGGAGAGGAGGTCCTCCTGAGGGGTCGTTCCCAGACACCTCCTCAGACTTGTGGGAGCATTTTTTTCCCTGTAGAGGTTAGAGAGGTGAACCCAAACGCTGGAGCACGGTCCAGGGGACTCGTGCGCGCTTATAGGTCCCCTCAGGCGTTCCTCGCGAGGAGAGTAAGTACCAAGGTCCTCTGTAGAGATGGCGTTTTTGTGGGATCTTTCCCTCCAGCCAGAGCTAGGATCCTTCGGTTTTGCAGTGCTGCTGGTGTGTCGTTTGAGGCACTGGCACCGTACTCAGCCCCCGCTCATGAGGTACGCATTTGGAGAGATATAAGCGCACATTTCAAGGAAGTAATGCGTAAATAAAACTCACCACCAAATATTAAACAACGGCGCCGTAGCGCTAAGTTCACTTGGGAACGAAATTGTCTCATTATGCTTGGAGTTGCCAAGTTAATGTTTTGACCATGTCGAGGCATGGGGACCACCCATAAGTGACAGAGACTCTCAACGGCCTGAGGTGGCTCGTTACATGGAGAGCTTGGAGGGTTGACCCTCAAGAGAAGTCATTGGAGCTTGGAGGTTTAAGCCGTGAGCTTTTAACCTCTGGAGCAAAATGCTTGGAGGTTGAGCCATAAGCTGCCTCTTCCGCCAGATGTCTTTACGTGACAATGATCACGGGCGTGACAATGATCACGTTTGCGTTTGTTCCTTCTGGAGACAAAAAATTCTGGGAGGTTTAAGCCGTGAGCTTTTAACCTCTAGAGACAAAAAATGCTTGGAGGTTGAGCCGTAAGCTGCCTCTTCCTCCAGATGTCTTGACGTGACAATGATCACGGGCGTGACGATGATCACGGGTGGAACTTGCGTAGGTGCATGATGTTCCATGGATTCTTGATGGGGATGCCGTCTTGAGTTTCGAGGCGAGCCGCGCTAGGCCTGGCGATGTGGGTGACCCTGTAGGGACCTTCCCACATCGGGGACAGCTTGTGGCGGCCTTCCCTGGAGAGGATTCGCCTGAGGACGAGATCGCCTGCCTCCAGGTGCGCGAGCGCACATTGCGACCGTGGTAGCGTCGCATGTCCTTCTTGTATTTGGCCGCCCGTAGGGCGGCGCGTCGTCGTAGTCCCTCGAGGAGTAGCAGGTCGTCATTGTGGAGGTCCTCTTGCTGGTCCTAGTTAAAGGCAAGGACCCGTGGGGATCCATGATTTATCTCTGTGGGGAGGACTGCTTCGGCTCCATAGACGAGGGCGAACGGTGTTTCCCCCGTAGGCTTGGGTGGCGTTATGCGGATGGATCAGAGCACCGAAGGGAGCTCATTGATCCAGCCCTTGTCGTGGCCATTGAGGATGTCGAAGGTCCTAGTCTTTAGGCCCTTAAGGACTTCTGCGTTTGCTCGCTCAGCCTGTCCGTTGCTCTGCGGATGAGCGACTGAGGCAAAGCAGAGCTTGATGCCCATTCTTTCGCAGTAAGTTCTGAAGATGCCACTGGTGAATTGTGAGCCATTGTTGGTGATGATGCGGTTTGGCTCTCCGAAGCGGCAGACCAGGCATCTGATGAATTTTACCGCCGCGCGTGCTGTGATTGTGCGCGTCGCCTCCACTTCGGGCCACTTAGTGAACTTGTCGATGGCCACAAAGAGGTAGCGATATCCTCCTTGCGCTGTTGGGAAATGCCCCAGGATGTGTAGCCCGCAGACCGCGAACGGCCCGGAGAGCGGGATGGTCTGTAGCCCTAGTGCAGGTTGGTGTATTTGCTTGGCGTGGAATTGGCAGGCTTCACATGCTTGGACGATGTCAACTGCATCCTGAAGTGCTTGAGGCCAGTAGAAGCCGCCCCTGAAGACTTTGCCTGCGAGGGTGCGGCACATGAATGGTGGCCGCATTCCTCGATGTGGATGTCCTTGATCAGCATTTTGCCTTCTTCAGGAGGAACGCATTTGAGCGCGATGCCATTTGGGCGCTTGCGGTAGAGGTTTCCTTCGAGGATGTGGTAAGATTTTGCCTGGCGGGCAATTCTCTCCGCTTCAACATCTTCCTCGGGAAGGATCCCTTTGTTGAGGTAGCCTTTGATCTCGTCAATCCATCCTGCTTCTTGATGCACCGCTATGAGCAACAGACGCTCCCCTGTAGGGGGCCCACAATCTGGAGCTCCGTTTGCAGGTGGTGGCGGGAGCGCTTCGTTTGTGCTTGCGGGCATGGCCTCTTGAGGCTGCTTTATGGATGCCTTTACGAGTCTTTCTTCAAAAACGTCTGGCAGCTGAGCTTGCCTCTTTGATGCGCGCTTGGCGATGTCATCAGCCTCTTGGTTCTCCTTTCTTGGGATGTGCATGAGCTCCATTCCCCTGAAGTGTTTCTCAAGCCTACGGACCTCTTCAAGGTATGGGGTCATGTGGTCGTCCTTAGGCTTATAGATTTTGTTGGAGAAGTTGACGAGCAGCTGGGAGTCGCCCTTGATGAGTAGGTGCTTGATGCCTAGGGCGACTGCGGCGCGTAGGCCAGCAAGCAGACCTTCGTACTCAGCGATATTGTTGGAGATCTTGTCAATTCTGAAGCACAGCTGGACCGCGTAATATAGCTTGTGACCTTTTGGTGAGATCAAGACCACGCCAGCCCCACCGTGGCGACAAGCGAAAGCTCCGTCGAACTTCATGGTCCAGTGGCTGGGCATTTTGTCTCTAGAGGGCTCTTGTTCTTCTCCCAAAGGCTCTTCAGGGGTTGGGTCAGTCCATTCGGCGACGAAGTCTGCTAGTGCTCTTCCTTTGATTACCCTTGTGGTATCGAAGCGCAAATTGAATGGTTGTAGCTCTATATTCCATCCTGCGACACGATCTGTGGCGTTAGGGTTGCGCAGGATCTGTTCCAGGGGAAAAGAGGTAACCACCATGATGGGGTGCCCCTGGAAGTAGTGCCGTAGCTTTCTTGAGGCGATGAGGAGTACGACGAGGAGCTTTTGCTGCATTGTATACCGCTCGCGAGTATCGCGCAGTACTGTGCTGACGAAGTAGACTGGATGCTCGACAAGGGTGGTCGGTGTAGCCTTGGTGTCTTCTGCCTGAAGGGGCTCCGCTGGGCCCTCAAGGGGATTGGCCTCTGGAGGCTTGTCAGGGCCCTCGAGGGGGTTGGTCTCTGGAGGCTTGTCAGGGCCCTCGAGGGGGTTGGCCTCTGGAGGCTCTTCCGGCTTCCTGGCGGGATCATCCTGTAGCGGTTGACTTGGGGCAGGCCTCGCTTGTGGCTTTGGGCCTGGCAGTGGTTTTGCGAGGCCTGTTCCTTTGTCGAGCTCTTCATCGGGGGGTTTTGGCTTTGGAGTGGTTCCTTTGGAGGACGGCACTGGCGGTCTGTGGAGTGGCTGATAGATACAGCTTCAGATGCTCGCCTGTCCTTGGGGCGACCATGACTGGTGGGCTGGCCAGGTACTTCTTCAAGTCCTCAAATGCTTTTTCAGCTTCAGGGGTCCAATTGAAAGCGCCTGTTCTTTTCATGATCTTGAAGAACGGCAGGGCTCTTTCGCCGAACTTGGAGATGAATCTACCCAAGCTGGCCATGCAGTCTGCTAGGCGTTGCATGTCCTTGAGTCGGCGTGGAGGTTGCATGTCCTCTAGGGCCTCTATGCCTCGGTGGGACACGAGGAAACCAAGCAATTTGCCTGAGGGAACTCCGAAGACGCACTTGGCGGGGTTGAGCTTGATGTTCACCTTGCGCAAGCTGGCGAAAGTCTCTTCAAGGTCCCTGAGGAGAGTATTTCCCTCTCGAGATTTTACGACGATGTCATCGACCTAAGCCTCGGAATTTTTGCCCATTTGCTCGCCAAGCGCTATCCTCATTAGCCTCTGGAAAGTGGCTCCGGCGTTTTTTAGGCCGAAGGGCATGCAGACATAGCAATACACACCGCAAGGGGTGAGGAAAGCCGTCTTCTTCTCATCTTCCTTAGCCATTTTTATCTGGTGATAACCAGAGAAGGCATCGAGGAAGTAGAGGAGGTCGCAGCCTGCCGTCGAGTCCACAATCTGGTCAATTCTTGGCATGGGATAAGGGTCCTTGGGGCAGACCTTGTTCACATCAGTGTAGTCGATGCAGAGGCGGCCTCCTCCGGCGGGTTTTGGGACGACCACGCCGTTGGAGAGCCAAGTGGGGTGCGCGACTTCGCGGACGACCTTTGCCGCTTTTAGCTTCTCGAGCTCTTTGACAATGAATGCTTGCTTCTCGGGGGCTTGTTTCCTTGCTTTTTGCTTGACGGGGCGCGCGTTTGGACACACGGCTAAGTGGTGCTCGATCACCTCCCTCGGTACACCGGACATATCTGACGGTGTCCATGCGAACATGTCAGAGTTTGCCCGGAGGAAGGCGACGAGCGCGCTTTCCTATTTGGGAGGCAGCGCGGCGCCAATGGTGACGCTAGCCACCGAGCTGCTGGAGCTTAGAGAGACTTTCTTTGTAGCGGCTGGCTCCTGGGAGAACAACTGCTTCTTCTTCTTGGGTCTCTCGAGAGGCTCCATGTCCTCGTCTGCGGCGAACGCCATGGCGGCTGCCTTGTAGGCCGTCTCGACAGCGCGCGTGGCATCCAGGACATGTCCACAGATGGTTATTGTTCCAGCGCTGTCGGGGATCTTGACCATGTTGTAGGCGTGACGCATGACGGCCATGAATTTCGCGAGTGCGGGGTAGCCGAGGATGGCGTTGTACGGCAGGCCGATGTGTGCAACATCGAAGTCGATGTGCTCGGTGCGGTAATTTTCCTCGCTTCCGAAGGTGACGGCGAGCCTGACCTGCCCCAGAGGCTCGATCGAGCCGCTGGTGACTCCCGTGAAGGTCTTGGAGGGCATGAGCCGCTTGAAGGGCACTTGAAGCGCTTCAAACGTCTCTGTGGAGATAACATTCAGGCCTGCTCCACCATCAATGAGTGTCTTGGAGACAGCGATGTTGTCGATGGTGGGGCTGCAGACCAGCGGGAGGGTTCCAACAGTCTTGGTGGACTTGGGGTGGTCCTGAGCGTCAAAAGCGATGGTGTGCTGCGACCACTTGAGGGGCCTGGAGGTCTCGGTGCTGGGGAGGGTTGCGTTGAGTTCGCGGGCAAACTGCTTGAACTGATTGTTCGACTTTTGCGCCTGCGCCCCACCGAGGATGCAGGCAATGGCGCCTCTTGGAGCTTGATAGCCACCGTCTTCCTCGTCAGGGAGGTTGCCATTCTTCTCCTCAGCATTGGCCTGGTTGCCAGATGGCTTCTGGTATCTGCTCTTGCGCCCACTCCCGCGGTAGCCACGGCCTCGACCGCGGTTGCCACTATCTTCTGCTTGCTCGCTCTCTTTGCTCAACCTCTTGAGGTCGAAGCCGGTCTCGGTAGAGTGATCACGCCTGTTGTGGTAGATGCAGAATGGGCAGTGATCACGCCTTGCACTTGGGCTCCTCCTTCTTCTTCTGGCTCCTGGACTCCTGAGCGTGCTCGTCCCCTCTCGAGGACATTTTGACGAAGAGGAGTCCCTCTTCAGCCTTGGCGCACTTGTCCGCCAGGTCGAACAGCTTCACCACAGAGGTGAGCTTGTCAGGGATACCCAGCTTCTCGAGCATCCTGCTGTTTGTGACACCCTCGCGGAAGGGCAATGACTTGAGTGTCAGGGATGTTCGGGATCTTGTTGCGCACTTGGCTGAAGCGCTGGATGTACTTGCGGAGGGTCTCATCCTTCTTCTGCACCACAGCACGCAGGTCGTTGTGGGTGAGAGCGCGCTCGTACGTCCCCTTGAAGTTGGAAACGAACTGCTTGCAGAGCTCCTCCCAAGAGTTCACAGAGTCTTCGGGGAGGTTCAAGAGCCACGACAGCGCAGAGTCGCGAAGCGCGTGGGAGAACCCGTTGGCCATGACATTGTCGTCTCCGCCTGCCGCTAGGATGGAGGTGGTGTAGAGCTGCAGGAACTCGATGGGGTTCCTGGAGCCGTCGTAGCCCTTGGGGAGAGCCGGCCTGAACTTCGGGGGCCAGACCACGCGGCGTAGGGAGCGGGTGAACGCCATGCAGCCGGTGGCGTACGTGGCGACTGCGTGCTGCAGCGCGCTGCGGTTCTGCTGGCCCACCTGGCCGATTTCTTCCACGAGCCTGTTCTGGCGGTTGCCGTACTTCCTTGGCCACGACGTTTCCCCATAGGCCTGGGGAGGCCTGTGGAGGGGTTTCTGTTGACTTCCCTCCAGGCGGGCTGCGCCTCGGGAGGGTCTCCTGAAGCGCGGGTCCTCTTCAGGCCCTTGCTTTCTCTTCAGCCCCTCGAGGGGATTTCCCTCTCGAGGGTCTCTCCAAGCGGTGGCTTGGTCCTTAGTCTTTTCGTCTGATTAGCCCACGTGTGAGGCCTGGGGAGAGTGGGCTCTTCATACCCTAGTCTCCACTAGGCCGACATATGGAATGATGACATGATTAACCTTTTTTTTTTTTTGCACAAGCCAGCACACAATTTTGGAAAGTTACATTTGGGATGTTGCAGTCACCCCGACCATCATGACTGCGATGCAGCTCGCGGGGCGATCGATACGCTGATCCCAGGGGCCGCGGACCATGGGGGGATCCTCAGCCTCCTGGACGACGTCTGGGTAGTCGCAAACGATCTCGGTGGCAACGTAGGTGGTGAAGACACCAAAGTCGATGAGGCAGCCGTTCGCCGGGAAGGGCCTGTTCCGGAAGCAGCCGACGTTGTCGCTGATGAAGTCCATCTCGCCAAGCCTGATGACGAGGCCGGAGAGAACTCGGATGCCGAAGCGGACGATGTAACCCGTCCGGATGTGTACACCAGCCAGCGCCTCTACCTTCCCCACGGTGGGCGCCAACTATCGTGGTGGTATCACGACAGATGCCATAGGATGTCTAATGTGTGGGGCCGATGGCCACTGGTGGATCCGGGGAGGGCTAGCGAGCTGAGAAGCTCACAAGGTAGGAAATGCCGATACACTCAAGAACACCGAAGAACACACTCAAACATCTACGAAACCCAAACAAATGCACGAAGGCAAGTCCAAACAAACGATATACCCAGGTTCGGGGCCCTCGTGAGGAGGTAAGACCCCTACTCCTGCCTTCCTCTCAATATATATATCTCACAAGATCTACACTTCGCTCCTTGAGCTGTTTCGGTGATGAACTAGATGAACTAGAGAGAGAGAAGGAGTAAATTCCCTAAAAGTAAATGAGACTATAGTTTTGGCACACGAGTTGGTCGTCCCTCCACTGGAGGAGTTATGGCACCTTTTATAGAGTTCTGGCCGGAAGGGCCGGAAACCCTAATCCGGGTTGGGCCCATCGATCAGACTAACGGTTATGTCGACACCGTCTAGTGCGACCTAGCCGCCGAGCTATTCGGCATAGCCCTGCCGTCATCATCCCGGCAAGGACTGCAGGCACCGTCCTGGATCATCATTGTCCCCTTGCCAGAGACAAGACATGTCTTCGCCCATGCCTAGTAGCTTTTTCCGGATTGCCGGGCTAGGTATGTCCGGTCTTGTCGCAGCGTCATCGTACCGACTGACACGCTCCCGTGTCAGGCGGGAGGTGAATATGCTTCCGTGCCAGGGGGGATATGATTTTCCCCGTATCAGGCGGAAGGCATGTACCTGCTCCTTGACTCCTGCCCGACATGCCCCATGTCGGTTTGTCACTCCGGTACCTCCAGAGAGCCGTCCTGCGTATCGGATAGAACCAAGCAGAACTAAGGTATGTTAGTCAGTTAAGCCTATACCAGGATGCCTACCCGGATAACCCGGGTTCTCCTTTATCCGAGACCATGCCGGAGGATCCCGACATACTGCCAAGCCGGATGATCCTTCCGGACAGTATCGAGATCCATCTAGAGTCCGGGTAGCGACTTTAGAGAAGTAACTCTAGGCCTAGTTTCCCGAAGATGTATAAGGCTCTCACCAAAGACATCTTCGAGAAACTAGTTCTTAGAGGAATTCGCTGCTGTTGCTTGTGCCGCTCTGGGGGTCTGGGGGTCTATTTATAGTCTCCACAGATGACCCTTGCGGCCCTCAGGAGGCACTCTGGCCCTGACAACCACCCAAAGGTCAAGTTGCCCCTTCGGCACACCAAAGGACAACTCTTAGCCCCTTTCAAAGGTCAACTCCTGTAGCCGTATTGCTGATCTGGACCGGGTTCTGCGCTACCCTGAGGGCAGCCCCCCGACACCTTCCTAAGCATGTCATCCAGTTGTTTCTTTAATTCCTCAAGCTCTTCGGGATTCATCCGATATGGTTTGTGAGCTATTGTTCCAGTACCGGGTACTAACTCAATGATGAACTCGATATCCCGATCACGTGGCATAACGGGTAACTGTCTAGGGAACATGTTGGGGTACTCGCAAACTACTGGCACTTCTTCCAAAACGGGTTCAACTACACTTTTATGGCAATGACCCGAAGTAGAGTGATAGGTAGAGGTGTGTGTAATTTCTTCTCCTTCCGGGCTGGTTAGAGAGATGGACTTTGTGCTGCAATTTATTACTCCACGGTTCACCGCCATCCAATCCATTCCGAAATTCACTTCTATCCCTTACTTTCTTAATACCACGAGATCCGCATGGAATCGGGCTCCCTGTATTTCCCACGGGAGTCTCCTTGCACGAAATGTAGTCTTTAGTAGTGGCTCCCGGAATTTGCACAAGCATAGGGCGGTGCAGCAAAGTCGGTTCCATACCATTCCTCTTAACAAACGGCTCAGTAACAAACGAATGGGATGCTCCAGAATCAAAAAAACTTGAGGTATGTACTGAGTTGACAGGGAACGTACCCATAACGAGGTATGGCGCCTCCTGAGCTTCCTCGACACGGATATGGTTCACATGTACACACGCCATGTGCCATGTCTTCTTTGGATAAGGGGCTTTGCCTCCAGGCGGACGAGATGGTCACTGGTTCATCTTGGTCGCATTGGGGCGACTGCCAGCGGGCTGCTTAGTCAGTAAGTTGATGGTGCTAACGTGTGGTTGGGAAAACCCCAAGAGGAAGGTGTGAAGTAGCACGGCAGCAAGATTTCCCTTAGTTATGAAACCAAGGTTATTGAACCAGTAGGAGATAAACGTTCTCTCGAGGTGTCAACATTACCAAAAACTCTTGATGCACTACACGGGCGCGAAGTTGACGGGGGAGATGGATGCGGTGTTGTTTCTTTATCTCCCTGACAACTGCGCCAGAAGTTCTTGATGTGTCTAAGGAGACGTGGAATCTGCACACAACACAATCAAAGTATTTTGCCCCAACTCAACGGTGAGGTTGTTAATCTCACCGGCTTGATGTAACAAAGGATTAAACGTATGTGTGTAAGAAATATGTATGTTTGCAGAAAGTAACAAGTTTGCAGTTGTGGTTTTATCAGATTAATTAGAAGGACCGGGGTCCACAGTTCACTAGTGGTGTCTCTCCATAAATAATAATAACATTCATGCATGCGTGGTAAACAAATTACAGTTAGGCAATTGACAGAATAATGATGAGCAACCCAATGCATATACTAATGATATGGTGTCTAGTGTGAGATTCATTCAGGCATTACAACAATATACATAGACCGTTCCAACCGCATCTATTACTAATAATACACCTTCCGGTTAGCGTCCGTACCCCTTTCAGTATTAAGTGGCATGCAACAGATTATCGCCTTAAGCACTGTGTGTAAAGTAAGTAAGTAACATCATCCTTAGACAAAGTACTACTGTTTTATCGCCTTAAGACAAAGCACTGTGTGTAAAGTAAGTAAGCAACAGAAGATCTACAACCTTAGAGCTTTCTATCACTGCCCCAGATTTAATAGAGACATGAACCCACTATCGAGCATAAATACCCCCTCTTGGAGTTATGAGCATCTACTTGGCCAAACCACACACACAACGGAGAGCATGCAAGATCATTAAATAGCACACAAATGATATATTATGAAGCAATAACTTTAGTACTCAATATTCATCGGATCCCAGCAAACACAACATGTAGAATTACGTAAAGATGATCTTGATCATGATAGGCAGCTCACAAGATCTAAACATGACAGCAAGAGAGGAGAAGACAACCATCTAGCTACTTATATGGACCCGTAGTCCAAGGTAGACTACTCACGCATCAGTCCGTAGGCGGTCATGGGGACGTAGAGGCCTCTGGGATGATTCCCCCTCCCGGCAGGGTGCCGGGGAGCAGTTTTGATCTCTCCTGAAGTGGTGTTGACGACGGTGGCAACTCGGGACCCGTGGAGGAAAAAGTGATCAACCGTATCGAGTTTTTAGGTCAGAGAGGTATTTATGGGCGAAATACCTAGGTCGGTTGGCGCCCGAGGGCGCCACATCACCTCCTGGCGTGGAGAGGATGGGGCTCGCGCCAGCAGGTGGTGTGGGCCCTCACGGCCCCTCTTCGTCTCGTCTTCGGTTCCTCGTGACGCAAATATTCCAAAAATAATTCCAGGTTGATTTATTTCCAATTTGGCGGATATTTCCTTAAGTACTTTTCTGAAACCAAATACAGCAGAAAATAGGGAACTGACACTGTGGCATCTTGTTAATAGGTTAGTCCCAGAAAATGCATAAAACTATATAAAATGCATATAAAACATGTAATCACATGATATAACATAGCATGGAACATAAGAAATTATGGATACGTTGGAGACGTATCAACATCCCCAAGCTTAGTTCTACTCATCCCGAGTAGGCAAGAACGATGAAAGAAGAATAATTTCTGAAGTGACATGCTTAAACACAATCTTGATCATATAATAATGTAAGGCATGTAAACTCAGATCAAATGAATAAGGGTTGTAGTTTATATTGATATCAAACGAGTAATGAATAAACAAGTAGGTGAAGGAAGCAAAGCTTTCAATGTATAGTACTAGATAGCAATCAACTGTTTAAAGTAGATATTATAGATGATTTAAGCTTCAAGCACAACAATATAATCATCTAATGCTTCCAATAATCATGACAACTTTCAGAAAGGATCAAGTCAAGTAATAGCAATATGCACGTAGAAGATCAATATATTATTTGTTCAAAAGAAATAAGCAAGCGTTCAACGTTGGTTTCTGGCACCAGGATGTAATGGCTAAGAAAATGTTAACGGAGGTTTGGAAGGCTCACAAAGCTGTAGATGATCATTAGACAAGAGAAAGTCATACAATCGAAGCTATGGAAGGAGTAGTGATTTCCATACAACAGATGCACATGGAGCTATAAGTATATGTAAGCTCTCCAATGGAACTAGCGGGGGTGCATCCAACTTCCTTGCTCACGAAGACCTAAAGCACTTTTGAGGAGGCTCATCATTGGAATATACAAGCCAAGTTCTATAGTGTAAAGTTGCCCACATAGTTATGCAACTAAGACATGAAAACTCTCTCATATGGAGTAAAGGTGCTAAACATGAGCACAAAAGATGTTCACAAATGATATGGTGCTATAACATGAGCACAAGTGATGACTATAAATGATATGGTGCTATAACATAAGCACAAGTGTGTGATAAAGAATAGTAATGTTGCCCCCTTTTTTATTTCTTTCTTTTTTTCCCTTTTTTTTCTTTTTTTTTTCTTTTTCTGTTTCTCTTTTCGATGGCCTCCATGGCTCTTTTCACTTTTAGGGGCAAGCTTCCTAATATGATATATGATATATGATATATGATAACACACTAATGATGAAAAAACAACATACTGATGATACAAGTAACTAACATGAATGTGCCATAAGAATACATATGACAACGGTGTCTCTGCCAGTGTAGCAGGTTATGCAGTGCTCTAGCGTAACATGGGTAAAACCACACAACAGCTTTATAAAAACACGCAAAGCAATAAATAAGTAATGAATGACAACAAGTCATGTAATGTAAGATAGATGTTGCATGGCAATGTATCTCACAACAGCTATGGAAATGTTGTAGTAGGTAGGTATGGTGGATGTTTTGAGTAAAATATTTGGATTATATGTAGGAGAACAAGATGAAGATCTCCCACGAGTTTGGAAGTACCCACGAAAAATGCACCAACTCTCAATGTGATAAAGGGCAAAGAAAAGTACCGAAGAGGCTAGCAATATGGTGGTGAAAGTGCCATGAAAAGCGCAGTTTTAGAACTCACAAGTAAAAGATTCCAAATAAAAATATGATCATGCAAGGCATAATGAAAATTACTCCGAGGGGTACTCTGGAAAATGAACAAGTCACTGTTGGGGACCCGACCGTAGCGCATAACATAAAGGCATTACGGTTGCCTTAGGCAAATGTAAGTCATATACCATTATGCAATCAACTAGAAATTTAAGTGTGGCACAGTTCTCAAGTTTCTCTAGACCAACCATTTAATCATTCCACTTTAGTAGACCATCATGTTTACCATTAAGCAAATTAATATCTCAAAACAACATCAATGATTCAAGTGACACAATTTAATGATCTACAAGATTATGAATCATTTAGTTATACGATCTACCACATTTAGCATTTTCTGTTCTCAACCAGACACCAATACACTTATTTAAAAGATAAACTCTCCAAGTAATTAAACAATGAGATATGATAATATAATATAACAAAGCTAACAGCTCTAACAAGAGATGCATGAAAAACAATAGCTAGAGAGCAAACAATACAAAAGAAGAATACTCAATGAATATAAGTGAACAATACGAGTATTCATATGAAAAAGCGGAGCGTGTCTCTCTCTCACACAAAAGAATGCTAGGATCCATTTTATTCAGAGAATGAAAATAACAAAAACAAAAATAAAAGCAAACAGACGCTTCAAGATAAACACATAACATGTGACGGAATTAAAATATAGTTTCACTAGAAAGGACCTGATAGTTTGTCGATGAAGAAGGGGATGCCTTGTTCATCCCCAAGCTCTGACGCTTGAGTCTTCTTAAATTATATTGGGGTGAACCACCGGGGCATCCCCAAGCTTTGGCGTTACTATCCTCTTGACCACATAATATCATCCTTCTCTCTTGATCCTTGAAAACTTCCTCCACACCAAACTTAGAGTAAACTTCATTAGAGGGTTAGTGCACAAACAATTATGATATTATGTAGGAAGAAAATTGCTACCAATGCTACATGACATTAGCTACAGCCACTGATACTTAATAGGATAAAAAGATCCAATCAAAATAGTAAAAGAGGCACTGCAAAAGAAAATGGCAGAATCTGTCAAAAACAGAACAGTCCGTAAAGACAAAACATTTCGAGGCACTTAACTTGATCAGATCAGAAAACTCAAATCTAATGAAAGTTGCGTATACATCTGAGGATTGCGCACAAAAAAGGGAAATTTTTTCTGACGTTCCAGTGAATTGATATGACGTTACTATCCTCTTGATCACATTATATCATTCTTCTCTCTTGATCCTTGAAAACTTCCTCCACACCAAACTTAGAGTAAACTTCATTAGAGGGTTAGTGCACAAAAAATTATGATATTCTGTAGGAACACAATTGCTACCGATGCTACTAGATATTAGCTACAGCCACTGATACTTAATAGGATAAATAGATCCAATCAAAATAGCAAAAAGAGGCATTGCAAAAGAAAATGGCAGAATCTATCAAAAACAGAACAGTCCGTAAAGACAATTTTTTTCGAGCCACAACTTGCTCAGATCAGAAAACTCAAAACTAATGAAAGTTGCGTATACATCTTAGGATTGTGCACAAAAAAGGTCAGATGTTTCTGACATTCAAGTGAATTGATATGAATTTAACGGTGGACAGAAGAAATCTGTTTCTTCACAGGAATTGAATTTTAGCATCAACTTTCAACTAGAGTCTTAACTTGACACAACATTGCGATAAAATTAAGATACAAAGGAATTGCTACAGAGGTAGGACAAGTCCTTGACACAAGCAAAAATAGATTAAAATAGCAGGAAATAAAAGTGGGTTGTCTCCCATAAGTGCTTTTGTTTAACACATTTGAGCTAGGAACAAAAAGTGAAACTCAAGTATTATCAAGAGATGAAGCACCAACACCATAATTTGAGGGAACAATAGAATCAAAAGGTAGCTTCATTCTATTCCTACGGAAGTGTTCCATACCTTTCTTGAGTGGGAATTGGTACGTGATGGTACCTTCTTTCATATCAATAATAGCACCCACAGTTCTCAGAAAGGGTCTTCCCAACACAATTGGACAAGATGGATTGCATTCAATATACAAGACAATAAAATCAACGGGGACCAGGTTATTATTAACCATAATAGGAACATCATTGATCCTCGCCAAAGGTTTCTTCAACGCATTATCAGCAAGAAAAACATCCAAATAGCAATGTTCCAATGGTGGCAAATCAAACATATCATAGAGCTTTTTTGGCATAACAGAAATACTTGCACCAAGGTCACACAAAGCATTGCAATCAAATTTATCTACTTTCATTTTAATGATGGGCTCCAAACCATCTTCTAACTTCTTAGGTATAGAAGCTTCAAGTTTTAATTTATCTTCCCTAGCTTTAATGAGAGCATTTGTAATATGAGTAGTAAAAGCCAAATTAAGAGAGCTAGCATTAGTACTTGTGGCCAGTTTTTGCAAGAAAATAATAACTTCAGAGATATTACAATTATAAAAATCAAAATTATTATCATCAAAGCAAACCGAACCACATTCTCTCACGTTCTTAAAAATTTCAGCACTTTTGTCAACACTAGTTTCAGGAGTTTTAGGCAATTTTTTATTTTTGGATGAATTAGAGTAGACATTTCCAACACCAATTATGTTACAATTGATAGTAGGAGGCTTACTAACATGTGAAACACCATTATTTTCAGAGGTAGTAATAGTAAAAACTTTAACAATATTAGCCTCTTTCTCTAGTTCTCTCTCTCTTTCCCATCTAGCATGTAATTGAGCCATCATCCTAAAATTTTCATCAATTTGAATTTGTATGGCATTAATTTTAGCAAAGGGATTACTCTATTTTGTTTCGGTAGGCATAACTTTAGATTTTAAAAGATCAACATTAAGGACAAGACTATCAACTTTAGAGGCAAGTATATCAATTTTCCCAAACTTTTCCTCAACAGTTTTATTAAACAAAGTTTGTGAAGTGATAAAATCTTTTAACATGGTTTAAATTTCAGAGGTGGTAGTCCTTTTATTGTTATAAGAATTACCTTAAGAGTTACCCTTATTCGAAGCATATGGCTTATAGTTGTTGTTACCATAGTTGTTCCTATAGGCATTGTTATTAAAATTGTTGCTTTTAATGAAATTAACATCAACATGCTCTTCTTGTGCAACTAAAAAAGCTAAAGGAAAATTATTGAGATCAATATGGGATTTACCACTAGCAAGCATAGACATAATAATATCAATCTTTCACTCAAAGAGGAGGTTTCTTCAACAGAATTTACCTTCTTACCTTGAGGTGTCCTCTCCATATGCCATTCAGAATAATTCACCATCATATCATCCAAGAGTTTTATTGCTGCCCCCAAAGTGATGGACATAAAGGTACCTCCAGCAGCTGAATCCAATAGGTTTTTTGAAGATAATTCAGTCCTGCATAAAAGGTTTGGATGATCATCCAAGCAGTCAGTCCATGGGTTGTGCAATTCTTTATCATAGATTTCATTCTTTTCCAATCTTGAGCAACATGTTCGTTATCTAGTTGTTTAAAATTCACGATGCTACTTCTTAGAGAAGTAATCTTAGCAGGAGGATAGTATTTTCCTATAAAAGCATCTTTGCATTTTATCCAAGAATCAATACTAATCCTAGGCAATGAAAGCAACCACTCTTTAGCTCTTCCTCTAAAAGAGAAAGGAAAAAATTTCAGTTTTATGATATCACCATCTATGTCTTATATTTTTTCATTTCACATAATTCAACAAAGTTATTAAGATGGGCAGAAGCATCATCGGACTAACACCAGAGAATTGCTCTATCATAACAAGGTTCAATAAAGCAGGTTTAATTTCAAAGAACTCAGCTTTAGATGCAGGTGGAGCAATAGGTGTGCAAATAAAATCATTATTGTTGGTGCTTGTAAAGTCACACAACTTAGTAATTTCAGTGGAACTCATTTTACCAAATTGCAAGAAAAACCAAAATAACAAAATTCAGAAAATAATTGCAAACGGAAATAAACAAAAGCAAGAAAACTGAAAATAAATAACAAAACCGAAATAACAAAAGTAATGCAATTAACTAATTTTTTGGAATTTTGATATTAAGCAAACAAGACAGTAATAAAAATAAACTAAGCAAAACAATAAAAAAATAAAACGATTGGAAGTGCGAAGACTCCCCTCGCAGAAGAATGCTTATCTCCCCGTAACGGCGCCAGAAATTCTTGATGGTGCTAAGCGTGTGGTTGGGAAAACCCCAACAGGAAGGTGTGAAGTAGCACGGCAGCAAGATTTCCCTCAGTTATGAAACCAAGGTTATCGAACCAGTAGGAGATGAACTTTCTCTCGATGTGTCAACGGCGCCAGAAACTCTTGATGCACTACACGGGCGCAAAGTTGACGGGGGAGATGGATGCGGTGTTGTTTCTTTATCTCCCCGGAAACTGCGCCAGAAGTTCTTGATGTGGCGAAGGAGACCTGGAATCTGCACACAACACAATCAAAGTATTTTGCCCCAACTCAATGGTGAGGTTGTCAATCTCACCGGCCTGCTGTAACAAAAGATTAAACGTATGTGTTGGGGGCATCATAACCCGGTAGGCCCACCGACATGGAAGATAAGCCGGCCTGGCACGAGCCTGGGCCGGATCAAGCATAAAGATATGGGCCGGGTGACACGTAAGCCGGTGCACAACGTGTGCCTTGGCTCGTAAGCAAGAAGAATCCAAAAGCCTGGAGACCAAGTACAAGACGGAGTCCTGCTAAGGAAAGAAGAAGCTTAGAGGACTTAGAGTAGATTCCGGGTATGATACGAACCCGGACCCGACCTTGTACCTCGAGCGATACCCGCCACCTATATAAGGGGGTCTCCTGGTTCCTAGAGATCCAAGTTCAAGTCATAGGAGAGAGACCATTGTAATCTCAAGACCCAAAAGCTAAGGCTCCGAGTCCCGAAACCCTAATCAATAAAGCCGAAGCGGGAAGTAGGTCTTTACCTCAATACGAGGGGCCGAACCTGGGTAAACCCTTGTTTCCCCACGTCACGCTAGACAAGCTCCTGATGTCGGAAGCCACCATGCCCCTCATCTCAAGTTTCCACCCGGAAGCATCTGCCGTGACATCCCACGACAGTTGGCGCCCACAGTGGGGCACAAGCCAAGAGCATCAATTTTGCAGGAGAAGCGCGGCGAGGTATGGAAAACCTAGCTATCGGCCAGATTCACACGCTTCCAGGAGGGGAGCGGATCGTGGACGAATCCGGCTGGACAGAAGAGGCAGATTTCTTGGAAACCGGATCTATGCTCATCTTAGGGAAGATCGATGTTTTCGTTGGTGTGATCCGATCTAGCGGAGCCGACAGCGAGCAGTATGAGCCAGAGTTCGAATCAGAGTCTGGGTTAAACATGATGGCTCAGACGGATGGAGAAGAATCAGTCGGATCACTCAGGACTCCATCGTCACCCCCGCCAATATGTTAGATCTGGATACAGACACGGAATCAATCTTACCCTTGTTCGATGATCGTTATGGAGATGGGCTCGCAGATGAAGCTACTCGTCGCCGTTGGGACCCGTACGTCACATGACGGTTCACGTTGTGCCCCGAGCACCACCGGCTGACGGAGGATCGGCTTCCGTGAGCGACGAGACAAGCGCCAAAATACTGGCGAGGAAGAATAGAGATAATTGGGATCAGCACCAAGTTCCACCAGCAGCAAACTATGCACCACCCAATCCCATGGTCGGAGGAGTTTTACCGACTGTCAGTTCTTTGGCTCATATGCAGACACCAACTGCGGGGATCCCCCTGGGAAACCCGATACTTGCACAAACACCCATGCCAGCGCCAAACCCGACCAATTTGGTTAGACCCCCTCTGTTGCAGCAGCATGTACTCGCGGGAACATTAGCAAGCCCGGTACAGCAACAACGGGAGATAACAAACAATAGCACGGCTATGTTGAGAGAGTTAAAAGATCTGAGACATGCAGTGGGAAGGGCAAATCAGGAGCGCGCGGACGAGATCCGGCGTATACAGGATAGAGAACGGCTTGTGATTCAGCAAGAGCAGAGTTTATTGGAAGAAAGGAATACCCTCCAGAGGAGAATGGACGATTTAAATGTTTTCCGGAACAGGAGACGGGGAAGCCGGCTCCACCTTCCAACCGGGACAAACACCATAGCACCTCAGGCTTTCGAGTTCCAGACAACACCAAACGCGGCACCTGCACCAGTACCAGTGGTAACGGTTCACCCGACGCTAGGGGCAGGCGCGCCCTCCGCCGGGTTACCAGGAGCACCAGCGAGAAACTCGACAGGAGCCGACGTAGCATTCATCGAGCAACAACCACCACCACCACCCAGGTTTGATCCTCATCTGGGTCATTGCAATAACCCAGTTGACAATATTTTTGCAGCGACACACGCCCTAGAGCAAATACCCTTCGACAATTTATCGGCCGGCTTAGAAGCAAGGAGAGCTGTAGATCTACTACGAACGGTTGTGGTCCAGCAGAACAATAACCCGCGAGGCTTACAAGCTTTCAACTTAGAGCCGGCGAGGACCCGTACCAGAACCCGACATCTAGAGCCGGTAGCAGCAAGGTCAGTTCAGAATAGGTTGGGACCGGTAAACCGGCCAGCCCCGCAACCAGTGCAACAACCACAGCCACAACAATAGCAGCAGGCGCCCACGCAACGAAGGATGGCCGCGCCTGCCGCCTCTCCTGCCCAGTCCATTGTAGACAGTTCAAGAGCAAGACGCGAT
Source organism: Poa annua (assembly GCA_026929855.1). Lineage (NCBI taxonomy): Eukaryota > Viridiplantae > Streptophyta > Magnoliopsida > Poales > Poaceae > Poa > Poa annua. The sequence goes on from CM049430.1 coordinate 49,117,536, forward strand.
GTAGCCGGACTTGCCGCACCGGAAGCCGGAGTTGGAGTTGGAGCCATGGCTCACCCCAGACCCATCGTGAATTCACCATCGCCGGGTCAGGGAGGAGGCTTTTCAGCAAACCTAACAGGGCCCAAGTATTTATCAGACGTGATCATATCAGAACCTTTCCAAGAAAAATTCAAAGAGCCAAGCAAGATTGTCAACTATGAGCCGAACATGAATCCGGAGACGTGGTTGACTGGATATAGCATGGCCATGGACATGAAGAACGCCACAGCAAACCTGTGTGCGAGATACCTGTATCTGATGATGGCAGAAGGAGAACCCAAGATTTGTCTTGACCGGCTTCCGCTGAACAGCATCCATTCATGGGAGAAACTCAAGACGGAATCTATTTCAAATTTTACCGGGACATGCAAGAAGCAGTACACCGAGGCGGATCTTGATCCGTGTGTCATGAGGAAGACCGAGTCAGCAAGGCAATGGGTACCCCGGATCACAGAGATTGTGCAGTCATCAATCAATATCTCAGCTCACACGGCAATAACAACGATGGAGAAGAACTCTGTTTTCAATTCTTTGACGCACAAACTCGGACGTATGAGGGAAGATCCGGCTCGCCAAGACATAACCATTGGTGAATTAGTTTCAATCGCTTGCAAGTACGCAGCAACAGACAAAATAGTAGGCGAGACGGAAGAGCAGCAGAACAATAACCAGGTCAACGCAGTGCGTAACCCGGCGCCAAATAAGAACAACGGAAACCAAAACAACAACAAAAGACACTATGAGGGAGGAAATTCAGAATTTGTTGGAACCACCAAGCCTCAGGTTACAGAGGACCGAGACCCGGCGGAAACTTCAGAGGCGGCCCTGTGAGAGGACCAAATATTACTGAGATATACAACATGCCGTGCCCTAGGAACGCCAAGAATGGAAAACTAGCTAGCCACACATTAGCATAATGTGTTGACATGAGAGCATGGAGGAGACATGAGCAGTCTTTAGAGCAGAACCAAGGCAACTTCAATGGAAACAATGGGAATAGTGGTAATCATGGTAACCTCGGCAACAACGGTAACCCGGCCCAACCAAGAGCAAGGGTCCGGGTCTCAGGGACCACCGAACAATAATGTCGGGTCAAATCAAAACCAAGGAGGAGGTTATCAACAAGCTCCGAAAGAACTTCATAGTCAGCGCCAGTATCATGTGTTCACCACTAGCACATGCAGAAGAGAGCAAAAGATGAAGGAAAGAGAGTTCAATGCCGTAACAACAGCCATACCAAGATACCTGAAGTGGTCAGAACAACCAGTCACATGGAGTAGAGAAGATCACCCGGAAGGGATAGAACACCCGGGTCTCCTAGCCTTGGTGGATGCGCCACAGGTTGATGGGTTTCGTTTGAACAAGGTCTTGATGGACGGAGGAAGCAGTATCAACATCTTATACCTGGACACATTCCAGAGGATGGGTCTATCTGAGAGACGGCTAACACCAACATCAACAAATTTTCACGGCATAGTACCAGGAAAGTCGGCTCACCCGATCGGAAAAATCTGTTTGGAGGTAGCTTTTGGAGTAAGCAAGGCATAATACAGGTCAGAGTTTCTGACATTTGAGGTGGTAGATTTAAAGAGCCCGTATCATTCTTTATTTGGAAGGCCGGCTTACGCCAAGTTCATGGCGTGTCCGTGTTATGTTTACCTCAAATTGAAGATACCGGGTCCCCAAGGAATCATCACAGTCGAAGGAAGCAAGGACATAGCAATCGAGTGTGATCGAGGTGATGCCATCATGGCAGATCAGGCATGCTCAGAACAAGAGCTGAAGTACTACAAGTCTCAGGTAGACCCGGCTGACAAACGTGTGCTGGATAAACCGGCTCACAAAGAAGAGAAGAAAAAATTCAAATCCGCCCAGGATACCAAGATGGTCGATTTCGTGGTAGGAGATTCGTCCAAGCAGTTCTCGATCGGGTCTCACATGGACCCGAAATAGGAAAGCGCGCTCGTCGAGTTCATCCGTGAGCATCGTGACATCTTTGCATGGTCTACTTCAGTCATGCCGGGTGTCCCGAGCGAACTCGCTGATCATAGCTTACATGTTGATCCAGCAGCAAAGCCAGTAAAGCAAGGTCTGCGTCGTTTCAATGCAGACAGGAAAAAGATCATTGGGGAGGAGATAGCCCGCCTTCTAGCGGCCGGTTTTATCATGGAGGTGTATCACCCGAAGTGGCTGGCTAACCCGGTCCTCGTGTTGAAAAAGAATGGAGAGTGGAGAATGTGTGTTGATTACACAAGTTTGAACAAAGTCTGTCCAAAGGATCCTTTCGTGCCGCCTCAGATAAATCATATATGCCACAGCCGGCAGCGAGTTGTTGTGTTTCCTGGATGCTTATTCCGGGTATCACCAGATCAATCTCAAAGAAGAAGACCAAGAGAAGACATCATTCATCACACCCTTTGCAGCTTCTTGTTACAAGACAATGTCCTTCGGCCTTAAGAATGCAGGGGCAACGTACCAGAGATGTATCCAGAAGTGTTTTGAAGATCAGATCGGACGCAACGTTCACGCTTATGTTGATGATGTTGTGATCAAGTTATAGAAAGCCGGGTCACTCTTAGATGACCTGAAGGAGACCTTTACCAATCTCCGCAAGTATCAGATGAAGCTTAGCCCAGCCAAGTTCGTGTTCGGGGTTCCAGCAGGCATGTTACTCGGCTTCATAGTCTCAGAAAGAGGAATAGAAGCAAACCCGGCCAAGATTAAGGCGATCATGAACCTTAAGAAGCCAGAGTGCGTAAACGATGTCCAGAAGTTGACGGTTTGCATCACAGCCCTAAGCCGGTTCATAGCAAGGATGGGAGAGAAGGCACTTCCAGTGTACACGCTATTGAAGAAATCAGACAAGTTTGTATGGGACCAAGAAGTGGATGACGCCTTTGAAGATTTAAAAAAACATTGTCCACATCACCAGTTTTAGCGGCTCCCACAAGTAAGGAGCCAATGTTGCTATATGTCTCTGCCAACTCACGAGCCGTTAGTGCCGTGGTTGTCGTAGAGAGGAAAAAGGAAGGCTAAGAATACCCGGTTCAAAGGCCGGTTTACTATGTCAGTGAAGCCCTGACCGAGTCAAAACAGAGATACCCACAGTGGCAGAAGTTGGTCTTTGGAGTCTTCATGGCAAGCCGGAAAATGCCACACTACTTCCAGGAACATCCCATAACAGTGGTGTGCTCGGCTCCCCTATCAGAAATAATCAGAAACATAGAGGCAACAGGTAGAGTAGGAAAGTGGGCCATCGAGATGGGGCCTTATCGCATCAACTATGAGCCAAGGACAGCAACCAAGTCTCAAGGTTTAGCCGATTTCATCAATGACTGGACCGAGTTTGACCCCTTACCTCCTGCGCCGAGTATCAAGCATTGGGTGATGCACTTTGACGGGACTAAGCTATTTGGAGGATCGGGAGCCGGCGTTGTCTGACTTCGCCAAAGGGAGACAAGCTGAGTTATGTCTTGTAGATACAATTCGAGCCATGCACAAACAACATTGCCGAGTATGAAGCTTTGTTACACGGCCTGAGAGTCGCCAAGGAGATGGATATCAAGAGGATCATGTGCTATGGGGACTCGGACCTAGTGGCACAGTAAGTGTCAGGGACTTGGGATCGGAAGGAAGCTAATATGTCAGCATACAGAAGAGAAGTTGACAGGCTAGCAGGGTTCTTTTCCGGTTATCAAGTGGAACACATTGATAGAAGAAAGAACGAGGCAGCAGATGCTTTATCAAGAATCTGCTCCAGGAGAGACCCGATACCACCCAACGTGTTGAAGGCCGAGTTATATCATCCATCCGTCAAGCTTCCAACAGAAGAAGAACTTGCAGTCCCAGATGACCCGGAGTCCCAGTTGGTTGCCGCCTTACACCAAACCCCGTCATGGACAGAGCCGTATCTAGCTTACCTGCTCAGAGAGGAGCTACCACAAGACGAAGTTCTGGCAAGACAAATTATACGCCGAGCTAAGGCATATGTCATCATCAATGGCGAGTTACACAAGAAGAGCACTTCAGTAGTTTTCTGCGATGTGTCTCACCAGAGGAAGGCCGGAAAATCTTACAGGAGATCCACTCAGGAGATTGCGAACACCACGCATCAACAAGATCAATGGTAGCCAAAGCATACATACATGGTTTCTTCTGACTGACGGCTTTGGCAGACACGGAGAACATAGTCCGGGTTGCGATGGATGTCAGAGATACGCAAGGCAAATTCATGTGCCGGCTTAGGACTTAAGGACCATCCCAATCACATGGCCTTTCGCAGTATGGGGAATGGACATGGTTGGACCTTTCCAGCAATCACCCGGCAAGAAAACACACCTCCTCGTTGCAGTGGACAAATTCACAAAGTGGGTCGAGGTTCAAGCCGTCAACAGTTGCTCAGCAGCAACAACAGTTAAATTCCTAAAGAAAATCATATTCAGATTCGGGTACCCTCACAGTATCATCACAGACAACGGGACAAACTTTTCACTCTGGGAGATGCAGAAGTTCTGTGGAGACAATGGGATCCGGCTTGACCTAGTGTCAGTTTCACATCCCCAGTCAAATGGCCAAGTAGAGAGAACAAACCAAGAACTGCTCAGAGGAGTAAAACCAAGACTACGGAGTCCACTGATCAGGGCAGCCGGAGCTTGGGAAGAAGAACTGCCATCAGTTGTTTGGAGCATCAACACAACCCCAAACAGGTCAACAGACTTCACCCCCTTCTTCAAGGTTTATGGGGCAGAGGCCGTGTTACCCAACGATATCATTCATGATTCTCCAAGAGTTGCAAACTATTTGGAGACAGAAAATGAGCAAGCCCGGCTCACTCAGTAGAGTTATTGGAGGAAGCAAGAGAACTAGCCCTAGCAAGATCAGATATATATCAGCAAGACCTCAGGCGGTACCATAGTCGCCGGGTTAGATCAAGGACTTTCCAGGAGGGAGATTTGGTCCTAAGACTGCCTCATAACAGAGCCGACTTTCATAAACTCACTCCTCCTTGGGAAGGACCTTTCGTGATAAGCAGAAACCTACACAATGGATCCTACTACCTGGTGGACCTCAGAGAAGAAGCTGAGCTGCCAGGACCCAACACAGATCACACGAAATACCCAATGACAGAAAATGCCAGGCCCTAGAACATAGCAGAGCTTAGACCATACTACATATAGACAGAGGGAGACCCGGATGAGATGGGTTCCACCCTTTTTTTATCTTTTTTACTATGAAAGCAGCAGGTTTCAGACGCGCTCTTTTCCTTGCCAGGGTACCTAAGGGGACTGGAAGGTATTTAATGAGGCGGCTTGCTAGCTATGTACATATCTTATGATAAATAAAGAGAACTTCTCTGAAGAAAAAAGAGTTTGTTGGTACATACACTCAGTTATCATACAGTAATGGGTCTTGGGGGCTTACTAACTACAAGTTAGAAGTTGAAAACTCAAGACTCGGCAGAGACGCCACCAAGTTCACATTCCTAATTCTTAAAGGGTCTTGGGGGCTTGCTAACTATCAGTTGCAAGTTGAAAACACAAGACCCGGCATGGACGCCACAATTTTTCTTGGTTATACTTGCCTGCTAGCTTGATGTGATTCTAACCTGGCACTGACGACATTGTGACCCGATAAATCCGGCTTTCAGTCTAAGTATGATGCCCATGGGGACTTAGCAGACCCTGATCGACCAAGAGTTTTACACACAAGATGTCACAAGAAAGCCGGCTATGCAGAAGCAAAGAAAACCAAAAGGGTCATCGACACCAAACACAAACTTGCAAAATCCGGTTGAGGCCGGCTATAATTTTAAGCAAGTTGTCAAGCGCACGAAGCCGCACCAGAACATGTATAACTCCATAAGTTTAAGGTAACCTATTACATGCAGTGTAGGCCAAAAGAATACAAAGTCTAAAACACCAGTCGAGACAAGTTTACAAGCCGGTTATACTGCCGGGCCAGTTTCGGTTGGAGCTGTTGGAGTCTCGAGCCGGATGAGACAGAGGCGGCGGACTTCTTCTTGTCCTTCCTCTTGGCCAAACCCTCAGCATCTTCCCAACATATCTCAAAGACACTCGGGAAGGGGCTTGAAGGAACAGCCGGACGAGGAGGAGCCGGCACCACGGGAGTCCCGGACGAGGGAGCAGTCTCCGGCTGAGTTGGAAGAGGAGCCCTGTAGCTCGAATCCAGCTTCGTCATCACCGGCTCTTTGGGGTACAACTTGGCACCATCAACCGAGAACCCGGTTTGGAAGTGGCTCAAGCTCAAAGTCTCTTACAGGACCGTCGCATGGTGCCGGGTCTTCTCGTCGATGGCCTTGATGTCCTCCTTCGTCAAAGCAGACCCGTCACTCTTTGAGGGCCATCCCCGTGTCAGCAGCTCCGTGTCAACAGCCGGGTAATGCGTCTTGGTCAAGGCCAAGATGCGCATAGCAGCACGGCAAGAGGCAGACCTCCTCCAGCTGTCGAGCCAAGCCGGCAGGACGTTCAGCTGTTGGAGTAACTTGGTCTGCTGCGTCGGCGACTTCTCCCAGCCGTGACAGGCCATCAACGCCTTGCCAACGCCATAGTACAGCTGCTACGCAAGGGTGTAGACGGCCTTGAGCTTCTCCTCCGGATCAAGCTTGCAGATGGGGTTCTAAAACCCTGAAACAAGAAAAAGACAGAAGTATAAGTCGGAAGAACAAGTTATGGCAAACAAGACAAAGTCAAAAGCGAAAGTCGGCTTACCAAAGAGCGAGGCCACCACCTCGGAGAGAAACGAGACAAGCTTGTTGTACTTAGTGTTGGAGGCATTCAGGTTCTACTGTAGCTTGTCCCGTTGCTCCGTCCGGCTGGTTTCATGCTCCTCCATCTCTTGACGGAGGAGTGAGTTCTCTTCAGCAACTTCGCCGAGCTTCTTTTCAAGCTCGGCGATCTTCTTTCAAGACCGGCACGGCGGTCGGCTTCTGACTCCATCTCCCCCTTGACAACGCCAAGGGCATGGTCCTGCTGACGGGTCTGGTCCTGAAACAAGAAACACAAGTAAAAGATCAGGAAAAGGCGAGTAAGAATAAGAAAGTCCAAATTGCTATAAGTCCCAGGTCGCGCAGGCTAAGGCCCGGCACTTGGGGGCTACTCAATTATGGGCTCAGAAAGTAGGTTCAACAAGAAGACCCGGAGTATCGCAAGTGATAACCCGACCCTTGAGGACTACTCAGTTGAAAGTAAAAGCAAGAAAGCAAATGAAGACCCGGAATACTGCAAGCAGTCATTCCGACTCTTGGGGACTACTCAACAAGAACTACAATTATCAAGAAAGACATACTGGAAGTCCCGAGTCATCGCAAGCTGATAATACGACACTTGGGGACTAGGAGATATATATGTGCATACCTCAAACTTTTCCTGGAGTTCAGCCAAGACGTTGTCCACACGCCTATGCAGCTCCCCAAAGAGAGCTGTCAAGTCCAAGTCCTTGTAGGACTGGAAGCCGGAGGCCTTGCCGGCTGAAGATTTTGAAGTGGTGCCAGTCGCCCACTGCAGAGCCGGTGATCTCCACATCCGGTAAGCCGGATGTCCGGGGAGAGGCCGGGTGCGTCGCCGACTTAGCGGTCCCTCCTTCGGTGCGGGGGGGCGAGGTAACGACTGTCTCATCGACAGCCGGAGGAGATGGAGGAGTAGTGCGAGCTCTGCACAGATGAAAGAAGGTTACAACAGAGACAAAGAAGTAACAAGAAAAGCGATAGAAATGAGACTTACCCCTTATTGACAGCAAAGCCGCCAAAAAGATCATCGTTCGAATATGAAGACACTAAGAGAGACCGAGACTTAGACCTCCGCTCAGTCCCGGCTAAAGGATAAAGAACAGAAGGGCGCTTCTGTGGAGGCTTAACCCGGCGAGGAGTCGGGTTGTGGGAAATACCTTCAAAGAGTGGCTCGTCAGAGTCGGAGGGCCGAAGTCGGCGCTTTTGGCGACGGGCCTCCATTGCCTTCTGTCAAATGCAAGACAAATTCGGTATACAAGCGAGAGCAAAGAATGAGAGCAAGACAAGCTAAGGCGTAGTGAAGTTACCTCGGCGGAGTCTGAGTGGAGCCTCCTCTTGTTAGCCGGAGGAGCCGGGTCCGCGGACGGAAGAACCGTATCTGATATATTTGCTTCATCAATAGGGGGAGACCGGCTTTCCCGAAGGTCGGCGTCCATTAAGTCAAGGAAGAGTCGGGTGATGGAGTTTAACTCACCTTCCTCTCCTCCTTCTTCTACGCCGGCTTCCTCAGCTTCATTACCCGACTCATCGGCAGAGTCGGGCGAGGAGAGTAAAGCCGTGGACCACCAAGTGTCGTCCGCCTGAGAGATTCAAGGTTATAGCTCAGAGAAGACTTCAGCATAAGGAAAAAGACAGAGGAAACAGAAAATACCAGCTTCAAGGGGTTGGCGGCGCTGAAAGGAGGGAGGCCGGTGTTTGCCAGAGAATCTGGGGATTCATTGACGATCCTCTGGATGACCCGGACCTACGCTTCCTCCGACTGTTGGCCTCTGCTGAAGCGCATTGGGTCATCCAGAGACCCGGAATAATGGCACATGAGGCTCGGCCGGATGCTGAGGAGCATGATGCGCCACCCGAACCAGCATCTGACCAGGTCTGCGCCCGCTAGCCCGTGGGCAAGAAGGGCGCAAACCCGACCAATCAGTGCCTTGATTGCCTCCCGATCAGCGGCGGAGGAGAAGGAGTTCATATTGTCGCTAAGGGTGAGCCTATCAGCTCGAAAGCCGGGAAGGGCCGGCTCACCCTCGGGAGTGTGTGACTGGCAGTAGAACCATGTCTTCTGCCAGTCCTTCGGGTGTGAGTGAAGGAACACACCCGGGAAGACGAGGTTATGGCGGCACTGGATGGTCCCGCCGCCACAGGAAACTAGAGGCCCCGCCGGGTATTCCCGTTGGGGCTTGCAATAATAGAATTCGAGGAAAAGAGGGAGACTTGGAGCGATGCCGAGATAGGCCTCACAGAGGACAACGAAATGAGTGATGTTTAGCACCGAATTCAGTGCTATGTCTTGTGGACGAATCTGGAAGTAGTCATGAATTTGGCGGAAGAAAAGGGAACCCGGAGGTTTGAAACCCCGGGGAATGTCATCGGCGAAGAGAACTACCTCGCCAGGTCCAGGCTGCGACAGGGTCTCTTCTTCGTCCGGGACCCGCCAGTGGACCTCCAACTGAGGTGGGAGCATACCGAGTTTGGCCAGTTATTTAAGCCGGCTTTCACGGATGTTGGACTTGCCCCAGTTGCACCCGGCCTTGCGTTTCAACTTCTCCGCGGCGACCGTGCCGGAAGACCCGGCGCCGGGTGTGTTTTTCACCTTCTTGGGAGAACGCTGAGCAACGGACTTGCCATGCATGATGGTGTTTGAAAGCCGGAAAGCTATAACAGGAAATAACAGAGATGAAAGGTTAGTTTGGATCTACAAAATAGAAGAAAATCTCAGAGAAAGGAAGACGATCTGTAGCGGTACCGTTTGTCGGTAATGAAGATCAAAGCGAAAACAGTGGTGAAATAAATAGTGCCGGTCAAAATGGATTTGAGGAGCTTCGGAGAATCAAAAATAAAGAAGAACATCTAAAGAACATGAATAACACGAGCTTATCCGAAGAACTCCATGAGCTTATCCGAAGAACTCCATGAGCTTATACGAAGAACTCCAAGAACACGAAGAAACTAGGAATACAAGTTGAGATATAGATTTACCGAGAAAAGGAGGAAGGAGAAGAGCGGATCCCTTGCGCACGAATGAAAGCGTGAAGTTCCTCGCGCAAATCTTGCCGATGAAGATCTCGAAAAGAGCTTGAGCTCCCGGAAGATGAACGGTGGCGGAGGGCTCGAAGACGAGTGCGCAGGAACAGTGGATGTGAGGAGCTCGAGGAAGAAGGAGGCGGAGCGCTCGGGGGAGAGTGTGCTCTCATGTCACCCCGGCCTCCCTATTTATAAAGCTCCTAGGGTTGACCTAGGAGCAAAGTGGGAAAGCTAAAAAAGATAATGATTATCTCGGGGGACAAAATCTGTTAGGTGAGATATTCCTTGACAAGATCTTGGTATCCCCGAGGTGATTATTGTTTCCTCGATTCTCGCGCATGGATTGACATTAAATATGTCGTTTACCAAGGAGTTTGACCGAGACACAAAAGAGAGAATAAAGAAAGAAGAAAGTCAAAGGCTTGGAGAAATGGAAGTCGGCAAGTGGTGGCCGGGTTATGAGCAGTTGACCAAGCGTCAGGCCGGCTGAACGGAAAACCCAAGAGCGTGCTTGCATAACAAGTTGTTTATTGTTTTTCAGATAACCCGGCCAAAAGGACTGACGGCTTCCCCCATAAACATGCTCCAAGGCGCGAAGGTGAAGCAAGTCTAGTCTGATGTCCAAGTTATCCTGGGGGCTACTATTTGGGGGATCATAATCCGGTAGGCCCACCGACATAAAGATAAGCCAGCCTGGCATGAGCCTGGGCCGGATCAAGCATAAATACATGGGCTGGGTGACACGTAAGCCGGTGCGCAACGTGTGCCTTGACCCGTGAGCAAGAAGGATCCACAAGGATGGAGACCAAGTACAAGACGGAGTCCTTCTAAGGAAAGAAGAAGCTTAGAGGACTTAGAGTAGAGTCCAGGTATGATAGGAACCCGGACCCGACCTTGTACCTCCAGCGAGACCCGCCACCTATATAAGGTGGTCTCCTGGTTCCTAGAGATCCAAGTTCAAGTCATAGGAGAGAGACCATTGTAATCTCGAGACCCGGAAGCTAAGTCGCCGAGTCCTGAAACCCTAATCAATAAAGCCAAAGCAGGAAGGAGGTCTTTACCTCAATACGAGGGGCCGAACCTGGGTAAACCCTTTTTTCCCCACACCACGATAGAAAAGCTCCTGATGTCGAAAGCCGCCATGCCCCTCGTCTCAAGTTTCCACCCGGAAACATCTGCCGTGACAATCCCATGACAGTATGTGTGGAAGAAAGATGTATGTTTGTAGAAAGTAACAGGTTTGCAGTTGCGGTTTTATCAGATTAATGAGAAGGACCGGAGTCCTCAGTTCACTAGTGGTGTCTCTCCGAAAATAATAATAACATCCATCCATGCGTGGTAAACAAATTACAGCTTGGCAATTGACAGAATAATGATAAGCAACCCAATGCATATACTAATGATATGGTGTCTAGTGTGAAATTCATTTGGGCAATACAACAATATACATAGACCGTTCCAACCGCATATATGACTAATAATCCACCTTCCGGTTAGCGTCTGCACCCCTTTCAGTATTAAGTTGCATGCAATAGATTATCGCCTTAAGCACTCTGTGTAAATAAGTAAGTAACATCATCCTTAGACAAAGTACTACTGTTTTATCCCTAGTAGCAACAATGCATATACAACCTTAGAGTTTTCTGTCACTACCCCAAATTTAATTGAGACATGAACCCACTATCGAGCATAAATACCCCCTCTTGTAGTTACGAGCATCTACTTGGCCAAAGCACACACAAGTAACTGAGAGCATGCAAGTTCATTAAATAGCACACACATGATATATTATGAAGCAATAACTTTAATACTCAATATTCATCGGATCCCAGCAAACACAACATGGAGAATTACATAAAGATGATCTTGATCATGATAGGCAGCTCACAAGATCTAAACATGATAGCACAAGAGGAGAAGACAACCATCTAGCTACTGCTATGGACCCGTAGTCCAAGGTAGACTACTCACGCATCAGTCCGGAGGCGGTCATGGCGACGTAGAGGCCTCCGGGGACGATTCCCCCTCCCAGCAGGGTGCCGGGGAGCAGTTATGATCTTTCCCAAAGTGGTGTTGACGACGGCGGCGGCTCGGGACCCGTGGAGGAGAAAGTGATTAAATGTATCGAGTTTTTAGGTCAGAGAGGTATTTATGGGCGAAAGACCTACGTCGGTGGGCGCCCGAGGGCGCCACATCACCTCCTGGCGCGGCCAGGATGGGGTCCGCGCCAGCAGGTGGTGTGGGCTCCTCGCCGGCCCCTCTTCGTCTCGTCTTCGGTTCCTCGTGACGCAAATATTCCAAAAATAATTCCAGGTTGATTTATTTCCAATTTGGTGGATATTTCCTTAAGTACTTTTCTGAAACCAAAAACAACAGAAAACACGGAACTGGCACTGTGGCATCTTGTTAATAGGTTAGTCACAGAAAATGCATAAAACTATATAAAATTCATATAAAACATGTAATAACTTGATATAACATAGCATGGAACATAAGAAATTATGGATACGTTGGAGACGTATCAGCTGTCCCAAGAGAAGTGGCCAGGCTCCCCACAAGCAAAACATGTTAAAGTTGAGACCGGGGTTGAAACCGCTTCCAGGGCGAGGTGCGGGCGGGCGATTGGGGTAGCTGGGTCTTGGTGCGAAAGACGATGGCCTTGATGGCGGATAAGTAGGTCTTGGTGGATGATATGCAGGCCTTGACGTAGGTGAAGGGCGCGGGCATGGGTAACTTCCAGCAGGGTTGCTGCTGCTACTACCTTGCTGTATCTGCTGCCGGCGCTTGCGGTTGTCAAACAAAGACTTGCGCTTGTGCTCCATCATGATGGTTGTATCAGCTAGGGATTCCAGATCTATGAAGGGCATCACCACCAGGATGCACTGCATCTCATCATGCAGTCCGTTCAGGAACCTCTCTTTCATCTTATCTTCAGTGTCGGTGTCGTCGGGCGCATATCTTGCCAGAGTGGTGAACTTCTCAAGATATTCACTGACGGACATACCGCCTTTCTTGAGCTGCAGGAACTTCTCTCGCATGATACTGACAAGTCCGGTTGGCACATAACGCTTCAGGAACTTGGTCTTGAACGCCTCCCAAGTCACGACTTCGTCTTGGGGTAGCAGAGCACGAACAGCCTCCCACCACGCTCGGGCAGGTCCGGAGAGATAGTGGGTGGCGTAGACCACCTTCTCATTGTCACCCACTTGGGCGACCCTTAAGTTGTTCTCGATGGTGTGAATCCAGTCGTCAGCATCCAGTGGCACTTCACTCTTGGAGAATACTGGTGGGTTGGGGTTCTGAAAGTCACGAAGCTTAGTGTGGGGCTCCTCATTTCCTTGGCCGCCATTGTGGTTGACGGCGATCTGAGCAAGGTGTAGCAGAGTGGCGAGATTGGTATTCCTCTCAGTGCGGGCTGTCTCGTGATCCTCCACGAGAAGGCGGAAAACTTGAGCCAAGGATGGCTCGGGTGGTGGTGGATCTCTCGCCATGCTGAAGTTTAGAAAAATGCACACATTAATTCTCCTATCCGAAACCACTTATTTTCAATAATGCATTTGGGTATAACACGCCATACATAAACTTAGTAGCGTAAGGAAGAATAAAATCACAGCAAGGAAATACTCATAATGAAACATGATCTACTCCATAATAAGGTTCCAAAAGCATCACCTCTAGTTGTAATCTGGACATTTGAATATCCAGACACATTGCCATCTGAGTACAATTACATACTCGCAAGACCACCTCTAGGGTTCAGTTTTTAATGGTAATGCAAATAAAGCTCTTTCGAAAACTGGGATAGCTCCTATATAGAACTATAGGGCTTATTTTTGAACACCGTGATTTTCAGACATAGAGTGTACGACATCTCTATATCTTTGTTGAAGAAAACATTTAGAGATAGAATTCTCTTCTCTTAGATATAGCAAGTAAATATCTAAGCACTAAAAACTTTCTTTAGTAAAAGTTTGTCAAAACACTAGGATAGGGATACCCCTTTTTCTGACTTGAGGTCAGACTGGTTGTCTCCCAGAGATCAACCATCCTCACCCAAATTCCGTACCTCCCAGGTACCACTTTGTTGCCTCCTTGTTTTTCATCCGAGAAACACTTCCCTTTTAAAAACTAAAATCAGCCAGCATGCCTAGTGGGGCCTTTCCAACCGTCCATGACCGTGGACGCGGCTATTCGAATAGATTTACACTATGTAGAGGTTGCACACTTTACCCACACCAATCGGTCCTTCCGCCGTGTTTGCCACGGCCCATCATACGATAGTATGCGGGGGTCCGGATAACGCGATCAAAGCTTTCCACTATGTCCACCCTAGCATCGGGGCCTCCCGGTAGGTTTGTTCTCCTCGGTACCATGTGCTCCACTAGACCTGTTGGTCTTTCCTCGGGACGCCACACCGCCACGGCAGGAGACCCGCCGTAATCGTCCGGCTGCTGATCCGCAGTAGCGTATTGTCTCTTCCGGACGACAACCCAGGTTCGAGGGCCCCACCCTCATAGAAAGTACGTGAGCCGCAATACTAAAACAGATAAGCTTCCAGCTAAGCCCTTCCCATGTCAGGTAGTGTGGTTGCACGGGTTAATTGTTCGGGCGGTAGCAGGGACTTCGAAATTAAACCTCCATCTCCGACTGCTCCCAGCAGCTAGGGTTTTCACAACTTCTCTGAATGCTCTCAGCACCTCAGGTTTTTATAAAACATTTCTTTCTCGCTGATTGCTCCTAGCAACTCGGGTTTTCCCCTGGAAAACAGTTTTATCAAACAGGTTCCCATCCTATAGTTTTGAGGTAAGATAATAAGAGTATACTTCTAGAAATCTTGATATTCTTGATGGAGACTTCAACAACAAGGCTAACCAAGTGAAAACTTACTTTGTAACACCTATAATATTCTAGTAGATAACTTTGGCCAAACAATATTTTGTAAAATAGTTTTCGGGTGGCAAGGTGCCAAGTGAGGTGGCTTGCCTTGCTCAGTGTAGTGTCCCTGGTCTTGCTCTTCTTTGTAGGTGTGCTCAACTACCCTGTACTTCTCCTCCTCTGCTTGCGGTTCTACCGTGACATAAAAGGAAATAACAAAACTAGAGTAAATCCTAAAATGCGTGTTGACAAAATCTAAAAGAAAAGAACAAGAAGCAAGCACTACAAGATAGAACCAACTACTAGGTATGGTCTCAAAGCATAAATACCATAACAATCAAAACACACCCAAACACTAATTGCACAAATTAGGCATAACTTGGGTTATGCTAGATACAAACAAGCAATGCACCACAATATCATTTGTGTGTTCAAAACAAGCGTTTAGGTTGAATTTAGGTTCTGGACTTCAAGATTGATTTAAACTTAAACACATGATTGTATTATTTAAAAACAGAAAATAAGATTAATACATTTAAATAGCTATTATGGTGTTGTTTAGATGGAAATTGCATAACTCCTAGAGTACTGTTCAGAAAAATAAACCCTTCTACCACAGTACTCCTAGTTACTATAGGAAACTCTGAAAATCAGTTGTGCATCAAAATCTACTTCTAAACAGATACTAAAAATCATCTAAAAGCTACTTAAGTAAAATCCAAAAAGGATGTAGTTTATGTTTTAGAGATCTCCTGCATGCAAGGTTAATTTATCTGCAAAGATATGTATTTTATCTATCTGTAGAAATTGGATTCACCTAATGTGGACAATCCTTGCTCAAGTTATCCCAGATTTAAAGGAAAGTAAACTTCTGACCATTATTTATGTACAGAGCAAAATTTAAATTATTTATGGCCAAACCGGTGTTGCATGATACATAAAACTCTTGGCTACTCCACAAAAATAACCCTAAGACATTTTGACTACCAGATCAAGCACAAAAGAATTTAAACTAAACGCATCCAGAAGCAGAAAAGAATAAATGAATAACATAAGTGTAAAAAATGCCTCTAGGCCGATATCGGACTAGATCTGGCTGAGGGCTGCGCGGATCTGGGCGGGAACAAGGCTGGGCCGGCCCAACTGGGCGCGACGCGCGCGCAAGACGCGAAAACGGTCAATTCCGGCCGGTTTTCAAACCTGGCCGTCGATTTTTAGATCGACGACTCCAGGGTCGACTTCTCCACCGCGCCAGCGCGGGCGAGACGTAGAGAGGGAGGGAGAGAGGCGCGGATGGTGGGCTCACCTAGAGTTATGCAGGGTCGAGAGCGGGGCTGGGTATGGCGGAGGAGGTGAAAGCGAGCTCGAGGGGGTCGTCAGGTGCAGCGCGTGACCCCAGCGTCCATGGCGGCGTCCGTGGTTTGCCTCCACGGGTCGAGGACGGACGCGTCACGCTCGGGCACCTAAACGAAAAAAGGAGGGCACGGTGAGGTAGCTCATGTCGATGCGAGTTCGAGGAGCCGAAAATGGCGAGAAACGAGGGAGCACAACGACGGCCACGGCCGGTTCTTGCCGGCGGCGACCTACGGTTCTTGCGGCGTTCCCGAGTGGCAGAGAGCACGGGGATGGGCTGGGCTTCGTAGGGGAGTAGAAAGGGTTGGTGTGTGTATCGGAGAGAAGAAATGAGCAGAGAGGGTGGCTGGGGTGCGAGATATAGCCATAGTCCGAATAAGAGTTTTCTCGGGTTTGGGAGGCAGGGGAGGGGTCTTCCTCGTTTTCTAGTGGCTGGATGGGGCGGTGGGAGAGAGGCAGAGAGGGTCTGGTCGGGGCGACGTGGTCAAGCCAGTGAGAGGCGAGTGAGTGAACCTCCGTTGGTCGGTTTTGGGAAAGAGAGAAGGTGAGTGGTGGAGAGGGTTACGTGAGGGGCTTACAGGTGGGGTAGGGTGGAGGTGGGTTGCTCTCCTTCTCCTACAAACCAGAAACTCGAAGAGGAGAGGGAGAGAGGGTAGTGGGGTTCGGGTAGGTAAGGGTTTGTCTCTTAATTTCCTTCTCTTTTCTCTAATTATACAAAAAGGTGAGACAAGATCAAATCAAGCAAAACAGTTGGGATTCAAAAGAAAAAGGGGTGGTTGACTAGAGTTTTGAGCTTACAAAATTTTTAGAGCGATAAACAGAAACACTAAGATTTGAAAAATGAAAGAAACAAGACCAAATGGTCAATGAGTTTTGATGGCCACAAAAGATTGTGGGTTTTATGTTTTATCAAATTCTTTAATGCTTAACCAAACCATGGTATGCAAGTATATATACTAAGGATCAATTTGGTTCAAATGCATGTCAATAATCACACAAGGATTTTTTAATCTTAAGGCCTAGATTTGCTAAGTTTTAACATACTAGAAGATCACAAGAATTCAGATTTTTAATAATGTTGTTCTTGTTATTTGGATTTTTTTTTGCTTTGAACCAACTAGTGTCATCAAGCAAAGGTAAACAAGGCACAAAACAAGTTACAGAAATATGTTGTGGCCGCCCGTTGGCTATACCACCCCTCTCCTTGTCATCCGATCAATCCTAAGATTCGGGATCGGCCTCCCTTTCCATTCTCTTAATTAGCCTAGCTTCTGCAAATTAATCGGTGCACGTACTGATTCATCCTGGCAGCCAGTGGGCATGCATGCGTCCTGCACTAGGGGCAGAGGAGAGAGAACCATGCATGCAAGGTCGATTTGTCATTGTGTAGGAAAGAAATTAGGTACATGAGCATGATTGTCTTTATTTCAGATGTTCTACTTATCACTCCACAGTAATAGACAAGGTTTTTCTATTTAACACGCAGTTAAACCGCACTCTTAAGTCCACTTGTTCGTTTGGAAAAATGAAATAACAGGGATCCATATCGACGATGTAATATGTTTTACAACTGCGTTCAAATAAATATTTTTACAAATCATTAGTGTAAGAAAGGGTTTTACTTTTTAACTTCGTGTTGATTCCCAGTTTGTATGCACTGAAATAAAAATATGTTTTACAACCGTGTTAAAATAAATATTTTTACAACCGCGTAAAATGACGTGTTTCCTCGTGTACGAGGTGCTACAATTAGATGAAAAATATTGAATAAAAATTTACTAACCATCTCACGCGCCTTGCAAATGTTAGACAGTACACGGTGATTTCCGTAGTTGTCTGAAAGAAATAACTCACTCCATCAACCACCAATTGTCATCATTGATCGGATGCTGCCTTGCGAAACACTATTTGTAGCTGCTGCACTGTATACGCGTTTGACCGCACAGCGAGTTCGCCTGCTCAGTGATCTCGGGCCGCTTGACGCGCTGCCTTGCATGCTGCCGTCCTACACGATCTGTCCAATTTCCTCTGCATATCAGCGCAAGATTAGGATGTAATCTAACATTGGTACCTTACTGAACTAGTACTTGCCCATCGAGAGAACTATTCAGAACCAGCAGAACAAATCTCCAGGTACTGATCCGGCGGTAACCGATAGGGGGGCATAGCCAACGTGCGGCAAGAAATCCACACTCAACAAGTTATGCTATAAAAATTATGACACGCAAAAGTTCTTGCTAACACTAGCAGTCTAGATTAACATCACAATTATTGTTTTAAGAAAATTGGGGTTTTACAGAAGATCCAATCAAAATAGAAAAAGACGCATTGCAAAATAAATGGCAGAATCTGTCAAAAACAGAACAGTCCGTACAGACGAATTTTTTCGAGGCACTTAACTTGCTCAGAACAGAAAACTCAAAACTTGTAACATCCCAAAATTTCAAAAACTTAAAACTCTGCATTCATGCATCATTCATCATATTGGCATGACATATAAATCACATAACGACTAAATAAAAAATTAATTATAAGTTTAAATAAATTAGATTTCCATATAGTTGGTTATTTGTACTCCTTATAATATTTCTTTTTATCAAATTATTTGTTAGGCAAGTCTGATACTAAAAGGTTCTAAATTTAATAAGCTTTCCAAAACATATTTTTATGATTTTCTCTGAAATGATTTTGTTAAGTTTAAAAATCATATTTGAAATCAGGTTTGAAAAACTGAAAAGTATTTGAATATAAATACATACGCTTTCCGAGCCAATTGGCCCAGGGCCCGTAGCTATTGACCGCGCAGGCGCAGCTCAGCAGCCCGCCAGCGGCCCAGCCCTCCCTCCCCCTCTCTCGCTGACGCTGATAGGTGGGACCCACCTGTCATCTCCCCCGTGGCAGCGTTTCTTCCCCAAATCATGCCCCGACGCTGACCGAAAAACGCCCGATTGATTTCGTTTGATTGCGTCGATTTAGTACTCCATTTACCTCGCTTCTTTCCCCAACTAAAAGCCCTCGAGCCCCTCCGTCGTTTTCCCCAAACCTCACCTCCCAAGAGCCCCTAGGCTGCCCGCTAGGGACTCCGCACCTCCACCGTCGGCAAGAATCTCGCCGTGCGCGCAACTCTAGCCACCTCGGACCCTCTCGTCTCTCCCTTCCGCTTTACTTCTCCCTTGCGAAGCCTTTTGCCACGGTTTTGCATTTTCTCCCGCAGCATAACGCCGTGTCCGTGCCCGCCCGAGGAGAACCGTCGCCTCGTGCTACTCCGGCGAGCTGTTCCGGGAGGAGGAGTACACGCCGGAGATCGCCACCTCGCCATCGTCTCCATCTCGACGTCGTGCACCCCCTGGTTAGCTCCGTTCTTCCCCTAGGGCTGTAGAACGCAGAGAGCGCGACCGTCGGCCATGCGCAACCAGCGCGTCTCCGGTGACTCGCGCCGCCCGCGTATGCTCAACGCGTTCTGGACCGTTGGATCTAGATCCAATGGATCTGTTTTCAGTTAGGTCGAACAGATCACGATCGCGATCCGCTCCGAAGCGATAGGAGCGAATCAGATCGCGCCGCGTGGCCTATTCTTTTTCTTTTTCGATAGAATTTCATAAATTAAAACAGAAAACTATTATAACTTTAAATTTGTAAGTTCAAATTTGATAAATTTTATATCATTAGAAAGCTCTGCTCGTGTAGTTTATTATTGATTTATTAGTTTGTCATTTTAGTGTATTTTAATTTGCGGAATTAACATATTGGCAAGTCAGCTATTTAAATTCATGACTTAAATAATAAAAATGTTTTTTACATAAATCCAGTTGTTTTGGAATTGTATTTTTGCTCTCTATCCAGAAAGTGCAACATGAGTATTATTGAAAATTTCCTAAAAGAATTAAATAATTTGATTGTACGACTTAAATAACTACATTTGTTCTCTATATTTTAATATTTAAAATAAGATAATAAAATGTTGTTCATTGCATTTCATGCATTAAATAAACAGAGAGAATAAAATGGTAATAAATTGTTTTGTTATGTTCATAGCATATCATGCATGCATACATATTTATGACTTGATGTTTTAAGTGTTGCATGGTGTGTTTATTTATTTTTGTATTGTTTGTTGCTAGATTGTGAATAGGAGGAAGGAATTGCTTGTGATTGTTATTCTTGTTGTGCTTGTTCCTCTTGTTACCAAGGCAACTGACATTCATGAAATCACCCATTATTTTCCTATATGCATTTGTAGAATTTTTTAGTAGTATGCATGATAGGAAACTCTTGTTATTATTTTATTTGGCTAAGTTAGTTTTATGCTATACAAATTCCTAGTAGTGTGTAGCCATCCTCTACCATGCAGCCATTTAAAAGGTTTTATTAGATGCTTAGCAATGCTATAAAAATGTTTACATACTTTGTTGTGGAATTGTTTCTAAGTGTAGAATTAAAATGCACACCTGGGTGGATTGGTTGGTATGGTTTATGTTGAGTGGCTATTTGGGACTATGCTTGTGGTTGTCTTCGCCTAGTGTGAATTTGTTCTACTTAGGGCCATGAGCATGGTGGTTTTCACCCAAAAGCACACTTGTGAATTGCCACCCAGGAATAAAGAGATTACTAAGTTCCTCCAAGTTTAGAAGCTTTCCGTGCAACCTTTTGACAATGGGCTCTGTCTTGAACAACTAAGTTGTGAGAGTTCAACCTGTCAGCTTGACAAGCAGATGTAGAGTTGGTAGGTGGAACGGGTCTTGCTAGTATGGTTGAATTCTTCTTCTGAAAGTTTTTTGTCCCAATTCTCTCCTTTCCTTAATGCACTCCGCGTGTATAGGATGTTTGGGTTAATTGAGTCTAAAGGTGAAAGTGCACAACCTCTGCAGAGTCAACAATCTGAGTACTTAGCCGTGTCCCCGGTGATGGACTACTTCGAGCTGCTGGACATGGATGGACGGAAGAATCTCAACACTATTTTCATGAAGTAAAATTTTACTAAGGAAAGAAAAGTTGGTGCACTTGGGCTTCATCCCTTTGTGCCAAGTCTTTGGAATTAAAAGTGTTTATAAATGATAGGAGAAAACTTGCTTTCTGCAAAATAGCCTCCAACTCCACCAGGGCCCAGGCCAAATATGCATATAGATTCTAGACTTGTCATTTTATATCCACCATAGTCACTTGCCAATACTTCATTGTATTGACCTCCTTCCGGGGTGCATATTCAAATGTGTAGGTACTTCAGATGAAGAATAATTTTGGACTCGAGTCTACACCCAATATGTCTGCCTGTGGCGCATGCTTGAAGATGTGGCTCATTGATATTTTCTTTTGTTGTGAACTCTGAATATTCTAGATAGCATTCATGGCTATGCACTTTGTAATAAAGCCATACTTGGCTATTTCTGGATCTCGTTGTAGTAATTTGAAACTTATGCAATGATACTTTATATTTTGTACTGTGGTGCTGGCAGTGATCCAGGGACTAGCACTTAAAACAGGTGTTCCAACTTTATTAAAAGTTGGGGCACTACAAAATGGTATCAGAGCCAAGTTGTTGCCTGTAGGTTCGAGCCCTTACGATTGGTAAAGCCCCTTTTGGATCATAATATTACCATCTTTGAAGTATGTTGGATCCTAGCGGCATAGTGATATGAAGCAACCCGGAGACTAACCTTACATGTCCGCGTACATGAGACCTGTTCCACAATTATAAGTGGCTGACTGGGTGTCTGTCTGTCTCAGTATAATGAATATCCAATTTACAAAGAGTTGTTAATAATGTTGATCACCTTGTAGAGTAAAACTGATATTTTCTCTAAGTATTTTGCACATCATGACTAGTACTTCTTGTCTTATGTTTCTGTTTTGATAACTTTACTCTTATAACTTAGGATGTCGTTCTTCATGTATCAAACCGCGGAGGACTTCAAGGACATGCGTTTTGGAAGATACCTTCTGGAGATAGTGGAAATACTGGCGCTCCCAACACCCATCATCAAGGCAAGTCAGCTGAAGCACTTCAACAAAGATGACTTATGGGGAGTTCGTCATATTCAACACGGGCGCCAGACTGAACCCAAGACTGAAGACATCCAATAGAAGACGATTAGTGGCTCCTTGGAGAAAGAACTTAATCTTGTCACGCAGGAGCTAATTGGACGTCTTTGTGGGCAATTCCAAGAGGAGTTAAAGGACCACTATTTTTCTATCTTGGGCAAATGTGATGAAGATGGGATACCCTTCCTTGTAAATGAGGAGGAAAAAAGAAAACCAGATCCTTTGCACCCATATCTTCAAGACTTAGAAATTCACCTCTAGCAGCTAGAAGAGGATAGACGTGAAGAGCTGCTAAGGAATGATGAAATAGTGGCTCAAGTCAAGGAGACTCAAAAGAAGATTGACGCCCAAGAAGAAGTGGCCAACGCTCAGGAAGAAAAATTTCGGGCACAGGAGAAAAAGTTCCAAAATCAAGAGAAGAGAATTAGAGACAAGAACAAGGAGATTAAAAACTTGAAGGATGAAATTCTGAGCAACGACGTCGAGTTCGAGGCTGATCGTGATCTGATAGAGACTCTGCGCCGTGAGAAGAGAATGCTACAAGAGAAGAATGAAGCCTTGGAGAAGGAAGTGATCGAAACTCTGTGCCGTGAGAAGGCTATACTACAAGAGAAAAATGAAGCCTTAGAGAAGAAAGTGAGTGAGTATAAGGAGATCCTCATGAAGGAAGACCAAAGAAGGCAACTACAACGAGTTGAAACAATCCAAAGAAGATGGAGGACAAGTGAAGGCATAGTATGTTAGAGGATAGATTCCTAGTCATAGAACCTATCTCTGTAGGCGTTGCTATAGCGCAGTCGCAAGCCTAGCCGTATTAGTAGTAGGCTTAGTATAGGTTAGTTCCTCCGAAATTTTTCATTTGATCTTCTTTTAGGAGGGCCTTGCCGCATTATTTCGAGGAGGTTCTAAAGATATGTTGTTTTGGATCTTCTATTTGTAATCTATAGTCATGCCTTGGACCTGCGATGTTTCTCCTGTACCACTCTGATGACGTAACATTGGTGGACAGTGATCCATTAGTGCTATGTCAACGACTATAGCATACTACACCATGCAGTGGTATGTTGGGTCACTGATGCTGGCAGACGTGTGGTTGGTAAATCTCCAAGAGGAGGGTGTGAAGTAGCAGAGAAGCAAGATTTCCCTCAGTTATGAAACCAAGGTTATCGAACCAGTAGGAGATGAACGTTCCCCTCGAGGTATCAACGGCGCCAGAAACTCTTTCTGTGGCGTCGGAGACGTGGAATCTGCACACAACACAATCAAAGTATTTTGCCCCAACTCAACGGTGAGGGTGTCAATCCCACCGGCTTGCTATAACAAGAGATTAAATGTATGTGTGGAAGAAAGATGTTTGTTTGCAGAAAGTAACAGGTTTGCAGTTGTGGTTTTATCAAATCAATGAGAAGGACCGGGGTCCACAACACTAGTGGTCTCTCTCCATAAATAATAATACATTCATTCATGCGTGGTAAACAAATTACAGCTGGGCAACTGATAGAATAATGATGAGTAAACCAATGCATATACTAACATTATAATGTCTAGTGTGAGATTTATTTGGGCATTACAACAATATACACAGATCGTTCCAACCGTATCTATGACTAATAATCCATCTTCCGGTTAGCATCCGCACCCCTTTCAGTATTAAGTTGCATGCAACAGATTATCGCCTTAAGCACTGTGTGTAAAGTAAGTAAGTAACATCATCTTTAGACAAAGTACTACTGTTTTATCCCTAGTAGCAACGGTACATCTACAAACTTAGAGCTTTTTGTCACTGCCCCAGATTAAATAGAGACAAGAACCTACTATCGAGCATAAAATACCCCCTCTTGGAGTTACGAGCATCTACTTGGCCAAAGCACACACAAGTAACGGAGAGCATGCAAGATCATTAAATAGCACACACATGATATATTATGAAGCAATAACTTTAGTACTCAATATTCATCGGATCCCAGCAAACATAACATGGATAATTACATAAAGATGATCTTGATCATGATAGGCAGCTCAAAAGATCTAAACATGATAGCACAAGAGGAGAAGACAACCATCTAGCTACTGTTATGGACCCGTAGTCCAAAGTAGACTACTCACGCATCAGTCCGGAGGCGGTCATGGCGACTTAGAGGACTCCAGGGACGATTCCCCCTCCCGGCAGGGTGCCGGGGAGCAGTTCTGATCTCTCCCGAAGTGGTGGCGGCTCGGGACCCGTGGAGGAAAAAGTGATTAACCGTCTGGAGTTTGTAGGTCACGAGGGCTTTTATGGGCAAAAGACCTAGGTCGGTGGGCGCCCGAGGGCGCCACACCACCTCCCGGCGCGGCTGGCTTCTGGCCCGCGCCACGAGGCGGTGTGGGCCCCTCAAGGTCCGCCTTCGTCTCGTCCTTGGTTCTTCTGGTCGCAAATATTCCATAAATATTTGTTGGCTCGTTTCCAATTTGGTGGATATTTCCTTAAGAGCTTTTCTGAAACCAAAAACAGCAGAAAACAGGGAACTGGCACTGTGGGAACTTGTTAATAGGTTAGTCCCAGAAAATGCATAAAACTATATAAAATGCATATAAAACATGTAATAACATGATATAACATAGCATGGAACACATGAAATTATGGATACGTTGGAGACGTATCAACATCCCCAAGCTTAGTTCTACTCGTCCCGAGAAGGCAAGAACGATAAAAGAAGAATAATTTATGAAGTGACATGCTTAACACAATCTTGATCATGTAATTCATTGTAAGGCATGTAAACTGAAATCAAATTAATAACGGTTGTAGTTTATATTGATATCAAATGAGTAATGAACAAACAAGTAGGTGAAGCAAGCAAAGCCTTTAATGATATAGTACTAGATAGCAATCAACTGTACAAAGTAGATATTAAAGATGATTTAAGCTTCAAGCACAACAATATAATCATCTAATGCTTCCAACAAACATGACAACTTTATGAAAGGATCAAGTCAAGTAATTGCAATATGCACGTAGATAATCAATATATTATTTGTTCAAAAGAAACAAGCAAGCGTTCAACGTTGGTTCCTGGCACCAGGATGATATAGCTAAGAGAATGTTAACGGAGGTTTGGAAGGCCAGCGGAAGAAAGGCTCACAAAGCTATAGATGATCATTAGACAAGAGAAAGTCATACAATCAAAGTTATGCAAGTAGTGATTGCCATACAACGGATGCACATGGAGCTATAACTATATGAGAGCTCTCCAATGGAACTAGTGGGGGTGCATCCAACTTGCTTGCTCACGAAGACCTAGAGCACGTTTGAGGAGGCTCATCATTGGAATATACAAGCCAAGTTCTATAGTGTAAAGTTCCCCATATAGTTATGCAACTAAGACATGAAAACTCTCTCATATGGAGTAAAGGTGCTAAACATGAGCACAAATGATGATCATAAATGATATGGTGCTATAACATGAGCACAAGTGATTACTATAAATGATATGGTGCTGTAACATAAGAACAAATGTGTGATAAAGAATAGTAATGCTGCCCCCTTTTTATTTCTTTGTTTTCTTTCTTTTTTTCTCTTTTTTTCTATTTTTTTCTTTTTCTGTTTCTCTTTTCGATGGCCTCCATGGCTCTTTTCACTTTTAGGGGCAAGCATACTAATATGATAAATGATATATGACAACACACTAATGATGATAAAACTACATACTTATGATATAAGTAACTATATGAATGTGCCATAAGAATACATATGACAACGGTGACTCTGCCAGTGTAGCAGGTTATGCAGTGTCTATCGTAACATGGGTAAAACCACACATCAGCTTTATAGAAACACGCAAAGCAATAAACAAGTAATGAATGACAACAAGTCATGTAATGTAAGATGGATGTTGCATGGCAATATATCTCGGAACAGCTATGGAAATGTTGTAGTAGGTAGGTATGGTGGATGTTTTGAGGAAGATGTTTGGCTTATGTGTAGGAGAACAAGATGAAGATCTTTCACGAGTTTGGATGTACCCGCGAAAAATGCACCAACTCTCAATGTGATAAAGGGCAAAGCAAAGTACCGAAGAGGCTAGCAATATGGTGGTGGAAGTGCCATGAAAACCGCAGTTTTAGAACTCACAAGTAAAATGATTCCAAATAAAAATATGATCATGCAAGATAAATGAAATATACTCCTAGGTGTGTTGTGGCAAATGAACAAGTTCACTGTTGGGGACCTGACCGTAGCGCATAACATAAAGCCATTACGGTTGCCTTGGGCAAAAAGAAGTCATATACCATTATGCAATCAACTGGAAATTTAAGTGTGGCACAGTTTTCAAGTTTCTCCAGATCAACCATTTAATCATTCCACTTTAATAGACCATCATGTTCACCATTAAGCAAATTAATATCTCAAAACAACATTAATGATTCAAGTGACACAATTTAATGATCTACAAGATTAATATATCATTTAATTATACTATCTACCACATTTAGCATTTTCTCTTCTCAACCGAACACCAATCAACTTATTTAAAAGATAAACTCTCAAAGTAATTAAACAATGAGATATGAGAGTATGATATAACAAAGCTAACAGCTCTACAAGAGATGCATGAAAAACAAGAGCTAGAGAGCAAACGATAACATGAAAAGAATACTCAACGAATATAAGGGAACAATACGAGTATTCATATGAAAAAGCGGAGCGTGTCTCTCTCCCACAGAAAAGAATGCTTGAATACATATTTATTTAGAGAATGAAAATAAAAAAACAATAATAAAAACAAACAAACGCTTCAAGATAAGCACATAAGATGTGACGGAATTAAAATATAGTTTCACTAGAAAGGACCTGATAGTTTGTCGATGAAGAAGGGAGTGCCTTGGGCACCCCCAAGGTTTGACGCTTGAGTCGTCTTGAATTATATTGGGGTGAACCACCGGGGCATCCCCAAGCTTTGCCTTTACTATCCTCTTGATCACATTGTATCATCCTCTTCTCTTGATCCTTGAAAACTTCCTCCACGCCAAACTTAGAGTAACTTCATTAGAGGGTTAGTGCACAAAAATTATGATATTCTGTAGAAACACAATTTCTAACATTGCTACTGGACATTAGCTATAGACAATGATACTTAAAAGGATAAAAAGATCCAATCAAAATAGCAAAAGAGGCATTGCAAAAGAAAATGGCAGAATCTGTCAAAAACAGAACAGTCCGTAAACACGAATTTGTTCGAGACACTTAACTTGCTCAGATCAGAAAACTCAAAACTAATGCAAGTTGCGTACACATATGAGGATTATGCATAAAAAGTATCATATTTTTACGACGTTCCAGTGGTTTTATATAATTTTATGGTGGACAGAAGAAATCTGTTTTAGCACAGGAATTGAATTTTAACATCAACTTTCGAATAGAGGCTTAACTTGACACAACATTGAAAAAAAATTGATACAAAGGAATTGCTACAGAGGTAGTCATGTTCCTTGACACAAGAAAAACAAAAGAAAATAACATGAAATAAAAGTGGGTTGTCTCCCATAAGCGCTTTCGTTTAACGCCTTTGAGCTAGGCACAAAGTAAAACTCAAGTATTATCAAAAGATGAAGCATCAACACCATAATTCGAACGAAAAATAGAATCAAAAGGTAGATTCATTCTTTTACTAGGGAAGTGTTCCATACCTTTCTTGAGTGGGAATTGGTACTTCATGGTACCTTCTTTCATATCAATAATTGCACCCACAGTTCTCAGAAAGGGTCTTCCCAACACAATTGTACAACATGGATTGCATTCAATGTCCAAGACAATAAAATCAACAGGGAACAGGTTATTATTAACAAAATAAGGATATCATTGATCCTCCCCAAAGGTTTCTTCAAAGCATTATCAACAAGAAAAACATTCAAATAACAGTGTTCCAATGGTGGCAAATCAAACATATCACAAAGTTTTTTAGGGATATTGCACCAAGGTCACACAAAGCATTGCAATCAAATTTATCTACTTTCATCTTAATGATGGGCTCCGAACCATCTTCTAACTTTCTAGGGATAGAAGGTTCAAGTTTTAATTTATCTTCACTAACTTTTATGAGAGCATTTGTAATATGAGCAGTAAAAGCTAAATTAAGAGAGCTAGCATTAGGACTTGTGGCCAATTTTTGTTAGAACTTAATAACTTCATAGATATTACAATTATCATAGTCAAAATTATTATCATCAAAGCAAATCGAACCACTTTCTCTCATGTTCTTAAAACTTTCAGCACTTTTATCAACACTAATTTCAGCAGTTTAAGGCAATTTTAAATTTTTGGGTGAAGTAGAAGAGACATTTCCAACACCAACTATGTTACTATGGATAGTAGGAGGCTCACTAACATGTGAAACACCATTATTTTCAGAGGTAGTAATAGCAAAAACTTTAACAATAATAGCCTCTTTCTCTAATTCTCTCTCTCTCTCTTTCCCATCTAGCACGTAATTGAGCCATTAATCTAACATTTTCATCAATTTGAACTTGGATGGAATTAATTTTAGCAAAGGGGTTAACCTCTTTA
The DNA here is from genome assembly GCA_026929855.1 of Poa annua. Lineage (NCBI taxonomy): Eukaryota > Viridiplantae > Streptophyta > Magnoliopsida > Poales > Poaceae > Poa > Poa annua. The sequence goes on from CM049430.1 coordinate 49,146,152, forward strand.
GTTTCAGTATGCATGATTTTAGATTTTAAGAGATCAACATCAAGTACAAGACTATCAACTTTAGATGCAAGAATACCAATTTTCCCAAGCTTTTCCTGAACAGTATTATTAAAAAAAAATTGCGTAGTGATAAAATCTTTTAGCATGGTTTCAAGTTCAGAGGTGGTAGTCCTATTGTTGTTATAAGAATTACCATAAGAGTTAACATAAGAGTTGCCATTATTAGGAGGATAGGGCTTATAGTTGTTGTTACCATAGTTGTTCCTATAGGCATTGTTGTTTTTAATAAAGTTTACATCAACATGCTCTTCTTGTGCAACTAAAGAAGCTAAAGGAACATTATGAGGATCAATATGGGATTTACCACTAGCAAGCATAGACATAATCATATCAACCTTTTCACTCAAAGAGGAGGTTTGTTCAACAGAATTTACCTTCTTACCTTGAGGTGTCCTCTCCGTATGCCATTCAGAATAATTAACCATCATATCATCCAAGAGTTTTGTTGCAGCCCCCAAAGTGATGGACTAAAGGTACCTCCCGCAGCTGAATCCAATAAGTTTCTTGAAGAAAAATGTTCATTATCCAAGCAGTCAGTCCATGGGTTGGGCAATTCTTTATCATAGATTTCCTTCTTTCCCAAACTTGAGCAACATGTTCATTATCAAGTTGTTTAAAATTCATGATGCTACTTCTTAGAGAAATAATCTTAGCAGGAGGATAGTATTTTCCAGTGAAAGCATCTTTGCATTTAATCCATGAATCAATACTATTCCTGGGCAATGAAAGCAACCATTCTTTAGCTCTTCCTCTCAAAGAGAAAGGAAATAATTTCAGCTTTATAATATCACCATCTATATCTTCATATTTTTGCATTTCACATAATTCAACAAAGTTATTTAGATGGGCAGCAGCATCATCAGAACTAACACCAGAGAATTGCTCTCTCATAACAAGGTTCAGTAAAGCAGGTTTAATTTCAAAGAACGCAGCTTTAGATGCAGGTGGAACAAAAGGTGTGCATATAAAATCATTATTGTTTGTGCTTCTGAAGTCACACAACTTAGTATTTTCAGCGGAACAAATTTTATCAATTTAAAATAACAAACCGAAATAACAAAATAAAAGATGTAATTAACAAACCGAAATACGAAAAGCAACAAAACTGAAAATAAAATATGAAACCGAAACAGGAAAAGTAATGCAAGTAACTTTTTTTTGTAATTTTTATATTAAGCAAACAAGACAGTAATAAAAATAAACTAAGCAAGACAATAACAAAATAAAAAAGATTGGAAGTGCGAAAACTCCCCTCGTGAAGGACACTCAAATCCCCGGCAACGGCGCCAGAAATTCTTCATGCTAGCAGGCGTGTGGTTGGTGAATCCCCAAGAGGATGGTGTGAAGTGGCAGAGCAGCAAGATTTCCCTCAGTTATGAAACCAAGGTTATCGAACCAGTATGAGATGAACGTTCCCCTCGAGGTGTCAACAGCGCCAGAAACTCTTTGTGTGGCGTTGGAGACGTGGAATCTGCACACAACACAGTCAAAGTATTTTGCCTCAACTCAACGGTGAGGGTGTCAATCCCACCGGTTGCTGTAACAAGAGATTAAATGTATATGTGGAAGAAAGATGTTTGTTTGCAGAAAGTAACAGGTTTGCAGTGGTGGTTTAATCAGATTAATGAGAAGGACCGGGGTCCACAGTTGACTAGTGGTGTCTCTCCATAAATAATAATAACATTCATCCATGCGTGGTAAACAAATTACAGCTAGGCAATTGACAGAATAATGATAAGCAACCCAATGCATATACTAATGATATGGTGTATAGTGTGAGATTCATTCGGGCATTACAACAATATATATAGACCGTTCCAACCGCATTTATGAATAATAATCCACCTTCCGATTAGCGTCCGCACCCAAGTTGCATGCAACAGATTATCGCCTTAATCACTGTGTGTAAAGTAAGTAAGTAACATCATCCTTAGATAAAATACTAATGTTTTATCCCTAGTAGCAACAGTACATCTACAACCTTAGAGCTTTCTGTCACTGCCCCAGATTAAATAGAGACATGAACATACTATCAAGCATAAATACCCCTCTTGGAGTTACGAGCATCTACTTGGCCAGAGCATACACAAGTAACGGAGAGCATGCACGATCATTAAATAGCACACACATGATATATTATGAAGAAATAACTTTAGTACTCAATATTCATCGGATCCCAGCAAACACAACATGGAGAATTACATAAAGATGATCTTGATCATGGTAGGCAGCTCACAAGATCTAAACATGATAGCACAAGAGGAGAAGACAACCATCTCGCTACTGCTATGGACCCGTAGTCCAAGGTACACTACGCACGCATCAATACGGAGGCGGTCATGGCGATGTAGGGGCCTCCGAGGACCATTCCCCCTCCCGGCAGGGTGCCGGGGAGCAGTTCTGATCTCTCCCGAAGTGGTGGCGGCGACGGCGGCGACTCGGGACCCGTGGAGGAAAAAGTGATTAACCGTCTCGAGTTTTTAGGTCACGGGGGCTTTTATGGGCGAAAGATCTAGGTCGGTGGGCGCCTGAGGGCGCCACACCACCTCTCGACGCGGCTGGCTTCTGGCCCGCGCCACGAGGCGGTGTGGGACCCTCGGGGTCCACCTTCGTCTCATCTTTGGTTCTTTTGGTCGCAAATATTCCAAAAATAAATATTGGTTGGCTCGTTTCCAATTTGGCGGATATTTCCTTAAGAGCTTTTCTGAAACGAAAAACAGCAGAAAACAGGGAACTGGCACTATGGCATCTTGTTAATAGGTTAGTCCCAGAAAATGCATAAAACCATATAAAATGCATATAAAACATGTAATAACATGATATAACATAGCATGGAACACAAGAAATTATGGATACGTTGGAGACGTATCATTCACCACATCAAGCGACAACCGGACGAGTTGATTGAGCAGAAGTTCATTCGCCCAAGTTTCACCGTGGGGATCACCGGTATTGTTTGCTAAGAAGACTGATGGTAGCCTCCGTTTGTGCATCGACTACCGCACCCTGAACGAGGTCACCATCAAGGACAAATACCCGCTACCCCAAATCAACGACTTGTTTGATCAACTTTGTGGTGCCCGTGTGTTCTCGAAGAATGATCTCCGCACCGGGTATTATCAGTTGAAGATCCGAGACAGTGATATTCCCAAGACTGCTTTCACCACGAGATACGGATTGTTTGAGTGCACTGTGATGTCTTTTGGATTGACCAACGCACCAGCCTACTTCATGGGGTTGATGAACAAGGTGTTCATGGAGTACCTCGACAAGTTCGTGGTTGTGTTCATCGACGACATCCTCATCTACTCCAAGAATGAGGAAGAACACGAGGAACACCTAAGACTAGTCTTAACGAGACTACGGGAGCAACAACTCTACGCCAAGTTCAGCAAGTGTCAGTTTTGGTTAAAAGAAGTTGAGTTCCTTGGGCATGTTATGTCGGGTGCCGCCGTAGCCGTCAACCCCAACAAGATTTCTGACGTACTGAATTGGAGGACAGCGACCAATGTGTATGAAATCCAAAGCTTTCCCGGACTAGCCGGATATTACCGGAGGTTCATTGAGATTTTTTCTCGAATCGCCAAACCAATGACAGAGTTACTCAAGAAGAACCGCAAGTTTACATGGACCGACGAATGTGAAGAGAGTTTCAATGAGCTCAAGAATCGATTGACCACCGCTCCAATATTGGTTTTTCCCGATGATGGAAAGGACTTCACCGTGTATTGCGATGCCTCCAGGAACGGGCTAGGCACCGTGCTTATGCCAAGATGCGAGATCTACACCGACCACAAGAGTTTGAAGTACATATTCACCCAGCCCGACCTCAACATAAGGCAACGCAGATGGCTTGAAGTAATCAAGGACTACGACCTCGGCATCCACTATCATCCAGGCAAAACCAACGTGGTCGCCGACGTGCTGAGTCGGAGGCCGTTGCCAATACCCCCGAGCCTAGAGAAGGAGTTCGTGAAGCTCAACCTATGCATCGGCAACCGAGCTTACTTAAATGCTCTTGAAGCAAAACCGTACCTGGATGGAGACATCAAGGCCGAGCAAGCCAAGGACCCCGACATTTGGGACATTATCCGCAGGAATCCCCTTGGCAAAGCAAAGCGATTCTCCGTGGGAGAAGACGGAGTATTGCACTTCGGCAACCATCTTTGCGTCCCCGGGAAGGTCGAGCTTCGGAAACAAATATTGAACAAGGCTCACGACTCCCCCTACTCCATTCATCCAGGAGGCACCAAGATGTACCAAGATCTGAACAAACATTTTGGTGGGCCAGGATGAAGAAGGAAATCACGTACCACATCACGTGCTGCAACACCTGCAACCTCGTCAAAGTAGAGCACCAGAAGCCCGCCGGACTCTTACAGTCGTTGTCCGTGCCAGAAAGGAAGTGGGACAATATTTGTATGGACTTCATCACCGGACTCCCCAAGACCAACAGGGGAAATGACTCCATTTGGGTGATCGTTGACCGATTGACTAAAGTGGCCCACTTTGTCCCCGTGAAGATCACCTACCACTCAGAACAGCTGGCACAGTTGTACGTGAACAAGATTGTCAGACTGCACGGAGTTCCCAAGACCATTGTATCTGACAGAGGTACCCAGTTTACCTCGCAGTTTTGGACTAGTCTCCGTGAGGCTATGGGAACTAAGCTCTCGTTCAACACCGCGTACCACCCACAGACTGATGGTCAGACCGAGCGCATCAATCAGATTCTGGAAGACATACTACGCGCATGTGTGCTGGTATGCAGAGCTGGTTGAGAGGACAGCCTCCCATACGCTGAGTTCTCCTACAACAACAGCTTCCGAGGCAGCATGTAGATGTCCCCTTTGGAGGCATTGTATGGCAGGAAATGTCGGACCCCTCTCAATTGGTCCGAGACAGGAGATGGCAAGATCTTCGGATCCGAAACTCTACTCGAAGCGGAGAAGCAAGTACACCTGATCCGTGACAGACTCAAGACGGCCTAGTCTTGCCAGAAAAGTTACTATGATCGCCGCCACCGCCCCGTGAGTTTTGAAGTGGACGACCACGTCTACCTCCGTGTGAGAACCCTCAAGGGACTACAGAGGTTCCACCTCAAGGGAAAGATCGCTCCAAGAATTACCGGCCCCTTCAAGATTCTAGCAAGGGTGGGAGTCGTCGCGTACCGCTGGAACTCCCAGAAAGACTAGCTGGAGTTCACAACGTCTTCCACGTGTCACAACTGAGGAATTGCGTCTCACCACCCACCAAGTAGGCTGATGTTAAGGAACTAGAACTGAACATCGACTTGACTTATGAAGAGCACCCAGTTAAGATCCTCGAAGAGACAGAACGCTTCACCCGCAACAAGGTTACCAAGTTCTACCGAGTACAGTGGGAAAGACACACAGAGGAAGAAGCAACCTGGGAACGTGAAGATTTGCTGAGGTCTGAGTATCCGTACCTTTTTAACACTCTAGATTTGACCGTTTTTAAAAATTTCCAAAATACATTATTTCCATTTATTTAAAGAGGTATTAGCATTGGAGGTATAACAAGTTGTACGGTGGGAGCAGTTTCATACATCTAGTTGTAAATGTACAAAAACTCATACAATTACTTGTCTGGTTATGCAAATTCATACAAACGAGTCTGAAATGGCCACCGATGCGATCCACGTCAGGTCTTTTTTTTTGCAGAAACGTCCTCAGCAAGTATAAGTTGTACGAATCGATTCAAGAGGCATGCACAGGGAGTGCGGACCAAGGATTTGGATTTCGGTTTAAAAATTGTAAATTTTTCGGTCCTGACCGGAATGGCCGGATTTTGGAAATTTCGGACAAAAAAGAAAAGAACCAAAATTTGAAACTTAGACAAAAAAAGCTGGAATTTGAACTTTTCAAGCAAATTTCATTTAAACTTACATTTTATGAATATATATTACCAAAATTGTCCAACTTTTGAAAGATTTCGTCCGGTAAATACTTTTATCGGTCTGACTGGAATTGGCGGATTTCGGTTCTCTCGGCCGAAATCCAAAACCCTGGTGCGGACTAGTTATTAGGTACCTGTGTTTTGCGAAAATTGAGATAAGGTCCTTTCCCTACTCGTATATAAGGAAGCAAACACCAACTTCGTAATCAGACTACCTCCTTCCCTCGGCCGCGCCGACGCTGCACCGCCACCTTCCCCGGTGCGCCGCCACACACTCAAAAAAGTTACGCATTGTACCAAGCCACACACTACATTGCGTGAAAACCAAGTTAACAATGAAATATGAGCGAAAGGCTGATATAAACTAAACCTTTCATTCATAACAGTATACAACAACAAATTTCAGTTCATAATTGGCCAAAATAGGGCATTCTCCAAATGAATTTCTGCTACGTCCATAACACAATTACAACCATATGTATCACTGATCTGCAAAGTAATTCAACTAAAAACCCCTGAACAACTAGATTAAGCCGCCCAAGCCGACGTCGGAAAACACATGAACTCCAAATCGATTTGTGCTACCATCGTCGATTCCAGCACAGATGCATGCACAAGGGCAATATTGTCCACCGTCACTTCAATTTCCACCCTAATTTCTAACCAATCGATGTCTAATCGACTTGGCGGCGGAGATGAATGCACCAAGTCGTAGAACTTTCCGCAGGGAGAAGAAGAACACACGGCGCCAGAGAAACTCGCCGTAGTCCGGCGCCTCCATGTCTTAACGACGGTATATTGGATCGTCCGGCATGGCCGTGACAAACGGCGGCACAGCGGGGAAGATGGCGGTGCGGCGTCGGTGCAGCCGAGGGAAGGAGGTAGTCTTATTGCGAAGTTGGCGTCCGCTTCCTTGTATACGAGTAGCGAAAGGACCTGGTCGCAATTTTCGCAAAACACAGTTACCTAATAACTAGTCCGCGCTCTCAATGCATGCATCTTGGACCGATTCGTGCAAATTATACTTGCTGAGGACGTTTCTACAAAAAAAAAGACCTGACGTGGATCACATCGGTGGCAATTACAGACACGTTTGTATGAATTTGCACAGCCAAACAAGTAGTTGTATGAGTTTTTACACATTTACAACTAGTTGAATGAAACTGCTCCCAACATGCAACTTGTTGTACCTCCAGTGCTAATACCTCTTATTTAAATGTATTTGGATTTACACCTCAGCAAAACCATTTGAATTCTAAATCTTTTTAAATCTGATAAATCAAGTGGATCTTGTGCTTCATAATTTCCCTCCCACTTGGTACTTGCCACTATTATTTTACCTTGGACAAATATTGATTTGTGAAATTATTTTCCCTCTTTCAAAATCTGCTTTTTATTTAGCCCTCCAAAGGAACCCCTATTTTTATATCTCCAAAAATTATGTAAAAATTAGGGAAGCATCCCTAGTTGATGTGGAAGCTATTTCTAAGAAAACATAGAACCCTGCCTTAGGAAAATATTTCTCCACACCCCTTTTTCTTTTTTGTCCATTTTGGAAACCTATTTTTAAAACTTGCCTAAATAATTCCCCTGGAAGAATCCAAGCCATGGTTAGGTTCACATTAACTCCTCCCACCTCTGGCCAAACCTCGTGGAGGCAGAACCTCGTGGAGGCCGCCCACCGTGTTATGCTTCTGTTTACGCTTTCCGCTGCATTAGTCCTTCGCTCCGACGACCAAAAATAATGTATATACTGTTGTGTGTGCCGTTGCGCCTTCTTCCGAAGCCGCTCTCGCGAGTTGTAATATGTATAATTATTCGAACCTATGTATTTTGTCGCGTCTTTAATATCAAGTGATCGTATACTAGTGTTTCTAGGACTAGTATACGAGAAAATTCCTGTCTTTGGATCGGGGTGTCACAACGCGCCTCTTCTTCCCCTTCCAAATCTGAGCTTCGACTGAGAAATGATGATTTAGAGCAGACGGATGTTGCTGCTGAGAAGTTGATAGGTCGTGTGCATAAGCAGTTGATTGACTCTAACTTGCCCTTGAAGGACGAGGATGAGTAGTTATTGCTTTGATAAACCTCTGAGTTCCTCTCAAATGGGTATGTGTGTGATGCAAAGTATATGGACTCAGCCCCCGAGCATATCGAGTGGGGTTTTGTTGTAATATATGTATGTGTGTATGTTTTATGATCCAAGTTTGTGATAGAAGGATTCGGTAGAATGTCATTTGCAACTTAGCCTCCGAGCAAGTTGAGCGGCTGTTTTTTGTTCTTCTATATGGTTTGGCCTTCCCGGTTTCATAGCGTCCGAGCTATTTGTGTGATTTGATCAAGGCGCAGCCCCCGAGCGTATCGAGTGGGATGTACCGAGTGGGATGTTTGATAAGTGACGACTTTGTAGGTAGCTGATGTTCAAGAGGCTCGAAATGTTTATATATGCTTTCGTTGTGTACAATGTCTTATGAGCAATTGTGCTGCTTTTTGTGTTTTGAACTTTGAATCCCAGACCCCGAGCATATCGAGTACTCAGCCCCTGAGCATGTCGAGCGCTCAGCCCGCGAGCATATCGAGTAGGGTATTTTTATGTTTATCATAGAGATAAATTATGCAAGGTGAGTATGGAAAAAACATTCTTTTTATTGGAGATGTTGACCAGTCCCCTTAGGTAACCTGGTAAGGAAAAGAGTGCGTCTGAAACCTGCTGGCCTTTTTTATACATATGCTTTGTTACATCAACTAGATATGTCTGCTAAACATTGGTGACACTAGATGGTCACGCTCCTTGTACTATGTGGTGCTCCTTGTTGTTACGATTTCTTTGATTTGTATGCCCATGTTGGGAGTCCCTTCGTCTGTCTCAGTCGAAGCATTAAATTTTCCCCAGGAAAAGAACTTATCCATGGCAGTATGATGTATTTTTTTGTGGGGTATCGAGTTGCCTTGATGCCTTCGTGCCCTTGACCTCCTGTTTTTTCTTGCTATCTTGTGCTGACTTTTTTAGGATGATCTTGTTTGGGACTCCCCAGTTGAAGATAGTGGTACTATCATCTGTAACTGCCACCGTGTTGATGCCTGGGGTTGTCGGACCAGTTGTGATCATGATTGCGTTGAGTGGAGGGTCGTCTTTGTCTGGTTTCCTGCCAAGGATGACTATCGCTCGAGTGGGATGTGGGTGCCATCTTTTGATTGATCTATGATTGAGTCGTCTGAAGAGGGTGTCTGGCGGTAGTCCCGCCTTTGCTGACCCGATGTTGGCCAATTTGTTTGCTTGTGTGTTGCGAGTGCGTGCTACATGTTGTAGTTTGCAACTACGAAACCTCTTTTGCAATAGGTCGTAGTGGTCTTGATACGCGACTAGTTTACCCGTCTTGGCCCTTCTTGTTCCTGTTTCTTTTGTGTGATTATGTAGGAGCTTCGTCGGATGACAATGTTTTTTGCTCCCAAAGCTTTGGCCAGTCGCATGCCTTGGAGTTTGCTTGGACTTTTGATGGAGAGGGAAAATCTATCTGCAAAACATTATTAACTCGTTCACCATTGGGTGTTACGAGTATCATACCTGCGCCTGGGCCTTGATCCCTTTTGACCCGTCGAAGTATACCATCCAGGTGTTGGCACTGTTCGGTTCTTCCTCTGGTTGTGTGATTTCTTCCTCCGCTGTCTCGACTGTCCATATAGAGTTTACTTCATGTACTACAACTGCGACTTTCCGTTTTTTAGGCTCTGGCTCCATGGCGGAATCTTTCTCAAGCTGTTGTTCTTTGGGGAGTTCCTCCATGCCAAATGTTTCTGAGATTTTGAAGAAGTCTCTATCACAGGCATCTGATCTCTGGAAGTTTTTGTTGATTGTGATCACTCCTTTTGGGCCTGGCATCTTGAGCTTGAGGTATGCGGAATGCGGCACGGCCATGAATCTGGCAAATGTTGGTCGACCGAGTATAGCGTGATATTGTGATTTCCGGTCGACGACTTCGAAGTCGATCAATTCGCTTCTAAAGTGTGTTGCATCCCCAAGCGTGACGTCGATTCGTATTGTGCCTTCCGGCCATATGGCTTTACCTGGGATGATACCGTGGAAGGTATTTGCAGATTGTTATAGGTTTTCGACTGACATGTTCATTCGACGGAGTGTATCGGCGAATATTATGTTGACACCGCTGCCTCCGTCCATGAATATTTATGTCATGGCATATCCGCCAATTTGCGTTTCGAGTACTATAGCGGCATGTTCTGGTCGGTAGATGGATGGTGGGTGATCTTCTTGACTAAAAGTGATTGTTGTTTCTGATCCCCGCAAGAATTCTGGTACGGCGGGTGGTGCCATCACTGCCATATTGACGTGTCAAGTGTGGAGTTTTATTTCCTGTTAGAAGGATGCCCTTTTTGGATCATGTACACATGTCCCTTGGGTTTTGGATATTGGTCATTTGCGTTGTGTGGTATGTGTTGTATGGCCCTTGCCATCTGATTGCTTGTATCGTGCGGCGACGGGGGTGGTAATAAGGTGACTGGCTGTGGTGGTGCAGCATATGATGATGGAGTGGTTGGTGGTAGATCCCTTCTGAGCCGCTTCATGTAATTTGCTGCTATTTCTCCGAATTCGTGACAATTCCCCATTGTATGATGTGATGTCAACCGCCCAATCGCTGGATCTTTGAACATGTGGAGTCTGCACTCGTCCTCCATTTTTTCCTGAAATGACTTGTCAGGTTTAGGATCTGAGGGTCTTTGCCAATCTTGCCTCCTATATCCCCCACGCTGGTCTCCGTGTCTGTTGTCACGACGGTCGGCTGGCCGATCGTAGCGATAATTGTTGCCTCGTGTATTCCGACGATCATTGTGTCGACTGCTTTGTCGACCGTCTTGTTTTTTGTCCTTTCGAGTGTGATCATTCTATGAGAATCCGGCTGCGACGAACTTGACTTTGTCTTTGCTACTGTAGTCATGGTCGCGCCTTCTTCGTTTGTCGTCTCTGTCCCGGCGATCTCGACTGTCGCGGTGGTCGGCGGCTATCAGGACAGTTGTGATGATTTTGTGGTGAGGGTGGGGTTTTGTTTTGGACGACATCTTCACCGTCCGCCCACTCAGTCGCCACCTTCATGAGCTCTGCCATACTTTTTGGCTTTTGTCGACCAAGTGCCTCTTCGAAGTCGTTTATATAGACCTCCATTGTGAAAGCGTCCATGGCTCTGTCTTCTGATATTGTGCCGACTGAGTTTCGTATGGTGGTCCATCTTTTTATATATGCCATGAGTGCTTCATCTGGCCTTTGCTTGCATGCCCGAAGTTCCTCAAATGTCTTTGGCCGTTTGCAGAGAGGGTCAAAATATTTTATGAAGTCTTCTTTGAAGTGGTCCCAGGAGTCGTAAGCTCCTGCGGGTAGCGATTTGAGCCAGTCGCGAGTTGTTCCTTCAAGCATCAGTTGTAAGTACTATAGTGATGGTGTGGTTGTTCCTCGTTGACATACAACTGCAAGCTTGTAATCCTCGAGCCAGCTTGAGGGCTCTTGTGTGCAGGTAAATTTTGGCGTGGCGGGTAGGCCAAACTTCTTAGGTAGCTTGGTCTTGCGAATCCGTCGAGTGAAACATTGTGCTCCGCATGGTCCTATACCGTGGTTGTCGGGTGAATCTCTGTTGTTTGATCTTCTTGACCTGCTCCGTGATTGGCTCCTTGATCGGCGGCGGCTAGAGCTCTTTCTTGCACTATTTCATGGAGGACTGCGACTCTGATGAGTTTGCGAGTGACTTCTACTGCGGCCTCGTTTCCTTCTAACTGCTAGCTCTTTTGTTGCGATTCTTAGAGCTTTCATCTACTGGAGGTATAGCTCTTCGGCTGGATCTCCTGCTGGTGGTTTTCCTGCTTGGAAGTATGCTCCTATGGAAATGAGTGTGCCTTCGCCTGTTTTAGGTAAGAGTATGCGTCTTGAGTCGAGTGACCCCCGCTCTTTCCTCCTCAGGGAATCTTTCGAATCTGGATCTGTATCTTCCTTTTGTTGCTCCCGTAGAGCTAAGGGACAAATGTCGCCTGCGGGCACTTGATATGCTTACCTGCCTCTTTCTCTCTTCGAGTGATGCTCTATATTGCTTTAGGCGCAGTATTTCTTGCCAGTTGAAGTAATTCTAAGCCATTAGTCCATCTGGCGTTGCGTCTGCTGACATCATTATGCAATTATCTATGACTTTAGTTACTTTTGTTGCCGTCTCGGTTGTGATAACCAGATTGGTTGTGCCGTCTGGCAATGTGACTGTGCAGGGATATTCGGTTGGCCTTTAACTGGCTGCTTCTGCCGATGTTTCTGCAGTAAACGCGATATAAACCTGCTATGGCATGGTCGAAGGATATGCGTAGGTTTTGTAGGTATCAGGCGATGCTTCAGTTTCGTCATCCCAGTCCATGTTCGAGCTCTTGTTGTTGTTGTTTTGAGTATCACACGACTGCTTTGCAGGTTTGTCAAAGTCGGCGCAAGCGTCGTGAAGAGCTTGGAATTCTGGATCGACGAAGTCTGTCAGATGTATGTTATCTTCTGGAGGTTCGTCGTATTCGGGGAGGTGGAAACTTTCTTCTGGATTCTTGATTTGCATGCAGTCGGTGTGGTCTTCGAGTGGGTTGATTTGATCGACTGGTGCGATTTGAAGATTCGACTGTACTTCTTCTTCTAGCTAGTTTTGTGCTATGAACTCGTTGAATTCTCTTGTGGACATGGATTCCGCCATAGATCCTGATAGCAAGATCAGACTAATCTGTGATACGTCGATCCCTGTATCTTCTGTTCGTGCTGATGCAATGGTTAGATCTTCGACACGATTATGCTGCATAGTCGACTAACCTTCATCTTCAGGGAATTCGTCTGCCATGAATCTGTTGAATTCCTGCGATGACATCGACTCGGTTGGAGATTTGGGTGGACGGATCGAGTTGGACTCCAGTGAGATGGCCTCCTTGCTTGTTGAAGATGTGATCGCCATCGATTTCTCCTGGGGTAGTCCAGTCACGATCTGCTCGGGTAGATCATGCACACCAACCTTATCAATGAAAAGGTTATGTTCTCCAATGGTTAAATCAAATCCTGAACTGAGATTGGAATAGATCTCCTGAATTTCAGGTGAATATGGCCTGATCCTCTTTGGTGATGCTGGTTTTGGCGAGTGGTCGCCTATGGACTGGATGCGATCTGAAGTTGCTGATGTGTATCCCTCTGATGAAGTCGGCGAGTGGCCGTTTGTAGCTGGAACCAAAAAATCCGTAGATCCAACACTACATGTTCCCACAGACGGCGCCAATTGACGCGGGGTGTCCCCATCAATACCCATGGTTGCTAGCCTAGGGTGAGAGTTATGAGGTAGAGAACGCGTAGTGTTGGTAGATTTGTCAGCTGACAAGCGGGAGTTACACAGGTTCAGGGCCCTCGAGTGAGGTAACATCGCTACTTCCTGCATGTCTGTTATTGATTGTGAATATGCGGCGAATACAACAATCTCGCAAGATGTTGATCTTGCTAGGGTTTGGTGGTTCTGATTGGGCATGTCCTTGATCGGCTACCCTCCTGTCCTTTATATAGGGGTACAGGTCTCGAGTACTAACCGACTAGGATTGCAGATATGGAAAGTATAACCAATTATGTCTATCTATGGTAAAAATCTTCGACTTGGGTTTCGCCTGTTGGGCTTCTTTAGTCTATCGACAATTGGGTTCAAGTCATCATGTGCACCAGGTACCCACACGATGGGGTACCCGTTTGGTATAACCTCGTCAGCTGGGCTCCTCGGTTCCCGTCCACGCTGCTCTGGGACGCAACGCCTCCCTGATCGACCTTAAATAGGGTCGAGGGGAAGACCCCGTACCCACACTCCTCCACCTACCTTCTTCCTCCGCTCTCCCCCGATGGCTCATGGAACCCGAGGGACAGGGCAAGAGGTGCGTGTGACCGTGGCCCTCGATGTAAGTACGAGCGTTCAGGGAGCTTCCCTGAAGCCCCGCGGCCAGACGCGTGGGCGCCCGCCGGGCCGCAAGATGGCCGACCACTTGTGCCTCTTCGAGCGCTCCACCTCCCCCTTGCGACTTGGCAGATGACTGCGAGTTCTTGGTGCGCATGCGCTTGCATATTCATCGGAAACTCCTGCTTCCCCACTTCTTCCTCCACGCCATCGAGGATGACCCCATTGGCGGCTTTTGGTTGCGCATGGGAGGTTTCCGTTATGGACCGACCTGCGGAGAGGTGGCGGCGTCATCTTCCTATCGACCGGATGGGTGACATTCGCCCGTAAGCACCTTATCTGTCCGGGGAGACGCCTCTCCTTCAAGTTCGTCGATGGCGACACCTTCCTCGTCAAGGTCAACGAGAAGTGCGGGGCCCGTCTAGCCTGCTGCCTGTGCCACGTGGGCGGCGATGGCAGCTCGTCCCCAGCCAAGGACTCCAGCACCAAGAGACTCAAAGACGGTGGTGACGGCTCCGCCAACGGCACGAGCTACGCGTCGGTGAAGTGCGAGCAGGAATCTGGCTAGGCGCCCCCTCCCCGCTTAGCTGGCGATGAGCCTGGTGAGTTGGAGATGAGCTCGCCCCTCGCCGGCGGTCTGCGCGTCCGGCTAGTAGGCCTCCACCTTGATGCATGCGGCCTTCACGACCGTAGCAATCTACTCCTCCAGCGCGTAGATAGGCTAGGCCCTTTTGTTACCTATGTAATGTTCGCAAGAAAAGTAATGAAAAAAATCTTTTTTGGCTTGAGTTTCTACGTATTGTTGTGCTACTTGTCCTTGTTTCAGACGGGGTCTGTCTTTGTGGCGCGGGGCGCCATGCTTCCGCGGGGTAGGGCCTCGCGAGGAATTCGTCGGTCTGACATGGTCCCGATCTGGACGTGGCGTCGCAGGGGGTTTTCCTCGCGAGGGCTTTGGGCTGCTCTCCTACGTGTAAAGAGGAGACAGAACATGGGGATCTCGAGAGGCACCAAGGACCGTGATGAGGCAGCATGTGTGGGGAAAACCCCAGCCACCGCGCTCGGCCTTATTGGGTTTTTCGGCGCTGCCAGGTCCGGCGAACGTGCCCACCGAGACCCCAACATGGCAAATCTCATGAGGCACCAAGGACCGTGATGAGGCGGCATGTGTGAGGGAAGACCCAAGCCACCGCGCTCAGCCTTGTCGGGTTTTTCGGTGTTGCCAGGCCCAGCCTGACATAGACACCGTGCCTGATGAGATCTACAACGGTTTTTTGGTTTTTGAGAGCACCAAGGACCTTTCTGTGAGGCGGCATGCGTGGGGCAAGCCCATTCAACCGGTACTCGATCTTCTTGGGTTTTCAGTGTTGCCAGGCGGACCCATACATTGACACCGTTCTTAACAGGGTTCTTGTGGTGGCTACACGGCATATGCCACGGGGTGGCTAATCTTGGGGGCCGATGGACGCTAGAGGATTCGGGGAGGGATAACGCGAAGGGATCACACACGAAGAACACATGAACACTGGGATTTACCCTGCTTCGGGGCTCTCGTGAGGAGATAAAACCCCTACTGCAGCATCTAGCCTATCGGTGTATTTTTCCGCTATATATGTGTGGTACAAACTTCTCCATGAGCTGGGCAAAGGATGCCTCTAAGAGGGCTTAGGGAGGAAATGGCAAAGGGGGAAATGGAGCTGCCGTCGCCGTGCTTCCTGAAGCCTTCCCCCTAGTGCTACTTATATAGAGGGAGCTCAGGGGACAAGAGGTGGCCCACCGCGCACTATTGATGCACTATTCATGACATGACTAATGGGGTCTTGTCAAACTATTCACTACGTCATGGGCATGGGCTTGTCCCATCTTGTCCGTCATTTGCACTGCATCATGGGGATAGGCATGTCAAGTCTTGTCCATGTCCTTGGTTTTGTCCTGTAGTATTTGGCTTGGTATCTTCTCCGCATAACCCGGCATGGATATGCCGGATATCTCCGCGACTTCTCGTCTGGGCAACCCGGCATGGATATGCTCGATAGCACTCTTCTCCCGAGACCCAACACGGTTATGCCGGATATCTCCTCACGGACTGCTTTCCCTACACATAATCAGAACACAGTGCATACCGGCATAGGCATGTCGGGTAAAATATGTCGGTCAGTCGAAGTCGGTTAGTGTATGCCGGGTTGCACCAATATCATATCCCGGTCCTTTCCGACTCGTGCATATGTCGGTCAGCAAGTATGTCGGTCCAGACTTGGACGTAGCTTTTACAACATCTTTACCTTACCCGGGGTAGCCCCCGACACTAGTCCCCGAAGCTGGTGCGGTCCTGCAGCCTTGGATGAAGGGCCGGATCAGTTTTACAAAAACAAACCAACCGACCAACCAGCCCGATACTCCCATGTTGGTCAATCTTAAGAATTTCCAGCGCCGACATTCGCCTATATGTCCGGCAGCGCCGACACTGGAGAATATATGTGACGCGGGTGCCCAAATTGCTACGGAGATAAGGCAATGTGTCATACAACCGAGCGCCTCCATGCTCAGCAGGAGATACCTCCTTGTGAGCCAGCTGACAACGATCCACCGGGTTTCCTAGGCGACCGAGTACACAACCGTCTCGGGAATCAAAACTGCCCTCCCGACAATCTCTTCTTATCTTTTCTTCCTTTCCCACGAGCCGGACCATATCTTTCTCTCCTTTTTCTTATTTTTCTTCTTTTCTTTTTTTTCTTTCTCTACTCGAGCATACCGGTCTCTTTCCTTCCCATAAGAGCTGACGATGGATCGAGCCGGCCAGGGAGAGGCGCAAGGACGCAGTCGGAGACCGGCAGCCAGCGATACGGGTGGCGCATCCGACAGCCTGACCGCCAGCGACCCCATCGGATCCACAGCCGGATGCGAGGGTCGCTCGGCGGCGAGCCAGCGCGGGAGCCCGGCAGGCGGTGGAGGAGCCAAGGCGGGGCCGCGGGCGGCGATACAGGCGGCGAGGCCGAGCAAGCTGAAGCAGGGGCGTAGCCGGGCGCGGATAGAGGATACCTCGGCCTTGCCGAGTTGCAGGTCTAACCCGAGCTATCAGGGGAGCCTCTTTCCTGCCGAGATGTCGGAGGAGACCTCATGCTTGCCGAGTCACAGGAGAAACGGCTCGGCCTTGCCGAGTTGCGGAGCTTGGCTTGACCAAGAAGATGTCGGGTCAGGGACGAAGTCGGTGGCGGGGTCGCTGTGACCAAGGTGAAGGGAGGTCGGGCGTGGCCTCCTTGGTGATGCTAAGGCGCAGGCGAAGTCGGGCGACGCGATGCGGTGGTGTCGGTGCCTCCGAGTCCGGGATGCTGTTGTGGGATGTCGGGGAGGCGCGGCCGAGGCGAGGGCCAGCTGCGGAGGCGGTTGCGGTGCCATGGACAACTCGGACGAAGCTGAGGAGGTCGGAGCAGAGGTGGCGTGCCGGGCGCTCCGAGTTACGGCAATGTCGGAGGAGACGAGGTGAGGTCATACGACGCTGGCGTCCCGTAGGAGATCGAGGTGCGGCCGAACTCGGGGCCCGCCGGGGCGGAGGACGGCGCGGTGTCGGGGAGCTGGCATGTTGGAGCGGGGGCGGCTGAGCCGCGGCGGCACGGCGCTGGGTCGTGTTCGAGGGCGCGTGCCGGAGGCGTGATATCGCGCGGCGTAGCCGTATGTCGGGGAGGTGGAGGTGAATCGGGCGTGGGTGAGGACTTCTCGATTCCACCGAGAAGAAACTGCGTGAGGGATCTCGGCCCACCGAGATGGGACCCTTGGTCCTGCCGAGATAATTTTGTTCCGGCCTGACAAAGTCCCATGGACAATTGTACGAGCCCATCTGCATTAGCCAACCCGACACCAATTTTAACTCAGCCTGGCTGGTATTTGTGTCAGTCAGAATAAAGTTAAATTCGGCCCAGGAAATCCTTTCCTCCCTTTTCCAAAGCGTCTCCTTATTTAAGTTCACTTTTACCTTTAGCACCAACACAGTAACCTCATAACTTTGGGGTAAGGGGGATTATACCCGGCACTAGTCCCCGAGGCTGCGGGGGACTCAAAGAGTCGCGTGCAGACTTAGAAAAATAAGAACACCACCGTCTTCACATATTCTGCCTTGTACCTGCAAAAATATGATCATATGCCGGTTCTTTAGCCACTCTGGGCGTTTTACCGACATAGACGTCTTTGGCCACAGCCGGTCTGACATAAACATACCTTACATGCCGGCTTTTAGCCACTCTAGGCGTATACCGACAGGGACATCCCATGTGCCGGCCTTTAGCCACTCTGGGCGTATTCCGACACAAAGTCTCATGTGCTGGTTTTTAGTCACTCTGGGCGTCTACCGACATAGACGCCTCCAACCTCTGCTGATTTGACATAAGTGTATCTCGGGTGTCTCGATATCTCGGCCACTCTGGGCAAATCCCACATATCTCGGTATCTCGGCCACTATGGGAAAATCACACATGTCTCGGTACCTCGGCTACTCTAGGCAAATCACACATATCTCGGTATCTCGGCCACTCTGGGCATACCACACATGTCTCGGTATCTCGGCCACTCTGGGCATACCACTGTTTCGTTTAACAAACCAACATAAACGGTGATGGGGGATACAGGATGATGCCATGATATGTTGGCGAACCGAAATAAACGGCAATTTGGGATATGGAATGATGTCGTGATACAGTGGCAAACCGAAATAAACAGCGATTTGAAGATATGGAACAGTGTCGGGATATTGTGGCGAACCAAAATAAACGGCGATTTGGAGATATGGACTAATGTCGCGATACAGTGGCAAAAGCTTGGTATGATGTCATTTATAACCCGGCAAGCCGATACCAAAGATTATCGGGATACAATTTGAGACAATAACAAACATAAGATGGATCCGAGATAACCAATATATCCATGACCTTTGATATGAATATTCTTTCGGTAAAACCGATATCACCTTTCAATGTTTGTTCAGACATATATATATATATATATATATATTTAACAAAAACAATAATTCTATTTACCAGATCAAACCAAGTCAAGTACAAGATAGAAAGTAACTCTAGCAGCAAAACTACACAATAGGATGCGGTCTCGGTTTCGACCATGTCCACGAGTTACTCTAGAGATCTAACAGAAAGAACGGAATGCACCCACTAGCGGGCCAGTCCCCAGGTCAAGACATCTTGGCCCCAGGGAAAACACAGGTAACATATGTCGAATTACTTTTTAGACCGAGTGCTCGAGTTTACTTCGTGTTTACCATATTTAGTGATTTCTACTCTTGTCTACCATATTGGTGTTCAACAGTCGAGTCACAAAATCATAACCATAGCATACACTACTTGTCAACTTTTGAGGTAAGACTTAAAGTTATCCGACGTACAGAAAACATAATGAAGGAACATGGTTAACAAAACAACATATGCCAAATTGCTTTTTAGACCGAACCCCGAGTCTGTTTTCATGTTCACTACATTCCACAATCTCTGCTCTTGACTACCATTTATACGTTCGTCAGTTGAGTCACAAGATTATATCTGATAGCATACACTACTTCAACTTTGAAACAAGGTTAAAAGCTCATTTGGCATATAAGCAACATAGATACCAGCATACATGCATAAAAACAGGGCAGTCCCCGAGTTTCAACTCAAAGTGCCGACATATAGATAACTCGAAAAAGAAATAAAACGATTCCCAAGTTACTCTACCAATCTAGAGAACAAGCACGACTGACCGGTGAGCCAGTCCCTGTGTCAAGACATTTTACCCACGGGGAAAACATACAAACAACATAACATGGCAGTCCCCGGGTTACGACACTTCGTAACCGGGGTAAACAATCAAGCAAAATACGATGGGGCAGTCCCCGAGTTCATTTTTATCACTTAGCATGCAACACAAATATAATGTAAGTACTTACATTGAATTCTCGGCGCGGGTGTATGTCGTTATAACATTTGTGATGTCGAAGCGGTGGTCGACACAGGTATCTCAACATGTCTGACCGAAAACATGCATCAGGACGCCGTCCCACCGCCGCAACAATCTCACCCCAATCGAGACCCACAAACATCCTGACTCGCCCGAGATGTCGGCCGTCGTCGGCATGAATATCTCCGCCCGTCTGAAGGTCGCCATACCGACATACGAGGCCATCCGTTACGTGCAGTCTCTATTTCCTTTTCTTTTTCTAGCTGGACCCAATCAGCCGACACAGGCCACATGTCGGGTTGACCACTCCCACCACATTTTTTCCTTTCTCTTATTTCTCTCCCTTGACTGATCCGTCCGACCTCTTCACTTATTTTTTTATTTTTCCACCGCCGCAACAATCTCACCCCAATCGAGACCCACAAACATCCTGACTCGCCCGAGATGTCGGCCGTCGTCGGTCTGAAGGTCGCATACCGACATACGAGGCCATCCGTTACGTGCAGTCTCTATTTCCTTTTCTTTTTCTAGCTGGACCAAATCAGCCGACACAGGCCACATGTCGAGTTTTTTTTAAATAATACGTTTTTGTGCGAAATTGCAAAAATTGCGCGCGCGTATCAATTATTGCAGATCTAGCATCCCGTCGGCACGGGTAATGCCGATCGGCATGGCACATGCCGAAAGGTCCCGGTCGGCGGGACCCGCACCGACGGCTGCATGCGCAGACGCGCGTCAGGTCGGGCCCGCCACTTTTCGACACGGCTGATGCCGACGGCACATATCGGTGCGGCCCATGCCGATCTGGGGCAGGATAAGTGTCGCGCGTCGGCCGGCCTCCTTTCTTCCTCCTCGCGTCGGCCGGCTTCCTCCTCTCATTTCTTCCTCTCCCCCCACAAATACACTGCCAGATCTTGCCCAAAAATTAAGTTTGATTAGGTTAGATTGTTAGGAAAGGAGAGAGCAGGTGTAGGGCTTGAAGGATCTGTTCATGGAGTAGATATTCGTGGATTCGTTTTGAGAAGAAGAGGTGGAGTATTGGAAGCAATGGAGGCCAAAAAGGGTGGATGACAGTGGTGGGAGCTCGTGTTGGGGGAGGAGGTGTGGTGGTGGAGCAGTGGTGGCGGTAGATTGAGGCCGGGAACGGATAAATCGGGATTTTCACGCATCAAGGGTAAACCCTAAGTAATCACTAGATGAATCTTGTTTAGTATTATGTATGAGTTAGTTGTAAAAAAATTGTGTCGGTGGATCTGATAGTTGTAATGTACAAATAGATTGTCGGTGGATGTATGTTATGTTGTCGGTGGATGTCGGAAAAAGAACGTTAGAAGTAGTTTAGATTTATGTTAAACGGATGCGTTAATTTTGTCGGTGGATATATACCGGATGGATGCGTTAATATAGTTGTATAAATAATTTTGTCGGATGGATACGTTAAAAAGTTGTTATATAAATTACTTTGTCCGATGGATGCGTCAGTCGGTGGAGGGTGGTTTTTGTGGCGGTCGATATTTATGGGTGTATGTCGGTTCTTTGTTATTATTTGAGGACTATTAGTAATATTGGTAATATTTTCGGTGGTCGCAATATTTTGTAGCGTATTATTTGACGGAATTAATTTTTTTAGGTAATGGAAGTCGTTGATTTTGTTGTGCACTTCGGCGCAGGTAATGTCCGTGTTACGGAGACTGGGGTTGATCTTAGTGAATTTAACAATATGGTGATGCAGTTGCCAGACCCAGAGAGAGCTAGAATAGCAGCAGTGCAGGAGTTTTTCACTGGAAATTTTGGGTATAATCCTAATATGTTTACGGTTAAGATTCAATCAGTGTGGTCCAAATCCCGTACAAATATTTTTCGGGAGTTGTTACCGCTGGATCGAACTGGTCAGTGGACAGCTTGGATAGCATCATGCAAACGTCGAGGCACCAAACCAGAAATCCTACTGATATTTTATCCGAAGCAGAACAATTTAGAACAAGGAGGCGGAGATTTTCAGCATGGAGAGAGCAGTGATGCTACTCATTCAGAAAATGTGGACATTCCTGAACAGTATGAGCCATCACTCAGTGTTGAGTCGGAAGAGCCTCCGCCACTTGGAGAGGCTGATGCGGATGAGTACGGAGGTACTATGCAAGAAGAGATGTTGGCTGAAGATGAGGATGGTGTTGCAGAAGATCTTGATTCAGGTGATGAAGATGTTGGCAATGAGGATGAGGTAGATAATGATGAAGAAGATAATGTTGGAGATGTGCCGCTTCCTGAGTCCTGGAATGTCGACACTTTGCCGATTCCTCACTCGTGGGATCTCGACAAGTCGAATATGACAGCTGTGGATGATGGATATCATCCGGCATTGGAGTACCGAAGGAAAAATGTAAGAATCGGAGTCCAGTATAACACAAAGCAAGAGTTGAGGGAAGCCGTGATTGAGTGGGCATTGTCCACGCAAAGGGTTTTCCGTACTGAGGTGTCAAATACTCGATATTTGACTATGAGCTGCATTAATATTGACTGTCCAGCAAGGGTGCATGCTCACGTACCGAAGTACGACGTGCTTTGGGTGGTTTCAGATGTCGTACCACACACATGTGAGATCTCTAGTACGGTGCCGAACCATCCAAACCTGTCTTCAACTCTCATTGCACGACTCTTGTTCAGTGAGATAGTGCGGAAGAAAGACATGACCGCGAGAAGCATTCAGTTGGCAGTTAAGAGTAGATGGAAAACAAAAATTCTTTATGGGAAGGCTTGGAGAGCGAAGCAGAAGGCTCTAGAAATGAGATTCGGGACATTTTATGATGCTTATGATAATGCTGTCAAAATGGTTTCCACGTTGAGAGAGCGAAATGCTGGTACAGAGGCAACCGTCCAACTAGTAAAAATTCCTGGGTATCCTCAGTTGGCTGTGTTTGGCAGGGTGTTCTTCTCATTCGCCATATGCATTGAAGCTTTTAAGTATTGCCGGCCAGTGTTGTGCATCGATGGCACATTTCTGACGGGCAAGTACAAGGGTGTTATACTTACCGCAATAGGTGTGGACGGCAACGGACAAATCGTTCCTGTTGCATTTGCCTTTGTTGAGAGTGAGAATTATGATAGCTGGTTATGGTTTCTGAGGCTGTTGAAAAGCGGTGTTGTGAAGGATAGGCCAAATGTATGTATTCTTCATGACAGGCATGCAGGTCTGTTGAAGGCAATCAGGTCACTAGAGCAGCCCGCCGATGATGAACAAACTCCGTGGAATGATGTGCAGAGTCGATGGTGCATGAGACATCTGGGTGCTAATTTTTATTCTTGCTTCAAGAGTAAACGTCTTATGAATCTGTTTAAAAGACTTTGCAATGTGAATCAGCAACGGAAGTATGAATTTTTATGGGAGAGGCTCACCGAATTCACGCAGAACCAAGTGAAAGAAAGAAGAGCTGCACAGGCGACGGCAGTTGCTGCTCAGGTGGCGGCGGCACAAGCGGCAGTAGCCGAAGATTCAGAACCAGTAGGGTTGTGTGATTTGCCTGGAATTGATCCACCTGGAACAAAGAGGAAGAAAGGAGCACGCATCCGGAATTTTGAAGAATGGATAGAGAAAGAACCGCCAGTGAAATGGTCTTTGTTGCACGATGCACATGGAGCGAGATATGGCATCATGACAACCAACCTTGCGGAGATATATAATTTTGTCCTTCGAGGTAACCGTGGTCTGCCACTTACAGCTCTGGTCGAGGGGATTATGCATGGAACAATGAATTATTTCAGAGATAGACGTGTCGAAGCCGTGAATCATTGTCAGTGGTACCCTGGCACACCTTACTGTCGCAAGATAAGAACATACATGGAGAAGAAGACACAGAAGGCTCGGTTCCACAACGTGGTTCGAGTAGGTAATGAAGAAGCTAGGTATGAGGTGCGCCTGCCGACAGACAGATTTGGTGATAGCGTTCAGAGAACCCATGAGGTGTTCATTACTGACGGATATCCGCCAACTTGTGAGTGCACATGCAACAAACCCAGACTTCTTCACCTTCCATGCTCTCATGTGTTAGCAGTTTGTGGTCAGTTGGGCTTGCATGCAGCCACATTCGTGTCACCATATTACATGAAGGACGCACTGGTTCAAACATGGACCAGGGAAATGAGAGGTTTCCGACTCGAAGGTAACTTCAACACGGTTGAAGAGGCTAATAGAGAAATCATTCCTCATCCAGCAAACATGCGGACTAGTAGAGGACGACGTCAGACACGGCGCATCCGGAATGATATGGATGAGTCTGAAGCAGGTGGTTCCACTCGTCAGTGCCTCCTATGCAATATGTTCGGCCACAAAGAGAAACATTGTACGAAATTCCCCCAAGGAGGCGCAACGGTACGTGGCCGAGGCACCCGAGGAGGAAGGGGAAGAGCAAATCGTGGCTAGTATTGTGTTTTCAATCGTATTTGTAATAATTAAGTACAATGGGACGATGTTGTTTGTTGTAGGGTATCTGTTTTAATTCGTATTTGTAATAATTATGTACAATGGGATGATGTTGTTTGTTGAATGGTATCTGTTTTAATTCGTACAATTGTTTAAAGTGGTATTTCTACTAGTATGTTCATGTTGTATAACTTTGCAGATGGCGGGCCGTGCTTTGCTTAGTGCCGATGTTGATTCAAAGCATCGTGCTAAGATATGGGAGTCAGGTGGGCAGCCACATCTTCTGCGTACTCGGACACCATCGATTAACTGGGAGTTGCATCCTGATTGGATTGATCGGTACGTTGGACGTAATAATTTTATATATTGTTTACACTGTCAACGGTTTTATTAACGGACTTCTAACAAAGTTCTTTTAAGTATTTGCAGGTTGACTTGGGCAGGTCTATTACCGCTTGCACGTCTAGTTGAGAGCATCCCCGCAGGATGGGTTCAGCTTCATCCCGATGAGGTACACGGCGAGCCGAGGCAGATGCACCAGGTTGGCACTACCAAGATCACGATGGACAGGTCACTGCTTAGCTGCTTAGTGGACCGTTGGAGGCCGGAGACCCACACTTTTCACTTCCCGTGGGGGGAGATGGCACCGACTCTTCAGGATGTGTCATATTTGTTGGGACTCCCTTTGGCTGGCGCAGTGCTTGGACCTGCAGATCCTCCGCCCGATTGGCATGAGGCCATGCAGGCACGCTTCGCGGGCCTGCATCCTAGGAACCCCATTTTGCCTGAGCACAAGCATGGTGTACAGCTGAAGTGGCTTAACAAGTGGCAGGTAAATGTTAATTATGTAGCGAGTTTACTTTCTCCGTGTATACTCCATGACTAACTTATTTAGTTTGCGGTTTCTAGGTACGGGCATACGGCATCCCGGTGGAGCACCTGACTCAGGAGGAGGTTACGCGGAGCCTCGAGGCGTACGTCATCTGGCTACTTGGCAAGGTGATGTTCACTGAGACTCATCAAGACACTATTACTGCTCGTTGGGTACCTATAGCACTAGAGATTGCGGCGGCACAGAACCAAGAAGACATAGAGCAGCGGAGTTGGGGGTATGCACTATTAGCTGCTACATACAGGGCTCTATGCACCGTGTGCACGAAGAACTCGGATAGCTCTTCGATACTAGGATGTCCTCTATTTCTGCAGCTCTAGTCTTGGGAGAGGTTCCCTGTCGGTAGACCCGACGTGGACGTGACCAGGCCCTGGGACTACAGACTGATAGATCACAACGCAGTTGATCTTCCCACATTTGGTAGTATGTGGGCATATAGAGAGGTACCCATTCGATACTCCATTACTTTGAAGTTAGGTTCTTCCAAATTTTAATGTTCAATTATTCATTAAAATTATAATTGTTTGCAGAGACGATTCCAGGGTGATCAAGCGAGAAACTGCTACGTGATGTTCACTGAGTGGTTCGATCAACTACCACATCACCAGGTTATATGGGAGCCATATCACGAGTCGCGGATGCATGCACGATACCCCGGCGGGATTTCTTCTTTGTGCACCAGAGACCGTGCATACTGGTTGACTACACGTTGGATTGTGTTCGACGTCTTGGTGGAGGAGATGTCCCAACACCGTGTTATGAGACAGTTTGGACTTCGCCAGTGGCCGGTGCCTCCTACTAGAGCTACACTTCCTCAGCACGTGCACAAGTAAGAACTACAACTTGTATTTAAAATGTGGGGTACTAGTGTTGTTCTAGTACGTACTTATGCTATGTGTGCATTTCGCGGCTGATACGTACTTATGCTACGTACTAGTGTTGTTCTAGTACGAGTGCCGACCCTGTCGACCTTCCTGCGGCTGATATCACGGCCATGTACCCAACACAGGGAATCGGGGCTCGGGGAAACACAGCGGTAAGTGGTCTAGTTTCAGTACACTACTACGCACTGTACGTACTACAGTAAAAACATATCTGACACTTTTTTTATATTTTACAGGCCGACATCACAGCAGATATTCAGGCGGACGTCGCTGCGTACTACCCCGTCGTTGGTGCCAAGCACCAGTCGTGGTTCAAGCGTCTACAGGACAAGCTACGACGTGCTTATGGTGTGCTCACATGCACCGATGCTGGGGACGTTGTTCCACGCCATGCACCCCCGCGTCCCCCACGGCACTCCTCGGCACGGCTGTTAGGTGCCGCACAGGTATCACCACCCCGTGACACCACTCAGGCATACGCGCCTTCGCCACCGATGCCCACTCAGCAGACACCACCTCCGGAGACAGCCCAGCCAGACGACGAGCATGACGATGCGCCGTTGCAAGGCCGCGGAATGCGGCAACACCAGGCTCCCACGCGTTTGTCACCTTCCGGCCCTCGGCAAAGGAGGACGCGATACCGTCGTCAGGTCGACGAGGACTGATTCTTTTACGTATCAGAGACATATGTTCGCTCTTTTCCATGTACCGTAAGACCTATGTATGAGACATATGTATGCTACTTCTTTCCCTTGAGGCGCGAAACGGTACAACTACTAATTAATCGATAAGATAAAACAAACCTCGATTACATACCGATCACACCACACAACAATAGGAAATGAAGGTACAACTACTAATTAATCGATACTCAAAGAAAGATACAACATAACTCAAATTTAGATTCTACCTATCTCCCATCAATGCAGCCTGCACCATCCGCAGATTTAGCACCCTTTCCCTTTGACGATGATTCAGCCTTCTTTCCCGCACCCTTGCTCGATGTTTTTGCCTTCTTCTCCTTTCCCTTACGCAGTGCTTCAGCCCCCCTTTCCTTTGACGGCGACATGAAATCGTCGTCATCATCGCTGGAGTATACCCAGAGAAAGGAACGACCGTACCTCTCACGTATGTCTTGAGTTCGATGAATCGGCTCATTGGTAACATGCCTATCGAACTTATCCGCAAGCCTCAAGACTTCAGCACGGATTTCTTTTGTGGTCCTATACGGAAACCCATCTCGGCATAGCCTCGCCCCTAGCAAAGCGAGATGTCTCTCACTACCAACAATTTCTTCAAGTGGAACTTCCCTACCATCTACCTTCAAATAGGTGATAATCTTAGCTAGATGCTCGGATGCGGCTATATGAAAGCCGGACACACACTTCTCACAAGGTACAATACACAGCATGCTGGCGCTCTTTGAGAGTACCCCGCTTAGCATAGAGTGGTTTTTATAGGACATTTGAGGTGAAAACGGTCACGAGAAATGGTGGCGGGCGGGAGGAACGGGCGGGAAACGGTGGCGGGAGAATTCTCGCGGGAAACGGTGGCGGGAGAATTTGGGCGGGAAACAGTCGCGGGAGATTTCTCGTGGGAAACGGTGGCGGGATGGCCGGAAACGGTGGTGGGAACAAATTCTGTAAGAAACCTTGCCCTCCACCTCTCTGAGCACATTTCGGCACGGCCCATGCCGATTGGCACGGCTAGTGCCGAAATGTGTTGGCGCACGAGAACTCACGCAAAGACATGCATCCGTCGGCATGGCTACTGCCGACCAAGATTTTTCGGCACGCGCCCGACCACGCCCTATTTTTGATATTTTCGGATTCCGCGCGCTAGATTCCAAATTTGTAATAAAAATTCGTCTTATTTAAAAAAAAACTCGCCACATGTCGGGTTGACCACTCCCACCACATTTTTTCCTTTCTCTTAGGGCACGTCCAACGCTACAACGTGGACCGCTGCCCAGCCATCCATGTAGGTTCGGATGGTCCCGATTAACAAAAGGTGTAGCTTGCAGAATTAAACGGGATCTTGCAGAGGAGTCCGCCTCCTCACTGACAGAAGAGAGCAAAAGCGAGGTCACCTCGCAGTGGCCGGTGACGTGCAAGAGCTAGCCCGTGGATGAGGAGAAGAAAAAGGTGGAGAGAGATGACGTACCTAGGCCACACTGGCTGATTGCTGCGCTGGGTTGGTGCGGTGTTGACCTACTGCTTCACATGTTTTTATCTACATGGATTCATGAAGCAGTGGTATACCAACGCCCCCACTGCTCGTGCCCTTATTTCTCTCCCCTGACTGATCCGTCCGACCTCTTCACTTATTTTTTCTTTTTCTTCTCTCTCTTCTCGACGGGCACGATTTCCTTTTTCTTTTCCTTTTCTTTTCCCCACCCGTCCAGTCGGATCGACCTTCTTTTTCCCGCAGTGGTCAACCTCCAGGCCAAGCCGCCGGGACTCCGGGCTGCAACCCGGCAGACGGCAAGCTGGAGCCAGGGACGGCAAGCCGTGAACGAGCGCAGCCGCGGGCGGGGCGCAGCGGATGGCGAGGCGTGACACAGCTGGCGGGCTGCCAGGCAGGGCGTGGATGGAAGCGCATCTCGCACGGGGCCGGGTGACGAAGATCTAGTGCCAGGCACGCAGGGGCGCAGCTTGCCGCAGGCGACGAGGAAGGAGGTGCGGGCGCAAGTAGAGGTCATTGGTGTGGGCGCTGAGGCGTGAGGCGCGGCTGCGTGGAGCTGGATGCGCGCGGGAGGTCGGGTGCAGCCGGCGCTGAACTTCGGTATCGACGCCGGCGACTGGTAGCGCGAGTCGTAGCCGTCCGCCGGGACCTGGCGCGCGACGCACTGGAGCCGGCCAGCTGCTAGCGCGGACGAAGCGGAGTTGTGCGGGCAGGGCGAAGCGAGCTGCGACCCGGTCGACCATGAGGGGCTGGCTCAGGGCGCGGCCAACAAGCTGTGACTTGGGCGCGCTGAGTCGGGGCACGGACGCGGAGAGGCTGTCGCAGGGGGGCCACGCTGGCAGGCGGCGCGCTGCGCGTGGTCGCGCGCGGTTCGCGAGGAGGTCTCGGGTTGTCGACGAAGGTGCGGACGGCCGGTGCGAGCTGGCGAGTGGTGGTGCAGGGCGAAGCAAGGTCGCACGGACGGGTTCCGGCGCGGAGTAGCTTGAGGACGAAGGCGACGTGGAGGAGCTTGAGGACGAGGGCAGAGCCGGTGGCGACCTCGATCTTCTGGGCCTCGCGTGAGACGGAGCACGCGCCGCCTCAGCCTCGACGATGAATAGCTTGGCCAAGCCGTCCCGTGAGTCCCGTCCGAATTTGCTCCAGCAAGCATCACTGTCAGTCCAACGGTGGGCGAAAAATGTCGTGGTGACTACATGGCATATGTCACGGGATGGTTAATCTTGGGGACCGATGGACGATAGAGGATTCGGGGAGGGATAGAGGGATAGCGTGAAGTGATCGCACACGAAAAACACATGAACACCGCGATTTACCCTGCTTCGGGGCTCTCGTTAGGAGATAAAACCCCTACTACAACATCTAGCATATCGGTGTATTTTTCCTCTGTATATGTGTGGTACAAACTCGTACATAAGCTGAGCAAAGGATGCCTCTAAGAGGACATAGGGAGGAAATGGCAAAGGGGGAAATGGAGCTACCGTCGCCCGTGGTCATGTGTCCTGAAGCCTTCCCCCTGGTGCTCCTTATATAGAGGGAGCCTAGGGGACAAGAGATGGCCCACCGTGCACTATTCATAACATGACTATTGGGGTCTTGTCACACTATTCACTGTGTCATGGGCATGGGCTTGTCCCATCTTGTCCGTCCTTTGCACTGCATCATGGGGATGGGCATGTCTAGTCTTGTACATGTCCTTGGTTTTGTTCTGTAGTATTTGGCGTGGTATCTTCTCCGCATAACCCGACATGGATATGCCGGATATCTCCGCGACTTCTCGTCCGGGCAACCCGGCATGGATATGCCGGATAGCACTCTTCTCCCGAGACCCGACATGGTAATGCCGGATTACTCCTCACGGACTGATTTCCCTACACATAAGAAGAACACAGTGCATACCGACATAGGCATGTCGGGTAAAATATGTCGGTCAGTCGGTTAGTGTATGCCGGGTTGTACCAATATCATATCCCGGTCCTTTCCAACTCGTGCATATGTCGGTCAGCAAGTATGTCGGTCCAGCGTTGGACGTAGCTTTTACCACATCTTTCCCCGACCCGGGGGTAGCCCTCCGACAAGGGTTTCTTTCGAAAGTGCCGCGTGAGTTTAAAACAACAAAGACCTTTGTATGAGGTGGCATGCGTGGGGCTAGCCCATTCCACCAGCGCACTATCTTGTTGGGTTTTGCGGTTCTGCCAGAACGATTCCCGTACATAGACACCGTGCCTCTGGAGGAAAGCACCAAGGGCCTTGATGAGGCGACATGTGTGGGAGCTGGCCCATCCACCAGTACTCAGCCTTGTTGGGTTTTGCAGCGCTGTTGCTGTTGGGCGGACTCTGGCCCAAGCAGCCACCGTGCCTAGCCCCCGCTTGATACGTCTCCAACGTATGCATAATTTCTTGTGTTTCATGCTATGTTATATCATGTTATTACATATTTATATGCATTTTATATAGTTTTATGCATTTTCTGCAACTAACCTACTAACAAGATGCCACAGTGTCAGTTCTCTTTTTTCTGCTGTTTTTGGTTTCAGAAAAGCTCTTAAGGAAATATCCGCCAAATTAGAAACGAGTCAACCAGGAATTATTTTTGGAATATATGCGTACAGGAAAACCGAAGACGAGACGAAGTGGGGCCACGAGGCCGCCACATCGCCTCGTGGCGCGGGCCCCATGCCTGCCGCGCCGGGAGGTGGTGTGGCGCCCTCGGGCCCACCGACCTAGGTCTTTTGCCCATATAAACCCCCCCTAACCTAAAAAAAGAGCACGGTTGAACACTTTTTCCTCCACGGGTCCCGAGCCACCGCCGTCGTCAACACTAATTCGGGAGAGATCCGAACTGCTCCCAGGCACCCTGCCGGGAGGGGGAATCGTCCCCGGAGGTTTCTACGTCGCCATGACCGCCTCCAGACTGATGCGTGAGTAGTTTACCTTGGACTACGGGTCCATAGTAGTAGCTAGCTAGTTGTCTTCTCCTCTTGTGCTATCATGTTTAGATCTTGTGAGCTGCCTATCATGATCAAGATCATCTTTATATAATTCTCCATGTTGTGTTTGCTGGGATCCGATGAATATTGAGAACTAAAATTATTGCTTCATAATATATCTTGTGTGTGCTATTTAATTATCTTGCATGCTCTTCGTTACTTGTGTGTGCTTTGGCCAAGTAGATGCTTGTGAGAGAGGGTATTTATGCTCGATAGTAGGTTCATGACTATTAAATCTGGGCCAGTGACAGAAAGCTCTTAGGTTGTAGATGTGATGTTGCTACTAGGGATAAAACAGTAGTACTTTGTCTAATGATGATGTTACTTACTTTACACACAGTGCTTAAGGCGATAATCTTTTGCATGCAACTTTATACTGAAAGGGGTGCGGACGTTAACCGGAAGGTGGATTATTAGTCATAGATGCGGTTGGAACGGTCTATGTATATTGTTGTAATGCCTGAATGAATCTCACACTAGACACCATATCATGCATTGGGTTGCTTATCATTATTTTGTCAATTGCCTAGTTGTAATTTGTTTACCATGCATGGATGAATGCTATTATTATCTATGGAGAGACACCACTAGTGAACTGTGGACCCCGGTCTTTCTCATTAATCTGATAAAACCTCAACTACAAACTTGTTACTTTCTGCAAACATAAATCTTTCTTGCACACATACGTTTAATCCTTTGCCTTTGTTACAGCAAGCCGATGAGATTGACAACCTCACTGTTAAGTTGGGGTAAAGTATCTTGATTGTCTGTGTGCAGGCTCCACGTTCGCTGCTGACACTGGTATTGCATCGAGTCAACGTCGCCGCCAACAACCTCGAGTGAACATTCATCTCCTACTGGTTCGATAACCTTGGTTTCCTACTGAGGGAAACTTGTTGCTGCACTACTTCACACCTTCCACTTGGGGTCTCGCAACAACACACCCACCGTGTGCATCAAGCAATTTCTGGCGTCGTTGACGGGGTTTGGAAGATTCACTACGAGGGGAGGTTTCGCACTTCCAATCTTTTTATTTTGTTATTGTCTTGCTTAGATTATTTTTATTTCTGTCTTGTTTGCTTAATATCAAAAATACAAAAAAATTGTGACTTCCATTACTTCTTATATTTCGGTTTAGTCATGTATTTTCAGTTTTGCTGCTTTGTTTATTTCGGTTCGTCAATTATTTCTTGAATTTTGTTATTTCGGTTTGTCAATTAAATTGCTGAAATGAGTTCCGCTGAAAACACTAAGTTGTGTGACTTTACAAGCACCAACAATAATGATTTTATATGTAGACCTATAGCTCCACCTGCATCTAAAGTTGAGTTCTTTGAAATTAAACCTGCTTTATTGAACCTAGTTATGAGAAAACAATTATCTGGTGTTAGTTCTAAAGATGTTGCTGCCCATTTAAATAACTTTGTTGAATTATGTGAAATGTAAAAATATAAAGATATAGATGGTGATATCATAAAAATGAAATTATTTCCTTTCTCTTTGAGAGGAAGAGCTAAAGAATGGTTGCTTTCATTGCCTAGGAATGGTATTGATTCATGGATTAAATGCAAAGATGCTTTCATTGGAAAATACTATCCTCATGCTAAGATTATTTCTCTAAGAAGTAGCGTCATGAATTGTAAACAACTTGATAATGAACATGTTGCTCAAGCTTGGAAAAGAATGAAATCTATGATAAAGAATTGCCCAAACCATGGACTGACTGTTTGGATGATCATCCAAACCTTTTATGCAGGACTGAATTTTTCTTCAAGAAACTTATTGGATTCAGCTGCGGGAGGTACCTTTATGTCCATCACTTTGGGGGCTGCAACAAAACTCTTGTATGATATGTTGGTGAATTATTCTGAATGGCATACGACACCTCAAGGTAAGACGATAAATTATGTTGAAGAAACTTCCTCCTTGAGTGAATAGATTGATATTATTATGTCCATGCTTGCTAGTGGTAAATCCCATATTGATCCCAATAATGTTCCTTTAGCTTCTTTAGTTGCACAATAAGAGCATGTTGATGTAAACTTTATAAAAAGCAACAATTTTAACAACACTGCCTATAGGAACAACTATGGTAACAACAACTATAAGCCCTATCCTCCTAATAATGGCAACTCTTATGGTAATTATTATGGTAATTCTTATAACGACAATAGGACTACCACCTCTGAACTTGAAACCATGCTAAAAGATTTTATCACTACACAAACTTTGTTTAATAAAACTGTTGAGGAAAAGCTTGGGAAAATTGATATTCTTGCGTCTAAAGTTGATAATCTTGTCCTTGATGTTGATATTTCAAAATCTAAAGTTATGCCTACTGAAACTAAAGATAATAATCCCTTTGCTAAAATTATTTCCATCCGAATTCAAATTGATGAAAATGTTAGATTGATGGCTCACTTACGTGCTAGATGGGAAAGAGAGAGAGAGAGAGAGAGAGAATTAGAGAAAGAGGCTAATATCGTTAAAGTTTTTACTATTACTAACTCCGAAAATAATGGTGTTTCACATGTTAGTAAGCCTCCTACTATCCATGGTAATATAGTTGGTGTTGGAAATGTCTCTTCTACTTTCTCCAAAAATTTAAAATTGCCTAAAACTGCTTAAACTAGTGTTGACAAAAGTGCTGAAATTTTTAAGAACGTGAGAGAATGTGGTTCGGTTTGCTTTGATGATAATAATTTTGATTTTTAGAATTATAATATCTCTGAAGTTATTAAGTTCTTGCAAAAAATTGGCCACAAGTCCTAATGCTAGCTCTCTTAATTTGGCTTTTACTGCTCATATTACAAATGCTCTCATTAAAGCTAGGGAAGATAAATTAAAACTTGAAGTTTCTATCCATAAGAAGTTAGAAGATGGTTGGGAGCCCATCATTAAGATGAGAGTATATAAATTTGATTGCAATGCTTTGTGTGACCTTGGTGTAAATATTTCTATTATGCCTAAAAAGCTCTATGATATGTTTGATTTGTCATCATTGGAACATTGTTATTTGGATGTTTTTCTTGCTGATAATGCTTTGAAGAAACCTTTGGGGAGGATCAATGATATTCCCATTATGGTTAATAATAACCTGGTCCCCTTTGATTTTCTTGTCTTGGACATTGAATGCAATCCATCTTGCCCAATTGTGTTGGGAAGACCCTTTCTGAGAACTGTGGGTGCAATTATTGATATGAAAGAAGTTACCATCAATACCAGTTCCCACTCAAAAAAGGTATGGACCACTTCCCTAGAAAAAGAATGTAGCTACCTTTTGATTCTATTGTTCGTTCAAATTATGGTGTTGATGCTTCATCTCTTGATAATACTTGAGTTTCACTTTGTGCCTAGCTCAAAGGCGTTAAACAAAAGCGATATGAGAGACAACCCACTTTTATTTCCTGTTATTTTATTTTATTTTGCTTGTGTCAAGTACTTGTCCTACCTCTGTAGCGACTCCTTTATATCTTTATTTAATTGCAATGTTGTGTCAAGTTAATCCTCTAGTTGAAAGTTGATGCTTAAATTCAATTCATGTGCTGAAACAGATTTCTGCTGTCCACTGTAAAATTTATATCTCCCTACTGGAACGTCAGAAACATCTGTCCTTTTTGTGTATAATTTTCAGATGTATACGCAACTTTCATTAGTTTTGAGTTTTCTGATCTGAGCATGTTAAGTACCTCGAAAAAATTCATCGACTGTTCTGTTTTTGATAGATTCTGCCATTTTCTTTTGCAATGGCTCTTTTGCTATTTTGATTGGATCTTTATATCCTTTTAAGTATCAGTGGCTGTAGCTAATACCCAGTATCATTAGTAGCAATTGTGTTCCTACAGAATATTATAATTTTTTGTGCACTAACCCTCTAATTAAGTTACTCTAAGTTTGGTGTGGAGCAAGTTTTCAAGGATCAAAAGAAGATGATGATATAATGTGATCAAGAGGATAGTAACGCCAAATCTTGGGGATGCCCCGGTGGTTCACCCCAATATAATTCAAGAAGACTAAAGCGTCAAAGCTTGGGGATGCCCAAGGCATCCCCTTCTTCATCGACAAACTATCAGGTACTCTCTAGTGAAAGTATATTTTAATTCCGTCACATCTTATGTGCTTATCTTGAAGCGTCTGTTTGTTTTTATTTTATTTTTATTTTTATTCTCTGAATAAATATGGATCCTATCATTCTTTTGTGTGGGAGAGATACACGCTCCGCTTTTTCATATGAATACTTGTCTTCTTCACTTATATTCGTTGAGTATTCGTCTTTTGTTATTATTTGCTCTCTACCTCTTGTTTTTCATGCATCTCTTGCTAGAGTTGTTAGCTTTGTTATATTACTCTCTCATATCTCATTGTTTAATTACTTGGAGAGTCTATCTTTTAAATAAGTTGATTGGTGTTTGGTTGAGAACAGAACATGCTAAATGTGGTAGATGGTATAATTAAATGATACATTAATCTTGTAGATCATTAAATTATGTCACTTGAATCATTGATGTTGTTTTGAGATATTTATTTTCTTAATGGTAAACATGATGGTCTAGTAAACTGGAATGATTAAATGGTTGGTCTAGAGAAACTTGAAAACTGTGCCACACTTAAATTTGCAGTTAATTGCATAATGGTATATGACTTCTTTTTGCCTAAGGCAACTGTAATTGCTTTATGATATACGCTACGGTAGGGTCCCCATTAGTGTCTTGTTCACTGGCCGCATCACCCCTAGGAGTAATTTTCATTATGCCTTGTATGATCATATTTTTAATTGGAACCTTTTTACTTGTGAGTTCTAAAACTGCGGTTTTCATTGCACTTCCACCACCATATTGCTAGCCTCTTCGGTACTTTGCTTTACCCTTTCTCACATTAAGAGTTGGTGCATTTTTCGCGGGTACATCCAAACTCGTGGGAGATCTTCATCTTGTTCTCCTACACATAAGCCAAACATCTTCCTCAAAACATCCACCATACATGCCTACGACAACATTTCCATATATGTTCCGATATATATTGCCATGCAACATCCATCTTACATTACATGACTTGTTGTCATTCATTACTTATTTATTACTTTGCGTTTTTCTATTAAGCTGATGTGTGGTTTTACCCATGTTACGCTAGAGCACTACATAACCTGCTACACTGGCAGAGGCACCGTTGTCATGTGTATTCTTATGGCACATTCATATTAATTACTTATATCATCGGTATGTTGTTTTATCATCATTAGTGTGTTGTCATACATCATGTATCATATTAGGATGCTTGCCCCTAATAGTGAAAAGAGCCATGGAGGCCATCGAAAAGAGAAACAGAAAAAGGAAAAAAAGAGAAAAGGAGAAAAAAGAAAAGAAAAAAGGAGGTAGCATTACTATTCTTTATCACACACTTGTGCTTATGTTACACCACCATATCATTTATAGTCATCACTTGTGCTCATGTTATAGCACCATATCATTTGTGATCATTATTTGTGCTCATGCTTAGCACCTTTACTCCATATGAGAGAGTTTTCATGTCTTAGTTCCATAACTATGTGGGGAACTTTACACTATAGAACTTGGCTTGTACATTCCAATGATGAGCCTCCTCAAAAGTGCTCTAGGTCTTCGTGAGCAAGCAAGTTGGATGCACCCCCACTAGTTCCATTGGAGAGCTTTCATATACCTATAGCTCCATGTGCATCTGTTGTATGGCAATCACTACTCCTTGCATAGCTTCGATTGTATGACTTTCTCTTGTCTAATGATCATCTACAACTTTGTGAGCCTTTCTTCCGTTGGCCTTCCAAATCTCCGTTAACATTCTCTTAGCCATAACATCATGGTGCCAGTAACCAACGTTGAACGCTTGCTTGTTTCTTTTGAACAAATAATATATTGATCTTCTACGTGCAGATTGCTATTACTTGACTTGATCCTTTCATAAAGTTGTCATGTTTGTTGGAAGCATTAGATGATTATATTGTTGTGCTTGAAGCTTAAATCACTCTAATATCTACTTTGCACGGTTAATTGCTATCTAGTACTATATCATTGAAAGCTTTGCTTGCTTCACCTACTTGTTTATTCATAACTCGTTTGATATCAATATAAACTAAAGCCCTTATTCATTTGATCTCAGTTTATATGCCTTACATTATTTCATGATCAAGATTATGTTTAAGCATGTCACTTCAGAAATTATTCTTCTTTTATCGTTCTTGCCTACTCGGGACGAGTAGAACTAAGCTTGGGGATGTTGATACGTCTCCAACGTATCCATAATTCCTTGTGTTCCATGCTATCTTATATCATGTTATTACATGTTTTATATGCATTTTATATAATTTTATGCATTTTATGGGACTTACCTATTAACAAGATGCCACAGTGCCAGTTCCCTGTTTTTTGCTGTTTTTGGTTTCAGAAAAGCTCTTCAGGAAATATTCGCCAAATTGGAAACGAGTCAACAAGGAATTATTTTTGGAATATATGCGTCCAGGAAAACCGAAGACGGGACGAAGTGGGGCCACGAGGCCGCCACATCGCCTCGTGGCGTGGGCCCCATACCTTCCGTGTCGAGAGGTGGTGTGGCACCCTCGGGCGCCCACCGACCTAGGTCTTTCGCCCATATAACCCCCCCCCCCCCTGACCTAAAATCAGAGCACGTTTGAACACTTTTTCCTCCACGGGTACCGAGCCGCCGCCGTCGTCAACCCTAATTCGGGAGAGATCAGAACGGCTCCCTGGTACCCTGCCGGGAGGGGGAATCGTCCCCAGAGGCTTCTATGTCGCCATGACCGCCTCCGGACTGATGCGTGAGTAGTCTACCTTGGACTACGGGTTCATGGCAGTAGCTAGATGGTTGTCTTCTCCTCTTGTGCTATCATGTTTAGATCTTGTGAGCTGCCTATCATGATCAAGATCATCTTTATGTAATTCTCCATGTTGTGTTTGCTGGGATCCGATGAATATTGAGTACTAAAGTTATTGCTTCATAATATATCATGTGTGTGCTATTTAATGATCTTGCATGCTCTCCGTTACTTGTGTGTGCTTTTGCCAAGTATATGCTTGTACTCCAATAGGGGTATTTATGCTCGATAGTAGGTTCATGTCTCTATTAAATTTGGGGCAGTGATAGAAAGCTCTAAGATTGTAGATGTGCTGGTGCGAACGCTAACCGGAAGGTGGATTATTAGTCATAGATGCGGTTGGAACATTCTATGTATATTGTTGTAATGCCCTAACGAATCTCACACTTGACACCATATCATTAGTATATGCATTGGGTTGCTCATGATTATTCAGTCAATTGCCTAGTTGTAATTTGTGTACCACGCACGGATGAACGTTATTATTATTTATGGAGAGACACCACTAGTGAACTGTGGACCCCGGTCCTTCTCATTAATCTGGTAAAACTACAACTGCAAACCTGTTACTTTCTACAAACATAAATCTTTCTTGCATACATACGTTTAATCCTTTGTTACAGCAAGCCCGTGAGATTGACAACCTCACTGTTAAGTTGGGGCAAAGTATCTTGATTGTTTGTGTGCAGGCTCCACGTTCGCTGCTGACGCTAGTACTGCGACGTGGCAACGTCGCCGCCAACAACCTCGAGTGAACATTCATCTTCTACTGGTTCGATAACATTGGTTTCATACTGAGGGAAACTTGTTGTTGCACTACTTCACACCTTCCACTTGGGGTCTCCCAACAAAACACCCACCGTGTGCATCACCGCTCACGTGGTATTTCGGAGAAACATCAAAAACCAGGAAGTCAGAAAATGCCTACCGAGGGGTCTACGACATAGTGCTGAAAAATATATAGTTCGTTACATGGTGTCTTCGTGTCGGGGCACGCAGACTTATAGGTGCTGAGTCCATGTGGTGCCTCCTTCTCCAAAAAAAAGGTCGGGGGCGCAGTCGTGACACCGCGGCGGGTTGGTTGGCCTCAAGCGTAGAACTTGCGGAGGTGCTCGGTGTTCGACAGGTTCGCCACGACGACTCCCTCAATCATCTCCAGCCCGATAGTGCCCAGGCGGGCTATGCGCGAGATCTTGAATGGTCCTTCCCACATTGGCGAAAGCTTGTGGAGGCCCTCCCTGGACTGGACCCTACGTAAAACAAGATCGTCTACCTCGAGAGTTCGACGTCGTATGTGTCGGTTGTGGTACCATAGCAGGGCCTGCTGGTAGCATGCTTCCCGAAGGATGACGTGGTGCTGGGCTTCTTCTAGGAGGAGCAGGTCCTGCTGTCTTAGCTCGTCTTGGTGAGCCTCCTTGAAGGCCAGCACTTGGGGCGATCCGTGCTTGAGCTCGGCATGCAACACTGCTTCTGCGTCGTAGACCAGGGAGAAGGGTGTCTGACCGGTGGGCTTGGTGGGGGTGGTACAGACGGACTAGAGTACTTCTGGCAGGTCGACGATCCAGTTCTTACCGCAGGCCTTCAACTTCCTCTTAAAACTCTGGGTCTTGAGCCCCTTTAGAACCTCCGCGTTAGCCCGTTCAGCCTGGCCATTGCTGCGCCGGTGCGCCACCGAGGCGTAGCATATCTTGATGCCGAGATCA
Organism: Poa annua; assembly: GCA_026929855.1. Taxonomy (NCBI): domain Eukaryota; kingdom Viridiplantae; phylum Streptophyta; class Magnoliopsida; order Poales; family Poaceae; genus Poa; species Poa annua. The sequence continues at coordinate 49,185,940 of CM049430.1, forward strand.
GCGAAGTACGACTTGAAGAGTCCGCAGGTGGACTGTGAGCCGTTGTCCGTGATGATGCGGTTGGGGACCCCGAAACGACACACAATCCCTCTGATGAACTTGACAGCGGACCTTGCGGGTATGGTCCCCACTGCTTCGACCTCAGCCCACTTTGAGAACTTGTCCATAGCCACGAAGAGGTAGCGGTAGCCGGCTTGAGCTCTGGGAATGGTCCCAAGATGTCCAACCCCCATACTCCAAAGGGCCACGACAGTGGAATGTTCTGCAACTCCTGTGATGGCTGGTGGATTTGCTTAGCATGGAATAGGCACGCCTCGCACTCCCTTACGAGGTTTGTCGCGTCAGTCCGTAGGCCAGAAGAAACCGCGTCAAAACGTCTTGGCTATGAGAGTGCAGGAAGAGGAGTGGTGTCCGTAGTCCCCGTTGTGGATGTCCTTGAGTAAATCCCGACCTTAGCTAAGGGCGATGCACTTGAGGGCCACCTCGTTGGGGCGTCGCCTGTACATCGAGTCGTCCTTGAGAGGCGGAACAGCTTGGCCTGGCTTGCCACACGCTCGGCCTCTTCCTCTGCTATGGGCAAGCTCCCTTCCTTGAGATAGAGCCTTAACTCTGCTATGTGGTCGCTCATCTGGTGCTCTGCTACCAGTACCTGGCATTCTCCTGAGGGTGTGCCGCAGCTCGGGGCTCCTGTGGATGGGGGCGGAGGTAACTCGACAGGCCTCGGGATGTTTTCATTGGGAGGAGTTGCTGAGGGCGCGAAGAGGCTCTCCTCGAACACTCCAGGATCTTGGAGTTCTCTCCTTGACGCACGCCAAGCGATGTTGTCGGCCTCGGCGTTTTTCCCGCGGGGGATATCCGTGAGCTCCATTCCCAGGAAATGCTTCTCCATTTTTCGTACCTTCTCCAAGTAGGCTGACATATGAGCGTCTTTTGCTATGTAGGTCTTGTTGGAAAAGTTGACCAGCAGCTGGGAGTCCCCCTTGATGACGATCCTTTTTATGCCAAGAGCGATGGCGGCCCGGAGCCCTACGAGGAGGCCCTCGTATTCTGCAATATTGTTGGATATCTTATCCTTTTGGGTGAACTCGAGCTGGACAGCGTAGTATAGCTTGTCGCCAGTTGGCGACGTCAGCACTACTCCAGCCCCCCCCCCCCCCCCCCCCGCGCCCTTCTTACAGAAAGCATCGTCGAACTGAGGGACCAGTACCTCTTAGCTTCCTCGCCAGGGCGGAGCTCTTCTTCTTCGCATTCCCATGTGGCGGGGGCGTCTGTCCACTCGGCTGTGAAATCGGCCAGGGCCGCTCCCTTGATGGTTCTGGTGGTGACGAACTCCAGCTCAAACGGCTGTACCTCGATTGCACATTCTACGACTCGCCCCATGGCGTTTGAATTGCGGAGTATCTGTTCAAAGGATATGAGGATACCACCGTCACCGGGTGGCCTTGGAAGTAGTGTCTCAGCTTCCGGGAGGCCATGAGAATGGTGAAGAGTAACTTCTGCTGCATGGTGTAGCGTTCCCGGGCGTCCCGCAGTACTGTGCTAACGTAGTAGACCGGGTGTTCCACCACATGCGTTTCGGTGATGTCCTTGTCGGCCGGCTCGTGAGGCTCTCGCAAACCCTCGGGGGGACGCTCCCGAGGAGGACACTCCTCGGGAGGGAGATCCTCAGGAGGGGACTCCCTTGGAACCTCCGGGGCCAGCTCGGCAGGGCGATCCGCGACCCTGGGGAGTTTTCCAGGCGGAGTCTCAAGAAGGTCCCCTTTCGCCTCTATGGGCATCTATGTGCACTTTCTCTTCTTGACGACAGGCTCCTCTCTCTCGACGACCAGAACAACGCTGGCCGTCTGTGGAGTGGCGGAGATGTACAGCTTTAACGGCTCTCTTGGACGAGGTGCCACCATGACGGGTAGACTAGCCAGGTACCTCTTGAGCTCTTCAAACGCGGGGTCCGCCTCAGGAGTCCAATCGAACGGTCTCGTCCTTTTCATGATCTTGAAGAAAGGGAGGGCCTTTTCGCCGAACTTAGAGATGAACCTGCCGAGGGCGGCCATGCACCCTGCCAACCGCTGCATACCTTGAGGCGCTTTGGGGGCTTCATTTCTTCGATGGCCCGGATTTTGTCAGGGTTGCCTCAATGCCCCGGTGAGAAACCAAGAAACCCAGCAACTTGGCGGAGGGGACACCGAAAACACACTTGCTGGAAATGAGCCTGATCTTGACCTTGCGTAGGCTCGCAAAAGTCTCCTCCAGATCAGCTATGAGTGTGTCGCTTGTGCGGGTTTTTACCACGATGTCGTCGACGTATACTTCCGCATTCTTTCCCATCTGGGGACCCAACGCTATGCACATGAGCCTCTGGAAAGTGGCTCCCGCATTCTTTAGCCCGAACGGCATGCACACGTAGCAATACACACCGCACGGGGTAAGGAAAGCGGTTTTCTCCTCGTCCTCCTTGGCCATTTTGATTTGATGGTAACTAGGGTAGGCATCGAGGAAGCATAGAAGGTCGCACCCAGCGGTGGAATCCACGATCTGGTCAATTGCGGCAATGGATATGGGTCCTTACGGCAGGCCTTGTTGAGGTCGGTGAAGTCGATGCATAAGAGCCCTCTCCGATGTGCTTCGGGACCACCACTGGGTTGGCCGTCCACTCAGGGTGTATGACTTCTCAGACTATGTTAGCCTTCCCTAGCTTCTTGACTTCTCGCACTATGAACTCTTGCTTCTCTCATGCTTGTTGTCTTGACTTTTGCTTCACGGGGCGCGCACCGGGGCACACGGCTAGATGGTGCTCGATCATCTCCCTTGGGACACCGGGCATATCCGACATGCTCGCAGCGAACATGTCGGCGTTCGCCCGGAGGAAGGCGACGAGTGCGCTTTCCTATTTGGGAGCAAGGCCTCCGCCTATGATGGCGGTAGCCCCGTGCCTTTGGGCCCAGTGCCACCTTCATGTCGAGGCCTTCTCTTGGGTGAAGAGCGTCTTCTTTTTCCTCTCAGAGCCCCCTGGCACGTCGTCCTCGTCGGCAGGGTGAGAAGCAGCCACCGAGTGGTAGGCACGCTCGACCGAGCGCATCGAGTCCTTCTCATCGCAGCGGACGGTGATCGTGGCCTTGCTGTCGGGGATTTGGACAAGGTTGTAGGCGTGATGCGTGACAGACATGAACTTGGCGAGGGCCGGATAGCCAAGGATGGCGTGATAGGGCAGCCCGATATGGGCCACGTGGAAGTCGACGTACTCCATGCGATAATTCTCCCTCGTGTCGAAGGTGACCGGGAGGCGCACCTGCCCGATGGGGATCGTAGCTCCTTCGGTCACTCCGGCGAACGGTTGTGTGGGAATCAGCCGGCTGTACTCCACTTGCGTCTTGTCGAAAGTGTCGATGGAGATCACGTTGAGGTCAGCACGCCCGTCCAACAGGGTGTTGGTGACCGCGACATTGTTGATGGTTGGGGTCCACACCAGTGGAATGGTGCCCACGGTGGCGACGGACTTGGGATGGTCGTTAGCATCGAACGTAATGGGGTACTCTCCCCATTTGAGACGTCGAGAGGCCTATGTCGACGGGAGGGTGCCGTTAATTGTGCGTGTCAGCTGCCTGAAGTGGCGGTTTGAGATAGGTGCCTGAGGGCCGCCCAAGATACAAGCCGCGTGCCTGGGCTTCTGATATCCGCCATTAGCCTCCGCAGGGAGGTTATGGTTACCCTCGTCAGGTTGTGGCTGTACCGCGTTGGCCTGAGGAGGCTTCTGTTGGTTGCCCTGGTACTATCCCTGCCAGCCTTGCTGCTGGTTGTTGGCCCAGCCCTCGTTGTTCCACTTGTTGCTATATCGTTGTTGTACTGCCCGCCTCGGCCTCCGCAGCGGCTTCCTCCGGAGCCCTCGTGCTTTTCCTGCTGCTTCTCGCGCATCTTCCAGATTTCGTTAGACTCTCCGGTACTGTGGGAGTGAAGCTGATGATATTCGTAGTAAGGGTGATCTTCATCGTCCATGTTAGGCTCCTTCTTTGATTCGCGCTCCGGCTCCACGGCCAGCTCGTTGGGTGCCTTTCGCTTAGGGTCCTGCGCGCCCTTCCCCCTCTCGCGGGTAGGCTCCTCGTTAGGCGTGCTCTGCTGGGAGAGCCTACCCTCCTCCGCTTTGGCGCACTTGTTGGCGAGATCGAACAACTCAACCACCGTTCCTAGGTCGTCGTGGATGTTGGTTACTCCTTCCACAAAGGCCGCGATGATGGAGGCATCGGTGCAGTTGGCGAGCTTGTTGCGGACCTGGCTGAAGCGCTGGATGTACTTCCGGAGTGTTTCCCCTGTCTTCTGCTTTACCGCGCGGAGGTCGTTGAGAATGAGAGGTCGGTCCTAAGGTCCTCTGAAGTTCGAGATGAACTGCTGGCACAGGTCCTCCCAAGATACCACCGACTTCTCGGGGAGATTTAGCAACCAGGTTTGCGCCGCGTCCTTGAGGGCCAGCATGAACCAGTTGGCCATGACCTTGTCATCACCTCCCACGGCATGTACCCCCACGGTGTAGAGCTGTAGAAACTCGACAGGGTTTTGGGTCTCGTCGTACCGAGGGGGAAGCTCCGGCCTGAACTTGTTCGACCAGTTGACGCGGCGAAGATCCCCGCGTTAAGCCACACAGCCGCCGCTGTAAGTGGTGGGCCACCCTGCTAGCCCAGCGCGGTTCTGGTGCCATGCCACGGCGATGTTCCGGACCATCTAGTCCTTCCGCTCTCGGTCGTGTACCTGAGGATCGTTGGGCACGCGAGTGATGATTTAACAACTCGGCCGTCATCATATCCCAGATGTGGGGACGACGCGTCGCATGACCGCGCGAGGGCCCGGTCGCCTGCCCGTGGAGCCTTCTGGAGGGGCGGCGTTAGTTGCTTGCCCTCCAGGAGCCGCGGGGGCAGCCAGCGAGCGAGAGGGCGTGGGGCTGATTCCTGAAGCCCGGACCAGCTCCGTCGCGCGGGTGAGCCAATCCTCTTGCGCGTTCTCGGCCGGCCTGAAACGCAGAAGCTCCCAGGTCATGTGCAGTGCCGTGCGTGGCCCCGGAGGGACGTCCTGCACCGAAGCGATCGTATGCGCGACTGACGGCTCTCTAGAAGGCTCCACAGACGGTATGGCGGACGGCTCGGCGGAGGACGTGACGGGCGGCGTATTCTGCCGCGGGGTTTGCACGGTTCACGAGTGTTGTCCATCCTCCGGCGACTTGTCGGCTGTTGTCGCGGTTACGCGGAGGGCGCGGGTCTCGGTTGTAGCGGGGGCGGCGCAGGGCGCGCTGCTCGTGCGTTTCCTCGGCAGGGGTGCGCTCGCCGGCGGTGCTTCGTCCTCTGGTCATGTCAGCAGCTGGTGAAGTTGAAGCGCGCTCAAAGACCCCCTACCTGGAGTGCCAAATGTCAGAATATAGCCTCCGAATAAGCTGAGAAAGAGTATCGAGCACTGGGGGCCTTAGAGTGTTGCCTATGTCCTCACGGCTCAACGAAGGAGAAAGAAACAATACAGAGATTGACACTTTGTTTACCTAGGTTCATGCTACCGCGGAGGTGAACGCCTTACTCCTGCTTGGTTGTATTGCTTCGATGAACTCGAAGAACTACAATGGTGAACGCCTGCGGTTTCTAGGGTTTGAACTTACAATGTCTGAATCCTTAGCCGGGCCGGCGGCTGCCCCTCTTTATAGGGGGCTGAGAATCAAGGTCTCCCAACTCCATGGCGGGACGCTCTCGCAAGCTTCCAGATAGGGGGGATCCACTCCTCTGCCGTTGCTTTTACAAAGGCGGCCAACAAAATCAGATCCACGACCTTGCGCTCTGCATCACCGTTGTCTTCTTCCTTCATATCTTTTGTTCTTTCTTCTTTACGGAGAGTCGGGCGTCCTCGGTAAAGAAGAAAGCGGAGACAAGCACAAGACAGCACGGCGGTCGGTGTTGCTTAGCACCGAAATGGCAAGTCTTGGTAGCACGGCCGGGGACGGCCATGCCGGTCCCCGCTCCGTATCACGAAAGAGGTAAGCCGCGGGCGCCACCACCCTGCTCTGAGGGCGAAGACCGGTAAGTGGCCTACCGTCCTGCCGTAGCACGTGACCCCGAGCGCGGCAATCCTCCTGATGTTGTGCCCCTTGCTTCCTGAGGCCTCTGTCCTTTGTCCCGAGGAGGCTGCCCTCCTGAGGCCTCCATCCTTTAGTCTGTTCTATGGGTCGTACGCAGCCCTTCACCCTTCGACGGAAAGACGGGCCATCATACCCCGGTACCCATTGGCGCGACAGTTTCTAGGCAAAAGGAAACAGTGCCCTCGCTCGATTCACTGCTTCACAAGACCATGGCCGCGGCGCTGAAGCTTCCGGGTAGCTTGGTCGGCAACAGAGCAAATCTGGTCGCCTGCAGCGACGGCTGAGGAAACGGGAGGAGAGAAACAGAAAGGAACGCGAGCTAGGTCAACGGGTGCGGTCCTTGGTCCAATGCTGGCTTAACGCGCACCTCTAACAGTGCTAACGGCAAACATGCTGGCGGGTGGGCCATATCTGTCAGCTCGGGATTAGAACTCAGTCAAGCGTCAATTTGTGCAATTTGTGATTTACAACCCAAAAAATGCATTGATTAGAAAATATTTCAAAACCTAGCACCAAACTGTTAAATTAGCCCCAAATGTGGTACTAAAATGAAATTAACTCCTCCCAGCCAGTCACCCTGCTGAAGCCGTGAATGCTGATATAACGTGAGCGGAGGTCGCGGACGCGTCCATTGACGGCATGAGCTCCGCGCGGCTTCGGCGTGGTGATGTTGGAGGTGTTGACGGGGAGGGAGCCGGTTGTGGGATTGTGTCGGCCCAGTGAGTACTGGGGTGTGTAGAGCCTACTCTCCTCAGGCCTCGCACGCTGACAGATTAGACGAAACGACTAAGGACCAAGCCACCGCTTGGAAAGACCCTCGAGAGGCAACTCCTCTTGAGGGGCTGAAGAGGAAGCCAGGGCCTGAAGACGACCACGCGCTTCAAGAGACTCCCCAAGGCTCACTTCGCCTGGAGAGAAGTCAACGGAAACCTCTCCACAGGCCTCCGCGGCCCTGTGGAGACACTTCGCGGCCAAGCAAGCGCTTCAGGGCGCACATGGCCTCTGCAGCAGCGCAGAGTGACGCGAGCACTCCAGTTGCCGTTCTGCGCGGTCTGCTTCCTGTCGGCCACCGCGCCCAATTTTATCGCGGATGGACCGCGTCCATGGAGGTTTCGGCAACGGTGGACTCCATCTCCTCCGCGCCACTGCCCTGTGGGAGCCCACCTTGAACGCACTGCGCAAGGAAGATGCTCGAGGCGCCTATAAAAGGAGCAAGAGCTCCACCGTAGAGAAGGATCGGCTTATTGCTCTCTGAACCCTTGGAACCATAGCCAAGCGAGTAGGATAGCCAACTACTGGAGGAGGAAGACAACCTTAGTGTCCCTCTCCAAGCACAGAACTGCCTCAAGAGAGCCCCCGGCAAGCTCATTGTATTGTAACCTCTCCAGTGCAATACAGACAAGCAGGAGTACCGGTGTTACCTCCTCCTATGGGTCGTGGACCTGGGTACGGGACGGTGTGCATCTCTGTCATGATTGTCCCTTTCCAGGCCCGGCGAGCACCGTCATCGTGCCTCTCGAGGGTTGTTTGACCTCCGTGTTCAATCCCCCTTCGAACTACTCTTCAGGGTGTGACTATCCATGTTCGGTGGGATTCACTCTCTGACATTTGGCGCGCCAGTTGGGGACTGAGGCGCGTCAACGACCTTCGAGCCGCCTCCACGCCATGACGGACACCCGCGCTACTCGCGCTGCCCGCGCCAACAGGCGCGCGCCAGAAGGAGCTCGCGCCACGCTCAGCGCCACCGCCATGCGCGGACGGCGGGGACGTCAACGCCGTGAGGAGCGCGCCAACTCCGGCCCTCATGTGGAGGATCCCGAGCACGACGCCGAGCACGACGCTGAGCATCAGGAGGACGTGCAGTCCTCGCACCCGACGTAGCGCACGAGTAGCTCCGCCCCAGGAAGGACGGACCCCGCGCCACACACCGCCCTTCTCATGGCGCAAGAACTTCTCCGCTACCAGCCTACCGTTGTGTCCCACGAGAAGTGGTTGGAGCGCCTCAACCAACTCGTCGGCATCGCCACGACTCGCCCCGCTTCGTCGCAGTCCATCGTGCACCACTCCCTCACGGGCATGGCTGCGCCAGGCGCGCCTCCGCCTCCACCAGGGCCCGCACCGGCCACGACACAGTGGGCCACCTCCCACGCGTCCTCGCCTCACGACTGCCTGATCGTACAGCGCACCGCGCCAGACGCGCGCGTGGGGATTGAGCTCCAGCGCAACCGCAAGAACCGCCTCAAGGAAGAAATTGGCCAAGCGGGCCAGCAGAACCGCGGCGCGCTGCACCACGGAGTCGCCACGGGGTGCATGGCGTTCACCCGCTCCCTGCGCCGTGTGGTCTTGCCCACGAAGTTCAGGCCGGCTCTCCCCAAGGGCTACGACGGCTCCAGCAACCCCATCGAGTTCCTGCAGCTCTACACCACCTCCATCCAGGCGGCAGGCGGAGACGATAAGGTCATGGCCAACTGATTCTCCCACGCGCTTCGTGACTCCGCGTTGTCATGGCTCCTGAACCTCCCGGAAGACTTTGTGAACTCTTGGGATGAGCTCTGCAAGCAGTTCGTCTCCAACTTCAAGGGGACATACGAGCACGCGCTCACCCACAACGACCTACGCGCTGTGGTGCAGAAGAAGATGAGAACCTCCGCAAGTACATCCAGCGCTTCAGCCAAGTGCGCAACAAGATCCTGAACATCCCTGACACCCAAGTCATCGCCGCCGTCCGCGAGGGTGTCACGAACAGCAGGATGCTCGAGAAGTTGGGCATCCACGACAAGCTCAGCTCTGTGGTAAAGTTGTTCGACTTTGCTGACAAGTGCGCCAAGGCTGAAGAGGGACTCCTCTTCGTCAAAATGTCCTCGGGAGGGGACGACCATGCTGAGGGGTCCAAGAGCCACGAGAAGAAGGAGGAGCCCAAGCGCAAGGCCACCGCGGTCCTAACGGCAGAGCCTGACGCCAAGGGCACCCGCAGGGACTCCCCCGAGCCTGGGGAGAGAAGGGACGACCATCATCCATTCTGCATCTACCACAACATGCGCGACCACTCTACGGAGACCTGCTTCGACCTCAAGAGGTTGAGCAAGGAGCGCAAACAAGCATAGGGCAGCGGCAGCCGCGGTCGAGGCCGTGGCTATCACGGAGGCGGACGCAAGGGCGGCTACCAGAAGCCATCAGGCAATCACGCCAACACCGCTGAGAAGAACGCCAACCTCCCTGACGAGGAAGATGGAGGCTACCAAGCCCCGAGAGGCGCTATTGCTTGCATCCTCGGTGGGGCACAGGCGCCAAAATCAAACAACCAGTTCAAGCAGTTTGCTCACGAGCTCAACGCCGCCCTCCCTAGTGTCGAGACCTCCAGGCCCCTCAAGTGGTCGCAGTACACCATCGCCTTCGACACTCAGGACCACCCCAAGTCCACCAAGACTATTGGAACCCTCCCGATGATCTGCAGCCCCACCATCGACAAAATCGCCGTCTCCAAGACGCTCATCGATGGCGGTGCAGGCATAAATGTCATCTCAATTGAGACGTTCGAAGCGCTTCAAGTGCCCTACGAGCGGCTCATGCCCTCTAGACCCTTCATGGGAGTCACCAGCAGCTCAATCGATCCTCTGGGGCAGGTCAGGCTTGCCGTCACCTTTGGCAACGAGGAGAATTACCGCACTGAGCACATAGACTTCGATGTTGCGCACATCAGCCTGCCGTACAACGCCATCCTCGGCTACCCCGCCCTCACGGGTCTCCTGCGCGGCTTGGTGGACCGAAAGGAGTTGGGACTCCAGCTGGGACAGCTCGCGGCGCTTCTGCGCCAGCGAACCCTCCGTGGCTTCGCGCTCGGCCCTCGCATCTGTCAGGAGCTCGGCAGCTGCGTCGCGCTCGGCCTAGAGGGGCGCAAGGAGCTCATCGGCATCACGGATGGCCCCCTCACGGATCTCCTTGGCGAAGCGAATGGCCTCCTCGCGTGCGGCTTGCAGCGCTTGGTCCTCCTGACGGCGGGCCTCTACCGCGACGTGGAAGGACGCCCACGCTCCCGCAAGCTCGTCACGCTGTCGAGCGAGTTGCGCATCCTCCAGAGCCAAGTGCGCCTCCAGGCCCTCCAGAGACTCCCTCACGAGGCTGAAGGCGACCTAGCGGTGCCCCGCGCTCCCAGCCGCCAAGGACCAGGTCGCGGCGCGTGGAGGGCCCTGCCCCGACGTCGAGCCTGGAGAACCTGGCCTCAGGGCGCGCCTGGGGGCTAGGCCGTGCTCCTTCTCCCGCGGCGCCCAAGCTGGCCTCGCCGCCCTCGCCATCCTGGTGCGTCCTCGCCTGCGGCTCGCTCCCTGCAGCGGCGCGCGGCGGAGACGAAGGAGCTCCCCCCGCAGACTCGCCAGCGCCTGGCGGCCCCTGGCCCTCCTTGGTCCCAAGCTGCGCGGGAGGCATGGACTCGCAGGGCGGAGTAGCTGCACAGGTTGGCGTTGCCTCGCGGGCTGGCGTGGCCTCGCGCGTTGGAGTAGGCTTGCGCGGTGGCGTGGCCGCGCGAGGCGGAGTAGGGGCGCGCGGAGGGGTAGCACCCGCTCCTCCTGCGGCTCCACCACCATCTTCTCGGGGGGCGGCGCCGCTGCCTCCGCCTGAGGCGCTGCAGCTCCTGCATGAGCCACAGCCACCTCCGCTTGAGGCGCAGCCTCCTCCGCATGAGGCATCTCTTCAACTGGGCCTGCGGAGGCCGTCTCCACAGGCCTCGCGGCCTACTCAGCCACGGCCTCAGCCGTGGCTCTCTTCACCTCTGCTACCTTGCGAAGCTTACGGCGCTTCGCAGGCACAAGATCACTGGAAAGCACCAGGGAAAGATCTTCAGGAAAGGATAAAGAAGAAAAGAGCAAGAATCAAGCAGCCAAATGCTAGAAACATTTAGCCGGACGGCTTGGCGCCGGTGTCGACCCACGCCAAGCTTGGCGAGCGCCAGGAGGGCTGGGCCTTGGCACCTAACCCCTCCGGGGGCGCCTCGGCTTTCCTCTTGGACGGGACGTCAGACGGCCTCGCACCAGACCGGTCCACGACCGCCTTGGTGTGTGGCTCGCGCCGCCCCGGCGTGGCCTCCTCGTCAGAGGCCTCCTCCTCTGTCTCCTCCTCCACCACGAGGCGCGAGGGCGCCACCACAAAGGCGTCGTCGTCGCCTGACGAGATGTCGCAAATCTCGTCGATAAAGGGCCCGGGCCTCGGAGAGGACACCTCCCCTGCCACGGCCTCCTCCTCGCCTCGCCCAGCTCCAGAGGCAGAGGGCGAGTTTGCTCCCTCCACTTCCTGCACCACCGGCACAGGCACCTCCTTCCCCGCCAGGCCTGTCGGGGTAAATGAGGGCATCCCCTCCAAGATGTACATGCGCTCGGTCATGTTGTACTGATGTAGCGGCCGAAGCGTGATGGGGAGCTGGTCCATGGCAGGCACCACCGTGTTGATGAAGAGCACGGACAGGACGTTGTCGACGGCGTCCTTGGCGTTGTCCTCGCGGTGGAGCCGCACCTTGTCCTGGGGGGCGGAGTACATCCACATGGGCGTCGCATGCGCCTGAAGGGGAGCAATGCGGCGCGTCACGAAGTCCGCGACGATGATTTTCCCCGTGAGGCCCTCCTCGCGGAGGTAGCTCAAGCGGCCCATCAAGATAGCGTTATGCGCGCCGCTGAAGGGGGCCTTGCCCCAGTTCGAGTTCTTCACGGGCGGCGCGTCAGGGACCTTGAGGAAGGCACAGGGTTGCTCCACCCGGACGAAGAACCACTGTTGGCGGAAGTCGTCCACCTTCTTCGTCACCGAAGTGATGGCCTTGCCCTCGCTCCACGACATGGGGATGTAGACGCTCCCCATGTCGTCCACGATGCGGAACTAGACGCATCCAGAGTGATCATTCTTCGCCGTGTTCTGGAGCGCGTAGAAGCACCGAAAGAGACCCACCGTGGGCTCCAGGCCCAAGTACGCCTCGCAGAGGTAGGCGAACACGGCGAGGATGAGGACGGAGTTGGGGTGGAGGTCAAGCAGCTGAATCTGGTAGAAGGCCAGCACCGCCTCCAAGAAGGGAGAGAACGGCGACACCAACACCGTCGCAACGCAGTGCTGGAAGACCGGGAAGAACCCTCGCGGGTGTTTCCCGTGCGCCGCGGCCTTGAGCGCGGTAGGGCCGTGCTCGTTGGTCCGGTCCGCCACCAGAAAGCGGACCTTGGCGAGCGCCTTATCGTTGACGCGCACCCCGAGCAGTGCCACGCCATGCGCGACCTCGGCGGGCGCCGCCTACGAAGAAGACCCCACAGCCGCCTTGCCCTTGTTCTTGGCCGGACTCATCGCCGGAGATGGGTTGGTCGCGGCGGCGAAGGAAACTGGAGAAGAGAGGAGTTAGGCGCGCCGAAGAGCAGGAGCGGAGAGCTCGAGACGGAGAAGGCTTCTGCAACAAGAAATGGAAGCAGTAACGGCTCCCTGCCCCGGCGCGCAAACTTTATGTCTCGTCAAGGAGCAGTAACTGGGCGCGGTGGGACCCCCCACGACGCGCGCCCCAGATCGTGCGTGGTCGTTACTCGTATGAGTGACGCGTGGCTCGGGCCTGCCGGACACTTTATGCCCACGACGCTCCAATTGCGCCCATGGGCTCAGTCGCGCCCATCGCGGGCCCGGGGGCTACTGTCGGCCAAGTGAGGACTGGGGAGTGCAGAGCCCACTCTCCTCTGGCCTCGCACGCTGACAGATTAGACGAAAAGACTAAGGACCAAGCCACCGATTGGAGAGACCCTCGAGAGCCAACTCCTCTTGAGGGCCTGAAGAGGACCATGCGCTTCAAGATACTCCCCAAGGCTCACTTTGCCTGGAGAGAAGTCAACGGAAACCTCTCCACAAGCCTCCGCGGCCTTGTGGAGACACTTCGCGGCCAAGCAAGCGATGTAGGGCGCACATGGCCTCTGCAGCACCCGCAGAGTGACTCGAGCACTCCAGTTGCCGTTCTGGTGATAAAGGAGTCAACAAAGTTGTGCCGCTCACGCCAGGACAGCTGGGACCTTCCTCTTTGGTGATAAAGCGGCTGGACGGCGCAACGCTCCAAAAAGATTGTCATCGTGGGCTCCACCACGACCACGGCAACCTCTGCGAGCCGTTCTGCGCGGTCTGCTGCCTGTCGGCCACCGCGCCCAACTTTATCGCGGATGGACCGCGTCCATGGAGGTTTCGGCAACGGTGGACTCCATCTCCTCCGCGCCACTGCCCTGTGGGAGCCCACCTTGAACGCACTGCGCAAGGAAGATGCTTGAGGCGCCTATAAAAGGAGCAAGAGCTCCACCGTAGAGAAGGATCGACTAATTGCTCTCTGAACCCTTGGAACCCTAGCCAAGCGAGTAGGATAGCCAACTGCTGGAGGAGGAAGACGACCATAGTGTCCCTCTTCAAGCACCGAATTGCCTCAAGAGAGCCCTCGGCAAGCTCATTGCACTGTAACCTCTGTAGTGCAGTACAGACAAGCAGGAGTAGCGGTGTTACCTCCTCCTGAGAGTCGTGAACCTGGGTACGGGCCGGTGTCCATCTCTGTCATGATTGTCCCTCTCCAGGCCCGGCGAGCACCATCGTCGTGCCTCTCGAAGGTTGTTTTACCTCCGTGTTTAATCCCCCTTCGAACTACTCTTCAGGGTGACTATCTCTGTTCCGTGTGAATCACTCTCCGACATATTGGGGTTCAATGCTTTTCTGTTATGGCCGTGATGTACGTGTTTGATTGAGAGTAGTGTGAATTCGATTAGGACAAAGTTTTTTATAGAAGCGACTAACCAAACCAAACGTGAAGAGAAATTATGGAAGACAGTGAAAATTAAAATATTCAAAACTTCTTTCTTTCACTTATCAGTGGCAGTGGTGGGTAAATATTTCAAACTGGTAGGGGCAAACTCTCAAAAAAAGACGAAACAAGAAGGTTTAGACGGGAAGTTACACAGACTACTAACATGCCCCGTCAGTTCAAAAATAAGTGTCTTAAATTGGTCAAAAAGAATATATATCTCAAGTTTATCAAAAAAAAAAATCTTAGACACATCTTCTTTTTAACAAACTTGACATACTTATTTTTGAAGTATAGATACATCTTCGTTTGACAAACTTAAGACACTTATTTTTGGATGAAGACAGTATACATTTTACTAATCTATGTTACTAATTTCATAGTGGGTAGTAACATATGTGTGGTGTCATGCAAGGTCTTATTAATTATGTTGTAGAAACATATTGTATTGAAATGTGTGATGTTATGTTAACATCCATTTGTCTCATTCTTTTTTGATTACATACCACATCATCATATTTCAGATAGTCTTACTATTTTTATTATTAGATATAGATGTATAGATATCATAGTAAATAAATGCAATACTAATATCTTCTGATCATAATCTCAGGCATCAATCCACCAAAAGCATCAAGTCCGGTGGCTTGAAGATTCTCATTAATATCATTTCAAGTTGCTTCAATAAACTATATCTACAAGCTTGCATTGACAGCGCTCCAGCTAATCACTGGAACTATCTGTAGTAGTTAATAAATTTATGATTTTTCATTCTACTGTCGTACTCCATATAGTAAGTATGTAGTAAAACTTCCTTTTTTTCCCCTTTTCAGACAATTTTTTTTCAAAACGAGCCACTAAATTGATCAATCCAGGAACCTGCAAATGATGCCCAGTTCACACCGGTTTCCACAAGAAGCTCCCAGAACCAAAGATCCACGGCAAGAACTGAAGAAAAGATGAGTAGAGCCAGCGTTTCGTATCTATTCAAAGGCCACCCTGAAACCTCAGCCATCGTCTTCAAGAGTGGAAGGGATTTTTGATCTAGCTCCCGGCTTCTTATTGACCATGCTGTGACCCACTGCACATCCGATGGGACCATATTTAACTCTTCTCTCAGACGTCTTTCAAGGTCTGGCATATGCCCACCTCCATACAGAATCGCTATTCTCTTGTACCCTCGGTTTATCGCACCCTTTATCTTGTTAGTGGCAACTCTGTTCCTCTCACCGATTATAACCGATTTATCTTCAGCGGGAGCAGTCATAGCTGTGAAACTATTTACAAAATAAAAGAATGAATTAATGAATGAAGATTCATAAGTGACTTTAAAATTTTGAATCTACTCACTCAGACGTCAATTGCTTAGCCAGGAAAATTTTCAGAGCAGCTCCTACATCTAGCTTGGATAATGCTTCGAGCTCAGGATATCCATCTTGATTTTCCACTGGCAAACAAAGCCCGGTGATAACAAATAGTCCAACAAGTGGCATTGGTAGAACACGTGAAGCCCATAGCAACTTAGATCTCCAGAAATCAAGACCATCTGGTAAACTTGGTTGGATCAAGGCTTTAGTAGATTTCAGTGTCATGTCCACTGCAAATGTGAGAAAGCTTTCACCTCTTATGGTCTGAAAAACATGAAACATTAAGTCCCTTATGTTTGGAAGGCCTTTGCAGAAAGAGAAAGTACAGACCATTGCACACATGAGTTCAAAAGCTGTTTGCAATATAAAGTTTCAAACAAAGAAATTACAATCTTCATCCTCCAACAGTAACAAAACAAGCTCAGCCCGGTTTAAAAGTGTCGGTGCTTTGAAAGTGGCTTTGGACAGCTACTGTGAGGGTTCAGGACAGAAGGTGAATCTCGATAAATCTTCAATCTTTTTTGGACCACACTGCCGGTTTTGCTCAAGCAGGAGGTGATGGACAAGCTTGCTGTCCACAATGACGCCCTTCAAGAATCCAATTTGAGCATGCCAACGGAGGCGGGACATTCACCAAAAATCACCTTCAAATATCTCCATGATCGCATGTGGCAGCGGATGACGACTGTCTCCGGCAAGCCGTTGTCTCGGGCAGGGAAAGAGGCTTGGTTCAAATCTGTTATCCAAGCAATTCCCACCTTTGTCATGAGTTTTTTTCAGTTGCCTATTTCCACGTGTGGTGATATGAGAAGATCTATTGCAAACCATTGGTGGGGTGTGACAGATGGCAAAAAGGAAATTCATTGGCGCTCATGGAAATGGCTCTCGACTCCCAAGGATCTTGGAGGATTGGGTTTTCGAGAATTAGAGTTGTTCAATCAGGCTATGTTTGGCCGTCAAGTATGGAGGTTGCTCACTGATCCCACGTCTCTTTGTGCTAAGGTGCTTAAGGCACATTAACCCCGGACTGCGAATTTTGAAAGGCTACGACCCCAAGATCAGCATCTTACACTTGCAGGAGTATCCTTTTTGGCAAAACGTTGGTGGCCTGCATGACTGCCTGGGGCCGGGCTACGACTTTTTCTTCCTGCCGGCCACAGGTACCCGTGGCGGGATTCTGCTGGCGTGGCAAGTCTCGGTGGTCTCGATCACAAACCCTCACCTGACGCCCAACGCCACCACGGCTAGCATTTCGGTCAGTGGTGGAGACGCTTGGTGGTTCACCGGTGTCTATGGGCCCCAGACTGATGAGGCCAAGCGGTTGTTCCTCACTAAACTCCGCGACATCGGCGACCTCCATGCAGGCCCGTGGGTGGTAGCCGGGGACTTCAATCTCATTGTTGACCCCTGTGATAAAAACCAAGGGGTCTTACACCGTGGTATGATGGGGAGATTTCGCCGCACCCTCTTGGTTCTGGAGCTGCGGGAACTCTACCTCAACGGGAGGCGCTTCATTTGGTCAAACGAGAGAAAATAGCCCACGATGGAGAGGCTTGATCGAGTCTTCGTGACTGTGGATTGGGAGGCCATGTTCCCGGAGGCGTGCCTCTCTGCTCTATCCTCTGGTCCCTCGGACCAGTACGCTCTGCTGCTCAGCCTTTCACCGGACAGACATAATGGACGTCGCTTTCAGTTCCAATCCTTTTGGCCCAAGGTGGATGGTTCCCTTGAAGTCGTGCAGGAAGCTTGGGATTCTGTCCCGTGGAGCCCTAACCCCTTTAAGAGGCTAGACGCTAAACTCCGAGCGACGGCAAAGCGCCTCTCGCGTTGGAGTGACAAATTCGGGGCATGTAAAACGACAGATTTTATTCGCCACGGAGGTGATCATGCGACTTGATGTTGCCATGGAGGGGCGGCAACTTTCGGAGGGCGAGCGCGCCATACGGCGCCTCCTCAAGGGGAAGCTCTTGGGTCTAGCTTCCCTAGAGAGATCCATGGCTCGACAACGCTCTCGTCTGACGTGGCTTAGGGCGGGAGAGGCCTGCACCCAAATTTTTCAACCTCCACGCGAGCAATCGAAGGAGGAAGAACTACATTGGGCATCTCATGGTGGATGGGGTTCATGCCTCCAGCCACAATGACAAAGTGGAGGCCGTGGATGCCTTCTTTGGCGAATTGCTGGGCTTGGCCCCGGATAGGCCGTTCACTTTGGACCTAGACTTTCTTGGCTTGCCCTCCATGGATTTGGGGCACCTAGAGGCCGACTTCACCGAGGAGGAGGTGTGGGCGGTCATCAAATCAATGCCGCTCGACAAGTGCCCGGGCCCTGATGGTTTCTCCACCCGCTTCTATGTGGCATGCTGGAGCGTGGTCAAGTCGGATGTTATGGATGCCTTCCGCTCCCAATCCCGACTTGACGCGCGTGGTTTCGGAATCCTAAACCAGGCGCTGGTGACACTCATCCCCAAGACCCCTAGGTCAGAAGAGGTGCGGGACTTCATAAGCCTGATCCATGGCTTTGCGAAGTTGGTGGCTAAAGTGTTGGCGGTTCGTGTGGCGCCCTCTATACCATCTTTGGTCGGCACCCACCAGAGCGCCTTTGTACGTGGTAGATGCCTGCATGACAACTTCATGCTAGTGCAAGGTATGGCGCGTAAACTCCACAGCACGAGGAATACTTTTGTCCTCCTCAAGCTTGATATCCGGAAAGCCTTTGATACGGTGGACTGGGCCTTCCTTCTGGAAGTGCTCAGAAAGATGGGCTTTGGAGATAAGTGGATAACGTGGATTTGCATCCTGCTTTCAACAGCCACTACCCGGGTGCTGGTGAATGGTGAATGGCTCGCCTGGCGGCAAGATCGACAACCAGCGTGGACTCCGCCAGGGGGATCCGCTCTCCCCGCTACTCTTCGTTTTGATTATGGAGGTTCTCTACCACCTGATCGAGAAAGCGGAGGAGCAAGGAATGCTTTCCCGCCTGGCCACAAACGGGATGCGACGTCGCACCTCGATCTCTGCTGATGATGTGGTCACCTTCCTACGCCCTGCGGTGGACGACTTGGTGGCATTCTCTGCCTTGCTTGAGGACTTTGGAGCAGCCTCAGGGCTCCATACCAACCTCAACAAGAGCTCTGCGCACATCATACAGGGCTCCGATGATGACTCCCAGAGGGTGGCGCAGCTGCTTGGCTGCACGGTTCAGCCTTTCCCCTTGCACTACCTCGGCCTCCCACTTTCGTTGAGGAAGCTCACGGCAGGCCAGCTCCAGTTTGTAGTGGAAAAGGTGGCTAGCCGCCTCCCAAGCTGGGGGGCGGGCTTGATGGATCGGGGTGGACGACTGGCCCATATCCGCCACACCCTATCCACGGTTCCGATTTTTGGGATGATGTCCCTGGATCTTTCGCCTAAGACCCTTTTAGCCATCGAGAAGATCCTCTGTGGATTCTTGTGGAAAGGGCGAAAGGATGTGCAAGGTGGGCACTGCCTTGTGGCGTGGGAGCGGGTTTGCATGCCGAGAGAGTTGGGAGGCCTTGGCATACTAAACCTCACGAAGATGAACTCGGCCCTCCGGGCTCGGTGACTTTGGCTAGAGCGTACTGATAGCGAGAAGCCGTGGCAGGAGTTCAACATCCAAGTACCCCGCTTGGTGCGACAAGTCTTTGAGACGGCCACCTGCTCGGTCCTCGGGGACGGGGCCTCCACTTTCTTCTTGACAGATCGGTGGTTGCCAGGAGGTCACATTCGCGACTTTGCCCCGAATCTGTTTGAAGCAGTGTCGAAGCGTGCCGCCAAATCACGCTATGTCCGCGAAGGGCTTGCCGGTGGTTGGCTGGAGGATATCTCGCCGGATCTACCTGCACCGGCTATTGGTGAGCTACCTGACCTGGCTGACACTCTCGCAGAGGTGGTGCTCCACCCAGGGCTGCCAGATGAGTTCCTTTGGCTCTGGGATGCACGTGGGGTGTACTCCTCCCGCACCTGCTATGCGGGCATGTTTCAGGGCACGGTGGCACTTGCTGGCGCCGTGGAGGTCCGGCGATCCAAAGCTCCCTCCAAATGCAAGGTCTTCTTGTGGCTTGCACTGCGGCGGCGATGCTGGACCGCAGACAGACTTGCTCGTCGGGCCCTCCCGCGCCCCGCCGCCTGCCCCTTCTGTGATCAGGTCGAAGAGACCATCGTCCATCTTCTGGTGGGATGTACTTTCACACAGGAGGTTTGGCTACGCTGCTTCCACGCTTGGGGCTTTGCGGACTGGGTCCCTAGACCTGACGAGTCCCTGCAGGAGTGGCTCACCTCTAGGACGGCGGCGAGGCGAGAGATCAGAGACCTTAGGACTGCGGTGGCCCTCGTGACGTGGACGCTATGGACCCACCGCAACGACATTGTCTTCAACGGGGCCTCACCTTCGTTAGCTTACATGTTAGGTTCGATTCGGCAGGGGGGGAGATCTGGAGGTTAGCTGGTCTCTTCTGGGGTAGCCTAGGTCAGGCGGAGAAGTAGAATATTGTATGTAGACCCAAAGAAAAAGGATAGATAAACCAAGTAGAATATTGTATGTAGACCCAAAGATCAAGGAGGTTTGGGGATTGCAGTTTAGAAGTTAAAAATAAATGCCTCTTGAGTAAGTGGTTGTACAAACTGTTGAATGAAGATGGGGTTTGGCAAGAGCTTTTAACTAACAAATATTTAGGTGGTAAAACGTTATCACAAGAACAAGCTAAGCCACTAGACTCTCCGTTTTGGAAAGGATTAATGAAAGTGAAGAATGAGTTCTTCGAGCTTGTAATTTTCTTCTTGGCAATTGGGAGCAGGTTCGGTTTTGGGAAGATCGCTGGTTAGGACAGAATGCTCTAAGAGACGAATTCCCAACTCTATATGCCATTGCTTCAAACAAGGATAGCATGGTTGCTGATGTTCCTGAAACCGTGCTATTAACCTAACATTTCGACAAGTGTTAGTAGGCCGGAATAGAAGTCAGTGGCTAATATTAGTAGAAAAACTAATGCGAGTTAATCTACTTGATGAACAAGTTTAAATGGCGGCTAACTTCCAATGGTGTCTATACGGTTAAGTCATTTTATGAGAACTTATTAAAAGGGTACACTAGATATTTGCGTAAGTATATATGGAAGCTAAAGATACCATTGAAAATTAAGATTTTCTTATTGTTTCTTAATAGAAAGGAAATTTTAACAAAAGATAACTTGGTTAAAAGACAATGGGGGCGTAAGTATATATGGAAGCTAAAGATACCATTGAAAATTAAGATTTTCTTATGGTTTATTAATAGAAAGGAAATTTTAACAAAAGATAACTTGGTTAAAAGACAATGGACGGGATGCAAGAAATGTGTACTTTGTGATGAGGATGAGACTTCGGAACATCTTTTTTATAAAATGCACCTTTGCTAGAGATATTTGGAGATTAATACACTTTACGTTTAACGTATACCCTCCGACTAACATCTCAAACTTGTTTGGTAGATGGCTGAATGGGATTGATAAAGTTACAAAAGCACGCATTCGTATTGGTGTAGCGGTCATTTTGTGGGCTATTTGGAACTGCCGGATTAACATTGTTCTTAACAAGTCATCAACTATTCATTATTTGCAGGTTATCAACAAGGCGCTATATTGGATACAATTGTGGCCATACCTGCTTCCTGTGGATCAGCGCCGTATGCTTACGGTTGTACGGGCTATTTTCAATCAACATGGGTGGCTACACACTAGAAGGATTGAGAGCTAGTGAACTTTTGTTTGAGTGGCTGATTTTTGTAGCCACATTGAGTGACCCATGAATTGTAAACTTTGATACTATTGGTTTTAATAACTGCGGATGGTTGTGTGTATCATTTTGATGCAGAGGCCGGGTATCCGTATCCCCTTATCTAAAAAAAATCTCTAGGATTACTGAAAACCAGAATGTAGCTTCTCTGCTTACAGCTGACGGTAAGAGCTGGAACTTTGCAATTGTTCGTGCTCTATTTGATGAGATGACGACAAGTAAGATCATGCAGGTTCCTATCAGTCACCATGGTAGCGAGGATTTCGCTTCTTGGCCGCATACTCGCTTCGGTATCTACACAGTTCGTTCAGCCTACAACCTGGCTCGCTCGGCTCGGTTTATGTCCTCCACAGGCTTGTCCTCGGAATGGCAAGGAGAGATAAAGCTGTGGAAGAAATTATGGGCTGCCAAGGTACCTGGGAAGATGAAAGTTATGTTCTGTCGGTTTGCTCACAATTGCCTGCCGAGTGGATCACAAGTCTGTCATAGGGGTGTCCCTGATGCTGGGGCTTGCATTTTTTGCAGTAAAGAAAAACCAGTGGAGCATGTGCTCCTTTCCTGCACTTTCGCGAGGTTTGGCAGGACGTCCAGTCTGAATTCCAGCTTCAGTTACGGCGACAGCTGTTCACTTCCCCGCGTGACTGGGCGCTTGATTTCTTTGCTCATTGTGCTGACATGGAAGCAACTACTGTCATGACGACTATGTGGCACATCTGGGATGCATTTTTTTAGATAATAGGGACATCTGGGATGCATGGAACAATGTTCCGGAAGGCGAAATACTACTGCATCCCTGCTCCATTGCCACCAAAGTGAAGGTATACATCAACCTGATTCCACAGCATCTTTACAAACCTGCTACCAACCATAGAAGTGAGTCCTCGACGACTGATAAGTGGTCCCTGCCGCCAGTTGATACGGTTATGGTGAACTCTGATGCTGCGATATTCGAGGCTTCTAATTGCATGGGATTTGGAGCTGTTATCCAGGATCACAAGGGCTCATTCAATGCTGCTTGTGGCGAGCGTGTCGATGGGTAACATCTCCTGAACTTGCTGAAGCCCGTGCGCTCAAGCATGCATTGTCCTTTGCTGTTGATGAAGGTTTTATGCATTTGCTGATGGCTAAGGACTGCTTGTCGGTAGTCCAGCGAGTGACCAGCTCTGAGATTGAATGATCACCAATTGGGGCTGTCAAGGAGGATATTAAACGACTAGCTCGCTTGGTTCCCTCTTGCTCTTTCATTCATGTGTATCGTGGAGCCAATGTTTCTGCACATTTTCTAGGTAGATCCTGTGAGAATTCTGGTGTTGTGTCACGTGGTTCTGCTCCGGACCTCATCCGGGGGCATGTTTGTAACGACAGTATGATTATTTGATCAATAAAGACCACGCGTTTAATTAAAAGAAAAAACAAGCTCAGCCAATGAGCATGTGAAACTCATAGTGTAGTATTACAAAGTAAAAACTACAAGCTGCAACAAGACATGATGTAACTAAACTTATTACCTGAAGCTGCTTGAATGTCTCATAGTCAAGGTCTGCATGCTGCCATTTCTCATCACCATAATCAAGGCAATCTAGCTGGTAATCCAGTGAAAGGATACGAGCCATTTGTTTCTGTATAAAACCAAGAATACTGAATCCTCTATGGGAAGATTTAAGCTTCTTTGCGAACGTTGGGTCTTTTTGATTGTTCAAATTCTCCCGGCTTGTCACCATTTCATACAGAACACAATCATAGTCTTCAAGTGCTTGTTGGAGTGTATCGAAGTACCTGAAGAAACATAATACGTATAGTTTAGCTAATTCACTTAGTTGACAGCTCTTAGCCATGCATCAAATGTGACAATCGACAACACAAATGTTTAAACATGAAACAGAGCCTAAAGCACATACTCTTTGTCAGCAATGTGTACAGTAGAAACCAAATCAACCTGCACCAAACGGAAACGCGATATATCAGAAATCAGTACACAATCCATCTGCGCCTACAACTAGAGCAAGCATCACGCAGCGTAAGAGAGAGATCCACAACCGCAAGGCCGTACTTACACGGAGGAAAGGATGGAGGAACGACCACGGGAGGCGCTTCTCGTACCGCACCACTGCCGTCTGCAGCTCGCCGCCGCCCCCTCCTCCGGAGAAGTCCCTGGACCCCGGGCGGCGGTACCGGAGGAAATCCGCGATGGAACTGCTGGCGGCGAACCGCTCAGGCGCTGCGGCGACGGGCCGCAGGACGCGGCGGTGCCGGTGCCAGTGCCGGCGCCGCGCGCGTGTGGGGAAGGCGACGAGGGAGGTGGAGGACGCTGCCGCTGCTGCGGAGAGCATGTCAGTCGTCGGGGCTAGCTAGAGTTAGGGTTCGGGTGCGAGCGTGTGTGTGTGGTGATGCCGTGATGGTCCTGTTGGACTCGTGGGGCAGGAGGAGGAGGCGAGCGAGAACTCGGCGTTCCCGGGAAGATTGGGTTCCCGAGCTAAGCTTGGTCGATACTCGATCATCTGCGTGGTCACTTAGCTGTAGGTCCCACGCAGTAGCGACGTCACAATTGACAATCCTTTGACTTTCCGCTGGAGCTGGTGAATGGTGAGCAAATATGGTGAAATTTCATAAAAATAACCCTTTGGGCAAAGTTTAGCAAAAAATAACTCATTTTTAAAACTATTTTGAAATCTAACCCTTTTTGGTAGCGCCCGGCGCTACCCTCTGTGTGGTAGCGCCACAGCCTCCGTAGCTACCCTCGTGCCAGCGTGGCAACGCGGGTCCCGTGTGGAAACGGCTAAGTCTGGGAGGGTAGCGCCATGCCCCTCGGCGCTACCCTTAAGAGGGTAGCTCCAAGCCCCATGGCGCTACCCTCCGAGCACGTCAAAAACGGCTAAGTCTGGTAGGGTAGCGCCATGGGGCTTGGAGCTACCCTCTTAAGGGTAGCGCCGAGGGGCATGACGCTACCCTCCGAAGGGTAGCGCCGAAGGGCTTGTTGTCACGCTGGCACGAGGGTAGCGACGGAGGCTGTGGTGTTACCACACAGAGGGTAGCGCCGCATCGTTGGGCGCTACCTTTTCAAAGGGTTAGATTTCAAAATAGTTTTGAAAAGAGGTTATTTTTTGCTGAACTTTGTCCAAAGGGTTATTTTTGTGAAATTTCACGCAAATATGCGCGCGGATGGCTCGCTGTCGGCCACGATTTTGCGGTCACCCATTCCGAAGGTCCCTCAGGTCATGCATCTCCGGTAGCCCACACCGTTCAAAGGAGGATTTTTTGGCGTCGGTGAAAGCAAATAGCACCGTTTTTTCACCGGTCATACTTGGAAGTTTAGTTAGCGTCGTTTCGGTGGAAAATAGCGCCGGCGCCTTCAGACGAAACCTAGCCTACTGGGTTCGGTCTGGGGCGCCGGTGGAAGGAAAACCACGCGTGGACCAACACTGTCGGCGAGACACCGCCTTTCCCACACACCTGGCTCGTCTTTCCCTCCCTTTCCGTGTCGCCGTCGAAACGTCGCCGTCCCCCACCCCCACCTGCACCGTCACGCCATCGCCGCCACAACAGTTCTATCTGCCGCCTAGCCCCGCCACGCACCGTCGGCGCCGCCTACTCCTCCGCCGCGAAATTGCCTCTGGCGAGATCTTCAGGGCGAAAGGGCGACCACCCCGCGCGCAAGGTGTTCGGCGAAAATCCGACACAGCAATGGACTCCGACGAGGAGATATTCGCCGAGCTGTTCGACGAGTAAGATCAGGCGGCCGTCGACGACGAAGAACATCTGCTGATCTTGGCCTTCCTCGGCGGCTTGCTCGCCGAGAATCAGGGTGGGCCGCGGCGTGTTGGATCAACAATGGGTCGCCGCAAGAGCAAGTCGAGGCAGTGGTACAAGGGGTACTGCATCCTCTACTCCGACTACTTCGCCGATGATCCCACCCAGGACGCGAAGGTGTTCCGACGCCGTTTCAGGATGAACCGCAAGTTCTTCCTCAAGATCATGCAAGAAATCCGAGAGTTCGACACCTACTTCAAATTAAAGAGGGACTGCACTGGCATGGTAGGGTTTACCTCTATTCAGAAGTGCACGATGGCCATGAGGTTGCTTGCATACGGTGCTCCTGCAGATGCACATGATGACCTATAGATGCACATGATGACTATCTGCGCATGAGCGAGTCCACAGTCATTGAGTGCTTGAACAGGTTCTGTCGGGTAGTGGTTGCAGTCTTTGGCCCAAGGTACTTGCGATCACCCAATGCGCAAGACACTGCTCGCCTTCTTGCAGAGAATGCAGCAAGAGGCTTTCCTGGGATGCTTGGTAGTATCGACTGCATGCATTGGGCGTAGAAGAATTGTCCATTTGACTGGCAGGGGATGTACAAGGGCAAGGAAGGAGAGTGCTCGGTGATTCTCGAGGTCGTGGCTTCATATGATTTATGGATATGTCATTCATTCTTTGGTATGCCTGGAACTCACAACGACATCAATTTGTTGCAGTTCTCGGATGTCTTTGCCGAGCTTGTCGAAGGCCATGCTCCCCCAGTGAACTATGAGATCAACAGACACCAGTACACAAAGGGCTACTATCTTGCAGATTGCATCTACCCCAAGTGGGCAACATTTGTGAAGACCATCTCCAAGACTGTGCCAGGAAGCGCGAAAGCTTGGTTTTCGAAGTGCCAGGAGGCTTGCAATAAGGATGTCGAGCGAGCATTTGGTGCATTGCAGTCTTGATTTGCCGTTGTCCGCTACCCAGTTATGACTTGGTCGAAGTCCAACATGTGAGAGGTGATGCAGTGTTGTGTGATCTTGCACAACATGATCAGTGAGAGTGAGCGGGATGACCTGGTGCCTGACAGTGAGGCAAGGATACCATACTACCGTCAGGGTCCTCTTGCAGATGTTGATCACCAGGTGTCGGCATCATGGACAAACTTCCTCACCACGCGTCAGGAGATTCGAGACACTGCAACACATCAAGCTCTACAAGATGATCTGGTGCAGCACTTGTGGGTGCTCAAGGGCAATGGCAATGCCGCTGATGTCTAGTAATATTTGTTTTACTTTTTATACATTGTTGAACTATTTATTTGTGTGCGAATTTGTATGGTTAAACGTGTGAATTTGTATGCCAAAAGATAGCCGAAAAACGCGCCGTCTGGGGCGACGGCCTGGGTTCGCGGTTGGTAAACGCGTCGCCCCGGGTTCAGGATTCGCGCTTGATGAGGATATATCTATGGATTATGATGATTATCCATGTTTAAGTTGGAAGGAAATATTAAACATGATCGATGATTATTATAAGGTGAACTCATTCCTAGTTGGATATGATACCATGAATTATAAGAATGTTATACTGCCTAAGTTATTATGTTTATGTATCATTAGGTTTGAGTTAATGGAGATAATGGCGAATGGAGAAGAAGATGCGGGCAAGGAATGGAGGCTGTTGACAAACATCAAGGTGGCTAGCACGAGGGAGGCGAGGGAGGAAGTGGAGCCATCACGCGAAGAAGGGATGCTGCAAACAAAGAAAGATCCTTTCCAATTCGGATTCAAGATTTGTTCAGATTCGGTTCGGACTGACAGAAGTCCTGAATTTGAAACGGACGTGGATTCTTTATACGGACTCCAAATAGAGCAAAGAAGCACAATCTGAAAAGGCAATTTGAAGGGCTTTCCAATGGGTCCGGCCACATGCCCCGGTTCGGCTCGGACAGGGCGCGGTGACCGCAACAAGTCACGAGTTGTTTTCTGCCTGTTTCCAAACAGAGTCCGTTAAAGTTAGGAAAGTTAGGTTTTGACTCCAACACAATGTTGGACGTCCAGCAGCCTTTATAAGGCTTGTAATTTCGTGGCTTTTAGGTTTAAGACCACGTTTAAACATAAACCCTAGATTGGATTGCTAAGCATTCATCTATATTCGAGTTCCTCTGTGTTGCGCTCAGGAATTCAACCTCTCCACTGTGTTGCGCTCTGGAGATTATTATCCGAAGTTTGAGTGTGATCTGTTGTTCCACTGGGAATTAGTAGATTGCAAAACCGCTTCGTGGTCGGCGGCTACGTTGCATCGGTGTGAGGCGTCGCGAATATCCATTGGGTTGAAGAGCTGTTGCATTGGCAACGGGGGAACAGCCGGAGAGTTCGTCGGATTCTCGCAAGTTATCTTCCACCATCATCCATCTACCCACCGCTCACTGAGAAGATCGGGCCACCCCTTATCATCTTGGTATCAGAGCTCCAGTGTTTACTCGGTGAGCATCCACATATCCATCCCCGTAGATTTTACTATTTTTCGTCCTATCCAGAAAAAGCCCCACAAAAATATTTGCCATTGCCTTAGATCGCATCGTTTCATCGAGTTTAGTTGCTGATCGTGTGTCCTTTTGCGTTGTTTTTCCTTATGATCTAAATTGTAGTTGCTTCAACGTTATTTGTCAGTTTGTTTTGTCGTTGGAGTCTTGTCAGATTCGTTTCAGCAAAAGAAGTAAAAGAAAAAAGAGGCCAGAATTTTATTCATATCAGTCTGTTTGGAGCTTTGTTTGCGAATTATATTTCTGCCTTGCACTAGTAGAATTGAGCAATCTTGTGCCCTTAGTATTGAGCTTTTGCTAGCGTCTCTCTTGTGCATTGCAACACGAGTATTACTCCGGCCGACATATATCATTCATAGCTCATTTTCAGAGTTGCAATTGCCCCATTTATCTCCACCGTGTGCGTTTCCGAGTGTCTCTTGTGTCATACGATCAGCACTAGGCTTTGTGAATCGGTGTTGTTAGGTATCCCAACCAAGCTCCACCAAATACTCTGTTTTGTTGTGTGCCACTTTGATACCCATAATATTCGCTTCACCCCATCCATGCACGTACTGCCCTACGAGTGGTAAGCTTTACTATTCACTTTGGAACGGTAAGATACATAATTTCTTTCGGTTTTGAGTGAGTTGAGAGTTTTCCCACATATACATATTCGTGTTGTTCACTAATCATGGCAGACAAGGCTACAGATACTTTGGATGCACACCGATATCACTTCCTCCGCCATAAATATTGTAGTGATACTTTTTGGGAGGAAGAATGTGGTACTTTTGATGGTGATGGCCTATTCCACCATTGTGTGCAAATTGGTGAGCGATGTGCTGCCGCCACCATTGACGGATCCTCTAATCTCAATCTGGTTAGCATTGAGGTTGTAGACAAATTGCAGCTACATAAATGTGCCCGTTCGAAGCCATACGTTTTATGCTCATCATATGGCACATTGCTGATTTCCCACACTGCTGAAGTTCCTTTTACCTTCGGCAATTATACCGAGCTGGTGTGGTGTGATGTATCCCCAGTGCCACTTGATTCTTGTCATGTCCTTTTGGGAGGTCCATGGTGCAAGAAGTTTCAAGTTCAAGCCCGCCCAAAGGTCAAGAATATTTCGTTCGTATGGAACAAGACGCGGAGTGGACTGTTGCGGAGTTCAGCCAATGATTTTCATGAGTTTCATCTTCTTCGTAAGGAGAGGAGAAAAGAATTCAGCTTGTCCGCTAGGTACACGGTCATCATGGACGGTGACAGATCCATCATATGTCATCTTGACCATATTGTGCATCAAATCCCATGTGAGAATGAGAGCCACATAGCCAAATTGAGTGAGAGTGTTATAAAAAGTGAGTTGTGTGACTCCACTAAACGTGAGGTTGAGTGCATCCACTTTGAGAGTATGAGAGAAAAGGACAACATGAGTGTTCTAGATGATAGGACATGTGAGGATATTTCTACTAACGTCATAATCTCTACTCCTAGTGTTGTTTCATGTGATATGCAGGTTGCTTTTGAAGAAAGGGAGCCGTCAGCTCTACAGCCCACATCACCACAAGAGGAAGATGTTCCAGTACCTCCTACATCTGAGGAGATTGTCATTGACATAGGTACTGATTCGGAGCTGCAGCCCGCAAGCGCGCCACTTTGTGAGTATAATTCTTTACTGGATGATTCTTTTGATTTGATATGCAAACATATTTCAGCACCATGTGATAACTTGCTGAATTCGAATTTTGATCATATGTTACTGATTACACATAAAGAGATCCTTGCTGAAATACCACCGACTAATGTTTTGTATTATATCATGCTAGAAAAACCTCTTACCATGAGTTGTGCTATGAATAAGATTTCTGAAATTTCATATGTAAATTCTAGCACATATGCCAATTGTTTTCGATTCTATTTAATTGGTGACTATAGCATGAACGAGAATTTTTTGGTGGATCACATATGCATTACCTATGATAAAATTGCTGAACTGAAACATGCTGTTTTCAGTCATATATTCTATGTGCCGGAATCTTTTTGTTTTGGGACGATACCTAATTCTCATGATAATGTGCTATATTCTAGTCTAGTTGATGTATTACAGCGAACAAAGGTAGCTTCACCTTTGTTGAACTATTCTGATCTTGCCAGATTTGAATATGCGTATGCACATACGTTGTGTTTGTCCCAAACTGACTTATACTTCACTTATATCTGCAAATTGAGTTGCATCTTCAATACCGGGATTAATGATCATGGACTTATAATTAATTGTGCTACTGCATGGTCATTACTTTGTGCTAAATATCAGAGTAGCGCATGTAAAATGTGGTATCCAACAAATTTGCATATGTTGAACTGGTTTTGCCATGATAGCATGAAATTTGATCACCGATCTTCTGTGAGGACACTGGATTTAATACTGAATCATAAGATTTTATATATTTGTGTCTATCATTTTGATCATGATTCTATGAACTTCACTTATACTTGCAATTCTGATTGCTTATTGCTAAGATTTTCTTGGTTCCATTATGACAATTATATGTGCTATGCTTGCAATTTTAGTTGCATTTTGTCATTTGAGAATATTCATACTATTTACAAACATGATACAACCTGCTACATATACATATACTTTGCGTATACGTTGTTCTTTTTGTTTCTTCCACTTTCAGCTTATCCAAAGCCGCGGACGGCTTTTCTTGAAGAAAGGGAGGATGATGAGGATATATCTATGGATTATGATGATTATCCATGTTTAAGTTGGAAGGAAATATTAAACATGATCGATGATTATTATAAGGTGAACTCATTCCTAGTTGGATATGATACCATGAATTATAAGAATGTTATACTGCCTAAGTTATTATGTTTATGTATCATTAGGTTTGAGTTAATGGAGATAATGGCGAATGGAGAAGAAGATGCGGGCAAGGAATGGAGGCTGTTGACAAACATCAAGGTGGCTAGCACGAGGGAGGCGAGGGAGGAAGTGGAGCCATCACGCGAAGAAGGGATGCTGCAAACAAAGAAAGATCCTTTCCAATTCGGATTCAAGATTTGTTCAGATTCGGTTCGGACTGACAGAAGTCCTGAATTTGAAACGGACGTGGATTCTTTATACGGACTCCAAATAGAGCAAAGAAGCACAATCTGAAAAGGCAATTTGAAGGGCTTTCCAATGGGTCCGGCCACATGCCCCGGTTCGGCTCGGACAGGGCGCGGTGACCGCAACAAGTCACGAGTTGTTTTCTGCCTGTTTCCAAACAGAGTCCGTTAAAGTTAGGAAAGTTAGGTTTTGACTCCAACACAATGTTGGACGTCCAGCAGCCTTTATAAGGCTTGTAATTTCGTGGCTTTTAGGTTTAAGACCACGTTTAAACATAAACCCTAGATTGGATTGCTAAGCATTCATCTATATTCGAGTTCCTCTGTGTTGCGCTCAGGAATTCAACCTCTCCACTGTGTTGCGCTCTGGAGATTATTATCCGAAGTTTGAGTGTGATCTGTTGTTCCACTGGGAATTAGTAGATTGCAAAACCGCTTCGTGGTCGGCGGCTACGTTGCATCGGTGTGAGGCGTCGCGAATATCCATTGGGTTGAAGAGCTGTTGCATTGGCAACGGGGGAACAGCCGGAGAGTTCGTCGGATTCTCGCAAGTTATCTTCCACCATCATCCATCTACCCACCGCTCACTGAGAAGATCGGGCCACCCCTTATCAGCGCTGCTTCGCGTCGCGGCGGGCGCATAAATCCGACGTTTTCAGGCCTAGGGGTGCAACGACTGGAGATGCCCTCAGAGCATCTCTAACAGAGCGCTCAAACGCGACGTGAAATCCGTCGCTTCCCCCTCTCTTCTCCAACAAGATATTCCGCGCCTCCGAGAGAGATCCACCGCCCTGCGATGGCCCCCAAGCGTGAGCCCGCTTCGCTGCCGCCCCGACACGAACCCTTCGACGGTGATTTCTCCGAGAAGAAGTGCGCCAAGCTGGTGAAGAGCGTGTAACGCCCCGGGATTTATCACCAATTAGATTTTGTTTGTTTTTCTTTTTGCATCAACATGACCTCATCATGCATCATTATATTTGTCAACCTTGAATTTAAATTGTTGCATTTAATTTCAACTCCATTTAAATTCTTTTCCCATTTTAAATATAATTGCAAATCAAATTTATGTAAATGTGGTATTTAATTTCTTTTCAAATATTCAAA
Organism: Poa annua; assembly: GCA_026929855.1. NCBI lineage: Eukaryota > Viridiplantae > Streptophyta > Magnoliopsida > Poales > Poaceae > Poa > Poa annua. The sequence goes on from CM049430.1 coordinate 49,217,472, forward strand.
CTAATATATTAAATTGTGTATTTTTTAAACTATAAATATTTCCAAAAGTCTATATATCTTTTTCTTCTTCTATTTTGTTTTAAAATACAAAAACATAATTGAATAAAAAGAAAAAGAATAACAGGGAGAGAAAAACCATTTCAGGGCCGAACCTCCCACTCTGGCCCAACTCTTTTTTTTTTCTTTTGGCCTAGCCCACTTCTCCCCCACCTTTCTTCTCCGTACAGAGAGCACGAGAAAAGCGAGCCATGGTGCGCCCCACCTCCAACCACTCCTCCCCTCTCCCTTTTAGCCCGAGCCCCCTCTCCCCCTGCCCTCCGAAACCCTAGATCGTCCCCTTCCTCCCTCCCAGCGCCGCCACCCGCCCCTTTTTTGTTCTCTGTTCCTCTCCTCCTCCATGTTTTTCCCCCACCATGGACATGCCGGAGAGCACTACGCTGCTGCGCCTCTACTCCATCGCCGTCGAAGGCCAGCAGAAGGTCCCAAGAGGTGCTCCGGGTCGTCCTCGACCTTTATCCCGAAGAATTTGGACTCAAAGCCGCCGCAGCACGTCGATCTCGTCCCCGTCCCCCTCGGCTCCGGCGGAGCGCGCCGCCGCGACTCCTCTCCTCCGATCGTCCTCGCGCCCGAACCGCTACGCCAAACCCCTCCCTGTGAGCTCCTGGTCCTATTTCTTCTCTCCCCTCACCTAACCGCTGTCGAAATCGTGAATACCGTGCTCGGCATCCCTCCGGTCGCCATGAGTACCGAGGCAGAGCTTCAAGCTCTGTTCTTGCTTCTCGGGTCCTCACCTCCCGTGCACGCACACACGCGAGCTCCACCCAGCACAACACCCCACACCCGCGACGCACACACGCACAAGCGCCCCGCACCACATCACGCTAAAAACCGGCCATGTTTCGTCACCGGCGACGCGCGCCTCTCCGCCGGTGCCCCTGTCCCCGTTAAACTTCAGTTTTGTCAGGTTTACGTAGACGGTACGGTTCAAAAGCAAAAGAAACTACGATCTATCACTAACACCGAACCATCCCAGTGGCTAGCAACGCTCGTTCGCACTGCGCCGTGCGCGTCTCAAGTTCGACTCCCGACCTCGGTGAATAAAAGGTCTCCTTTTATTTCTTTTCCCTCGCTGACATATGGGTCCCACGGGTCAGCGACCGCGAGAGCCCGCGCAGCCCACACACATGCCAGCTGGGCATCTGGCCCCGCCTGTCATCCTCTCTGACTGGAATCAGGCGCGGTAACAAAAGTCCAGAAGACCCCCTGCACTGCAATCTTTGCACCTAAGCCCCTGTTTCTCTGTTTTTCGCACAGAGGCACTCTCAGTCACTTTTCCATCACCAACAGGTCCCTGCCTATTTTCAGGAACACCCCTAAATTTAATTATGCAATAACTTTTATTCTATAACTCCAAATTTAATAATATTTATATGTTTATTTATCAGAAAAATGCAAAGAATATTAATATGCCATTTGTATGCCATTTTGCATCTGTTATTTTAATTACTTAGTATACTTTGTTAATTGCAACTAAATAATTAAATATGGAATGACTAGGGGTAATAAATATATAATGCCCTATTCCATTTAATTTGATTAGATCACCCATGCCATGTGTTGCCATGTTAACCAACATTTAATATTGCTGGTAAATAAATAACTTGCACTAAATATTAATTGCCGGGTTGTTTTCCCGCTTAATTTGGATTACCTGCATTGTATTGCATCTTGCCATGCCATGCATCATCCTCGTATGATCATGCTGAATCTTTTGCCGTAGTTGTAAAATGCATCTTTTACGCTTTCCAGTGTTTGTTGCTTCTTCGCGGATAAGACGTTGAGATGTGTGAGCAACGACAAGATCTGCTTCCATGCGGGATTCCAAGCAAGCAAAGTTTGCTTATTTACCTATACATTGTCTTTCATTCCTGCCGTTGATCTCTGCTACCCTAGTATACGATTCTTTATTGCGATCCCATCACATGTTTATCCTGCAGCCTATACAGCTTTATCCCCACATCCCATCACCTGTTGTATGTTTATCTGTTAGCCTTGCGAGTCGTAGTGCATGCTTAGAGTTGGTTGTGCGAGTCATATGTCGGTCTTTTATTTCATATGCTTAGCTGGATAGATTATTCTACCTTAATAAAATGTTGTATTATATTGGGGTATTCTAATTAAAAGATAAGGCACCGGCGGAAGGCCTTGCGAGGTGCTTTGTTCTGCTAAGTGTCGACCTAGGAACTGAGATTTTGTCCTCGGATCCAATTTTGAGCGCACTAACCACTTGTGGGAGGCCCAATGGAGCCCCCCTCGACTTTGACTGGAACTTCGACTTGTCCGGGAGCTGCACCTAGTTCGGGTTTTCCATTTGCCTCATATGCATCGATACTAGTGTAGTATTTTACTTTGGCGGTGTGCCTTGTTACATGCATATAGGGCGCGGCCTGTTGGTGCGGAGGGGTGTGTCCTGCGGGAGTCCGCACCCTTTTGGCCGGGACCAGCATAGCTCCCGTGGCTCCTGGACTTGTTGCGGTGAAGGAAAAGAGTTGGGTTGAAAGGCCCTAATGTTTTTGACTGGGTTGATCATGCGAGTATGGGTCCAGTAGTGCACCCCTGCAGGGTATAATCTTATCGATGAGCCTTGTCCACGGTTATGGACGTTTTGGTGATGATGCTGGCTAAGAAGATCTAGACAACTTACACCTAATCATTGTTAATTAACCTGACTAGTAATATAGAATTACTTACACAATAAATGGTAATTAAAACTGTTCAACGTGTGAGTTTCCCGAATTGCTTCCTCATACTTGGTTGAGGGGGTTAATCCGAGAATGGGTTATGATTGGTGTTAGCTGTAGATGTTTATCTTATGCGCTCTCTTATCCCTCTCTGATTAGACGGAAGTTGTAGCGTGTCTCTCTAGGTTGCTAGTGCTGCTGCCGCTAAGTCCACCTCCCCTATATTTTGGGAGATGGTGTAGAAAGTAGGCAAGTCGGTTTTGCTTGCCAGGGAGTGCCCTGACCCTCTTTTGGGTTATGCTTTATGTGAAGTTAACAGGTTTGAAGTGAGACGACGTTAGCTTGGGAATCCCTCCGGCTTGGCTGAGCAGGGATATGGCGCCATTGCTTATCTTCAGGACTCTTAGTCCAACTTGCATCTTATCCGTAGTTGGATACCATTTTGCTTCCGCTGTCCTTTTGAATCTTTGTATTGTAACGATTGTATCTTGACTCGTTCGAGTCGTTGTTGTATTTATATATCTTCTGTTGTATATGTGGATGTATCGGAACTGTTGTAATGTTATCACAATTCCACCCACATAATGCGCATGTTTCGGCGTGCACATTATGTCTGGTGGGCGACCTAAAATCGTTATTATGCAGATTTCGGCGGGATCGTTATATCTACATAGTACCGATTTTCGGGCGTCACAGAGCGATAGAGCGCGGAAGCGCGCGGCGTATTGGTACACCAAACGGAACCTGGTCGTCCCGCTGGCGTACTTCCGCCGCGAGGTCGACGAGTTCGACCAGCTCCGCGTCGAGCACGAGGCCATGCGCCGCTGCGCGGGCCGGTCAGGGGATCTCAAGCGGCGGCTTGAGCTCCTCCACCGCTCTGGTGGCTTTGAAGGGGTTCCTGTTGGGGGAATGATAACCCGGTAGGCCCATGAAGAGGGAAGCGTAACCCGGCAGGCAGGAGGCCTGGGCGAGGTTACCCTGCACTCCACATGAGCAGGGTTACACTTGGGTCGGAGAGCTCATTTCATAACCCGGCAGTATCATAACCTGGCCAGGAAGCTAACCCGGATCTGGGTGAGGTGTCAGGTGAAACCCGGATTTGGGTGTCAGGCGAACCCGGATTTGGGTGTCAGGCGAAACCCGGATATGGAAGAGGTTTCAGGAAGATCCAGAGAAGGAAGGCTCTAGAAGACTCAGAGGCAGTATGCATCACGGATTCCAAGACTTGGAAGATACGAAAGACAAGACGAGATATAGTAGAACTCCAAGTAGTCTTACCATGTAAACCAGGAGACCAGGCGCCCATATAAGCCGGCTCCTAGGTCATAGATAGAGAGGTCGAAAGCTAAGAGAGGCTACGATAAGCCATAGTCAAGCCAAGTAAGATAGACAAAATAGAGAGAGCTCCCAAGAGAGATCTCCCACGCCGGAGTCATCGAAACCCGGCGATCGCCATGAGCGCACCATTGAAAGTGCATGGTTGCCCCCATGCGTGGTTTTGGTAATTAATGACAATCCTTATGGACTTATGTTTACATTGAGATATTCTTATAGATCTTTTGGTGTGTGGGTATGGCAAAGACATGATATGCACTATGTGCAACTCTTCTTGAAAGACTATGTTGATGTTATCATCCTTGTATTAGTCTCCTATAATGCCTTTTTATCTTACACCCATTACTTCATTTACCGCTCCTTGCTCTTGTTGCAAAACATTTTATTAGGTGAAAGTTTTTTTGCCTCCTTTATCATTTACATTCTCTTGCATGAGCTTGTGGTCGAATTTATCTAGGAGGGAGTGAGGATTCCATGTTGTGCACACTATATTGAAATACAAATCTTATTTGTGCACGTACCTTGGGGAGATCCCTCATGATATTTAGAACACTTTTCAGATCCTTCTGATTGCTTGCTTATTTCGTTGAACTATCTTTCCATTTGATATTTTTTTGCAATCTTTGGATCCTCTATATAGTTTGATCTCCCTCCATCTATTCGTCATTGGATATGTGCATTTGATTTCACTCATATTATGAGAAATGCACACATTATGGGGGAGCTCTCACTATATTTGCCTTCTAAGTTTTTCTTCCCATTTCGGCAATCGATGCCAATGGGGGAGAAATTTAGAGGGTTAAGGGAATATGGGTTTGTTCTCTTGCATCCTTGCTCTTTGTGTTGCATGGTTGCTTAAATTCATTATATAAACCCTCGTAAAAGGGATTGTCATCAATTACCAAAATGGGGGAGATTGAAAGTGCATGGTTGCCCCCATGCGTGGTTTTGGTAATTAATGACAATCCTTATGGACTAATGTTTACATTGAGATATTCTTATAGATCTTGTCCATGGGAAATTATAGGAGTTCATGTGTTGGACTCTTCAAGATGACTTAATGACCAATGCTCTATTCAAAGGGTTTATATGAAGAATGGTCATGTGTAGAGTTGAGCTCATTGCAAGTATGGCTTGGAATAGAAGATTGAGTGAACAATCATGTTTAACCCCAAGCCATCATACATATCAAGAGAAGAAGATGAAGTGCAAGCTCAATAAGATGTATCTCGGAAGATATCTTTTGATTGAAGCTTGCAAAGGAGACATGAAGACGAAGCTTAGCGAGGCCCTCCCATAATGGAGTATGGGGGAGCATTTGGAGAAGTCTTCATCAAGCATGTGCTAGCAAGCACAAACAAGAAAGGTGTTTCAACCTGAGAGAGTCAAGATCGTCATCATCTAGCTCAAGTGGAATGCTCATGGCAAAGGTATGATCTTGATAGGTCTATAGGTTAGATAGGTGTACTATCAAGAGGGGCTCTCGAGTGAGTAACTTGATCGCATCTTTGTGGAGAGCTCAAACCTTTGCATGCTTGGCATATCATTTTTCTTGGTTCTTATTTGGTTTTTCTCCGTGTTGAGTTTTGGTGCTTGTCGTGATCTTCATGACAAGACCAAGTCTTTCGAAAATGGTTTTACTTTGGAAAACTTGTTGCCTTTTATCCATGTGAGGATTTAGAGCTTGGTTTATCTCCATACTAAGCTCTAGTTCATCAAAAACAGATTTCGTATGAATATCTTGTTGCGTTTTTGATGAAGGAGTTTTTACTGTTTTGCATTGTTTAGGAAAGTTCAACCTTTCCCCATTTGGTTTTATCCTCACATGATGGACTGTGATGTTTCTATGCACATTCAAGTAGAGCTCGTTGTAACGATTCCAACGAGCCAAAAATCATCGAAAACGGAGTCCGGATGGAAAAGATATTGACGTTTTCGTTTATCAGTTTCTGCTGTTTTTTGCTGTAGCGGTAGTACCGCCGTGGTACCGCCCGAGGTACCGCCGGAGCTAACAGAGAGCTGTTTTCGGCGGTACCGGGAGCGGTAGTTCCGCCGGGGCGGTAGTACCGCTGCCCGTGGCGGTAGTACCGCTACGGAAACCTGTTTTCAGCCCGTTTTGATGCCCTAACTCCCTAGTGGGGCGGTAGTACCGCTAGGGCCAGCGGTAGTACCGCTACGCCGCGAATCTGCACCCAACGGCTGGATTTTGGGTTGAGCTATTTAAGGGGCCTTCTTCCCCAATGGTTTTCTAAGCTTCTAGCAAGTCTTTCTCCTCTCTCTCCTCCACTGTTGACCTTTGGAAAGCTTGCTCTTCCTCTCCATCCCTCCCATGGTTCTTGCTAATATTTGAGGGAAAGTGAGAGGTGATCTTGATCTACGTTTTCACCGGTCGATTTCTCCTCTAAGTGAGGGAAACCTTGTAGATCTTGATCTTGGAGTTCTTGGTGCATCTCTTCTTTGTTCTTCCTCTCTTATTACCCCATAAGCATTTGTTGCTTTGTTGGAATTTGAGAGTGAAGGATTTTGAGCACTTGTGCTCTTGCCTTTTGCATTTGGTGCATCGGTGTGCTCTCCACGAGGATTCGTGGAAGTTGAAAGTTTGTGAGCTTGTTACTCTTGGGTCATTAGACCCTAGACGCCTTTGGGGTGGTTGGACCCTTGTGTGGTCACTTGAAGCCGTTCGGGAGCCCCCAATCCCATTGTGGGTTGTGCCCCGGATTGTTGTTGGAGGCCGTTCGGGAGCCCCCAATCCCATTGTGGGTTGTGCCCCGGATTGTTGTTGAAAGGCTCCGGATTCCGCCTCGAAGGAATTCCGATAGTGGAAGGTGAACCAAGCCTTTGTGGTGCGGTTCACCGGAGAAGAAGGTGAAACCTTTGTGGTTGTTGAACCGTTGTGTCGGTTCACACCTCTCCAACGAGACGTACTCCCTTAACAAGGAGGAACTCGGGAATACATCCTCGTCTCCGCGTGCCTCGGTTATTTCTATACCCGAGCTTTTACTTATGCACTTTACATTGTGATAGCCTTTATGCTTGAAGTATTCTATTACTATCACCTTGTTGTTTATCTTGCTTAGCATAAGTTGTTGGTGCACATAGGTGAGCCAAGTTTATTTAGGTTGTCGGCTTGTTAATTTAAACACCTAGTTTTATTCCGCAATTATCAAGCCTAAACCGGAAAAGTTTTAAACCGCCTATTCACCCCCCCTCTCTAGGCGACATCATTGTCCTTTCAATTGGTATCAGAGCCTGGGCTCTCTTGTTGGGCTTTACCGCCTAGAGAGTAAAAGATGTCGTTTAGAGAATTAGTGCATGATCCCACTTTCATATTCGATGGCACAAATTATGATGTTTGGAAAATTTGCATGCTTAATCTATTTAGGGCCATGGGTCCAAATTATGTTAAGAGGATTGTAGATGTGTGTTTATCTCCTCCAAAGGATTCTCATGAATTATCTTTAGAGGATGAGATAAACTCTCATCTCGAGACTCAAGTTACTAATGGTCTTATGTGTGCTTTGACCGATGTAGTTCTTGATTCAATCATGCCTTTTCGAAATGCACATGAGCTTTGGACCAAGCTTCAAGATATATATGAAGTGTCCAAAATTATTGAGAATGATTATTCTTCCTCCACCTCCGGCCGTGATGAGTTCACAACTTCTTCCACTTTACCATCATGTGATTTGTCACACGGTAACGATATGGTGAGTGGCGATAGAAATTGCATTGGTGATGGTGAACTTACTATTGATTATACCTCTTCTCTATCACATTGCAATCTTCTATCTTTGGACTTAAAATCTTCTAGCACTCAAAATGTCATACATGCTAGAGTTGATTGTCCTTGCATATCAAGTAATAGTTGCTTAACTAAATATAATGATGATATGCTCTCTATGTCTTGTTGTGATGAAAATTACTCTTCCATATCCTCTAGTATTTGCATGACTAACAATGTAGAGGAATCCCAACACTTGTTGGAACAAGAAATGGACCTCAATGGAGCTTCAAGTATTTCTTCATCCTCCTCACCCAGTAATCATGTTTGCCTTATGGCTAAGGATTCCGAGGTATCTCCCACCTCGAATCCAAATTGTGATGATGTGGATGAGGATTCTCATGAAGAAGGTTTTGACTTTGAATCCTTAACCAAGATGGGTGAGATGGTACTTGGTGCTCTCCCCAAAGGTAGTAAAGTTATCCCTCCTCTTTGTGAAATCATTGATTATGTTACTAAGAGTAGGGAATTCATTGAGGATTTGGAAAGTCAATTTGATGAGAAATGTCAAATTGAGAGAGATGACTCTATCACCATAGCTTCTTTGAAAGCTTATCTTGAAGAGGAAGAAGAGCTTAGGGTTTCTTTTGAAGAGAAACTTGAATCACTTGATGAGTCTAATGATCTTATTATTGCTAAAATCATTAAGGAAAGAGATCATGCTATTGCTAAATATAAAGTGCTTAAAAAGGAAAAAGTTGAATTTGATGTTGGCAATGCTAGACTAAGTGAGGACATAGAGAGACTTGACAAAGCTCACAAAACTTTAGAAAGTGAACACTCTCTCCTTATCATGTCTCATGATCAACTCCAAACTCAACTATCTAACAATGATAAGCTTTCCAAATTGTCTCCTTCCATCTCTAATGTTAATGATGCTTGTGCTACTAACTCCACTTCTCGTGAAGCATCTATTTTGAAGGAAAATGTTGAGCTAAGGGCTCAACTTGAGTTGCTATCTAGCAAGTATGGGAAATTGGAAGAAACTCATGAAAGGCTCTCTAGCTCTAATGACGATCTTCGAGCATCCCATGCTAAAGTTAGCTAATGAGGCGATTATGTCAAAGGTAACATCTTGTAAGCCTCATGTGGACAATGGCACAACGTCTTCTCTTAATGCTATATCATCTTGTGCTAGTCCTTGTGATTCATCCACTCATAATGTTGCTACATCTTGTGATGAATCACCTTCCATACCTTGTTGCTCTAACAATGAAGTTTCTACTTCCTCTAGCATTTGTGTTGATACTAACCATGTAGAGGAATTAAAAGAGCTCAAGGCCCAAGTCACTTCTTTGAATAAAGACTTGGAAAAGCGTCATGTTGGGAAGTCCACACTTGACAATATGTTGAGTGTTCAAAGACGCCCCAATGACAAGAGTGGACTTGGATTCAACTCCAATAACAAAAACAAGTCCAAGATCATCAAGAAGAAAAAGGGCCAAGAACAAGTCAAAGATTCGGCCAAAATTGTTTGCTTCAAGTGCAAAGTTGAAGGGCACCATGTTAGATCTTGCCCTTTGAACAAGAAGGCTCTTAGTGAGAAGCAACAAGGGAAGAAACCTCAAGTTCAAACTCAAGCTCCTCAAGTTGAAGAACGGTCTCTTCCCAAGAAGAATCAAGCTACCCCTCCTCAAGTCAAGACTCCAACTAAGAAGAGAGGAGGAAGTAGATGTTGCTACCTATTTCGTGAGAAGGGTCACCTTGCTTCTTCATGCACAAATGGTACCTTATCCAACCCCATTATAATTAATGATGTTTATTCTCTTTGGAAGGATAATGTTGGCAATGTGTTTGCCAAATATGTTGGTACTCAAAGTGGTGTCAAGAAAAGAACCATTTGGGTTGCCAAACCTATTGTGACTAACCTCTTAGGACCCAACTTGGTTGGGGACCAACAAGTTAAAACTTGATCAATAGGTGTTGTTGGAGGCATTGGAGACTTGGCTACATTATGAAGAATTAAGGGATCTTCATCAATTATATTCTCTCAAGTCAAGTCATATGGATCATATTGTTCTATCTCATATCCAATGTTCCTCCTTGCGGTAACTTTTATTTAAATCATATATACATTGAAAGTTGCTTGCACCCTTGCATGTGTTTGGTTTTGTACCTTGCTAGTGTTTGTATGTGTTGTGCTCTCTACTTACTTATCTTGAGAAATCAAGTATGTGTATGTTGGTTTGCACACCATTTACTAGTTTTGAGCCTTATTGTTTTTATTTGATATCTTATCTTGTTGGCTCTCTTTGAGAGATTAATGGACTATCATATTTTGGGGGAGTGATATGATTTGTGCACTTCACAATCCTAAAATTGTGTATTCATGAGAAATACAACTTAGTGTTGATATATTTATATTATCTACTATCTATGTGGTATGTCATTCTCATGATAAATTCAATTTCTATAATGTCCATTAATTTTTCGAGTTGGTTTTGTTTGCCTCTTGCTTTAAATAAATGGATTATCACATTATGGGGAAGTAATAAGCTATGTGCATATTACAAGCCTAGAAAATGTGAACATATGAGGTTTTGCCACCTAGAATTGATATTGCTAGTTATCTTGTTCCTATGTGGCATGTGCTCTAACAAGTTTCCATTTACTTAAATGCTTTTTGTCTCTCACTCTTTTGGATCTTGTTTGTGGAGGATGTTCTTGGTATGGCTTTCCCAAATATGTTCTCATGTATCTTTGGGGAAGCCAATTGTTTCAAGCTACTCCTTGGAGTTGCTTTGCACCTTCGCATGATTTGTGAAGCTATCAAGAATATCTATCTATCTAAGCATGGCTTTTAATTCCTATCATTTGCCATATGCTTTGTGAATATGATCTTGAATATATCTTTGCAATCCACCTCCGAGAAATATCTCCATACATTACTTGTCTTGACAAGTGATAATCTTTTTGTGGTAAATATATTGATCATATTCGCTTTGGCTCTTGCTTTGAATTGCTTTATTTGATTACCAAGGATTTGTTTTGATCTAACTCTCATTTGTCTTCATTGTATCTTTTGGATCCTTTATTGCTCTACTTAAAAGTTATTTAGTGCTTTCTTGAGTTGGGAAAAGCAATGAACCAATTCTTGTGCATTGACATTCAAAAGTCATACTTCTTGATAATGCACTATTCTTTGGGAAGCTATCCTACTTTGAGTAAAACACCGTTCTTTAATTTGGTATTGCAATTTCTTGCCTTTCTTGAACATGACTAGTGTTTGAATAATAAACATGGAGAGTGATGAGCTCATTTGTGTGCATTGTGTATTCAAATGCAAAATCATAAATAATGCACACATCGTGGGGGAGCAATCCTATAGGCTTTTTGAACATTAGTTGTCTCCGTTTGATATTTGATCCCGATGACGTGTCTCCTTGGAAGACAAACATTCTTCGTCTTGGTACCTTGTGCCATCATGAAAAGTGTAGAGGGTTTGGTTTATTCCTTGATGATATTTTTCATCAATTGGTCTCTTGTTTTCATTGGTATCTTTTCAAAGTGGTATCTTCAATCATGTGTTGATTTGGGTATTTGATATAATTTGGACAATTTGTTTTCTTGTCACACTTGTGTGTTCTTTGTTGGTTTACTTGGTGTTCTGTCTAAATTATATCTCGCTTGGTTCTTGAAAGTCTTGTGCATGCATATTTATTATATGTATATCTTATGGCATGCTTACTTTCGTTGATCAAATATAAAGGATAAACTCCATCAAATCCTAAATGGCTAAGATGTGCATGAAATTCAATTTCATATCAATATGCACATATTTATGTGGAGTTTGTCCTATGTGTTGTAGTTTCTCTAACTACTTTGGACCCAATTAGTTTGGGTACCATGTTGTACTTAAATTTGTTTTAGGTACACTTGAGATGCATTGGAAGCTTGTCTCATCTACAAGATGGTGTCACCATGTGTCCATTGGATGATGGTTCACTCTTATCTTCTACATCACCAATACTATCTCGGTAACAAGTATCTACCTCATGCATATATTTCTAGCTTTCAACCTTGTGTAGGTTGTATCTTGGCATGAATCTTTTTGTTGCAATCAATTTGGTTCTTGCAAAACGTCTTTATTGCAAATATGAGTAAGCCGGGATGATTACATATAAGGGGACTATATATTCATTTCTATGATTCATCGATCCCAAGTATGTCAATCTAGCATTTTCTACTTAAAGTCTCTCATGTGCAATATTGATGTTTCTTTAAATCATTTGCCTTTCGTGATACTTGTTATCTTTCTCGGATCATCCTTTTATCACCTTATCCCTTGTGGATACGTTTGATGCTATGATGAGTATGTGTTTGAAGTTCCTCTATATCCCGTTAAGTTAAAATTGAGATTTGTGCTATGCTTGTAAGCAAAGATCTTATTGGTGTATTTATGACTTCCTCCTGGATATCATAATCTTTACCCGTGTATCTATCTTGTGTGTACATGTTTATTTGTAGACCCATATCTTAGTGATTAGTGTCTACTTAGAAACTTATACACGTGAGAATAGTACATCTTTAATTGATATTCCAAATCTTTAGTTACCACCTCTTATTGCTTTTGACTCCTTGGTGGTTTCTAAAAGGCTCAAGCTTTATTTTCCATGTGTTATGCTTGGTGCATTTTACTAAGCTTGTGGAGCTATTTGCTATACCTCTTTTGGTGTGTGGGTATGGCAAAGACATGATATGCACTCTGTGCAACTCTTCTTGAAAGACTATGTTGATGTTATCATCCTTGTATTAGTCTCCTATAATGCCTTTTTATCTTACACCCATTACTTCATTTACCGCTCCTTGTTCTTGTTGCAAAACATTTTATTAGGTGAAAGTTTTTTTGCCTCCTTTATCATTTACATTCTCTTGCATGAGCTTGTGGTCGAATTTATCTAGGAGGGAGTGAGGATTCCATGTTGTGCACACTATATTGAAATACAAATCTTATTTGTGCACGTACCTTGGGGAGATCCCTCATGATATTTAGAACACTTTTCAGATCCTTCTGATTGCTTGCTTATTTCGTTGAACTATCTTTCCATTTGATATTTTTTTGCAATCTTTGGATCCTCTATATAGTTTGATCTCCCTCCATCTATTCGTCATTGGATATGTGCATTTGATTTCACTCATATTATGAGAAATGCACACATTATGGGGGAGCTCTCACTATATTTGCCTTCTAAGTTTTTCTTCCCATTTCGGCAATCGATGCCAATGGGGGAGAAATTTAGAGGGTTAAGGGAATATGGGTTTGTTCTCTTGCATCCTTGCTCTTTGTGTTGCATGGTTGCTTAAATTCATTATATAAACCCTCGTAAAAGGGATTGTCATCAATTACCAAAATGGGGGAGATTGAAAGTGCATGGTTGCCCCCATGCGTGGTTTTGGTAATTAATGACAATCCTTATGGACTAATGTTTACATTGAGATATTCTTATAGATCTTGTCCATGGGAAATTATAGGAGTTCATGTGTTGGACTCTTCAAGATGACTTAATGACCAATGCTCTATTCAAAGGGTTTATATGAAGAATGGTCATGTGTAGAGTTGAGCTCATTGCAAGTATGGCTTGGAATAGAAGATTGAGTGAACAATCATGTTTAACCCCAAGCCATCATACATATCAAGAGAAGAAGATGAAGTGCAAGCTCAATAAGATGTATCTCGGAAGATATCTTTTGATTGAAGCTTGCAAAGGAGACATGAAGACGAAGCTTAGCGAGGCCCTCCCATAATGGAGTATGGGGGAGCATTTGGAGAAGTCTTCATCAAGCATGTGCTAGCAAGCACAAACAAGAAAGGTGTTTCAACCTGAGAGAGTCAAGATCGTCATCATCTAGCTCAAGTGGAATGCTCATGGCAAAGGTATGATCTTGATAGGTCTATAGGTTAGATAGGTGTACTATCAAGAGGGGCTCTCGAGTGAGTAACTTGATCGCATCTTTGTGGAGAGCTCAAACCTTTGCATGCTTGGCATATCATCTTTCTTGGTTCTTATTTGGTTTTTCTCCGTGTTGAGTTTTGGTGCTTGTCGTGATCTTCATGACAAGACCAAGTCTTTCGAAAATGGTTTTACTTTGGAAAACTTGTTGCCTTTTATCCATGTGAGGATTTAGAGCTTGGTTTATCTCCATACTAAGCTCTAGTTCATCAAAAACAGATTTCGTATGAATATCTTGTTGCGTTTTTGATGAAGGAGTTTTTACTGTTTTGCATTGTTTAGGAAAGTTCAACCTTTCCCCATTTGGTTTTATCCTCACATGATGGACTGTGATGTTTCTATGCACATTCAAGTAGAGCTCGTTGTAACGATTCCAACGAGCCAAAAATCATCGAAAACGGAGTCCGGATGGAAAAGATATTGACGTTTTCGTTTATCAGTTTCTGCTGTTTTTTGCTGTAGCGGTAGTACCGCCGTGGTACCGCCCGAGGTACCGCCGGAGCTAACAGAGAGCTGTTTTCGGCGGTACCGGGAGCGGTAGTTCCGCCGGGGCGGTAGTACCGCTGCCCGTGACGGTAGTACCGCTACGGAAGCCTGTTTTCAGCCCGTTTTGATGCCCTAACTCCCTAGGGGGGCGGTAGTACCGCTAGGGCCAGCGGTAGTACCGCTACACCGCGAATCTGCACCCAACGGCTGGATTTTGGGTTGAGCTATTTAAGGGGCCTTCTTCCCCAATGGTTTTCTAAGCTTCTAGCAAGTCTTTCTCCTCTCTCTCCTCCACTGTTGACCTTTGGAAAGCTTGCTCTTCCTCTCCATCCCTCCCATGGTTCTTGCTAATATTTGAGGGAAAGTGAGAGGTGATCTTGATCTACGTTTTCACCGGTCGATTTCTCCTCTAAGTGAGGGAAACCTTGTAGATCTTGATCTTGGAGTTCTTGGTGCATCTCTTCTTTGTTCTTCCTCTCTTATTACCCCATAAGCATTTGTTGATTTGTTGGAATTTGAGAGTGAAGGATTTTGAGCACTTGTGCTCTTGCCTTTTGCATTTGGTGCATCGGTGTGCTCTCCACGAGGATTCGTGGAAGTTGAAAGTTTGTGAGCTTGTTACTCTTGGGTCATTGGACCCTAGACGCCTTTGGGGTGGTTGGACCCTTGTGTGGTCACTTGAAGCCGTTCGGGAGCCCCCAATCCCATTGTGGGTTGTGCCCCGGATTGTTGTTGGAGGCCGTTCGGGAGCCCCCAATCTCATTGTGGGTTGTGCCCCGGATTGTTGTTGAAAGGCTCCGGATTCCGCCTCGAAGGAATTCCGATAGTGGAAGGTGAACCAAGCCTTTGTGGTGCGGTTCCCCGGAGAAGAAGGTGAAACCTTTGTGGTTGTTGAACCGTTGTATCGGTTCACACCTCTCCAACGAGACGTACTCCCTTAACAAGGAGGAACTCGGGAATACATCCTCGTCTCCGCGTGCCTCGGTTATTTCTGTACCCGAGCTTTTACTTATGCACTTTACATTGTGATAGCCTTCGTGCTTGAAGTATTCTATTACTATCACCTTGTTGTTTATCTTGCTTAGCATAAGTTGTTGGTGCACATAGGTGAGCCAAGTTTATTTAGGTTGTCGGCTTGTTAATTTAAACACCTAGTTTTATTCCGCAATAATCAAGTCTAAACCGGAAAAGTTTTAAACCGCCTATTCACCCCCCCTCTCTAGGCGACATCATTGTCCTTTCAACCATGTAACATATTATCATATCAGTGATTGTAGCAAGATCCTCCACCGAGGGGAACCGAACTTGGGTAAAAAACATCTTCTTCCCTGCAGAGTTAGACAATCTCCTGAGCACCAGAGTCGCCTTGCCCCTCATCTCAAGTTACCTCCGGGTAACATCTGCCGTGACAATCCCACGACAGTTGGCGCCCACCGTGGGGCCTACGTCCAAGTTTGTGTTCATCAAAGGAGAAGCGCTGCAAGGATGGAAAGAATCGCCATCGACGGCGCCGTCAGCAATCAGCAAGAGGATCGCATCTTTCAGATTCATATTAGGTGCCGGAAAGAGATCCACCGGAGAAAAGAAAAATCGACGTACAAGAGTCGGCCATAGAGAAATCAGACGCAGAGGAGTCGGTCGTGGAGAAGTTAGCCTTGGATGAGGCGAACAAAGATCAAAAAGAAGAAAATAGATTGATGTCAGAATTGGGATTCATCCGCGTCGTCATCGTCAAAAGCATGCGGCCGGCAGCCGAGTCCCGCGTTAACGGCAAGTTCACGAGTGGCCGGAGTCGTATACAGTCGGGTCTTGTAAGGAGTTGATATATCGGATTCAGTTTTGAGCAAACCCGCGGAAGGATGATTACGTCAGAATTGATCAACCTAATTAAAGATTGTTGGAGCAAATATCGAGGAAAAGTTTTGGAGGAGCTATTTTATTACTCAGTTCCATGGACTTCATTTACGTGAGCGATGAGCCGATGAAGAAAAAGCTGGAAGACACAAATTAACTTGCTTGCTTGAAAACCTAACGGAGAGAAAACCAAGAGCCAGGCGGATCACGAAAGAACGAGAAATCTAAGCCGGTTGTTGCTATTCTGTGTCTTCATGACTTCACCGGGTCAAAATCTGTCTAATCCAGCCGTGATCATCCCGGCGCACGTAATCTAGCTGGGATTTATTCGGTCGGCAATACATACGGATCAACGAGTCCGGGTCAACCACAAATCTGGTTTGCGGAAAGGAAACAAAAGCCAAAGAGAGAGAAAGGTCAGGTTTGAAGGAATACTACTTCTGTTACGTACAGGAAAAAGAATGACTGCAAACCACGCGGCATTAGAATTCACTCGGATCAATCAGTCCACATGCTGGCCGGGTTACGGTCATCAGGGTTATACGAGAGGAAAGAGAAAAAGAAGAAAAGGACAAGTCGGGTGCAACACTGCTACCAGGTCTCACGTCCGTGTGCAGCCCGGTTTTCAATATAATAAAAAGAAAGAGAAAGAAAAGAGATAGAAGCCGGATGCTAGTCTGACAGAATTTATCGGCCAGTTTATAAGCGATACAGCGGCTTGTTTGTGGTTTTCAATCGATAGTTGTTCAAGAAGAAGCCGGATAGGTATACAAGAAGAAGGCAGCAGGAAAATTTCTGACTCTGAAACGGTGATCAAAACAAGTCACGTGAGTGAAAGAAATACAAACCTGGGCGTTATTGAGCCGGGTCTTCAATGGCACAAGTTTATACGTGGGTAAGGAGAGAAAAAATCAATTGTCTTAGGAAAAGAATAGCTGATCAGGAGAGTTGCCTTGCATGCATGCGAAGGGCTACTCACGAGACATGGAGCAATACAAGCCCGCTTCAAGGAGCAACGATCGATGACCCCGTCGCCGGCCGGCTTCGAGCGTGCCTGCCGTCGGGTTTCACCACGTCAACAACAACATCCAAATCAGACAGCTAAGTCATGTTTATGATTAATATTTTATCATTCAGTCAAAAGTCAACACATTTTACCAATTGATGTGTTGAAGACATAGATCCTACTGCTTAAAATACGCGTGTGGCGATGTTCTGAGTTACAAACACCAAACCCCACATGTGAAACATATTTGAGGACGATCCGTGAAACATCTCTCAGCCTTTACATTGCTTCACAAGCATTATAGAGTATTATATGATCAGTGGATTTATCAAAGTCGGGCTATAGAATTCCCGCAAATATATTTTTCAAAGTCGGGGTATAGAATTCCCGCAAAGGTATTTATCAAAGTCGGGCTATAAAATTCCCGCAAAGGCATTTTTCAAAGTCGGGCTATCGAAATTCCCGCAGACAGATTTATCAGTCTATTGTAGTACGTAATCCGGTTTATGCATTATCAGCACCAAAAGTGTTTCGCCATATGACAAATCAGAGGTCTTGGGGGCTTATTTATTAAAAGTTATAAGTTGAAAACTCAAGACTCGGCAGAGACGTCACAAAATTCAGATCATCATCTTTCATATGAAAAGGGGTCTTAGGGGCTTGTTAACTATCAGTTGCAAGTTGAAAACTCAAGACCCGGCAGAGACGCCACAATATTCTTGGTTATACTTGCCTGCTAGCTCGATGTTATTCTCACCCGGCAAAGACGCCACAATGACCTGATGCTAAAAATCCGGCTTTCAATCTGACTATGATGCCCATGAGGACTTAGCAGACCCTGATCGTCCTACAGTTTTATGCACGAAAGATGTCACGAGAAAACCGGCTATGCAGAGAGCTAAAGAAACCAAAAGGGTCATCTAAACCAAAAGGATTTGCAGAACGACAAGATAACGTTCGACAAATAGCGCAAATTTTCAGGGTGCATGAACACCATCAGAAAAGTAACTCGGTATTATGAAATTCAGAGAGCCCCGAGTAGCTGCAGGCAGCAGACCCGACGCTTGGGGGCTACTCATCAGAAAAGTAAGTTATGCTCAAATTGCTATAAGTCCCAGGTTGTCGCAGGCTGGAACCCGGCACTTGGGGGCTACCCAGTTTGAAGCTCAAAGTTCTCAAAGAAGACCCGGAACGCAGCAAGCTGCAGATCCGGCTCTTGGGGGCTACTCAGTTTGAAGCTCAAAAGCTATTGAAGTAAGAAACTGGAAAGTCCCAGATTGCTGTGAGCAACAAGCCGGCACTTGGGGGCTAGAGTCGGGAAGCAATATTCCCCGAGGTGAAGAATCAAAATCAAATTCGGGTCTCAAAAGTAAGCCGGAGTTTTTTCGCGAGGTCTTCATCAAACCCGGATTATAAATATCTGGAGCATCCTTCAGCATAGCCTCCGTATGAGCAGGCTTAATCATGGTCAGATGAAACCCGGCTGAAGAAAACATGGTTATATGAGGCGAAACACCAAGAAGAGTCGGCCCAATAATTTAATAGTGTTACCCGGACTTTTAGTCCACAAGTATTTATCTTATTTCAGTAGATTAAGCCGGATTTGAGCTGGCAGGCTTCACATGAAACAGGATGATCAAGATCAAGGTCACAAAGAAGAGCAAGCCAAGCTCATATCCAAATTAATCTTGGGGGCTACTGTTGGGGGAATGATAACCCGGTAGGCCCATGAAGAGCGAAGCGTAACCCGACAGGCAGGAGGCCTAGGCGAGGTTACCCTGCACTACACATGAGCAGGGTTACACTTGGGTCGGAGAGCTCATTTCATAACCCGGCAGTATCCATAGCGGGGATTACGCTCCCACACAAGCGTTGACGATGAAGTCGTATGTAGCCGACCTCGAGATCACGGAGAACTTGCCGCGATGATGTAGACGATGACGCCGGGGTGTCGATGATGACCTGCGTCGACGGGCGTCGGGCGGAAGGTGGCGAGACGACGTCGCCCAAGCTCCTCAAATGTGGCGCCTCCGAGCACTCGCAAACATACGGATCTTAACAACAACCCCCGGTCACTCAGATCCAGCTGAGATCGCAGGGGTAGAACTTTTCTGGAATCCCGCAGGGCAACGGTGCCCGACGGTATAGCTTTGGTGGAGAGAGGAGGCAAAACGGGCGGAGAAGCAGCTCGGCCGGCTTTCTACAATATTAATTGTATTTTTTGATGATTTTCTCCAATTAATATGCCTTGCTATATAAAGGGGGGAGGGGGTGTGCAAACACCTTGCCTCCCCTATGTAGGACTAAAGGAGAGGGAGGGGGGAGGCCGGCCGAACCTCCTAGTCCAATTCGGACTAGGGGCCCAGGCCCCTTCCCCTTTGGTTGGTGCGGCTCACCTTAGTGGGCCACAATTGGCCCACTTAGGTGGGTTGCCACATTTTTCCTTTATTATTTAATAATTAAATTAATATAAAATATAATTAATTCATAATTAATATATTTAAATACTATTTAATATCCCGTGACCTCGAAACATTTTCTGAACCACCCGAACATCTTTCGGAAATTTCCGGAACCATTCTAGACCTTCCCGGAACTCCTTCCGGACCACCGGAACTCTTTCCGGATCATTTCTCTCTCTCCAATAAAATCCTATAATATTCCAGAACCTGCTCCGGGTGTCGTTAAGACCTTTAACTTGTTACGCTACGGTTCGAGAACACTCCAGACATGGTCGAGACCCTTCGCTCGCCAATGACCGCCAGGGATACCTGGACGCATATGACGGTCCTGTGCATTCTACGAATATTGTCGTTGAACCATAAACATGATATTCATTCCCTTTGTTTCTATGATACGACCTTGTCCGAGATATGATCGCAGACATCCGATGTCCTTGTTGTGTCTCGTTACCGACAAAAGTTATTAACTCGTCTGTGATATTACATCTCCATGACCTAGTCATAAGTTGCGCAACTATATAGATGCAATCTCACCGAGTGGGCCCAGAGTATCTTTCCATTACAAGAATGAACAAATCCCGCTCTTGATCCTTACGTCTCAACATACTCTTTCGGATACCCAAGATGGACACCGTTATTGTCATGTTATATAAGACACAATGTTTGATGCTCTCAAAGCACCCCTACGGAGTAGCAATAAGTACGGTCTCACGGTTTAAGGAATAAGCTATCATATTACTTATCTATTGCAAATGACAAACATCGTAATATGATCTTATTTCAATACTCTCCGTTTGTCCATCACCTTATTCAACTAATAAGATGACCCCACTGTCAACCGACGCCATTGTCCATGATCGGGAATCTCGATCATCTGTTGCCCAGTGGACTAGTTTATAAAGAGGCTTACTAGGGACTCTTGTTGTCTATGTATCATATGTGTATTAATAATTCTATTAATACAGTTATAGCATAATACAAAGACATATTATAAACTTAAGAGATAATGCGTTAGATACTACTTATTTATTTGCCTCTAGGGCATATCTCATTCAGTCTCCCACTTGCACTAGAGTACAAATAAACTAGCTGCATTTTACTTCATCAAAACCCCTTATTAAATAAGTGTTATATGATAATGCTATCTTGTGGAAGAGTGTTACTCTGACAATTTGTACAATACATAATTGCGCGTTCTTTTGCGATTCATTGATATCATATTGTTCGATATTATCATGTTATCCAATAACATATATACAAATACCGTAACTAAGTGAGACTTCTATTTCCTAGCGTTTACTTTGATTCTGTTAACCAGATAATTGTCTTGCCAACACACTCAGTCATAGAGAATTCTATGTAACATTTACAATCTCGCGATATCTATATACTTTCATACCTATGTAGAAGACTTGACACTCCAATGTCAATCTAACAACTAATACACTTCTACTTCCAGTAAATTCTAAATTTACTTTCATAATGTTCTCCTTCTAAGAACATGGGCCATATTTTATCGAGCATATAATATGGTTTCTGTATGATGTCTAATATCACATAATAGACCAACATGTCATACAACCACTATTACCGTGTATCATTACTCTTAATGATTAATTGGATTTCCAAGGACCGTCCTTTGGTTTTAATCTATTCTGACTCCTCAGATGTAATCCAAAACAACTCGACTAACTATTTAAAATTCCTGTTCTATTCCAAAATAGACACTAACTTCTAAATATTTTCACAACTTCATCTTTCTAATTAATTCTAATGGTACAATTCACAATGTGTCATTTACACAAGATGAATTCGGCTCTCACTCAAATTAGGTCTCCACACATTTGAGAACACGAGCTCCCACTCAAAACATGTCATCTACATATTTGAGAACACAAGCTCCTACTCAAAATATGTCATCTACATATATGAGGGTCTAAGCTCCTACTCAAAAATATGTCCTTTACATATTCTACCTGAGTAAACTAACTTTGACTCCCACTTAAATTCATAATTTATTTCGACATTTTGGTCAAAACAAAATCATTGATCTCTTATCAATTCAAACTTAATACAAACAACAATATTCCATTAATACAAATCCCACAGACTTCAAGCATGTCTACATTAACATAGTCAACAAATTTGATTTTGTCCAAGATACATTTCTTGACAAAGTATGCTTACACGTCTTTCTTGTAGTTACATTTCTCATATAACACTTTATATGATGGTTAAGCAATCTTATTCCTTCAAAAAGAATTATAGTGACATTTACTGTTTTAATCCTTTTAAATGTAACTTGGATTTTCAGTCTTACAAGCCTTTGTTCGTATTCTGATATTTTCTCAACTTTCTTTGTATCCATAAGGTCTATCTTGATCCGTCAACAAGATCCGAATTATTTAATATTAAACTGTGACCTGAAAGAAAATATTAACATAACAACACCTTATTTGGAAGCTTCTTTCATGAAAATACTATGATTTTATCAAAGAGGATTGCAAGCAGAAAACAATTTTCAAGTCTCCTTCACTCTTATCATTAAATTTTCATTTGTAGACATATACCTTTTGGAACATATTCCAATATTCTACTTTTATGAATATAAGTCTGATACCTTATTTCAAGCTTCCAATTCTATTCCACAAATCATAATTCAAAAATCATATTTTCTCGGAATTACACAGACAACAACACAAGTTTTGTTTCTGTTGGATTTTGGAATGTACTCTCAACTAATGTGAGTGATTTACAAAGAACGATTCGTGTATATTTTGAATTATAATATAATCATCTATATAATAACACTATTGTCAATCACACGAAAAACTATTGAAAACATCTATTTCTAAAGTGGACATCGACTATAACATTTCGAACATATTAAGAGATTCTAAGACAGATTCTGAAAGACCACACTTTATCCAAAATATAGTATGATTATAATATTTCACATATCACCATATCTTGATATTATAATTATATGAAACAAATTTTCACAAGTCTTTTGTGTTGAAACCATAATTCAAAAATATTATCCTTTGATCAAATTCTGTGAATACAATATTCACTAAACTTTTTTCTGAAAAATCCCATTTGATCTTTTATCAAATTAATTTCAGACTCATGATTTATTATGCAAATACACTTATTCACCAATAATGATAGAAGAATTTGAATCAAAATAAATTTCACCATGTAATTAATTTAATAATCATCTGATATGACTTTCAGTTAATTTCCTCACATATTGACACTTCAATATTAAATTTGAACTCAATCAATTCGGCACATGTAATACTTAAATAGATCAAAGTATCTTTTACTTCTTACATTACCTTTATGATCAAATTCGATGGTGTTTGTTCTAGTAACAAAAACTTTTCTTCCTTGGACACATAATTTTATCATTCCCGCTATTATAAATGTATATCATACGCATAATGTAATTGAGATGTGATACAAATTACTCATAATATAAAACAACTGCTTTGTTTCATAACATAAAACAACTGATTTGTTCTATTACATATATGAATAATTATGTCTTGTAACATTCAAGACACCAAACTAGATCACACTCTCACTATTACAAAATGTCTTATAAAAAACTATTGATGATAACTAATATGATATCTCGAGGACCTGAGCACTACTGGCCATCAACTTCCTTGCTTGCCATCACTTGTGCACTGTCACGTCACCCATCGCCGCATACTTGTGATAATCAGGGATTGTTTCATAAACAGAACAAGTATCAAATACTTTTCATCAAGTATAAGAAGAATACATTTATATCTTCGCATATCAAATACTCCCGTAGCGTCGAAGAGATCTCTTTCGATGGAATCAAATTTTAGAGATTTGAACTTGTTCACGAACGTGAAGAGGCTCATCGTGTCTCTCTTTATAGCATATTCATGCACATGCTCTTCATAGCTAGGAGGCAAAGATGTAAGCGCAGTCTCTATTGCACTAGTGTTCGCTATCTAGAAAACATAGATATTCGTAAGCCTGAAGTAGATGTCATACAACTTCTTCAAATGAGTCTCCAGACAGGTATGCTCCTCCATGTGAATGGTCCGGAACTTTCTAAGTTGTCTGAATTGCTCAAGACTCAATTCATCTTTGAATTGTCCTTTGATCGCATCAATCATGACATATGGCTCCATGTGTTGAAACAGCTCTTTCAACTCTGGTGCTAGGCATACGCTCATGACGACCTCCACTTCTATGAAAATATCATGATGCTTACGGAACTCATCATCTTCCTCCTTGCTAGCAGAATCATTTGGTCTATCTCCTAACTATTGTTCTAGGACATATAGGATGTTGTTATGTTGGAGAATGTTTCAAAAACCAATGTACCATTTGACGAAGTTGGACCCGTTGGCTTCTAAGGTAGAATCCGGGCTCTTAAGGAAGTAACCGAAGTATAGTTCCGTAGTCTACATATATGATTGCAAAAGAGGTAAGGTAAAGTTTATAACATATGTGAGTTATAGTTTATAATCATATTATCAAACAAACTCCACTAAAAATATTACCCCTAAAATAATAATAATAGCGATTACACGGCCCCCATCTACTCTACCACCCCCGATCGTCACGGCCAGCGGCACAGATTCAAAGGTGGACATAAAATGTTGATCACAACAACTCTGTGACTCATCCTCGATCTTTCGATCTTCCCGTGTTCCGAGGCCATATCTGCATATGTTAGGCTCGTCAATCAAACCTCGCAGACCTTGCGCGTGCAACATGGCTTACGCCCACTGTATGCGAACGACGATATGTTTAACACACGATCGTCATGGCCTGCCTCATAACGTAGAACTTTCTTGGTGGTGCGCAACTAGGGAGAACACAATTTTGGTATTTGTTAGGGATAATCCTATTTATGATGCTACCGTTGTATATCAAACATATAAGGAATCAATAGGATGCACACACAACAACACAATATCAACATAAAGTAATGAAGTGCGATGTGACATGGTCGTCGCGCCTCGCCCTCCACGGCGCCATGAACCTTGGACCCGGCGCATTGGCATGGCTCCGAGTCTACGGTGCCCTCCATTGCCTCCGACAGTACGAGTAATATCAAACTTACCGTAACCATTTCACATAAAATAACGCCTCTACAAAACAAATTTAGACGCCTCTACCTTTATTTAGTTTTGCAAGTTTTACGTGGCATATAGGCTTATTCGTAAGAGACCCGTTTCCCTACCTACGAACCTTGTACCACAACGTCGATCGTATAATTGCATGTTTAAGCATCCCTTTCAGGGCCTCCATTGAAAATGCTTTGCCGACTAAAGAGAGAGAAACAGACTCCCGCCAGCCACAGATACGGCGTAAGCGTACGTGTAAAGTCGGTTCGGGCCGCTTCATCAACTCAATACCGAAGGCATCGCAAGTGCACGCTAGAGGGTAGCAAATATAAGAAAGACGTCCTCATTCAACATGAGTTCTAACCGTACCAGTAGTACTATGCATAGATCGGCTCTGATACCACTGAAGGGGTTCCGGTGCAGAAAACAATATTTTTTCTAGCGTAAGAACGCCCTAACTAGCCAGGATCTATCTATCTAGTACATGCGATAACGTGGCGGAACGGGTCACATACCTCCATGTAGACCGATAGCGGGGATTACGCTTCCGCACAAGCGTTGACGATGAAGTCGTGTGTAGCCGACCTCAAGGTCATGGAGAACTTGTCGCGATGATGTAGACGATGACGCCGGGATGTCAATGATGACCTGTGTGGACGGGCGTCGGGCGGAAGGTGGCGTGGTGCCGGCGGCTCGGGGGTGCGCCGGCGGCAGGGCTGCTGGGTGGGCGAGACGACGTCGCCCAGGCTCCTCAAATGTGGAGCCTCCGAGCACTTGCAAACATACGGAGCTTAACAACAACCCCCGGTCACTCAGATCCAGCTGAGATCGCAGGGGTAGAACTTTTCTGGAATCCCGCAGGGTAACGGTGCCCGACGGTATAGCTTTGGTGGAGAGAGGAGGCAAAACGGGCGGAGAAGCAGCTCGGCCGGCTTGCTACAATATTTATTTGATTTTGATGATTTTTCCAATCAATATGTCTTGCTATATAAAGGGGGAGGGGGTGTGCAAACACCTTGCCTCCCCCATGTGGGACTATAGGAGAGGGAGGGGGAGGCCGGCCGAACCTCTTAGTCCAATTCGGACTAGGGGCCCAGGCCCCTTCCCCTTTGGTTGGTGCGGCTCACCTTAGTGGGCAACAATTGGCCCACTTAGGTGGGCTGCCCACCTTTTCCTTTATTATTTAATAATTAAATTAATATAAAATATAATTAATTCATAATTAATATATTTAAATACTATTTAATATCCCGTGCCCCAAAAAAAATTCCGGACCACCCGAACATCTTTCGGACATTCCCGGAACCATTCCAGACCGTCCCGAAACTTCTTCCGGACCACCAGAACTCTTTCCGGATCATTTATCTCTCTCCAATAAAATCCTATAATATTCCAGAACCTTCTCCAGGTTTCGTTAAGACCTTAATCTTGTTACGCTACGGTTCGAGAACACTCTAGACATGGCCAAGACCCTTCGTTCGCCAATGACCGCCAGGGATACTTGGACGCATATGACGGTCCCTGTGCATTCTACGAATATCGGCGTTGAACCATAAACATGATATTCATTCCCTTCGTTTCTACGATACTACCTTGCCCGAGATACGATCGCAAACATCCGATGTCCTTGTTGTATCTCGTTACCGACAAAAGTTATTAACTCGTCTGTGATATTACATCTCCATGACCTAGTCATAAGCTGTGCAGCTATATAGATGCAATCTCACCGAGTGGGCTCAGAGTATCTTTCCATTACAAGAATGAACAATTCCCGCTCTTGATCCTTACGTCTCAACATACTCTTTCGGGATACCCAAGATGGACAGCATTATTGTCATGCTATAGAAGACACAACGTTTGATGCTCTCAAAGCACCCCTAAGGAGTAGCAATAAGTACGGTCTCACGGTCTAAGTAATAAGCTATCATATTACTTATCTATTACAAATGACAAACATCATAATACGATCTTATTGGAATACTTTGCGTATGTCCATCACCTTATTCAACTAATAAGATGACCCCACTGTCAACCGACGCCATTGTCCATGATCGGGAATCTCGATCATTTTTTGCCCAGTGGACTAGTTTATATAGAGTCTTACTAGGGACTCTGGTTGTCTATGTATCACACGTGTATTAATAATTCCGATTAATACAGTTATAACATAATACAAAGACATATTATAATCTTAAGAGATAATGCGATAAATCCTACTTATTTATTTGCCTCTAGGGCATATCTCCTTCAGGCTCTTCCTCCGGTGGAGGAGTATGACCCCATCGCCTTCGGGTCGTCCATGGCGGCCGAGGACTTCGTCGACGACGAAACACTCGAGTCCATCACCGCCCATGTGATGCTCTGGTCGGTCCGTGAGGCGGAGGAGCGGCAGGCGCAGATTGCCCGCGACGAGGAGATCGAGCGGATCCTCCTCCACCAAGGGTTCAAGAAAGGCCGCCGCGTCACAGAGAAGGCGGCGTACTGGGTGACGGACGCGGAGGCCGTCATCGACCTCGTCTCCGACGAGGACTAAGCTTGTCGGGCTCGGGCTCGGCCTCGACCTCATCGTCGCCGCACCCGAGGCTCCGTTGAGCCGATTTTTGGTTCAAGGGTTAGTGCGGTGACAATTTAATTTTGTTTAGCTTTTTGATAAGTTTAGATTATGTAAATTTTGTATGAATCGACGAAAAACTCTCTATGCAAGAGACGATGAAGAACAATTTTTTGTTTCCCGCAAAATTACAATATTTGCAGTTCCGTTTGCGATTTCTGCTATGCGCCAATCGTTTCCGTGAGCAGGATTGTGAAAAAACGCGAACTGTAAACTTTTTTGAGGTTCCATTTTTGAATACTCTGTTAGAGCATGTCTAACAGAGCCCTCAAACCGCGGAACCTTATATTCTGGTTTGCGGTTCTGTTTTACCGGTACTGCTATGACGCGGCTATCCTCAAACTGTGATTTCAATAGCAGTTTTGAAAATTACTTAGTTTTCAGCATAGCAAATCGCAGATAAACATAATTCACGAACATGTCCACACATATAACCTAAAAAATGCACCCACATATCAAATTAGAACTACACATCACCACCACCATGACCATCAACTACATTACCTCCACGAGAAGTGCTCGAGTTGAGTAAGACTTGCTTCCTTTGGTACAAGATGTCCTGCCGAGCGATGTCATGCCACTCCAGAGTGAGGTGAGCAAGGAGCTTGGAGACGGACTTGTTCTCCTCGGTAGCCACTCTTTGGCGTTCAATATCGTCCTTGCGCAACCCTTGATCCCGAAGCACAAGCCACCTCTCTCTCCCTCTTCTCTTGAGCTTTCTTCTCGGCCATGTTTTGCCTTGCCTCCAATGTTTTGGCCACCATACTCTCATTGAAATGCACCAGTTGGTCAAGCTTCTCTCTCAAGAGGGCAGCCTCGTTTTCCTTCATCATCCGCAGCTTGGCTTTCTTGTTGCCTTCGGGCTTGTTGAGGTTTCTGCCTCCATTTTCATCGTCGTCATCCTGGACGACGACTTCATTCTTTTTATTTGGTTAAAGGAGCGACAACTTCCACTTCTCGTTGTTTTAGAGAATTTTCTAACAATGATCAAGGAGAAAGGGCTTGTTCTTCGGCGCTGGCATGTACTTGTACCGCTCCCTTGCAATGTGGTCCTAGAAACAACAAACAATTTCCATGTAACTATAAACAGTGTGGTCCTGTTTTGGAGAATTCATTGTTGCTTACCCAATCGGCCTCCACTGTTCCACTCGGAGGAGCATTGTGCACCTGCTGCAGGCAGCCACTCCACCTCGAGCAAGCTGTCTTGATCACGTCCCAACAGCCTTGGAGCGACCGGAATGTTTGAGGCACCCTTTTGACATTGTGAGGAAGAAGTTGAAAATATTTGTCCTCAACTCGTTGCCAAAACCGCAACTTGGCTTGATCGGTGCCATGAATTGTGACAAGGGTCATAGCCTCCAAGCATGAATCAAGGTCTCATCGTCCTTCACGGTGTAGTTAACGCCGCGTTCTTTCACCGCCGAGGCTCGTCGTCGTCTCCTCCAATTGCACCCTCAACGCCTCCGTCGGTCTCGTCATACGAATAATCATCGAGCGGAGTTTCGGTAATGTCCACAGACATGTCGTTCATCATTTGAATAAACGAGCTCTGACCGTCGCCCGGAGGGGTGCTACAAACTGGACGCCGAATTGAATCAAGAAGAAAGGGGACGACAATGATTTGGGCACATACCTCGGGCTGGCAGAGGACAGACCCATGGAGGCGGCGGCAGCGGCGGAGCCGTCCCTGACCTTCCGAATAACTGTCCGCTTCGACACTCCGCCGGGTCGCGCGGATGAAAACCGATCGTCGCTGCGGCTACGGCCTCGCCTGCGGCCAAAGCTTGGGCCGCACCAGCAGTTCCGAGCCTCTTGCGCTTCTTGCCGACAGCTTCGGCCTCGGGCGAGGCAGCCGTGGGGCGGGAGCGGCTCGGCGGCATCGGCGGCTGCCGCGTCCCGCCAAGCCCAGAACCCACAGGATCTGCCGCTTTGACCTCCCCAACGGGGATGATGAACATCGAGGCATCGGACGGGTCCATGGCGGCACGACAGGAGCTTGCAGGTTCGCCGAAGAGGAGGAAGATGGAGGGGCAGCGGCGGAAGAGCGGTTTCGCGCGTACTGAAATTTCCCTCCCGCCAACGCCAAGAAGAGATAGGGCTCACCACACGGTTCGGAGGGGAAACCTGCGAATTCGAGGTTCCGTGAGCCGATTTCCCGGACGCCCTGAAAATTTTATACGGTCGCGCGACTTTTGAGGGCACTGCTATTTCTCCTTTTATGTTTTACGAACCGTTTTTGGCAGTTATTTTAGGTTCAGCGGGGTTTGAGGGATCTGTTAGAAATGCTCTTAGAGATGCTCTCAGTTCAGCAGCGTGGAGAACTCCGAGGAGAGGGCCAGCAAGCCTCTCGTGTAATCGTGTTCATGAAGACAGAGCTCAGAGTCCTTCGCGACTGTTTGTGAGAAACAACTTAGGATAGACTCCGATGCAAACAAATACGTGTTTTGTTCCTAACTTATGTCTATCTCTCCGGTCACCGTATCTAACAGTTCGACACATTCCGTCCGCACGACCATTTTTTTTCCATTTTTTCTTTTTGGACAATTTGTGAAATTAAGAATCATACTGAAATTGAAAACATACCTTAATACAGTGCTCCTTGTTGTCCTCGTGGCGAGGTAGTAATCGACTCATCGACGACGACTGGTGATGGCGGTGGAGATTTTGATACATTTGTCGGCGGCTCGGTTGAACCTGGTTTGCGACCAGAGCACACGGTGGTGCAAACCACCTTATACTTGATGGAGGCAATGACTCCTG
Source organism: Poa annua (assembly GCA_026929855.1). NCBI lineage: Eukaryota > Viridiplantae > Streptophyta > Magnoliopsida > Poales > Poaceae > Poa > Poa annua. The sequence continues at coordinate 49,247,579 of CM049430.1, forward strand.
TGGGCTCCATATTGGTGCAGATACCTCCAACACGGCCATATCTTCCGACATGGTCACTCGATCATCTTCTCGTTCGTAATCTCTGTAATGAGTGGCGGGCCGCGGCGAGCGACTTTATAAGTGGTCGCACGCGGTTTTGGATTAGCCGCCCGTTGTCTTGATGTGAACGCTGGTTATTTATATCCAGTTATTAATTCTAGTACTACCACTAACCACAAAGGAAAACGTAAACAATTAACAACCGGCCACTGGAGTTTGGGCAGGGTCGGGAAGATCGAGGTGTTGCGGCCATGACGTCAAGCCGCGAATCCGTCTGTCCATGGACTTGCTGGCTCTTCCTTGTCCACTCGTTCCTACAAAATACGTAGCGGCATTGGCTTCCTTACAAAATGGGATGTACTTAATCGGCCCCGCAGGCGGGGGTATGGCATCACTTAGAGCTGTTGGCCTGGCTGCCCCGTGGGCTGCCTCAACGTCACGTTGTCACTTGCGTCGGTGTCGATACCCCGCCAACCTGGGATATCAGAAAAAAACCTGGGATATCAGACTTGGCGCCATGCAGGCACCGTGGGATCAGCGGTTGACGAGAGATTAACTCGACAAGTCCTATGATGATTTACCAAGGGTTGTATTAATAGGAAGAGTATATGAGTGTTGGCGAACTCGGACGGCTGACGAGCAAAGAGTTGCTCGTTCAATCTATATTATCAATCTCACAATATGGTTACAGGGGTTCTCGGCGAGTCGTTGTCTCGCTAGGATTTAGGTATCTCAGATTGCACGTAGTCTTTCACCTCCCTCCTGATCCATATATATAGGGATCCAGGTCACAGGAGTTCGAGTACAACTAGAATTACATCTATTAGATAACTAAGTTGGCACAGAGCCGCCTAACTTGTTTCATACTCCAGCTATTAAAAGCCCTTCGTTTCGTCTTCTTCTTTATATGGGCCAACGACTGAGCCTTCTAGGAAAACACCCTTTAATATAGCCCGCTGGGTGCTCCCATCGGGTATAACCACATCAGAAGCCCCTGAATGCATATTCGAGTCCGAAGGATCGGATAGGGATTCCCGCACTCTATATATCACCTGGTTATCCTCCTGATGTTCACAACCTGTTTCCGAAGGTGCATGGTTATAAATAAGAGCGACTGTTAATCGCATGATCACATAAATGCTTAATTCGGCTTTTTAAGGGATGGCTGGTATAGTAGGCCTGATTCAGCCGATGGATCAGGGTCAAGTTAATTTGTGACTCGGGCGAAATACCTCACTAACCTACTCAGTCGCAAGTCCCTTGACTCGAAACTGGCAAACCATTTAAATCCAAACCAAGCCTGTCGGGACTAACTGGTTTGAACCCGGTCAAATATAAGGTACCCTTGGCGCGTCTGCTGGGATTTTGCTTCATGCCTGCTGGCACGGAATTTCAACGAGTCCACGATAGACTGTACGGGTTACCCGGCCTTATTCAGGTCTTACCGTTGCATAGTTTGATGCAGCATCGAGAACTAGACTAGGCTAGAACATCCCTAAATTGCTTTATATTTTGTATGTATATTTGTTTAACATCACCCAATGCCTGTGAGTGAAAACTTCTTTACTCTAACGTTTGCCACCGACTCAACTTCATCCTTCGGCTGACGCTGATCGCCGAGTGAATTTCATCCTTCGACTGACGCTAATCGCCGAGTGAATTTCATCCTTCGACTGACGTTGATCGCCTAGTGAATTCCATCCTTCGACTGATAAGAAAAACATCGGGTGCGCGACAGCGCTCCCGATGGAAGTAGCCCCCGATGTTGAGTGCAATTGCCTGCAATTGTGCTTAATCTGAAAACGAAAAATCTGAACTAACTTTATTAATACCAAAAACACACTCTCGATGGGAGTGCACTTAGCAACTTACTGAGTGCCGACCCCATGATATGTGCTGCCTGAAACTGTTTGACTCTTATTGCACCCACACTGACGTGAATAACAACTATCGACTCCTCACTGACTTGACAAAGTATACTGCCTTACCACTTTTCATTTGGCGGACTTCAACATCTGACGTAACTGACGACGTAAGAAAAGATGCCCAACACTTCTTATGGGACATGACCTTCCGCCAGGCCCACCTTGTCAGTGTCTGCACCGCTGACCGGCCAGCCTGATTTGACCGCACGACGCGCGCGGGAAATGGAACGTGATGATGGCCTCCTTAATAATCGTGCGTAGTGGGAACCTGCGCGCGCCGCTTGCGCTTTGCAAAACAACGCAGATGCACGACACGCGTCATATCCTTCTTTCTGACGGCTGAGATGAACCGGGATGAAGTACATAAATCGTGGGTAAAGGAGAATACCTTTCCCTACCCTTCCATTTGCGCCGCCTTTCTTCATGTTCATCTTCTTCCCCGTGCTCAAGCCGCACCGCTGCGCTCTTCTCAACTCTTGCTGCCATTCTCTCTGCAACCGCCCACCTTGCCAAAAATGGCGCCGATGAAAACCTCCACCAAGCCGCCAAAGACGGTAAGGGTTCTTGGCACCCATCCAACATCCGCGAACCGCAGCTGGAAGCCTTGCGCGACACAGGCATACTGCCTACCGACCCGAAGCTGCTCCGGCTCCCCGGCAAAGAATCCATCCCTCAACCGCGGAGGGAAGAACGCATCTGCTTTGTCGACTTCCTCAACAGAGGTATGTCTTTTCCCCTCCCCCCTTTGTGAGGGGCCTCCTGTGCGTCTACGGCGTGCAACTGCACGACCTAACGCCTATTTCTATGCTGCACCTGGCGTGCTTCGTCACTCTGTGCGAGGCATTCCTCGGCATTGCTCCCCACTGGGGGCTATGGAGGAAGTGCTTCGTCATCAAGCGCCAGCCAACCACTGGTCCCGGCAAAATTGGACTCCAAGTACAGAGCGGCTCCGGCTACTTCGACATTCAATCGTCAAAGTCCGTGCAGAGCTGGCGGAGTCGTTGGTTCTACAACAAGCACCAAATCTCCGAAGACTCGACCACCGGCCTTGCCGAATTGGACCCGAACGCCAGCGTCGTCAAGAAGAGGTCTTGGTCTCACAGCTTGAGTGAGCTCGAAGCGGCCGAAGCGGAAACTCTCTGACTGAAGGTGGTGGCCCTGCAGTTCGAGGAAGGTCAGGTGTTAACTAGCGTGCACCTGATGAGCACCTTCCTCCGCCGCCTGGTGCAGCCACTTCAAGCGCGCCCACACGCCATGTGGGAGTACACGGGTGTGGACGACGCGTCCCGCGTCTCCAAAGCATCCTACGACGCCACCGGGCTGCTTTCAGTTGTGAAAATCTTGACTTCTATCAAGGACCTGAAGTCTCGTGCCCTGGCGTCTCCGATCAAACCTTTCTCCAAGGACAACCCGAGGCTCAAGGTACCTTTGCACCATTATTTTGATTGCTGCGATTTTTCCTGCAAACTCATTGCCTACTCACACATCCACTCTTTCCACATTGCTTGACCATGACCATATTGATCCAATTAGCCGTCCTCCAACTCCTGAAGAGTTGGGAATCGACAATGACTTACTCCAGGAAGTCTCGAATTCCTCACTCCCCGTAGCTAACTCCCACTCCGACGAAGTCGTGGAGGTTGCCAGACACATCTCTACTGGAGACAAGCGGAAACACGGAGAAGGAGAGGAAGAGAGCTCAGCCGACTCTGCCGCTACGAAGAAGTCGAAGACCCTTCCTTCTACGAGTGGTATTGTAGTCGCACCCTCCGCGGGTGGCAACCTTGACACTCCACTGCTGGCGATACCTCTCCACAGTCGGCCACCGTTGGCGCTGATACGAAAACGCAAGAACCCCTTCGTTACTGAGTAAGTCTCTATGAGCCCTTTGTAACGCCCCGGGATTTTATCCCCTTCAAGTTTTGTGTGTTTTTCTTTTTGCATCGACATGGCATCGCATTGCATGTCATTAATTTAATTTGTTGCATTTAAATTAAATTTCCACAATTAAATTCGAATGCTTTTCAAATTACTTAAAAATGTGTTATTTAAAAATCTTTTGCAAATGTTAAAAACTAGTTTATTGAATTGTCTATTTAAAACTAAAAATATTTTGTATAACATTCGTGTTCAAATTCCTTTTCGTTTTTGTTTTAAAAATATATAACAGAAAAGTTTAAAAGGGAGAAAAATAAAGCCCAAAGCCCACCTAAGCAAACCCTAGGTTTTCCCCCTGAAAATTCTTTCCCCCCTGCCTTTTTGCAGCCACCCTCCTCTCTTTTCTGAATTTTATGCAAACATCCTCCCACCTCTTTTTTTCTCTTTTTCCCCTTCCTTTCCTTTTTCTTTTTTCCTTCTCCTTTTTCTTCTTTTATTTTTTCCTTCTTCTCTTTCTTTCCTTCTTCCTCCAGCCCGCATCGCACCGAGTCGCCCGATCCTTCCATCGCTCCTGAGCCAGCGTCGTGCGCTTCCTCCCGATCCCCTGCTCACCGGCCTCCCGCGCCGCTGATCCCCAGCGCCCTGCCGCCTGCGCCATGGCCGCCGCCTACGGCCCGCCACCCGCGCCACACCGCGCTCGCCGCCACCGCAGCCGCCGGCCGCGCGCCCCCGTGCTCCTCCCGCCGGCAGTCGCCCCCGGCCGCCACGCGCCGCCGCCTCCCCAGCTCCGTTCGCGCCGGCCGCCGCAACTTCTTCTCCCGTGCACCCCTGCTCCTCCTTCCTCCGGCCGCCGCCCGTGCGCGCCGCGCCGCCTCCGGCCATCCTCCACCTCCGGCCGCGCGCCCCGAGCCGCCTCCCCAGCGCCGGCTGCCGCCCGCGCCGCACCGCGCGCCCCTGCCCCGGCCTCCGCCGCCCCACGCCGCGCCATGGCCGCCACCCGCAGCCGCCCAAGCTCCTTGCGCACGTCGCGGCCCCGACTCCCCTGCCCCGGCCTCCTCCGCCTCCCGCGCAGCCGCGCCGTCGCTCGCCGCGTCGCCGCCGCCCCGCACGCCTCCGCGCCGCGTCCCACGTCGCCGTGCCGCTTGCCTCCGCCCGCGCCGCTCGCCGCCGCCGTGCGCGTGCTCGCATCTGCGTCGACCGCCTTCCATTCGCCGTTTTCTCCGCCAGGTGGTCTCCCCGCTTCCTCCGCACGCCGGGTGTTCGACACAATGTCCGTAAAAACCCCGGCGTCACAATTGTTGTCCGTGTTTGTCCACCGTTCGAGGTGCTGCCCCGTGCTCTTTATGGTGTCCGTTGCCGTGCTCCTTCGTGTCCGTGACCGCTTGTGTTGCACGCCTTCATGCGTGACTTGACCGTTGTAGTGGCCCCGGAGACCGGATACGACAAGTGCGCCACCGACCCCGATCCCGGTGCTCCGAACAACAACCACCCGGACGTACTACCCCGACCACTTCCACGACACCGACAAACGACGATGCCTCGGTTCCGCGACGACTACTTCCCCGACGTCGACTACTTCCTCTACGGACCGAAGACGTCGGTTTCGAACCCTATCTCTCCCGATCCAACGTACGGACCCAAACCCTAACCCTACCTATTTTATAAAATGTCATCTATCATGTGCATATCGCATCATAATTGCATGTGTTGCATCTCTTGGGTTTGGTGGTGTAGCATATCACCTAAATAATTCAATATGGAATGTGTGGGGTAATAAATATATAATGCCCTATTCCATTTAATTTTATTAGATCACCCATGCCATGTGTTGCCATGTTAACCAACATTTAATATTGCTGGTAAATAAATAACTTGCACCTAAATATTAATTGCCGGGAATGTTTTCCCGCTTAATTTGGATTAATTGCTTTTGTGTTGCATCTCGCCATGCCATGCATCATTCTCATATGGTCATGCTGGATCTCTTGCCGTAGTTATAAAATGCATCTTTTACGCTTTCCAGTGTTTGTTGCTTCTTCGCGGATACGACGTTGAGATGCGTGAGCAACGACAAGATCTGCTTCCATGCGGGATTCCAGGCAAGCAAAGTTTGCTTGTTTACCTATACATTGTCTTTCATTCCTGCTGTTGATCTCTGCTACCCTAGTACTCGATTCTTTATCGCGATCCCATCACATGTTATCCTGCAGCCGATACAGCTTTATCCCCACATCCCATCCCCTGTTGTATGTTTATCTGTTAGCCTTGCGAGTCGTAGTGCATGCTTAGAATTGGTTGTGCGAGTCGTCAGTTGGTCTTTTATTTCATATGCTTAGCTTGATAGATTATTCTACTTTAATAAAATGTTATATCATATTGGGGTAATATAATTAAAAGATAAGGCACCGGTGGAAGGCCTTGCGAGGTGCTTTGTTCTGCTAAGTGTCGACCTAGGAACTGAGATCTTGCTCCCCTAATCCAAGACTGAGCGCACTAACCACTTGTGGGAGGCCCTATGGAGCCCCCCTCGACTTTGACTGGAACTTCAACTTGTCCGGGAGCCACACCTACTTCGGGTTTTCCATTTGTCTCATATGCATTGATGATACTAGTGTAGTATTTTACTTTGGCGGTGTGCCTTGTTACATGCATATAGGGCGCGGCCTGTTGGTGCGGAGGGGTGTGTCCTGCGGGAGTCCGCACCCTTTTGGCCGTGACCAGCATAGCTCCCGTGGCTCCTGAACTTGTTGCGGTGAAGGAAAATAGTTGTGTTGAAAGGCCCTAATGTTTTTGACTGGGTTGATCATGCGAGTATGGGTCCAGTAGTGCACCCCTGCAGGGTATAATCTTATCGATGAGCCGCGTCCGCGGTTATGGACAACTTGGTGCGTTGCCGACTAATGAGATCTAGACAACTTACACCTAAATAATGTTAATTAATTTGACTAGTAATATAGAATTACTTTCACAATGAATGGTAACTAAAATTATTCAATGTGTGAGTTTCCCGAATTGCTTCCTCATATTTGGTTGAGGGGGTTAATCCGAGAATGAGTTATGTTTGGTGTTAGTAGTAGTTGGTTATCTTATGCGCTCTCTTATCCCTCTCTGATTAGACGGAAGTTATAGCGTGTCTCTCTAGGTTGCTAGTGCTGCTGCCGCTAAGTCCACCTCCCCTATATTTTGGGAGATGGTGTAGAAAGTAGGCAAGTCGGTTTTGCTTGCCAGGGAGTACCCTGACCCTCTTTTGGGATGTGCTTTATGTGCAGTTAACAGGTTTGAAGTCTGACGACGTTAGCTTGGGAATCCCTCCGGTTTGGCTGGGCAGGGATATGGCGCCATCGGTTATCTTCAGGACTCTTAGTCCAATTTGCTTCTTATCCGTAGTCGGATACCATTTTGCTTCCGCTGTCATTTGACTCTTTGTAGTGTATCATTTGTATCTTGACTCGTTCGAGTCGTTGTTGTATTTATATCTTCTGTTGTATTTGTGGATGTATTGGAACTGTTGTAATGTTATCACAATTCCACCCACATAATGCGCATGTTTCGGCGTGCACATTATGTCTGGTGGGCGACCGAAAATCGTTATTATGCGGATTTCGGCGGAATCGCTTAAATCTACATAGTACCGATTTTCGGGCGTCACACCCTTGCAGGGATTTGTAACCACGAACCTGACTTCCTGCTTGCAACACCCTAGCTCCAACGAAGATGATGAGGAACCCAGCCCGGACATTCCTGTTCCGGCGTTCACCAAGGCCTCGACTACTGCGATAACCACATCGCCATCCACTACTCACGCAGAAGCCGAGGCTGCACAAACTGACACAACCACGCCGGAAACCATGAATACTGACCAGTTTGAAATGGTTCACCGGCCTGCAACGGGGCCCTCCTCGACGAGCTCATATACACATGTAAGTCTAATACTACTGCTGTTTTTCTTACACTCTTCCCCATCGGGTGCGCGACAGCGCTCCCGATGGGAGTAGCCCCGAGCCTGCGGCTATCCCTTGAGGGATGGGTACAGACTCCAACTTACTCCCTTTTTCTCCATTGTACGCAGCCTTTTGTTGCTCCTCTGCTTGCCGCCATAGACCAATACATGAAGATGGAGTCGGATAACTCCGACCTCCGCAAACAACTTCTCCAAGCAAAAAGTAACCACTCCTCACACTTGCTCATTTTTCTCGTCAAGTCAATACGAATTTTGCTGTTCCATTTTTCCTATAACACCACCTGACCTCACGACTTTAAGCCGATGCATCTTCGGCGGAAAGGGAAGTTGAACAACTGAAGAAAAACCTACCTGAACTTCTCGACTCCACCTCTCGGCAAGTCGAAGCTGCGCGCCAAGAAGGAGAGCAAGAAGAAAAGAACTGGCAAGTTGAGCGAGATCACGCGCTCATTGCCCGACTGTCCTCTCCGAACCGAGCATTCTTAGGTACCCCGATGACGTCGTAAACTGATGCCCAAAAAGGCAGTACCTTGCGTTGCTTGCTACTTACTGCCACTTTCATGCCTGTTGATTCTGGAAACCAGTTGCACTTAATCTGTCGGAGCCCCCGAGCCCATCCGACCAGGATGACAAGCTGACTACAGTTACCGAGACCGCAGACACTTTGGGGAGTCGCCTGGCATCACTACTGCCGAAGGCCATAGAGTTGCTCACCGCACTCCACAGCACAGTATACCCGGGAGTGGCCTAGCCAGAGACTGTGGAAGAGCTGATCTCAACCTTCAACCCCGACGCTGCTCAGCTAGACGACTTCATCCTGGAGTAGACGGTATGTGGCTCTCAAACCACCTTGAAGATCCTTCTTGCTCATGGAATCCAGGGTGACTTCGAGGGAGCCCTCTCGCAGTACCCTGAATGACGCGCTAAATCCTGCCTAAAGGAGGCGGAGAGGCTAGCGAAGCTGTTAGTCAAAACCCTTAACAAGCGGAGTTCGACCTTCAATGCTTCACCAGGAGTGACTGCTTCCGCGGACCAAGCGCAAGCGTAGATTGCTTCTGCTATTAGTTTTATGCTTTCGCGAACTTATGCTGATGTAATATTTTGAGCAAACACATTGTGCCCGGTGCACCTGTTGGAGACACTGCCCGCTTTATACTTTATATTATCCGCTGGTCTTACTCACAGTTCTTCTTTTGCAATCACCTTTTACTGAGCCCCCGTGCCTGCCGCACGGGCCTTGCACAGCCGCGAGTGGTACTACAAAAATCTAAGAAACTCTGTCTTCGTGCAGACTGCGGCCGTGACTGCACCTTCTGCAATTCCCGCATATGACCCCCAAGACAAATACAGGTACGGGATGCTGGAGAGTCGATGCAAAGCTGCCGAACAAAAACTTCGAGAGGCACTTGGCGTCCTTGCTATCCAAAAGTCGAAGCAGCCGAAGCCCTTGCAGCTCGAGGACTTCATAATCTCAGAGAGAGAGCAGGCTAGCGACGGGTTGCTTTGTGAGTCCCCCTTCTCGTCTAAGCCCCCGACTGCTTCCTTTGCTTGCACGCGTGCTCCACACTTATCATGTTTCGGTTTGCAGGCGTCCAGCAGAACACGAACGACGAACGAACAAGAGTTCAATCGCGATTTGTTGGAATTACCAACAGTATTATTGTGTGGGCTGGCCGAGCCAAAGCGCGAGTGTTGCTCACTCTGCGCGACCGAGTCGAACAAGTCCGCGATTTTGCTGACTCATGCACCCAAGCGCTGTCCAAGGTGAAGGGGATCGTGTGCAGAAAACAAAAAAAATTCCTAGCAACGATATCCTTAAACTAGCCAAGATCTACACTATGCAGATATAGAAGTACGGCGGAGATCGGAATACATACCCTCGTAGACCGAATAGCGGGGATTACGCTCCCGCACAAGCGTTGACGATGAAGACGCCGTAGCCGACCTCTAGGTCGCGGAGAACTCGGCGCGACGAAGACGACGAAGATGACCCCGAGGTCGGGTGAAGGAAGTAGGCCTCCGAGTACCGCTAGCGCAGCACCTCGCAGGGAGTCGCACACATACGGTGGAGACGACGGCCTCCGAAGCTCCAGTCCAGGACGAGCAGCGGAAGACTTGGACCGGAACACCAGCAGCGCGGCAGCGGGCTATGGTGGAAGAGATCCCCCTCCTCTACTCGGCGCGGCTCCGTCAAGGGAACCACGAGATCGAGAGAGAAATTGGGAATTAATTGGTGAATTAAAAGGCCAGGGGTGCCCCTTCTTATATAGGCTCCCGGGGGGAGCCAACCTTGCCAGCCAGGCAATGTGGGACTATCCCACATGCCTGGTTCGGCCAAGGCTGGTGCGCCGGCCCTAGATGGGCCCCATTTGGCCCACCTAGGCCGGCCAAGCCTCCCCCACAAAATTCCCTTGAGGGTTTCCCCCCCCATTGGCCTTCTTTCGACCAGAAGGCCCATTTAGGGAAATCAGCCTAAATAAATTCGAAAATAAATATATAAAATCATATTTGCATATTAATTACACTAATTAATATCAAACATAATATATATAATTTTTCCTAGCTCCGAAAACTCTTTCGGCGCTGCCCAATCTTCATCGGACCCCTCCCGGGACGCTCCCGGTGATCTCTTTCCTTTCCGGTTGTCTTGTCGAAACCCCTTAAGTGTGTTACCCTAGCGGTTCGATATAATATCAGGTATGATCAAGACTCCTCAATGATCAACGACTAACTCGTAGGCCTGGACCCCATGAATTAACCCCTGAGATATAACGAATGACTTTCATCTATCAAACATGGACGTATAGTCTTAAACCCTTTGTCATGGCGATACTTAGCGTGTCCGAGCATCATTCTCAGATATCTCCATACCTAGCATGATCTCGTTACCGACATCGCTATCTTCTACTCGTCTATGATATTATGTCAGCTGGTGACCTAGTCACATGTTTGCAAACTCATTTGACATAATCTCACCGAGTGGGCCCTAGAGTATCTATCCGGCTATGTGGACTGACAAATCCCGCTGTTGACCCCTCGTCTCAACTACTCCTTTCCGATACCCAAAAGTATCACCGTTATTGTCATACTAAATAAGATACGACGTTTGGTGCGATCAAAGTATCTTCCAGGAATACCAATAAGAGTTGATCTCACGGTCTTAAGGCGTAACGACTATGTCCTATAAATACTGGCTATGTCCATCACATCGTTACTCCTAACGATATGACTTCCGTTGCCGACCGGCGCCATGCCCTATGATCGGAAAACCTCGATCATCAATCGCGCAATGAAACTAGTCTTAGTAGAGGCTACTAGGGACCTGGTTGTTTATCTACCACACCTGTATTAATGTTTCCGCTTAATACAGTTACAGCATGGTATAAAACATATAATGGACGATTGGGATATTGCCAATAAACTATGTTTATTAAGTGCCTCTAGGGCATATTCCCTTCAGTCTCCCACTTGCACTAGAGTAACACTTAATCTAGTTTACAACCTGGTAAAAGCTCAACACCCATAGCATCTTGGTGCCTGCTCGCCTCGTGGAAGAGGAATACAGTCAATAGATCTCACACATTGAGATCTATATGTGCTTTGCAACACTTCTATGTCACCTAGTTTGACATAAACCCGTATCTTACGATGACGGTGAAATATATCCCAGTGGATGGAGTGAGACTCGAGCATTCGCGTAGCATGCGCCTTAAAAGTCTAAGAGATCTATTAAGGGGACCACCTACGCTCGGAAAACTGCTCAGTCCAATCACACTTGCTACTTCTAAAGTCACGATATATTTCTATACCTATGTAGATTATGCGACAGTGCATTCATATGCGACTTCGCAAACTAACCATGTCTATCTTCAAAACAAAGGACATCTCCTATACGAGATTTCTAGTCGTATGGGTCAGTGTAATAACTTGCATCATCGTAACCGCTTTACGGCAAGTTGCCATTCCACTCTTACCCGTTACTAGAAAACCTATCTTCAGTTCTCACAGACACTGAAGAATAAACTTAACGTTTGTTCATTGATCCACACAAGGATCACTCTAGAACCTGTTCTTGAACCAAGAACTCGGGTCACACCAAGTCGAGCTTTCAGCCTGATAGACTCTATGTGTGATACATAGAGAATGTCGAACATCATTTTCTATCACTGAAAAAGGCAAGATTAACTTAATCTTTTACCTAGTCATACAAGCAAGAACCTCTTTCTTCGCTTGTCCTTTTCTGAAACACTTCAGAATCCTGACTTAGGAAATACTCCGACTTAATGTTATTACGCCCCCTCTGATCTATACAATTATAAATCGGATGCCTAATACTCCTTACTTCATTTCACAGAAAATTTAATCACTTAAATAATCATTTACACTCTACTAGAGGATCTGTGTCATTCAATATGTCGTTACATACAAAATCACGAATGACACCTAGCTCCCACTCAAATATGCCTTCTGCATATAAGATCCAGGAAAAGCTACTTAGCTCCCACTCAAATATGCCTTCCGCATATAAGATCAAGAAAAGCTACTTTGCTCCCACTCACTTCTTTGCAAATGTAGGTTTCTTCAACTATTTTGTACAACTCCAAAATCCTTTGATCACATTATCAAAGTGAAGATTCCAGCTCCGATATGCTTACTTCTGCCCATGAATGGACAACCGAAGTTTGCATACATGTTTAGCATCCTCAGGATTACAAACCATTCTTAATTACACTATCAAGAACCATGGTTTTCTCATCCATCTATCAATTTCTCATTCGAAATTATAGTAATTGCTAAACGACCCAGAATAGATTTAGTCTTCGCCACTTGAGACAAACTCTCATGTGGTCTGTCGGAACTGTTTCACGACAAATCGAATCTGCTCAATGTCTACTCTCTCATAAAATTCCATATACTATTAACATCCTAGATGCCATCAAGAAGATCTCCCAAGTCAATACCTGGTAATCGTATATGGATGTTATTTCGGATCACAAATGACTCATAGCCATTTCTCGGACTTAGGTCCACCATCTCTTCTTCGTAGTTCGTAGGTCTATCATATTCCATTAATATGACCTTCATAACAAGATTGTCCTAACACACAATGTGGAACACAACCTCGTATGCCTACGCTCTTAGTATGAGCTCAGAACATCATGATTTTGAATCATCAGCTTTTTCAAGCTGTGGAGCCTAACACCGAAAACACTTTCGATTGCGCCACTCTGATGTTTGGAGAGGAAGTTCACCAACTTCGTCTTGCTCTACTTTCTTTCTCACTTATACCCTCGGACAAGAAACTATTTCTTTCGCAAGGTATATCCCGGCAAAGATTTTGCCTATGTCGTGAGACATGTACCCAACTAACTCTTTAGGTAGGGTATACTACAAAGATTAATCCATTTTAGGTTCGATTACATCGAAACACTAAATTGCTGAAACGACAATCCAGGCTAAAAGCCACACCATTACTCATATGGCATTGTCTCCATGGATTCAAATGGTTTACCTATTTGCTAACGTGAGTGTTTACGTTTCTACCATATGACTCTAATGATCACAATAATTCGGTAAGAGATTTATTTACCACACACTATCCGATAGGGTGCGATTACGACGCCCTAACACACCATAACACTATGGTGTTCCATGCGACGTAATTTGTGGAACTCTTCTCACAAGTCTTCCAATGATGTGCCAACATTATAACTCAAATCTTCATTCCTCGATTTGCATCGCGGGAATTTGATTTTCTTGTTAAGTTTATTTCCTACTTCATTCTGAACTTCGTTTGATCGAATCAAAAATTCAGACTAACATTCCCCGGAGTGGATATCCATATATCTACTCGGAATATTCATGAAGTCTATGAAATAAAGACTTCCACTACACGTTGAAGTACTTCATTGATTCACATACACCCATATGCATGATTCTCAACAAGCTATACTCAAAACGTTCAGTGAAGTTCACGAAATAAAGATCTCCACTACCCGTCAATTACTTCATTGAACCACATACATCTCCATGTATGACTATCAATAAGTTATATGCCCGTTTTGCGAAAACGGTGTCATAGTTATTTTGCAAGTGTCAAAAGATCAAATCTTAGGACTTGTAGGTCCATCCAGTGTGGAGCTAATGCATATAACATTGACATGACTAAACGGTAGTGCCACACATATGTGGTGTCTTTATTAAGTTTGTATCCTTTGGCATTAATATTATGAATGTGGGAGCTTCTACCATCTAAATTCAAATCGGCATATGATCATTACTCCATAAATATAGGACACAAATTTGTCACTATCATGTATGAACAAGTGTCTCGCTAGAGGAGACACACTCGTAACGATCATACCAACACCCGATCATAAAGAATTTGTTCAAATGGTAGATCTAGAGGGAGAGTGTCTATGGCCGTCACAACAACTTGACTGCCGTTATCAACACGCAATGTCGCCTCATCCTTTCAAGCTACTCAAGCAGTAAACCTGGTTTTTCACAAAAAATGACTAGTTCAAGACTTAGTCACTACTGCGAGCACTTGCTTAGCTAAAACATTCATAACATGTATATCATATATACACCGTCATCATTGATGACTTCCGGCGATCTGTTTCATCTTCTTGATACTTCCACCGTAATCAAGAACCATGAAGGTGAACGATTCCCCTTGCATGACATAGTCTATGACAGAGGATTTGCACTTGGCAACGATGTTTGTCATCCAGTGATTGAGCTGAGCGAGGCGTCTCAATGTTCATTAATCATGAACATACGTCATTAAGTATGACCGCCACGTGTTCCCTCAATGTGTGTATTCTCTTCCATCTTGGTTGAGAAGACAATCAGTCAACGTACTGATAAACTTCATCAACCCAACGTTTGGGGTACCCCGAGTTTAGCGACCATATCATATGTTCGCGATCTAAAAACTCGTACCCATCGTTGGTTCTTTATGGCAGAGATCATAGCATACACTGGACTATGATGATATCATCCGCACAAAATCCGATAATCAAAATTATCTTTTGTTAGCGGAATCTCCGGGTTTATCTCCTAGCGGGTATTGTATCACAAAGAGCTAACGGTTTAAACAAGGAGTATCCTCAAGCTAAAGTATAAAACTATGAAGTTTGGACCCAACCTTTTAAGTTTCTCAATCGCAGGAATGCGCCTAATTTGAAAAGATGCTATCACAATGGTTAATATCTACAAAGGTTTGCAAAACAGACTCTGTTCACTATATTCTGAGTTCTAGTATTTTAGAAAATAACTATCCGAACTCCCACTCAAACGAACATCCCTCCTGGTCGTTTAAGCGATTACACGACCCCCATCCATTGCACCACCCATCATCATCAGAGCCGGCGGCACAACTTCAAGAGTAGACAAAATCGTCCGCCACACCAATTTTGTGACTCGTGCTCGACTTTTCGGTCTTCCTGTTCCGAGGCCATATTTCTGAATATGCTAGGCTCGCCACCAAAGACCTCCACGCTGACGCTTGTGCAACATGGCTTACACCCACTGTATGCGAACGACGAGATGTCTGACACCCGATCATCACGGCCTGCCTCATAACGTAGAACTTTCTTGGTGGTGCGCGTTGGAGGGAGAACACTAGTGGTATTTTGAAGGGATCATCTTATATATCTACCGCCGTGTAGCTAATGTATACTATACACACAATCACACAATATAAGATGCACACAAAACATCAAATGTAATGCAATGTGATATAGTCCATCGCGCCATGGTCTTCTTGGCGCCCGCAGTTTATAAACAATTTAATAAACCTACCTTGACCATATCACATAGCCCCTGCAAAATAAAGTTAGACGCTTCTACTTTATCTTTTGCATGTTTTACGTGGCTCGGGGCTTTCGTAAATAGAACCGCTATATACCTACGAACCTTATGACCACAACAACGATCCAATAATTGCATGTTTAAGCATCCCTTTCGGGCCCTCCATTGAAAATGCAAAGCCAACTAAAGAGAGAGAGAAACAGACACCCGCCAGCCACAGATATGGTACAAGCCGTATGTCAGTAGTGGAACCAGTCTCGCGTAAGCGTACGCGTAAAGTCGGTCCGGGCCGCTTCATCAACTCGATGCCGCTGGAATCACAAGTGCACGCTAGAGGGTAGCAAATAACAGGAACGGTGCCCCCGTGTAGAACACGGGTTCTAGCAACGTACAGCTATATCTACGATAGATCGGCTCTGATACCACTGAAGGAGATCGTGTGCAGAAAACAAAAAATTTCCTACCAACGATATCCTTAAACTAGCCAAGATCTACACTATGCAGATATAGAAGTACGGAGGAGATCAGAATACATACCCTCGTAGACCGAATAGCGGGGATTACGCTCCCGCACAAGCATTGACGATGAAGACGCCGTAGCCGACCTCTAGGTCGCGGAGAACTCGGCGCGACGAAGACGACGAAGATGACCCCGAGGTCGGGTGAAGGAAGTAGGCCTCCGAGTACCGCTAGCGCAGCACCTCGCAGGGAGTCGCACACATACGGTGGAGACGACGGCCTCCGAAGCTCCAGTCCAGGACGAGCAGCGGAAGACTTGGACCGGAACACCAGCAGTGCGGCAGCGGGCTATGGTGGAAGAGATCCGCCTCCTCTACTCGGCGCAGCTCCGTCAAGGGAACCACGAGATCGAGAGAGAAATTGGGAATTAATTGGTGAATTAAAAGGCCAGGGGTGCCCCTTCTTATATAGGCTCCCGGGGGGAGCCAACCTTGCCAGCCAGGCAATGTGGGACTATCCCACATGCCTGGTTCGGCCAAGGCTGGTGCGCCGGCCCTAGATGGGCCCCATTTGGCCCACCTAGGCCGGCCAAGCCTCCCCCACAAAATTCCCTTGAGGGTTTTCCCCCCCATGGGCCTTCTTTCGACCAGAAGGCCCATTTAGGGAAATCAGCCTAAATAAATTCGAAAATAAATATATAAAATCATATTTGCATATTAATTACACTAATTAATATCAAACATAATATATATAATTTTTCCTAGCTCCGAAAACTCTTTCGGCGCTGCCCGATCTCCATCGGACCCCTCCCGGGACGCTCCCGGTGATCTCTTTCCTTTCCGGTTGTCTTGTCGAAACCCCTTAAGTGTGTTACCCTAGCGGTTCGATATAATATCAGGTATGATCAAGACTCCTCAATGATCAACAACTAACTCGTAGGCCTGGACCCCATGAATTAACCCCTGAGATATAACGAATGACTTTCATCTATCAAACCTGGACGTATAGTCTTAAACCCTTTGTCATGGCGATACTTAGCGTGTCCGAGCATCATTCTCAGATATCTCCATACCTAGAATGATCTCGTTACCGACATCGCTATCTTCTACTCGTCTATGATATTATGTCAGCTGGTGACCTAGTCACATGTTTGCAAACTCATTTGACATAATCTCACCGAGTGGGCCCTAGAGTATCTATCCGGCTATGCGGATTGACAAATCCCGCTGTTGACCCCTCGTCTCAACTACTCCTTTCCGATACCCAAAAGTATCACCGTTATTGTCATACTAAATAAGATACGACGTTTGGTGCGATCAAAGTATCTTCCAGGAATACCAATAAGAGTTGATCTCACGGTCTTAAGGCGTAACGACTATGTCCTATAAATACTGGGTATGTCCATCACATCGTTACTCCGAACGATATGACTTCCGTTGCCAACCGGCGCCATGCCCTATGATCGGAAAACCTCGATCATCAATCGCGCAATGAAACTAGTCTTAGTAGAGGCTACTAGGGACCTGGTTGTTTATCTACCACACCTGTATTAATGATTCCGCTTAATACAGTTACAGCATGGTATAAAACATATAATGAACGATTGGGATATTGCCAATAAACTATGTTTATTAAGTGCCTCTAGGGCATATTCCCTTCACAAGGTCCATGACGCCCTGTTCCCATAGACGACGCCAATTGACGAGGGATTAACTCGACAAGTCCCATGGTGATGTACCTAGGGTTGTATCGATAGGAAGAGTATATGGGTGTTGGCGAACTCGGACGGCTGTCCAATCTATATTATCAATCTCACAATATGGTTACAGGGGGCGCGTCGTTGTCTTGCTAGGGTTTAGGTATCTCAGACTGCACGTAGTCTTTCGCCTCCCTCCTGACCCGTATATATAGGGATCCATGTCTCAGGAGTTCGAGTATAACTAGAATTACATCTATTAGATACCTAAGTCGGCATGGAGCCGCCTAACTTGTTTCATACTCCAGCTATTAAAAAGCCCTTCATCTTCTTCATTATATGGGCCAACGACTGGGTCTTGTAGGAAAACACCCTTTAATATAGCCCGCTGGGTGCTCCCATCGGGTATAACCACATCAGCGGTACTCTTCTTCCTTGGGAGGAAGGCACGGCAGAAACCCTATGGTGGACAAATCGGCGCCCCGGAAGGAAGGGCAAAGAGTCACACCCCGGCATCAGGAGAAGGCCGACGCGTGGACAGCGCGGTGGCAAGGATTTTTTGTTACGATAGAAGGGTTGCGCCATCTGTCGATGGGCACGGATAGGTGGCATGGCCATCCGTTGGTAGTGTGTGAGCCCCTTGTGCTATAAAAGGGGACTCGGCCTGTAAGGTTGGGAGGTTAGATGGTAGAGAAAGCACTAGGTCAAAGGAGGCGGAGAAGAGGGAAACCGGTGGCTGGGTAGTAGGAGTAGCGGGAAGAATACCACCCTTTGTAATCCTCTACACCTTAATCAGATAACAGACAAGAAGGATGTAGGGTATTACATGCACCTCGGATAGCCTGTACCTGGGTAAATCTGCGTGTTCTTGTTGTGTGTGTCGATCCCGCGAGGTTGGTCTGGATTCTGTCGGCATCTCTCGCTGGAGAGGTCTGCGTGCCCCTTTGCAACCGAACAACTAAAGGGGATGGATCTCTTTTCCTGGTATCCGCATGCGCAGACGCGACAGTCATAGAGGACGTGTCGTGGACGTAGCATCGCGTCGTGCTTGCTTTGTTTCGGCCTCCATGGTTGCGTTCGCACAGGTGCGTGAAGGAGATATGCCCTAGAGGCAAATAAATAAGTAGTATTTATTGCATTATCTCATAAGTTTATAATAGGTTTTTGTATTATGCTATAACTGTATTAATCGAAATTATTAATACACGTGTGATACATAGACAACCAGAGTCCCTAGTGAGCCACTATATAAACTAGTCCATTGGGTAACAGCTGATCGAGATTCCCGATCAAGGACAATGACGTAAGTTGACAATGGGGTCATCTTATTAGTAGAATAAGGTGATGGACATACGCAAAGTATTGCAATAAGATCGTATTACGATGTTTGTCATTTGCAATAGATAAGAAATATGATAGCTTATTCCTTAGACCGTGAGACCGTACCTATTGCTCCTCCGTAGGGGTGTTTTGAGAGCATCAAACGTTGTGTCTTATACATCATGACAATAACGGTGTCCATCTTGGGTATCCCGAAAGAGTATGTTGAGACGTAAGGATCAAGAGCGGGATTTGTTCATTCTTGTAATGTCAAGATACTCTGGGCCCACTCGGCGAGATTGCATCTATATAGCTGCGCAGCTTATGACTAGTTCATGGAGATGTAATATCACAGACGAGTTAATAACCTTTGTCGGTAACGAGATACAACAAGGACATCGGATGTCTACGATCATATCTCGGACAAGGTAGTATCGCAGAAACAAAGGGAATGAATATCATGTTTATAGTTCAACGACGATATTCGTAGAATGCACAGGTACCGTCATATGCGTCCAGGTATCCCTGGCGGTCATTGGCGAGCGAAGGGTCTCGACCAAGTCTGGAGTGTTCTCGAACCTTAGCATAACAAATTTAAGGTAACGACACCTGGAGAAGGTTCGGAAATATTATAGGATTTTACTAGAGAGATAGACAAATGATATGGAAAGAGTTCTGGTGGTCCGGAAGGAGTTCCGGGAAGTTCTGGAATGGTTCCAGGAATGTCCGAAAGATGTTCGGAGGTCCGGAAAATTTTTCGGAGTCACGGGAGATTAAATTATATGTAAACATATTAATTATGAATTAATAGTATTTTATATTAATTTAATATTAATTTTAAAAAAGAGAAAAAGGGGCAGCCCACCTAAATGGGCCAAGAAGGCCCAAGAGGGGGGAGCCGCACCAATGAGACTTTGGAGCCCATGTGGGTGCGGCTCAACCCCCCCCCCCCCCCCCCCCCCACCTCTCCTTTGTTTAGTCCCACATGTGGGAGCTAGAGAGTTTGCACACCCCCTCCCCCCTTTATATAGCAACGCATATTAATTTGATTAATTCATGGAAAATACAATTAAATTTGTAGCAGGCCGGCCGAGCTGTTTCACCGCCCGTTTTGCCTCCTCTCTCCACCAAAGCTATACTGTCGGGCGCCGTTGCCCTGTGGGATTCCAGAAAAGTTCTACCCCTGCGATTTCAGTTGGATCTGAATTACCGGGGTTTGTTGTTAAGCTCCGTATGTTTGCGAGTGCTCGGAGGTGGCACATTTGAGCAGCCTAGGCGACGTCGTCTCGCCCATCCAGCAGCCCTGCCGCTGCCCCTGCCGCCGGCGCCACCCCCCAGTCGCCGGCGCCTCGCCATCTTCCGCCCGACGCCCGTCGACGCAGGTCATCGTCGACACCCCAGCGTCGTCTACATCGTCGTGGCAAGTTCTTCGCGACCTCGAGGTCAGCTACGTATGACTTCATCGCCAACGCTTGGGCGGGAGCGTAATCCCCGCTATCAGTCTACATGGAGGTAATGTGACCCGTTCCGCCACCTTTATCACATGTACTAGATAGATAGATCCTGTCTAGTTAGGGTGTTCATACGCTAGAAAAATTATTGTTTTCTGCACCGGAACCCCTTCAGTTGTATCAAAGCCGATCTATGCGTAGTACTGCTGGTACGGTTAGAACTCATGTTGAATGAGGACGTCTTTCTTATATTTGCTACCCTCTAGCGTGCACTTGCGATGCCTTCGGTATTGAGTTGATGAAGCGGCCCGGACCGACTTTACGCGTACGCTTACGCGAGACTGGTTCCACTACTGACATACGGCTTGCACCGTATCTGTGGCTGGCGGGTGTCTGTTTCTCTCTCTTTAGTCGGCAAAGCATTTTCAATGGAGGGCCCGAAAGGGATGCTTAAACATGCAATTATATGATCGACGTTGTGGTACAAAGTTCGTAGGTAGGGAAGCGGTTTTCTTACGAATAAGCCTATATGCCACGTAAAACTTGCAAAACTAAATAAAGGTAGAGGCGTCTAACTTTGTGTTGTAGAGGCGTTATTTTATGTGACATGGTTATGGTAAGTTTGATATTACTCGTACTGTCGGAGGCAATGGAGGGCACCGTAGACTCGGAGACATGCCGGGGCGCCCAGGGCCAGGCACATGGCGCCATGGAGGTCCAGGCGCATCGACCATGTCACATCGCACTTCATTACTTTATGTTGACATTGTGTTGTTGTGTATGCATCCTATTGATTGCTTATATGATAGATATACAACGGTAGCATCTTAAATAGGATGATCCCTAACAAATACCAAAATTGTGTTCTCCATCGTTGCGCACCACCAAGAAAGTTCTATGTTATGAGGCAGGTCGTGACGATCGGGTGTCAGACATATCGCCGTTCGCATACAGTGGGTGTAAGCCATGTTGCATGCGCAGGGTCTTCGAGGTTTGATTGGCGAGCCTAGCATATGCAGATATGGCCTCGAAACACGGGAAAATCGAAAGATCGAGCATGAGTCAGAGAGTTGTTGTGATCGACATTTTATGTCCACCTTTGTAGCTGTGCCGCCGGCCGTGACGATCGGGGGTGGTATAGTGGATGGGGGTAATCGCTATTATTATTTTTAGGGATACTAATTTTAGTGGAGTGTGTTTGATAATATGATTATAAACTAAAACTCACGTATATTATAAACTTTACCTTACCTCTTTTGTGATCACATCTATAGACTACGGAACTATACTTCGGTTACTTCCTCAAGAGCCCGGATTCTACCTTAGAAACCGACGGGTCCAACTTCATCAGCTGGTACATTGGTTTTAGAAACATTCTCCAACCCAACAACATCCTATATGTCCTAGAAAATAAGTTAGGAGATAGACCAGATGATTCTGCTAGGAAGGAGGAAGATGATGAGTTCGGTAAGCATCATGATATTTTCATAGAAGTGGCGGTCGTCATAAGCGTATGCCTAGCACCAGAGTTGAAAGTTGTTTCAACACATGGAGCCATATGTCATGATTGATGCGATCAAAGAACACTTCAAAGATGAATTGAGGCTTGAGCAATTCAGACAACTTAGAAAGTTTCGGACCATTCACATGGAGGAGCATACCTGTCTGGAGACTCATTTGAAGAAGTTGTATGACATCTACTTCCGGCTTACAAATATCTACGATTTCTAGATAGCGAACTCTAGTGCAATAGCTTATATCTTTGCCTCCTAGCTCTGAAGAGCATGTGCTATAGAGATACGATGAGCTTCTTCACGTTCGTGAACAAGTTCAAATCTCTAAAAGTTGATTCCATCGAAGAAGAGCTCTTCGACGCTACGGATATATTTGATATACGAAGATATAAATGTATTCTTCTCATACTTGATGAAAAGTATTTGATACTTGTTCTGTTTATGAAACACTCCCTGATTATCACAAGTATGGGGCAATGGGTGACGTGACAGTGCACAAGTGATGGCAAGCAAGGAAGTTGATGACCAGTAGTGCTCATGTCCTCGAGATATCATATTAGTTATCATCAATAGTTTTTTATAAGACATTTTGTAATAGTAAGAGTGTGATCTAGTTTGGTGTCTTGAATGTTACAAGACATAGTTATTCATATATATAACAGAACAAATCAGTTTTTTTATGTTATGAAACAAAGCAGTTGTTTTATATTATGAGTAATTTATATCACATCTCAATTACATTATGCGTATGATATACATTTATAATAGCGGAATGATAAAATTATGTGTCCAAGGAATAAAATATTTTGTTACTAGAACAAACACCATCGAATTTGATCATAAAGGCAATGTAAGAAGTAATAGATACTTTGATATATTTAAGTTTTGCATGTGCCGAATTGATTAAGTTTAAAATTAGTATTGAAGTGTCAATACGAAAGGAAATTAATTAAGAGTCATTTCGAATGATCATTAAATTAATTTTATGGTGAATTTTTCCTTGATCCGAATTCTTCTATGATTATTGGTAAATAAGTGTATTTGCATAATAAGTCATGAGTCTAAAATTAATTTGATAAAAGATCAAATGGGGTTTTTCAGAAGAAAGATTAGTGAATATTGTATTCGCAATATTTGATCAAAGGACAATATTTTTGAATTATGGTTTCAACACAAAAGACTTGTGGAAATTCATTTCACAATATTATAATATCAGATATAGTGGTATGTGAAATATTATAATCATACTCTATTTTAGATAAAGTGTGGTCTTTCAGAATCTGTCTTAGAATCTCTTAATCTGTTCGAAACGTTATAGTCGATGTCCACTTTAGAAAACAGATGTTTTTCAACGGTAATTCATGTGATCGACAATAGTGTCGTTGTATAGATGATTATACGATAATTAATAATATACACAAATAGTTCTTTGTAGATAACTCACATTGGATGAGAGTGTATTCCAGAATCCAAGAGAAACAAAACTTGTATTGTTGTCTGTATAATTCCGAGGAAAATATGATTTTTCGAATTGTGGTTTATGGAATGGAATTAGAAGCTTGAAATAAGGTGTGAGGCCTATATTCCTAAAAGTAGAATATTGGAAAGTGTTCCAAAAAGGTATATGTCTACAAATGAAAATTTGATGATTAAGAGTGAAGGAGACTAGAAAATTGTTTTCTGCTTGCAATCCTCTTCGATGAAATCATAGTATTTTCATGAAAGAAGCTTTTAAATAAAGTGATGTTATATTTAATATTGCTGTCAGGTCAGAGCATAATATTAAGTTTTTCAGATCTTGTTGACAGATCGAGTTGCACCTTATGAATACAAAGAAAGTTAAGAAAATATCAGAATACGAACAAAGGCCTTTTAGCCTGAAAATCCAAGTTACATTTAGAAAGGATTAAAACAGTAAATGTGTTGTACTTTTGGAGAAATAAGATTTCTTGATCATCATATGAAGTGTTATATGAGAAATGTAACTATAAGAAAGACGTGAAAGCATATTTTGTCAAGAAATGTATCTTTGACAAGATCAAATTTGTTGACTACATTAATGTAGACATGCTTGAAGTCTATGGGATTTGTATTAATGTAATATTGTAGTTTGTATTGAATTCGAATTGATAAGAGATCAATGATTTTGGTTTGACCAAAATGTCGAGATAAATTATGAATTTAAGTGGGAGTCAAAGTTAGTTTACTCAGGTAGAATATGTAAAGGACATATTTTTGAGTGGGAGCTTAGACTCTCATATATGTAGATGACATATTTTGGGTGGGAGCTTGTGTTCTCAAATGTGTGGAGACATATTTTGAGTGGGAGTGAGTGTTCTCAAATGTGTGGAGACATAATTTGAGTGGGAGCCGAATTCATCTTGTGTAAATGACACATTGTGAATTGTACCAGTAGAATTAATTAGA
This sequence comes from Poa annua, assembly GCA_026929855.1. NCBI lineage: Eukaryota > Viridiplantae > Streptophyta > Magnoliopsida > Poales > Poaceae > Poa > Poa annua. The sequence continues at coordinate 49,272,067 of CM049430.1, forward strand.
AAGATGAAGTTGTGTAACTATTTGAAAGTTAGTGTCTATTTGTATAGAACGGGAATTTTAATAGTTGGTCGAGTAGTTTTGGATTATATCTGAGGAGTCAGAATAGATTAAAACCAAAGGATGGTCCTTGGAAATCCAATTAATCATTAAGAGTAATGATACACAATAATAGTGGTTGTATGACATGTTGGTCTATTATGTGATATTAGACATCATACAGAAACCATATTATCTGCTCGATGAAATATGACCGATGTTCTTAGAAGAATAACAATTGTGAAACTAAATTTAGAATTTACTGGAGGTAAAAGTGTATTAGTTATTAGATTGACATTGGAGTGTCAATTTTTCTACATAGGTGTGAAAGTATATATAGATATCGCGAGATTGTAATTGTTACAAGGAGCTCTCTATGACTGAGTGTGTTTTCAAGGCAATTATCTGGTTAACAGAATCAGAGTAAGCGCTGGGAAACAGAAGTTTCACTTAGTTACGGTATTTGTATATATGTTATTAGATAACATGTTGATATCAAACAAGTTGATATCAATGGATCGCAAAAGAACACACAATTATGTATTGTACAGATTGTCAGAGTAACACTCTTCCACAAGCAAGCATTATCATATAACGCTTATTTGATAAGGGGTTTTGATGAAGTAAAATGCAGCAAGTTTATTTGTACTCTAGTGCAAGTGGGAGACTGAAAGAGATATGCCCTAGAGGCAAATAAATAAGTAGTATTTACTGTATTATCTCATAAGTTTATAATATGTTTTTGTATTATGCTATAACTGTATTAATCAGAATTATTAATACACGTGTGATACATAGACAACCAAAGTCCCTAGTGAGCCTCTATATAAACTAGTCCATTGGGCAACAGTTGATCGAGATTCTCGATCAAGGACAATGACGTCAGTTGACAATGGGGTCATCTTATTAGTAGAATAAGGTGATGGACATACGCAAAGTATTGCAATAAGATCGTATTACGATGTTTGTCATTTGCAATAGATAAGAAAAATTATAGCTTATTCCTTAGACCATGAGACCGTACTTATTGCTACTCCGTAGGAATGTTTTGAGAGCATCAAACGTTGTGTCTTATATAGCATGACAATAACGGTGTCCATCTTGGGTATCCCGACAGAGTATGTTGAGACGTAAGGATCAAGAGCGGGATTTGTTCATTCTTGTAATGGAAAGATACTCTGGGCCTACTCGATCAGATTGCATCTATATAGCTGCGCAGCTTATGACTAGGTCATGGAGATGTAATATCACAGACGAGTTAATAACCTTTGTCGGTAACGAGATACAACAAGGACATCAGATGTCTACGATCATATCTCGGAATAGGTAGTATCGCAGAAACAAAGGGAATGAATATCATGTTTATGGTTCAACGACGATATTCGTAGAATGCACAAGGACCGTCATATGCGTCCAGGTATCCTTGGCGGTCATTGGCGAGCGAAGGGTCTCGACCATGTCTGGAGTGTTCTCGAACCGTAGCGTAACAAACTTAAGGTCTTAACGACACCTGGACAAGGTTCTAGAATAATATAGAATTTTATTGGAGAGAGAGAAATGATCCGGAAAGAGTTCCGGTGGTCCGGATGGAGTTCCGGAAAGGTCTGAAATGGTTCCAGGAATGTCCAAAATATGTTCGGCTGGTCCGGAAAATGTTTCGGAGTCACGGGAGATTAAATTATATCTAAATGTATTAATTATGAATTAATAGTATTTTATATTGGTTTAATATTAATTTAAAAAAAGGAGAAAAAAGGGCAGCCCACCTAAATGGGCCAAGAAGGCCCAAGAGGGGGGAGGCGCACCCATGAGGCTTTGGAGCCCATGGTGGGTGCGACTCAACCCCGTCCCCCACCTCTCCTTTGTTTAGTCCCACATGGGGGAGCTAGGGAGTTTGCACACCCCCTCCCCCCTTTATATAGCAAGACATATTAATTGGATTAATTCATGGAAAATACAATTAAATTTGTAGCAGGCCGGCCGAGCTGTTTCTCCGCCAGTTTTGCCTCCTCTCTCCACCAAAGCTATACCGCTGGGCGTCGTTGCCCTGTGGGATTACCGAAAAGTTCTACCCCTGCGATTTCAGCTGGATCTGAATGACCGGGGGTTGTTGTTAAGCTCCGTATGTTTGCGAGTGCTCGGAGGCGCCACATTTGAGGAGCCTGGGCGACGTCGTCTCGCCCACCCAGCAGCCCTGTCGCTGCCCCTGCCGCCGGCGCCACCTCCCAGTCGCCGGTGCCTCGCCATCTTTCGCCCGACGCCCGACGATGCAGGTCATCGTCGACACCCCGACGTCATCGTCTACATCGTCGCGGCAAGTTCTTCGCGACCTCGAGGTCGGCTACGTACGACTTCATCGTCAACGCTTGTGCGGGAGTGTAATCCCCGCTATCGGTCTACATGGAGATAATGTGACCCGTTCCGTCACCGTTATCACATGTACTAGATAGATAGATCCTGCCTAGTTAGGGTGTTCATACGCTAGAAAAATTATTGTTTTCTGCACCGAAACCCCTTCAGTGCGCACAACGGACATGAACATAGTCGTTCGCTGCGTGTTCAGCTACATGTGGGAGCTCTGCATCACAACCTCCTCAGAGGCATCGAGGCCATCGATGCCCTCTCTAAGCAGATTTCTTGTCATGGGCCTATCCTTAGGGTGCCCACCATGGGTATAACTTGTACAGCTAGAGCTGTGGCCCATCAGGGCTTCATTGAAGCCCACCAGGAAATACGGGCCACACTACCTCCTGTGTACAACTTAAGATAGGAAAACTCTTAAGTTTCCACCAACCTTCTAACCTACGCGCTAATATGGTATTACAGTCGGTGTCCAGCGCAGTGTTTGGATAAATTAAAAAACAAGTATTACAGGTGACCAGCAGCGTTTGGAGCAATTAAAATAAGTAAGAGCATGTGATATGCTGCACCTCAGGCGGCTTTTACAGGTAATACCTACTCCAAAGCAAAAACGTTGAAATACAAGCAGTCTCTTATAAGTTTATGATAAATTGCGAGCAGTCTCTTGCCGAGTCTAGGTTGCGGGCTAGTCTCTGATAAGTTGCGGGGCAGCCACAATTTAATTTTGTCTCTTGCCACGATGCACATTCCAAAGTATTGTGATGTTAAATAGCATAGGGTGAAAACAATACCAATTCAATACTTTCAACATAAAGAGAGGAAACTTAATGATATCAAGATAATACGAACCATGTTTCCCTCTCTCATAATAACTTCAATAAATTCAACAATATAACTATCACATAAAGCATGCCTTTCATGATCTACATGCATAAAGTATTAATACTCTTCACAAAAATAAAACCCTTCTTATTAGTCATAGTGGAGTCAAACATTCATAGCCATCATTGTAATCATCATATATAGGAAGCTTATCATAATCATACAAAGCTTTATCCTCAATAGTAGGCAAATTGAATTATCATATTCATCATTGTAATCATCATAAATGGGAGGCATAATAACATCAAAGTAATTATGTCTTCCAATCTCCTTAGTAAGCCTCCCTCTTAAGTTCCTGAATAAGCTATTGGCCAATCAGATGCAGAAGGTTATTGTTGCTGCCTTACATAGGAATCAGTATGGATTTATTAAAAGCATGACTATTCAGGACTATCTTGCATGGGCCTTTGAGTACATCCATTTTTTCCACAAATCAAAAAAGGAAAATATTATCCTTAAACTGGATTTTGAAAAAGCTTTTGATAAAGTAGAATACAGTACTATCCTGCTTATGCTTCGACATATGGGATTTGGTGAGATATGGATTAATTGGATCTGTTCTATTCTCTTTACTGCCTCTGCTGGGAAAAAAATAATTTGCAAGAGAGGTGTGAGGCAAGGTGACCCACTGTCCCCTCTTCTATTTGTGACAATAGCTGAACTGCTACAGTACATCATTAATGGAGAACTGTTGATATGCAATTGCCTTTGGATAGATCTTTTGATTTAGATTACCCTATCATACAGTATGTTGATGACACCTTGATTATCCTGCCAGCTTTTAATGTTCAGTTATCCAGATTAAAGATACTTTTGGATAAATTCTCTGCCTCCACTGGACTGAAAGTTAACTATAGTAAATCATCCCTGGTACCAATTAATGTGAGTCCGCAATTAGCACAGAACCTGACAGCCACTATCGGTTGTAAACTTGAGGCTCTTCCTTTCACCTATTTGGGACTCCCACTAGGTACTACTAGACCTAAGATGGCTAATTTGATCTCTATCCTGCACAGAATTGATAGAAGGCTTGTGGGTATTGCTGATACTTTATCCTATGATGGAAGATTAATTGTGGTAAAATCCATCATATCTGCTATTCCAAACTTTGCCATGTGCACCCTGAAATTACCCCTTGGCTTTCTGCAATATGTTGAAGGGAATACGAGGGGTTTCTTTTGGAGAGGAAAAGACATCCACATAAAGGCAAGTGCCTAGTTAAGTGGGAAAATGTATGCAAACCCAAGGATACATGTGGACTTGGTGTCATGGATCTAAAACACAGAATACAGCTCTCCTATTGAAATTCATGTTTAAGTTCATTAACAGGGCAGATATACCTTGGGTTAAACTTATTTGGCAAGCACATTACCCAAATGATAAGCTCCCTCAGACTGGTAGCACATGTGGTTCGTTTTGGTAGAGAGATTGTGTGAAACTCTTTGGAACTTTTCTGGAACTGGCATCATGTACTCCTGTGGATGGAAGAACAATCAGATTGTGGCTAGATAAATGGACTGACGATCTTATTCGAACCAAGCTTCCTCACCTTTGCTCTTTTGTGAAGGATCAGAATATTTCAATTGGTGAAGATCCCAACGAGGGAATCAATCGGGGAGAAGGCCCCTTGCGGGCGCCCAACAGTGTCGTGATCATCCATCGAGGGGAGATGCGGCGGCAAGAGGGCCAAGAAAGAGGATTGAACAACCGGAAGGAAATGGCTCGAGCAGGGGCGGCGGCGGTGAGTCTAACCTGGATCGAGGGGATGGAGTTGGTTGTGGGTGACGTTGGATGGGTTGCGGTGAAGACGACGGCTGCGAGTCTGAATCGAGGGGACTGCGCCGAAAGCAGCGGCCGGCGGCGGGCGCATCCTCTATGGCTAGCTCTCTCTTTCTCTATCCTCTCGGGGGTCAACCGGGTGAGGAGAGGAGACGGTTTTGTGGTAACCGGGAAACGTGACGGGACATGATTGGCTAAAAATAGGAGAGTGAACGGTACTGAAAGGAGTGGGATGACGTGGCCAAATCCGGAGCGTTGGTCATGCGGATTGGACGACCCAAACAATCCAGGTGATGTGGCGCGCGAGATCTGTGGTAAATCCTTCCAACTTTTATATATAGGTACTATATAAGGTTGTATTATGTTCTTTCGTAATTTCTTGAAGTCAAAGCATTCATGAAAGTTTGGGACACACAGTCATTGGCAGTTTGTTGAAGATATCAGAGTTATATTGTTTTGCGGCTACAATCGTGTGCCTGACCTAATCTTTGTAATGAGAAATTCAAAAAAGTAACTGTTGTTGTTGTACATTCCTAAAAACGTATTCTCCTTGACCGAGACTCTGAGATGCGCTGCCTGCATGATTATCCTTTTTACAATAGTTTTTGAAAGCATGAGACGTAATGCTTCGTTTGGATGTATATATTGGACATAGATATTGGACATTCGGAGATTGAATTACCCGAATATCTAGAATCTGACTGTTTGGATGTCTAAGATATTCGCTGAGGAGTTTCATCTACAATATCGAGCTAGACACGCTGCTACGCGAAACACCCCCGACCGAAACTCCACCTCTACCCCTGGAGATTGGTAGACATTCACGAAATCGCGAGTCGTGCGTACCTGTTCGCTCTCCTGTTCGACATACTTGTTCGCTCTCTTCCAGGCGCGACGCAGAGCCGAGCGGAAGACCTAGATTGGTGGCGGCGGTGCTGCAGGTCCGCCCCTCCTCTACAGGATCCCGGCGCCATCCAGCATCTCGCCTCTCAGGCCTGCCGCCTCTACTCGTCGAGGACGAGCAGATCGCTGACTGCGGACTGCCTACAGGAGGCCGGCGTGTCCGCGACGCAGGTGTGCGCCGATCTCAAGAAGCTGTGAGGCACCAACGAAGGTTGGAAGGTGGATTTCGCCTCCGGGGACAGCCGTGACCTCCGGGGATAACCTGCTCGACATCCGCCTCGCAGCGCTCGACATGGGCGCGCTCGTCGCCGGCGCCAAGTACAGCGCCGAGTTTGAGGAGCGGCTCAAGGCTGTGCTCAAGGAGGTGAAGGAGGCCGCGGGGAAGGAGATTGCTTCTGTACTCGCGAGCAGAACCTCTCGTACCTGTTCACGAGAAAGCAGAGCAGAGCCAAGCGACGCGGCGACGGCGCAGGCACGAGACTCCATCCCTCCCGTTCGGCCACCGGCGGCGCGGGTACTCCGACCTCCCCGCCTTTTCCCTCTCCGGCCAGGCGTGGCTCCATCCGGCATCCCGCCCCACCCCCTCTTTGCTGATGCCCTCTCATCTCTCTCTCTTTGCAGTGCAGGTACATCATCGATTGTGGCCGGAGCTCACGAGCAGGTTCCATCCTGCAGGAACCGCCCCTCCTCCCTGATCCTTCTTCTCTCCAGTGGAGCCGTACTAGCCAAGTAGCCGTGGATATTTTACTTTCTAGATAAGCCGACCATGCAGCCGTAGTGGTCATGGATATGTGCTGTAGATGAACTGGTCATGGATATGTGCTGTAGATGAACATCGATCTCTCTTGTCTCAGATAAAATGGTCATGTACATGTGGTGTACTTTGATGTGCTATTTTTCTTACATGCTTGTGAAAAATCAGGTCTTGATAATCTGAAATTATGCATGCCAATGCACTTTTATGATGTGCTAGTTTGCTAAACATGCTTTGATGAAATACATTCTAAAATTATAAAATTTCTTTACACTGTAATTGGCGTCATGTCCGAAGAGGTACACTTGGTTTATGTATTGAAAGAAAAAAAAGAGGAAATTCGCCACTTATATCAAAATTTTGTAGAAGTAAAATTCGCCATTTATCTTAAAAATGGTCATTTATGACGGGTTATGTTTTCATTTTGATATAATATATTCGTCTTGTTTTTGTCCGTACATTTTGGCATGAATAGAACTGTATAATGATGAAACTCTCAAAATACTCCAATATCATCACTTTTGTGCATCCAAACGACATTTGACATTCAACATCAATATCTTGTTTCTTATCCGCATATCTAATACATCCAAACAAAAATATTGATAATCAATCTCAATATCAATATCTTGGATATTGGACATTCATCCCAATATAATATCCAGACTCTCAATATATACATCCAAACGAAGCATAAGTGTTTTCATTCTGCTAATCTATCTATAGACTAAAAGCTGGTGGCCGTCGCGGCCTCTCAGGCCATCCACGATGTTTTGAGACGCTGGAACATGGGACATGCGGTCTTTTTTTTTCTGCCACGCGAATGAGTCTCGCGACTTCCTACGCCCTAGCCCGAGCTCCATCGTCGGCATAGCTGTCGACTTGCGGATTCCTCGCGCGGTGACTCCCTGAGCTGCCTCTCTCCCTCGATCTCTTTCCTCTCTCTCTCTCTCCTCGCCCTCTCCTTCCCCAGCACCAGCGCCACCGCCCTCTCCTTCCCCAGCTCTCTCACCGGCCGCCGCCCTCTCCTCTGCCCCGAGGTCCCTAGCGGGCCGCCGGGTTCAGGGCTTCTCCTCTGCTCTTCCCCGTCCCGTCTCCATGTTCACGCCGAGTTCCATCGTCGGCCTCTCCTCTGCCCCGAGCTCCCCAGCACCTCGCCGACCTCTCCTCTTCCTCGCCCTAGCCCGAGCTCCATCGTCGGCATCTACTTTGTATTTGTCCATGCCCGGATATGACGCCGGTCGACCGGCGACCTGATTACACCGCGCGCTGCACGCGAGGCAGCAGTGTGGCTGCTTTCTCTTCCACCCCAAGTTCTTATCTAGATTGTATCAAAAAAAAAAGTTCTTATCTAGATCTATCCCCATGGATTTGGCAGCCCACGATTTCATCCAGCTAGGGAGCATGCCCAGGTGATATCCCTCATTGCTCTCTTTATTTGCATTATAGAAGTTCAGATTTGATGCCTTAAATCTATCTATAGACTGAAAGCTGGTGGCCGTCGCTGCCTCTCAGACTAGCCACAGTGGGAGTATCATAGGTAGTATCATGCATGCCATGTAGGTAAAAATCTGAGGTGGCATAATAATTAATGAAGATAGAGGTGGGAGTAGTATCATAGTATGATACCGTATCATGACACACTAAACTAGAAAATTTAATGGCAAATGTATCATATACACACATTTACATTGAGATTCTACAAAACATTAAATATGGTGTGATTATGATACTTCTAGATGATACTACCTCCGTCACGGTTTATAGAGCACGCACGCAGTTTAAGAAAAAGTTTGACCTTCAAATTTAGTCAATAAATTATGAGTTATGATACTACCTCCGTCACGGTTTATAGAGCACGCACGCAGTTTAAGAAAAAGTTTGACCTTCAAATTTAGTCAATAAATTATGAGTTATATGTTACAAAAATTATACCATTTGATTTATATTGAAAATAAGTTTTTAACGATATAATTTTTGTAATTTAAAATTTGAATCTTGTTGCTTAAATTAATGGTCAAAGTTAATTCTTAAACTACGTGCGTGCTCTATAAACTGTGATATAGGGAGTACTATGAATGGTAGTAGTGGTATCATAAAATAGTATCATATCTAGTATCATATGCATGATATTAGTATATGATACTTTGCATTGTGACCAGTCGCGGGCCATCCACCAGGCTTTGAGACGTTGGAACATGGGACATGCGGTCTTTTTTTTCTTCTGACACGCGAATGAGTCTCGCGACTTCCGACGCGTGCATAGCTGTCGACTGGCGGACTCCTCGGGCGGTGACTCCATGAGCTGCCTCTCTCCCTCGGTCTCTTTCCTCTCTCTATCCTCGCCCTCTCCTTCCCCAGCACCAGCGCCACCGCCCTCTCCTTCCCCAGCTCTCTCACCGGCCGCCGCCCTCTTCTCTGCCCCGAGGTCCCTAGCGGGCCGCCGGGTTCAGGGGTTCTCCTCTGCTCTTCCCCGTCCCGTCTCCATGTTCACGCCGAGTTCCATCGCCGGCCTCTCCTCTGCCCCGAGCTCCCCATCACCTCGCCGACCTCTCCTCTTCCTCGCCCTAGCCCGAGCTCCATCGTCAGCATCTACTTTGTATTTGTCCATGCCCGGATGTGACGCCGGTCGGCCGGCGACCTGATTACACCGCGCGCTGCACGTGGGGCAGCAGTGTGGCTGCTTTCTCTTCTACCCCAAGTTCTTATCTAGATCTATCCCCATGGATTTGGCAGCCCACGATTTCATCCAGCTAGGGAGCATGCCCAGATGATATCCCCTCATTACTCTCTTTATTTTGCATTATAGAAGTTCAGATTTGATGCCTTAAAAAGATGTATTCACTTTTCTGCTATTATGCCTATGGGAGATGATGCTGCTAATGAGAAAAGATACAGTCTTTTTATTGTGCATAACTTATGGTCCGATGAAGAACTGGAAAAATATATTGAAATGCCTTCACTATATTTTATAGCAGTAGGTGTAGAAGATTTAGTCAAACTCTGTTATAGAGTTGAGTGTTTGCAAGTTTCAGTTGCCTGTTTTCATTTGAAAAACCAGCGGTGCATCTTTCAGTAAACTCTTGTTATATTCTTTTCATATTTCCCTCCAAAAGATAAACATCAGGTCATGTTTTAGGTTAAGTTATTCTATAATTGCACATATTGTTGTTCATGTCCATGTTCGAAAAAATTAACCCATCGGAGCATTTTTTTCCCGTTAAATTGTCCTAAAATTATAGTCTACTTTTGTTGTCCGAGTTGAATAGTTTGTTATATGGTGTGCTCGATTTATCAATGTGCAGCAGGCCACCGGTTATAATTATCCTTCTACTAGGACCAAGATGATGCTTCAGCATCTAGCATTAGGTATCTGCAGATGACAGCAGAAGTTCAGTGCTCCAGCTACCGACAAGATGTGGTGCACTTTCATGCACGATGTAATCTGCAGATGACAGTTCAGAAATTTGACAAGACGTATGCAGTTTCAGACAGAACGCACGGGTGATGTACTTTTCACTACCAGTTGGTTTCAAGCTATGCCATAGTCAGTACTCAGTAGATCTTTTTCTGTACATCCTGCATTTTTCTATGGTTATAATGTAATCGGTGTATATTGAATATCATCCTTTGCCTCTTTTGTTTTTGTATTATTTCTTATTGTTCTAGATCAGTTTGCTTTGTACTAAATCATGCTTCCTCCATAGTTTAGCTCTTAGTTTTATTTTCAGTTGTAGCTCTTAATTAACTGCACATATTGTTCTTACCGTCTAGATTAGGAAAATAATCATCTGATCATGTCTTATGATAGATTATATTTTAAGGTATGTTATCCTACAACTGGACTTTAGACATATTTTGTAATGTCCAAGTTGAGTACTGCATTACCTGCTGCACTCCACAAATCGACGTACATTGATTGTAGTTATCCTTTTGCTCAATCATAATTTGATGACTTTCCAATTGTAACTGAACATTCACTTCTGCATTACGCATGCTTCGAGTTTCTTAAGATCATGTCGTATTTTCCATGGTTTTACTCATGAGATGAATTTAGTTTTTGTAATGATTTTTTTAACACCATTTCCGTAGGGAGAACCCTACAGTTAAATTTTTGTAATGATTGTGTGGCAAGCAGATTTTGCCTTTACCCGCAGGAAAAATACACATTTCACTGAAACATCTAAGTTTGTAGATAGACAACCTCTCTTTATTACAGTTATATATTCCAATTGATTTGAAATATGAGAAAAATCTTGGTACTATATCCTCTATTCAGTATGAACATTTTACTGGTAAGTGTATTCTTGCATTGCGATCCAAGCTAATTATTATTTTCCTTTGAGATATGCATAAGTTGTTTAGAGGGAAGCTACAATGATTCAATAGTGCTTATGTATTAGGTATACTGCTGTGTGGATATCTCGCATATATCCAGCCGCACCAACTTAGAATTGAGAAGGGATTTCCTCATTTCCAGAGAGATTAAATCTATATGTGATGCCTCTGTTTTCTCTGAAAAAACATTATTTCCTAGACCAGAAAATATGATTTCCTTACGTTGTGGTACTCTTCATCTTCCACCAGTGGAGGTGCGTCCTGTTGTGAGAGATTTAGAATCTCCATGGTTTATATATCCCTCATTTCTCGGATTTTTTGCATCTACATCTTGCATCTCCTTTTGAAATATGCATAAGTTGTTTAGAGGGAAGCTACAATGATTCAATAGTGCTTCTGTATTAATTATGCCGCTTTGCGGCTATCTCGCATATACTCCAGCAGAACGAACTTAGAATTGAGAAGGGATTTCCTCATTTCTAGAAAGATATTAAATCTGTATGTGCTGCCTCTGTTTTCTCTGAAAAACATTATTTTGTAGACCAAAAAATATGCTGCCCTCAAGGTAGGAACAAACTTTTGGTTGCATTACAAAATTCGTTATGAGGAAGTGTTACACGACTTTGATACGATAGTTAGATATTTTTGAGGCATATAGCTAACAAAGAAAATCTGAATGTGTTCACTGAATTTCAATACCAAGAGGTTATGAACAAGTTTAGGTTGGGTTCCCAGGATTGCAAGAAACTGAATACATGGGGTAGTTCTCAGTTTCCTGCAATCATGGGATTCCACTGTTTTATACCTCCACGCTGATTGACTCACTGTATGTGGAGCATCTTCATTTACATCTGTTCCCGTGTAAGTTTTCTTGTTGCTATCTGAAACAGCGAGAGCGAGGCAGTAGCAAAGAGCTATGAGTGGCATAGGATCATGAACGGGGGGAACCAGCCTAAACTTGGTCATAACCTCTTGGTATTTCTGAACATAGATTATACCGAGAGCAAGGCAGTAGCAAAGAGCTATGACTGTATACCTAATTCAGCCCTATGATTGTGGACTTCTTTGAGCATGGATCAGTTTTGAGCCTTTGATACAGTCTACTGCACCTAATTGTCATGACTGCATTGCATTTATTTATGCCCTCTCATAGAATTAAAGAATGTCTTTGTTCAGTATATATGCTATCACTATTGTAGATAAGATTACAGGTCCATCAAATAGTCTTGCACTCCTACACAACTTATCTCATGTTGCCCTAGGCTCTTCCTGGGATTGCAATAAGTACACAAAAATGTGATATTATGGCAACCATGCTAATTTCTTTCTATACCTATGGCTAATCAGGCCGACTTTTCAGTTGTCATAAGTTCAACTAAATATCAGCATAGTTCATGGTAAAATAGGTCTTCTCCAAAGTGATTTATTACAGTTGTATGTATAATAAATGTGACAGGTTGTCTTCTTTGTATATAGGCCAGAAATGTGATTGGACTGTTTTTGACAGTCTGCAATGCATAAGAATGCTTATGTCAAGCGCTTTCAAAGTACTCAATACTAAAAAACGATGATTGGTAACACCTCAATATATCTTACAGGTTTGCATGACAACGCTATATAGCTTGCCTCTGGTTTCTTCTCAAAAAGTCTTTTTATGGGATCTTGTTGTATACAACATACTCCGGAACCATTCGAAATTTCTGTATATGTAATATCTGTTAAAATGTGAAGTCACATGAACTCATATGTGGATAGCATATAAATTGAGGAACCATGTATCTTAAGATAAGATAACCACAGCCAAGAGCAGTTTATGCATTGTTTACATTTTCTTTTTTGTCGACAAGAATTGATTACCTAAGCATTTCTAAGTACATTTTTTGGATAATCCCATCTCTGATAATTTTATCATTACATCAAGACTAACTCTGTTAATTCGTAGCAGGCTAAATCTTCTGGTTTGCTGAATGATCTCATGAGATTCCATGACCATGTGGTCAAATGCTAAAATGATACCTACCCGAGGAACAACAAAGTGCCAACAACACCTGGAGGTATATATATTTGTGAGTTTGGTAATTCACCAATTCTGCGTAGTCCATTTTTTTTACTATTTACAATCTCATTTTTAAGCCAATAGATTGACCCTGACTTTGTTACTTCCTCACATATGTAGATTCAGTTTGTACTTAGTATGGATATTCAGGTTTAGCCATTTAATAAGTGCGAAGTATCCAGTGAAAACTAGCGTACGGTGCAAACCTGCAGACTTTCTTTCCTACCCATCAGATCAACACCGGACGGCACAGGTTGCAGGTGGGAAACTAAGGGTGTGTTTGGGACAGCTCTACTCTACCTTACTCCACTCCACCTCTAAACTCCACTCCACGTGACAAGCTCTAGAGTGGAAAAAAGCGTTTGGTTCACTAATTGGCTCTAGATTCGAATTCTGAAGAGAAATATCTGTACTGACCTCGTATTTTGTTTTATTTGTTTTCATTCCTATTTATTTCGTACTCCGATGGGAGCTAGAAGTATCACAGCGAAGCAGAACTGATCACCAATCTGCTGCTACGGAACTGATCAGTGCCATGGAATGAATGTTATCCAAATTAATTTAGGCGCTTGCCTGGTGCTGATCTCTCTGTACCCTACGAACGGGCGGCCGGGGACGACATCCTATAGCATGAACCTAGTGTCACGTAGACGACGACATCCTGCTTCAGGCTGGCGGCGTGGAGAAGAACGTCGCCGGGGATGCAGTTGAAGGAAAACGTCCACGCCAATGAGTCTCTCTGGTTCATGCGGCTGCCGGTCAGACGGCCACAAACATGGGGCGGCAGGGAAAAGCCGGTTGGCTAGTTGCCGGAGATCATACATCTGAACAGCGGGGGACACGAGAGGTAGGTGCGGCGGCGCGCCCTAGTAGGATGTCATCAGGGAGCCCTAATTGAGGGATTATAACGTGAGGAAACATAAAACGATTCGTTGTGGGTAACTTATCGGTGGCATTGGTGGTAATATCGGCTAGCTGAAACTGGAGTGGAGCTGCCGAAGCATCCATTCTCTTGCTTCGATAAATTGAACGTGAGGGCGCATCCGCTCCACTCCGGCTGGAAAGTGGATTTGTGGATTTGTGCGTTTGGGACAGCTTCACCTGCTCCACCGGTAGATTGCTGGAGTGGAGCTGTCACAAACACAGCCACTTAAACAAATTTTGTAGAAAACCCCCTCCCCTAAAATTAAGTTGTTCATAGGAAACAAGAGTAATATTGTACTTGAAAGGGGAGCAATCATGGAATTCAAGCGTAGCAGACCGTTGTAATTTTCAATTGATCCCTGTGTCCTCTCTCGCTTTGACATATCAGAAATTAGATGATCTTCAATTTTCTTTCAGAGGTTCCGTTACAAGGCACTATATGATGATGTGCCTCACATTGCTAGCTCCACTTGTGTGGATGTGAATGTTTTTGCATATTTTGAACACCTTAATTTTGTTCATACTCAGATTACATTTGTGATGTATTATCACAAAATTTTTTTTTTGGTAAATTCTAATAAGATGTATATTCTACAAAGTTAGACCAAACATCTAGACACATTGAGCACGTCAAAAACATAACGCGGCGGAAAAGTGTTCAAGTCTACCTTGCCATGTAGGCGCTGCGGTAAAATGCAAATGAAAAAAATCTGTTAGGATTTAATTAATTAGCTTAATTAAAGGGATAATCCTCCCTATGTAAACCGTCGTACGGTTGCCAGGCAACCGTCGCGGCGCTCCTCTCGCCCCCTCACGATCGGTCGCGACTCCCTGTCGTGACGGTTCCCTTGTATAAATACTCAATTCATCAATGGAATAAATGACAGTTCGATTCATTCGCTTCTCTCTCGATCGCTCCCGATTCTATTTCTAACACGTTATCAGCACTGCTCGCCGGAGCGATTCCGACGCCGGCGAACTCGCCGGAAGAAAGAAGAACAAGAAGAACGGGCAAAAGAAGGTGAGAAATAGAACAATGCATCGAGGTACGATGTCCCTGTGTTTTCACCTTCAACGCGACCACGGCCATCGCCGCCGACTCGTCGCGCGCCACCGCTACCATGGTGTAGGTGGACTTCGCCGGTTCCAGCGTCGCCAGCGCGACCTCCGCCGCTTCCTGCGTGGAGACTGGAACAAGCAGCGCCGCCACCGCCGGTTGTCGACGCCCACGCAGCCGCACCGCGCCTGCCGTCCCCGCCGCCGGCTCTTCCGACTTCGCCGTGCACGGGGGGTTCGCCGTCGCCTTTTGGCCCTCGGCCTCCCGCTGGCCAGTCCGTCGGCGGGCTCGCCAACCTCCCGCCGCGCCGGCAACTGGAGCCCGGCCGCGCTCGGGCTCGCAGACGGCGCCTCCAACGGCGTCGCTCTGGGGATCCTGCTCCCTGGTGGCTCCTCCTCCGAGGATGAGCGCGGCGGGAGCATCTCTCGCCGCCGGTGAGCACTGCTCGGCCGCAAGCGTGGAGATGGCACGGTCGGCCCGCTGGTCTTCGTCTCGGTCGTGACGCGAGAAAGGGGAACGAACGACATGGAGATTTATTTCCTTGGTCGTTTCTTATCCGCTCGTTCGTTGACCAGAGACGTACTAGTACCGATCTCCTGCTTTGGGTCACCGCCGCATGCGTACTGGGCCTGGTTTTCTTACTCTTTATTAAAATTCAGTGCCGTAGCTATTTGCTGTAGTTCTTTGTTAATTCATAGAAAATCAGTTAACAGTAGTACTAACAGTATTTTAAATTCTGTTTTAGACCTGTTTATTTCAGTACTACTTTTCAGTTCAAGTGCCATGTGTATCACTGAAACATGTGTGATGTAATATATTTCCGTGTATACACATGTCGAGATTTATTACATTCACCATTTGCAATTGAGATTTTAAATCTCTTGCTAATTTAAAATGCAAAATTCAAGGTGACTTCTTCAAATTGATGTTCTGGGATCACGAGGTAGCGTGTAGATTTATCTACACCTACTATTTAAGCCTACACATTGTCATTTTGACATTATGATTGCCTATGTGCTCTCCGATGCATTCAATTAAGTTATGGCATAAGGCATTCGAAGTGCGAGTATCCAATACTCCGCTAATGCTGATAGACCTACTCCAATGGAGATTATCTACATATGTCATGCTTAACAATTTGAAGTTCACATCGATGAGTTCAAGCCCACTTCTTGAATCTTCATCTATTTTGTATAGTTCATTACAACATAACCATGATGGATTTGATTTACCAGACGTAAATTAATATCCTCTGGTTTAGCCATGTAGGTGAACGATGGCTCGAGAGTTCGATTCGCTCGCTCTCAACGGTCACAACTACCCTATATGGGCCATGGACATCAAGATTGCTCTTGCGCCCCGTGGATTAGTGTGTGCAATCCAGACCCCGGTGGAACCACCCCCGGCTGGAGTGACGCCGCTGACAGATGAGCAAAAATATGCCGCCTTGTACATCATAAGGCACCATATTCATCCAGATCTCAAATCTGAGTACTTGGAGGAAGAATCCCCTAGTACGTTGTTTCAGGCCCTCAAGACGAGGTATGAACAACAGAAGGCAGTTGTCATGCCTGAAACACTTCATGATTGGACTCACCTCCGACTCCAGGACTTTAAGTCCGTCGGAGAGTACAATCATGAGGTTCATAAGATCGGTTCCAAACTGCGCTTTTGCGGGAAGGAACCTACTGATGCAGAGAAGATAGAGAAAACTCTGTCTACTATGCTCCCATCTGACAGGATCCTCCAGCAGCAATACCGTGCTCACGACTACCAAGTCTATTCCGATCTTATTCATATTTTACTTCAGGCTGAAAAGCATGATGAGCTGCTCGCTAAGAATGGCTCTCAGCGTCCGGTTGGTTCCCAACCTCTACCTGAAGTTCATATGAATGTCGCAAACGGACGAAAGTTTGATAGTGGCTTCAATAGCAAGCCCTCAAACTTCAATGGTAAGCGAAAGCGCAATTGGAACAGGAAGCCTAGAAACTCAGACCGTGGGAAAAGCACCGCAAAGCCCAAGTTTGACAAAACTAAACTTTGTGAAAAGTGTGGATGCTACACGCACCTCACGAACAAGTGCAAAACCCCAAAGCATCTGGCCATTCTGTACCAGCAATCCCAAGGACGCAACGGACCTCGAGGGAAAAGGTTTGAAGCCAACTTCAACCTTCATCCAGATGGCACTGATGGAGCTGGTTGTTCGCAAGATGTCCCCTCGGGACCTAGCAACGCCGTTACTCCCCTTCGGTCAGAGGACCCTACAGGAACGGAGGACATGATGGTTGAGTATGCATCAACCGACGTGTTTGGAGACTTCGATTAGTCCCTGTACTTCCTTAGTGATTGATATATTCATGTCCATTTGTGATGTTGTAATAGAACATAAGTATTGTTGTCATTTAAATTGTATCAGCACTTTGATATAATAAGATTGTAATCTATGTATTTAAATAAAGGATTCTTATTGAAAATTCTTCATTTTTATATATAGTTCTCTGCGGGACAATCCGATGGAAGAGGAATTATGCCTTGTGGATAGTGCTACCACAAACTCCATACTGAGGGAGTTGAAATATTTCCAAACTCTGAAAAAGATGAATGGTGATATTTTGACTATCGCTGGACGCGATACGGTAATTGTTGGCACTGGACGTGCCATATTTACCCTCCCAAGTGGTACACAAGTGGCAATTGAGGATGCATTATTGTACCCCGATTCTTCACGTACCCTGATCAGTTATCGAGATATCCGTAAGAATGGTTTTCACATCGAAACCCATGAAGACAACAAAGAGGAGTATTTACCTTCACAAAAGATTATGGATATGGCAAGCAAGTACTTGAAAATTCCTTCTCTATCGTCTGGATTGTACTATACGTACATCAAACCCGTAGAACATGTTGCTTACAAGGTAATTTTCCAGAATGTTAACGCATTCCAAACCTGGCATGATCGCCTAGGCCATCCTGGTATCAGGATGATGAGGAAAATTACTAGCAATTCCATTGGTCACAATTTGCTTGAGTCCAAATTTCCTCAATCATCAGACTTTGTGTGCACATCATGTGCCACGGGAAAGCTTATTCTGAGGCCTTCGCACCTTAAGATACAAGCTGAACCACTTCAATTCCTTGAACGAATTCAAGGAGACATTTGTGGTCCCATCCAACCATTGTCTGGACCGTTTAGGTATTTCATGGTTCTTATTGACGCATCTACACGATGGTCACATGTGTGCCTTCTTTTCACACGGAATCATGCATTTGCCAAGATAATGAGGGTAGTAATTAAGTTACAAGCCCATTATCCAGAAAGTCGAATTAAGTCAATTCGCATGGACAATGCTGCAGAATTCTCCTCACGTGCTTTCAATGACTATTGCATGGCCTTGGGGATTGAAGTTCAGCACTCTGTTCCATACGTCCACACTCAAAATGGTTTGGCTGAATCCCTAATTAAGAGGATCAAACTCATTGCAAGACCTTTGTTGATGAATTGCAGCTTGCCAACGTCCTGTTGGGGTCATGCAGTTTTACACGCTGCTGACTTAATACAATTGCGACCTACTGCATATCACAGTACTTCCCCTCTGCAATTGGTACGTGGAAATCCACCTAGCATTTCCCATCTGCGTAAGTTCGGATGTGCTACATACATCCCGATCTCACCACCTCAGCGGACATCCATGGGCCCACACAGAAAACTAGGGATCTATGTGGGGTACAAATCGCCGTCGATTATTAAGTACCTGGAACCCCTTACTGGGGACCTATTCACAGCCCGTCACGCTGATTGTATATTTGAGGAGGAACATTTTCCGGCATTAGGGGGAGATTTCAAGTACCAGAAAGAATGCCCGGAAATTGATTGGAATGCTCTTGCCATTTCAGCCTCCGATCCACGTACCCAAGAGACTGAACTTCAAGTTCGGAAAATCATAAATTTGCAACATCTTGCAAATAATTTGCCAGATTCATTTACTGATCTAAAAGGTGTCACAAAATCCTTGAATCCGGCCAGAAATGCGCCCGAAAGAGTGGAGGTACCAACAAAAACCACTCAACTACCCGTTCCTAAAAAGAGGGGGAGTAGTAAGGCCTCTGACCCGGATCCTGCTTCTCGCAAGCAGCAAAGGAGAGCGAGGAGAAACTCCTCAAAGTCAGTAAATGCAAGTCAACTAAACGTTCACAAACACCTTATGGGTAGTATACACCCAGTGGAAGGACAACCTCCACAACCCAGCTCCAGCATGCACACCCTGGCTGGGACATCGGAACATCTAGACTCACGCGTATTGGGAAATCACGAAGAGTCATCAAGGGTGCACGAGATATCCATCAACTATATCGATTCTGGAGAATCATTCAACCGTAAGTCTACGATTGTCGACACTTATTTTTCTGCTACAATTGCAAATACCCTTCTTAATGATCATGATCCAAGGACTATCGTTGAGTGTGAAAAACGCTCCGACTGGCCTCAATGGAAGGATGCAATACAAGCAGAATTAGCCTCGCTTAATAAAAGGAAGGTATTCACAGAAGCAGTACCAACACCTCCCAGTGTTTTCCCTGTGGGATTCAAATGGGTTTTCCTCCGGAAACGGAATGAGAACAATGAGGTGGTGAGATACAAAGCAAGGCTCGTAGCACAGGGTTTCACGCAGAGACCCGGCATTGATTTCAATGAGACATATTCTCCAGTTATGAGTGGTATCACTTTCCGATATTTAATATCTTTGGCAGTGCAAAATCGTCTATCTATGCAGTTGATGGATGTCGTGACCGCATATCTTTACGGGTCACTAGATTCGGACATTTACATGAAGGTTCCTGACGGAATCTCTATCCCGGATGCAAGCGCAAAACGCAACATGTATTGTGTAAAACTGAACAAGTCTTTATACGGCTTGAAACAGTCGGGGCGGATGTGGTACAACCGACTTAGTGAGTTCCTTATTCAGAAGGGTTACTCCAACAGTGATGATTGCCCATGTGTTTTCATCAAAAAGTCCTCTTCAGGATTTTGCATCATTTCCGTGTACGTCGATGATCTCAACATCATTGGCAACGAACAAGATATTGATGAAGGACGCAATCATCTAAAGAGGGAATTTGAGATGAAGGATTTGGGTAAAACCAAATTTTGCTTGGGTCTCCAACTCGAGCACCTTCCCTCAGGAATAATGGTACACCAAGCTGCCTATATCCAGAAAATATTGGAGAAGTTTAATATGGACAAATCCTATCCGTCTAAAACTCCCATGGTGGTTCGATCTCTAGACGTAGAGAAAGATCCGTTCAGGCCGAGGGATGATGGAGAAGAGATGTTGGGACCCGAGGTTCCATATCTCAGTGCCATTGGAGCGCTTATGTATCTTGCAAATTGTACGAGACCTGACCTCGCATTTGCAGTAAATCTACTTGCTAGACACAGCGCAACTCCCACCAAACGCCATTGGGCGGGAGTCAAGAATGTCTTTCGATATCTCCAAGGCACAAAGGATCTTGGCCTATTCTTTCAGTTCCAGAGAAACCTGGACTCTAGTATGACTGGATACGCTGATGCTGGCTATTTATCTGATCCCCATAACGCCAGATCGCAGTCCGGCTTTGTGTTCCTACATGGTGGAACGGCCATATCATGGAAGTCTTCAAAACAAACGCTGGTTGCAACGTCCACCAATCATTCTGAAATAATTGCAATATATGAAGCATCACGCGAATGTGTGTGGCTTCGCAGGATGATAAACCACATACAACAGTCATGTGGAATTGGTTCTATCGAATCACCTACCATTATCTATGAAGATAATGCGGCTTGTGTTGCACAGATGCAAACAGGATACATCAAGAGCAATATCACTAAGCATATTGCCCCTAAGTTGTTTTTCCCCCATGAACTCCAAAAGAGTGGGGAAATCAACATCTTGCAAGTTAAATCATGCGATAATCTCGCTGATCTTTTTACCAAGTCTCTACCAACTTCAACATTCCAGAAATACATTCATGGGATTGGTATGCGACGGCTTCGTGATTTGCAAAAGTCAGGGGGAGTATCTTCCTAAACATTTCTGTTCAAAGCATCATATTACACTCTTTTTCCCTTCATGAGTTTACTTCTCAGATTCTCATCAAGGTTTTTAATGAGGTAATATCAACATAAAATTATATGTCATACTTTCTATTTTCCCCACCGGGTTTTTAGGGAAGTATACACGACATATTTATTGCCTCCCAAATTCTATGGATATAATTCATATTGAGTTAGCGGAGACAATAATCCTCATATGCTGGATTATTTTCTCCTTATTTTCCCACAGGGTTTGAAGGAGTTTTACCAGCATATCCTACACTACTCCTCACATTTTTCCCACAGGGTTTTTGGAGGAGATTATTCCAAAGATGTTCGATGACAAGCACAAGAAAGGATTAGGGGGAGTGTTAGGATTTAATTAATTAGCTTAATTAAAGGAATAATCCTCCCTATGTAAACCGTCGTACGGTTGCCAGGCAACCGTCGCGGCGCTCCTCTCGCCCCCTCACGATCGGTCGCGACTCCCTGTCGTGACGGTTCCCTTGTATAAATACTCAATTCATCAATGGAATAAAGGACAGTTCGATTCATTCGCTTCTCTCTTGATCGCTCCCGATTCTATTTCTAACAAAATCAAACAAATCTTAAATGTTTACTGTTGTGATGTATCTGAAACACCTGGCAACAACGCCATGCAGGCGGCGAGGCGAAGCTCGCGTATCCGTCTAGTATTTTTTATGTGCTGAAACGTGTCTTCCTGTCAAAAGGCGGAACACTTGATGCTACATGCTACAGAGAATGTTTTGCCTACAGTACTGAGAAAAAGGACCAGAAACTTAAATATAAACATCTAGACATTCCGGACTGTTCTGCATTATCTGTTCTTGGATTTGGCAGAAGATATTTTTGAACATATTTTTCCTTGCCTAATAAATGAAAAAATTCAGCCAAACAAAAATGTAGAAAAAAGAAGAGTAAAACGCATGTGTGGTTACGAAGTTGCCACGAGCGAGCGGAGTTGGTGACGGTTACGAAGTTGCCACGAGCGAGCGGATTGGTTACCAACTGGTAAAACGCCAAATCGTGGTCACTTAGTTGCGTGGTAGAGTCACGTTAGTCATTCCATCAATACATACGTTAAGTCGCTGATATGGTAGTCTGATTTTTACAAATACACCCTTTTAAATTTATTTCTTTTAATTGCTAGTCCTTTTTCAATTTTATGGACATGCATAGCTCAGGCACTGCGCCTGCGCATCGGGCTGCGTGTTGTGGGCCGGCCCACCTCGACTTGTCCCAGCGGGGGCGAGTGGGGCACGGCGAGCGCACCCGGCCATGGCGTGTCACGGCGCGGCATGCGCGGCGCGAGCGGTCGGCGGCCAGGGCGTGGCGCAGCCAGCGGCGCGTGGGCGGCCAGCAGGGCGCGACGCTGGCGGTGCGAGCATGTGGCAGGTCACGCCGACAACACGCAGGCTAGCGGCGAGGGCGCGCGCGCGGGGCAGAGCTAGCAGGGCAAGGCGGCCAGGTCGTTCGCAAGAGCCAGCCGTGCGCGGCGGCGGTCGGTGCGAGCAGAGGCGCGTGCGCGTAGCTACGGCGGGGGGGCAGCAATGCGCGGCATGTGCGAGCGGCCAATGGCCAGAGCAGCCAGCGGCCAGCGCGAGCGAGCGACCAGATCGAATGGCCAGTGTGGCCAGGGCCAGCGATGTGCACGGCCAGCAGGGCCGGCGTTGTGCATGGCCAGTGGCCAGAGGCCCGAGCAGCCTGCGGCCTGCGCGCATGAACGGTAGAAGAGCCTGCTGCCTGCGTCGCCATGATGCACAGTACTCACAGCCAGCAGGGCGACGACACGTACAGCGGGGGGCGGTGAATTTCTCCACACCACGAAAAATAAAATTCATTGTCGAGTTCATCCGAAACGTCGGAGGCAAGTTGCAGAGCGGGTGGATCGCGGCGGCGTGGCACCCGAAGCCCGATACGCAGGTGCAGTTCCTAAGGTATGCATGTCCCCCAAAAAATATGAAAACAGATCTAGCAATTAAAAGAAATAAATTTATAAGAGTGTATTTGTGAAAATCAGACTGTCACGTCAACGACTTAACGTCTGTCTAGACGAAATGACTAACGTGGCTCTAACACGCAACTAAGTGACCACAATTTAGTGTTTTTCCAGTTAGTGACCAATGCGCTCGCTCAACTTCGTGACCACACATGTGTTTTACTCAAAAAAGAAAGAAATAATGACTCGTAAAACGCTATTCAGATATCCTAAGACTTCTTGTCTTCTATTCATATGATATTAGGAAGAAACATTTTTTGTTCTTCCCTCCTGCCTTCAGTGGACACTTGGATAGGCAGGGGTTCACACCTGCAGTTGATCCTCTGTTCTTCCTCACATGAAGAGGCTCGGGGGTGCGTTGACGTTGAATGTGAGGTCGAAGTCGAAGAAGCCATACGGCATGAACTCGGCGTCCATGGAGGGCGCGGGCACTGGTCCGGACACTTCCGTGAACTCTGACACCACCTCCTGGAGGTCGCCGTAGGGCCTCTCCGTGTACGCGGTCACCGGATATGGTGACATGGCCACGGCACCATAGGAGTCTGAAGCCACAGGCGAGGCCATGGACTGCGGCGACACTCCCCGCGCTACCGGGCGTCTCTCTGGCGTCAGCGGCGAGACGTTGCCGTGTTCTGTGTCCACCGTGAGGCCGGCGCTGAGGCTGTGCAGCAGGCTCTGCGCGTGCGGGTTGTGCTGGCTTGGCGGCGTCCTCCTGCCGCCTGCGGGCCTGCAGGTATGCTGGCCGTGGTAGACGACGTCGAAGAGCGTGGGGTCCTCGTCGGCGCGCTGCACTTGCCTGGTAGCGGCGCAGCCCTGCGAGTTGCGGTGGGTGCAGCGGTAGTACCCTCTCGGGTGCTTGGCGCCGAGGATGTCCTTCTGCCCGTACCTCCTCCAGCTGTGACCGTCGTCGCCAGGTCCCTCCGCGCCGCCCGCCGCGCTGACCCTCACCTGGCTTGTCCACCTCGCTGTCGCCTTCCTCTTCTTGGTGTTGGTCCTGAAGGGCTGGTCGGAGGCGTCGCTAAGCGGGCTGGACGTGCTGGATGGCGTCGGTGCGTCGGGGGCGAAATGCGCGGCGGCGACGAAGCCGATGGACCTGTCGGTGAGTGCGACGATCTCCAAGGAAAGGGCGCGGCACAGGTCGACGGAGGTGTCCGGCGCGTGCAGGTGCAGCTCGAGCTGCCGCACCAGCTCCTGGATGCGGCACAGGTCCGACACCAGCTGCAGGTTCCCGCGGCCGCCGCCGTTACCCTCCACGCTCTCCATTGCGGTGAACAGGTGAGAATTAATCCGAGTCGGTTCGATCGGAGGAAGTGATTAGTCAAGGATTTTGCTCGATGGCGAGGTGGAAGAGAACAGGTGGTGGTGTTGAGAGCAAATCGCGGGGACGAGCCTCCTTATAGAGGAGAGGAGTCGGTGGGGGTTTGTTTGACCGAAGGGATTGTCGGGACTACCATTTCATTGGCTACTGCCTTTGCCGGGTTTGGGTTTCGTTTGTCGTCTTATCCGCCTGCCCGTTCTAGTGACACGGTTTTGTTCCGAACGCAGCAATCTCACATAAACTAGCTGAGTGCCGTTAATCAAATGTTTAACTTCACGACATCTGTAAGTGTGTGAAAAATTAACGTGTATAGAAAATATTAGGGTCGCTCTTTTTCCACCCTAGCTTGGACTCGCAACTTATTGATTTTGCTTGCGGCACATCATTTCGAGATATTTTTTATAAAGGGATTTTGTTAGTTACAAGTTTATATATTACACCCAATCTTTGCATAACTAATATGCACACAGCCCGCACAAGTTTGGAAGCCTTCAATCTCAAGTCTCTGGAACAAAGAAAAAAGGTGAATAACATATCAGAATGAGAAATTTTAAAAAACGCCTAAGAAGAGAGAGGTCCAATCCTCTGATTATGTGCCATCCATGCTGGAAGAAAAATTCCATCACCGATCCTCCAATCGTGTACACACACCCACGTGAAAAGGTCGCGGTGTTCCACGCTGAAAAGGGTAAATAACCTTTATAAGAGATGGACTTTTATCATTAAAAATATTGTCATTTCTACACGGTCATAGTGATCAAATAATGCAATCGCTCCCATCCTGATTAACATCTTAAACATAGAGTAAACCCCATTTAGCCAGCTGAATTTTTTTTTGCAGCGCTACATGGTGGATGCAAGTTTGCAACTATCTGGACGGTTGACCATATAGATTTCGCAAAATTACACTGAAACAAAGTACTCCCTCTGTTTCTGAATATAGGGTGTATATGTTTTTCGCACGGATATTAAGACAAATTATTTTGTATATACTATACTAAAATTTTATTTAGAAAAAATGGCAAAAGATGAGTTCTTAATTGGTATAAAATGAATACAATCCCTTAAATTGCTCTTTTGAGACTATATTTTATTTTTTGATGGGTCAAATTGTGCATAAATAGCAAATACACCTTATATTTTGGATTTTTTTCAAAAACTTATACACCTTATATGGAGTATGTTTTATATTCTCATCATGATGACAGAAGACACACTTCTTACTTCCATTGCAAGGTTATCCCATTGTCAGAATTACACCTCGACGAAGATACCATGCAAATACATTTATTTTCAGCGGGATCTTCATCTTTCAAATTTTTGTATTATTACTAACTGGAACATCATGTTGAATAAGCACCTTATACATGGAATTCACAGTGAATTTCCCATTTAGATTCCAACGAAATTTATCAAACCCTTGCGTCAGGTGAGCAGAATCAAGACGTTGTAGCAAAACATTTCAAGATGTTTGTCTGGGGCCAAATAACATTCTATTGACCGACACATTTTGGTGGGAAAGTTTTTATTACCGTAGCGAGTGTGTCACTTTTGTGTCGTACAATGTTGTATAAGGCCGGAAGTTGTTCTCAGAGTGTGGTTTTACCTATCCATTTATCCTTCCAGGATCTAATTTCAGATCCATCCTTGTTAGCGAAAGAACCATATAAAAAGAAGATTTTTTCAGTGGCCATAAGACCGGACCAAAAGTAGAAATCACCCGATTTCCAAAACACTTGGGACAGAGCTTAAGAGCCCACACATTTCCTTGTAAGGAGCGTATTTAATGTAAATGAATTTTAAATTGAAAATCTCCCTTCAACTCAGTGCCTACCCCTACCGTGCACTCACACAACCACGTCCCATATGCGGCTACAACTAGGGCTGGAAATAAAGCTCGACAAGCGGCTTGACTCGTTTTCATAAAGAACCGAGCTGAGCAGCAATTTTAACTTGTTAACACTAACGAGTTAAACGAAAAAGCTAACAAGTTTCACAAGCTACTCGTTAAGCTCATTAGCATCGTGGCAGCAGGTTTCAAATTTGTATGGTTTGATGCATCTTTCATGTCTTTTTTGCACACGGAAGCTCTTTGACCGATCCATGTCAGCAGATTTTTGTAAGTATATTTATGCCCAAAATTGTTGGTCCTGATTCATAATTAATTGGTTAATTATTTGAATACCCTGATATATCTTCTTAAAGATTTAACTAGTTGCTCGTGAGCGCTCGCACATGTATGATGAACCGAGCCAATTTTTAGATTTAGCTCGTTAACGCTCCGAGCCTTAACCTTGACGATTCATGCTTTAACGATCCGACCAGCTCGTTAGTCCAGCCCTAGCCCACAACTTCATCTTGAACTCCGCTAATCATACTGTATTAATGCTAAGTGTAACCGAACAAACGCAAAAAAACTAATTCACCAACCCGTTTTAAGAAATCTTAACTCATGTATTACCCCTAGTAAATACGATTTCAAGATCTGGCTACATGAAGAGGTCACAGAGAATAGAGCCGACCTTGTGCAGTTTCGTCTCATCGTAATACTGATACCCTATTTCGATCACATAATGTTTTCAACCTTTTAGCTCCAAAAAGGATGGAGCCGACTTGTAAAAGTGCGACCTATCCTCTTTGGCGCCGACCTTGGAGTAAGATTTCTAAGTAGCTTTTGGGAGGGGTCGGGTCTAAGATAAGTTATACTTAGGGGTCATAGTTGGCCAACAAAATATGTAGAGTGTGTCTCAAACTTATATGTTTTACAATTTGTCCTATTTTTTAAATAACCTAATTAGATAAATAGGCACATCGTCTACCGTATCAACGAGTAAACTAAAAGATAGTACACACATGAAGACACTTTTCTTCAGCAAATGCATATAATTCTACCGTGCATCAGGAAATTACCTATGAACAATTGTAGGCATTACTTTATAACTTTCATTAGGAAAAAAATCAGTGACCAAAAACTAACAAATAATTTAAATGATTTGTTGTTTCTTAGGAAATATAACTGAATGGATACTCCCTCCATCCAAAATATGTGGCCTATAAATTGAATAAAAAATCAAAACTTTCTAAGATGGAAGGAGCATGTGAACGCTTGTTTTGTTGTTTTTACGAGATCTCTTCTAACTATTTTGTCCGAGCAAAATTCAAATGCCCACATTCACTTATTTGTGCAAAAGTGGTAGGGTATAAGGATGACTCAAACAGACCGACCCATCAAGTCTAGCCATGTCTGATACTGTCCGCGCGAGCCAAATTTAAGACACATTAGGGCGACGCAAACGGACCGTTTTTCTGTCTGCCAAGACTCATTTTCGGCCAAAATTTGAGACTCATTCGCGTTGTCCATGGACGCGCAGCTTGGCGTCCGCCCCTGGCCCACATGTCATTGGCTATAGCGGTACCTACCCCAATAACTGTGAGTTGTAGAGCTATTTAAAAGGGCACCAGCGGCCAGACCCTTGAGCACAAACCCTATCCCTAACCCTTCGTCTCCAACCACGGCGTCCATCATATGCAGTTGTAGATCGAGGCCACCGCAGCATGGACACGTGGCTGTCACCGATGTCACCGCAAGATATGATCGACCAGATTGAGCGGGCGCGTATGAGTGCGCCCATTCACTGCTGTTGCATCTTCTTCCGTCGGATGGTGACGAGCATGGCGTGGGCGGGAATGATTTGCCAACCGTCTCGGTCGTGGCTTCTGGAGCAGGCAAGGGCGGACATGTAGGCTGTCTACTCGGACTCCATCGGACAATGACGAGGAGGTGTACGCGCCGGAGTTTGGGGCGCCGGGTTGGAGGAGGGTGTGCATGTCGTCCACAACTCCGCCGATGACGTGTTGCAAGCGTCTCATATGGAGCTGAACAAGCAGAGGAAGGCTGGTTTCTTGACCGTCGAGCGTGCCTGTACTGAGGCGGCGATGGAGGGTCAGATGGAGGATGTGCGCAGGGCGACGGAGTCCACGGTGCGCGCAGATCAACGCAAATGGCATGGCGACAAGGAAGTGGTTAAGGAGGCCGGCTTCGGAGCAGCAGGCGAGGAGGAGCCAGTTAGTCCAGCTTCAGCACCGGTCATGGTGTAGGAAGAGCCATCAAGTATGCGCTGCACAGGTCCAACAATGGCTACACGGTCCTCAAGGCCGCCGCGACGCTCCTCCTTTTCTCTCCTTTCTCGGTCGTCCGATCTAGTTTTGACGGTGGGTTGTTAATTTTTATTACATTTTAGTCCTAATTTCCTAGTTAGGGTTTACGGTTTAGGAGATGTCGAAGTTCAGTAAGCTCGTCGTTGCTTCGTCGTCAGTGGCTGGGTTCAATGTATGTAAATCATTAAAATGAGAAAAGAATGATAAAAACAAGGCCAAACAGACTCGATCGTCGGCAAGGTGAGAGCAATGGCCAGAAAGAGACTGACATGGGCCGGACATCTAACCGTTTGACGACTCAAACAAATAAAAATCGGATAAAGGACTTGTCCATTTAGATTGACCCGTTGGAGTTAGGGTAACTATCTACATCATGGTGAATCTTTCGTATGAACAACTGGTCGATGAAGGCGACCTCTGCCCGGGAATTCTTTCTTCAATCCAATCCACGGTGTATGGCCATTGGAAGTTACGGGTCGGATTTGGTTGAGCGAGAGGATCCGTGGAAAACCCATCAGAATCTTGGACCGGTCCACGGTCTTGCTCCCAGTCTCTCTAGCTAGCCCTGCCGGACAGGGATGCAAGTGAGATCAGAAGAAAGTTCAAAGTGCTGACCAATTCAACACTTTCTTAATTTTTCCTTTGGCTTTCATTTATTCCTTGTTGCCTTGAGTTAACTATATAGAACAATATCTGGGTCAACGTGTGGTGATATATGTAAGATTACGGAATATGTTGTATTGTATTGATACTAGATTGATTACAATGAGCCACGGTGGGCTGTATATAAAGGGGTACAAGACTTGGAGACTACGAAACCTAATAGAGATGGACTTGGATTACAATCCTAATACTACCAAATATACCTAAACCGCATTATACTCTAACATCCCCCTGTAGTCGGATCGGTAGTGACGCGAACAACTGGAGCGTTGCGGACGGTCTGACTGGAGCATAATCCGAAGTCGCTAACTGAAGAGGAGCCGAGTTGATAGCCCTTGATGCCGATGTCGATGTAGTCGAGTTGTGGGCGCTGGCGCTGTGGTCGATGTTGCCGTTTGAGGAAGTTGAGGTAGACTTTTTGCTGGAGACGATGTAGTTGGAGGTAGGCGGCACGCCTTACCGAGCTTGCAAGACTCGGGAGCGCGTCGGGGAATAAGGCACGCGTCGATGTTGCCAGTACCGGGCATGTGAAGAAAGGGACCACCATTAACCATGCGAATCAGAGCCGGATGAAGAAGCAAAGGAGATATCCGTGGTCGGCGGCGCGCAGCGTGGATTTTCCACCATTTGTTGCCGGAGTAGACGAAAACAAAAGAAGAAGTTGCAACTAGTAAATTGTGTAAATTGAAAATAGACTGTAGCTCTGGCGGTGAGGTTGTGGTGGACGAAGATGGCGTGGTGATTGTTGAAGACGTTTGTTGATGTAGATCGTTATTGGCGCTGTAGAGGTAGAAGATGCCGATGTGTTGTTGACGTAGATGCTTGTCGGCGATGATGACCACAGGCGATGCAGGTGCGGCCCGATGTTTTACAGCGAGGCTTGATGATGATTTGCCCGTGTAGACGTGAAGTGTTCGTACGCGCAACTTGGCTTCAGTAGAATATCCATCCTTGTCCCATACGCCCATGCACGCACGCGCCATGGGCCTTGGACTTGTTCACTTGAATGCAGCTTGATGGAGTGAATCTAATGTTTGGTGGCTAAAAAGAAATTGATCTAATTGGAAAACAAAATTGCTAAAACTATGAACTGAATTATTAAAATTGGAAGTAAAACTAGCTACGAGATGTGACACCCCTGGCAATCATGGAGATCGATTTCGCCGGGGGCGGCGCGGCGGAAGCGGTGGTTGCTAAACCCTAGGCTGCGGAACGAACCTGACTCTGATACCATGTAAGATTGCGGAATATGTTATATTGTATTGATACTAGATTGATTACAATGAGCCACGGTGGGCTGTATATAAAGGGGTACAAGACTTGGATACTACGAAACCTAATAGAGATAGAATTGGATTACAATCCTAATACTACCAAATATACCTAAACCGTATTATACTCTAACAATATATAAACAAACACGAGTACAGTTCTGGTACCGTCTGATGTGTCTTGAGCTGGCTATATATATTTCAACTAGCAAAATGTCCGTGCGTTGCTACGGGTGACAAATGTTAATATAGAAACCATTGTAAGCAAATCTTTTTTTTAATGTACAAGGAACATGACCGAAGAAATTACAACGAATGTAATCCTTTTACACATGAATCTTTCACTGTAGCAACCCACACGTAGGGTAGATGACTCGAATTTAGATAAAAATTGACATATACCAACATTTTTGACAAAGAAAAAAAAATATATCAAAAAGATATTATTTAAACTCAGCTTATACAATAACATAATGCATATTTTTAAACATAAAAAAGTTGGGGGCACCATCATCAAATAATAAATTATCATCTTAGGTAAAGCACAGGAACGCAAATACAAATTTTTGAGACTGGGATCACGAGAAATGGACTCTTTCCTATAGTACAAAACTCACAACAACATAACAAACAAAGCATGAAGATCTCATATCATTGGTCGGTATACATCTTCCACAAAATAAATACAAAAGCTACAACTCAGCATCCTTGTAAGTTGGATGCATTTGAGAGAACTTTCTTCCTTTTCTCTTGTTCGTTGGGAGCAAACAGAAGCAGAAAACAACCTCTATATTTGTACAAAATGTCATTACTTGGACACGGTAATTTAGCAGGAAACCTGAAAAAGGCCTAATATTTTTATCTGTTTCTGAACACCCTGCTAGCATCCGTCATCGCTGGCGTGCCCCCAAACCTTACCAGTTACTATGCTGCTACATAACCTGCGGGTGGAATCAGAGAAACATACTTTAGATAATCTGGAATGGAACACCAAACATTTCCTAAAAGAGAAATGCCAAAATTGGGCTTTAAGAGAAGAAAAGTCGAATAATTGTCCAACTCTTCTTCCACTCCTTGATTTCATGAGACCAAACTACGGGGTTGACATTCTTGGGCATGGACTCCTGTAATTGTGAGCTTTCCATTAGTCACGCTTGAAAGAGCATTTTCCCTCATGTGTGGTTTTGGTAATTGAATGACAATCTCTATGGACTAATGTTTGCTTTTGAGATATCATTATAGATCATGTCCATGGAATTGTGGAGCTCATGTGTTGGACTCTTGAAGCTTATTGCAAGTATGTCTTGAAGATTCAAGACATCATCTTAGTGAAGAAAAGATGAGTTGTGCAAGACCAAGAGAAGCTTTCTCGAAAAGATCCCATGCTTGGTGCTTGCAATGGATACCTGAAGACGAAGCTTAGCGAGTCTCTCCCATTGTGAGCATGGGGGAGTATTTGGAGAAGTCTTCATCAAGCAAGTGTTTGGACGCGCAATCAAGAAAGATGATCCACTTGAAGAAATCAAGATAGTCATCATCTAACTCAAGTGGAATGCTCAAGGCAAAGGTATGATCTTGATAGGGCTATAGGATAGATATGCGTACTATCAAGAGGGGCTCTCAAGTTAGTAACTTGATCGCATTCTTGTGGAGAGCTCAAACCTTTGCATACTTGGCATATCATGTTTCTTGGTTCTTATTTGGCTTTTATGTTGGTGAGGAATTAGAGCTTGGTTCATCTCCATGTCAAGCTCTAGTTCATCGAAATCGGTTTTACTTTGGACAACTTGTTGCGTTTTCGGTGGCGGAAATATTGCCGGTTCTACCTTGAGGAAAGTCCCACACCTTGCCATGTGTGGAGATTTTACTCTATTCATGGGATGCAATATTTCCATAAATATTTGTTGGGTAGTCATCGTCGCTATCTTTCCAACAAAATTGGTCTCACCTCATTTGGAGTTCATTTGCAAAAGTTATAGCAGTTTTCGTTTCGGTGTTCTGCTGATTCGGATTATTGGGGCTGGATATTCCGCCCTACCGGAATTTCCGGTTCCTCAGCTCATCCAAGAAAACGGCTAAGGAAAGGAGAAAAAGGGTTCTGACTCCAGTCGGAAATTGTGCTCGGAAATTTCCGTCTACCGGAATTTCCGAGTGCCCCCAGAAAAGTCCTCCAGAAATGGCTAAGGAAAAGTTTGGTTTTGCTTCTGACTCCAGCCGGAATTTCCGAGCTCTCTTAGACCGGAATTTCCGAGTCTCTCTAGACCGGAATTTCCGGTTGACCGGAATTTCCGAGTCTCACTTATACCGGAATTTCCGAGTGTCGAAACTGTCAACGGCTATATTTCCTGGAGGGGTATAAATACCCCTCCCCTTCTTCTTCCCCAGCCAATCCAAGGCAGCACGACTTTCCCCTCTCTCCTACTCCATTGTTGACCTTGGAAAGCTCACTTCCCTCTCAATCCCTCCATTGAATCTTCCATATTCTTTAGGGAAAGTTGAGAGGAGATCTAGATCTACAATCCTACCAATCCATCTCTCCTCTAAGTGAGGGGAACTTAGTTGATCTAGTTCTTGGAGTTCCTTTGTGGTTCTTCTTCTTTGTTCTTCTTCTTTGTTCTTACTCTCTTCTCCCCCCATAAGCATTAGTTGCTTTTGGTGGGATTTGGGAGTGAAGGATTTGACTCCTTTGTGGTTTCCTTTGTTCTTCCTCTCTTATTCCCCCATAAACATTTGTTGTTGTGTTGGAATTTGAGAGTGAAGGACTTGAGCACTTTGTGTGCTCTTGCCATTGCATTTGCATCGGTTTGAGCCCTCCACGACGATTCGTGGTGGTGTTACTTGTGAGCTGGTTACTCTTGGGTCTTTGGACCCTAGACGCCTTTTGTGGCCGGCCTTTTGTGGCCAAGACCTTTTGTGGTCAAGACCTTTTGTGGTCACTTGAGAGCCCCCAATTAAGTTGTGGGTGTGTGCCTCAAGTCTTGGGAGCCCCCAATTAAGTTGTGGGTGTGTGCCTCAAGAGTTGTACGGGATTCGATCTCCGCCCCAAAGGAGATCAATAGTGGAAGGTGAACTCGAACCTTTTGTGGTTGAGTTCATCAGGAGAAGAAGGTGAGCCTTTGTGGCGTTGCGGCTAACCTGTTGTGGTTGCGCACACCTCTGCAAACGAGACGTACACATTTGGGTGGAACTCGGGAATACATCCTCGTCTCCGCGTGCCTCGGTTATTTCTATACCCGAGCTCTTTACTTATGCACTTTACATTGTGATAGCCTTCGTGCTTGAAGTCATATATCTTGCTATCATCTTGTTACTTGTATTGCTTAGCTTAAGTTGTTAGTGCACATAGGTGAGCCTAGTTTATATATCTACGTTGTATGCTTGTTAAAGTAAACCTCTAGTTTTATTCCGCCTTTATCAAGCATACCGGAATTTCCGGGTCATTCTTGACCGGATATTCCGCCTCCTCGGAATTTCCGGGTCATTCTTGACCGGATATTCCGGCTCCTCGAAAAAGTTTTAAATCGCCTATTCACCCCCCCCCCTCTAGGCGACGTCTATCCGTTCAATTGGTATCAGAGCCAGGTTATCTCATTATTAGGACTAACCGCCTAGAGATAAAGATGTCGTTTAGAGATCTAGTGCACAATCCCTCTTGTAGATTCGATGGCACAAATTATGATGTTTGGAAAATTCGCATGCTTAATCTTTTTAGAGACATGGGTTCTAATTTAGAGGTATTGTAGATATGGGTTTTTCTCCTCCAAAGGATTCTCAAGAATTATCTTTAGAGGTTGAGAAAACACTTATCTCGATACTCTAGCATCTAATGGTCTCATATGTGCTTTGAACGATGTAGTGCTTGCGTCAATCATGCCTTTTCGGAGCGCTCATGAATTATGGACAAAACTTCAAGATATATATGAGGTGTCCAACATTTCCAAGGATGATTGTCCTCCTTCCACATCCAGTCGTGATGAGCTCACGACTTCCTCCACTTCACCGACATGTGGTTTGCCACAAGGTAATGATATGGTGAGTGGTGATAGAAATTGCATTTTTGATGGTGAATCTACTATTCACTATACTTCAAACTCATCTTATTGCAATGTTCTATCTTTGGACTTAAACACATATAGCACTCAAAATGTATTACATGCTAGTGTTGATAGTCCTTACATATCATGTAGTAGTTGCTTAACTAAATCTCATGATGATATGCTTTCCTTGTCTTGTTGCCATAATCAAAATGTGTATATTTCCTCTAGTACTTGTTTGGCTAACAATGTAGAGGAATCCCAACAATTGTTGGAACAAGACTTGGTCCTCCAAGGTGCTTCAAGTGTCTCTTCATCGTCTTCATCCACTACTCACATTTGCCTAATGGCTAAGGAGTATAAGGTATCACCTACCGTGCACTCCAATATATCTCATGATTATGATAATGATGATGATGATGATGATGATGATATAATTAAGGAGAAGGTTGACATTGTCTCTCATGCTCTCTTATATAATAAAAATGCTCATGATAACTTCTTAGAAATCATGACTACCCTTTTTGAGCTCAAGGAGACCTTTGAGTCTATGGAGACCCGTTGTCATGAAGGGTGGGGTCTTGCTCGTGATTCCGCGGGTGAGGTCCATAATCTTGAGAATGCTCTTGAGGAAGAGCAAGAAACTCGGGTTGCTCTCGAGAAGAGATTAGAATCTAGTGATGAGTTAAACAATGAAGTAATTGCTAAACTCACTAAAAAACATGACCATGCTATTGCTAAATGTAATGTGCTTAGTAAAGAAAATGCTAAGTTAAATAATGAGCTTGTCATGTTGTCTCCTTCCATTACTAATATTAATGATGCTTGTGCTACTAACTCCACTTTGTGTGAAGCATCTATCTTGAAGGAGAATGTTGAGCTAAGGGCTCAACTTGATTTGCTAACTAGCAAGTATGGGAAGTTGGAAGAAACTCATGAAAAGCTTTTTAGCTCTAATGAGGATCTCCTAGCATCCCATGCTAAGCTAAAGTTAGCTCATGAGGCGGTCACTACGAAGGTAAAATATTGTGAGCCTCTTATGGGCACTAGCACAACTTCTACTACTAATGCTTTATTGCAATGTGCTAGTTCTAGTAATTCATCCACTCATAAAATTGCTACATCTTGTGATGAATTACATTCCTTGCCTTGTTGCTCTAACAATGTAGCATCTACTTCCTCTAGTATTTTTGTTGAAACTAACCATGTAGAGGAACTCAAAGAGTTCAAGGCACAAGTCACTTCATTGAAGAAAGACTTGAAGAAATGTCATGAGGGTAAGTCCACCCTCGACAACATGTTGAGAGTGCAACAACTTCCTCATGACAAGAGTGGACTTGGATTCAACTCCAATAACAAGAACAAGTCCAATGTCAAGAAGAAGCACAAGTTCGTCAAGAAGAAGGGCCAAGAACAAGCTATTGATTCGGCCAAGATTGTGTGCTTCAAGTGCAAGGTTGAAGGGCACCATGTTAGATCATGCCCTTTGAAGAAGAAGCCTCTTAGTGAGAAGCAACAAGGGAAGCAACCTCAAGTTCAAACTCAAGCTTCCCAAGTTGAAGAACCTTCCCTTCCCAAGAAGAAAGGTAAAAGTCTCCTTTGCTACAAATGTCGCGGGAAGGATCACTTTGCTTCTTCATGCACTCACGGTACCTTATCCAACCCTTCTACTATTGATAATGTCCATTCTCTTCGGAAGGATAAGGTTGGCAATGTGTTTGGCAAATTTATTGGTACTCAAAGTGGTGTCAAGAAAAGAACCATTTGGGTTGCCAAACCTATTGTGACTAACCTCTTAGGACCCAACTTAGTTGGGGACCAATAAGCTCAAACTTGATCAATAGGTGTAATCGGAGGACATTGGAGACTTGAATACATCATGAAGAATTAAGGGATCTTCATCACTCATATTCTCTCAAGTCAAGTCAATTGGATTATACTGTCTTAGCATATATCTAATGCTCCTCCTTGCGGTAACTTGTATCTAATTCATATGTATACATTGAAAGTTACTTGCACCCTTGCATGTGTTTGGTTTTGTGCCTTACAAGTGTTTCATATGTGTTGTGCACTCTACTTACTTATATTGAGTAATCAAACTTGTGTATGTTGGTTTGCACACCATGTATGCTTTGAGCCTCTTGCTTATTTGCTTTCATCTTAATTGGCTCTTATAAGTATATTAATGGACTATCCCATTTTGGGGGAGTGTTGTGCCTTTTTTTTTGTAACACACTATCCTAAAATGTGTATTCATGAGGACTACCACTTAGTGGTGATATATTAATATTATCTACTCTCTTTGTGGTATGTCTTACTCATGAGAAATTCAAATTCTAATGTCCATTAATTATCTCTGGTTGGATTTCTTTTGCCTCTTGCTTCAAAGAATGGATTATCACATTATGGGGGAGTAATAAGCTATGTGCATATTACAAGCCTAGAAAATGTGAACATGAGAGGTAGTGTCACCTAGAGTTGATATTGTTGATTATCTTGTTCCTAGGTGACATGGTACTCAAACAAGTTCCATATTTGCTTAAATGCATTTTGATCAACCATCTTTTGGTATATTGTTTGTGAGAAAGTTTCTTGATGCTTAGAATGATCATTGAATATGTGAAGTCATCAAGAATATCATGATAAGCATGTTTTTCAATTCGTTTATTTTGCCACATGCTTATGTTTTGTGAATATGATCTTGAATACATATATGTCAAATACCACCGAGAAATATCTCCATACAATCATTGTCTTTGACAAGTGATAATTATATTTGTGGTAAAATTATTGATCATATTTACATTGGCTATTGTTAATAAATTGTCTTATCTTTATCGCCAAGCTTTGTTTTGATTTAACCACCCATTTGTCTTCTTTGCTTCATTTGGATATTTTTGTTGCTCTACTCATAATTTGTGTTGTGCTTTCGTTAGAAAGGAAAAGCAAGGATCCCATTGTTGTGCATTTACATTCGAAGACTTAATTTTAAGTAATGCACTATTCTTGGGGGAGCTATCCTACATTGAGTAGAACATCATCCTTTTTATTGTTATCGGGTCTTATTGATTTTCTTGACATTTGTGTTCAAAAGGATATATGGAGGGTAATGATCCCACTTGTGTGCATTTTGTATTTACATACAAGATCTTAAAAATGCACTAATCATGGGGAAGCTACTCTATACTCTTTAGAACACTATTCTTTAAATTGGTTTTTAAATTGGTTTTGTATCTTATTGCTCTTCTTGAACATGACTAATTGGTTAACAATATATATGGAAAGTGATGATCCCATTATTGTGCATTTTGTATTCAAATACAAGATCATAAGTAATGCACAAATCTTGGGGGAGCAATCCTATATGTTATTCAACATTAGTCGTCTTCAATTGGTTTTTGTTCCCGATGACATGTCTCCTTGAAAGACAAACATTTTTCGTCTTGGTACTTTGTGCCATCATGAAAATTGTAGAGGGCTTGGTTTAGTTGTTGAAACCTTACTCTTCTTTGTGGAGTTGGCTATCTCATCCCATGGTTCCTAGTCTACCTATTTGGATGAGATAAACCTTCGAGCGTGTTTGTTTGATTTATTTCTTATGCTCATTGGTTTAGCGTTGACCTTGATTTCATTTGATATCTTTTCAAATTGGTTTCTCCAATCATGTCTTGGTGTGAGTCTTTGATACAATGAGGACAAATCCTTCTCTTGCCACACTTTTGTGTAGCTTCTTGATTTAATTGGTGTTTTGTCCAAATTGTATCTCGTTTGGTTCTTGAAAGTTTTGTGCATGCATATTTACTATTTGTATATCTTGGCATGTTTACTTTCGTTGATCCAATATATAGGATAAACTCCATCAAATCCTAAATGGCTAAGATGTGCATGAAATTCTATTTCATATCAATATGCACATATTTATGCGGGGTTTGTCCTATGTATTGTAGTTGGATTAACTACTTTGGATCCAATTAGTTTGGGTACCATTGTGTACTTGATTTGTTTTAGGTACATGGGAGATGCATTGGAAGCTTGTCTCGTTTTAAAGAAGATGTCTTCACCATGTGCTTCTTGGAGCCAAGCTTGGATGATTGTGAACTCTCATCTTCTACACCGTCAATGCTATCTCGGTAACAAGTATCTAACTCATGCATTTACTTCTAGCTCTCAACCTTGTGTAGGTTGTTCTTTGGCATGAGTTTCTCTAAGTTGCATTTGATATGGTTTTTGCAAAGTTTCTTTCAAAACATCTTCATTGCAAATGTGAGTTAGCCGGGATGATTAAACATCAAGCGGAATATATATTTATATATAATCATTTTCATGATTCACGGATCCCCAATATGTTAATCTAGCAAATTCGTTTCAAAATCTCTCATGTGCAATATTGATGAATTATCTTAAACCATTTGCCTTATGTGATATTTGTTTTGTGTCTCGAAGTATCCCAACTATCACTTATCCTATGTGGGTATTTGTGATGCTTTGAGAACTTGGTGTTGGAAGTTCATCTATACCCTTTAAGAATAATTTGAGCTATGTGCTTTGCTTTTAAGCAAAAATTCTTATCGGTGTATTTATGACTTCCTCTTGAATATCATGTGCTTGACCTTGTACCTACATTGTGTGTGCATGTTTCTTTGTGGACTTAGTGTCCACTTAGAAACTTATACACATGAGGGTAGTTACATATTTAATTGGTATTCAAAATCTTTAGTGATCACCTTTTACTACTTTCTTGATTCTTTGGTGATCTCTAAATGGCACAAGCTTTGTTTTTTTATTGGTTTCACATTGCCTCTTAATAAGCTTGTGATCCTATTTGATTTATCCTCTTGGGTGTGCTTGTTTACGAAATACATGATATGCACTATGTGCCTCATAATTTGAAAGACTATGGTGATGCTTAGGCACATCCTTGTTTAGTCTACTAAAATGTATTTTCATGACACACCCATTCTTTCTCGTTTGAGCAAGTCTTCATTTTGTCACTTCTTTCTCTTTATTGCTCAACATTTGTTTGTTGCAAGGTATACTTATTTTCTTAACTATTCAATCTTCCACCTTTTTGTGTTCGAAAGCATCTAGGAGGGAGCGAGAATTCCATGTTATGCACACCATATTGAAATACAAATCTTTTCATTGTGCATGTACCTTGGGGAGTTCCCTCGTGATTCTTAGAACACTTGGTTGATCTTATCATAATATCCTATTGTGCTCAATTGGTTTTGGATCCCTTGATTGCTTGCTTCTTTGTGAATGCTTTTCCCCTTTGCAATTGGTATCCTTCCAGTGGATTTCAATTGATATCTTTCTTGTGCAATTTTTGGATCCACAATATAGTTTGATCCCCTTCATCTATTCGTCATTGGATAAGTGCATTTGATTTCACTCATATCATGAGAAATGCATAAATCATGAAGGAGATCTTATTATGTTACCTTTCCAAATCCTTTCGCCCATTTCGGCAATCGTTGCCAATGGGGGAGAAGTTTTGGAGGGTTGTATGGAATTGGCTCTTTACTTTGGTATCTTCTTAAGTATTTGCCTTCCTTGCCTTTGCATTCGTTGCTTGGTTTTATATATATAGTGGAAACTCCACCATCGGTAATGGTCGATAATATATGCAATGAATTCATGTTCATACACACGTGCATAAATTATGGGGGAGTTTGCTCTATATATGTGGATGGACTAACATCACATACCTTTGTAGTATTTGATGTTAGTGCAACCATTCTTGTTCGTTAAATTCCATATTATTAACCCTCTCAAAAGAGATTGTCATCAATTACCAAAATGGGGGAGATTGAAAGAGCATTTTCCCTCATGTGTGGTTTTGGTAATTGAATGACAATCTCTATGGACTAATGTTTGCTTTTGAGATATCATTATAGATCATGTCCATGGAATTGTGGAGTTCATGTGTTGGACTCTTGAAGCTTATTGCAAGTATGTCTTGAAGATTCAAGACATCATCTTAGTGAAGAAAAGATGAGTTGTGCAAGACCAAGAGAAGCTTTCTCGAAAAGATCCCATGCTTGGTGCTTGCAATGGATACCTGAAGACGAAGCTTAGCGAGTCTCTCCCATTGTGAGCATGGGGGAGTATTTGGAGAAGTCTTCATCAAGCAAGTGTTTGGACGCGCAATCAATAAAGATGATCCACTTGAAGAAATCAAGATAGTCATCATCTAACTCAAGTGGAATGCTCAAGGCAAAGGTATGATCTTGATAGGGCTATAGGATAGATAGGCGTACTATCAAGAGGGGCTCTCAAGTTAGTAACTTGATCGCATTCTTGTGGAGAGCTCAAACCTTTGCATACTTGGCATATCATGTTTCTTGGTTCTTATTTGGCTTTTATGTTGGTGAGGAATTAGAGCTTGGTTCATCTCCATGTCAAGCTCTAGTTCATCGAAATCGGTTTTACTTTGGACAACTTGTTGCGTTTTCGGTGGCGGAAATATTGCCGGTTCTACCTTGAGGAAAGTCCCACACCTTGCCATGTGTGGAGATTTTACTCTATTCATGGGATGCAATATTTCCATAAATATTTGTTGGGTAGTCATCGTCGCTATCTTTCCAACAAAATTGGTCTCACCTTATTTGGAGTTCATTTGCAAAAGTTATAGCAGTTTTCGTTTCGGTGTTCTGCTGATTCGGATTATTGGGGCCGGATATTCCGCCCTACCGGAATTTCCGGTTCCCCAGCTCATCCAAGAAAACGGCTAAGGAAAGGAGAAAAAGGGTTCTGACTCCAGTCGGAAATTGTGCTCGGAAATTTCCGTCTACCGGAATTTCCGAGTGCCCCCAGAAAAGTCCTCCAGAAATGGCTAAGGAAAAGTTTGGTTTTGCTTCTGACTCCAGCCGGAATTTCCGAGCTCTCTTAGACCGGAATTTCCGGGTGACCAGAATTTCCGAGTCTCTCTAGACCGGAATTTCCGAGTCTCACTTATACCGGAATTTCCGAGTGTCGAAACTGCCAACGGCTATATTTCCTGGAGGGGTTTAAATACCCCTCCCCTTCTTCTTCCCCAGCCAATCCAAGGCAGCACGACTTTCCCCTCTCTCCTACTCCATTGTTGACCTTGGAAAGCTCACTTCCCTCTCAATCCCTCCATTGAACCTTTCATATTCTTTAGGGAAAGTTGAGAGGAGATCTAGATCTACAATCCTACCAATCCATCTCTCCTCTAAGTGAGGGGAACTTAGTTGATATAGTTCCTGGAGTTCCTTTGTGGTTCTTCTTCTTTGTTCTTACTCTCTTCTCCCCCCATAAGCATTAGTTGCTTTTGGTGGGATTTGGGAGTGAAGGATTTGACTCCTTTGTGGTTTCCTTTGTTCTTCCTCTCTTATTCCCCCATAAACATTTGTTGTTGTGTTGGATTTTGAGAGTGAAGGACTTGAGCACTTCGTGTGCTCTTGCCATTGCATTTGCATCGGTTTGAGCCCTCCACGAGGATTCGTGGTGGTGTTACTTGTGAGCTTGTTACTCTTGGGTCTTTGGACCCTAGACGCCTTTTGTGGCCGGCCTTTTGTGGCCAAGACCTTTTGTGGTCAAGACCTTTGGTGGTCAAGACCTTTTGTGGTCACTTGAGAGCCCCAATTAAGTTGTGGGTGTGTGCATCAAGTCTTGGGAGCCCCCAATTAAGTTGTGTGTGTGTGGCTCAAGAGTTGTACGGGATTCGATCTCCGCCCCAAAGGAGATCAATAGTGGAAGGTGAACTCGAACCTTTTGTGGTTGAGTTCATCAGGAGAAGAAGGTGAGCATTTGTGGCGTTGCGGCTAACCTGTTGTGGTTGCGCACACCTCTCCAAACGAGACGTACACCTTTGGGTGGAACTCGGGAATACATCCTCGTCTCCGCGTGCCTCGGTTATTTCTATACCCGAGCTCTTTACTTATGCACTTTACACTGTGATAGCCTTCGTGCTTGAAGTCATATATCTTGCTATCATCTTGTTACTTGTATTGCTTAGATTAAGTTGTTAGTGCACATAGGTGAGCCTAGTTTATATATCTAGGTTGTATGCTTGTTAAAGTAAACCTCTAGTTTTATTCCGCCTTTATCAAGCATACCGGAATTTCCGGGTCATTCT
This sequence comes from Poa annua, assembly GCA_026929855.1. Taxonomy (NCBI): domain Eukaryota; kingdom Viridiplantae; phylum Streptophyta; class Magnoliopsida; order Poales; family Poaceae; genus Poa; species Poa annua. The sequence goes on from CM049430.1 coordinate 49,314,798, forward strand.
TGACCGGATATTCCGCCTCCTCGGAATTTCCGGGTCATTCTTGACCGGATATTCCGGCTCCTCGAAAAAGTTTTAAATCGCCTATTCACCCCCCCCCCCCTCTAGGCGACGTCTATCCGTTCAACGCTCACGCCTCAGCTTTCGTGCACTCATTGTCAATCTGACAGGCAAATCGCTCATCAGAAATACAAGTATCTACAAACTGTATTAGCACAATACAGTGCAACATGCAGACACAAATGCAAATAAGTAGTACTTTGTGTATTCACTGTTAAGTAGTCATAGGCTAAAAGAGAGACTAATGGTTAAACAACTTACATCATCTCGTTCAGGCGGATAATGACTTGGCACATCACGAACAAGGATCTCATCAGCAACGGCAACCTATGGTTTCAGTAGCAACCCATCTCTTTCACAGCTCGGGAGCATCCATTGCCAAAGTATTCTTTTGACAGCGGAGCTACCTGTGGCATGAAGTCCATCGCGTATGTCCCAATGGCTGGTCTCCCCCAACCGCACCAAAATCATTTGTACTTGTAAGAGAGTACTTCAGATCTAGCAACATCACCAACTAAAAAATCCAATCGTGAGGTAAATCTGCCATGGAAAGGGGGATGAAGAAGGGTTCATGAGGCACTGCACTGACCTGATTTATTCTGGGAGGAGGAAGGGAACGGAGCAGGCAGGCTGTTGCGGCCACTCGCTACGCTTGTCGTCGCCCAGGGCGGTCGTGTGGCCGGCCACCAGGCGATAAACCCCAGCCACTCCTCTCCTTCCTCACACCGTCGGTTCGTCCTGCTCCTTAGAGACCCGCAGCTACAGCGCCTCCTCCTACCCCACCACGACCATCTCTTTCGGCTCCGGCAGGCTGGAGGAGGAGATGCGGGAGGGGATTCAGGAGGAGCGAGGCGGTTGCGACCGAGAGAGCTGTTGGCGTGCTGGAGCTAGATTAGCAGTGGTGTAGGAGAGAAGCCAGGGCGAGGGGGTGTGATCAATTCCTATGTGTGGGAAGGAGAAGCGAAAGGAGGCCGCCCTGCTATGCTCCGACCGGCCACCCCGTCCCAACCTCTGCTCATCTCCTCCCAAATTGATTCCCGTCACTCCTCTTCTCTTGGATACAGGTATACACCGGAAACAAACCGCTTCTTTCTCTCCTCCCAGTCCCAGATCAAGAACCTCACGCGGTCAAGCCAGCCCCCGACGACGAATCCAACGCCGTCGCGGACCTGACCACAACCGGGTCAACGGAAGGGAGCAGCGCGACTGACCTGCCCACTCCCGTGTAGGCTTCGAGAAGAGGGAGCAGCGCAGCCGAGTGTGGAAGGAGGAGGGGGCGGAGGGGCTCGAGGAGGAAGAAGTCGCCGCCAACGTGTCCATCTCATGCCGGCCTGGAGGCTGGAGGCAGCGCAACGCTCAAGAGGAAAAATAATGTTGAATCGTTTTTTTCCACTTACGGGTGGCAGTGTCAGTGGTGGGTAATATCTTAGAATTACAGGGGTAGAATCGGGAATAAAAAGTGACGTACCATCTTCACCTTAAGAGATATTATATAGTAGAGAAGAGACTAGCAAGCAAAAAGCCCGTTGCAACGACACTAATTTTGCGCCATATAACTCTTATGACCGTTTTTACATGACATATGATTCCATTACCAACATGACGAAATTAACAACCGAGTTTCTCTCACGAAGCGAGCATCATCCTTTTAACAAATCTCAATCTATACACAAAATTAATGGAACTGATGAAATTTAATCACTTCCCTATAATGAAGGCATTTGATTCTCTATTGACGGCCTGACATTGATATAATCAGAAATAAAAGTGTTGTGCAATGTGGTAAAGTTGATGGCACCAAAGCCATCCTTCCCACTTGAACTTGAAACTTTATGTAGTGGTAAGTATAAAGTAAGGGAGTTGAGCGGTACTGATGAAGGATTAAGGATACGCAGTTGAAAGTTCAGGTTTGGTTTGACCGCCAGCAAAACCAGGCAGTTAGACAACAACTATTTATGGCTGCTTCATACCAACCATGAAAACCAAAGACTACTAAATTCCCAATCGGCTCACATAATAATATCTGAACATCAAATTCTTCAAGACCTGCGAAGGTGGGCAGTAACAGTAATCAGTAAGTAGCAATCCAGAAATCAACACGTAGATCGATGCAGGTGTAGAAGGCTCTCCCTATGTTGAACCTGTGTTGAAGGCTACATGCTCGATCGGTGGATCAAAGATTGAGTTGGGGAAACAGAACAGAAGCGGGTTTATCGATCGACTGAAGGTGTCCAACGGAAAGGAAACGAAAGCTCGAATGAGTGGATCCATGAGTAAGTGTGTCGGCTGTCTTCTCCGCTTGGGGTGGCGGCGAGAGAGAAGAAATTCTGGTTCGCTGGGAGGGAAGAAAATGCAGCAGGTCGAGCGCCGCCGGCTGGGCTTCGCAGGGGTTGATTTTCCACGTTCGTACTGCGCTCACCGGATCGAGCCGAACGCTCACCAGATCGAGTAATCCTGACCAATCTGCACAAGGGGCGGTCGAATCTAGCCGGGACGGAGGCGACCGGACCGGCGGTGGCGTCCCGGGATAGGATCGGCCGACGACGGGGACAATGGAGATGAAGGCGGCAAGGGTCGGAGATGGCCGAGGCGACTGCATCCCAGTCGCCATCCATCTAGTGAGCTTAATCGGTCAGACACAGCAGAAGCCAGCACTCACCGAGAACATGAAGAGCAGCTCCCGGAGGTCCGCGCCGCCTCCACTGGTACCGTCTCCGGCTTCCGATGGGGGCGTGGGCGACGGGGGCGCGAGGTGGAGGAACACCATCTTCCTCTCCCCGTCGCGGTGCTACCTGACGGCCCCGGCGAGCGTCCTGGCCGAGCCGCCGGGAGAGACGATGTGGGCATCTAGGATCCGGTCGACGAGGCGGGCCGTGCGCCCCATGAAGCCGACGACGACCACCCCGCCCATCGTGGGCCGGCGAGGCATCGAAGAAGGAGGCGGAGGCTGGAAGAGGAGGGTTACGGGAGAGGACCCGCACGGCTAGGGCACATGGAGGGTGGTGGCTCGATCTAAGTGGCCGATAAGATTGTAATGGTAGGAGAAAGCACGCAGGTGCAGAGATCGGTCGGCCGGAGAAGTCCTGGCTCGGGTCGTCAGCGGCGGCGGCGCGGCCAATGGCGCAGAGGAGGAGCTCTTCTAGGCAAGGAGTCACTCCGGCTGGTGGAAGAGCTCGGGGTGGAGGTTCAGGTAATGCTGGACGCAGCCGTCCGGGGGGAGCAGGGACTTGGGCTGAAGGAGGACGGCGGCGAGCTCGATACTCGCGATGAGTTCGTCGGCATAAGACGCGAGATGTAGTGCGTAGAGGACGGAGCATCATACTCGCGATGAGTTCGTCGGCATAAGACGCGAGATGTAGTGCGTAGAGGACGGAGCATCCCAGGCACGAAAAATCCAGTTACAACCCACTTGTAACTAAAAAAAATCAGGTTCGATCAACTTGTAATTGGAAATAATTCAGTTACAAACCACTTGTAACTAGAAAAAATGTGACACAGAAAAGAAAAAAAACGCACGCATCTTGAGTCATGATCAAACGGTGGTGGACGCGACTTAGAACTCGTGAGTTCTCAGGCGACTTAGAACTAGCAAAACCGTTTTTTGTGTGTGGAGGTGTACAAGGAGACGCGAGTTACGGGCGTGGGTGGAATCATTGACCGTTTTTTGAAACAGGACTACGAGTTGATTTCATAAATCATGAGGAACTAAAACGCAAAAACGCCACGACGTACGGCCCCCTAAGGTTGTATTATATAGTAGAGATAGAGATAGAGATTTGTAATAAAAATACTATAAAAACACAGACAAGAAAGTGATGTCAAGAGAAAGAGACGAAGAAACAATGTCTTAATCAGCGTGCTGAGATTGTGTGGGTCGAGCCAGATTATGGTTAGTGGGAGTTTAGGAACCAGGAAAATACGTGGAAGCTTGACCAGGAGTAGGAATCTTTAAGTCTCTTTGCGCGTCGTTCACTCGTTTGAACGAAACGGGACAGGCAAGACTGAGAGTGCGTGTGCGTGTGACTTCAGCAATGGCAACATTGGCAAGGGAAAAAAGTATGCGGGACGGGGGAGATGCTCATCTCTTCTGGTTATATTATCCGGTGGCAATCTGTACAAAATTAGTTCATGCTCGCTCCATCTCCGCAACTCCGTTTCACTTTAGGGCTTCGGTCTGAGCCGTTTCACCCCTTTAGTCTCGGTCGCATCACGAAGCAGAACTAAAGGGCCACTCGTTCTAGTTTCAACGGCTACGAGAAAATAATTACATCAGAATGACACCTTTTATTCGGTTTCAGCCACGAATCAGGATTAAAAAATCACCCCACGGTGTTGTCCAGTGGTGCAGAAGAGACGGCGACAGAACTAGCCTTGCAAATTAGAGAAATAGGTATCACTGTTTCATAACTTCTAACCTTACAATCTGGCCTAGGGCCTTGACAAGCTATCTGAGAGGATGCATCATGAGTTGATCCCTCCCAACCAGCAAGCACATATGTGAACGTTAGATCGAAATCCGCAGCTGCTAGCACATTCTAACTGATGTAGTGTTTTCTCCCATGTAATGCTGGAGACATTGCTGCTGGTACACATGAGTGCCATCAATAGCCCCAATGCAATCCTGTCTAACAATGAGTACACAATCATGTTTCTGCCAATACCAACTTGTCATGATAAGTTGAACGAACATGATTTTGTACTCACGCGAAAATACGGGAACCACCTGTGGTTGCTCTTGATCTTCGATGGTGTGTTGCTTGATAGTGGCCTGATCATTTCACCTCTGAGCTTCCCAACTGCATACAACACCTGTTGGAAATACCGAGAGATAGTCTTCGTGGATCGCCTGAGTGTGCTATGGATCACTCTGAACCTATGGTTATGATCCACACCATGAAGAAACATTGTGACATGTTCTTCCACAGGGGTGTGGATGTTATCAACTAGCAGTGCTCTCTCCCTGAACGTGTTCACAAGTGCTTCTAAAGGGGTTCTTCTCATCCGAAGCATTTGGATTGTGACGAGGGATTAACTCGATAAGTCCCATGGTGATGTACCTAGGGTTGTATCGATAGGAAGAATATATGGGTATTGGCGAACTCGGACGCTGACAAGCAAAGTGTTGTCGTCCAATCTATATTAACAATCTCACAACTGGATTACAAGGGTTCCCGGCGAATCTGTGCTTCGCTAGGGTTTGAGTGTCTTTGACTGTGTGTCCCCTTTACTTCCCTCCTGACCAGTATATATAGGGATCCAGGTCTCAGGAGTTTGGATACGACTAGGATTACATTTTCTAGATACCTAAGTCGGCACAAAACCTCTTAACTTGAGTTATACCCTTCCTACCAAAAACCCGGTACTTCTTCTTTATACGGGCCAGTAACTGGGCCTGCTAGGAAACCAGACTTTAATATAGCCCGCTGGGCATACTCATCGGGTATAACCACATCAGTAGCCCCCGAATACCTATTCGAGTCCGAAGGATCGGGTAGGAATTCCTTCTATATATTCATCATCTGAGCATCTTCCTTTACTGCTATCAACCTGTTTTTCAGCATCAATAAGGACGAATAAGTGCAACTGCTAATCGCAAGGTTTCATAAATATTCTATTCACCAAAGTAAGGGATGGTTGGCATAGCAGGCCTGATTCAACCGACGGATCGGGGTCAAGTTAATCCACGACTTGGGCGGAATACCTTACTAACCTACTCAGTCTCAAGTCCCTTGACTCGAAACTGGAAAAACCGCTCAAGTCCAAACCTATCAGGACTTACTGGCTTGAACCCGGTTAAATATGAGGTACCTTTAGCGCGTCGTCCGCCGGGATTTTGCTTCATGCCTGCTGGCACGGAATTTCAACGAGTCCACGTAGCTTGTACGGGTTACCCGACCTTATTCAGGTCTTACCGTTGCATAATTTGATGCAGCATCGGGGACTAGGCTAGGCTAGAACTTCCCGGCATTAGTGTATATTGCATATATATATATATCTGACTAGCATCAATCGATGCATGTTTTTATAGCCTTCTATTATGTTTTTATAGCCTTCTATTCTTCGACTGACGTTATTCGTCGAGTGAACTTCAACCTTCAACTGACGCTTGTCGCCGAGTAACTTCAACCTTCAACTGACGCTGATCGCCGAGTAAATTTCGTTCTTCGACTGACACTTAACAACATCGGGTGCGCGACGGCGCTCCCGATGGGAGTAGCCCCCGAGGTTGAGTGCAATTGCCTGTAGTTGTGCTCAATCTGAAACAAAAAACAACCCGAAATACTATTAAGCGAAATAACCAAACTCCCGATGGGAGTGCACTTAGCTGTTGCCTGAGTGCCGACTGACACCTATATGCTGACTGAACTTGTATATTTTTATAGGTACTCTGCTGACCCGCAACTGTACTGACTGGCAACTGTCACCACATGACTGTCCTGCCAGTTTGCCGATATTTCACTGACTGACCATTTACTCTGATGCAACTGCTGCCGCTTGATTTTTTAAAAATTCAACCCCATTTATGAAGAAACACGACCCCTGGTGGGCCCATTTTGTCATTGACTGTTCTGACTAGTCACATTGATTTGACCGAACACCACGCACGCCACGCTATCACGATGATGGCCTCCTCGTTTTTCGCGCATCGTGGATTACTGCGGCGCCGCTTCAGTTCCAATGTGGTCCGCTCGATGTACGCCACGCGTACACGCTCAGCAATCCAACGACAGTCCTACTCCTGCCGCTACACATAAATTCTTACCGCTGCGTAAATTTTTATCCATCCTTTCTCATTTGCGCCGCCACCCTCTGCTCTTCTTCTTCCTCCTGCGCACCGAGCTCGCACCACTGTAGCACCTCGCCGTTCTTCTCCCAGCTCACCGCCACAAGATGGGAAAATCCACCACTGTCAAAGGCAAGGAAAACACCGCCGTGGAGGCCCAGGAGAGAGGTGGATGGCGCCGCTCCTCTCTCCGTGCATGACATCTTGAGTCCCTGAGCACCGTCCTCCCCGCCTCGCCGGACTTCGCTCGTCTGGCCGGCGAAGAGAACCAACCCACGCCTGCTGCAAACGAGCGGGTATGCTTATTTGACCATATGAACAGAGGACTCTCATTCCTAATTCACCCGTTCCTTCGTGGCTTGCTGTGTGTGTACGGTGCGCAAATCCACGATTTGCCGCCAAACGCCGTTCTCCACATCGCCGGCTTCATCACCTCTGCGAATGCTTCCTCGGGATAGCCCCACACTGGGGGCTATTCCGACTTTGCTTCAGCATCAAGAACCAGGGGTCAGGCAGCAGCCCCGGCGGCCTTGGTATTCAGGCCAAACCCAAATCTAGCTACTTCAAGATACCGATGTTCGAGTCCGTCCAGAACTGGCGTGAACGATGGTTCTATGTCAATGACGAAGTCGCCACGGGACAATCGATTGGTCTGGCACCCTTCAATCCCAAGGCTGAGCTGACCAAGAAGCGCTCCTGGAATAACGCCTTGAGCCAGACTGAAGAAAAAGACGCCAAAGAACTTTTGGCCAAGGTTGTTGATCTACAGACTACCGAAGGTAGAGTGCTCACTGGCGCTCACCTTGTTACCACCTTCCTGCGGAGACGCGTGCAACCTCTGCAAGCACGCGTTCACCCAATGTTCGAGTACACCGGCGATGAAGACTCCACGCGAGTTTCTAGAGAAAACTTCTCCACCAACGAACTCATTCAAGCCGTGAAAATGCTCACCGGCTTGAAAGTTAAAGTAGGGGAGCTGGTCTCACCCGTTGCTGGATACAAGAACTCTAACCCTGTACCCGAAGTACAAATTCTATTTACTCTCTTCTACCCTCATGTTCCATATCGACTGATTACTTCTTTCTGCACTTACTCTTGCTTTCGTTTGATTGACAGGGTATCTCCTATCCACCCTCCGAGCCAACTATCCTTGAAGAAGGCACACCAGTAACCGCAACTGGAGACCCTCCCTCCGAGCCATCAGTCGCCACAGCACACTCGGAGGGTGACAGGACAGAGAAGAGCCTGACTCACAAGCGATCTCGGTCTCCAGTCGAAAGCTCTGGCGACTCCCAAGAAAGAACAAAACGCATAGCGACTGCTGGTGACCGGGAAGAAGACTCTTCTTTACCCCCACCAGTTACCGCCTCAGAGGCCCTGGAGGCCGTTCCACTTTCTAGCCTTCCACCCTTGGACATCGGAGGCCACAGCCACCACGAGCTGTATCCATGGGAAACAAGGTACGCCAAACACCCTCACTCTCTGATCGAGTTTCTCTCCATCAACCTTACATACTTCCGCAATCATGCATCACTACTAGCGAGGACGAGTCTGAGAACTCAGAACCTGCCCATACTTCGACTCCTCCTCGCGAACATGTGCCCTCCCCGACTGCATCGATGGGAAAGCACGACGAGGCACAGTCGCCCACTGCCGCTGTCGCGACTGCGACGACTTCCAAAACTGCCGCAGAATCGAGGCCTGCCCCTCAAGATACGACTCCTGACTCTAGCCACGTAAATCGCTGCCTTTCCCTTCTTGCAAATTTGCACATGAATTTATTGAAAACGCGAAAGCACCCCCGATGGAAGGAGCCCCCGAGCCTGCAAGGAACTTCTTGCGACTCGTGGCACGCTAACACTGCTACTTTCCGTGTTTCTAACTACCTGTAGCCCTTTCTCCACCGTTTGCTGGCCGTAGGCGGAGACTACCTGCTACTGGAGCAAGAGAATCAGAAACTCCGTGACCAATTACAGAAGGCCCAGGGTAAATACTTGACATCTGAGTTACCACCTCAATTTATGCTCATCCCACTGACTTGTTGTTCCCATCTTGATATAGATGAACTCAGCGCTGCACTCCAGGCGAGGTTACATGCCCGCAGCCTCGCCAAAGACTTGAAAGAGGAGGTTGGCCGAGCAGCCAAGGAGCTCCCCCACCTAATCGCCGATGCAAAGGCTCAGGGGGCCATTAAAGCCGAAGAAGTGCTGACTGCGCAGCGCGCAGAATCAGACAGTGCTCTTGCCGCCCGCCTCCTATCACTCGGAAAAACTCTAGCTCGTAAGTACCTTCCTCCTCAAATTACTGCAATGAATATGATCATTGCAACCAAAGTTACCACTGCGACTGACCAAAAATACCCCTCGTGCTGCCCACAGATGCTCTTGGCCTTCCAGCCGACCAATTTGCGGCTACGTCAAACGTCGAACTTGACGCCGTGATTGAATCGGCGGAGCATTTCGGGAGCCGGCTGAGCGGGGTACTGGCCTCTTCTGCGGCTTCTTTAACTGCACTGCACAAGATCGCCTTTCCAACTCAAGAGCCCCCGAAGGACTTGCACACCCTGACGGACACGTTCAAGCCGGAAAGGGACTCCTTTCCCAAATTCCTTCACGAGCAGACGGTGCGTGGTTCTGCCACTGCTTTCAAGATGCTGCTGGGACGCGGAGTGGAGCTAGACTTGTCTGCGCTAGCGGCCAATTTCCCCCTGAGCTCAACTGGAAAGAAGGTCTCCCTCAGTCAGTTTGAGCCTGAGGCGCGCCGACTGGCGGACACTCTTTTCTTGACGTTGGAGCAACGAGGCACCGCCCACAAGAAAAAGGGGTCAGCTGCGTCAGTTAGTGGCGCTAGCTCGAAATAAACGGCCTAGCCACCCAAGGCACTAACCTAGATTGAGATAGTGGCCTTTATTTGTAGACCGTACTCGCGCCTGTTTGCGCTGCACTTTAATGTAACCGAACCTGCGTTTAATTTTGGAGGTATTTAAATGATCGAGTGCGCTTTGCTTAGCCCCCGAGGCTTTTTATCCAAAGCCAAACATGAGTTGTTATCTGCTTTTTACTCCTTTTTTGTTTGTCCCATGTTTAAACTTCTCACTAAAGGACCGCTTCCTGTGATGCAGTCTGCTAGTACTTCCTCTGCTGGAGGTGTGCCTCCTTTCAATCCCCGCGACCAATACTTACAATCTGGTGAAGGTCCGGTGTGAAAATGCAGAGCAAGAGCTCAGAGTGATGCGGGGTACGCTTGCCATACTTTAGTCAAAGAAACCTCGACCCATAGAGAGAGAGCTTGCATTGATGAAGGAGGTTGAAGACGCTGCTACCGGCCTTCTTTGTAAGTGTGCGTGCAGCCCCCGAGTTTTTGACTGCTTCACACATGCTTAAACTTTATCCTGCCTTTGCTGTTGCAAGCGCCCAGACTGACGCAGGGGCTGAACAAACTAGGGTCCAGGCGCAACTAGTAAGGGTGAACTCGGAGCATGGTCGTGATGCTTATTCAATTTGTTCTATGCGCAGCCAGGCCATGACGCTTCTGACCCTGCGAGACCGAGTCGCGCAAGCGTATCACTTAATTTCGTCATGCTCCACCACACTTCGCCTGATCCATGAGGCCATGTTCCCTCTAAACGAACAACCTAACGGGCTGGTAGGCTTACTGGACAAGTTTCGCCTTGGCTCCGCCACCCGAGACTTTGTCCGTCACCAGCTCGTGGCGGGCGCCACTACGGCCTTCGCTGTGTTGCGCCTTCACTACCCCGACGTAGATTTGGCGAAGGTTGGAGCCGGTATTCCCGCTGGTATGGGGTCGGTTTCCATGGCTGGCCATTACGCTGTTGTTGAGGGAGCGGACAGCTGCGTGATTGCCCTGATGGAACACGAGACTGCCCTGGAGCTGGAGCGGAGGCGTCTGTTGGCATCGATCAAAGTGGAGATCGTGTAACTGTCTGTGAGACTGATTTTCCCAGTTTTGTTTTTATTCCGGGTCGAATTAGATGTAATCTATTAGAAAAGTACACCCTTGCCATCGATACCCTGAGTATTTCTTGACTCGGAGTGAACCGGCTGCGGTGCCCGCATGTAGGCAACCCACGAGCCCTGCCCGCGCTCGACGCACTAACCGGGTAGTAAATTTACGGGGACCCCCGAGTATTGTTTGCATAGGCTGGCTCCCCAACTGTAATAGAAAAGAGGAACATTGTACTTTATTGCTGTTCGATATACTGCCTTCGCCTGGTGTGACAGAATACAATAAAATGCCTACTAAACTGACACCCTAACAGACAATGACTTCCTGCTACTTAAAAACTACGCATAGAACCGGCGTAGGTGCGCCGCGTTCCATGGATTGTGAGACGGTTCCCTTGTGCCCGCGTGCTTCAGTCTGTACGCTCCCCCGCCGATGATTTCTGTAACGGCGAAGGGTCATTCCCATGGAGACGCGAGCTTGTGAACGTTCTTCTGCTTCAGCCGAAGGACCAAGTCGCCAACGGAGAACGAGCGTGGTCTCAAACGGCGACTGTGGTAATTCTTCAAGCTTTGTTGGTACGTGGCGGTTCTGGCCAAGGCAACATCACGAGCTTCGTCCAACTTGTCGATGCCGTACTCGAGTGCTTCACCTGAATCTTCCTCATCATACGCCACCACTCGTGGGGCGTCGAATTTCAGGTCGTATGGCATAACGGCCTCGGCTCCATGTACCAGAAAGAAAGGAGTGAACTGTGTAGACCTGTTAGGCGTTGTTCGCAAACTCCAGAGTACGGCATGCAACTCCTCTGCCCAAGCGTCTGTTGCATGTTTAAGTGGTACTAACAACCTCTTCTTCAATCCGGTGCAAACTAGCCCGTTGGCCTTTTCGACCTCACCATTTGACTGCGGGCAAACTTGAGCTTGATACCCTGTGAAGTACAAAAATCTTGAAACTCCTCTGCTTTGAAGTTGGTCCAGTTATCCGTGATTATACTATTGGGCACACCGAAGCGAAAGATTATAGACTTGATGAAATTGACTGCGGAGGTTGCGGTGGCGTTTGTGACGGGAACTGCCTCAATCCACTTGGTGAACTTGTCGACTGCGACCAAAAGAAAAGTATGACCCCTGTGGGATGATCTCTTGAGTGGTCCAACCATGTCCAGACCCCACTGCGCAAAAGGCCAGGCTAGCGGGATGGTCTTGAGCTCGGACGCAGGGGTGTGTGGTCTAGTTGCGTACTTCTGGCAGCCGAGACACCTGCGAACCAAGTCCTATGCGTCTCGCATGGCAGTTGGCCAATAAAAACCTGCCCTTAAGGCCTTCGCGACGAGTGCCCTGCTGCTCGCATGATGCCCACATGTACCGGCGTGTATATCCATGAGGATTGCCCGTCCATCCTCTGGTGCTATACACCTCTGCAATATTCCCGAGATGCTCCGTTTGTATAACTCTTTGTTAATGACTGTGAAAGCCTTTGAGCGTCGGGTAATACGTTTGGCCTTGACTGAATCACTGAGTAACTCTTGACATGTGATATACGACAAAAAAGGTTTGGTCCAGGATGGCTCGATGAGGAACACCGCGACCGGAGGGATCGAGGCTAACGGATTGTCGGGTTGCTGATCAACCGGTGCATTTTCACCTTGATTCTTCGGGATGTCGGTGTCTACTGCAGACTCGACCAGACTCTTGATTTTGACTAACCTCTCCTTGATTCTTTCTAGAAAAACTCCCGGCGGGACAGACTCCTTTTTGGACCCTATGTTGGCCAGCATATCCGCTTCCTCGTTACTTTCCCTACCGACGTGCCTTAACTCGCACCCGTCAAAGTTGGCCTCCATGACATTGTACATGTCACGGTAAGCCTGCATGTTGTCTGCGTTTCCATCGCACTCCTTCATCGTTTGCTGAACCACCAGGTTTGAATCGCCGTAAATCATCAATCTAGTTGCCCCACAAGCTTTGGCCATGTGCATGCCATGCAACAGCGCCTCATACTCTGCCTCATTATTTGTGGCTCGCTTGAAGTCCATCTGCAATACATATCTTAGTTTGTCTCCTTTGGGTGAAGTTAAGACAACCCCGGCTCCTGCACCCTCGAATCCTTTTGACCCATCGAAATAGATGGTCCAAGAACTGGACAAGTCAGGGACGTGTGGCAACTGAGCCTCTATCCACTCGGTTGTGAAATCTCGCAGAACCTGGGCTTTGACTGCCTTGGGGTGCCGATAAGTGATGTCTCTGGGACCAAGTTTGATACTCCACTTGGCGACTTGCCCGACTGCCATGGAGTTATTCAGAATGTCGGACAATGGTGCGCTTCTCACCACCACTATCGGGTGCTCTGCGAAATAGTGTGCGACTTTGCGACTCGTCATAAACACACCGTATGCTAACTTCTGGTAGTGTGGATATCGCTCCTTGGCAGGGGTGAGCACCTCGCTGAGGTAGTAAACCGGCCTCTTAACTGGCTGTGTTTTTCCTTCCTCCGGCCTCTCGACTACGAGGACTGTACCGACCACCCTGTTGGTGGCGGCTATGTATAAATACAGAGTTTCCTGCTCTCGGGGCGCCACAAGAACAGGAAGGTTTGTGAGCATCCGCTTCAGTTCTGAGAACGCCACTCGCGCCTCCGTTGTCCACTCGAACTTGTCCGCTTTCTTCATGAACTGGTAGAAAGGCATAGCCTTCTCGCCCATCCGACTGATAAATCTGCTGAGAACTGCCACCCTTCCTGCGAGTCCCTGGACCTCGTGGAGCTTTGTCGGCTCCGGCAGTTGCAAAAGGTCTTGAATTTTCTCGGGGTTGGCCTCGACGCCCCTGGCGGATACTAAGTAACCCAATATCTTCCCTGACGGCACCCCGAACACGCACTTGGTGGGGTTGAGTTTGATTCTGTATTTGTTGAGGGCTGCGAAAGTTTCCCTCAAATCATCTATGAAAGTTCTTGTTTCCTTGGTCTTGACCACTATGTCGTCGATGTAAACCTGAATATTTTGGCCGATCTAGTCCCTCAGGCAGTTCTGCATCATCCGCTGATACGTAGCTCCTGTATTCTTCAGCCGGAAGGTCATCTTGATGTAGCAGTATACACCGTGAGGGGTAATAAAAGCTGTCTTTTCCTCATCCTCCTTCTTCATCTGAATCTGCTGATACCCTGAGTAAGTGTCAAGAAAAGACAGGCGCTCGCACCCCGCCGTCGAGTCCACGATCTGATCCATTCAAGGCAGGGGGAAGTGGTCCTTGGGGCAGCATTTATTGAGTGAAGTGAATTCGATGCACATTCGCCCATATTTAACTCCTTTTTTTGGTACGAGAACTGGGTTTGCGACCCAGACTGATTTTTTCAGTTCTCGGATGAACTTGGCGTCTAGTAATCTGTCAATTTTGGACCCGACTGCCGCACGCTTTGGTTCTGACAACCTTCGCATGGTTTGTTTGATTGGCTTGGTGCCTGGATAAATTTGTAAGGCATGCTCGGCGAGTTCCCTGGGTAAACCTGGCATATCAGTAGGATGTCAGGCAAAAATTTCCCAGTTCTCACGGAGGAACTCGACGAGCGCGCCTTCCTGTGTTGTATCTAGACTGGATGATACGAGACTGTCTTGTCACTGTCCACCGGGTGAACCCTGTGAGACCTTGTGTCATTTTTTGCGCTGAACGAGTTCTCGGGAGCGGGTTTCTTTGCCTCAGGGAACAATGTGCGATCATTATCCAACGCGATCTCTGCAAGCTGCTCTTGCGCACCGAAAGACTCGGAAATCCTGCTGAATTCTCTGTCGCAATCATCAGAACGGCGGAAATCGCCGCGGACTATGATAACTCCCTTTGGTCCTGGTAGTTTAAGCATAAGGTAAGCGTAGTGTGGCACCGCCATAAATCTGGCAAACGTTGGTCGCCCTAATATTATGTGGTACTGAGAAGGCCAATCAACGACCTCAAACTCGACACTTTCCTTTCTGAAATGATCTTCATCACCCAGAACAACCTCGAGCCATAAAGAACCCAAAGGGTACACTGCCTTGCCCGGCACTATGCCGTGGAATGTGTTCTCAGACTGCTTCAAGTTGTCGAGTGACATATTCATCTTGCGCAAAGTGTCTGCAAAAACGATGTTGATACCGCTGCCGCCATCCATAAACACTTTGCTCATTCTGAATCCTCCAATCAAAGCCTGAATGACAAGAGGTGCGTGGCCTGGATGTACTACTCGCGGCGGGTGATCCGCCCGAGTGAAGCCGACTGGAGTCTCTGAACCTTGCAAATACTTTGGGACTGTTGGAGGTGCCGCTATGGCCAAATGAACTTGGCGACTGCTGAGCTTCTGACACCTGTTGGATGGCCGCCCTTTCTGTATCATGTACATTGCCCCCCTGGTTTACGGGTACTGATCTCGAGACGCACCCGAGTTTTCCTGCTGCCGGCTTTCCTGAACTATCCCCGCGACTTGCCCTGTCGGCGGCGGTGGTAACGTTGCGTGCGCGGGCATAGTCGGAGTTGCCGCGGCGTTACGCCGTATCTCAGCCTGTATTGCGATGAAGTCGCGGCAGTTTTTTAGTATGTGAGTTGCTCGCAAGTTGCCGAAATCATCTTTGAACAGGTGCAATCTGCACGGGTCGTTGAGTTGCTGAGCCGGCGATCGATAGGGTCGCTCGAACCAGGCTCCCCTTGGCTTGAAATCACGTCTTCTGTTGGCATCCTCTCGATTTCTGTCGAGAAAGTTTTCGTCCTCCCGTTCTTCGCGCGGGTTCTCCCCCTGCTGGGTGCCTCGACTTGCCCGGTTATCCTGGAACCCTGCAGCTACTTGCTCAACTCCGTCCATTCCCCCGTACGGCCTTGGCCTGATTCTTCTGTCGAAACGGCCGCGACGTCCGTTAATGCCCTGTTGGCGATCGGCTTCTGGCGATGGCACTCTGTCGTTCCTTACTGAATCTTCCCCGTCAGCCCACTTGTTGGCTATTTCCATGAGGTGCGCAATTGACTTGGAATTTTCCCGACCTAGGGCTTCCTACAGGTCATTGCGCCTGACTCCTTGTATAAACGCAAATATGGCGTTATCCTCCGAGATGTTTGCGCCTGAGTTTTTCATGGTAGTCCAACGTTGAATATACTCACGCAGAGTTTCACCAGGTTTTTGCTTGCAAGCCCGGAGCTGCTGAAAATATGCGGGTCGTTTGATCGTGGAAGAAAAGTTTCTCTTGAAGTCACTAGAAAAAGCTTCCCAAGTACCATACGAACTGCGCGGTAGTCCTCTGAGCCATGCACGGGCTGATCCCGTCAACATTAGCTGGATGTACTGCATGGCAGTCGTGGTATTCCCTCGCTGACACGCTACTGCCGTTGTGTAATCTTCTAACCACGCTGATGGTTCTTGACTGTCATCGTACTTGGGAGTCTCTGAAGTTAGTTTGAATCTTTTTGGCATGCGAGTTTCTGTACCGCCAAAGTGAAGCACATTGCGCCACATGGCTCGACATCAGATTTCGACTCTGAACTGCTGTTACTGAAACCTGGAGTGCGACTACGATGCCTACGCTCGTGCCGGCGCCTGTATATTAACCGCTGAGTGATTACGTATCTTGCATCGAAACCCTCCTCTTCATAATCATGATCAAAACTATCAGCCTGCCTCTGCTGCCGTCGTTCCACTCTACCACGCCTACGCTCTTCTCTCTCGTGGCGACGTCGAGTGGACCGTTCCTCCTCGGTCTCTTCTCTGTCCCGGTTGCTCCGATTTTGCTGCCTGGATCTGCTCCGCTCCAAGCCTTCCCGATCTCGCTCGTCGTGTTGACGACGCCTGGACCTGCTACCCTCTGGCTCGTCTTGAGCATCTTCCTCTTGCCGCTGACTGCCGCGTCGGGTGTTACCGCCCGGGGTCGACTGACCAACTGGCCTGCTGCCGTTTGCACGGGTGTCTGTACCAGGAGGGTTCTGACCAAGGCTGCTCCCTGGTCGGCCTGTCGGGGTTGCGACTGGTACAAAAGCTGAACCCACATGCCCTAAAGCCTCGATCTGAGCTCGGTGAAGAGCGTGTCGCGGGTCATCCTGCGGAGGCATGGTGGACCTGAGATAGGTTGCTACAGAAGCTACGGCTGCAACTGTGGTTTTCGGGATGGGAATACTGTCATCTGCGATGGTCATGAACTTCTGTCTGACGTTACTCAAGTTTTGCCTAGCCCCGGGTAACCTAGGCCTAGTTCTTACATGCTCTGTTGTGCCCGGCTCCGCACCAGTCGACTGAGAGGATGAATAAGCCAGTCTCCTTGCACTAAGTGAGTCAGCTCTGGCCTGCCTTTCGTTGAGGTTGTTCTGCAACTCAACTAACTCGAGGTTTTTCTTGCGTAATAGGTACTGGTATGCCAATAAATCCTCCCTGGCGGAGTCGATGGGTAGCAACGCGCCTCTGTTAACAATATCCTCCAATCCGGTGGCCATCTCCTCTGTGATTTCTAGATCCTCACTTGCCATCCGTACTATAGGGTATTGAGTGCCCTGGGGCGCCGGGTGCGGTGTAGGCGTGGCACCTGGAGTCGCATCCACCGTGCATACTTGGATAACCTGCTGACTGCGCACGCTGCACCCTCTGCAACTGTGCTCACGCTTACTATCCACGGACGAACCCCCACTGCGGAGTATTAATGCAACTTGGGAAGCGACATAGTCAGAACAATAACATGCCACGCCTAACTCCTTGATGGACACAAACGGGTTTATAGTGCTCGAAGATGAAACTGAAGTTGACTTGTTTGTTGTCGATGTCGCGGGAATAGAAACTCCCGTTAGTGACGCAGATGCGATCTTAACTGTTGATGAAGACACGGGAGTCGAGGATCCCGTGGATGACGCAGATGCGATCTTGACTGTTGATGAAGACGCGGGAGTCGAGGATCCCGCGGATGACGCATATGCGATCTTGACTGTTGATGAAGACGCGGGAGTCGAGGATCCCGCGGGTGACGCAGATGCGATCTTGACTATTGATGAAGACGCGGGAGTCGCGGATCCCGCGGGTGACACAGATGCGATCTTGATTGTTGATAAAGAGGCGGAAGTCGCGGATCCTGCGGGTGACGCAGATGCGATCTTGACTGTTGATGAAGACACGGGAGTCAAGGATCCCGCAGGTGACGCAGATGCGATCTCGACACCCATGCTTGCCGATTTAACCGGGCTTGCCACGTGGAGAGTTCCCCATTGGTTGACCAAGAAACAGAAGTTGCCAAAGGTCAAATCCATACCTGAGTATACATGCGCGAACGCTGATCGCTCCGCAACCTAGTGCGGGACGAACTCGAAGGTCCCGAGCGCGTATGGCTTCCTTAGATCCAGGGATTCCCCTGACGGTCTTGACGTTGCTGCTGCTGATGGAGCCGCCGACTCCGTTGGTCCAACACCTTTCTTTCCCACAGACGGCGCCAATTGACGAGGGATTAACTCGACAAGTCACATGGTGATGTACCTAGTGTTGTATCGATAGGAAGAATATATGGGTATTGGCGAACTCGGACGGCTGACGAGCAAAGTGTTGCTCATCCAATCTATATTAACAATCTCACAATTGGATTACAAGGGTTCCCGGAATCTGTGATTCGCTAGGGTTTGAGTGTCTTTGACTGTGTGTCCCCTTTACTTCCCTCCTGACCCATATATATAGGGATCCAGGTCTCAGGAGTTTGGATACGACTAGGATTACATTTTCTAGATACCTAAGTCGGCACGAAACCTCTTAACTTGAGTTATACCCTTCCTACCAAAAACCTGGTACTTCTTCTTTATACAGGCCAGTAACTGGGCCTGCCAGGAAACCAGCCTTCAATATAGCCCGCTGGGCATACTCATCGGGTACCATATCAGATTGCCTCTACATCGATACTGTTGTAGATAAAGTTAAGGTTGCCAATCATCTCTTGATCTCGCTGTAGCATACGAAGCAGCAAGCCTGACTGCTTTCTTGTGCACCAACATGATCCAGACTTGGATAACGATGAGTGTGGCGGCGTGATGCACAAGTTGTTGCTGGTTCGTCTTCTCAAAAAGATCTAAGCATTACGAACTGCCTTGTCTGTCCAACTAGTTTTACCTACATGAATCAAGCACCGAGTAGAGCAGAGTTTCTTGCCCTTAACACTTTTATGGTGGACGAAGGAGAGGTTCGGAAGACGGAGAACATGTTCACAACACGGCCAGGGTCGGATGCGCAAGTGCAGATCTGGGTCGCCGACGCTGGTGCCAAATTGGGGAAAGTGGGATTTTTAGGAGGGGGTAACAGAAGAGGGGGGGGGGGGGGGGTGAGGGGGTGGGTTACCCTTACCTTTGTGACACAACAGCGCTCGGATTTCGCCTTTTCACGCCATGCCGCGGACGAGCTCCCGCGCGAACGGTGTTGTCAATTTTCGTCACGCAGAAACAGTCAAACCACACGCTCCTACCGGGCATGTCCCTGAGGTGCACACGCTCCTACCGGGCATGTCCCTGAGGTGCTTTGAGAAGCACGTTGTGCAAAAACATGGAGACGAGAAGGCATCCAAACGGGCTGTTTTTTGCGTCCCCATGCAAGCCAAGGGGTGCCCAGGCTACCAAACACATCCAAGATTGCCCGTAGTATATATTACATTTCGGCGAAATGCAGGCAGCTACTTCTGTTGAATTTAGAGGAACAGAAAAGTAATCGCACGATAAACAGGTGAAAAACAAACAGAAAAACAACACAGATTAACACCAACTAGCAGCTGTACACAGATAACATCCATCTTGATGAGGAAATGACATGTGAATGCCTAATTTAACTGCTATATACGAATGAGTATCCACCATCAAGTGTGTAACGACTCTTTTCGTCAATCGTCTACAAATGAAATTTTGCATCACATAAGCTCGCCATTCAACAGTTTGTTTGCATTATCTAAGCATGCTTGCTAAGCAGAAAGGAACCGATGTTTGATAATAGTATCCCATAGGAATCCAGCTCACTTTGTTTCAAAGCATCTCAACACCACAATAAAAATACAACAGGACATTCTTGATCAGAAATCTAACCTGACAGACAGCACCGCTAAATAATTAAGACTACAATGCCAACTAACTCAAGGGTTATAATCTTTTCAGGCAGTGGCATTAGTTCATACTTACTAATCCCAAAGCAATAGTTCGTCACCCAAGGGAAATCCCTAGGAGGTGCTCAGTAGTTGGTTTAGCGGTTCCCAATGGTGGTTGGTGACCTGGACCGATCTCTATGGCTTCTATGAGAATCTCTTTCATGTGCCGTACTGCCCCTGCGATCCCTTGAGCGTGAGCGGTCCCGGCGGCGATCCCTTGAGCGTGAGCGGTCCGTGCGGCGATCTCTCGAGCGTGAGCGGGACCGGTGCTTCCGGCGATCCCTCGAGCGGGACCGCTCTCTTTTGCGGTCCCTTGAGCGGGAACGCTCCCTTCTACGAGGTCGACGAGGTGAAGGACTCCTAGAGCGCTTTTCAGATCCTGTATTTGCAAAATTGACACATTGTTATAGCAATAAAATTGAGGTCTTGATTCATCTTTCTGAACACACAAACTCAGAATACAAGTCTCTTAATATGTTTCCAACAACTGCAACAAAGATATTTGAAAATAATTTTTCCATGGAAATTCATGAAAATAACAGCCTCAACAGTTAAGAATTTTTCAATCCTAACAACAAAGATTCTAACAGCTAAAACTTGTGTCGTTGTAGAGCTTAAAAGGGAAAAGTTGTGCTTTGGTGAGACATGTACACCACTATGCAATAATATGTAGTTCGTTCTGAACCTCACTAACAAAACAATTACAGATCACGGGTTAGTAAGGCACATCAGCACACAGCGAAGCCGATGCGCAAAGGACTTGCCTCTGCAGCATTGCTGATTCCTTGGATGACATGGAAACACCGCAAGGACTGTGTGTTCAACACTGCAACCCCATCAACCAGCTCCTTGGTGAGCAAGATCAAGGATGAAGCTGCTAGAGTCGGTGCATTGGGTCTGCACGCCATTCTCCCAAACACTTGGGATGTACACTGATTTTCTAGTTTTTTGGCACTGTACCTCCTAGGAGGTTTTAGGAACTCTCTCTTTCCAATGTAATGAAACGCAAATGTCATTTGTGTTTCCTCTAAAAGGGAAGAGGATACGTTATAATTATAGATATAAATAGACAAAAAAAGTTCTAGGAGGTATTGACTAATAGTTTTGTTGCAGGCAATACTCGTACTCCCTCCGTCCAATAAAGGATGTCTTGACTTTCTCAAAATTTGGGTGTATCTAGACATGACTTAGTGTATAGATACATCCAAATTTGGACAAAGTCAAGACATCTCTTGTTGGACAGAGGTAGTAATAAAAAAAGGAACAACTGTAAAAGTAGGAGTATACCTCTTCGGCCACAGTATTTCCCAGGAGTAGGAGTTCTCTCTCGAGTTCTTTTTGCCTGTGATGAAAAAAGTCACAAGTAAATGAAAAAAACCCAGCCAACTCCATGCAGTGGGAATAATATGAGCTACCATATGTCTAATCTTAAGGTTCTAACATAAATAGGTTAGTACTATAAACAGAAGAAAGAGATTAAACAAAGCATATATCTGCTGAAAAACAAGTAGTTATAGATCACTAAAGCTATTCCTTAACATAATTCCTGTGATACAAGTAGATGGAAATAACTTTACGTTGCGTTTCAGGTCAACACAGTAGACTTCTATGCATCGCCTCCATAGTCGGTGAAGCCATGGTGAAACGAAGCAACCGATGTTGCCTCTTGCGGTATGCATCCGATTGGGATAATTTATGTCGATGAAGCGTGCATCACTTCAGGTAATCTGAGTGTTGTTTGTTGTTGCATGGCAGTAGTATGTACCATGTAAGCCCAGTCGCTGCAGACAAGAAGTGCAGAACTTCCTGGATCATAAGGTTGAGGTCGGTGACGGCTTGAGTCGATGTAGACAAAGCATGTGCACTTTCTGGACCATGAACATGTCGGGGATGCAAAGCACAGCACCATTTAGTGCCACGCGTAACATGTTCAAGACTCCAATATCGCTAAATGATGGCAGCCCTCAGGTTGGTGCAGAGAGGGTAAGCATTGTTCACGAGGGAGTAGTAGACGACAAGCGGTGAAGAGCTCGGTGTGGAGTGGTGATAAGCACCAACAGGCCAGCGGCAAAAGCAGCTGTGTAAAGCACGGCATGCACCAACCAGGTTGACGTTGAGGCAGTCGAGCACCACATGAACTGGAAGGTCATAAGTCAGCACGAGAGGAGTTAAGACCCCAGTTAAAGGAACAAGAGGTCTTTCTCCATTTCAACACTAGGATTACATCAGAACACAACACAAATGAGGCCATTCTAATTTACTACAATCAATTCATTCTGAGACGGACTGATCCAGAATTTTTGTTTTGCAAGATAAAGATCATAAATCGTTATTTGATACCTCATATCAAGAATACTTCACCAGAAAGTTGAAGTGAATATTGCAAAATTTTCATTTTAAGTTTTTAACCAAAAATACAATAGTTCCCAGGCGCACAAGATGTTACTCCACGCATCAAACAATTTGATTTACTTTAAGAATGCAAGAGAAAAACACCAACATAGACAGGGCTAAAAATAAAAACTAGACTGCCCAAAAAGAATGTGTTTAAGAAATAAATAGTGTATTCTCATGTAAGTAAGTGTGTACTCGATGGCATCTTACCTTCTCTACAGTAACCAGGCGACCTTCAAGTACAGTACGGTGTAGGCGCTTGATGCAGCGTCTTGCATCCTCAACAGTATCCATACTCACAAAAGCAAAGCCCCGAGATTCTTTTGAACGAGGATCAAGAACAACATGACAATTTTTAACCTGCCAAAATAGATTTCAGATAATGAACAGATTATTAGATAAATTGAGAAACATAATGAGCAGATAACATGTGAAGCAATGGAATCGACATCATACCTTTCCTTCTTTGCTAAAGAACTTTTCAAGTTCAGCTTCAGTTACACGGGTGGACAACCCAGTAACAAAAAGGTTATTCCCAGGATTTCTTAAATCGTCATCGCTCCTATCCCTGAATAAGAACTCAACCTCAGTATTATCTTTAGTGAATAACCTTAGTTTTCAACTAAAATTAAGCTACTACAGTTAAAACCTACAATCTCATGAAACCATCTTCAACAGAAAAATACTTGCCTGGATGGACTCTTATCCCTTGACTTTGATCTACCACGCCTTCTAGAAGGAGACCTTGAAGCACTGCGCCTCCTTGGACGTGGAGACCTTGAAGCACTGTGCCTCCTTGGACGTGGAGACCTTGATGCATTCCTCTTTGGAGATGGTGACCTTGAAGCGCTATGTCTCACTGGAAGGGGTGACTTTGAAGTGCCACTTCTACTTGCAGGAGGTGTAATAGACCGTGCAGTGTACCTATCAACAAATTATGAATATGATCACATAGGAAGTACAAGTGCATATAAATATAGGAAAAGCAATCCACAGGGAGAACTTACCTCACTTCCTTCGTTTGTGACATCTAATCAAATGCGTACAAAAGAGGAGAAAAATGTCAGATCACAAACACTAAATCTGAACTACAGTGCAAAAAAAAATTGTGAAGAAATGCAGCTTCTGTAAGCAAGCAAAAAAAAAGCAAAGTACACTTAACTTTCGGAAATAAAAAATGCAGCAAACGGATATTGATAACGGTTCACTCCTTGTAGCATATAAAAGATACACTGCTCCGATAGAAGAATGGCAGGGGACGAAGCTCTAGATAGGTTTATAAAATTGTAGTAGAACACGTTTTGACATCACTCAACATAATTGATAAACAGATAGCATGAATGGCAATCTGAACAAAAAGGGCTCAAGACATCATTACATCGGCATCCAGCAAGGAATATAAGATGGTCTATTGTTAGCAAGACTAGAAAGATGAGGACATAGTAGTGTGTTAAGACAGTCAGTTTCCTAATCAGAACATTAGAGGGAGTCCATAAGATACAGGTCAAGCAGAGTCCTCCTGGAAATACAGCAAGAAGATTCATCTCTCTTCTCTATTTGCTATCTGTCAGACGCTCTGATTCAAATCTCTGTCTGTTTCCCCCTTATAGTAACCTATTCCCTACATATCAGCTATCCCGATGCGACCAAAGCATAGTCCATAAGATGCTCTGATTCAAATCACACCTTTAAAGTTAGTTTCATCCTACTTGCTTGCGTAGGAACTAAAGTGCAGTTTGTTCAACTGTGTGATTAGAATTCAGATGCTTGACAGCGCTGCTTCAGAAAATACAGAGAAAACCTAAAAAAGAAACACAGGAATAAACTATGAGCATGGAATGCAAAACAGAAACATGAAAAATAGTGCTAATAATCTAACATGGACAGACTAAATGGACTTCCAGTCATCTCTTTAGCATCTATTACTAGCAACTATACAATGAATTAATGAGGCCAATAAAATTTCATAGAACATGGTCATCATCCAGAACCTAGCCTCACTTCGAACAATTTTCACATATGGGAACCTTGATTTTAAAGTCTAATGTGAAGCACCAGCTTGTGATCTACCTGAAAGGAGAAAAAAAAATGAAATGACAACCTTATAAGCAGAACGAAAACAGCAAACTAGAATTACACCATTATTTTCCATCTTTTCCGGTTCAACAATCAGAACTATGTGCTACCTAATCTGCCTACAAAGTTATCAACAGAATTTAGGCACAGATTTTTCTTGTACACGAAGATAGTTACAGGAATTCAACATGAAAAATCCAAATATGCATGCATTACACCCAACCCCTCCGTTTCCTAGCAATCCCCTATCTAACTGCATCTAGAGAACCACTAAGGCTGACTTCTTTTCAGCTTCTAAACCTGCTTTTGGGTTTAGAAGCCCACAAGCCTAAAAGAAGTCTCCAATTTCCCCCCACAGCCGAAGTGACTTCTAGCGCAATTACACACGGTGGACATAAACTGCTTGGACCCAGTTTCCCAAGCTTCTCAGCTCGGCCCGTGAAACGTTCTCCGAAATTGGACATGTCCTTCGCTGAAATTACCTCCAAACTGCCACCCCACTCTTTTCCCTGCATCTCTCGGTCAAAGAAGAAAAAAACAGAATCCAATCCCCTACCCCCGTCGCCCCTACCTGCAGTGGGCAGATCCCCACCGCCGGCCGCCTGATCTCCTCTCCGCCGCCACTCGCCGGCCACCCCGCTCCGCCCCGTATCCATCTCCGTCGTCGTATTCTCCGCTTTGCCCGCTCCGCTCCGTCGCCGGCTGCACTCCAGCCACGCCTCCAAAGCTCCGTGGGTAAGCATGTGTTGTTGCCTCCTCTTGCCCAATGATTGGTAGATGCCGTGTCTCTCCTCTCGTCTGATAATTAGTGATGATGTTTTCTCCTCTTTGACTGACGATTGGTAGAAGAAATGAACTGGTAGTTGTTGGTTTCTCCTCTGAACTGGTAGATGAACTGAACTGATAGATGCTTGGTAAATGATTGGCAGCTTGGCTCGGCCCGTCGGATCGGATTCACCTAGCAATGCATGCCGTCGTACCTATAAGTGCAGCACAGATCGACAAGATGACTGGAGATGATTGGGTCGCTGATGATTTGTTGATCTGAACTTTATTCTTTAGTTGAGGACAGACGGGATGTGCACTTGGGAGCATGTATATTTTACAGTGCACTTATTTGTTTGCAAATCAAGCGGATGTGCCCAAGTAATAAGGATCTATTTCTCCATATGCTTTGTTTTTATTAAGGTTCCAACTTGTAATTACTATGATGTAATTTAAGTATTATTTTCAGCTTGAGTAGTTCCAGCTTGAGTAGTTTATATTATTTTATTTCTAGCTTATTTTGTACTAAAAACTAACATATGTTTCATATACAACGTTTTATTTAATGAATATATCAAGTCCAGGGGTAAAACGGACATCTTACAACTCATCACAACAAATAAGCTAAAACAGTAGAAGCCTAAAAGAAGTCTCCTCAGGAGTTTCTGGAGTTTCTTCCCACCGCAGTTTCTGTCCACCGGAATCTATAAGCAGGCTTATGCATAATCATAAGCCCAAAAGAAGTCACCCTAAATCACGAGACCCACTGGGATCTGGCTCAAGGACCGAACACATCGATGGATGAATGGATGGTAGGTTATATTCTGTTATAGACAATAAATCGAAACTAGATGGCGGAAACATAATTTCTAATTTAGAGAACGAACAAGGGCAAACTAGTCTCGAGGAATAAACGAGGGCAACCTGGAATCTAACCAAGAAGTTTAGACATACATGCATGGGTACTTGGACCAAGGAGATCGACGTCGCAGTCAGATGGAACCGCCGTAATAGAGCTCGCCGGAGGCCAGATCTGGCCGGGAGGAGCGGCGAAAAGGGCCGGGTGGAGTAGGTGGGAGAGGGCCTCGTGTCCCGGGACCTTTCTCGCTTTACTTTTCGTGGTTATTTAAAAGGGCCAGTTGCACTGAGCACCCTGTGTTTTGCCGGATTTACGGAGGTTTTCTACGACCAGCCAG
The DNA here is from genome assembly GCA_026929855.1 of Poa annua. Lineage (NCBI taxonomy): Eukaryota > Viridiplantae > Streptophyta > Magnoliopsida > Poales > Poaceae > Poa > Poa annua. Next base: position 49,341,133 of record CM049430.1, read on the forward strand.
ACACGTAGTAGCGGTCTGGTTCCCCTAGTGCTGTCATTCTCAAGCAAATCATTTTTTTTTTGAATTCCTAGATCAGCTGCAAGTGCCAGCAAGCAGTACAAAGTCCTGCATACTTACACTTTGAAGCGCACATCAATCTGCAGATTGAAACGGGCTTATACATCTGATGGAGAAAATTACAAATAACCACCACAATTGCGGCTAGGTTTTCATAAAACCACCGTGATTCTCAAAAATTATGCGCGGCCACCGGTCTAACGCTAATTATTTTCAAGAAGCCACCACTCGTCAGTTAAGTGGGCGCGACGCTCAGTTAAGCCTTATTATGACAGGAGCGCCCATCTGTCAGGTGGCACGTGGCAATTTTTGACACCCTCCCGTTAACGTTAACGGCCGCAACTGCTGCCTTAAAGGGAGCAGTTGACTCGATCTACCTTCTCTCTCCCATTCCACTCGCACGCGAACAGTGAAGAAATGTCGACGGCGAGTTCGTCCGGTACAAGTTGTCCCGGTGGCGCAAGCAACGGAGATGGCGGCGGCGTGGATGGAGACGGAGCTGGTGAGCCGTAGGGGGAGGAGGTGTCGCTCGTGGTGGAGGGGAGTTAGGCCGCGGCGGCGGCGCGTCCGCCGGGAAAGAAAGCTCGCTCGCGAAGCCGGCGGCGGTGATGGAGGTTTCGCTGGCGATGATGGCGGCGACATCTTTGGCCCGCGTGTGGAAGGCCAGCCCGGAGAGTAGCCACCAGTTCACCAGCGGATTCGGCGGCTACTAGTAAGTCTTCAGATTTTGTGCTCTGTTCTTGCTCGATTTCGATCTAGGGTTGCGAATTCCTCTTTCTGTAGCCTGGATGACGAGATATGGGATGTTAGATTCCATTTCGAAGGCAGAGACAATTTAGAGCGTAGAATTGGCAGGTCTGATATAACCTATCTGAATTTCTTAGCTCTAATCGAGACAGAGTGATACGGAATAACTGACATCATGTACTTTGTGAGAGAGAAGGACAAAGGGGTTAGTGGGATGGAACTGTTAGATGGAAGGGCAAATGTGGAGAAGATGTTGGAGCAGTACGAGGAGATGAAGTGTGTAAGTGTCACTGCAATTGCAGCAAGTAGCAGTCTTCCTTCAGACTTGAACACTCCAACTGTTGAAGAACAATTGCCAATTGCAGAGATTGGTGTGCCAATTGTCTATGTAGTGGATGAAGAAGGTGTAATCATTCCTAGCCAGGAATGTGTTAACCTATCTGAAGATTCAGAGATGCTTTATTTGGAGACACAACAGAGCTGCAACATCCATTTAGAGAGGAGCATAGAACCTGTTCAGGAGCCAGAGCTACAATATTTGTTCACTCAACAAATCTGCAGCAAAGGAAAAGAACCAGTGCAGGTACATGATATTGACAGTGACAAAGATGCTACTGAGCTCTCTGATTCAGATGAAGATTTGGGACTGAAGTTATGTGACATAAAGAAGAAGAAGAAGAAGAAGAAGAAGAAGAAGAAGAAGAAGAAGAAGAAGAAGAAGAAGAAGAAGAAGAAGAAGAAGAAGAAGAAGAAGAGGAAGAAGCCAACTGGAACTGAAGATTCAGATGAGCTGTTTGTGGATTCAGATGACTGTTTATCTGATGACAGTGATGACAGTGAGCAGGAAGAAGCACCTACCAAGAAGAGTAAGCATGAAGGACCCATCACAAGATCTCATTGCAGCCAGCAGAGCACAACTCCAGCAGATTATGTGCCTTCTGATGATGAAGGCAAATAGTGGGAGCTACATGAAGATGATGATGATGGTGCAGAGCTGATGTCTTGGGCTCTGCCAAGAGGAAAGAAAAGCAGGGACAAAAAGAAAGAACCAAGTGGTATGATGAATCTAGACTCCATCCAGAGGAAGGTCTGTGCTTCCAGATGTGTTTTGTTGATGTATATCAGTTTAGAAGGGCAGTGCAGACACCACACATTGCACATCTCAGAAATTTCAAGTTCTGCAGAAATTGCAAAGATAGGGTCATTGTTGTTTGCTCTCAAGGTAACAAGACAAAGAAAGAGAAAGAGATAGAGGATTTGACAGAGGACGGTGAGCTGGAGACAAGGAAGAGATGCCCTTTTATGATGGTTGGGTCAGTCATCAAGGGTGAGAAGACTTTATGTCTCAGGAAAATGCAGCTGGAGCATACATGTGCTACATCAGGTGAAGGATGCAAGGTGACAGGAAAATGGCTAGCCAAGGAGTGTGATTAAAGTATAAGAATAGACCCTAGGACGGGCACTGAGGTTGTTAGGGATACAACAAAAGAGAAATATGGAGTTCAAGTGCACAAGATGATGGCTTGGAGAGCAAAGAAACAAGCAATACAGGTGGTTTTAGGTGATCAAGTTAAACAGTACAGAAGGTTGAGGGATTATCTTCAGAATGTCCTGGACACAAACCCTGCCTCTAGGTGCATTGTGACCACAAAGATGGTTGCAGGGCATCTGTAACATCCCAAATGTAACATTCCTAAAATGTTGAGCTTGTGTGTATTAAAGTGTATCATCATGTCATCATTTACATGTGTGTTTGCATTTAATCAAATATATTAAATTCAAATGTTTTTCAAATAAATTCAAATGAAGTTTCAAATTATTTACAAATAATCAAACCAGTATTTTGACTTGGCTATTTTTAAACTATTAAAATTGTTCAAAAGTTTTTATCATGTTTATTTCCTGTTTTGTTTTAAAAATACAAAACTAGAAAACAATAAAAGAAAAGGAAAAAACAGAAAACAAAAAAAAATAGAAGGGAGAGAGTCTGGCCGAACTGGGCCGAACTCGGCCCACTCAACCCAGCCACGGCCTGCTCCTGGTCTTCTTCCCCGTACGAACGAGTCGAGCCCCCACCTTTCCACGTCGTCGCCATGGCCTCCCCCACTGCAGCTCGCCCCCACCGACGCCCCCACTCTTCCTCCCTTCCGTTAAAACCGAGCCGCACCCCCACAGAAACCCTAACCCTAGCACTTCTCCCGTCCCCGCCGCCACACGCCCTTCAAGCACCGTCGACGCCATGTCCGTAGGGTTCGAGCTCGCCCCCGCGTGAGCCGTCCACCTCCTCCGTCCCCGGCGCACCAGTGGCCGCTCCGCGCCTTCCTTCTTCTCCCTCCCAGCCCAGGACGCCAGGACCTTCCCCGACGCAGCAGCCGAGCTCTCCTTCTCCGTCCCCGGCCGCCGCGGATCCCCTCCTTCCCAAGCACCGTCCGGTCAATTCCGGCCTCCCCGCGCCTCCTCCGCTCGCCAGCGACCTCCCCGGGGTGAGCTTCTTCTCTGCCAGCCCTTTCCCTCTCTGTTTTCTCTACGGAGCGCACAATTGCACCGGCGCCGGCGAGAGCATCACGGGCACGCCCACCGCACAGTGTCGACCACGAACTCGAGCACCCCGCTCCTCCTACTCGAATCTGAACGAAAAAACGAAGGCGCCACGAGTTCCCGCACGCATAAGACACACGCACCCGCGAATAGCGCCGCCGGGAAGTGGTCGCTGGCGTTGATCCCTCCGCCGCGGTGCTCGGACCCGAGCCGAGTTTCAGTTCGATAGAAAACTTGACACATTCAGTTTTGTCAGTTAACTGCATCTGTTAACACCTTAAAAGAAATCAAACGAGTAGTCTATCAACACTTCTCCGACCGAGTGGCTAATAGCGTCGATCGATACGTCGCTCGCCGCGACGCGGGATCGAATCCCTCGGGCGCGTTGACAAAGCCCCTTTTTTCCTTTTATCTTTTTTGCCCACTGACAGTATTAGGCCACCGGTCAGCGACCGAGCAGCCCGCACAACACCCACACGCGCCAGCGTGGCCTAGGCCCGCTGGGCAGCCTCTCTGGCTAGGTTCCAGGGCCGTGAGAAAAGCCCGAGACGCTGTAGTTTTACCCCGAACCCCCTGGTTCTCTGGCTTTTGTGCAGAAGCCCTCGCCAGGAATATTTCCATCACGGATAAGTCCCTGGACTTTTTCAGAAACACCCCTAACATTAAAATGCAATAACTTTTAACCTATAACTCCAAATAAAATAATCTTTATATGTTGTAATATCAGAAAAATGCAATGAACATTACTATAACATCCTTATGTCATTTTGCATCATTTATTTTTAATTCTTAGTTTAATTTAACAAATGCAACTAATTAATTAAATATGGAATGTGTGGGGTAATAAATATATAATGCCCTAATTCCATTTAATTTGCTCATACCATTTATGCCATGTCTTGCCATGCTAATAAGCATTTAATTTAATGTGTAGATAAATAATTTGCACCATAATTAATTGCCGGGATTTCATCCCCGCTTTAATGTGACCTAATCATCGCATGCCATTTGTCACATCAATTGTTTGCGCATTCCATGTATTGATTATTGTTTCCTATTGTCTGTGTTTGGCTTTTCTTCGGGTAGATGACGACGTGCCTGCTGCGAGTACCTACGATACTGAGGCTCCAGCTTTTGTGCCGGGCCACGAGCTGCCAGGCAAGTTTCTGCTAACATGTTACACGATTGTTTGGTTTTCAACCTTGCCTTTTGATCTATGCTATCCTAGATATCGTTTCTTAAATTGCGATCCCATCACATGTTTCTCCTGCAGCCTATACAGCTATATCCCCACAACCTATAACCCCTTGCATGTTTATCTGTTGGCCTTTGCGAGTCGTAGTGCATGCTTAGATTTGGTTGTGCGAGTCGTCCGTCTGTTCTTTTATCTCTTATGCTTAGTATGATAGATTGTTCTTATTTAATAAACTGTTGTCTTATGTTGGGGTATTACAATTAAAAGATAAGGCACCAGGCGGAATGCCTTGCGAGGTGATTTGTTCTGCTAGGTGTTGATCTAGGAACTGAGATTTTGTCCTCGGATCCAATTTTGAGCGCACTAACCACTTGTGGGTGGCCCAATGGAGCCACCCTCGACTTTGAACGGATCCTCAGCTCGTCCATGTGCCGCAAGTAGTTCGGGTTTTCCATTTGCTCATATGCATGTGCATGATGATGATCGGTGAGAGGTTACTTGATATGGTGGTCATACAGTGGCGGTACGACGCGAAGCGGACAGTTCCTACTGTGGTTTGAGCCGCATGGCGGCGTAGTCGTAAACTAATGAGTTCACGATTGAGATTCGGCCGGACGCGGGTAACAACTCATATGGGTGGCACTTGGACTTGCTGTAGTGAAGGAATGAGTCGTGTTGAGAGGCCCTAATGTTTTTGACTGGGTTGATCATGCGAGTATGGGTACAGTAGTGCACCCCTGCAGGGTATAATCTTATCGATGAGCCGTGTCCACGGTTAGGGACGACTTGGTGATGATGCTGGCTAACAAGATCTAGACAACTTACACCTAATCATCGTTGAATAACTTGACTAGTAATATAGAATACTTTCACAATAAATGGTAACTAAAACTGATAATGTGTGAGTTTACCGAATTGCTTCCTCATACTTGGTTGAGGGGGTTAATTTGAGAATGGGTTATGATTGGTGTTAGTTGTAGTTGGCTACTTATGCGCTCTCTTATCTCCCTCTAAATAGACGGAAGTTGTAGCGTGTCTCTCTAGATTGGTAGTGCTGCTGCCGCTAAGTCCACCTAACCCCATACTTTGGGAGTCTTTCAGTTTTGTAACTTGTTAGCTTAAGTTGTTCGATACGCTCCGGTGTATTGACCCGTTCGCGGGCTGTGGTTTTCTCTGTAGTTGAGGATTCTCCGTATGACCAGGTGGGTGGCTACTACGTGGAGTTCGACGACGAGATCTACGACGAGTAGTTAGAGTTCCCCTGGGCTTCTTCCTGGTGGACCGCGTGGTTGGGCCTTCTCTTTTCGTTTCGGCCGTGTGCCCTTTGCTTCTTGTCTATACTCAGACCGGCTTGTTTTCCGCTACATGATGTAATGTTGGGACATGTGTCCTCTGCTTGGTGACATTCGATATATTTGCTCAGTGAGAGCGTTGGATACTTATTTCCTTTCTTTGTGTCTTAGGTTTATCCTGTGATTTTCCACTCTGTTAAAAACCGACTCGTATATCATGTGTGTATGATTTGAAGTATACGAGTTGGTAGGATTTTGGGTTCTTGCGTGCACAATCTTGAGACGTATGTGACGTTGGAGTCGCCTGGAGTTGTCGGTCGATGATCCATTCCGAGCCAGGCCTGCCTGTTTCCTAGGTTGGTATTACCCAGTATGCTCCTGGTTGTGTGGCCCAACCGATACGTTTTGTTTGTGTAGCCTGAATTCAAGGTCTGATAGTTGGTATCAGAGCCTAAACGCCCTCAGGTTCCCTTCTACTGGTCGTTGTTTGAGTCTAGAAAAATATTTTGTAGCTATCAGGAAAATTTTAAACGTGAGAGTAGGAATTTTGTTCTTTTACTTCTTTCCCCACCCACCCTCCCTATTCTTCTGGTAAGGAAGTGTTACGATGTTTTTTCCTTCTCATCTCTAATTTAAAATTAGGACATCACGTGTTCTGGGTTTTCCGTAGTACCATAGTTGCAGGTGTTTGAAGGTTGTTTTTTCGTTTTGGCAGTTATCAAACGCTTCGGCTATGTTCAGTTTCAATCTTAAATCAATCAGTTGTTGTTCTACCTTTCACTTGAATCATCTCTTTGTCATTGTACAATCTGTTCTATGCAATCAATCCTTTTGTTTCCGGCGGCTAACTTCTACTTCAAAATGCTATGTAGATGGCGCACTATCAGGTGGTGCGTATGACCCAGTGCGAGGGACTACCGGTTACCCGAAGCTTCTCAGAGGCATGCCTGACTATGTCGGTTTCCGCTATCTCCCAGAGTACCAGGTGTTCGAGATCCCGAGAGATTTTGGACATACCTCCTACAGAGCTATCGTTCGGATCAGGGGAGATGATGGTGTTACTGTGCACAAGCACGAGACTGTAGCTTCTAGTGTGGACATGGTAGTACACTTGGCAGCTTATGATGCAGCTGTGGCTCTGCGTAGGGACTACTATTTCTTCGACTACCCTCCGTTCTGCTACGTTCCGTACTTCACCTACACAGACTCTCAGTACGAGACTGATGTTCTTGACAGGACCGCTCAGTTTGGCCAGTCTTCAGACTCAGTTGCTGGAGCTCTACGCTTGGAGCTAGCAGCAGTCCGTGAGCAGCTGCAGCGGGCACTCTCTCACCTTGGTCAGTACGACAGGGGGAACGTCACACCGGACGCTTTCCCGAGGTTCCAGGTTCCACCACTGAGTCGCATGTCTGATGTGGGCGGATACACTCCAGAGCGTGGGCCACTGATCACTACTTGTCCAGACCACGTTGGAGCACTGATGTACGGGAGACAGATGCCAGATGCCTACTCCTGCGAGATACGTCGTGTTGTGCCGGAGTACCACGTGTACGTTGACCGCCGTCACACCCATCGCCTCACCGGAGAGGGGTGCGGACTTTCGTCTTCCGAGGGAAGTGCGAGCTAGTCTTCGTGATGTATCTCTTCCTTTGTTGTAGTAGCTGTCCTTTTGTACTGAAACCGTGTTGGTTGTACGGATGGTTAACTGTGTACTATTAGCTATCCTTGTAGTACTAAAACCTTGGTGGTTGTACTGATGGCTAACTAAGTGTCTTGTTGTGATCCTTTTCTATGAGAAGCTTATCCTTGTTATCCTACAGTTTGCTACTGTTTTTCTGAGCAAGAATTCTATTTTTCCAAGTTTTTCCCTGGCTTTACGTATCTTGTTGCTGTTCTAATATCCAATGTCTCCAGGATGACGAACACCAGGAACAACCGCAATGCGGAGGGCAATGAGCCGCCACATATCACTGCGTTGCTTGGGCAGATGACCCAAGTTCTGGCTCAAATGGCTGAGCACCAAGCCTACCAGAATAACCACGGGCATCGCAATGAAGGCAATGCATGTGTGACCGTCAAGGCCTTCCTCAGTCTGGGCCCAAGGAACTTTGCTTCCCCCACTGAGCCGCTGGAACCTGATGATTGGCTTCGCGAGATGGAAAGGACCCTTGCTATCGCCCACGTGGCTGAACAAGACAAGGTGCCTTACGTGTCCTACCTGCTTAGGGGCAAGTCTGCCTCATGGTGGGAGAACTTCCAGGCAATGAGAGCTCCTAGGGTGGTCACCACTTGGGGGGATTTCTAGACAGCCTTCCGGCGCCACCACATCCCAGAAGGTCTCATGGACAGGATGCGTGAGCAGTTTAACTCGCTGACGCAAGGCAAGATGGACGTGATGGAGTACAATGGCGAGTTCAATCGCCTTGCTAGTTACGCTGGAGATGAGGTGAACACTGAGGCCAAGAAGATGGCCAAGTTCCGCAAGGGTTTCAACCCCGCGCTCAAGTACAAGCTGAACCTCGTCAAGGCTGATAACTTCGAGGACCTCGTCAACATCGCGGTCAATGAGGAGCATGGGCGCAAGATCTTCGAGGAGTCGCGCAAGCACTCTCATGAGAGCAACTCTTCTTCATCCTCAATCGCCGCCGCTCCTGAACTGCAGTTGACCACCTAGAGGGGGGGTGAATAGGTGGTGACCAATTTTTATGTGTTTTTCAGTTTTAGGCTAGTGGAAGGTAAGTTGTCTAAATGTGCAACTAGGTGATACAAGTGAAAGAAAACAAGGAAACTAAACAAGTACAGGAATGCAGTAAAGGAGAGTGGAACAAGACAACCGTAGCAACTCGAAGACACCGATTTTATCCCGAGTTCCACCACATAGGTGTACGTCTCGTTGGAGAGGTGTGAGCTACCACAAAGGTTTGCTCAACGCCACAAAGACCTCACCCTATTCTCCTGTGAATTCGACCACAAAGGTGCGAATCCACTCTTCCACTTAGGACTCCTTTAAGGGCGGAGAAGATCCCGTACAAACACGTGAGGCACACACCCACAACTGAATTGGGGGCTCCCACAAAGACCACAACAGGTCAAATCCACAAAGGAATCCACAAAGGAGCAAGAACACACAAAGTTGAACCTAGCTATCCACAAAGGAACCCTAGATTCGTTGCCCCTCAAGAAATAGAGGGGGGAAATCAAAACGCTTCGGTGGAGTTGTCGATCGGTGGCTTCTCCCTCAGATCCCCAAGTATCAAAGGATTTGAGTGGCTAGATTGGGAGATCCGGAAGAAACGAGCTTCAGCACCAATGGAGGAGAGAGAAAATCTGGAAGCTTAATCTGCTGGAGGTAGGTGGAAGGGTATTTATACCCCTCTCCAAAATCTGCCCGTTGTACAGCAGCCAGCCCGAAAATCTCCGGGTTGAGGACCGGAGATCTCCGGACTCCGGAAATTTCCGGTAGGAATTCCGGCTGTGCTTGACTCTGGATCAGTACTGGTTGGGCTTCTTGACTTGGTAGAAAATTCTCTGACACTCGGAGATCTCCGGACTGGGGCGCGGAAATCTCCGAGCACCGGAAATCTCCTAGAGCATTTCCGGCTAAGTTTGTGTTGGAGTCAGTACACATTTTGAGTTCTGGACTTGGTTGAAATTCCTCTGTCACTCGGAGATCTCCGGACTGGGGCTCGGAAATCTCCGAGCACCGGAAATCTCCGAGAACATTTCCGGCTCAGCTTGAGTTGGAGTCAGTATGCATCTGATTTGAGACTTAGTGAAAAACTTGATTAGCTCGGAGATCTCCGGTCTGGGGACCGGAAATCTCCTGACTGAAATCCTGATGAAAGACCAAGTGAAGTAGAATTGAAACTTAGGCAAAACAAGTGTTCCTCTTTATCAAACGACCTGTAAAAGAACCTGCATGCTTCATCACAAACATTAGAATACCTTTTGTGTTGTCATTAGTCACCAAAATCCGGGAGTGCATAGAATGCACTTTCAATCTCCCCCTTTTTGGCGAATGATGGCAACACGAAAGGAGAACGGATTTGCAAAATATAGACGGAGCTCCCCCTAAGTGAGTGCACTATTTTAGGATGTTTTTGGAATACAAAGTGCACGTTCCTTAGGATCAACACTCCCCCTAGATTTTACAAAACACACAAATACACAATACACAATAGAAGCAACAAACTTAGACAATAGAGTTATTAAAATAGAGAATTTAACAGTACTCATGTCTCACACACATGAAGAAAATAAACAGTCACGAAAATAGGGAGCACTAAAAAAACGAAATGAAAGAAGTGCTCCCAACCCATGCAAATCCCGAGAGTCCTAGAGATACTTCTCCCCCTTTGGCATCAAGATACCAAAAAGGGAGGAGGTCCCACTAACGGCCCATGACTCAAGAGTCGGAACCCTCCTCGGCATCATCCTCCTCCTCCTCAGCATCATCATCATACTCAAGATCGCTGTCCTCTGGCACTGCATCATCCCAATCAAATGTGAGTCCATCTGCATTCCAATCCTTGAAAGGAATCACAGGCTTCAAAGGGTGTTTCGGAGCAGGCATTTTCATATGAGCCATCATCTCTTCTTGGCGCTTCATAATGCGATGGTTCTGAGAGTAGATGGAGTAGTTCTCACTATGAATGCAAAAGTTCATGTTCATGATTTTCTCAATTGCTCGAACTACCCATGGGCGACTCTTCTTGGCAGCTTTCTTGATGTTGGGATTGGAGGGAACCCGAGATGGACCACCAAAAATCTCATCCTCGTTGATATCTTGCATGGTGGCTTGTTGTTGAACAAGGTGAGCAGATTTCTGGATAAGCAGGGCTGCCTTGTGGGGCTGAGTACCAAAGGCTGCATCAAAATCATCTCCGTCTTGCTCGGAAAGCTTGTAGGGCCTCTTGATGAGTAACATCACATAGGGAGCATACAGAGGAACTTTCCTCTCGAAAACTGCTAGAGACATCTCCTGGAAAATGAAATCCATGACATCCACTTTGTAGGCCTCCTGCTCAACCTCATACTCACCAAGATAGGCCGCATGAGCCTTGGCCATCAAGTTGACTAGAGCCCCAGCAATATTGTCCGCATTGCCTGCAATGGGAGCAATGGTCCAACGGAACATGCGAAGCAGAATATCATAAGTAGGGAGGAGACCATTCTGAGAGCCAATCCTTCCTCCAGGCTGGTAAAGATCAGACATGACATGTTTGTTGTAAGACATGCCATGGACATGCATGCGGGCGCCAGCTGGAACAGACAAACCACTGAAGGGACAGCCAAGAATCCGAGCAAACTCTCGGAAAGAGGAAGTCAAGCGCTGCCTGCCAGACATCCAGGTCATCCCAATATCCTCTGAGGAGTCAAACACCACAGTAGCATAGAAATGATGGATAAGAGATACGCTGTAGTTGCACTCAGTCCTCATCAAGTGCTCCAAACCCAGAAGTCCACATACCTTGACAGCACCACCAAAATAATCAGCCTTCTTCATTAATTTGTCAAAGTCAATCCACTTCATGGGGAAGATGGACTTGTCAATTAAGAACTTCTGATATACTTCCCTGTAGAGCCATGCCATCTCAGTGCAAAAGTACTTGGGATCATCAGACTCCACATTGTAGGAGAGCTCACTTTGCCACTTGCGAAAACTGCCTTTGTTGAAGTCTTCAAGACGGAGCTCGGGCCTCTTCTTCTTGCTAGTCCCAGTGGCTCTCCTGAGCAGGGCTGCAGACTCAGCAGGTGTGCTATCTTCACTTGAGGACCCACTGGGAGGGCGAGAATGAACTGGTTTGCCTCTTCCACGTGTAGAAATTTGCTTGAAACGGCCTCGAGGGGTGGAACCTGCAAACACACATCATAGAGAGGATGGAAAGCATATGGGGTAAGCACTCATGTCCGAGAACGAAAATGGAACGTACTATAGAAGTTTTTGCAAACATAGTTTCTATCCTTAGCTGATTTGATTCTGAGTAGGCCGGAGATTTCCGGGTCTGACTCGGAGATCTCCGGGGTTCGGAGATTTCCGAGTCAGACTCGGAGATTTCTGGTCTGCACGAAATTTTGACAGATTTGAACAAAATCTATGAACGAAAAACTGATCTGTGCACGTGGAGTGTAGAGCATGCAAAGGGGAGCAATTCTACCAAAGGAAACAAGCAACAACCTCCTAAATCAGCCAGGTTAAACGAAAACTAGTTTCGTCCTAGATTTGAAAAACGAGGAGTTACCGGAAGACATCGCGGAAAGCGTGCGGATGAAATCGAAGCCCTCGAGGAGGAGAAGAAGATCCCCGAAGCACGTGAGAAACCCTCGAACGATCCACCCGCAGCAAGGAACGGAGGATTTGGAGATTTTGAGGAGAGAGAGGATTAGGGCACGGGGTGGATGAACTGACCGAACCGGCCGGTCCACCCGTGCCCTTATATAGGCAGAAAAATTTGAACCGGAAATCTCCGGACTGAGGCTCGGAGATCTCCGGGTGCCGGAGATTTCCGGGGCTATTTCCGGATTTGGACTTAGCCCTGGAAAACTTTCGCACGCTCGGAGATTTCCGGACATCGGACCGGAGATTTCCGGCTCTATTTCCGATTCAGCTTCGCCTGAGGTCAGTGCCGAAAAAGAAAATGACTTAGTGCCAAAAAATCGCAGGGGCCGGAGATTTCCGAGTCTCAGCCCGGAAATGTCCGGACACCGGAAATTTTCGGGACTATTTCCGGTCAATAATCATCACATGTCAGTGCTGATTTTTGAATGGACTTAGTCTCGAAATTCTCTGGTGGACCGGAGATTTCCGAGTAAGGCTCGGAGATTTCCGTTCAAACCCAAAAAAAAACTCCAGGAACAAGAAAACAAAAGGGGACATGAGTGGGGAAAACATGTTTAAAGATAGTGAAAGGCTTAGGATAGACACTCAAACTGAATAAAGAAGACACACTCAGGTTGCAAGAACCATAAAACACAAGAGAAGACCAACCAAGAGTGTGTTTTCCCAAAAGAGCCAAAGACAATGCAAGTGAGAATCAAAAATAAAACCAAATAGAAACCAAAGAAAAAGAGTGTTGGTGTCCTAGGCCACCGTGTATGAGTTGTAGCATGGTACCGCGAAGATATATCTTGGGTCCATAACTACATCTCAACATTGAAGCTCACAAATTAGATTTAATTTGAAGTTTTAGCAATGATATGTCACTATATGCATAATAGGGGGAGGAAGAGTCCAATGTATTAGGAAAACACTCCCCCTAAGTCCATGCGTACCTCTAGGTCTAATAAAGCCTTAAACGTTGGAGTGTGTGTACGGAGTTCAAGCCAAGGCCCAAGAATCTATGATATTGAGCTCATTCCTCAAGTAGCAAAAGCGGGCTTCATCAAGGGGCTTCGTGAAGATATCCGCCAATTGATCCCTTGTACCAACATATGATAGATCAATATCTCCTCGTGCCACGTGATCACGGATGAAGTGATGACGAATCTCAATGTGCTTGGTCCTTGAATGTTGCACCGGATTGTATGCAATTTTGATGGCACTCTCATTATCACATAAAAGCGGCACTTTGTCCAAGAGGACACCGTAATCCTTTAAAGTTTGCCGCATCCAAAGAAGTTGAGTACACCCGCTTGCTGCGGCGACGTACTCGGCCTCCGCCGTGGATAATGAGATGCAATTTTTTTTCTTCGAGAACAAACTCACCAAAGATCTTCCAAGAAATTGACACGTCCCGGATGTGGACTTCCTACCATCAATGTCGCCCGCCCAATCGGAGTCGGTGTATCCACAAAGAGACATGGTGCCATCTTTGGGATACCACAACCCAAAGCAAGGGGTATGAACCAAATATCTGAAGATTCTCTTCACGGCCATCAAATGACTTTCCTTATGCGCGGCTTGATAACGAACAAACACTCCAACGCTTAAAACGATATCAGGCCTAGACGCACACAAATAAAGAAGAGACCCAATCATAAAACGATACTCCTTTTTGTCTACCTCTTTACCGTCGGGGTTGATTTGGAGGTGGCACTTGGTTTGCATAGGAGTAGTCACACCGTTAAGTCCAAGCAATTTGAATTTCTTGATCATATCTTGAATGTACTTGGCTTGACATATGAAAGTCCCTTCCCTCGATTGCTTTATCTCAAAGCCAAGAAAGAACTTGAGTTCACCCATCATGGACATCTCGAACTTGTCGGTCATTAACTTGGAAAACTCATCATTGAACACACGGTTAGTAGAACCGAAGATAATGTCATCGACATATAATTGACAAATGAAGAGTTCACCATTAACCTTTTTAGTGAAAAGAGTGGGATCGATTACCCCAACCTCAAATCCACAGTCTACCAAGAACTCTCTCAAGTGCTCGTACCATGCACGGGGGGCTTGTTTAAGGCCATATAGAGCTTTGTCCAAGACATAGACGTGGTGAGGATGGTTGGGGTTTTCAAAGCCCGGGGGTTGTTTAACATACACAAGTTCTTGTAAAGGACCATTAAGAAAAACGCTTTTTACGTCCATTTGTTGCAATTTGAAACCATGGTGAGAAGCATAAGCGATGAGAATACGTATCGATTCGAGTCTTGCGACCGGTGCAAAAGTTTCTCCAAAATCGATACCTTCGACTTGAGAAAAGCCTTGGGCCACCAACCGCGCCTTGTTCCTTACAACGATACCATGTTCATCTTGCTTGTTCTTGAGGATCCACTTAGTGCCAATAACGTTGCGGCAATCTTTAGGCTTCTCAACTAGGCGCCACACTTTGTTGCGCTCGAAGTTGTTAAGTTTTTCATGCATAGGCCCTAGCCAATCGGGATCTTCAAGAGCATCGAATACTTTCTTGGGCTCGACCATGGAAATGTGTGCTTGATGCTCACTAAAGTGAGCTAATTGACTTCGTGTGGAAACCCTTGCTCGTATATCACCAATGACCTTGTCAAGAGATAATTCCCTAAGTTCCAATGACTTTGCGAAGCGAGCTTGACGACGAGTTTCAATTGCCGCCCTTGTTGTGGGGACAATCTCTTGACCATCTTGATCCTTTGGATCCTCGTCTTGACCTTCTTGAGGGCCTTGATCATCATGAGAAGTCTCTTCGTGTGGTGGAGAAGGATGATCTTGCCCTTGAGTAGAACTTGGAGAAGTGGAGTTGTCTTCAATAATCTTGGTGGAGGAGGCATGCTCTTTTTGTTTATGAAGATCTTGTTGAGGCTTATCATGAGCTTCATCTTGAGAAGAAATAGCTTGCTCTTGTTGAGGAAGATCTTGAGATTGTTCTTGAGGGGATTCATTATTTGCTATGGGTGAGCCACTTTGTGGTTCTTGTGATGGTGAGGTGTCCTTGATGGGAGAACTTGAGTCTTCTTGAACAACTTCTTGATGGACTTCAATGGGGCGAAGAAAGCCCACCCCCATCTTCTTAATGGCATCAAAAGGTTGTTCATCACCTACATCACAAACACCAACTTGCTCCACTTGGGAGCCATCATTTTCATGGAATTCCACACTACAAGACTTTATGATAATCCGGGAGGATTTATCAAAGACTCTAAGTGTGGGATTTGATAAACATACAAATATGTATGTTGTACGGTATACTAGCTAACTAGAATAGTTAGAATCTAATTCATCTAGTCTTCCTGTAACCTAGTAGGTTTGCCTTTGCCATACCGTATAGGATTAGAACTCAACTATGATTGATCAATATAAATACAAGAGGACGGCGTCTTCAGACGTACGATCCAATACCCTACCAATACTCCTTGCTTTTCATGGTATCAGAGCCACGGCTCAGCTCCTACCAGATTGCATCTACCTAATCGTCTAGCTAAGCTTCTTCCCCGTCGACCATGGCGTTCTCAAGTGATTCTGTCCCGAGCTCCAAGACCGGCGGGGGTTCTCGGCTGATCAATCCCACGCTGAACTTCACCACCGGCTCATCTTCATCATCAATGGCAGCGCCGTTCAACTTTGCGCCCCTCGTCACCGTACGCCTCGGCTCTGACAACTACCTTTACTGGCGTGCTGTGGTGACTCAAGCTCTGCGGAGCCACCTACTGCTTGGCTTCCTAGATGGCGGTTTTCCCTGCCCAGAAGAAGAGCTTGACAATCCGAAGCATGCTGAAGACCCCAAGTCTCCTCGTCGGATCTACAATCCCGAGTTTACTGCCTGGCATATGCAGGACGCAGCAATCCTCTCAGTCATCATCACTACCTCTACTGAAGCGGTTCAGGGGATGATTCTCTTTGCCACCACCGCCCAGGAAGCTTGGACTTCCCTCGCCTCCAGCTTCTCCTCGCAGTCTGTTGCGAGATACACTCAAATCCGCCGCGAGCTCCATGAGACAAAGAAGGACGAGCTCTCTGTGACGGCTTACTTCAATAAAATCAAAAGTCTTTCAGACACTCTTACATCGATCGGACAACCCCTACGTCCAGAGGAATTTATTTCGTATCTTCTAGATGGTCTTGATGAAGACTACGATGGCTTTGCTGACCGCATCGACGGACGTGAGACGCCGATTCCTGTCCGTGATCTCTTTGCCCAACTTCTTAGCGTTGAGAAGCGCGTTGAGTCGCGCAGGGGAGCAATGCAGCGCAGCCAAGGTTTCCACTCAGCCAACGCCACCACGGGCTACTCAAAAGGCGGCGGCAGGGCGCCCTCTCGCCCTGATTACCGTGCTGATCCACGCAACCAGACCAGGCCGGGCTACTATAACAAAACGGCCGATCCTTCCTTTGGTGCCAACTCGGGTGGAGGTCCTCCGAACCGTGGAGGTGGCTATAATCCTGGTGGCAATAGACCACGACAATCTGTCAGATTTGTGACAAAATCGGTCATATCGCCTCTCGATGTTTCAAACGCTTCAAAACCAACTACCTTGGTGTTGACAATGACGGTCGCTACATGGATCGTCAAGTAGCTGCAGCTACTACCCACGGTCAGACAACCTCCTACAATGTCGACCCGGGATGGTACATGGACACGGGAGCCACCGACCACCTCACCAATCAACTCGACAAGCTCACGGTGAAGGAGAACTACAACGGCAGTGACCAAGTTCACGCGACAAACGGGCATGGTATGCATATTCATCATATTGGCCACTCCACTCTTCCTACTCCTTCATCTAATTCATTGCATCTTAGAGGTGTCTTACATGTTCCATCTGTCACTCGTAGTCTCCTTTCGGTTCGTCGATTTACTATTGACAATAGAGTTTTCATTGAGTTTCACCCAAATGTTTTCCTTGTTAAGGACCGGGACACGAGGGCAATTCTTCTTAGTGGGAGGTGTCATGGTGGTCTCTATCGTCTTGATGATTCTCCGTCAAAACAAGTCTTCAGTGGAATAAAAGCATCGCGTGACCAGTGGCATTGTCGTCTAGGGCATCCATCTACACAAATTGTTCAACATATTTTACATCATCGTCAACTCCCTTCTTCGTCAAGTGTGTCAAATCATGTAATTTGTGATGCTTGCCAACAAGGCAAGAGTCATCAGTTGCCTTTTTCCCTTTCTAGTCGTGTCGTTTCAGCACCACTTGAGATTATCTATTCCGATGTATGGGGACCTGCACAGCCTTCTGTTAGCGGACACACTTTTTATGTCAGTTTTATTGATGGTTATAGTCGTTTTACATGGTTATACCTTCTTAAGCGAAAAAATGAGGTGTTTGATGTCTTCATTTAGTTTCAACGTCATGTTGAACGACTACTTAATCGTAAGATCATCCATGTCCAAACCGATTGGGGAGGCGAGTATATCAAACTTAATAAGTTCTTTGACAATCTTGGCATCTCTCATCGAGTTTCATGTCCTCATACACATCAATAGAACGGCACCGCCGAACGAAAACATAGACACATTGTTGAAACCGGTCTCACCCTTCTAGCACATGCCTCGGTTCCGTTCCGTTTTTGGAGTGATGCTTTTTCCACGACGTGTTTTCTCATCAATAGAATTCCTAGTCGTGTCATTCATATGAAAACTCCTTTGGAACTTCTTCTTGGTGAATCTCCTGACTACACCTTTTTCCGTGTTTTTGGTTGCGCATGTTGGCCTCATTTGCGTCCCTACAACAATTGAAAGTTAGATTTTCGTTCCAAGAAGTGTGTGTTCCTAGGGTATAGCTCTCTTCACAAAGGCTACAAATGCTTACATGTCCCCACTAATCGAGTCTATATTTCACGTGATGTTGTTTTCGACGAAGGAGTTTTTCTGTTTTCCCAATTACCCTTACAAAGTCCCGAACCCGGCCACAAATCATTCTACTCCACTCTTTGGCCAATTTGATGATATTGCACATACCTCCTTGTTATTGCCTAATCATGGTGCAGGACCAGGCCGCGGTGCTCGTCTTGAGCTTCTTCCTTCCGATCCTGAAGCTGGTACTGATCTTATTGATCATATGCATGCCTCGCCGAGTGTGCAGCCTCATACTGGGTTGAATCTGCCACTAGAATCGATCCCTTCGACGAGTGAATTTCTGGCCCGATCAGAATCTCCAGCGATGGATTGTTCTGGTGAGCTCATTACTCCAAGACGTTTGGAATTCTCTCCTTCGCCCTCACCCGTGCGTGATGTACCAGCACAGCCTACTCGGCCTGTTACTCGGTTACAGAGAGGGATTCAAAAGCCTTTGATTAGAAAGGACGGGACAGTTGCATGGACAGCAACGTGCATGGCGCATGCAGCAGATCGAGCTAAGTCTGAACCCCGAGATTTTTATGATGCACTTCGTACTGCTCACTGGAAAAGTGCAATGGATGATGAGTACAATGTGTTGATGAAAAATAACACCTGGCAGCTTGTTCCTCCACGACCAGGTATAAATGTGATTGACTTCAAATGGGTTTTCAAAGTTAAGCAAAATTCGGATGGATCTGTTGAGCGCTATAAGGCCCGTCTTGTGGTAAAAGGGTTTCGACAGAGATATGGTCAGGATTATGAGGATACCTTTAGCCCAGTTGTCAAGCCAACTACCATACGGTTACTTTTGTCTCTTGCCGTTTCTCGTGGATGGCACATGCGGCAACTAGATATCCAGAATGCTTTTCTGAATGGAATACTTGAGGAGGAGGTGTTTATGCGGCAACCCCCACGTTTTGAGGATTCTACTCGTCCGTCTCATTTGTGTCATCTTAAGAAAACTCTATACGGGCTTAAACAGGCGCCTCGTGCTTGGCATGCTCGTCTCAGTTTAGTGCTTGGTTCTTTGGCGTTTCGCCCATCTACTGCCGATACATCATTGTTTATTCTTTCCAGAGCTGATCTTACTATGTTCCTCTTGGTATATGTTGATGATATAATTGTGATCAGCTCCTCTACTCCTGCCATTGATCGCTTGATACATGATATGCGGGATAAGTTTGCGGTCAAGGATCTTGGTACCCTTCGTTACTTTCTTGGCATTGAGGTACATCATCAGGCTTCTGGTCTTGTTATGACACAAAAGAAATATGCCATGGATCTTTTGCAGCGAGCTGGCATGCTCAAGTGCACTCCAGCCGCTACTCCTATGACGGTTATTGATAAGCTTTCCGCTAATGAGGGAAAACTTCTCTTAGCTGATGATGCTACTCGCTATCGAAGCGTAGTTGGTGGGTTACAGTACCTCACTCTTACACGTCCGGACTTGTTGTTTGCTGTTAACAAAGTATGTCAGTTCTTGCATGCTCCCAGAGATCCTCACTGGACTGCCGTTAAACGTAATCTTCGCTTTGTTAAGCTCACCATATGTCATGGTTTGACTCTTCGCTGCACTCCTGATACTCTGGTGTCGGCCTTCTCTGATGCTGGGCTGGAAATCCTGATGACAGGCGATCCACGGGAGGATATGCTATATTTTATGGAGTTAATTTGATCGCCTGGAATGCTCGGAAGCAAGCTACTGTGTCACGCTCTAGTACCGAGTCTGAGTACAAAGCGGTGGCTAATGCAACGGCTGAAATTATTTGGGTACAATCTCTTCTAAAAGAGTTGGGTATTGCTCAGGTTCGAGTTCCTATTTTATGGTGTGATAACATGGAGCTACATACTTATCCGCTAATCCGGTATTTCATACTCGTACCAAACACATTGAGGTGGACTTTCATTTTGTTAGAGAAAGGGTTGCTCAGAAACAACTTCAAATCAAGTTCATCTCTTCGAAGGATCAAGTAGCCGCCATATTTACAAAGCCTCTTCCATTACCTGCGTTTGAGGCATGTAGACGCAATCTCAATCTTATGGAGCCGGTTGAGATTGAGGGAGGATGATAAACATACAAATATGTATGTTGTACGGTATACTAGCTAATTAGAATAGTTAGAATCTAATTCATCTAGTCTTCCTGTAACCTAGTAGGTTTTCCTTTGCCATACCGTATAGGATTAGAACTCAACTATGATTGATCAATATATATACAAGAGGACGTCGTCTTCAGACGTACGATCCAATACCCTACCAATACTGCTTGCTTTTCAGGATTCGCTCCCATATCCAACAAATATCCCCTCAAGAGATTTAGAGTGGAACTTACCCAACCGGACACCTTTGACGAGATAATAGCATTTACATCCAAACACTCGGAAGTAGCCAATGTTGGGTTTATTGCCGGCAAGGATCTCATAAGGAGTCTTCTTCAAGACCTTGCGGAAGTAGAGTGTCGGCCCAGTGGGAACTGGGGTATCAAGAGCCCATTCCCCCCAGGCCTCGCTCGCGGGCCAGACGGACGAAACGACTAAAGACTAGGCGCCACCGCCTGACAGGACCCTCGAGAGGCGATTCCCCTCGAGGGCCTGAAGAGGGAGCGAGGGCCTCAAGGGACCCCTCGCCTCAGGGGATCCTCCCCGTCAAGGAACCAACCCGCCTGAGGGAAGTCTGGCAGGAATCTCCCCTCAGGCCTGAAGGGAAACGTCGTCGCCAAGGAATCCCGACAGAGCGCACGTGACCTCTGCCGCGCCCGTACAGAGGCGCTCACACCCCCGTCACTGTCCCTGGCGATAAAGCGGTCAACAAAGCTGCACAGCTGTGAGGACCTTCTACTCTGACGATAAAGCAGGTGGACGGCGCAACCCTCCAACGGAGATCGTCATCGTGGGCTCCACCTCAGAGACTGCCCGCTCTGCGGGCGGTACAAGCGCGGTCGGCCGCCTGTCGGCCACGACGCCACCTTTATCAACAATGGACCAAGTCCATGGACGAATGGAGCGCGGTGGACTCGTGCTCCACCCCGCCACTGGCAAGTGGGAGCCACCTTGAAGGCCAAGCCGAAGAAGAAGGCCCGAGGCGCCTATAAAAGAGAGAAGACCTCCATCGTAGCAAGGGTCGGCTCTTTGCGTGCAAAACTCCCTTGTAAACCCTAGCAGCTCGGGTTAGGTCAGCCTCTGGCTGGAGGAGGAAGAAGATCATCGCTTCCCTCCCCAGGCAAGAACTGCCTCAAGGGGGCTTCCGGCAAGCTCAATTGTACTGTAACCTCCCACATATAATACAGACAGGCAGGAGTAGCGGTCTTACCTCCTCACGAGGGCCGTGAACCTGGGTAAAGGACGGTGTTTTCCTTGGTCGGGTGTGCGTCTTCTTCGGGTCCGGCGAGTAACGTCGCGGAGCCACTTTAGGGTTTAGACCTCCGCGTTCAATCCCCTCTCGAACTACGCTTCAGGAAGTGACTACCCCCGATTCCCGGGAGTCATAACCCGACATTTGGCGCGCCAGGTAGGGGATTGAGGCGCGTCAACAACCTTCGAGTTCGTCTCCGCGCCATGGTGAACACGCGCGCCACCCGCACCGCGTGAGTCAGCCGATGTGCACCCGCGGGAACACGCGCGCCCCCAGGCGCCACGACCACCCGCGCGACCACCCTCCTAAGGCGGGGCCGACCCCGCCAAGAGGAGCATGTCCCTTCTGGCCCTCACGTGGAGGCGCCGGAGCACGACGCCGAGCACCAGGAGGACGCGCAGTTGTCGCACCCGACGCAGCGCCCGAGCGGCTCGGGCCCGGGGAGGACAGACCCTGCGCCCCACACCGCGCTGCTCATGGCGTAGGAGCTGCTCCGCTACCAGCCCACCGCTGAGGCTCACGAGCAGTGGCTCCAACGCCTCAACCACCTCGTCGGCATCGCCACGACGCGCCCCGCTCCGTCGCAGTCCAACGCGCACCCCTCTCTCGCGGGCACGGTCGCAACAAATGCGCCTCCGCCACCTCCGGGGCCTGCGCCGGCCACGGCACAGAGGGCAGCTTTGCACGCGACCTCGCCGCGCGATTGCATGATCGTGCAGCGCACCGCGCCCGACGCCCGTGTGGGGATGGAGCTCCAGCGAGACCGACAGAACAGGCTCGTGGAGGAGCTCGGCCAGGCGGGACAGCAGAACCGCGGCGCACTTCAGCACGGGGTCGCTACGTACACCTCGGGCTGCATGGCGTTCACACGCTCCCTGCGCCGCGTGGTTTGGCCGCAGAAGTTCAGGCCGGCTCTTCCCAAGGGCTACGACGGCTCCAGCAACCCCGTCGAGTTCCTGCAGCTCTACACCACCTCCATCCAAGCTGCAGGAGGAGACGACAAGGTCATGGCCAACTGGTTCTCCCACGCGCTACGCGACTCTGCGTTGTCGTGGCTCCTGAACCTCCCGGAGGACTCTGTGAACTCCTGGGAGGAGCTCTGCAAGCAGTTCGTCTCCAACTTCAAGGGGATGTACGAGCGCGCCCTCACCCACAACGATCTGCGCGCTGTGGTGCAGAGGAAGGACGAAACGCTCCGCAAGTACATTCAGCGCTTCAGCCAGGTGCGCAACAAGATCCCGAACATCCCCGACACTCAAGTCATGGCCGCCTTCCGCGAGGGCGTCACCAACAGCAGGATGCTTGAGAAACTAGGCATCCACGACAAGCTCACCTCTGTGGTCAAGCTTTTCGACATGGCGGACAAGTGCGCCAAGGCTGAAGAGGGACTCCTCTTCGTGAAAATGTCCTCGAGAGGGGACAATCACGCTGAGGGGTCCAAGAGCCAGAAGAAGAAGGAGGAGCCCAAGCGCAAGGCCACCGCAGTTCTCGCGACAGAGCCCGACACAAAGGGCACCCGCAGGGACTCCCCCGAGGCGGGAGAAAGGAAAGATGATCACCGCCCTTTCTGCATCTACCACAACAGGAGCGGCCACTCTACGGAATCCTGCTACGACCTCAAAAGGTTGAGCAAGGAGCGCGAGCAAGCAGAAGACATCGGCGGCCGCGGTCGAGGCCGTGGCTACCGCAGAGGCGGGCGCAAGGGCGGCTACCAGAAACCATCTGGAAATCGAGCCAACGCCGCAGAAAAGAACGACAACCTCCCTGACGAAGAAGATGGCGGCTACCAAGCCCCGAGGGGCGCCATCGCCTGCATCCTAGGGGGGGCGCAGGCGCCGAAGTCGAACAACCAGTTCAAGCAGTTCGCCCGCGAGCTCAACGCCTTCCTCCCAAGCACGGAAACCTCCAGGCCCCTCAAGTAGTCGCAGTACACCATCGCCTTCGACACTCAGGACCACCCCAAGTCCACCAAGGCTGTTGGAACCCTCCCGCTGGTCTGCACCCCCACCATCGACAATGTGGCTCTCTCTAAGACGCTCATCGATGGCGGAGCGGGCCTAAACGTTATCTCCATAGATACGTTCGAAGCGCTTCAAGTGCCCTACGAGAGGCTTATGCCCTCGAGGCCCTTCACGGGGGTCACCAGCGGCTCAATCGAGCCTCTAGGCCAGGTCAGGCTTGCCGTCACCTTCGGGAGCGAGGATAATTACCGCACCGAGCACATCGACTTCGATGTTGCGCACATCGGCCTGCCATACAACACCATCCTCAGCTACCCCCGCTCGCGAAGTTCATGGCCGTCACGCACCATGCATACAACATGGTCAAAATCCCCGGCAGCGCCGGCACGATCAACATACGTGGGCATGTCCTGGACGCTACATGCGCTGTGGAGACGGCCTACAAGACTGCCGCCATGGCCTTCCCCGCAGACGAGGACCAAGAGCCTCTCGAGAGGCCCAAGAAGAAGAAGCAGTTGTTCTCCCAGGAGGCAGCTGCTACAAAGAAGATCTCTCTGAGCTCAGGAAGCTCG
Organism: Poa annua; assembly: GCA_026929855.1. Taxonomy (NCBI): domain Eukaryota; kingdom Viridiplantae; phylum Streptophyta; class Magnoliopsida; order Poales; family Poaceae; genus Poa; species Poa annua. The sequence continues at coordinate 49,365,046 of CM049430.1, forward strand.
GGGGCTGAAGGCTCGAGGGCTAGCGTCACCATTGGCGCCGCGCTGCCGCCCAAATAGGAAAGCGCGCTCGTCTCCTTCCTCCAGGCAAACTCTTACATGTTCGCATGGACACCGTCAGGTATGTCAGGTGTACCGAGGGAGGTGATCGAGCACAACTTGGCCGTGGGCCCAAACGCGCGCCCCGTCAAGCAAAAAGCAAGAAAACAAGCCCCCGAGAAGCAAGCATTCATCGTCAAGGAGGTCGAGAAGCTCAAAGCGGCAAAAGTCGTCCGTGAAGTCGCACACCCCACTTGGCTCTTCAACGGCGTGGTAGTACCAAAACCCGCCGGCGAAGGCCGCCTCTGCATCGACTACACCGACGTAAACAAGGCCTGCCCCAAGGACCCTTACCCCATGCCCAGAATTGACCAGATCGTGGACTCCACGGCAGGCTGCGACCTCCTCTGTTTCCTCGATGCCTTCTCTGGTTATCATCATATTAAGATGGCTAAAGAAGACGAGGAGAAGACGGCTTTCCTCACCCCATGCGGTGTGTATTGCTACGTCTGCATGCCCTTCGGCCTAAAAAATGCCGGAGCCACTTTCCAGAGGTTAATGAGGATAGCCCTTGGCGGGCAAATGGGGCGAAACGCGGAAGCGTATGTCGATGACATCGTCGTGAAGTCACGAGAAGGAAATACTCTGCTCGGAGACCTGGAAGAAACCTTCGCCAGCTTGCGCAAGGTGAACATCAAGCTCAACCCCGCCAAGTGCGTCTTTGGAGTACCTTCGGGCAAATTGCTGGGCTTCCTCGTGTCTCATCGGGGCATAGAGGCGAACCCAGACAAAATCAAGGCCATAGAAGGCATGCAACCTCCACGCAGGCTCAAGGACATGCAACGCCTGGCGGGCTGCATGGCCAGCTTGGGTCGATTCATCTCCAAGTTCGGCGAAAGAGCCCTGCCGTTTTTCAAGATCATGAAAAGGACGGGCACTTTCAAGTGGACCCCTGAAGCTGAAAAAACATTTGAGGACTTGAAGAAGTACTTGGCCAGCCCACCTGTAATGGTCGCCCCAAGGCCTGGTGAGCACCTGAAGCTGTACTTGTCAGCCACCCCACAAACAGCAAGTGCTGTCCTTGTGGTGGAAAGAGAGGAGCCTGTACTTCACAAGAAGAGTGCAACCACTCCAAAGAAAAAGCCTCATGATAAAGAGCTCGACGAAGGGGCGGTCATCACAAGGCCCACGCGAGGCCCAAAGCCTCAAGAGGAGACTGCCCCGAGCCAAATACTGCAAGAGGTTCGGGCCGAAGGGACCGAGGAGCCTCAAAAGGCTAACACACTCGAGGCCCAAGAGGATCGCTGCGAGGCAACGCCCCTAGAGGCCACGTCCCTCGAGGCTAAGTCCCTTGAGAGCAAGTCCCCCGAGGCCACGTACCTCGAGGCCAAGCCCCTCGAGGCCAAGCCCCTCGAGGCCAAGTCCCTTGAGGCCAAGTCCCTCGAGGCCAACACCCTCGAGGCCCAGGCCAAGCCCCTCGAAGCCAACCCCGTCGAGGGCCAAGCTGGGCCACCTCAGGCGAAAGACGCCAAGGAAACAGGAACTACCCTCGTCGAGCATCCAGTTTACTTCGTCAGCACAGTACTGCGTGATGCCCGCGAGCGGTACCCGATGCAGCAGAAGCTTCTCCTCGCACTCCTCATCGCCTCAAGAAAGCTGCGGCACTACTTCCAGGGGCACCCCATCACGGTGGTAACCTCTTTCTCCCTGGAGCAAATTCTGCGCAACCCAAATGCAACAGATCGTGTCGCAAGATGGAACATCGAGCTACAACCATTCAATTTGCGCTTCGGTACCACAAGGGTAATCAAAGGAAGAGTGCTGGCAGACTTCGTCGCCGAATGGACTGATCCAACCCCTGAAGAGCCCAGGGAAGAAGAGCACGAGTCCTCTGGAGCAGCAATGCCCAGTTACTGGACCATGAAGTTCGACGGAGCTTTCGCTTGTCGCCACGGTGGGGCAGGTATAGTCCTGACCTCACCAAAAGGCGACAAGTTGTATTATGGAGTCCAGCTGTGCTTCGGAATCGACAAGATATCCAACAACATCGCCGAGTATGAAGGGTTGCTTGCTGGCCTACACACCGCAATCGCCCTAGGCATCAAGCCTATACTCATAAAAGGCGACTCCCAGCTGCTCGTCAATTTCTCCAACAAAAGCTACAAGGCCAAGGACGACCACATGGCCGCATACCTTGAAGAGGTCCGTAGGCTGGAGAAGAACTTCAGAGGAATGGAGCTCATGCACATCCCAAGAAAGGAGAACAAAGAGGCTGATGACATCGCCAAGCGCGCATCAAAGAGGCAAGCCCAGCTGCCAGGTGTCTTTGAAGAGAGGCTCGTCAAGGAATCCATAAAGCAGCCTCTCGTAGCCCTGCCCGCCAGCACAGACGAAACGCTCCCGCCACCACCTGCAAGCGGAGCCCCAGGCTGCGGGCCCCCAACAGGGGAGCGTCTGTTGCTCACAGCGGTGCACCAAGAGGCAGGATGGATCGACGAGATCAAAGACTACCTCCAAAAAGGGATCCTACCCGAGGAAGATGTCGAAGCGGAGCGAATTGCCCGCCAAGCAAAACCATACCAAATCCTCGAAGGAAATCTCTACCGCAAGCGCCCAAACGGCATCGCGCTCAAGTGCGTCCGTCCTGAAGAAGGAAAAATGTTGATTAAGGACATCCACAGCGGGGAATGCGGCCACCATTCGTGTGCCCTTACCCTCGCAGGGAAAGTCTTCAGGAGCGGCTTCTACTGGCCTCAAGCGCTTCAAGATGCAACAGACATCATTCAAGCTTGTGAAGCCTGCCAATTCCACGCCAAGCAAATCCACCAACCAGCGCTGGGCCTACAAACCATTCCGCTCTCGTGGCCGTTTGCGGTCTTGGGGCTGGACATCCTGGGACATTTCCCAACGGCGCAAGGTGGATATCGCTACCTCTTCGTGGCCATCGACAAGTTCACAAAATGGCCTGAAGTGGAGTCGACGCGTACAATCACAACATGCGCGGCGGTGAAATTCATCAGAGGCCTAGTCTGCCGCTTCGGAGTGCCTAACCGCATCATCACCGACAATGGCTCGCAATTCACAAGCGGCATCTTCAGAGCCTACTGCCAGAAAATGGGCATCAAGCTCTGCTTCGCCTCAGTCGCCCATCCGCAAAGCAACGGACAGGCTGAGCGTGTGAAAGCAGAGGTCCTCAAAGGCCTGAAGACCAGGACCTTCGATGTCCTCAAGGGCCACGGCAAGGGCTGGATCAATGAGCTACCCTCGGTGCTCTAGTCCATCCGTACCACGCCACCCTAGCCCACCGCGGAAACGCCGTTCGCACTCGTCTATGGAGCCGAAGCAGTCCTCCCCGCAGAGATAAAGCATGGATCCCCACGGGTCCTGGCCTTTAATGAGGACCAGCAAGAGGACCTCCACAACGACGACCTGCTGCTCCTTGAAGGGCTAAGACGCCGCGCCGCTCTACGGGCGGCCAAGTACCAGCAGTCCCTGAGGCGCTACCACAGCCGCAATGTGCGCTCGCGCACCCTGGAGGCAGGCGAACTCGTCCTCAGACGAATCCTCTCCAGGGAAGGCCTCCACAAGCTATCCCCGATGTGGGAAGGTCCCTACAGGGTCACCCACATCGCCAGGCCTGGCGCGGCTCGCCTCAAGACGGAAGACGGCGTCCCCGTCAAGAATCCATGGAACATCATGCATCTACGCAAGTTCTACCCATGATCATCATCACGCCAGGGCATTTAGCGAAAGAGGCAGCCCACGGCTCAACCTCCAAGCACCTTTTTATCCCTCAAGGTTAAAAGCTCAAGGCTTAAACCCCGCAAACCTTTGTATCCGCCAAGAACTAGTAAAAAAAGGGTGATTATTGTCACGCCCGTGACCATTGTCACGTCAAGACGTCAAGCGGACGAGGCAGCTTACGGCTCAACCTCCAAGCAATGTCGACTCTAGAGGTTAAAAAGCCAAAAGGCTTAAACCTCAAACAAATGCTTTGTCTCCTAAGGGAACAAACGCAACCGTGGTCATTGCCACGCACGTGATCATTGTCACGTTGAGACTCCTAGCGGACGAGGCATCATACGGCTCAACCTCCAAGCATTCTTGTCTCCGGAGGTTAAAACGCCAACGGCTTAAACCTCCAAAGCCCCAAAGGCTTCACTCGAGGGAAAAACCCTCCGAGCTCTCAATTAAAACGAGCCACCTCAGGCCGTTGAGAGTCTCAGCCACCAACAGGTGGTCCCCATGCCTCGACATGGTCAGAGCATTAACTTGGCAACCCCAAGCATAATGACTCAATCTCGTTCCTAAGTGAACTTAGCGCTTCGGCGCCGCTTAAAAAAACGTTTTTGGGGGGTTTTTACTTACACATTACTATTGTTGAAGTGTGCGCTTATATCTCTCCACATGCGTACCTCGCGAGCGGGGGCTGAGTACGGTGCCAGTGCCTCAAATGACACACCAGCAGCACTGCAAAATCCAAGAGTCCGAGCTCTGGCTGGAGGGAAATTCCCCACAAACAAGCCATCTCTACAGAGGACCTTGGTACTTACTCTCCTCGCAAGTAACGCCTGAGGGGACCTATAAGGGCGCACGATCCCTTGATCCATGTTCTAGCGTTTGGGTTCGCCCCTCTAATACCTGCAGGGAAGAATTCCCCCGCGAGGCGAAGAGCCTCTCCGTGAGCGACCCCTCAAGTGGGAAACCTCGCCAGGCGAAATGCCTCCCCAGGAGCAACCCCTCAAGGGGGCAATCTCGCCAGGCAAAGAGCCTCTCCAGGAGCGACCCCTCAAGTGGGCAACCTCGCTAGGCGAAGAGCCTCTCCGTGAGCGACCCCTCAAGTGGGCAACCTCGCCAGGCGAAATGCCTCCCCAGGAGCAACCCCTCAAGTGGGCAACCTCGCCAGGCAAAAAACCTCCACAGAGCGAAAACCTCGAGAAGCTAAGTCTCGCACCCACGCTTTAAGAGCGTTATTCTTTCCCTATCGCGCGCTTCTGCCCCTCGAGCGACTTCGCTTTCCTTTACGCTGCATGGACTACTCGCACGTCTAAGGGGGGCACTTGAGCATCTCGACTCAAATCTCTTACCTCTCCTAGGCCTAAACTCCCCCCGGCCTTGCGGAGTCTTTGCTCCCGCGGACCGAGGTGGCGGAGTCATGGTACGAAGGGATGGGACCTAACGACGCAGAGAACAAATAGACATGAAGATGAGTCCAAGGAGACCTCAAGAGGGGCAGACGAGCTCGAATTTAAATAGCAATTAAAAGTATATTACAAGCCAAAAAGTCTTAAGATGTCTAAAGGCACAAAGCTGGTGCAGTTACAAGCGCCCGCAGGCACAGCCAAGAAAGGCTCAGGGGGATGCAGCAGCGCTTTGAGCCTCCGCAGCGCCATCTTTGACCTCGGCGGAGCGGGCCTCCTCCTCCGTAGCGCCATCTCCGACCTCGGTGGAGCAGGCCTCCTCCTCCGCAGCGCCTCCTTCGACCTCGGCGGAGCGGGCCTCTCCCCCCCGAATTCCGGCGCAGCCTCCACACGCCTGAAGCGGTTGCAGAACGCATCCACCTGCTCACGGAGGGAAGCCGAGACGCGCTGCGCGTCCTCGCCGGGAGCAGCCTCAGTCACCAAACGGAAGTCGAAGTCCGGCACGAGGAGATTGATGTTGGTGAAGATGCAATCGACAACCACCCCCAAGAGCTGCCTGCTCTCGTCTTCGATCACCCCACGAAGCTCAGCGGCGGGGCCCTCCAGCGCCGCGAAAAGCTGGTCGAAGTAGGCTAGGAACGCAGCAGAGCCGTCGTAGTCTTGTGTCCAAGGATACGGTGCGTCTGCGCCAAGCCGCGCCGCAAGCTCACTACCACGAGCCACCAGCTCTTCAAACAGGCGGTCGCACTGCATCACAGGCGCACTGGACGAAGGGTCAGAGCCGTGGGACGCCACGTCGCGGGCCTCCTCCGCTCGGCGCCAATATGCCTTAGCGCGCTTGAAGCGGCGCGCCAGCTTGGAGTTGGCCTTCTCGAGCTCAGCTAGCCACTGAGCGTCCGTAGCATGCTCGGTCCTGAGGCGGTCCTCCCGCTTCCGCAGCCGAGCACGGTACTTCTGAAGAAGGGTCCGACGGAGATGTCTCTCGTGCACCACGAGGGCCCTCTGCGCCGCTCTCGTCCTCTTGGCGAGGCGCCGTTCCAAGAGCTCATCAGAGCGCCTCTGAGCAGCGACGTGCTCGTCAAACTTCGAGACCGCCTGTGCCAGGCCTCCCTCGCGCGCTTCAAGGGCCTCGCGCTGGGCAGCCTGGTCTTTCTCCATCTGGAGACACCGCTCCTCGCGCCGCTGCAGCTCACTCCCTCTGAGGGCCAGTTGCCGGTCGCGATCGGCCAAGCACTTGCGGTCCTCCTCCAGAGCGGCCTGCGCAACCTGGTGGGCAGAGAGACGCTGGGACTCCAACCGGTCAAGCTCGCGTTGCTTCTGCGCCAGCGAGCCCTCCATCGCTTCGCGCTCAGCTGTGGCCCCTCGCAGGAGCTCCTCAGCGGCTTCACGGCTTGGAGGGGCTCGAGTAGCTCTGCGGCATCACGAATGGCTCCGTCGCGGACTTCCTTGGCAAAAGTGATGGCCTCTTCGCGGGCTGCCTGCAGCGCCAAGTCCTCAAGCCGGCGCACCTCGACAGCCGCATGGAAGGACGCCCACGACCTCGCAAGTTCCTCCTGCTGTTGGGCGAGGCGTATGTCACCAAGGGCAAGGTGGGCCTCCAGGCCCTCCAACGACTCCCGCACAAGGCCGACTGCCACCTCGCGGCGCCCCGTGCTCCAGTCCCAGCTTCGGAGAACCATTTCCTGGCTGGATGAGGGCCCAGCTGCAGCGGCCGGTCCCGAGAACCCTGCCCCAGGTCGGGCTCGGGGGCTGGGTGTGGCTTCACCTCCATCCACGCCGGCTGCACCTACGGCGCTCGAGCCCCGCAGGTGCTCATCTTCTCCGGCAGGGCGGGGTGGTGAGCCCGCGCCCCCTCCTGCGGCTGCACTTGCGCCCGCGGGAACCTCAGTCGCACCCCCAAGGGAGGTGAGGCCGCACCCCCTCCTGTGGCCGCACTTGCACCCGCTGAAGCCACGGCCGCTCCCTCGCAAAGTGGCGCGGGCGCCCCGGGCGAGCATGGTGAAGGTGACGTAGGCGGCGGCGTCGCTGCACGCGGCGATGGCGACGTGCGAAGCACAACTGCCTCGCGTGGGGGTGTAGCCACGCGAGGAGGAGTCGGAGCACGAGGCGGCGCGGGAGTCGTCTCCTCCGCGCTTTTTCACTAGCAGAGACTCGGGAGGCGCCGTCTGAGGCTCTGGCGCCCCCACCAGGGGCACGGCCGCTCCCTCCTGAGGCGCCCCCGCCACTGGGCCTGGAGTGGGCGTCTCCACAGGCTTCGGGCGCTCGCCAGCCGCCACCGAAGCTGCAACACCCTTCACACCTGCTGCCTCGCGAAGCTTGCGACGCTTCGCAGGCACCAGATCGCTGGTAAAAGCCCGAAGAAGATTGTTCATGAGAAGACGGGGCAGGGGAAACTTTAAAAGCCAAAAATGACCAAGTGGTGGGAATACTCACCATGAAGGGGAAGCTCCAGCGTCGACCCACGACAGGCCAGGAGAGCGCCAGGAAGGTGTGGGCTTGGCAGCTGATCCCTCCAGAGGCGTCGCTGCTTTTCTCTTGAAGGGGATGTCTGAGGGCCTCGCCCCGGAACGATCCACCATCGCCTTGGTGCTGCCTCCCCGGCGAAGCATCTACCTCAGAAACCGCCCCCGCCTCAGGCGCCACCTCCTCGAGACGCAAAGGCGCCACAACAAAGGCGTCGTCATCGCCCGACGAGATGTCGCAAATCTCGTCGGTGAACGGCTCGTACCTCGCAGGGGGCGCCTCTCCCGCCGCGGTCTCGTCCTCGCCGCTCCAGGCACGGGAGGTGGAGGAAGAATCAACACCCACAGCTACGCGCACCGGCGGAGCGACCACCTGATCCGTCGAGCCCGCCAGACCTTGAGGAGTGAAATCCGGTAATCCGTCCAGGATATCCATGCGGTCGCTCAGAGGAAGCTGGTGCAGGGGACGCACGGAGCCGGCGATCTTCCCTGGAACATCCGGACTGGCGAAGAGGATGTTTAGGATGGTGTCGACCACGTCCGAGCCAAGGTCCTCGGGATGGAGCCGCATTGGGTCGGAAGGGCCGGCATACATCCACATCGGCTCTGAGTGCGCCTGGAGGGGGGCGATGCGGCGTGCCACAAAGTCCGCCGCGACCATCTGACCTGTGAGACCCTCCTCGCGGAGAAATCTCAAACGCCCCTCCAAGTAAGCGTTGTCTGCACCACGGAGAGCTGACTTGCACCAGTGGGAGTTCCTCACGGGCGGCGCCTCCGGGACATCCAGGAATGCGCAGGGCGACGAGACGCCGATGAGCAGCCACTTCTGGCGGAAGTCACCCACCTTCTTGAGCAGCGCCGTAACAGGCTTATCCCCACTCCAGGACATGGGGATATACACATGCCCCATGCCGTCCGCGATGCGGAAGGAGACGCACCCCATCCTCTCGCCACGCGCCGTGCACCGCAGCGAGTAGAAGGTCCTGAAGAGCGCAACCGAAGGGTGCACGCCCAGATAAGCCTCACAAAGGTAGGCGAAGATGGACAAAATGAGTATGGAGTTCGGGTGAAGATGGAGAAATTGAATTTGGTAGAACTCCAGTACTGCCTCCAAGAAAGGTGAGTACGGCGGCACCAGCCCGTCGGTGATGGCGTGGAGGAAAATAGGGTAAAACCCTTGGGGAAATCTCCCGAACCAGGTGGCTTGGAGTTCGCTGGCGCCGTGCTCGTTGGACGGTCCCGCAACCAGATGACGGATTTTCCCCAGCGCATGAAGATCAGTGCGCGCCCCCTCGAGTGCCGCGCCTCGCATTACATCCATGGCTGTCGCCCGGGAAGAAGACCCCGCTGCGGCCTTACTTTTGCTCTTCACAGGGCCCATTGGAGAGGATTTGGGTTTTCGGCGAAGACAAAGATGAGAGATGCGCAGAGGAGAGCGGAGGCGGAGAGCTCCGAGAAGCGGAAACTTCTGCGGGGAGAAATAGAAACGGTAACGGCTCTGCGCGGCAACGCCTGGGCTTTATGTCCTCTCCAGTTACCAGGGCGTGGTGGGACCCCCCACGACTCACGCCCTAGATCGTGAAAAGCCGTTAGTCGTCCAAGTGCCGCGTGGCTCGGGCCGACTAGGCACTAAGGGCCCACGATGCTTCACCTAAGCCCATGGGCTCAGTCATGCCCATCATGGGCCCGGGGGCTACTGTCGGCCCAGTGGGAACTGGGGTATAAGGAGCCCATTCCCCCCAGGCCTCGCTCGCGGGCCAGCCGGATGAAACGACTAAGGACTAGGCGCCACCGCCTGACAGGACCCTCGAGAGGCGATTCCCCTTGAGGGCCTGAAGAGGGAGCGAGGGCCTCAAGGGACCCCTCGCCTCAGGGGATCCTCCCCGTCAAGGAACCAACCCGCCTGAGGGATGTCCGGCAGGAATCTCCCCTCAGGCCTGGAGGGAAACGTCGTCGCCAAGGAATCCCGACAGAGTGCACGTGACCTCTGCCGCGCCCGTACAGAGGCGCTCACACCCCCGTCGCTGTCCCTGGCGATAAAGCGATCAACAAAGCTGTGCCGCCTGCTGCACATCTGTGAGGACCTTCTACTCTGACGATAAAGCAGGTGGACGGCGCAACCCTCCAACGGAGATCGTCATACTCCTATATAGCTAGGAGGGGTGCAATGGGTCAGATGACGTAAGGAGGGTCCGTATACTCCTATATGTCTAGGAGGGGTCCACGGGGTCCAGATGGCAACGAGTGTCGCACGTGCTTAAGGATGACCTATAAGTGGTACTGATACTCCTATATGTCTAGGAGGGGTGCAATGGGTCAAATGACGTAAGCAGGGTCCGTATACTCCTATATGGCTAGGAGGGGTCCACGGGGGTCAGGATAGCTACGATTGTCGCACGTGCTTTAGGATGACCTACTGATACTCCTACATGGCTAGGAGGGATGCAATGGGTGCAGATAACATAAGAAGGGTCCATACACTCCTATATGGCTAGGAGGCGTCCACGGGGGTCCAGATGGCTACGATTGTCGCACATGCTTTAGAATGACCTAGAAGTGCTACTGATACTCCTAGATGGCTAGGAGGGGTGCAATGGGTCAGATGACGTAAGAAGGGTCCGTTTACTCCTATGTGGCTAGGAGGGGTCCACGGGGTTTCAGATGGCAACGAGTGTCGCATGTGCTTTACGATGACATATAAGTGGTACTGATACTCCTATATGGCTAGGAGGGGTGCAATGGGTCAAATGACGTAAGGAGGGTCCGTATACTCCAATATGGCTAGGAGGGGTCCACGGGGGTCAAGATGGCTACGATTGTCGCACGTGCTTTGGGGTGACCTAAAAGTGCTTCTGATACACTTAGACGACTAGGTAGGGTGCCATGGGTCAGATGACGTAAGGAGGGTCCGTATACTCCTAGATGGCTAGGAGGGGTCCGCGGGGGTCCAGATGGCAACGATTGTTTCTAAAATTGCTACTGATACACCTAGACGGCTAGGAGGGGTGCAATGGGTCAGATGACGTAAGGAGGGTCCGTATACTCCTAGATGGCTAGGAGGGGTCCGCAGAGGTCCAGATGGCTACGATTGTCGTCCGTGCTTTAGGATGACCTACTAATACTCCTACATGGCTAGGAGGGGTGCAATGAGTCAGATGACATAAGGAGTGTCCGTATACTCCGATATGGCAAGGAGGCGTCCACGGGGGTCTAGATGGCTGTGATTGTCGCACATGCTTTAGGATGACCTTAAAGTGCTACTAATACTCCTAGATGGCTAGGAGGGGTGCAATGGGTCAGATGACATAAGGAGGGTCCGTATACTGCTATATGGCTAGGAGGGGCCATGGGGGTCCAGATGGCAACGAGTGTTGCACGTGCTTTAGGATGACCTATAAGTGGTACTGAAAATCCAATATGGCTAGGAGGGGTGCAATGGGTCAGATGACGTAAGGAGGGTCTTTATACTCCTATATGGCTAGGAGGGGTCCACGTGGGTCCAGATGGCTATGATTGTCGCACGTTCTTTGGGATGACCTAAAAGTGTTACTGATACACTTAGACGGCCAGGTGTGGTGCAATGGATCAGATGACGTAAGGAGGGTCCGTATACTCCTAGATGGCTAGGTCGGCTCCACGGGTGTCCAGAAGGGTACGATTGTCGCACGTGCTTTAGGATGACATACTGATACTCCTACATGGCTAGGAGGGATGCAAGGGGTCAAATGACATAACTAGGGTTCGTATACTCCTATATGGCGAGGAGGGGTGTAATGGGTCAGATGACGTAAGGAGGGTTCGTATACTCCTATATGGCTAGGAGGGGTCCATATGGTAACGTGTGTTGCACGTGCTTTAGGATGACCTATAAGTGGTACTGATACTCCTATATAGCTAGGAGGGGTGCAATGGGTCAGATGACGTAAGGAGGGTCCGTATACTCCTTTATGGCAAGAAGGGGTCCACGGGGGTCTAGATGGCTACGATTGTCGCACGCGCGTTAGGATGACTTAAAAGTGCTACTGATACACCTAGACGTCTAGGAGGGGTGCAATGGGTAAGATGACGTAAGGAGGGTGCGTATACTCCTATATGGCTAGGAGGGGTCCACGGGGCTCCAGATGGCTACGATATTCGCACGTGCTTTAGGATGACCTAAGGGCTTGTTTGATTCATAGGATTCTCAAAGGATTGGTGTAGGATTGAAATCCTATAGGAATTTTCCCTTTGACCCCATTTGATTCATAGGATCATATCCCATAGGAAAAAATCCTATAGGAATCTTGTAGTACAAACACCATAGGAAAATAACCTGAGCTGCGACCTCTTGGAAACATTTCTTTGCCAATCACACAAACTTTCTCTTTCCCATAGGATTCAACTAGACATGCCATACCAATCATATGATTTTCCTATTTCTACACTTCCCTAATCCTGTGAATCAAACAAGCCCTAAAAGTGCGACAGATACTCCTACATGGCTAGGAGGGGTGCAATGGGTCAAATAACATAAGGAGAGTCTGAATACTCCTATATGGCTAGGAGGGGTCGTGCTTTAGGATGACCTGAAAGTTTTACTGATACTCCTAGATGGCTAGGAGGGGTGCAATAGGTCAAATGACATAAGGAGGGTCCGTATACTCCTATATGGCTATGAGGGGTCCACGGGGGTCCAGATGGCTACGATTGCCGCACGTGCTTTAGGATGACCTAAAAGTGCTACAAATACTCCTAGATGGCTAGGAGGGGTGCAATGGGTCAGATGACGTAAGGAGGGTCCGTATACTCTTATATGGCTAGGAGGGGTGTAATGGGTCAGATGACGTAAGGAGGGTCCGTATACTCCTATATGGCTAGGAGGGGTCCATTGGGGTCCAGATGGCAACGAGTGTCGCACATGCTTTAGGATGACCTACTGATACTCCTACATGGCTAGGAGGGGTGCAATGAGTCAGATGACATAAGTAGGGTCCGTATACTCCTATATGGCTAGGAGGCGTTCACGGGGGTCCAGATGGCTACGATTGTCGCACGTGCTTTAGGATGACCTAAAAGTGCTACTGATACTCCTAGATGGCTAGGAGGGGTGCAATAGGTCAGATGATGTAAGGAGGGTCCCTATACTCCTTTATGGCTAGGAGGGGTCCACGGGGGTCCCGATGGGTACGATTGTCGCACGTTCTTTGGGATGACCTAAAAGTGCTACTGATACACTTAGACGGCCAGGTGTGGTGCAATGGGTCAGATGACGTAAGGAGGGTCCATATACTCCTAGATGGCTAGGTGGGGTCCACGGGTGTCCAGAAGGGTACGATTGTCGCACATGCTTTAGGATGACATACAGATACTCCTACATGGCTAGGAGGGATGCAATGGGTCAAATGACATAAGGAGGGTTCATATACTCCTATATGGCGAGGAGGGGTGTAATGGGTCAGATGACGTAAGGAGTGTTCGTATACTCCTATATGTCTAGGAGGGGTCCAATGGGGTCCATATGTCAACGCGTGTTGCACGTGCTTTAGGATGAACTATAAGTGGTACTGATACTCCTATATAGCTAGGAGGGGTGCAATGGGTCAGATGACGTAAGGAGGGTCCGTATACTCCTATATGGCTAGGAGTGGTCCACGGGGGTCCAGATGGCTACGATTGTCGCACGTGCTTTAGGATGACATAAAAGTGCTACTGATACACCTAGACGGCTAGGAGGGGTGCAATGGGTCAGATGACGTAAGGAGGGTGCATATACTCCTATATGGCTAGGAGGAGTCCACGGGGCTCCAGATGGCTACGATATCCGCACGTGCTTTAGGATGACCTAAAAGTGCGACTGATACGCCTATATGGCTAGGAGGGGTGCAATGGGTCAAATAACATAAGGAGGGTCCGTATACTCCTATATGGCTAGGAGGGGTCGGGCTTTAGGATGAGCCATAAGTGGTACTGGTACTCCTATATGGCTAGGAGGGGTGCAATGGGTCAGATGACGTAAGCAGGGTCCGTATACTCCTATATGGCTATGAGGGGTCCACGGGGGTCCAGATGGCTACGATTGTCGCACGTGCTTTAGGATGACCTAAAAGTGCTACTGATACTCCTAGATGGCTAGGAGGGGTGCAATGGGTCAAATGACATAAGGAGGGTCCATATACTCCTATATGGCTAGGAGGGGTCCACGGGGGTCCAGATGGCTACAATTGCCGCACGTGCTTTAGGATGACCTAAAAGTGCTACTGATACTCCTAGATGGCTAGAAGGGGTGCAATGGGTCAGATGATGTAAGGAGGGTCCGTATACTCTTATATGGCTAGGAGGGGTGTAATGGGTGAGATGACGTAAGGAGGGTCCGTATACTCCTATATGGCTAGAAGGGGTCCAATGGGGTCCAGATGGCAACGAGTGTCGCACGTGCTTAAGGATGACCTATAAGTGGTACTGATACTCCTATATGGCTAGGAGGGGTGCAATGGGTCAAATGACGTAAGCAGGGTCCGTATACTCCTATATGGCTAGGAGGGGTCCACGGGGGTCAGGATAGCTACGATTGTCGCACGTGCTTTAGGATGACCTACTGATACTCCTACATGGCTAGGAGGGGTGCAATGGGTGCATATAACATAAGGAGGGTCCGTACACTCCTATATGGCTAGGAGGCGTCCACGGGGGTCCAGATGGCTACGATTGTCGCACATACTTTAGAATGACCTAGAAGTGCTACTGATACTCCTAGATTGCTAGGAGGGGTGCAATGGGTCAGATGATGTAAGAAGGGTCCGTTTACTCCTATGTGGCTAGGAGGGGTCCACGGGGTTTCAGATGGCAACGAGTGTCGCACGTGCTTTAGGATGACCTATAAGTGGTACTGATACTCCTATATGGCTAGGAGGGGTCCACGGGGGTCAAGATGGCTACGATTGTCGCACGTGCTTTGGGGTGAACTAAAAGTGCTTCTGATACACTTAGACGACTAGGTAGGCTGCAATGGGTCAGATGACGTAAGGAGGGTCCGTATACTCCTAGATGGCTATCAGGGGTCCGCGGGGGTACAGATGGCAACGATTGTTCCTAAAAGTGCTACTGATACACCTAGACGGCTAGGAGGGGTGCAATGGGTCAGATGACATAAGGAGGGTCCGTATACTCCTAGATGGCTAGGAGGGGTCCGCAGAGGTCCAGATGGCTACGATTGTCGTCCGTGCTTTAGGATGACCTACTAATACTCCCACATGGCTAGGAGGGGTGCAATGAGTCAGATGACATAAGGAGTGTCCGTATACTCCGATATGGCAAGGAGGCGTCCACGGGGGTCTAGATGGCTGTGATTGTCGCACATGCTTTAGGATGACCTAAAAGTGCTACTAATACTCCTAGATGGCTAGGAGGGGTGCAATGGGTCAGATGACATAAGGAGGGTCCGTATACTGCTATATGGCTAGGAGGGGCCATGGGGGTCCAGATGGCAACGAGTGTTGCACGTGCTTTAGGATGACCTATAAGTGGTACTGAAAATCCAATATGGCTAGGAGGGGTGCAATGGGTCAGATGACGTAAGGAGGGTCTTTCTACTCCTATATGGCTAGGAGGGGTCCACGTGGGTCCAGATGGCTATGATTGTCGCACGTTCTTTGGGATGACCTAAAAGTGTTACTGATACACTTAGACGGCCAGGTGTGGTGCAATGGATCAGATGACGTAAGGAAGGTCCGTATACTCCTAGATGGCTAGGTCGGCTCCACGGGTGTCCAGAAGGGTACGATTGTCGCACGTGCTTTAGGATGACATACTGATACTCCTACATGGCTAGGAGGGATGCAATGGGTCAAATGACATAACTAGGGTTCGTATACTCCTATATGGCGAGGAGGGGTGTAATGGGTCAGATGACGTAAGGAGGGTTCGTATACTCCTATATGGCTAGGAGGGGTCCAATGGGGTCCATATGGTAACGTGTGTTGCACGTGCTTTAGGATGACCTACAAGTGGTACTGATACTCCTATATAGCTAGGAGGGGTGCAATGGGTCAGATGACGTAAGGAGGGTCCGTATACTCCTATATGGCAAGAAGGGGTCCACGGGGGTCTAGATGGCTACGATTGTCGCACGCGCGTTAGGATGACTTAAAAGTGCTACTGATACACCTAGACGTCTAGGAGGGGTGCAATGGGTAAGATGACGTAAGGAGGGTGCGTATACTCCTATATGGCTAGGAGGGGTCCACGGGGCTCCAGATGGCTACGATATTCGCACGTGCTTTAGGATGACCTAAGGGCTTGTTTGATTCATAGGATTCTCAAAGGATTGGTGTAGGATTGAAATCCTATAGGAATTTTCCCTTTGACCCCATTTGATTCATAGGATCATATCCCATAGGAAAAAATCCTATAGGAATCTTGTAGTACAAACACCATAGGAAAATAACCTGAGCTGCGACCTCTTGGAAACATTTCTTTGCCAATCACACAAACTTTCTCTTTCCCATAGGATTCAACTAGACATGCCATACCAATCATATGATTTTCCTATTTCTACACTTCCCTAATCCTGTGAATCAAACAAGCCCTAAAAGTGCGACAGATACTCCTACATGGCTAGGAGGGGTGCAATGGGTCAAATAACATAAGGAGAGTCTGAATACTCCTATATGGCTAGGAGGGGTCGTGCTTTAGGATGACCTGAAAGTTTTACTGATACTCCTAGATGGCTAGGAGGGGTGCAATAGGTCAAATGACATAAGGAGGGTCCGTATACTCCTATATGGCTATGAGGGGTCCACGGGGGTCCAGATGGCTACGATTGCCGCACGTGCTTTAGGATGACCTAAAAGTGCTACAAATACTCCTAGATGGCTAGGAGGGGTGCAATGGGTCAGATGACGTAAGGAGGGTCCGTATACTCTTATATGGCTAGGAGGGGTGTAATGGGTCAGATGACGTAAGGAGGGTCCGTATACTCCTATATGGCTAGGAGGGGTCCATTGGGGTCCAGATGGCAACGAGTGTCGCACATGCTTTAGGATGACCTACTGATACTCCTACATGGCTAGGAGGGGTGCAATGAGTCAGATGACATAAGTAGGGTTCGTATACTCCTATATGGCTAGGAGGCGTTCACGGGGGTCCAGATGGCTACGATTGTCGCAGGTGCTTTAGGATGACCTAAAAGTGCTACTGATACTCCTAGATGGCTAGGAGGGGTGCAAAAGGTCAGATGATGTAAGGAGGGTCCCTATACTCCTTTATGGCTAGGAGGGGTCCACGGGGGTCCCGATGGGTACGATTGTCGCACGTTCCTTGGGATGACCTAAAAGTGCTACTGATACACTTAGACGGCCAGGTGTGGTGCAATGGGTCAGATGACGTAAGGAGGGTCCGTATACTCCTAGATGGCTAGGTGGGGTCCACGGGTGTCCAGAAGGGTACGATTGTCGCACATGCTTTATGATGACATACAGCGTGCTTTAGGATGAACTATAAGTGGTACTGATACTCCTATATAGCTAGGAGGGGTGCAATGGGTCAGATGACGTAAGGAGGGTCCGTATACTCCTATATGGCTAGGAGTGGTCCACGGGGGTCCAGATGGCTACGATTGTCGCACGTGCTTTAGGATGACTTAAAAGTGCTACTGATACACCTAGACGGCTAGGAGGGGTGCAATGGGTCAGATGACGTAAGGAGGGTGCATATACTCCTATATGGCTAGGAGGAGTCCACGGGGCTCCAGATGGCTACGATATCCGCACGTGCTTTAGGATGACCTAAAAGTGCGACTGATACGCCTATATGGCTAGGAGGGGTGCAATGGGTCAAATAACATAAGGAGGGTCCGTATACTCCTATATGGCTAGGAGGGGTCGGGCTTTAGGATGAGCTATAAGTGGTACTGGTACTCCTATATGGCTAGGAGGGGTGCAATGGGTCAGATGACGTAAGCAGGGTCCGTATACTCCTATATGGCTATGAGGGGTCCACGGGGGTCCAGATGGCTACGATTGTCGCACGTGCTTTAGGATGACCTAAAAGTGCTACTGATACTCCTAGATGACTAGGAGGGGTGCAATGGGTCAACTGACATAAGGAGGGTCCATATACTCCTATATGGCTAGGAGGGGTCCACGGGGGTCCAGATGGCTACGATTGCCGCACGTGCTTTAGGATGACCTAAAAGTGCTACTGATACTCCTAGATGGCTAGAAGGGGTGCAATGGGCAGATGATGTAAGGAGGGTCCGTATACTCTTATATGGCTAGGAGGGGTGTAATGGGTCAGATGACGTAAGGAGGGTCCGTATACTCCTATATGGCTAGGAGGGGTCCAATGGGGTCCAGATGGCAACGAATGTCGCACGTGCTTAAGGATGACCTATAAGTGGTACTGATACTCCTATATGGCTAGGAGGGGTGCAATGGGTCAAATGACGTAAGCAGGGTCCGTATACTCCTATATGGCTAGGAGGGGTCCACGGGGGTCAGGATAGCTACGATTGTCGCACGTGCTTTAGGATGACCTACTGATACTCCTACATGGCTAGGAGGGGTGCAATGGGTGCATATAACATAAGGAGGGTCCGTACACTCCTATATGGCTAGGAGGCGTCCACGGGGGTCCAGATGGCTACGATTGTCGCACATACTTTAGAATGACCAAGAAGTGCTACTGATACTCCTAGATGGCTAGGAGGGGTGCAATGGGTCAGATGACGTAAGAAGGGTCCGTTTACTCCTATGTGGCTAGGAGGGGTCCACGGGGTTTCAGATGGCAACGAGTGTCGCATCTGCTTTAGGATGACCTATAAGTGGTACTGATACTCCTATATGGCTAGGAGGGGTGCAATGGGTCAAATGACGTAAGGAGGGTCCGTATACTCCTATATGGCTAGGAGGGGTCCACGGGGGTCAAGATGGCTACGATTGTCGCACGTGCTTTGGGGTGAACTGAAAGTGCTTCTGATACACTTAGACGACTAGGTAGGGTGCAATGGGTCAGATGACGTAAGGAGGGTCCGTATACTCCTAGATGGCTAGGAGGGGTCCGCGGGGGTACAGATGGCAACGATTGTTCCTAAAAGTGCTACTGATACACCTAGACGGCTAGGAGGGGTGCAATGGGTCAGATGACGTAAGGAGGGTCCGTATACTCCTAGATGGCTAGGAGGGGTCCGTAGAGGTCCAGATGGCTACGATTGTCGTCCGTGCTTTAGGATGACCTACTAATACTCCTACATGGCTAGGAGGGGTGCAATGAGTCAGATGACATAAGGAGTGTCCGTATACTCTGATATGGCAAGGAGGCATCCACAGGGGTCTAGATGGCTGTGATTGTCGCACATGCTTTAGGATGACCTAAAAGTGCTACTTATACTCCTAGATGGCTAGGAGGGGTGCAATGGGTCAGATGACATAAGGAGGGTCCGTATACTGCTATATGGCTAGGAGGGGCCATGGGGGTCCAGATGGCAACGAGTGTTGCACGTGCTTTAGGATGACCCATAAGTGGTACTGAAACTCCTATATGGCTAGGAGGGGTGCAATGGGTCAGATGACGTAAGGAGGGTCTTTATACTCCTATATGGCTAGGAGGGGTCCACGTGGGTCCAGATGGCTACGATTGTCGCACGTTCTTTGGGATGACCTAAAAGTGTTACTGATACACTTAGACGGCCAAGTGTGGTGCAATGGGTCAGATGACGTAAGGAGGGTCCGTATACTCCTAGATGGCTAGGTCGGGTCCACGGGTGTCCAGAAGGGTATGATTGTCGCACGTGCTTTAGGATGACATACTGATACTCCTACATGGCTAGGAGGGATGCAATGGGTCAAATGATATAAGGAGGGTTCGTATACTCCTATATGGCGAGGAGGGGTGTAATGGGTCGGATGACGTAAGGAGGGTTCGTATACTCCTATATGGCTAGGAGGGGTCCGATGGGGTCCATATGGCAACGCGTGTTGCACATTCTTTACGATGACCTATAAGTGGTACTGATACTCCTATATAGCTAGGAGGGGTGCAATGGGTTAGATGACGTAAGGAGGGTCCGTCTACTCCTATATGGCTAGGAGGGGTCCACGGGGGTCTAGATGGCTACGATTATCGCACGCGCTTTAGGATGACTTAAAAGTGCTACTGATACACCTAGACGGCTAGGAGGGGTGCAATGGGTAAGATGACGTAAGGAGGGTGCGTATACTCCTATATGGCTAGGAGGGGTCCACGGGGCTCCAGATGTCTACGATATTCGCCCGTGCTTTAGGATGACCTAAGGGCTTGTTTGATTCATAGGATTCTCAAAGGATTGGTGTAGGATTGAAATCCTATAGGAATTTTCCCTTTGACCCCATTTGATTCATTGGATCATATCCCATAGGAAAAAATCCTATAGGAATCTTGTAGTACAAACACCATAGGAAAATAACCTGAGCTGCAACCTCTTGGAATAATTGCTTTGCCAATCACACAAACTTTCTCTTTCCCATAGGATTCAACTAGACATGCCATACCAATCACATGATTTTCCTATTTCTACACTTTCCTAATCCTGTGAATCAAACAAGCCCTAAAAGTGCGACTGATACTCCTACATGGCTAGGAGGGGTGCAATGGGTCAAATAACATAAGGAGGGTCCGTATACTCCTATATGGCTAGGAGGGGTCGTGCTTTAGGATGACCTAAAACTGCTACTAATACTCCTAGATGGCTAGGAGGGGTGCAATATGTCAAATGACATAAGGAGGGTCCGTATACTCCTATATGGTTATGAGGGGTCCACGGGGGTCCAGATGGCTACGATTGCCGCACGTGCTTTAGGATGACCTAAAAGTGCTACAAATACTCCTAGATGGCTAGGAGGGGTGCAATGGGTCAGATGACGTAAGGAGGGTCCGTATACTCTTATATGGCTAGGAGGGGTGTAATGGGTCAGATGACGTAAGGAGGGTCTGTATACTCCTATATGGCTAGGAGGGGTCCATTGGGGTCCAGATGGCAACGAGTATCGCACATGCTTTAGGATGACCTAAAAGTGCTACTGATACTCCTAGATGTCTAGGAGGGGTGCAATAGGTCAGATGATGTAAGGAGGGTCCCTATACTCCTTTATGGCTAGGAGGGGTCCACAGGGGTCCCGATGGGTACGATTGTCGCACGTTCTCTGGGATGACCTAAAAGTGCTACTTATACACTTAGACGGCCAGGTGTGGTGCAATGGGTAAGATGACGTAAGGAGGGTTCGTATACTCCTAGATGGCTAGGTGGGGTCCACGGGTGTCCAGAAGGGTACGATTGTCGCACGTGCTTTAGGATGACATACAGATACTCCTACATGGCTAGGAGAGATGCAATGGGTCAAATGACATAAGGAGGGTTCGTATACTCCTATATGGCGAGGAGGGGTGTAATGGGTCAGATGACGTAAGGAGGGTTCGTATACTCGTATATGGCTAGGAGGGGTCCAATGGGGTCCATATGTCAACGCGTGTTGCACGTGCTTTAGGATGACCTATAAGTGGTACTGATACTCTTATATAGCTAGGAGGGGTGTAATGGGTCAGATGACGTAAGGAGGGTCCATATACTCCTATATGGCTAGGAGTGGTCCACGGGGGTCCAGATGGCTACGATTGTCGCACGTGTTTAGGATGACTTAAAAGTGCTACTGATACACCTAGACGGCTAGGAGGGGTGCTATGGGTCAGATGACGTAAGGAGGGTGCATATACTCCTATATGGCTAGGAGGAGTCCATGGGGCTCCAGATGGCTACGATATCCGCACGTGCTTTAGGATTACCTAAAAGTGCGACTGATACGCCTCTATGGCTAGGAGGGGTGCAATGGGTCAGATGATGTAAGGAGGGTCCGTATACTCTTATATGGCTAGGAGGGGTGTAATGGGTGAGATGACGTGAGGAGGGTCCGTATACTCCTATATGGCTAGGAGGAGTCCAATGGGGTCCAGATGGCAACGAGTGTCGCACGTGCTTTAGGATGACCTATTGATACTCCTACATGGCTAGGAGGGGTGCAATGAGTCCGATGACATAAGCAGGATCCGTATACTCCTATATGGCTAGGAGGCGTTCACGGGGGTCCAGATGGCTACGATTGTTGCACGTGCTTTAGGATGACCTAAAACTGCAACTGATAGTCCTAGATTGCTAGGAGGGGTGCAATGGGTCAGATGATGTAAGGAGGGTCCCTATACTCGTATGGCTAGGAGGGGTCCACGAGGGTCCAGATGGCAACGAGTGTCGCACGTGCTTTAGGATGACCTATAAGTGGTACTGATACTCCTATATGGCTAGGAGGGGTGCAATGGGTCAGATGACGTAAGCAGGGTCCGTATACTCCTATATGGCTAGGAGGGGTCCACTAGGGTCCAGATGGCTATGATTTTCGTACGTGCTTTAGGATGACCAACTGATACTCCTACATGGCTAGGAGGGGTGCAATGGGTGCAGATGACATCAGCAAGGTCCGTATACTCCTATATGGCTAGGAGGGGTCCACGGGGTCAGGATGGCTACGATTGTCGCACGTCCTTTAGGATGACCTACTGATAATCCTACATGGTTAGGAGGGGTGCAATGGGTGCAGATAACATAAGGAGGATCCGTATACTCCTATATGGCCAGGAGGCGTCCACGGGGGTCCACATGGCTACGATTGTCGCACATGCTTTAGAATGACCTATAAGTGCTACTGATACTCCTAAATGGCTAGGAGGGGTGCAATGGGTCAGATGACGTAAGAAGGGTCCGTTTACTCCTATATGGCGAGGAGGGGTCCACAGGGTTTCAGATGGCAACGAGTGTCGCACGTGCTTTAGGATGACCTATAAGTGGTACTGATACTCCTGTATGGCTAGGAGGGTGCAATGGGTCAAATGACGTAAGGAGGGTCCGTATACTCCTATATGGCTAGGAGGGGTCCACGGGGGTACAGATGGCTACGATTGTCGCACGTGCTTTGGGGTGACCTAAAAGTGCTTTTGATACCCTTAGACGCCTAGGTGGGGTGCAATTGGTCAGATGACGTAACGAAGGTCCGTATACTCCTAGATGGCTAGGAGGGGTCCGCGGGGGTCCAGATGGCAACGATTGGTCCTAAAAGTGCTACTAATACACCTAGACGGCTGGGAGGGGTGCAATGGGCCAGATGACGTAAGGAGGGTCCGTATACTCCTAGATGGCTAGGAAGGGTCCGCGGATGTCCAGATGGCTACGATTGTCGCACGTGCTTTAGGTTGACCTACTGATACTCCTACACGGCTAGGAGGGGTGCAATGAGTCAGATGTCATAAGGAGGGTCCGTATACTCCTATATGGCTAGGAGGCGTTCACGGGGGTCCAGATGGCTACGATTGTCGCACGTCCTTTAGGATGACCTAAAAGTGCTACTGATACTTCTAGATGGCTAGGAGGAATGCAATGGGTCAGATGATGTAAGGAGGGTCCGTATACTCCTATATGTCTAGGAGGGGTCCACGGGAGTCCAGATGGCAACGAGTGTCGCACGTGCTTTAGGATGACCTATAAGTGGTACTGATACTCCTATATGGCTAGGAGGGGTGCAATGGGTCAGATGACGTAAGCAGGGTCCGTATACTCCTATATGGCTAGGAGGGGTCCACGGGGGTCCAGATGGCTACGATTGTTGCACGTGCTTTAGGATGACCTAAAAGTGCTACTGATACTTCTAGATATCTAGGAGGGGTGCAATGGGTCAGATGATGTAAGGAGGGTCCCTATTCTCGTATGGCTAGGAGGGGTCCACGGGGTTTCAGATGGCAACGAGTGTCGCACGTGCTTTAGGATGACCTATAAGTGGTACTGATACTCCAATATGGCTAGGAGGGGTGGAATGGGTCAAAAGACGTAAGAAGGGTCCGTATACTCCTATATGGCTAGGAGGGGTCCACGGGGGTCCAGATGGCTACGATTGTCGCACGTGCTTTGGGGTGACCTAAAAGTTCTTCAGATACACTTAGACGACTAGGTGGGGTGCAATGGGTCAGATAACGTAAGGATGGTCCGTATACTCCTAGAAGGCTAGGAGGGGTCCGCGGGGGTCCAGATGGCAACTATTGTTCATAAATGGATCAGATGACGTAAGGAGGGTCTGTATACTCCTAGATGTCTAGGAGGGGTCCGCGG
This sequence comes from Poa annua, assembly GCA_026929855.1. Taxonomy (NCBI): domain Eukaryota; kingdom Viridiplantae; phylum Streptophyta; class Magnoliopsida; order Poales; family Poaceae; genus Poa; species Poa annua. The sequence continues at coordinate 49,388,841 of CM049430.1, forward strand.
ATGTCCAGATGGCTACGATTGTCGCACGTGCTTTAGGATGACCTACTGATACTCCTACATGGCTAGGAGGGGTGCAATGAGTCAGATGACATAAGGAGTGTCCGTATACTCCGATTTGGCAAGGAGGCGTCCACGGGGGTCTAGATGGCTGTGATTGTCGCACATGCTTTAGGATGACCTAAAAGTGCTACTAATACTCCTAGATGGCTAGGAGGGGTGCAATGGGTCAGATGTCATAAGGAGGGTCCGTATACTGCTATATGGTTAGGAGGGGCCATGGGGGTCCAGATGGCAACGAGTGTTGCACGTGCTTTAGGATGACCTATAAGTGGTACTGAAACTCCAATATGGCTAGAGGGGTGCAATGGGTCAGATGATGTAAGGAGGGTCTTTATACTCCTATATGGCTAGGAGGGGTCCACGTGGGTCTAGATGGCTACGATTGTCGCACGTTCTTTGGGATTACCTAAAAGTGTTACTGATACACTTAGACGGCCAGGTGTGGTGCAATGGGTCAGATGACGTAAGGAGGGTCCGTATACTCCTAGATGGCTTGGTCGGGTCCACGGGTGTCCAGAAGGGTACGATTGTCGCACTTGCTTTAGGATGACATACTGATACTCCTACATGGCTAGGAGGGATGCAATGGGTCAAATGACATAAGGAGGGTTCGTATACTCCTATATGGCGAGGAGGGGTGTAATGGGTCAGATGACTTAAGGAGGGTTCATTTACTCCTATATGGCTAGGAGGGGTCCAATGGGGTCCATATGGCAACGCGTGTTGCACGTGCTTTAGGATGACCTATAAGTGGTACTGATACTCCTATATAGCTAGGAGGGGTGCAATGGGTCAGATGACGTAAGGAGGGTCCGTATACTCCTATATGGCTAGGAGGGGTCCACGGGGGTCTAGATGGCTACGATTGTCGCACGCGCTTTAGGATGACTTAAAAGTGCTACTGATACACCTAGACGGCTAGGAAGGGTGCAATGGGTAAGATGACGTAAGGAGTGTGCGTATACTCCTATATGGCTAGGAGGGGTCCACGGGGCTCCAGATGGCTACGATAGTCGCACGTGCTTTAGGATGACCTAAGGGCTTGTTTGATTCATAGGATTCTCAAAGGATTGGTGTAGGATTGAAATCCTATAGGAATTTTCCCTTTGACCCCATTTGATTCATAGGATCATATCCCATAGGAAAAAATCCTATAGGAATCTTGTAGTACAAACACCATAGGAAAATAACCTGAGCTGCAACCTCTTGGAAAAATTTCTTTGCCAATCACACAAACTTTCTCTTTCCCATAGGATTCAACTAGACATGCCATACCAATCATATGATTTTCCTATTTCTACACTTTCCTAATCCTGTGAATCAAACAAGCCCTAAAAGTGCGACTGATACTCCTACATGGCTAGGAGGGGTGCAATGGGTCAAATAACATAAGGAGGGTCCGTATACTCCTATATGGCTAGGAGGGGTCGTGCTTTAGGATGACCTAAAAGTGCTACTGATACTCCTAGATGGCTAGGAGGGGTGCAATAGGTCAAATGACATAAGGAGGGTCCGTATACTCCTATATGGCTATGAGGGGTCCACGGGGGTCCAGATGGCTACGATTGCCGCACGTGCTTTAGGATGACCTAAAAGTGCTACAAATACTCCTAGATGTCTAGGAGGGGTGCAATGGGTCAGATGACGTAAGGAGGGTCCGTATACTCTTATATGGCTAGGAGGGGTGTAATGGGTCAGATGATGTAAGGAGGGTCCGTATACTCCTATATGGCTAGGAGGGGTCCATTGGGGTCCAGATGGCTACGATTGTCGCACGTGCTTTAGGATGACCTAAAAGTGCTACTGATACTCCTAGATGTCTAGGAGGGGTGCAATAGGTCAGATGATGTAAGGAGGGTCCCTATACTCCTTTATGGCTAGGAGGGGTCCACAGGGGTCCCGATGGGTACGATTGTCGCACGTTCTTTGGGATGACCTAAAAGTGCTACTGATACACTTAGACGGCCAGGTGTGGTGCAATGGGTAAGATGACGTAAGGAGGGTCCGTATACTCCTAGATGGCTAGGTGGGGTCCACGGGTGTCCAGAAGGGTACGATTGTCGCACGTGCTTTAGGATGACATACAGATACTCCTACATGGCTAGGAGAGATGCAATGGGTCAAATGACATAAGGAGGGTTCGTATACTCCTATATGGCGAGGAGGGGTGTAATGGGTCAGATGACGTAAGGAGGGTTCGTATACTCGTATATGGCTAGGAGGGGTCCAATGGGGTCCATATGTCAACGCGTGTTGCACGTGCTTTAGGATGACCTATAAGTGGTACTGATACTCTTATATAGCTAGGAGGGGTGTAATGGGTCAGATGACGTAAGTAGGGTCCATATACTCCTATATGGCTAGGAGTGGTCCACGGGGGTCCAGATGGCTACGATTGTCGCACGTGTTTAGGATGACTTAAAAGTGCTACTGATACACCTAGACGACTAGGAGGGGTGCTATGGGTCAGATGACGTAAGGAGGGTGCATATACTCCTATATGGCTAGGAGGGGTCCATGGGGCTCCAGATGGCTACGATATCCGCACGTGCTTTAGGATTACCTAAAAGTGCGACTGATACGCCTATATGGCTAGGAGGGGTGCAATGGGTCAAATAACATAAGGAGGGTCCGTATACTCCTATATGGCAAGGAGGGATCGTGCTTTAGGATGACCTATAAGTGGTACTGGTACTCCTATATGGCTAGGAGGGGTGCAATGGGTCAGATGACGTAAGCAGGGTCCGTATACTCCTATATGGCTATGAGGGGTCCACGGGGGTCCAGATGGTTACGATTGTCGCACGTGCTTTATGATGACCTAAAAGTGCTACTGATACTCCTAGATGGCTAGGAGGGGTGCAATGGGTCAAATGACATAAGGAGGGTCCATATACTCCTTTATTGCTAGGAGGGGTCCACGGGGGTCCAGATGGCTACGATTGCCGCACGTGCTTTAGGATGACCTAAAAGTGCTACTGATACTCCTAGATGGCTAGAAGGGGTGCAATGGGTCAGATGATGTAAGGAGGGTCCGTATACTCTTATATGGCTAGGAGGGGTGTAATGGGTCAGATGACGTAAGGAGGGTCCGTATACTCCTATATGGCTAGGAGGGGTCCAATGGGGTCCAGATGGCAACGAGTGTCGCACGTGCTTTAGGATGACCTATTGATACTCCTACATGGCTAGGAGGGGTGCAATGAGTCAGATGACATAAGGAGGATCCGTATACTCCTATATGGCTAGGAGGCGTTCACGGGGGTCCAGATGGCTACGATTGTTGCACGTGCTTTAGGATGACCTAAAACTGCTACTGATAGTCCTAGATTGCTAGGAGGGGTGCAATGGGTCAGATGATGTAAGGAGGGTCCCTATACTCGTATGGCTAGGAGGGGTCCACGAGGGTCCAGATGGCAACGAGTGTCGCACGTGCTTTAGGATGACCTATAAGTGGTACTGATACTCCTGTATGGCTAGGAGGGGTGCAATGGGTCAGATGACGTAAGCAGGGTCCGTATACTCCTATATGGCTAGGAGGGGTCCACTAGGGTCCAGATGGCTATGATTTTCGTACGTGCTTTAGGATGACCAACTGATACTCCTACATGGCTAGGAGGGGTGCAATGGGTGCAGATGACATCAGCAGGGTCCGTATACTCCTATATGGCTAGGAGGGGTCCACGGGGTCAGGATGGCTACGATTGTCGCACGACCTTTAGGATGACCTACTGATAATCCTACATGGTTAGGAAGGGTGCAATGGGTGCATATAACATAAGGAGGATCCGTATACTCCTATATGGCTAGGAGGCGTCCACGGGGGTCCACATGGCTACGATTGTCGCACATGCTTTAGAATGACCTATAAGTGCTACTGATACTTCTAAATGGCTAGGAGGGGTGCAATGGGTCAGATGACGTAAGAAGGGTCCGTTTACTCCTATATGGCGAGGAGGGGTCCACAGGGTTTCAGATGGCAACGAGTGTCGCACGTGCTTTACGATGACCTATAAGTGGTACTGATACTCCTGTATGGCTAGGAGGGTGCAATGGGTCAAATGACGTAAGGAGGGTCCGTATACTCCTATATGGCTAGGAGGGGTCCACGGGGGTACATATGGCTACGATTGTCGCACGTGCTTTGGGGTGACCTAAAAGTGCTTTTGATACCCTTAGACGCCTAGGTGGGGTGCAATTGGTCAGATGACGTAACGAAGGTCCGTATACTCCTAGATGGCTAGGAGGGGTCCGCGGGGGTCCAGATGGCAACGATTGGTCCTAAAAGTGCTACTAATACACCTAGACGGCTGGGAGGGGTGCAATGGGTCAGATGACGTAAGGAGGGTCCGTATACTCCTAGATGGCTAGGAGGGGTCCGCGGATGTCCAGATGGCTACGATTGTCGCACGTGCTTTAGGTTGACCTACTGATACTCCTACACGGCTAGGAGGGGTGCAATGAGTCAAATGTCATAAGGAGGGTCCGTATACTCCTATATGGCTAGGAGGCGTTCACGGGGGTCCAGATGGCTACGATTGTCGCACGTCCTTTAGGATGACCTAAAAGTGCTAATGATACTTCTAGATGGCTAGGAGGAATGCAATGGGTCAGATGATGTAAGGAGGGTCCGTATACTCCTATATGTCTAGGAGGGGTCCACGGGGGTCCAGATGGCAACGAGTGTCGCACGTGCTTTAGGATGACCTATAAGTGGTACTGATACTCCTATATGGCTAGGAGGGGTGCAATGGGTCAGATGACGTAAGCAGGGTCCGTATACTCCTATATGGCTAGGAGGGGTCCACGGGGGTCCAGATGGCTACGATTGTTGCACGTGCTTTAGGATGACCTAAAAGTGCTACTGATACTTCTAGATATCTAGGAGGGGTGCAATGGGTCAGATGATGTAAGGAGGGTCCCTATACTCGTATGGCTAGGAGGGGTCCACGGGGTTTCAGATGGCAACGAGTGTCGCACGTGCTTTAGGATGACCTATAAGTGGTACTGATACTCCAATATGGCTAGGAGGGGTGGAATGGGTCAAAAGACGTAAGAAGGGTCCGTATACTCCTATATGGCTAGGAGGGGTCCACGGGGGTCCAGATGGCTACGATTGTCGCACGTGCTTTGGGGTGACCTAAAAGTTCTTCTGATACACTTAGACGACTAGGTGGGGTGCAATGGGTCAGATGACGTAAGGATGGTCCGTATACTCCTAGAAGGCTAGGAGGGGTCCGCGGGGGTCCAGATGGCAACTATTGTTCATAAATGGATCAGATGACGTAAGGAGGGTCTGTATACTCCTAGATGTCTAGGAGGGGTCCGCGGATGTCCAGATGTCTACGATTGTCGCACGTGCTTTAGGATGACCTACTGATACTCCTACATGGCTAGGAGGGGTGCAATGATTCAGATGACATAAGGTGGGTCCGTATACTCCTATATGGCTAGGAGGCGTTCAGGGGGATCCAGATGGATACGACCGTCACACGTCCTTTAGGATGATATAAAAGTGCTACTGATACTCCTAGATGGCTAGGAGGGGTGCAATGGGTCAGATGATGTAAGGAGGGTCCGTATACTCCTATATGGCTAGGAGGGGTCCACGGGGGTCCAGATGGCAATGAGTGTCGCACGTGCTTTAGGATGACCTATACGTGGTACTGATACTCCTATATGGCTAGGAGGGGTGCAATGGGTAAGATTACGTAAGCAGGGTCCGTATACTCCTATATGGCTAGGAGGGGTCCACGGGGGTCCAGATGGCTATGATTTTCGCATGTGCTTTAGGATGACCAACTGATACTCCTACATGGCTAGGAGGGGTGCAATGGGTGCAGATGTCATAAGGAGGGTCCATTTACTCCTATATGGCTAGGAGGCGTCCACGGGGGTCTAGATGGCTACGATTGTCGCACATGCTTTAGGATGACCAAGAAGTGCTACTGATACTCCTAGATGGCTAGGAGGAATGCAATGGGTCAGATGATGTAAGGAGGGTCCATATACTGCTATATGGCTAGGAGGGGTCCACGGGGGTCCAGATGACAACGAGTGTCGCACGTGCTTTAGGATGACCTATAAGTGGTACTGATACTCCTTTACGGCTAGGAGGGGTTATAGTACTTTCCGGATTTATACCCAATCTACCGTATAGCGAGTTCATGGGTCAGATGACGTAAGCAGGGTCCGTATACTCCTATATGGCTAGGAGGGGTCCACGGGGGTCCAGATGGCTACGATTGTCGCACGTGCTTTAGGATGACCTAAAAGTGCTACTGATACACCTAGATGGATAGGAGGGGGGCAATGCGTCAAATGACATAAGGAGGGTCCGTATACTCCTATATGGCTAGGAGGGGTCCACGGGGGTCCAGATGGCTACGATTGCCGCACGTGCTTTAGGATGACCTAGAAATGCTTCTGATACTCCTAGATGGCTAGGAGGGGTGCAATGGGTCAGATGATGTAAGGAGGGTCCGGATACTCTTATATTGCTAGGAGGGGTGGAATGGGTCAAATGACGTAAGGAGGGTCCGTATACTCCTATATGGCTAGGAGGGGTCAACGGGGGTCCAGATGGCTATGATTTTCGCATGTGCTTTAGGATGACCAACTGATACTCCTACATGGCTAGGAGGGGTGCAATGGGTGCAGATGACATAAGGAGGGTTCGTATACTCCTATATGGCTAAGAGGCGTCCACGGGGGTCCAGATGGCTACGATTGTCGCACATGCTTTAGGATGACCTAGAAGTGCTACTGATACTCCTAGATGGCTAGGAGGGGTGCAATGGGTCAGATGACGTAAGGAGGGTCCGTTTACTCCTATATGGCTAGGAGGGGTCCACGGGGGTCCAGATGGCAACGAGTGTCGCACGTGCTTTAGGATGAACTATAAGTGGTATTGATACTCCACCACGACTAGGTGGGGTGCAATGGGTCAGATGACGTAAGGAGGGTCTGTATACTCCTAGATGGCTAGGAGGGGTCCGAAGAGGTCCAGATGGCAATGATTGATCCTAAAAGTGCTACTGATACACCTAGACGGCTAGGAGGGGTCCACGGGGGTCCAGATGGCAGCGAGTGTCGCACGTGCTTTAGGATGACCTATAAGTGGTACTGATACTCCTATACGGCTAGGAGGGGTGCAATGGGTCAGATGACATAAGCAGGGTCCGTATACTCCTATATGGCTAGGAGGGGTCCACGGGGGTCCAGATGGCTACGATTGTTGCACGTGCTTTAGGATGACCTAAAAGTGCTACTGATACTCCTAGATGGCTAGGAGGGGTGCAATGGGTCAAATGACATAAGGAGGGTCCATATACTCCTTTATTGCTAGGAGGGGTCCACGGGGGTCCAGATGGCTACGATTGCCGCACGTGCTTTAGGATGACCTAAAAGTGCTACTGATACTCCTAGATGGCTAGAAGGGGTGCAATGGGTCAGATGATGTAAGGAGGGTCCGTATACTCTTATATGGCTAGGAGGGGTGTAATGGGTCAGATGACGTAAGGAGGGTCCGTATACTCCTATATGGCTAGGAGGGGTCCAATGGGGTCCAGATGGCAACGAGTGTCGCACGTGCTTTAGGATGACCTATTGATACTCCTACATGGCTAGGAGGGGTGCAATGAGTCAGATGACATAAGGAGGATCCGTATACTCCTATATGGCTAGGAGGCGTTCACGGGGGTCCAGATGGCTACGATTGTTGCACGTGCTTTAGGATGACCTAAAACTGCTACTGATAGTCCTAGATTGCTAGGAGGGGTGCAATGGGTCAGATGATGTAAGGAGGGTCCCTATACTCGTATGGCTAGGAGGGGTCCACGAGGGTCCAGATGGCAACGAGTGTCGCACGTGCTTTAGGATGACCTATAAGTGGTACTGATACTCCTGTATGGCTAGGAGGGGTGCAATGGGTCAGATGACGTAAGCAGGGTCCGTATACTCCTATATGGCTAGGAGGGGTCCACTAGGGTCCAGATGGCTATGATTTTCGTACGTGCTTTAGGATGACCAACTGATACTCCTACATGGCTAGGAGGGGTGCAATGGGTGCAGATGACATCAGCAGGGTCAGTATACTCCTATATGGCTAGGAGGGGTCCACGGGGTCAGGATGGCTACGATTGTCGCACGAACTTTAGGATGACCTACTGATAATCCTACATGGTTAGGAGGGGTGCAATGGGTGCAGATAACATAAGGAGGATCCGTATACTCCTATATGGCTAGGAGGCGTCCACGGGGGTCCACATGGCTACGATTGTCGCACATGCTTTAGAATGACCTATAAGTGCTACTGATACTTCTAAATGGCTAGGAGGGGTGCAATGGGTCAGATGACGTAAGAAGGGTCCGTTTACTCCTATATGGCGAGGAGGGGTCCACAGGGTTTCAGATGGCAACGAGTGTCGCACGTGCTTTACGATGACCTATAAGTGGTACTGATACTCCTGTATGGCTAGGAGGGTGCAATGGGTCAAATGACGTAAGGAGGGTCCGTATACTCCTATATGGCTAGGAGGGGTCCACGGGGGTACATATGGCTACGATTGTCGCACGTGCTTTGGGGTGACCTAAAAGTGCTTTTGATACCCTTAGACGCCTAGGTGGGGTGCAATTGGTCAGATGACGTAACGAAGGTCCGTATACTCCTAGATGGCTAGGAGGGGTCCGCGGGGGTCCAGATGGCAACGATTGGTCCTAAAAGTGCTACTAATACACCTAGACGGCTGGGAGGGGTGCAATGGGCCAGATGACGTAAGGAGGGTCCGTATACTCCTAGATGGCTAGGAGGGGTCCGCGGATGACCAGATGGCTACGATTGTCGCACGTGCTTTAGGTTGACCTACTGATACTCCTACACGGCTAGGAGGGGTGCAATGAGTCAAATGTCATAAGGAGGGTCCGTATACTCCTATATGGCTAGGAGGCGTTCACGGGGGTCCAGATGGCTACGATTGTCGCACGTCCTTTAGGATGACCTAAAAGTGCTAATGATACTTCTAGATGGCTAGGAGGAATGCAATGGGTCAGATGATGTAAGGAGGGTCCGTATACTCCTATATGTCTAGGAGGGGTCCACGGGGGTCCAGATGGCAACGAGTGTCGCACGTGCTTTAGGATGACCTATAAGTGGTACTGATACTCCTATATGGCTAGGAGGGGTGCAATGGGTCAGATGACGTAAGCAGGGTCCGTATACTCCTATATGGCTAGGAGGGGTCCACGGGGGTCCAGATGGCTACGATTGTTGCACGTGCTTTAGGATGACCTAAAAGTGCTACTGATACTTCTAGATATCTAGGAGGGGTGCAATGGGTCAGATGATGTAAGGAGGGTCCCTATACTCGTATGGCTAGGAGGGGTCCACGGGGTTTCAGATGGCAACGAGTGTCGCACGTGCTTTAGGATGACCTATAAGTGGTACTGATACTCCAATATGGCTAGGAGGGGTGGAATGGGTCAAAAGACGTAAGAAGGGTCCGTATACTCCTATATGGCTAGGAGGGGTCCACGGGGGTCCAGATGGCTACGATTGTCGCACGTGCTTTGGGGTGACCTAAAAGTTCTTCTGATACACTTAGACGACTAGGTGGGGTGCAATGGGTCAGATGACGTAAGGATGGTCCGTATACTCCTAGAAGGCTAGGAGGGGTCCGCGGGGGTCCAGATGGCAACTATTGTTCATAAATGGATCAGATGACGTAAGGAGGGTCTGTATACTCCTAGATGTCTAGGAGGGGTCCGCGGATGTCCAGATGTCTACGATTGTCGCACGTGCTTTAGGATGACCTACTGATACTCCTACATGGCTAGGAGGGGTGCAATGATTCAGATGACATAAGGTGGGTCCGTATACTCCTATATGGCTAGGAGGCGTTCAGGGGGATCCAGATGGATACGACCGTCACACGTCCTTTAGGATGATATAAAAGTGCTACTGATACTCCTAGATGGCTAGGAGGGGTGCAATGGGTCAGATGATGTAAGGAGGGTCCGTATACTCCTATATGGCTAGGAGGGGTCCACGGGGGTCCAGATGGCAATGAGTGTCGCACGTGCTTTAGGATGACCTATACGTGGTACTGATACTCCTATATGGCTAGGAGGGGTGCAATGGGTAAGATTACGTAAGCAGGGTCCGTATACTCCTATATGGCTAGGAGGGGTCCACGGGGGTCCAGATGGCTATGATTTTCGCATGTGCTTTAGGATGACCAACTGATACTCCTACATGGCTAGGAGGGGTGCAATGGGTGCAGATGTCATAAGGAGGGTCCATTTACTCCTATATGGCTAGGAGGCGTCCACGGGGGTCTAGATGGCTACGATTGTCGCACATGCTTTAGGATGACCAAGAAGTGCTACTGATACTCCTAGATGGCTAGGAGGAATGCAATGGGTCAGATGATGTAAGGAGGGTCCATATACTGCTATATGGCTAGGAGGGGTCCACGGGGGTCCAGATGACAACGAGTGTCGCACGTGCTTTAGGATGACCTATAAGTGGTACTGATACTCCTTTACGGCTAGGAGGGGTTATAGTACTTTCCGGATTTATACCCAATCTACCGTATAGCGAGTTCATGGGTCAGATGACGTAAGCAGGGTCCGTATACTCCTATATGGCTAGGAGGGGTCCACGGGGGTCCAGATGGCTACGATTGTCGCACGTGCTTTAGGATGACCTAAAAGTGCTACTGATACACCTAGATGGATAGGAGGGGGGCAATGCGTCAAATGACATAAGGAGGGTCCGTATACTCCTATATGGCTAGGAGGGGTCCACGGGGGTCCAGATGGCTACGATTGCCGCACGTGCTTTAGGATGACCTAGAAATGCTTCTGATACTCCTAGATGGCTAGGAGGGGTGCAATGGGTCAGATGATGTAAGGAGGGTCCGGATACTCTTATATTGCTAGGAGGGGTGGAATGGGTCAAATGACGTAAGGAGGGTCCGTATACTCCTATATGGCTAGGAGGGGTCAACGGGGGTCCAGATGGCTATGATTTTCGCATGTGCTTTAGGATGACCAACTGATACTCCTACATGGCTAGGAGGGGTGCAATGGGTGCAGATGACATAAGGAGGGTTCGTATACTCCTATATGGCTAAGAGGCGTCCACGGGGGTCCAGATGGCTACGATTGTCGCACATGCTTTAGGATGACCTAGAAGTGCTACTGATACTCCTAGATGGCTAGGAGGGGTGCAATGGGTCAGATGACGTAAGGAGGGTCCGTTTACTCCTATATGGCTAGGAGGGGTCCACGGGGGTCCAGATGGCAACGAGTGTCGCACGTGCTTTAGGATGAACTATAAGTGGTATTGATACTCCACCACGACTAGGTGGGGTGCAATGGGTCAGATGACGTAAGGAGGGTCTGTATACTCCTAGATGGCTAGGAGGGGTCCGAAGAGGTCCAGATGGCAATGATTGATCCTAAAAGTGCTACTGATACACCTAGACGGCTAGGAGGGGTCCACGGGGGTCCAGATGGCAGCGAGTGTCGCACGTGCTTTAGGATGACCTATAAGTGGTACTGATACTCCTATACGGCTAGGAGGGGTGCAATGGGTCAGATGACATAAGCAGGGTCCGTATACTCCTATATGGCTAGGAGGGGTCCACGGGGGTCCAGATGGCTACGATTGTTGCACGTGCTTTAGGATGACCTAAAAGTGCTACTGATACACCTAGATGGATAGGAGGGGGCAATGCGTCAAATGACATAAGGAGGGTCCGTATACTCCTTTATGGCTAGGAGGGGTCCACGGGGGTCCAGATGGCTACGATTGCCGCACGTGCTTTAGGATGACCTAGAAGTTCTTCTAATACTCATAGATGGCTAGGAGGGGTGCAATGGGTCAGTTGATGTAAGGAGGGTCCGGATACTCTTATATTGCTAGGAGGGGTGTAATGGGTCAGAGGACGTAAGGAGGGTCCGTATACTTCTATATGGCTAGGAGAGGTCCAATGGGGTCCAGATGGCAACGCGTGTCGCACGTGCTTTAGGATGACCTACTGATACTCCTACATGGCTAGGAGGGGTGCAATGAGTCAGATGACATAAGGAGGATCCGTATACTCCTATATGGCTAGGAGGCGTTCACGGGGGTCCAGATGGCTACGATTGTTGCACGTGCTTTAGGATGACCTAAAAGTGCTACTGATACTCCTAGATGGCTAGGAGGGGTGCAATGGGTCAGATGATGTAAGAAGGGTCCCTATACTCGTATGGCTAGGAGGGGTCCACGGGGTTTCAGATGGCAACGAGTGTCGCACGTGCTTTAGGATGACCTATAGGTGGTACTGATACTCCTATATGGCTAGGAGGGGTGGAATGGGTCAAATGACGTAAGGAGGGTCCGTATACTCCTATATGGCTAGGAGGGGTCAACGGGGGTCCAGATGGCTATGATTTTCGCATGTGCTTTAGGATGACCAACTGATACTCCTACATGGCTAGGAGGGGTGCAATGGGTGCAGATGACATAAGGAGGGTCCGTATACTCCTATATGGCTAAGAGGCGTCCACGGGGGTCCAGATGGCTACGATTGTCGCACATGCTTTAGGATGACCTAGAAGTGCTACTGATACTTCTAGATGGCTAGGAGGGGTGCAATGGGTCAGATGACGTAAGGAGGGTCCGTTTACTCCTATATGGCTAGGAGGGGTCCACGGGGATCCAGATGGCAACGAGTGTCGCACGTGCTTTAGGATGACCTATAAGTGGTACTGATACTCCACCACGACTAGGTGGGGTGCAATGGGTCAGATGACGTAAGGAGGGTCTGTATACTCCTAGATGGCTAGGAGGGGTCCGAGAGGTCCAGATGGCAATGATTGATCCTAAAAGTGCTACTGATACACCTAGACAGCTAGGAGGGGTGCGATGGGTCACATGACGTAAGGAGGGTCCGTATACTCCTAGATGGCAAGGAGGGGTCCGAAGAGGTCCAATTGGCTACGATTGTCGCACGTGCTTTACGATGACCTACCGATACTCCAGCATGGCTAGGAGGAGTGCAATGAGTCAGATGACATAAGGAGGGTCCGTATATGGCTAGGAGGCGTCCACGGGGGTCCAGATGGCTATGTGTAATGCCCCAATCCATAAATTATACAGTGATGCTATGTGTCGGTGGTCATGCTACATAATCGAAGGTTACTGGGGTTACCACTCCCAGGCCGAGTAAACATCGGCAGGCGTGCTCGGCATGGATCATCGGCAACACAACCCTTCGATCATGCCATATCCAAAGCATAGCCCTCAAAGTATAATAAAGAGACTAAGACACCGGAACACCTGGCACATGACAGACCCTACGACTCAAGATAATATAGTTCAACTCTTAGTAGAGAAAGATAGCAAATATTACAATCCAAGGTCACAGACCCATCAGTACATCAAGCGGAAGCAAATTAAGTTGTTCTAAACAACAAGATCCAAATATGGCCTAAGAGGCCTACAGATAAACAGTCCCGTGCCAGCTGGTTCCTAGTTGCCCCAGGCTGCCACCCGGGAACCCCAGACTACTCGTCGATGTCAATATAGAACCCACCTTCGGGGTAGGTAAAGTCCTCCTCTGAAACAAAAATAAACAAGGGTGAGTTCGACGAACTCAACAAGATTTTGAGCTATTTGCTCCATGATTGGCTCTCAAGGTTTTATGGCTGTTTTGCGTAAAGCTGATTTTATTCTTAAAATATGACTCCAAGGCATCGACTATCAGAATATTTTCGAAGAGGGGTAAGAAGTAACTCTTTCTCTTTTGATTCACTTTCTCATCCTCTTCCACCACTGTACCTGTTCTTCAAAGGCACCTCCCCGAATCACCCTCGAGGAAGTCAACCTTACAATCGTGAGTGGTACCTTTAGGACCCAGTTTTTAATCATTCCGTTAAAGTTATTCTATGATCCCTGAATTCGTCACCAAGTCGTCCTTAACCGTGGACACGGCTTTTCGAAAAGATTTATCCCTGCAGGGGGTGTACAATGTGAAAGTCGCCAGGTTCCCGAGGGACCTCCCAGCTCCTTATCCATGCGTACCGTCCGGCCCATTGCCTGTACAACTAGCTCTCTTGCGGGGAAAGCCGGCTGGGTGGGAGCGGCTACGACCTTTACCTCGCTTTGGACTAACCTAGGATCATCAGTGACCGTAGGACAAGTTCAGTGCCTCCAACACCCTGGCCCGCGGCCACTCATTTTCCTACCACCATCATCCTCATCTCAGTCTTGGCCACCATCTCAACACACGCGCAAATGGAAAGCCAAACTAGAGGACCCCCGGCTAGTCCGACACAAGTTAGTCGGTCGATGAGGTTCCATATGCCCACGCATGGTAGCACGCTCAACTTGGCTCGAAGGCGAGAACTCGCACTGAGACGGCGAGAACGAGACAACCCACCACATACCATGTGGCCTCTCATCCCCACCTTTTAGCATTTTATTAAATATTACCACCATTTCTCCACTATAATCCGCGGAATTTCCACATCTGATCCCAACATGAATATCCATCGGACCACTAAGCAGTTAACTAAGCAGGGCTAAGAAACAACCTAGCAAAGTAATTAATTCAGGCCATCAACACAATCCTATGGATAGTAGGAGGGGAAACAGGTAGTGGCTTCGGTAACTGAATGCAACTATAGGATACTCTAATCCAATCAAATTGACATTTGGAACCGCATGCAATAATATAGTGGAGAAAAATAATTTGCATAAAGTAGGATAAGATATGCTAGAGGGTGGGGATCACGCTTGCCTTGCTCAGCAGGCGGGTAATACTGATCGTCGGGGTAATGTGGCGAGACCCCGGTTCCTTGATCTATCGATGTTTAAAAACACCGGAAAGAACACAATCAATACCAGCAATTCATATGCAATGCGCAAACACATGATGGTATGACATTTTAATGCACTGCATTATTATAACAATTCTATGACATTTAAATGAGATGCTAGGAATAATTATTCAACGATATAGGAAATTTATTTTCCTAGGTGTTTTTATGTTCCCCTACAATTTAATTTAGGTAACATGCTTGAAATTATTTTGAATGTGTAGAACCAGTGCTTATTAGCATTTTTACTTAGAGGGTACAATTCTAGCAATTTTAGGAATTTATTATGAATTTAAACTACACCTTTTATTTCTACCCCTTTCTTCATTTTAGCAAAACAGAAAAATACAGTATCAGTAATGGAATTGCAAACCATTCTATTAGATAGCATTTATTTCTCTGAGCATTTTGGTATATTATTTGCTAAATTTGGATAAGTAGTTTAAAATTTATGAATTTTTGAAGTTTTAACCATTTTCTGTCTTTTTATTAAATCGCAGGAAATTTGCCCGGACGTTTTTCACCGAGGCGCATCTAGCCAGAGCCACTGACGCGCGGGGCAGGGGCAACGCTGGCGTCCACGTCAGCGCCACGTCATCTGCGCGTTTGACCGGAGCGGGACGCGCATACCGGCGCGGTGGCGCGGCGCCGGCGAGCACGGCTCCGGCGGCTGGGGGCACGCGGGGACGAACGGGAGCGCATAAACGAGCCTACGGGCGATTCCCTACCTAACGGAGGCGGCGATGCTGGCTTTTGGTCGCCGGAGCGAGCTCCACGGCGACCCGCGGCGGCGCCCGACGGCGAGGTACAATGACCAGACGATATAGGGGGAGAGGGGACGAGCGGGGATGTCCGTTACGACCGCAATCTCACCCTCGACGCGTGCGGCTGCTCGGAGGGGAGGGAGGAGGTCGAGGACGGCGGCGAGCTTGCCCGAGGCGCGGTGGCCGGAGTCGGGGAAGAAGCGGACGGCGCGGTCGATTTCGCGTTCCCCGGCACGGGTCCTTCGGCGTGGAGGAAGCTGGAGCTGCGGCGGAGCTCGTGGGGGTCCTGGCTGGTCGCGGGGTGGACTCCAACGACGGCGATGCGGCGGCGGAGCTCCTCTAGGGTTCGGCCAAGGCGGGGGGGGGGGGGGGGGGGGGAGCAGAGGGAAAGATCGGGGGGAGTGAGCAGAGTACGGGCTCGTGGTGGCCTTATCCACTCGCGGCAGCAGAGGAGGAGAGGGGGGGTCCGGGCGCGGCGCACGGCATGGCGACACGGCGACGGGGTTCGGCAGCGACGGGCGCGCTCGGTCGCTACAGCGAGGAAGACGACCGAGGTTTTCAGGAAACCCCCCTGGCGCTTTTCTCTTCTATCACAAACAGGTCCTTCCCCACTACAAAGAGGTCCTTTTCTAATTCTTTTCAAAACCAGAGCACTTCTCTGATTTATTTGGGGCAATTAAACACTTTAGAAAAAATTGAGAAAATTCATGTAGCCTCCCCATACCATGTATAGGCACTACAAAAATTGGCTCCTCAAAATAAAATGTTTTGGTGCACTTTTGTTCAGAGGTGTCAAATAGGGCATATGTTGAAATTTCCATAAGTTGCCACCTTAATGAGTTGGAGACATTGTAATTAGGAGATTTTGATTTCTTGGAACTTCCTTGACAAATATGCCATATTCAAATTAGTTTGTTTTTAGCAAGTGCAATTATCTCATGTTGAACTCTTGTAACTTCCTTGACAAATATGCAAATTATTAAAGTGGGGGAGTGGTAATGTTCATAGTAGTAGCAACATGATAAACATGCCATGATGCAATTACACAAAAGTGGAAAAATTACAGAGGTTTTTAGGTTTTAAACCTGGGGCTGTTACAAATCTACCCCCCTTACAGGAATCTTGTCCCGAGATTCTAAAGTTGTGGAAGAAAGTCGGGATACTCCTCACGAAGACTGGACTCTCTTTCCCAGGTAGCTTCTTCTTCGGAATGGTGAGACCACTGAACTTTGAAGAATTTGGTAGTCTTGTTTCGAGTCTTCCTTTCTGCTTCATCTAGGATACGTATGGGATGCTCGCGATAGGTGAGATCCGCCTGGATATCCAGCTCCTCATGACTGACTCCACGGATAGGATCCTTGAAGCAACGGCGGAGTTGGGATACATGGAACACATCATGCACATCCGGGAAGTTGGTTGGGAGTTCTAGCTGGTAGGATAGATCTCCTCGTTTGGCTAGAATGGTGAAAGGGCCAACATAACGAGGGGCCAATTTTCCCTTGATTCCAAAGCGATGAACACCACAAAGAGGAGAGACGCGTAGATAGGCCTTGTCACCAATCTCATAATGGACCTCCTGATGGTGCTTATCATAGTAGCTCTTCTGCCTAGACTGGGCAATCTTCAGATTCTCTCGTATGATTTTCACCTTCTCCTCAGCTTCATTGATCACATCTGGACCCAAGAGTTGCCTCTCTCCGGTCTCGGACCAATTTAGCGGAGTTCGGCATTTTCTTCCATACAGAACCTCGAATGGGGCCATACCCAGACTCGCTTGATAGCTATTGTTGTAGGAGAACTCAGCGAAGGGAAGGTATTTTTCCCACCCCTTTCCTCTAGGACTTGGTTCTCCCTTTCGGTCTGTCCATCAGTTTGGGGATGGAAAGCTGTGCTGAAGTTGAGGCGGGTTCCCATGGCTTGTTGGAAACTCGTCCAGAATTTCGAGGTAAACAAGCTGCCACGATCAGAGATTATCCTCTTGGGAACACCGTGAAGTACGATGATCCGGGAAGCATACAGGTCAGCCAGCTTAGCAGCTGTGATGTCGACTCGCACCGGGAGGAAGTGAGCCACTTTGGATAGTCGATCGATGACTACCCAGATGTCATCGTTGCCCTTGGGAGACTTCGGCAGACCCGTAACAAAGTCCATACCAATCTCGTCCCATTTCCATTCTGGAATCGCAATAGGGCGAAGAGTGCCAGCAGGCCTTTGATGTTCAGCCTTTACACGACGACAGGAGTCGCATTCAGCAACATACTTGGCGATTTCTCTTTTCATCCGAGTCCACCAGAATAGTGGTCGGAGGTCTTGGTACATTTTGGTACTACCGGGATGAATAGAGAGAGGGGAATCATGCGCTTCCTTGAGGATCAACTCCTTCAGATTCTGCTCCTTTGGCACCACCAGACGGTCACCA
Organism: Poa annua; assembly: GCA_026929855.1. Taxonomy (NCBI): domain Eukaryota; kingdom Viridiplantae; phylum Streptophyta; class Magnoliopsida; order Poales; family Poaceae; genus Poa; species Poa annua. Next base: position 49,406,955 of record CM049430.1, read on the forward strand.
AAGTACACGATTCCCACTTCATTCTCATAGAAGCATTTGTCCTTTCCACTAGCAATGTTCTTCTTGATATTAAGAATGCCAGTATCTAGTTTCTGCGCCTCCTTTATCTGGTCTACCAGAGTAGATTTGATTTCCAGATTTGCAAGGTAGCCAGAAGGGACAATTTCTAGGTTCAAACGGGCGAACTCTTCATGGAGAGCAGGTTGAGCCTTCTCAACCATCAGGTTGTTGCTATAAGCTTTTCGACTTAGCGCGTCAGCCACGACGTTCGCCTTGCCGGGTTGGTAATTCAGACTCACATCATAGTCTTTGATTAACTCCAACCAACGTCTTTGCCTGAGATTTAAATCCGGCTGAGTGAAAAGATATTTCAAACTCTTGTGATCCGAGTAAATCTCGCAACGGTTACCAAACAGGTATGGTCTCTATTGCTTCAGAGCATAAACCACTACGGCAAGCTCCAAATCATGAGTTGGGTAGTTTTGCTCATGAGGCTTCAATTGGCGAGAGGCATATGCCACTGCATGGCCATCTTGCATTAACACACAGCCCAAGCCTTGCAGAGAGGCGTCACAGAAGACCACGAAATCCTTGCTTGCGTCTGGCAGGGCAAGCACAGGAGCAGAAGTGAGTTTGGCCTTCAGGGTTTTGAAGCTCTCTTCAGCTTGGTCCGTCCATACGAACCTTGTATCCTTCTTGAGAAGGTTGGTCAGAGGCTTGGCTATTTTGGAGAACCCTTCGATGAATCGGCGGTAGTAACCTGCCAATCCCAGAAAGCTTCGGATGTCCTTGGCAGACCTGGGAGTTACCCAATCCATAATAGTTTGAACCTTGTCGGGAACGACAGCCACTCCACTTGCGGAAATCACATGGCCGAGGAAGACGAGATTGTCCAACCAAAACTCACACTTGGAGAACTTGGCATAGAGGCGGTGTTCTCGAAGGCGTGTCAGGATCAAACGAAGATGTTCGGCATGCTCTTCATCGGTTTTGGAGTAGACGAGAATGTCATCGATGTAAATGACAACGAACTTGTCGAGATAATCCATGAAGACGGAGTTCATGAGCCTCATGAACGTCGCCGGAGCATTGGTGAGACCAAAGGACATAACGGTATACTCATAGGAGCCATAGCGAGTAACAAATGCCGTCTTTGGGATATCCTGCTCTCTGATCTTGATCTGATGGTACCCTGACCTCAGGTCCATCTTGGAAAATACCGTTGCACCAGCTAGTTGATCCAATAGATCATTGATGCGAGGAATCGGGTACTTGTTTTTGATTGTCACCGCATTTAACGGCCTGTAGTTAGAGACTAGACGAGGCACGGTAGAATCCCTCTTCTTGACAAAGAGCACGGGACAACCCCAAGGTGAACTGCTAGGCCGAATGAACTCTTTTGCTAACAGTTCATCAATTTGCTCCTTTAACAGCGCCAGCTCCTCCACCGGCATCCGGTAGGGCTTCTTGGCAACCGGCGCGGTACCGGGAAGCAACTCTATGACGAACTCCACACTTCGATCAGGTGGCATGCCAGGCAGTTCCTCCGGGAACACATCCGGGAAGTCACACACAACGTGGATGTCTTGGATTTCAGGAGGGGATAAGCCTTCCATAAGGCAAAGGAGAAGCTCAGGTGAGTGGGGCATGGATGGAGATGGAGGGCTGGACTGTACAGACCAATACTCCACAATTTCGTCGGAAGATGTGGTCACGGTGATGGTTCTGGCAGCACAGTCGAGGTTAGCCTTGTATTTCCCTAGCCAGTTCATGCCCAGTATGGCATCAAAGCCGGTTGAATTGAAGGCTATCAGCGGAAACGGGAAGGGGAATGAGCCTATATTAATTGAAACTTCAGGGGTCACCCTTTTGGTTTGCCAACGAGTACCAGGGCTGGTGACATATAACGGTGCTTCCAACTCTTCAAACGGTATATTGTTTCGTTGTGCAAATGCTACCGAAATGAATGAATGTGATGCTACAGAATCAAACAGTACTGTAGCTAGAGCTTTAGCAATTCGAAGCGTACCCATGATAACACTGGGGTCGTCCTCCACGTCTTCAACAGTGACATGGTTCAGGCGACCACGACTAGCCGTACCCGTCTTGGCTACGGGCGTGGCAGGAGCTGGTGGTGGCGCCTTCCTAGGGCATTCTCTGGAGTAGTGGCCGGGCTGGCCATAGCTGTAGCACGTGCTTGTCGGTGGTGCAGGGAGTTGAGCACGATAACCACTTCCGCCCGGGCCCATTTTTGGAGTAGGAGGGCGCGGCGGAGGTGGCCTGTACTCCGATGTCCTTGGCACAAACGGAGGACGGGGCGCGGAGCTATAGGGAACGAAGACCCTACGCTTCTTGCCGTCAGCAGCCGAGGAGCTCTGATGATCCCCCTGAAGTGGCCTCTTAGTGGCCTCTAGTTCCTTCCTTCCCTGTTCCAGGGTGAGAGCCTGGTTGTACAGTTCCTGGTAGCTCGGGAACTTGAAGGGCAGCAACTCGTAACGAAGCCTTGGGTTGAGCCCCTTGCGGAACAACTCCTGCTTGTCCCCATCATTGGTCACATCCCGAGGGGCGTAACGGGAGAGACGGCTGAACTCATGACCATAGACTGGAATGTCCATCCGTCCCTGATGCAAGTCCAGGAACTCCCTCCTCTTCAAGTCCATGAGGGGCTTGGGAATGTAGGCCGCGCGGAAGGCAGTGCGAAACTCCTCCCAGGTGAAAACATGCCCAGCAGCGAACATCGCCTGGTGGCTTTCCCACCACGCGCCCGCTGCACCCGCCAACAGGTAAGTGGCGAAGTTGGCTTGCTCCACAGCTGGAACATGAAGGGCAGCAAACTTGCGCTCCAGTGCACGCAGCCAGTCGTCTGCGTCCAAGGGCTCCTTAGCATCGGAGAAGGACGGTGGCTGGGACCGTAGGAACTCAGTGAGAGTATGACAATCGTTATTCCTCCGGTTCCCTTGGTGCACCAACTGCTCGAGGAGTCGGTCGCTGCGCACACGGCCCTCCTCCATAAGCAGGAGGACCTCCGCCATGGTGGGAGGTGGCGGTAAGTCTTCGCCGCGGCGACGGCCCGTCATTCTGGATATTGACAAGGACACAGTTAGAATCCCATCGTGTCATCCTTGTACACAAAAATAGGGACAACAAAACTGGTAGTAGCAACAGATAGAACAACATGCACATCTCTAGACGCACGCATAGATGGAACTGAGTTCACAAATATTGGTTCTAGTACAAGCCACAGTTTGCTGAAAGAGAGGTACAAGCCTCATACATATTACACTGGATGGTTACTAGGAAGATAACAATGACGAGTCTATTACATAACGAGCTCTACTGCTCCAGGCTCCAGAGATACAAACAAAGGAGTATTTGGCACAACTCGCAGGAAGGCACAATTACTCGAGCATCTCCTGGTAGCACACATGGCTAGTAGTACGCCATGACATCCTCATCAAGTGGCGCCGGGGGAGTGTGGAAGCGGCGTGCACTGGCAGGCTGGTTGCCATACGGCGACTCGAGTGTAGTAAGCCTCGGGTCTCGGTGAGGACCGGTAGGCGGGGTTACGCCACCAACTCCCGGACTGCAAACGTCGGTAGGCAACTGCTCCAACGGGGGTGGGCGAAGTAGTGTGAGAGGAAGCGTCCCATCCATGACATACGGGCGCACACTCATCAGAGTATGACGGTGACTAGCGCGCGCCGAAACAGCGTAGAGGTACCACTGCCAGACTCGACGGTCCAACACTCGGACTAGCTCAATCAGTGCCCGGTGCCTGCTGTCCGACTCCATCTCGCCGCTACTGTACACAGCTCGGTAAACACCCGACGTGCTGTCGTCGGCAGCTGGGAAGTGGCAGAAATCCGACGCCTGGTTAGCGAGATACGGACAGTAGCTGCGGTAAATAGAGAGGCCGTTATACGCGGCCTCCTGAACCGCCTGCTCCACGGTCATACCCACGCCTCCAGCTACGTTCTCAACGCGACCCTCGTCGTTGAGCACGCGCACCTTACAGAAGAACTGCGCCTGGCTGTACGGTGCATACTCCTCATACACCGTGTACTCCGGGTACCACCTACAACCCTGGCTGGCCAAAGCTGCGGCAAACAAGGCGGGGAACCCTCGAACGCCCTCACATTGAGTGAGGCGAACAACCAAGCCCGAACCAGTCATCTGTAGCAAAAATAATTCAAATGTCAGGTCCGGAGACTAGAGTCAGGAATGAAAGTAGAACTCGGGTAGAGACTAGGAACGGCAAGGAAAATGATCCTGAAAGCAAACAGAGGGACGGGAGCCCCAGAAGCTGGTCGCCCCTCGCCCTGAAACCCAGAGTGAGTAAGCGTATGACACGTCATGCGCGGCGGAAGCGACACGTGATAAGGCACAAAACAAATAGAGGTAAGATTGCTCCGAGATTAGAGGGTAACCAGATAAGGAGTAAAAAGAATCCTAAGATGGTTTTCACAACTCATTTTTAGGTTAAAAATATTTTTACCAACACTAGACTCAACGTCGACCAGTAGTAAGGGTTTCCTACAGGCGGTACTGCTCTGATACCAAGTTGTAATGCCCCAATCCATAAATTATACAGTGATGCTATGTGTCGGTGGTCATGCTACATAATCGAAGGTTACTGGGGTTACCACTCCCAGGCCGAGTAAACATCGGCAGGCGTGCTCGGCATGGATCATCGGCAACACAACCCTTCGATCATGCCATATCCAAAGCATAGCCCTCAAAGTCTAATAAAGAGACTAAGACACCGGAACACCTGGCACATGACAGACCCTACGACTCAAGATAATATAGTTCAACTCTTAGTAGAGAAAGATAGCAAATATTACAATCCAAGGTCACAGACCCATCAGTACATCAAGCGGAAGCAAATTAAGTTGTTCTAAACAACAAGATCCAAATATGGCCTAAGAGGCCTACAGATAAACAGTCCCGTGCCAGCTGGTTCCTAGTTGCCCCAGGCTGCCACCCGGGAACCCCAGACTACTCGTCGCTGTCAATATAGAACCCACCTTCGGGGTAGGTAAAGTCCTCCTCTGAAACAAAAATAAACAAGGTTGAGTTCGACGAACTCAACAAGATTTTGAGCTATTTGCTCCATGATTGGCTCTCAAGGTTTTATGGCTGTTTTGCGTAAAGCTGATTTTATTCTTAAAATATGACTCCAAGGCATCGACTATCAGAATATTTTCGAAGAGGGGTAAGAAGTAACTCTTTCTCTTTTGATTCACTTTCTCATCCTCTTCCACCACTGTACCTGTTCTTCAAAGGCACCTCCCCAAATCACCCTCGAGGAAGTCAACCTTACAATCGTGAGTGGTACCTTTAGGACCCAGTTTTTAATCATTCCGTTAAAGTTATTCTATGATCCCTGAATTCGTCACCAAGTCGTCCTTAACCGTGGACACGGCTTTTCGAAAAGATTTATCCCTGCAGGGGGTGTACAATGTGAAAGTCGCCAGGTTCCCGAGGGACCTCCCAGCTCCTTATCCATGCGTACCGTCCGACCCATTGCCTGTACAACTAGCTCTCTTCCGGGGAAAGCCGGCTGGGTGGGAGCGGCTACGACCTTTACCTCGCTTTGGACTAACCTAGGATCATCAGTGACCGTAGGACAAGTTCAGTGCCTCCAACACCCTGCCCTGCGGCCACTCATTTTCCTACCACCATCATCCTCATCTCAGTCTTGGCCACCATCTCAACACACGCGCAAATGGAAAGCCAAACTAGAGGACCCCCGGCTAGTCCGACACAAGTTAGTCGGTCGATGAGGTTCCATATGCCCACGCATGGTAGCACGCTCAACTTGGCTCGAAGGCGAGAACTCGCACTGAGGCGGCGAGAACGAGACAACCCACCACATACCATGTGGCCTCTCATCCCCACCTTTTAGCATTTTATTAAATATTACCACCATTTCTCCACCATAATCCGCGGAATTTCCACATCTGATCCCAACATGAATATCCATCGGACCACTAAGCAGTTAACTAAGCAGGGCTAAGCAACAACCTAGCAAAGTAATTAATTCAGGCCATCAACACAATCCTATGGATAGTAGGAGGGGAAACAGGTAGTGGCTTCGGTAACTGAATGCAACTATAGGATACTCTAATCCAATCAAATTGACATTTGGAACCGCATGCAATAATATAGTGGAGAAAAATAATTTGCATAAAGTAGGATAAGATATGCTAGAGGGTGGGGATCACGCTTGCCTTGCTCAGCAGGCGGGTAATACTGATCGTCGGGGTAATGTGGCGAGACCCCGGTTCCTTGATCTATCGATGTTTAAAAACACCGGAAAGAACACAATCAATACCAGCAATTCATATGCAATGCGCAAACACATGATGGTATGACATTTTAATGCACTGCATTATTATAACAATTCTATGACATTTAAATGAGATGCTAGGAATAATTATTCAACGATATAGGAAATTTATTTTCCTAGGTGTTTTTATGTTCCCCTACAATTTAATTTACGTAACATGCTTGAAATGATTTTGAATGTGTAGAACCAGTGCTTATTAGCATTTTTACTTAGAGGGTACAATTCTAGCAATTTTAGGAATTTATTATGAATTTAAACTACACCTTTTATTTCTACCCCTTTCTTCATTTTAGCAAAACAGAAAAATACAGTATCAGTAAGGGAATTGCAAACTATTCTATTAGATAGCATTTATTTCTCTGAGCATTTTGGTATATTATTTGCTAAATTTGGATAAGTAGTTTAAAAGTTATGAATTTTTGAAGTTTTAACCATTTTCTGTCTTTTTATTAAATCGCAGGAAATTTGCCCGGACGTTTTTCACCGAGGCGCATCTAGCCAGAGCCACTGACGCGCGGGCCAGGGGCCACGCTGGCGTCCACGTCAGCGCCACGTCATCTGCGCGTTTGACCGGAGCGGGACGCGCATACCGGCGCGGTGGCGCGGCGCCGGCGAGCACGGCTCCGGCGGCTGGGGGCACGCGGGGACGAACGGGAGCGCATAAACGAGCCTACGGGCGATTCCCTACCTAACGGAGGTGGCGACGCTGGCTTTTGGTCGCCGGAGCGAGCTCCACGGCGACCCGCGGCGGCGCCCGACGGCGAGGTACAATGACCAGACGATATAGGGGGAGAGGGGACGAGCGGGGATGTCCGTTACGACCGCAATCTCACCCTCGACGCGTGCGGCTGCTCGGAGGGGAGGGAGGAGGTCGAGGACGGCGGCGAGCTTGCCCGAAGCGCGGTGGCCGGAGTCGGGGAAGAAGCGGACGGCGCGGTCGATTTCGCGTTCCCCGGCACGGGTCCTTCGGCATGGAGGAAGCTGGAGCTGCGGCGGAGCTCGTGGGGGTCCTGGCTGGTCGCGGGGTGGACTCCAACGACGGCGATGCGGCGGCGGAGCTCCTCTAGGGTTCGGCCATGGCGGGGGGGGGGGGGGGGGGGGAAGCAGAGGGAAAGATCGGGGGGGGAGTGAGCAGAGCACGGGCTCGTGGTGGCCTTATCCACTCGCGGCAGCAGAGGAGGAGAGGGGGGGTCCGGGCGCGGCGCACGGCATGGCGACACGGCGACGGGGTTCGGCAGCGACGGGCGCGCTCGGTCGCTACAGCGAGGAAGACGACCGAGGTTTTCTGGAAACCCCCCTGGCGCTTTTCTCTTCTATAACAAACAGGTCCTTCCCCACTACAAAGAGGTCCTTTTCTAATTCTTTTCAAAACCAGAGCACTTCTTTGATTTATTTGGGGCAATTAAACACGTTAGAAAAATTTGAGAAAATTCATGTAGCTTCCCCATACCATGTAGAGGCACTACAAAAATTGGCTCCTCAAAATAAAATGTTTTGGTGCACTTTTGTTCAGAGGTGTCAAATAGGGCATTTGTTGAAATTTCCATAAGTTGCCACCTTAATGAGTTGGAGACATTGTAATTAGGAGATTTTGATTTCTTGGAACTTCCTTGACAAATATGCCATATTCAAATTAGTTTGTTTTTAGCAAGTGCAATTATCTCATGTTGAACTCTTGTAACTTCCTTGACAAATATGCAAATTATTAAAGTGGGGGAGTGGTAATGTTCATAGTAGTAGCAACATGATAAACATGCCATGATGCAATTACACAAAAGTGGAAAAATTACAGAGGTTTTTAGGTTTTAAACCTGGGGCTGTTTCACTATGACTGTCGCATGTGCTTTAGGATGACCTAAAATTGCTACTAATACTTCTAGATGGCTAGGAGGGGTGCAATGGGTCAGATGACGTAAGGAGGGTCCGTATACTCCTATATGGGTAGGAGGGTTCCACGGGGGTCCAGATGGCAACAATTGTCGCACGTGCTTTAGGATGACCTATAAGTGGTTCTGAAACTCTTATATGGCTAGGAGGGGTGCAATGGGTCAGATGACGTAAGCAGGGTCCGTATACTCCTATATGGCTAGGAGGGGTCCACGGGGGTCCAGATGGCTACGATTGTCGCAAGTTCTTTGGGATGACCTAAAAGTGGTACTGATACAGACGGCTAGGTGTGGTGCAATGGGTCAGATGACGTAAGGAGGGTCCGTATACTCCTAAATGGCTAGGTGGGGGTGTAATGTGTCAGATGACGTAAGGAGGGTTTGTATACTCCTATATGGCTAGGAGGGGTCCAATGGGGTCCATATGGCAACGCGTGTCGCACGTGCTTTAGGATGACCTAGAAGTGGTACTGATACTCCTGTATGGCTAGGAGGGGTGCAATGGGTCAGATGACGTAAGGATGGTCCGTATACTCCTATATGGCTAGGAGGGGTCCATGGGGGTCCAGATGGCTATGATTTCCGCACATGCTTTAAGATGACCTAAAAGTGCTACTGATACTCCTAGATGGCTAGGAGGGGTGCAATTGGTCAGATGACGTAAGGAGGGTCTGTATACTCCTATATGGCTAGGAGGGGTGTAATGGGTTAGATGACGTAAGGAGGGTCCGTATACTCCTATGTGGCTAGGAGGGGTCGAATGGGGTCCAGATGGCAACGAGTGTCGCACGTGCTTTAGGATGACCTGTAAGCGGTACTGATACTCCTATATGGCTGCGAGGGGTGCAATGGGTCAGATGATGTAAGGAGAGTTCGTATACTCCAGTATGGCTAGGAGCGGTCCTCGGGGGTCCAGATGGCTACGATTGTCGCACGTGTTTTTGGATGACTTAAAATTGCTACTGATACACCTAGACGGCTAGGAGGGGTGCAATGGGTCAGATGACGTAAGGAGGGTGCGTATACTCCTACATGGCTAGGAGGGGTGCAATGGGTCAAATGACGTAAGGAGGGTACGTATACTCCTATATGGCTAAGAGGAGTCCACGGGGGTCCAGATGGCTACGATTGTCGCACGTGCTTTAGGATGACTTATAAGTTCTACTCATACTTCTAGATGGCTAGGAGGGGTGCAATGGGTCAGATGACGTAAGGAGGGTCCGTATACTCCTATATGGCTAGGAGGGGTCCACGTGGGTCCAGAGGGCAACGAGGGTCGCACGTGCTTTAGGATGACATGTAAGAGGTACTAATACTCATATATGGCTAGGAGGGGTGCAATGGGTCAGATGACGTAAGGAGAGTTTGTATACTCCTATATGGCTAGGAGCGGTCCCCGGGGGTCCAGATGGCTACGATTGTCGCACGTGCTTTTGGATGACTTAAAAGTGTTACTGATACACCTAGACGGCTAGGAGGGGTGCAATGGGTCAGATGACGTAAGGAGGGTGCGTATACTCCTATATGGCTAGGAAGGGTCCACGGGGGTCCAGATGGCTACGATTGTCGCACGTGCTTTAGGATGACCTAAAAGTTCTACTGATACTCCTAGATGGCTAGGAGGGGTGGAATGGGTAAATGGCCTAAGGAGGGTCCGTATACTCCTATATGGCTAGGAGGGGTCCAGGGGGTCCAGTTGGCTACGATTGTCGGATGTGCTTTAGGATGACCAAAAAGTTTTACTGATACTCAAAGATAGCTAGGAGGGGTGCAATGGGTCAAATGACATAAGGAGGGTCCGTATACTCCTATATGGCTAGGAGGGGTCCACAGGGGTCCAGATGGCTACGATTGTCGCACGTGCTTTAAGATGACCTAAAAGTGCTACTCATACTCCTAGATGGCTAGGAGGGGTGCAAGGGGTCAGATGACGTAAGGAGGGTCCGTATACTCCTATATGGCTAGGAGGGGTTCACGGGGGTCCAGAAGGCTACGATATTCGCACGTGCTTTAGGATGACCTAAAAGTGCTACTGATACTCCTACATGGCTAGGAGGGGTGCAATGGGTCAAATGACATAAGGAGGGTCCGTATACTCCTATATGGTTAGGAGGGGTCCACGGGGGTCCAGATGGCTACGATTGTTGCACGTGCTTTAGGATGACCTAAAAGTGCTACTGATACTCCAAGATGGCTAGGAGGGGTCCACGGGGGTCATATGACATAAAGAGGGTCCGTATACTCCTATATGGCTAGGAGGGGTGCAATGGGTCACATGACGTAAGGAGGGTCCGTATACTCCTAGATGGCAAGGAGGGGTCCGAAGAGGTCCAGATGGCTACGATTTTCGCACGTGCTTTACGATGACCTACCGATACTCCAACATGGCTAGGAGGGGTCCAATGAGTCAGATGACATAAGGAGGGTCCGTATACTCCTATATGGCTAGGAGGCGTCCACGGGGATCTAGATGGCTATGACTGTCGCATGTGCTTTAGGATGACCTAAAATTGCTACTAATACTCCTAGATGGCTAGGAGGGGTGCAATGGGTCCGATGACGTAAGGAGGGTCCGTATACTCCTATATGGGTAGGAGGGTTCCACGGGGGTCCAGATGGCAACAATTGTCGCACGTGCTTTAGGATGACCTATAAGTGGTACTGAAACTCTAATATGGCTAGGAGGGGTGCAATGGGTCAGATGACGTAAGCAGGGTCCGTATATTCCTATATGGCTAGGAGGGGTCCACGGGGGTCCAGAATGCTACGATTGTCGCACGTTCTTTGGGATGACCTAAAAGTGGTACTGATACAGACGGCTAGGTGTGGTGCAATGAGTCAGATGACGTAAGGAGGGTCCGTATACTCCTAAATGGCTAGGTGGGGTGTAATGTGTCAGATGCCGTAAGAAGGGTTTATATACTCCTATATGGCTAGGAGGGGTCCAATGGGGTCCATATGGCAACGAGTGTCGCACGTGCTTTAGGATGACCTAGAAGTGGTACTTATACTCCTATATGGCTGGGAGGGGTGCAATGGGTCAGATGATGTAAGGAGAGTTCGTATACTCCTATATGGCTAGGAGCGGTCCTCGGGGGTCCAGATGGCTACGATTGTCGCACGTGTTTTTGGATGACTTAAAAGTGCTACTGATACACCTAGACGGCTAGGAGGGGTGCAATGGGTCAGATGACGTAAGGAGGGTGCGTATACTCCAACATGGCTAGGAGGGGTGCAATGGGTCAAATGACGTAAGGAGGGTACGCATACTCCTATATGGCTAGGAGGAGTCCACGGGGGTCCAGATGGCTACGATTGTCGCACGTGCTTTAGGATGACCTATAAGTTCTACTCATACTTCTAGATGGCTAGGAGGGGTGTAATGGGTCAGATGACGTAAGGAGGGTCCGTATACTCCTATATGGCTAGGAGGGGTCCAGAGGGCAACGAGGGTCGCACGTGCTTTAGGATGACATGTAAGAGCTACTAATACTCCTATATGGCTAGGAGGGGTGCAATGGGTTAGATGACGTAAGGAGAGTTCGTATAATCCTATATGGCTAGGAGCGGTCCCCGGGGGTCCAGATGGCTACAATTGTCGCACGTGCTTTTGGATGACTTAAAAGTGCTACTGATACACCTAGATGGCTAGGAGTGGTGCAATGGGTCAGATGACGTAAGGAGGGTGCGTATACTCCTATATGGCTAGGAAGGGTCCACGGGGGTCCAGATGGCTACGATTGTCGCACGTGCTTTAGGATGACCTAAAAGTTCTACTGATACTCCTAGATGGCTAGGAGGGGTGCAATCGGTAAATGGCCTAAGGAGGGTCCGTATACTCCTATATGGCTAGGAGGGGTCCACGGGGTCCAGTTGGCAACGATTGTCGCATGTGCTTTAGGATGACCTAAAAGTTTTACTGATACTCAAAGATAGATAAGAGGGGTGCAATGGGTCAAATGACATAAGGAGGGTCAGTATACTCTTATATGGCTAGGAGGGGTCCACAGGGGTCCAGATGGCTACGATTGTCGCACGTGCTTTAAGATGACCTTAAAGTGCTACTCATACTCCTAGATGGCTAGGAGGGGTGCAAGGGGTCAGATGACGTAAGGAGGGTCCGTATACTCCTATATGGCTAGGAGGGGTCCACGGGGGTCCAGAAGGCTACGATATTTGCACGTGCTTTAGGATCACCTAAAAGTGCTACTGATACTCCTACATGGCTAGGAGGGGTGCAATGGGTCAAATGACATAAGGAGGGTCCGTATACTCCAATATGGCTAGGAGGGGTCCACGGGGGTCCAGATGGCTACGATTGTTGCACGTGCTTTAGGATGACCTAAAAGTGCTTCTGATACTCCAAGATGGCTAGGAGGGGTCCACGGGGGTCAAATGACGTAAAGAGGGTCCGTATACTCCTATATGGCTAGGAGGGGTCCACAGGGGTCCTGATGGCTATGATTGTCGTACGTGATTTAGGATGACCTAAGAGTGCTACTGATACTCCTAGATGGCTAGGAGGGGTGCAATGGGTCAGATGATGTAAGGAGGGTCCGTATACTCCTATATGGCTAGGAGGGGACCAAGGGGGTCTTGATGGCTACGATTGTCGCACGTGCATTAGGATGAGCTAAAAGTGCTACTGATACTCCTAAATGTCTAGGAGGGGTGCAATGGGTCAGATGACGTAAGGAGGGTCCGTATATTCCTATATGGCTAGGAGGGGTCCACGGGGGTCCAGATGGCTACGATTGTCGCACGTGCTTTAGGATGACTTAAAACTGCTACTGATACACCTAGACGGCTATAAGGGGTGCAATGGGTCAGATGACGTAAGGATGGTGCATGTACTCCTATATGGCTAGGAGGGGTCCACGGGGGTCCAGATGGCAACGATATTCGCTCGTGCTTTAGGATGACCAGAAAGTGCTACTGATACTCCTACATGGCTAGGAGGGGTGCAATGGGTCAAATGACATAAGGAGGGTCCGTATACTCCTATAAGGCTAGGAGGGGTCCACGCGGGTCCAGATGGCTACGATTGTCGCACGTGATTTAGGATGACCTAAATGTGTTACTCATACTCCTAGATGGCTAGGATTGGTGCAATGGGTCAAATGACATAAGGAGGGTCCGTATACTCCTATATGGCTAGGAGGGGTCCACGGGGGTCCTGATGGCTAAGATTGTCGCACGTGCTTTAGGATGACCTAAGAGTGCTACTGATACTCCTATATGGCTAGGAGGGGTGCAATGGGTCAGATGACGTAAGGAGGGTCCGTATACTCCTATATGGCTAGGAGGGTCCAAGGGGGTCTAGATGGCTACGATTGTCACACGAGCTTTAGGATGAGTTAAAATTGCTATTGAAACTCCTAGATAGCTAGGAGGGGTGCAATGGTTCAGATGACGTAAGGAGGGTCCGTATACTCCTATATGGCTAGGAGGGGTCCAATGGGGTCCAGATGGCAACGAGTGTCGCACGTGCTTTAGGATGACCTACTGATACTCCTACATGGCTATAAGGGGTGCAATGAGTCAGATGACATAAGGAGGATCCGTATACTCCTATATGGCTAGGAGGCGTTCACGGGTGTCTAGATGGCTACGATTGTCGCACGTGCTTTAGGATGACCTAAAAGTGCTACTGATACTCCTAGATGGCTAGGTGGCGTGCAATGGGTCAGATGATGTAAGGAGGGTCCCTATACTCGTACGGCTAGGAGGGGTCCACCGGGGTTCAGATGGCAATGAGTGTCGCACGTGCTTTAGGATGACCTATAAGTGGTACTGATACTCCTATATGGCTGGGAGGGGTGCAATGGGTCAGATGATGTAAGGAGAGTTCGTATACTCCAGTATGGCTAGGAGCGGTCCTCGGGGGTCCAGATGGCTACGATTGTCGCACGTGTTTTTGGATGACTTAAAATTGCTACTGATACACCTAGACGGCTAGGAGGGGTGCAATGGGTCAGATGACGTAAGGAGGGTCTGTATACTCCTATATGGCTAGGAGGGGTGTAATGGGTTAGATGACGTAAGGAGCGTCCGTATACTCCTATATGGCTAGGAGGGGTCGAATGGGGTCCAGATGGCAACGAGTGTCGCACGTGCTTTAGGATGACCTGTAAGCGGTACTGATACTCCTATATGGCTGGGAGGGGTGCAATGGGTCAGATGATGTAAGGAGAGTTCGTATACTCCAGTATGGCTAGGAGCGGTCCTCGGGGGTCCAGATGGCTACGATTGTCGCACGTGTTTTTGGATGACTTAAAATTGCTACTGATACACCTAGACGGCTAGGAGGGGTGCAATGGGTCAGATGACGTAAGGAGGGTGCGTATACTCCTACATGGCTAGGAGGGGTGCAATGGGTCAAATGACGTAAGGAGGGTACGTATACTCCTATATGGCTAAGAGGAGTCCACGGGGGTCCAGATGGCTACGATTGTCGCACGTGCTTTAGGATGACCTATAAGTTCTACTCATACTTCTAGATGGCTAGGAGGGGTGCAATGGGTCAGATGACGTAAGGAGGGTCCGTATACTCCTATAAGGCTAGGAGGGGTCCACGGGGGTCCAGATGGCTACGATTGTCGCACGTGATTTAGGATGACCTAAATGTGTTACTCATACTCCTAGATGGCTAGGATTGGTGCAATGGGTCAAATGACATAAGGAGGGTCCGTATACTCCTATATGGCTAGGAGGGGTCCACGGGGGTCCTGATGGCTAAGATTGTCGCACGTGCTTTAGGATGACCTAAGAGTGCTACTGATACTCCTATATGGCTAGGAGGGGTGCAATGGGTCAGATGACGTAAGGAGGGTCCGTATACTCCTATATGGCTAGGAGGGTCCAAGGGGGTCTAGATGGCTACGATTGTCACACGAGCTTTAGGATGAGTTAAAATTGCTATTGAAACTCCTAGATAGCTAGGAGGGGTGCAATGGTTCAGATGACGTAAGGAGGGTCCGTATACTCCTATATGGCTAGGAGGGGTCCAATGGGGTCCAGATGGCAACGAGTGTCGCACGTGCTTTAGGATGACCTACTGATACTCCTACATGGCTATAAGGGGTGCAATGAGTCAGATGACATAAGGAGGATCCGTATACTCCTATATGGCTAGGAGGCGTTCACGGGTGTCTAGATGGCTACGATTGTCGCACGTGCTTTAGGATGACCTAAAAGTGCTACTGATACTCCTAGATGGCTAGGTGGCGTGCAATGGGTCAGATGATGTAAGGAGGGTCCCTATACTCGTACGGCTAGGAGGGGTCCACCGGGGTTCAGATGGCAATGAGTGTCGCACGTGCTTTAGGATGACCTATAAGTGGTACTGATACTCCTATATGGCTGGGAGGGGTGCAATGGGTCAGATGATGTAAGGAGAGTTCGTATACTCCAGTATGGCTAGGAGCGGTCCTCGGGGGTCCAGATGGCTACGATTGTCGCACGTGTTTTTGGATGACTTAAAATTGCTACTGATACACCTAGACGGCTAGGAGGGGTGCAATGGGTCAGATGACGTAAGGAGGGTCTGTATACTCCTATATGGCTAGGAGGGGTGTAATGGGTTAGATGACGTAAGGAGCGTCCGTATACTCCTATATGGCTAGGAGGGGTCGAATGGGGTCCAGATGGCAACGAGTGTCGCACGTGCTTTAGGATGACCTGTAAGCGGTACTGATACTCCTATATGGCTGGGAGGGGTGCAATGGGTCAGATGATGTAAGGAGAGTTCGTATACTCCAGTATGGCTAGGAGCGGTCCTCGGGGGTCCAGATGGCTACGATTGTCGCACGTGTTTTTGGATGACTTAAAATTGCTACTGATACACCTAGACGGCTAGGAGGGGTGCAATGGGTCAGATGACGTAAGGAGGGTGCGTATACTCCTACATGGCTAGGAGGGGTGCAATGGGTCAAATGACGTAAGGAGGGTACGTATACTCCTATATGGCTAAGAGGAGTCCACGGGGGTCCAGATGGCTACGATTGTCGCACGTGCTTTAGGATGACCTATAAGTTCTACTCATACTTCTAGATGGCTAGGAGGGGTGCAATGGGTCAGATGACGTAAGGAGGGTCCGTATACTCCTATATGGCTAGGAGGGGTCCACGTGGGCCCAGAGGGCAACGAGGGTCGCACGTGCTTTAGGATGACTTAAAACTGCTACTGATACACCTAGACGGCTAGGAGGGGTGCAATGGGTCAGATGACGTAAGGATGGTGCATGTACTCCTATATGGCTAGGAGGGGTCCACGGGGGTCCAGATGGCAACGATATTCGCTCGTGCTTTAGGATGACCAGAAAGTGCTACTGATACTCCTACATGGCTAGGAGGGGTGCAATGGGTCAAATGACATAAGGAGGGTCTGTATACTCCTATAAGGCTAGGAGGGGTCCACGGGGGTCCAGATGGCTACGATTGTCGCACGTGATTTAGGATGACCTAAATGTGTTACTCATACTCCTAGATGGCTAGGATTGGTGCAATGGGTCAAATGACATAAGGAGGGTCCGTATACTCCTATATGGCTAGGAGGGGTCCACGGGGGTCCTGATGGCTAAGATTGTCGCACGTGCTTTAGGATGACCTAAGAGTGCTACTGATACTCCTATATGGCTAGGAGGGGTGCAATGGGTCAGATGACGTAAGGAGGGTCCGTATACTCCTATATGGCTAGGAGGGTCCAAGGGGGTCTAGATGGCTACGATTGTGACACGAGCTTTAGGATGAGTTAAAATTGCTATTGAAACTCCTAGATAGCTAGGAGGGGTGCAATGGTTCAGATGACGTAAGGAGGGTCCGTATACTCCTATATGGCTAGGAGGGGTCCAATGGGGTCCAGATGGCAACGAGTGTCGCACGTGCTTTAGGATGACCTACTGATACTCCTACATGGCTATAAGGGGTTCAATGAGTCAGATGACATAAGGAGGATCCGTATACTCCTATATGGCTAGGAGGCGTTCACGGGTGTCTAGATGGCTACGATTGTCGCACGTGCTTTAGGATGACCTATAAGTGGTACTGATACTCCTATATGGCTGGGAGGGGTGCAATGGGTCAGATGATGTAAGGAGAGTTCGTATACTCCAGTATGGCTAGGAGCGGTCCTCGGGGGTCCAGATGGCTACGATTGTCGCACGTGTTTTTGGATGACTTAAAATTGCTACTGATACACCTAGACGGCTAGGAGGGGTGCAATGGGTCAGATGACGTAAGGAGGGTCTGTATACTCCTATATGGCAAGGAGGGGTGTAATGGGTTAGATGACGTAAGGAGGGTCCGTATACTCCTATATGGCTAGGAGGGGTCCACGTGGGTCCAGAGGGCAACGAGGGTCGCACGTGCTTTAGGATGACATGTAAGAGGTACTAATACTCATATATGGCTAGGAGGGGTGCAATGGGTCAGATGACGTAAGGAGAGTTTGTATACTCCTATATGGCTAGGAGCGGTCCCCGGGGGTCCAGATGGCTACGATTGTCGCACGTGCTTTTGGATGACTTAAAAGTGTTACTGATACACCTAGACGGCTAGGAGGGGTGCAATGGGTCAGATGACGTAAGGAGGGTGCGTATACTCCTATATGGCTAGGAAGGGTCCACGGGGGTCCAGATGGCTACGATTGTCGCACGTGCTTTAGGATGACCTAAAAGTTCTACTGATACTCCTAGATGGCTAGGAGGGGTGGAATGGGTAAATGGCCTAAGGAGGGTCCGTATACTCCTATATGGCTAGGAGGGGTCCAGGGGGTCCAGTTGGCTACGATTGTCGGATGTGCTTTAGGATGACCAAAAAGTTTTACTGATACTCAAAGATAGCTAGGAGGGGTGCAATGGGTCAAATGACATAAGGAGGGTCCGTATACTCCTATATGGCTAGGAGGGGTCCACAGGGGTCCAGATGGCTACGATTGTCGCACGTGCTTTAAGATGACCTAAAAGTGCTACTCATACTCCTAGATGGCTAGGAGGGGTGCAAGGGGTCAGATGACGTAAGGAGGGTCCGTATACTCCTATATGGCTAGGAGGGGTTCACGGGGGTCCAGAAGGCTACGATATTCGCACGTGGTTTAGGATGACCTAAAAGTGCTACTGATACTCCTACATGGCTAGGAGGGGTGCAATGGGTCAAATGACATAAGGAGGGTCCGTATACTCCTATATGGTTAGGAGGGGTCCACGGGGGTCCAGATGGCTACGATTGTTGCACGTGCTTTAGGATGACCTAAAAGTGCTACTGATACTCCAAGATGGCTAGGAGGGGTCCACGGGGGTCATATGACATAAAGAGGGTCCGTATACTCCTATATGGCTAGGAGGGGTGCAATGGGTCACATGACGTAAGGAGGGTCCGTATACTCCTAGATGGCAAGGAGGGGTCCGAAGAGGTCCAGATGGCTACGATTTTCGCACGTGCTTTACGATGACCTACCGATACTCCAACATGGCTAGGAGGGGTCCAATGAGTCAGATGACATAAGGAGGGTCCGTATACTCCTATATGGCTAGGAGGCGTCCACGGGGATCTAGATGGCTATGACTGTCGCATGTGCTTTAGGATGACCTAAAATTGCTACTAATACTCCTAGATGGCTAGGAGGGGTGCAATGGGTCCGATGACGTAAGGAGGGTCCGTATACTCCTATATGGGTAGGAGGGTTCCACGGGGGTCCAGATGGCAACAATTGTCGCACGTGCTTTAGGATGACCTATAAGTGGTACTGAAACTCTAATATGGCTAGGAGGGGTGCAATGGGTCAGATGACGTAAGCAGGGTCCGTATATTCCTATATGGCTAGGAGGGGTCCACGGGGGTCCAGAATGCTACGATTGTCGCACGTTCTTTGGGATGACCTAAAAGTGGTACTGATACAGACGGCTAGGTGTGGTGCAATGAGTCAGATGACGTAAGGAGGGTCCGTATATTCCTAAATGGCTAGGTGGGGTGTAATGTGTCAGATGCCGTAAGAAGGGTTTATATACTCCTATATGGCTAGGAGGGGTCCAATGGGGTCCATATGGCAACGAGTGTCGCACGTGCTTTAGGATGACCTAGAAGTGGTACTTATACTCCTATATGGCTGGGAGGGGTGCAATGGGTCAGATAATGTAAGGAGAGTTCGTATACTCCTATATGGCTAGGAGCGGTCCTCGGGGGTCCAGATGGCTACGATTGTCGCACGTGTTTTTGGATGACTTAAAAGTGCTACTGATACACCTAGACGGCTAGGAGGGGTGCAATGGGTCAGATGACGTAAGGAGGGTGCGTATACTCCAACATGGCTAGGAGGGGTGCAATGGGTCAAATGACGTAAGGAGGGTACGCATACTCCTATATGGCTAGGAGGAGTCCACGGGGGTCCAGATGGCTACGATTGTCGCACGTGCTTTAGGATGACCTATAAGTTCTACTCATACTTCTAGATGGCTAGGAGGGGTGTAATGGGTCAGATGACGTAAGGAGGGTCCGTATACTCCTATATGGCTAGGAGGGGTCCAGAGGGCAACGAGGGTCGCACGTGCTTTAGGATGACATGTAAGAGCTACTAATACTCCTATATGGCTAGGAGGGGTGCAATGGGTTAGATGACGTAAGGAGAGTTCGTATAATCCTATATGGCTAGGAGCGGTCCCCGGGGGTCCAGATGGCTACAATTGTCGCACGTGCTTTTGGATGACTTAAAAGTGCTACTGATACACCTAGATGGCTAGGAGTGGTGCAATGGGTCAGATGACGTAAGGAGGGTGCGTATACTCCTATATGGCTAGGAAGGGTCCACGGGGGTCCAGATGGCTACGATTGTCGCACGTGCTTTAGGATGACCTAAAAGTTCTACTGATACTCCTAGATGGCTAGGAGGGGTGCAATCGGTAAATGGCCTAAGGAGGGTCCGTATACTCCTATATGGCTAGGAGGGGTCCACGGGGTCCAGTTGGCTACGATTGTCGCATGTGCTTTAGGATGACCTAAAAGTTTTACTGATACTCAAAGATAGATAAGAGGGGTGCAATGGGTCAAATGACATAAGGAGGGTCAGTATACTCTTATATGGCTAGGAGGGGTCCACAGGGGTCCAGATGGCTACGATTGTCGCACGTGCTTTAAGATGACCTTAAAGTGCTACTCATACTCCTAGATGGCTAGGAGGGGTGCAAGGGGTCAGATGACGTAAGGAGGGTCCGTATACTCCTATATGGCTAGGAGGGGTCCACGGGGGTCCAGAAGGCTACGATATTTGCACGTGCTTTAGGATCACCTAAAAGTGCTACTGATACTCCTACATGGCTAGGAGGGGTGCAATGGGTCAAATGACATAAGGAGGGTCCGTATACTCCAATATGGCTAGGAGGGGTCCACGGGGGTCCAGATGGCTACGATTGTTGCACGTGCTTTAGGATGACCTAAAAGTGCTTCTGATACTCCAAGATGGCTAGGAGGGGTCCACGGGGGTCAAATGACATAAAGAGGGTCCGTATACTCCTATA
Organism: Poa annua; assembly: GCA_026929855.1. NCBI lineage: Eukaryota > Viridiplantae > Streptophyta > Magnoliopsida > Poales > Poaceae > Poa > Poa annua. The sequence continues at coordinate 49,427,701 of CM049430.1, forward strand.
TGGCTAGGAGGGGTCCTGATGGCTATGATTGTCGTACGTGATTTAGGATGACCTAAGAGTGCTACTGATACTCCTAGATGGCTAGGAGGGGTGCAATGGGTCAGATGATGTAAGGAGGGTCCGTATACTCCTATATGGCAAGGAGGGGACCAAGGGGGTCTTGATGGCTACGATTGTCGCACGTGCATTAGGATGAGCTAAAAGTGCTACTGATACTCCTAAATGTCTAGGAGGGGTGCAATGGGTCAGATGACGTAAGGAGGGTCCGTATATTCCTATATGGCTAGGAGGGGTCCACGGGGGTCCAGATGGCTACGATTGTCGCACGTGCTTTAGGATGACTTAAAACTGCTACTGATACACCTAGACGGCTATAAGGGGTGCAATGGGTCAGATGACGTAAGGATGGTGCATGTACTCCTATATGGCTAGGAGGGGTCCACGGGGGTCCAGATGGCAACGATATTCGCTCGTGCTTTAGGATGACCAGAAAGTGCTACTGATACTCCTACATGGCTAGGAGGGGTGCAATGGGTCAAATGACATAAGGAGGGTCCGTATACTCCTATAAGGCTAGGAGGGGTCCACGCGGGTCCAGATGGCTACGATTGTCGCACGTGATTTAGGATGACCTAAATGTGTTACTCATACTCCTAGATTGCTAGGATTGGTGCAATGGGTCAAATGACATAAGGAGGGTCCGTATACTCCTATATGGCTAGGAGGGGTCCACGGGGGTCCTGATGGCTAAGATTTTCGCACGTGCTTTAGGATGACCTAAGAGTGCTACTGATACTCCTATATGGCTAGGAGGGGTGCAATGGGTCAGATGACGTAAGGAGGGTCCGTATACTCCTATATGGCTAGGAGGGTCCAAGGGGGTCTAGATGGCTACGATTGTCACACGAGCTTTAGGATGAGTTAAAATTGCTATTGAAACTCCTAGATAGCTAGGAGGGGTGCAATGGTTCAGATGACGTAAGGAGGGTCCGTATACTCCTATATGGCTAGGAGGGGTCCAATGGGGTCCAGATGGCAACGAGTGTCGCACGTGCTTTAGGATGACCTACTGATACTCCTACATGGCTATAAGGGGTGCAATGAGTCAGATGACATAAGGAGGATCCGTATACTCCTATATGGCTAGGAGGCGTTCACGGGTGTCTAGATGGCTACGATTGTCGCACGTGCTTTAGGATGACCTAAAAGTGCTACTGATACTCCTAGATGGCTAGGTGGCGTGCAATGGGTCAGATGATGTAAGGAGGGTCCCTATACTCGTACGGCTAGGAGGGGTCCACCGGGGTTCAGATGGCAATGAGTGTCGCACGTGCTTTAGGATGACCTATAAGTGGTACTGATACTCCTATATGGCTGGGAGGGGTGCAATGGGTCAGATGATGTAAGGAGAGTTCGTATACTCCAGTATGGCTAGGAGCGGTCCTCGGGGGTCCAGATGGCTACGATTGTCGCACGTGTTTTTGGATGACTTAAAATTGCTACTGATACACCTAGACGGCTAGGAGGGGTGCAATGGGTCAGATGACGTAAGGAGGGTCTGTATACTCCTATATGGCTAGGAGGGGTGTAATGGGTTAGATGACGTAAGGAGCGTCCGTATACTCCTATATGGCTAGGAGGGGTCGAATGGGGTCCAGATGGCAACGAGTGTCGCACGTGCTTTAGGATGACCTGTAAGCGGTACTGATACTCCTATATGGCTGGGAGGGGTGCAATGGGTCAGATGATGTAAGGAGAGTTCGTATACTCCAGTATGGCTAGGAGCGGTCCTCGGGGGTCCAGATGGCTACGATTGTCGCACGTGTTTTTGGATGACTTAAAATTGCTACTGATACACCTAGACGGCTAGGAGGGGTGCAATGGGTCAGATGACGTAAGGAGGGTGCGTATACTCCTACATGGCTAGGAGGGGTGCAATGGGTCAAATGACGTAAGGAGGGTACGTATACTCCTATATGGCTAAGAGGAGTCCACGGGGGTCCAGATGGCTACGATTGTCGCACGTGCTTTAGGATGACCTTTAAGTTCTACTCATACTTCTAGATGGCTAGGAGGGGTGCAATGGGTCAGATGACGTAAGGAGGGTCCGTATACTCCTATATGGCTAGGAGGGGTCCACGTGGGTCCAGAGGGCAACGAGGGTCGCACGTGCTTTAGGATGACTTAAAACTGCTACTGATACACCTAGACGGCTAGGAGGGGTGCAATGGGTCAGATGACGTAAGGATGGTGCATGTACTCCTATATGGCTAGGAGGGGTCCACGGGGGTCCAGATGGCAACGATATTCGCTCGTGCTTTAGGATGACCAGAAAGTGCTACTGATACTCCTACATGGCTAGGAGGGGTGCAATGGGTCAAATGACATAAGGAGGGTCTGTATACTCCTATAAGGCTAGGAGGGGTCCACGGGGGTCCAGATGGCTACGATTGTCGCACGTGATTTAGGATGACCTAAATGTGTTACTCATACTCCTAGATGGCTAGGATTGGTGCAATGGGTCAAATGACATAAGGAGGGTCCGTATACTCCTATATGGCTAGGAGGGGTCCACGGGGGTCCTGATGGCTAAGATTGTCGCACGTGCTTTAGGATGACCTAAGAGTGCTACTGATACTCCTATATGGCTAGGAGGGGTGCAATGGGTCAGATGACGTAAGGAGGATCCGTATACTCCTATATGGCTAGGAGGGTCCAAGGGGGTCTAGATGGCTACGATTGTGACACGAGCTTTAGGATGAGTTAAAATTGCTATTGAAACTCCTAGATAGCTAGGAGGGGTGCAATGGTTCAGATGACGTAAGGAGGGTCCGTATACTCCTATATGGCTAGGAGGGGTCCAATGGGGTCCAGATGGCAACGAGTGTCGCACGTGCTTTAGGATGACCTACTGATACTCCTACATGGCTATAAGGGGTGCAATGAGTCAGATGACATAAGGAGGATCCGTATACTCCTATATGGCTAGGAGGCGTTCACGGGTGTCTAGATGGCTACGATTGTCGCACGTGCTTTAGGATGACCTATAAGTGGTACTGATACTCCTATATGGCTGGGAGGGGTGCAATGGGTCAGATGATGTAAGGAGAGTTCGTATACTCCAGTATGGCTAGGAGCGGTCCTCGGGGGTCCAGATGGCTACGATTGTCGCACGTGTTTTTGGATGACTTAAAATTGCTACTGATACACCTAGACGGCTAGGAGGGGTGCAATGGGTCAGATGACGTAAGGAGGGTCTGTATACTCCTATATGGCTAGGAGGGGTGTAATGGGTTAGATGACGTAAGGAGGGTCCGTATACTCCTATATGGCTAGGAGGGGTCGAATGGGGTCCAGATGGCAACGAGTGTCGCACGTGCTTTAGGATGACCTGTAAGCGGTACTGATACTCCTATATGGCTGGGAGGGGTGCAATGGGTCAGATGATGTAAGGAGAGTTCGTATACTCCAGTATGGCTAGGAGCGGTCCTCGGGGGTCCAGATGGCTACGATTGTCGCACGTGTTTTTGGATGACTTAAAATTGCTACTGATACACCTAGACGGCTAGGAGGGGTGCAATGGGTCAGATGACGTAAGGAGGGTGCGTATACTCCTACATGGCTAGGAGGGGTGCAATGGGTCAAATGACGTAAGGAGGGTACGTATACTCCTATATGGCTAAGAGGAGTCCACGGGGGTCCAGATGGCTACGATTGTCGCACGTGCTTTAGGATGACCTATAAGTTCTACTCATACTTCTAGATGGCTAGGAGGGGTGCAATGGGTCAGATGACGTAAGGAGGGTCCGTATACTCCTATATGGCTAGGAGGGGTCCACGTGGGTCCAGAGTTCAACGAGGGTCGCACGTGCTTTAGGATGACATGTAAGAGGTACTAATACTCATATATGGCTAGGAGGGGTGCAATGGGTCAGATGACGTAAGGAGAGTTTGTATACTCCTATATGGCTAGGAGCGGTCCCCGGGGGTCCAGATGGCTACGATTGTCGCACGTGCTTTTGGATGACTTAAAAGTGTTACTGATACACCTAGACGGCTAGGAGGGGTGCAATGGGTCAGATGACGTAAGGAGGGTGCGTATACTCCTATATGGCTAGGAAGGGTCCACGGGGGTCCAGATGGCTACGATTGTCGCACGTGCTTTAGGATGACCTAAAAGTTCTACTGATACTCCTAGATGGCTAGGAGGGGTGGAATGGGTAAATGGCCTAAGGAGGGTCCGTATACTCCTATATGGCTAGGAGGGGTCCAGGGGGTCCAGTTGGCTACGATTGTCGGATGTGCTTTAGGATGACCAAAAAGTTTTACTGATACTCAAAGATAGCTAGGAGGGGTGCAATGGGTCAAATGACATAAGGAGGGTCCGTATACTCCTATATGGCTAGGAGGGGTCCACAGGGGTCCAGATGGCTACGATTGTCGCACGTGCTTTAAGATGACCTAAAAGAGCTACTCATACTCCTAGATGGCTAGGAGGGGTGCAAGGGGTCAGATGACGTAAGGAGGGTCCGTATACTCCTATATGGCTAGGAGGGGTTCACGGGGGTCCAGAAGGCTACGATATTCGCACGTGCTTTAGGATGACCTAAAAGTGCTACTGATACTCCTACATGGCTAGGAGGTGTGCAATGGGTCAAATGACATAAGGAGGGTCCGTATACTCCTATATGGCTAGGAGGGGTCCACGGGGGTCCAGATGGCTACGATTGTTGCACGTGCTTTAGGATGACCTAAAAGTGCTACTGATACTCCAAGATGGCTAGGAGGGGTCCACGGGGGTCATATGACATAAAGAGGGTCCGTATACTCCTATATGGCTAGGAGGGGTGCAATGGGTCACATGACGTAAGGAGGGTCCGTATACTCCTAGATGGCAAGGAGGGGTCCGAAGAGGTCCAGATGGCTACGATTTTCGCACGTGCTTTACGATGACCTACCGATACTCCAACATGGCTAGGAGGGGTGCAATGAGTCATATGACATAAGGAGGGTCCGTATACTCCTATATGGCTAGGACGCGTCCACGGGGATCCAGATGGCTATGACTGTCGCATGTGCTATAGGATGACCTAAAATTGCTACTAATACTCCTAGATGGCTAGGAGGCGTGCAATGGGTCCGATGACGTAAGGAGGGTCCGTATACTCCTATATGGGTAGGAGGGTTCCACGGGGGTCCAGATGGCAACAATTGTCGCACGTGCTTTAGGATGACCTATAAGTGGTACTGAAACTCTAATATGGCTAGGAGGGGTGCAATGGGTCAGATGACGTAAGCAGGGTCCGTATATTCCTATATGGCTAGGAGGGGTCCACGGGGGTCCAGAAGGCTACGATTGTCGCACGTTCTTTGGGATGACCTAAAAGTGGTACTGATACAGACGGCTAGGTGTGGTGCAATGAGTCAGATGACGTAAGGAGGGTCCGTATACTCCTAAATGGCTAGGTGGGGTGTAATGTGTCAGATGCCGTAAGAAGGGTTTATATACTCCTATATGGCTAGGAGGGGTCCAATGGGGTCCATATGGCAACGAGTGTCGCACGTGCTTTAGGATGACCTAGAAGTGGTACTTATACTCCTATATGGCTGGGAGGGGTGCAATGGGTCAGATGATGTAAGGAGAGTTCGTATACTCCTATATGGCTAGGAGCGGTCCTCGGGGGTCCAGATGGCTACGATTGTCGCACGTGTTTTTGGATGACTTAAAAGTGCTACTGATACACCTAGACGGCTAGGAGGGGTGCAATGGGTCAGATGACGTAAGGAGGGTGCGTATACTCCAACATGGCTAGGAGGGGTGCAATGGGTCAAATGACGTAAGGAGGGTACGCTTACTCCTATTTGGCTAGGAGGAGTCCACGGGGGTCCAGATGGCTACGATTGTCGCACGTGCTTTAGGATGACCTATAAGTTCTACTCATACTTCTAGATGGCTAGGAGGGGTGTAATGGGTCAGATGACGTAAGGAGGGTCCGTATACTCCTATATGGCTAGGAGGGGTCCAGAGGGCAACGAGGGTCGCACGTGCTTCAGGATGACATGTAAGAGCTACTAATACTCCTATATGGCTAGGAGGGGTGCAATGGGTTAGATGACGTAAGGAGAGTTCGTATAATCCTATATGGCTAGGAGCGGTCCCCGGGGGTCCAGATGGCTACAATTGTCGCACGTGCTTTTGGATGACTTAAAAGTGCTACTGATACACCTAGATGGCTAGGAGTGGTGCAATGGGTCAGATGACGTAAGGAGGGTGCGTATACTCCTATATGGCTAGGAAGGGTCCACGGTGGTCTAGATGGCTACGATTGTCGCACGTGCTTTAGGATGACCTAAAAGTTCTACTGATACTCCTAGATGGCTAGGAGGGGTGCAATCGGTAAATGGCCTAAGGAGGGTCCGTATACTCCTATATGGCTAGGAGGGGTCCACGGGGTCCAGTTGGCTACGATTGTCGCATGTGCTTTAGGATGACCTAAAAGTTTTACTGATACTCAAAGATAGATAAGAGGGGTGCAATGGGTCAAATGACATAAGGAGGGTCAGTATACTCTTATATGGCTAGGAGGGGTCCACAGGGGTCCAGATGGCTACGATTGTCGCACGTGCTTTAAGATGACCTTAAAGTGCTACTCATACTCCTAGATGGCAAGGAGGGGTGCAAGGGGTCAGATGACGTAAGGAGGGTCCGTATACTCCTATATGGCTAGGAGGGGTCCACGGGGGTCCAGAAGGCTACGATATTTGCACGTGCTTTAGGATCACCTAAAAGTGCTACTGATACTCCTACATGGCTAGGAGGGGTGCAATGGGTCAAATGACATAAGGAGGGTCCTATATGGCTAGGAGGGGTCCACGGGGGTCTAGATGGCTACGATTGTTGCACGTGCTTTAGGATGACCTAAAAGTGCTTCTGATACTCCAAGATGGCTAGGAGGGGTCCACGGGGGTCAAATGACATAAAGAGGGTCCGTATACTCCTATATGGCTAGGAGGGGTCCACAGGGGTCCTGATGGCTACGATTGTCGCACGTGATTTAGGATGACCTAAGAGTGCTACTGATACTCCTAGATGGCTAGGAGGGGTGCAATGGGTCAGATGATGTAAGGAGGGTCCGTATACTCCTATATGGCTAGGAGGGGACCAAGGGGGTCTTGATGGCTACGATTGTCGCACGTGCATTAGGATGAGCTAAAAGTGCTACTGATACTCCTAAATGTCTAGGAGGGGTGCAATGGGTCAGATGACGTAAGGAGGGTCCGTATATTCCTATATGGCTAGGAGGGGTCCACGGGGGTCCAGATGGCTACGATTGTCGCACGTGCTTTAGGATGACTTAAAAGTGCTACTGATACACCTAGACGGCTTGATAAGGGGTGGCCCGATCTTCTCAGTGAGCGGTGGGTAGATGGATGATGGTGGAAGATAACTTGCGAGAATCCGACGAACTCTCCGGCTGTTCCCCCGTTGCCAATGCAACAGCTCTTCAACCCAATGGATATTCGCGACGCCTCACACCGATGCAACGTAGCCGCCGACCACGAAGCGGTTTTGCAATCTACTAATTCCCAGTGGAACAACAGATCACACTCAAACTTCGGATAATAATCTCCAGAGCGCAACACAGTGGAGAGGTTGAATTCCTGAGCGCAACACAGAGGAACTCGAATATAGATGAATGCTTAGCAATCCAATCTAGGGTTTATGTTTAAACGTGGTCTGTACCTAAAAGCCACGACTTACAAGCCTATATAAAGGCTGCTGGACGTCCAACTTAGGGTTGTGGTCGAAAACAACCATATCTCTAACTTTCCTAACTTAAAGGACTCTATTTGGAAACTGGCAGGAAACAGCCGTCGACTTGTTTTGGTCACCGAGGCTTGTCCGAGTCGAACCGGTGTTTGGGGTCGGATCCGTTGGAAAGGATTTGTAATTACCTTTCCAACCTGTGCTTCGTTGCTTTATTTGGACTTCATATGAATACACCTTGACTGTTTCGAATTCGTGACTTCTGCTAGTCCGAATTGAATCTCTCTTCATTGATGGCTCCACTTCCTCCCTCGCCTCCCTCGTGCTTGCCACCTTGATGGTTGTCAATGATTTCCATCCCTCGCGCGCATCTTCTTCTCCATGCGCCATGCCCTCTATTAACTCAAACCTAATGATACAAGAACACAATAACTTAGGTAGTATAACATTCTTATAAATCAAAGTATCATGTCCAACTAGGAATGAGTTCACCTTATAATAATCATCGGTTAGGCTTAATATTTCCTTCCAGTGTAAGCATGTATAATCATCATAATCCACCGATATATCCTCATCATCCTCCCTTTCTTCAAGAAAAGCCGTCCGCGGCTTTGGATAAGCTGAAAGTGGATGAAACAAAAAGAACAACGTGTACGCAGAATATATGTATATATAACATTGTTGATCAGTTTTGTTGCCATGACTTGTACATCCAAAAATCAGAATGCAACTCAAATTACAAGTACAGAACACACAAGTCTCGGATGGGTACAAACCATATCTCAGAAAGTTGCAACTAAAATTGCAGGTATTAGTGAAGTCCATATAAGCATGATCATGACGAGGAACAAATATGTGTACAGTCTTAGTATTCAGTACTAAATCAAGTGTCCTCACAGAAGATCGATGATCAACTTTGATGCTAGCAAGGTCAAACAAATCCAAATGATGCAAATTATCACATGTTTCAGACCATGCTTCAAGTGCGCTACGATGATATCTAGAACAAAGCAATGACCGAATAGCACAAACATGTAAATGGTTATATCCATTATCTCCAGGACTTATGATGCAACTTAGTTTGCAATTATAAGTAAAGCATAAATCAGTTTGGGACAAACAAGACGTATGTGCATAGTCGCAATCAAATCTAGCAAGATCAGAACAGTCCAACAAAAAAGATGCTACCTTTGTTCGCTGTAGTATATCAAGTAGACTAGAATACAACATAGTATAATGAAACTTAGGTATTGCCCCAAGGCAAAAAGATTTCGGCACATAGAAAATTTGACTGAAAACGGCATGTTTTACTTCAGCAATTCTATCAGAGGTAATGCATATATGATCCACCAAAAAATTCTCGTTCATGATATAATCACCAATTAAATAGAATCGAAAACAGTTGGCATAGGTGCTAGAATTTACATATGAAATTTCAGAAATCCTATTCATAGCACAACTAATGTTAAGAGGTTCTTCTAGCATGATGTAAAACAAAACATCAGTCGGTTGTAGTTTAGCAAGGATCTCTTTATGTGTAATCAATACCACATGATCAAAATTCGAATTTAGCAAATTATCACATGGTGCTGAAATATGTTTGTGTATCAAATCACTAGAACTAGTCAGCGTAGAATCATACTCACAAAGTGACGCGCTTGCTGGCTGGAGCTCAAAATCATTACCCTTTTCAATGGCAAACTCCTCAGATGTAGTAGGCACTGAAATAGGTTCCTCTAGTGGTGATGCAGGTTGAAGACTTGACAGCTCCCTTTCTTCAAAAGCAACCTGCATATCACAAGAAACAACACTAGAAGTAGAGATAGTTACATTAGCAGAAATATCCTCACATGTCCTATCATCTACTACACTCATGTTGTCTTGTTCTCTCATACTCTCAAAGTGTATGCACTCATCCTCACGTTTAGTGGAATCACACAACTCACTTTTTATAACACTCTCACTCAATTTGGCTATGTGGCTCTCATTCTCACATGGGATTTGATCCATAATGTGATCAACATGACATATAATTGAAATGTCACCGTCCATGATGACCATGTACTTAGCCGATAAGCTAAATTCTTTTCTCCTCTCCTTGCGAAGAAGATGGTACTCATGAAAATCATCGGCTGAATTTCGTAGCAGAAAACCCCGCTTCATGTTCCACATGAACGAAATTTTGTTAACCTCGGGGCGAGCTCGAACTTGAAACTTCCTGCACCAAGGATCTCCGAGAAGTACGTGACAAGAGTCAAGTGGCATGGGGGATACATCACATCGCACAATCTCAGTATGCTCGCCGAAGGTAAAAGGAACTTCAGCAGTGTGGGAAATAAGCAGTGTGCCATATGATGAGCGTAGAAGGTATGGCTTCAGATTGGAAAATTTATGTAGCTGCAACTTCTCTACAACCTCAATACTGACTAAATTGAGATTAGAAGATCCGTCAATGGTGGCAGCAGCACATCGCTCACCAATCTGCACACGATGGTGGAAAAGGCCATCACCATTGAAAGCACCTTGTTCTTCCTCCCAAAAAGTATCACTACAATATTTATGGTGGAGGAAAGAATATTGACGTGTCTCCAAAGTATCCATAGCACTGTCTACCATGGTTAGTGAAAAACAAACAGATATGTATATATGTGGAAAACTCTCAACTCACTCAACCGAAAGAAATTGTGGATCTTACCGTTCCACAGTGAATTAGAAAAGCTCACCACTTGTAGTGACAGTACGTGCACGGATGTGATGCAGCGAATATTATGGGTTTCAATGCGTCACACAGCAAACCAGGGTATTTAGTGGAGCTTGGTAGGGATACCTAACTACACCAGTTCAATTCCTAGTGCTGATCGGACACAACAGGGAAACTCACACGGTGGAGATAAATGGGGCAAAAGCAACTTTGAAAATTGAGCTCAAAATATGATATATCGGAGTAATGCTCGGTTGTTGCAAATGCACAAGAGAGATGCTAGCAAAAAGGCTCTAATGACAGGCACAAGATTGCTCAACTATGCAACAAAACACAATCAGCAAGCTCCTCAACTGAAATTTGAACTTCGGCCTTTGATTCTTTTCTCTTCTCTGAATTTTTTTCTTTTGTCACTTTTTCTCTCGTCTCTTTTCTCTTTTTTTTTTTTTTGATTTTAAATTTATGGCCACAACAAAACAGGAGCACTTGAGCAAACACGCTGAGACAAAGTGTGCAAGAAAACCGATCAAAAGAGCAGCCTGTCGAGCACAAGAAAATTTGCTATTCTCAATGGGTAAGTTCCTACTCACGTGCTGTAGAAAGGCAGTGGCTAAGCTAAACAAAGTTACGGAAATAACAACGGAAGATTTGGAAACAAACAGAACTTAGAAACCTAACTCTACTCGGAAACTGTCCACGCGGGAAAAACGGACGAAAATTGGTATTTTCTGTTTTTGGACTCCGAATTCAATAAGAGAAAGCAAAACGATTAGAACCCTAAACCTAGACTTGGACAAGATTAAAGTTACGCAAAGGAAAATTGACCAGCAACTATGAATCAAACTGCTGCAATCTAAGTCTATGGCAAAATCTAAAACCTAATCTTTTTGTATGGCTTTTTCTGGATAGGACGAAAATAAATCTACAACTACGAGATGGATTTGTGGATGCTCACCGAGTAAACACTGGAAATCTGATACCAAGATGATAAGGGGTGGCCCGATCTTCTCAGTGAGCGGTGGGTAGATGGATGATGGTGGAAGATAACTTGCGAGAATCCGACGAACTCTCCGGCTGTTCCCCCGTTGCCAATGCAACAGCTCTTCAACCCAATGGATATTCGCGACGCCTCACACCGATGCAACGTAGCCGCCGACCACGAAGCGGTTTTGCAATCTACTAATTCCCAGTGGAACAACAGATCACACTCAAACTTCGGATAATAATCTCCAGAGCGCAACACAGTGGAGAGGTTGAATTCCTGAGCGCAACACAGAGGAACTCGAATATAGATGAATGCTTAGCAATCCAATCTAGGGTTTATGTTTAAACGTGGTCTGTACCTAAAAGCCACGACTTACAAGCCTATATAAAGGCTGCTGGACGTCCAACTTAGGGTTGTGGTCGAAAACAACCATATCTCTAACTTTCCTAACTTAAAGGACTCTATTTGGAAACTGGCAGGAAACAGCCGTCGACTTGTTTTGGTCACCGAGGCTTGTCCGAGTCGAACCGGTGTTTGGGGTCGGATCCGTTGGAAAGGATTTGTAATTACCTTTCCAACCTGTGCTTCGTTGCTTTATTTGGACTTCATATGAATACACCTTGACTGTTTCGAATTCGTGACTTCTGCTAGTCCGAATTGAATCTCTCTTCATTGATGGCTCCACTTCCTCCCTCGCCTCCCTCGTGCTTGCCACCTTGATGGTTGTCAATGATTTCCATCCCTCGCGCGCATCTTCTTCTCCATGCGCCATGCCCTCTATTAACTCAAACCTAATGATACAAGAACACAATAACTTAGGTAGTATAACATTCTTATAAATCAAAGTATCATGTCCAACTAGGAATGAGTTCACCTTATAATAATCATCGGTTAGGCTTAATATTTCCTTCCAGTGTAAGCATGTATAATCATCATAATCCACCGATATATCCTCATCACGGCTAGGAGGGGTGCAATGGGTCAGATGACGTAAGGATGGTGCATGTACTCCTATATGGATAGGAGGGGTCCACGGGGGTCCAGATGGCAACGATATTCGCTCGTGCTTTAGGATGACCAGAAAGTGCTACTGATACTCCTACATGGCTAGGAGGGGTGCAATGGGTCAAATGACATAAGGAGGGTCCATATACTCCTATAAGGCTAGGAGGGGTCCACGGGGGTCCAGATGGCTACGATTGTCGCACGTGATTTAGGATGACCTAAATGTGTTACTCATACTCCTAGATGGCTAGGATTGGTGCAATGGGTCAAATGACATAAGGAGGGTCCGTATACTCCTATATGGCTAGGAGGGGTCCACGGGGGTCCTGATGGCTAAGATTGTCGCACGTGCTTTAGGATGACCTAAGAGTGCTACTGATACTCCTATATGGCTAGGAGGGGTGCAATGGGTCAGATGACGTAAGGAGGGTCCGTATACTCCTATATGGCTAGGAGGGTCCAAGGGGGTCTAGATGGCTACGATTGTCACACGAGCTTTAGGATGAGTTAAAATTGCTATTGAAACTCCTAGATAGCTAGGAGGGGTGCAATGGTTCAGATGACGTAAGGAGGGTCCGTATACTCCTATATGGCTAGGAGGGGTCCAATGGGGTCCAGATGGCAACGAGTGTCGCACGTGCTTTAGGATGACCTACTGATACTCCTACATGGCTATAAGGGGTGCAATGAGTCAGTTGACATAAGGAGGATCCGTAAACTCCTATATGGCTAGGAGGCGTTCACGGGTGTGTAGATGGCTACGATTGTCGCACGTGCTTTAGGATAACCTAAAAGTGCTACTGATACTCCTAGATGGCTAGGTGGCGTGCAATGGGTCAGATGATGTAAGGAGGGTCCCTATACTCGTACGGCTAGGACGGGTCCACCGGGGTTCAGATGGCAATGAGTGTCGCACGTGCTTTAGGATGACCTATAAGTGGTACTGATACTCCTATATGGCTAGGAGGGGTGCAATGGGTCAGATGACGTAAGCAGGGTCCGTATACTCTTATATGGCTAGGAGGGGTCCACGGGGGTCCAGATGGCTATGATTTTTGCATGTGCTTTAGGATGACCAACTGATAGTCCTACATGGCTAGGAGGGGTGCAATGGGTGCAAATGACATAAGGAGGGTCCGTATACTCCTATATGGCTAGGAGGCGTCCACGAGGGTCCAGATGGCAACGAGTGTCGCACGTGCTTTAGTATGACCTATAAGTCGTACTGATACTCCTATATGGCTAGGAGGGGTGCAATGGGTCAGATGACGTAAGGAGGGTCCGTATACTCCTATGTGGCTAGGAGGGGTCCACGAGGGTCCAGATGGCTACGATTGTTGCTCGTGCTTTGGGATGACCTAAAAGTGCTACTGATACACTTAGACGACTAGGTGGGGTGCAATGGGCCAGATGACGAAAGGAGGGTCTGTATACTCCTAGATGGCTAGGAGGGGTCCGAAGAGGTCCAGATGGCAATGATTGATCCTAAAATTGCTACTGATACACCTAGACGGCTAGGAGGGGTGCGATGGGTCCCATGACGTAAGGAGGGTCTGTATACTCCTAGATGGCAAGGAGGGGTCCGAAGAGGTCCAGATGGCTACGATTGTCGCACGTGCTTTACGATGACCTACCGATACTCCAACATGGCTAGGAGGGGTCCACGGGGGTCCAGATGGCTATGACTGTCGCATGTGCTTTAGGATGACCTAAAATTGCTACTAATACTCCTAGATGGCTAGGAGGGGTGCAATGGGTCAGATGACGTAAGGAGAGTCCGTATACTCCTATATGGGTAGGAGGGTTCCACGGGGGTCCAGATGGCAACGATTGTTGCACGTGCTTTAGAATGACCTATAAGTGGTACTGAAACTCTTATATGGCTAGGAGGGGTGCAATGGGTCAGATGACGTAAGCAGGGTCCGTATACTCCTATATGGCTAGGAGGGGTCCACGGGGGTCCAGATGGCTACGATTGTCGCAAGTTCTTTGGGATGACCTAAAAGTGGTACTGATACAGACGGCTTGGTGTGGTGCAATGGGTTACATGACGTAAGGAGGGTCCGTATACTCCTAAATGGCTAGGTGGGGTGTAATGTGTCAGATGACGTAAGGAGGGTTTGTATACCCCTATATGGCTAGGAGGGGTCCAATGGGGTCCATATGGCAACGCGTGTCGCACATGCTTTAGAATGACCTAGAAGTGGTACTGATACTCCTATATGGCTAGGAGTGGTGCAATGGGTCAGATGACGTAAGGAGGGTCCGTATACTCCTATATGGCTAGGAGGGGTCCAATGGGCTCCAGATGGCAACGAGTGTCGCACGTGCTTTAGGATGACCTACTGATACTCCTACATGGCTATAAGGGGTGCAATGAGTCAGATGACATAAGGAGGATCCGTATACTCCTATATGGCTAGGAGGCGTTCACGGGTGTCTAGATGGCTACGATTGTCCCACGTGCTTTAGGATGACCTAAAAGTGCTACTGATACTCCTAGATGGCTAGGTGGCATGCAATGGGTCAGATGATGTAAGGAGGGTCCCTATACTCATATGGCTAGGAGGGGTCCACCGGGGTTCAGATGGCAATGAGTGTCGCACGTGCTTTAGGATGACCTATAAGTGGTACTGATACTCCTATATGGCTAGGAGGGGTGCAATGGGTCAGATGACGTAAGCAGGGTCCGTATACCCTTATATGGCTAGGAGGGGTCCACGGGGGTCCAGATGGCTATGATTTTTGCATGTGCTTTAGGATGACCAACTGATAGTCCTACATGGCTAGGAGGGGTGCAATGGGTGCAGATGACATAAGGAGGGTCCTTACACTCCTATATGGCTAGGAGGCGTCCACGGGGGTCCAGATGGCTACGATTGTCGCACATGCTTTAGGATGACCTAGAAGTGCTACTGATACCCCTAGATGGCTAGGAGGGGTGCAATGGGTCAGATGACGTAAGGAGGGTCCGTTTACTCCTATATGGCTTGGAGGGGTCCACGGGGGTCCAGATGGCAACGAGTGTCGCACGTGCTTTAGTATGACCTATAAGTGGTACTGATACTCCTATATGGCTAGGAGGGGCGCAATGGGTCAGATGAGGTAAGGAGGGTCCGTATACTCCTATGTGGCTAGGAGGGGTCCACGAGGGTCCAGATGGCTACGATTGTCGGTCGTGCTTTGGGATGACCTAAAAGTGCTACTGATACACTGAGACGACTAGGTGGGGTGCAATGGGTCAGATGACGTAAGGAGGGTCTGTATACTCCTAGATGGCTAGGAGGGGTCCGAAGAGGTCCAGATGGCAATGATTGATCCTAAAAGTGCTACTGATACACCTAGACGGCTAGGAGGGGTGCGATGGGTCACATGACGTAAGGAGGGTCCGTATACTCCTAGATGGCAAGGAGGGGTCCGAAGAGGTCCAGATGGCTACGATTGTCGCACGTGCTTTACGATGACCTACCGATACTCCAACATGGCTAGGAGGGGTCCACGGGGGTCCAGATGGCTATGACTGTCGCATGTGCTTTAGGATGACCTAAAATTGCTACTAATACTCCTAGATGGCTAGGAGGGGTGCAATGGGTCAGATGACGTAAGGAGGGTCCGTATACTCCTATATGGGCAGGAGGGTTCCACGGGGGTCCAGATGGCAACGATTGTTGCACGTGCTTTAGGATGACCTATAAGTGGTACTGAAACTCTTATATGGCTAGGAGGGGTGCAATGGGTCAGATGACTTAAGCAGGGTCCGTATACTCCTATATGGCTAGGAGGGGTCCAGATGTCTACGATTGTCGCACGTTCTTTGGGATGACCTAAAAGTGGTACTGATACAGACGGCTAGGTGTGGTGCAATGGGTCACATGACGTAAGGAGGGTCCGTATACTCCTATATGGCTAGGAGGGGTCCACGGGGTCCAGTTGGCTACGATTGTCGCATGTGCTTTAGGATGACCTAAAAGTTTTACTGATACTCAAAGATAGATAAGAGGGGTGCAATGGGTCAAATGACATAAGGAGGGTCAGTATACTCTTATATGGCTAGGAGGGGTCCACAGGGGTCCAGATGGCTACGATTGTCGCACGTGCTTTAAGATGACCTTAAAGTGCTACTCATACTCCTAGATGGCAAGGAGGGGTGCAAGGGGTCAGATGACGTAAGGAGGGTCCGTATACTCCTATATGGCTAGGAGGGGTCCACGGGGGTCCAGAAGGCTACGATATTTGCACGTGCTTTAGGATCACCTAAAAGTGCTACTGATACTCCTACATGGCTAGGAGGGGTGCAATGGGTCAAATGACATAAGGAGGGTCCGTATACTCCTATATGGCTAGGAGGGGTCCACGGGGGTCTAGATGGCTACGATTGTTGCACGTGCTTTAGGATGACCTAAAAGTGCTTCTGATACTCCAAGATGGCTAGGAGGGGTCCACGGGGGTCAAATGACATAAAGAGGGTCCGTATACTCCTATATGGCTAGGAGGGGTCCACAGGGGTCCTGATGGCTACGATTGTCGCACGTGATTTAGGATGACCTAAGAGTGCTACTGATACTCCTAGATGGCTAGGAGGGGTGCAATGGGTCAGATGATGTAAGGAGGGTCCGTATACTCCTATATGGCTAGGAGGGGACCAAGGGGGTCTTGATGGCTACGATTGTCGCACGTGCATTAGGATGAGCTAAAAGTGCTACTGATACTCCTAAATGTCTAGGAGGGGTGCAATGGGTCAGATGACGTAAGGAGGGTCCGTTTATTCCTATATGGCTAGGAGGGGTCCACGGGGGTCAAGATGGCTACGATTGTCGCACGTGCTTTAGGATGACTTAAAAGTGCTACTGATACACCTAGACGGCTAGGAGGGGTGCAATGGGTCAGATGACGTAAGGATGGTGCATGTACTCCTATATGGATAGGAGGGGTCCACGGGGGTCCAGATGGCAACGATATTCGCTCGTGCTTTAGGATGACCAGAAAGTGCTACTGATACTCCTACATGGCTAGGAGGGGTGCAATGGGTCAAATGACATAAGGAGGGTCCATATACTCCTATAAGGCTAGGAGGGGTCCACGGGGGTCCAGATGGCTACGATTGTCGCACGTGATTTAGGATGACCTAAATGTGTTACTCATACTCCTAGATGGCTAGGATTGGTGCAATGGGTCAAATGACATAAGGAGGGTCCGTATACTCCTATATGGCTAGGAGGGGTCCACGGGGGTCCTGATGGTTAAGATTGTCGCACGTGCTTTAGGATGACCTAAGAGTGCTACTGATACTCCTATATGGCTAGGAGGGGTGCAATGGGTCAGATGACGTAAGGAGGGTCCGTATACTCCTATATGGCTAGGAGGGTCCAAGGGGGTCTAGATGGCTACGATTGTCACACGAGCTTTAGGATGAGTTAAAATTGCTATTGAAACTCCTAGATAGCTAGGAGGGGTGCAATGGTTCAGATGACGTAAGGAGGGTCCGTATACTCCTATATGGCTAGGAGGGGTCCAATGGGGTCCAGATGGCAACGAGTGTCGCACGTGCTTTAGGATGACCTACTGATACTCCTACATGGCTATAAGGGGTGCAATGAGTCAGTTGACATAAGGAGGATCCGTATACTCCTATATGGCTAGGAGGCGTTCACGGGTGTCTAGATGGCTACGATTGTCGCACGTGCTTTAGGATAACCTAAAAGTGCTACTGATACTCCTAGATGGCTAGGTGGCGTGCAATGGGTCAGATGATGTAAGGAGGGTCCCTATACTCGTACGGCTAGGACGGGTCCACCGGGGTTCAGATGGCAATGAGTGTCGCACGTGCTTTAGGATGACCTATAAGTGGTACTGATACTCCTATATGGCTAGGAGGGGTGCAATGGGTCAGATGACGTAAGCAGGGTCCGTATACTCTTATATGGCTAGGAGGGGTCCACGGGGGTCCAGATGGCTATGATTTTTGCATGTGCTTTAGGATGACCAACTGATAGTCCTACATGGCTAGGAGGGGTGCAATGGGTGCAGATGACATAAGGAGGGTCCGTATACTCCTATATGGCTAGGAGGCGTCCACGAGGGTCCAGATGGCAACGAGTGTCGCACGTGCTTTAGTATGACCTATAAGTCGTACTGATACTCCTATATGGCTAGGAGGGGTGCAATGGGTCAGATGACGTAAGGAGGGTCCGTATACTCCTATGTGGCTAGGAGGGGTCCACGAGGGTCCAGATGGCTACGATTGTTGCTCGTGCTTTGGGATGACCTAAAAGTGCTACTGATACACTTAGACGACTAGGTGGGGTGCAATGGGCCAGATGACGAAAGGAGGGTCTGTATACTCCTAGATGGCTAGGAGGGGTCCGAAGAGGTCCAGATGGCAATGATTGATCCTAAAATTGCTACTGATACACCTAGACGGCTAGGAGGGGTGCGATGGTCACATGACGTAAGGAGGGTCTGTATACTCCTAGATGGCAAGGAGGGGTCCGAAGAGGTCCAGATGGCTACGATTGTCGCACGTGCTTTACGATGACCTACCGATACTCCAACATGGCTAGGAGGGGTCCACGGGGGTCCAGATGGCTATGACTGTCGCATGTGCTTTAGGATGACCTAAAATTGCTACTAATACTCCTAGATGGCTAGGAGGGGTGCAATGGGTCAGATGACGTAAGGAGAGTCCGTATACTCCTATATGGGTAGGAGGGTTCCACGGGGGTCCAGATGGCAACGATTGTTGCACGTGCTTTAGAATGACCTATAAGTGGTACTGAAACTCTTATATGGCTAGGAGGGGTGCAATGGGTCAGATGACGTAAGCAGGGTCCGTATACTCCTATATGGCTAGGAGGGGTCCACGGGGGTCCAGATGGCTACGATTGTCGCAAGTTCTTTGGGATGACCTAAAAGTGGTACTGATACAGACGGCTTGGTGTGGTGCAATGGGTTACATGACGTAAGGAGGGTCCGTATACTCCTAAATGGCTAGGTGGGGTGTAATGTGTCAGATGACGTAAGGAGGGTTTGTATACCCCTATATGGCTAGGAGGGGTCCAATGGGGTCCATATGGCAACGCGTGTCGCACATGCTTTAGAATGACCTAGAAGTGGTACTGATACTCCTATATGGCTAGGAGTGGTGCAATGGGTCAGATGACGTAAGGAGGGTCCGTATACTCCT
The DNA here is from genome assembly GCA_026929855.1 of Poa annua. NCBI lineage: Eukaryota > Viridiplantae > Streptophyta > Magnoliopsida > Poales > Poaceae > Poa > Poa annua. Next base: position 49,447,343 of record CM049430.1, read on the forward strand.
ATATGGCTAGGAGGGGTCCAATGGGCTCCAGATGGCAACGAGTGTCGCACGTGCTTTAGGATGACCTACTGATACTCCTACATGGCTATAAGGGGTGCAATGAGTCAGATGACATAAGGAGGATCCGTATACTCCTATATGGCTAGGAGGCGTTCACGGGTGTCTAGATGGCTACGATTGTCCCACGTGCTTTAGGATGACCTAAAAGTGCTACTGATACTCCTAGATGGCTAGGTGGCATGCAATGGGTCAGATGATGTAAGGAGGGTCCCTATACTCATATGGCTTGGAGGGGTCCACCGGGGTTCAGATGGCAATGAGTGTCGCACGTGCTTTAGGATGACCTATAAGTGGTACTGATACTCCTATATGGCTAGGAGGGGTGCAATGGGTCAGATGACGTAAGCAGGGTCCGTATACCCTTATATGGCTAGGAGGGGTCCACGGGGGTCCAGATGGCTATGATTTTTGCATGTGCTTTAGTATGACCAACTGATAGTCCTACATGGCTAGGAGGGGTGCAATGGGTGCAGATGACATAAGGAGGGTCCTTACACTCCTATATGGCTAGGAGGCGTCCACGGGGGTCCAGATGGCTACGATTGTCGCACATGCTTTAGGATGACCTAGAAGTGCTACTGATACCCCTAGATGGCTAGGAGGGGTGCAATGGGTCAGATGACGTAAGGAGGGTCCGTTTACTCCTATATGGCTTGGAGGGGTCCACGGGGGTCCAGATGGCAACGAGTGTCGCACGTGCTTTAGTATGACCTATAAGTGGTACTGATACTCCTATATGGCTAGGAGGGGCGCAATGGGTCAGATGAGGTAAGGAGGGTCCGTATACTCCTATGTGGCTAGGAGGGGTCCACGAGGGTCCAGATGGCTACGATTGTCGGTCGTGCTTTGGGATGACCTAAAAGTGCTACTGATACACTGAGACGACTAGGTGGGGTGCAATGGGTCAGATGACGTAAGGAGGGTCTGTATACTCCTAGATGGCTAGGAGGGGTCCGAAGAGGTCCAGATGGCAATGATTGATCCTAAAAGTGCTACTGATACACCTAGACGGCTAGGAGGGGTGCGATGGGTCACATGACGTAAGGAGGGTCCGTATACTCCTAGATGGCAAGGAGGGGTCCGAAGAGGTCCAGATGGCTACGATTGTCGCACGTGCTTTACGATGACCTACCGATACTCCAACATGGCTAGGAGGGGTCCACGGGGGTCCAGATGGCTATGACTGTCGCATGTGCTTTAGGATGACCTAAAATTGCTACTAATACTCCTAGATGGCTAGGAGGGGTGCAATGGGTCAGATGACGTAAGGAGGGTCCGTATACTCCTATATGGGTAGGAGGGTTCCACGGGGGTCCAGATGGCTACGATTGTCGCAAGTTCTTTGGGATGACCTAAAAGTGGTACTGATACAGACGGCTTGGTGTGGTGCAATGGGTTACATGACGTAAGGAGGGTCCGTATACTCCTAAATGGCTAGGTGGGGTGTAATGTGTCAGATGACGTAAGGAGGGTTTGTATACCCCTATATGGCTAGGAGGGGTCCAATGGGGTCCATATGGCAACGCGTGTCGCACATGCTTTAGAATGACCTAGAAGTGGTACTGATACTCCTATATGGCTAGGAGTGGTGCAATGGGTCAGATGACGTAAGGAGGGTCCGTATACTCCTATATGGCTAGGAGGGGTCCAATGGGCTCCAGATGGCAACGAGTGTCGCACGTGCTTTAGGATGACCTACTGATACTCCTACATGGCTATAAGGGGTGCAATGAGTCAGATGACATAAGGAGGATCCGTATACTCCTATATGGCTAGGAGGCGTTCACGGGTGTCTAGATGGCTACGATTGTCCCACGTGCTTTAGGATGACCTAAAAGTGCTACTGATACTCCTAGATGGCTAGGTGGCATGCAATGGGTCAGATGATGTAAGGAGGGTCCCTATACTCATATGGCTTGGAGGGGTCCACCGGGGTTCAGATGGCAATGAGTGTCGCACGTGCTTTAGGATGACCTATAAGTGGTACTGATACTCCTATATGGCTAGGAGGGGTGCAATGGGTCAGATGACGTAAGCAGGGTCCGTATACCCTTATATGGCTAGGAGGGGTCCACGGGGGTCCAGATGGCTATGATTTTTGCATGTGCTTTAGTATGACCAACTGATAGTCCTAAATGGCTAGGAGGGGTGCAATGGGTGCAGATGACATAAGGAGGGTCCTTACACTCCTATATGGCTAGGAGGCGTCCACGGGGGTCCAGATGGCTACGATTGTCGCACATGCTTTAGGATGACCTAGAAGTGCTACTGATACCCCTAGATGGCTAGGAGGGGTGCAATGGGTCAGATGACGTAAGGAGGGTCCGTTTACTCCTATATGGCTTGGAGGGGTCCACGGGGGTCCAGATGGCAACGAGTGTCGCACGTGCTTTAGTATGACCTATAAGTGGTACTGATACTCCTATATGGCTAGGAGGGGCGCAATGGGTCAGATGAGGTAAGGAGGGTCCGTATACTCCTATGTGGCTAGGAGGGGTCCACGAGGGTCCAGATGGCTACGATTGTCGGTCGTGCTTTGGGATGACCTAAAAGTGCTACTGATACACTGAGACGACTAGGTGGGGTGCAATGGGTCAGATGACGTAAGGAGGGTCTGTATACTCCTAGATGGCTAGGAGGGGTCCGAAGAGGTCCAGATGGCAATGATTGATCCTAAAAGTGCTACTGATACACCTAGACGGCTAGGAGGGGTGCGATGGGTCACATGACGTAAGGAGGGTCCGTATACTCCTAGATGGCAAGGAGGGGTCCGAAGAGGTCCAGATGGCTACGATTGTCGCACGTGCTTTACGATGACCTACCGATACTCCAACATGGCTAGGAGGGGTCCACGGGGGTCCAGATGGCTATGACTGTCGCATGTGCTTTAGGATGACCTAAAATTGCTACTAATACTCCTAGATGGCTAGGAGGGGTGCAATGGGTCAGATGACGTAAGGAGGGTCCGTATACTCCTATATGGGTAGGAGGGTTCCACGGGGGTCCAGATGGCAACGATTGTTGCACGTGCTTTAGGATGACCTATAAGTGGTACTGAAACTCTTATATGGCTAGGAGGGGTGCAATGGGTCAGATGACTTAAGCAGGGTCCGTATACTCCTATATGGCTAGGAGGGGTCCAGATGTCTACGATTGTCGCACGTTCTTTGGGATGACCTAAAAGTGGTACTGATACAGACGGCTAGGTGTGGTGCAATGGGTCACATGACGTAAGGAGGGTCCGTATACTCCTATATGGCTAGGAGGGGTCCACGGGGTCCAGTTGGCTACGATTGTCGCATGTGCTTTAGGATGACCTAAAAGTTTTACTGATACTCAAAGATAGATAAGAGGGGTGCAATGGGTCAAATGACATAAGGAGGGTCAGTATACTCTTATATGGCTAGGAGGGGTCCACAGGGGTCCAGATGGCTACGATTGTCGCACGTGCTTTAAGATGACCTTAAAGTGCTACTCATACTCCTAGATGGCAAGGAGGGGTGCAAGGGGTCAGATGACGTAAGGAGGGTCCGTATACTCCTATATGGCTAGGAGGGGTCCACGGGGGTCCAGAAGGCTACGATATTTGCACGTGCTTTAGGATCACCTAAAAGTGCTACTGATACTCCTACATGGCTAGGAGGGGTGCAATGGGTCAAATGACATAAGGAGGGTCCGTATACTCCTATATGGCTAGGAGGGGTCCACGGGGGTCTAGATGGCTACGATTGTTGCACGTGCTTTAGGATGACCTAAAAGTGCTTCTGATACTCCAAGATGGCTAGGAGGGGTCCACGGGGGTCAAATGACATAAAGAGGGTCCGTATACTCCTATATGGCTAGGAGGGGTCCACAGGGGTCCTGATGGCTACGATTGTCGCACGTGATTTAGGATGACCTAAGAGTGCTACTGATACTCCTAGATGGCTAGGAGGGGTGCAATGGGTCAGATGATGTAAGGAGGGTCCGTATACTCCTATATGGCTAGGAGGGGACCAAGGGGGTCTTGATGGCTACGATTGTCGCACGTGCATTAGGATGAGCTAAGAGTGCTACTGATACTCCTAAATGTCTAGGAGGGGTGCAATGGGTCAGATGACGTAAGGAGGGTCCGTATATTCCTATATGGCTAGGAGGGGTCCACGGGGGTCAAGATGGCTACGATTGTCGCACGTGCTTTAGGATGACTTAAAAGTGCTACTGATACACCTAGACGGCTAGGAGGGGTGCAATGGGTCAGATGACGTAAGGATGGTGCATGTACTCCTATATGGATAGGAGGGGTCCACGGGGGTCCAGATGGCAACGATATTCGCTCGTGCTTTAGGATGACCAGAAAGTGCTACTGATACTCCTACATGGCTAGGAGGGGTGCAATGGGTCAAATGACATAAGGAGGGTCCATATACTCCTATAAGGCTAGGAGGGGTCCACGGGGGTCCAGATGGCTACGATTGTCGCACGTGATTTAGGATGACCTAAATGTGTTACTCATACTCCTAGATGGCTAGGATTGGTGCAATGGGTCAAATGACATAAGGAGGGTCCGTATACTCCTATATGGCTAGGAGGGGTCCACGGGGGTCCTGATGGCTAAGATTGTCGCACGTGCTTTAGGATGACCTAAGAGTGCTACTGATACTCCTATATGGCTAGGAGGGGTGCAATGGGTCAGATGACGTAAGGAGGGTCCGTATACTCCTATATGGCTAGGAGGGTCCAAGGGGGTCTAGATGGCTACGATTGTCACACGAGCTTTAGGATGAGTTAAAATTGCTATTGAAACTCCTAGATAGCTAGGAGGGGTGCAATGGTTCAGATGACGTAAGGAGGGTCCGTATACTCCTATATGGCTAGGAGGGGTCCAATGGGGTCCAGATGGCAACGAGTGTCGCACGTGCTTTAGGATGACCTACTGATACTCCTACATGGCTATAAGGGGTGCAATGAGTCAGTTGACATAAGGAGGGTCCGTATACTCCTATATGGCTAGGAGGCGTTCACGGGTGTCTAGATGGCTACGATTGTCGCACGTGCTTTAGGATAACCTAAAAGTGCTACTGATACTCCTAGATGGCTAGGTGGCGTGCAATGGGTCTGATGATGTAAGGAGGGTCCCTATACTCGTACGGCTAGGACGGGTCCACCGGGGTTCAGATGGCAATGAGTGTCGCACGTGCTTTAGGATGACCTATAAGTGGTACTGATACTCCTATATGGCTAGGAGGGGTGCAATGGGTCAGATGACGTAAGCAGGGTCCGTATACTCTTATATGGCTAGGAGGGGTCCACGGGGGTCCAGATGGCTATGATTTTTGCATGTGCTTTAGGATGACCAACTGATAGTCCTACATGGCTAGGAGGGGTGCAATGGGTGCAGATGACATAAGGAGGGTCCGTATACTCCTATATGGCTAGGAGGCGTCCACGAGGGTCCAGATGGCAACGAGTGTCGCACGTGCTTTAGTATGACCTATAAGTCGTACTGATACTCCTATATGGCTAGGAGGGGTGCAATGGGTCAGATGACGTAAGGAGGGTCCGTATACTCCTATGTGGCTAGGAGGGGTCCACGAGGGTCCAGATGGCTACGATTGTTGCTCGTGCTTTGGGATGACCTAAAAGTGCTACTGATACACTTAGACGACTAGGTGGGGTGCAATGGGCCAGATGACGAAAGGAGGGTCTGTATACTCCTAGATGGCTAGGAGGGGTCCGAAGAGGTCCAGATGGCAATGATTGATCCTAAAATTGCTACTGATACACCTAGACGGCTAGGAGGGGTGCGATGGTCACATGACGTAAGGAGGGTCTGTATACTCCTAGATGGCAAGGAGGGGTCCGAAGAGGTCCAGATGGCTACGATTGTCGCACGTGCTTTACGATGACCTACCGATACTCCAACATGGCTAGGAGGGGTCCACGGGGGTCCAGATGGCTATGACTGTCGCATGTGCTTTAGGATGACCCAAAATTGCTACTAATACTCCTAGATGGCTAGGAGGGGTGCAATGGGTCAGATGACGTAAGGAGAGTCCGTATACTCCTATATGGGTAGGAGGGTTCCACGGGGGTCCAGATGGCAACGATTGTTGCACGTGCTTTAGAATGACCTATAAGTGGTACTGAAACTCTTATATGGCTAGGAGGGGTGCAATGGGTCAGATGACGTAAGCAGGGTCCGTATACTCCTATATGGCTAGGAGGGGTCCACGGGGGTCCAGATGGCTACGATTGTCGCAAGTTCTTTGGGATGACCTAAAAGTGGTACTGATACAGACGGCTTGGTGTGGTGCAATGGGTTACATGACGTAAGGAGGGTCCGTATACTCCTAAATGGCTAGGTGGGGTGTAATGTGTCAGATGACGTAAGGAGGGTTTGTATACCCCTATATGGCTAGGAGGGGTCCAATGGGGTCCATATGGCAACGCGTGTCGCACATGCTTTAGAATGACCTAGAAGTGGTACTGATACTCCTATATGGCTAGGAGTGGTGCAATGGGTCAGATGACGTAAGGAGGGTCCGTATACTCCTATATGGCTAGGAGGGGTCCAATGGGCTCCAGATGGCAACGAGTGTCGCACGTGCTTTAGGATGACCTACTGATACTCCTACATGGCTATAAGGGGTGCAATGAGTCAGATGACATAAGGAGGATCCGTATACTCCTATATGGCTAGGAGGCGTTCACGGGTGTCTAGATGGCTACGATTGTCCCACGTGCTTTAGGATGACCTAAAAGTGCTACTGATACTCCTAGATGGCTAGGTGGCATGCAATGGGTCAGATGATGTAAGGAGGGTCCCTATACTCATATGGCTAGGAGGGGTCCACCGGGGTTCAGATGGCAATGAGTGTCGCACGTGCTTTAGGATGACCTATAAGTGGTACTGATACTCCTATATGGCTAGGAGGGGTGCAATGGGTCAGATGACGTAAGCAGGGTCCGTATACCCTTATATGGCTAGGAGGGGTCCACGGGGGTCCAGATGGCTATGATTTTTGCATGTGCTTTAGGATGACCAACTGATAGTCCTACATGGCTAGGAGGGGTGCAATGGGTGCAGATGACATAAGGAGGGTCCTTACACTCCTATATGGCTAGGAGGCGTCCACGGGGGTCCAGATGGCTACGATTGTCGCACATGCTTTAGGATGACCTAGAAGTGCTACTGATACCCCTAGATGGTTAGGAGGGGTGCAATGGGTCAGATGACGTAAGGAGGGTCCGTTTACTCCTATATGGCTAGGAGGGGTCCACGGGGGTCCAGATGGCAACGAGTGTCGCACGTGCTTTAGTATGACCTATAAGTGGTACTGATACTCCTATATGGCTAGGAGGGGTGCAATGGGTCAGATGAGGTAAGGAGGGTCCGTATACTCCTATGTGGCTAGGAGGGGTCCACGAGGGTCCAGATGGCTACGATTGTCGGTCGTGCTTTGGGATGACCTAAAAGTGCTACTGATACACTGAGACGACTAGGTGGGGTGCAATGGGTCAGATGACGTAAGGAGGGTCTGTATACTCCTAGATGGCTAGGAGGGGTCCGAAGAGGTCCAGATGGCAATGATTGATCCTAAAAGTGCTACTGATACACCTAGACGGCTAGGAGGGGTGCGATGGGTCACATGACGTAAGGAGGGTCCGTATACTCCTAGATGGCAAGGAGGGGTCCGAAGAGGTCCAGATGGCTACGATTGTCGCACGTGCTTTACGATGACCTACCGATACTCCAACATGGGTAGAAGGGGTCCACGGGGGTCCAGATGGCTATGACTGTCGCATGTGCTTTAGGATGACCTAAAATTGCTACTAATACTCCTAGATGGCTAGGAGGGGTGCAATGGGTCAGATGACGTAAGGAGGGTCCGTATACTCCTATATGGGTAGGAGGGTTCCACGGGGGTCCAGATGGCAACGATTGTTGCACGTGCTTTAGGATGACCTATAAGTGGTACTGAAACTCTTATATGGCTAGGAGGGGTGCAATGGGTCAGATGACTTAAGCAGGGTCCGTATACTCCTATATGGCTAGGAGGGGTCCAGATGTCTACGATTGTCGCACATTCTTTGGGATGACCTAAAAGTGGTACTGATACAGACGGCTAGGTGTGGTGCAATGGGTCACATGACGTAAGGAGGGTCCGTATACTCCTAAATGGCTAGGTGGGGTGTAATGTGTCAGATGACGTACGGAGGGTTTGTATACCCCTATATGGCTAGGAGGGGTTCAATGGGGTCCATATGGCAACGCGTGTCGCACATGCTTTAGAATGACCTAGAAGTGGTACTGATACTCCTATATGGCTAGGAGTGGTGCAATGGGTCAGATGACGTAAGGAGGGTCCGTATACTCCTATATGGCTAGGAGGGGTCCAATGGGGTCCAGATGGCAACGAGTGTTGCACGTGCTTTAGGATGACCTACTGGTACTCCTACATGGCTATAAGGGGTGCAATGAGTCAGATGACATAAGGAGGATCCGTATACTCCTATATGGCTAGGAGGCGTTCACGGGTGTCTAGATGGCTACGATTGTCCCACGTGCTTTAGGATGACCTAAAAGTGCTACTGATACTCCTAGATGGCTAGGTGGCGTGCAATGGGTCAGATGATGTAAGGAGGGTCCCTATACTCGTATGGCTAGGAGGGGTCCACCGGGGTTCAGATGGCAATGAGTGTCGCACGTGCTTTAGGATGACCTATAAGTGGTACTGATACTCCTATATGGCTAGGAGGGGTGCAATGGGTCAGATGACGTAAGCAGGGTCCGTATACTCTTATATGGCTAGGAGGGGTCCACGGGGGTCCGATGGCTATGATTTTTGCATGTGCTTTAGGATGACCAACTGATAGTTCTACATGGCTAGGAGGGGTGCAATGGGTGCAGATGACATAAGGAGGGTCCTGACACTCCTATATGGCTAGGAGGCGTCCACGGGGGTCCAGATGGCTACGATTGTCGCACATGCTTTAGGATGACCTAGAAGTGCTACTGATACCCCTAGATGGCTAGGAGGGGTGCAATGTGTCAGATGACGTAAGGAGGGTCCGTTTACTCCTATATGGCTAGGAGGGGTCCACGGGGGTCCAGATGGCAACGAGTGTCGCACGTGCTTTAGTATGACCTATAAGTGGTACTGATACTCCTATATGGCTAGGAGGGGTGCAATGGGTCAGATGAGGTAAGGAGGGTCCGTATACTCCTATGTGGCTAGGAGGGGTCCACGAGGGTCCAGATGGCTACGATTGTCGGTCGTGCTTTGGGATGACCTAAAAGTGCTACTGATACACTGAGACGACTAGGTGGGGTGCAATGGGTCAGATGACGTAAGGAGGGTCTGTATACTCCTAGATGGCTAGGAGGGGTCCGAAGAGGTCCAGATGGCAATGATTGATCCTAAAAGTGCTACTGATACACCTAGACGGCTAGGAGGGGTGCGATGGGTCACATGACGTAAGGAGGGTCCGTATACTCCTAGATGGCAAGGAGGGGTCCGAAGAGGTCCAGATGGCTACGATTGTCGCACGTGCTTTACGATGACCTACCGATACTCCAACATGGGTAGAAGGGGTCCACGGGGGTCCAGATGGCTATGACTGTCGCATGTGCTTTAGGATGACCTAAAATTGCTACTAATACTCCTAGATGGCTAGGAGGGGTGCAATGGGTCAGATGACGTAAGGAGGGTCCGTATACTCCTATATGGGTAGGAGGGTTCCACGGGGGTCCAGATGGCAACGATTGTTGCACGTGCTTTAGGATGACCTATAAGTGGTACTGAAACTCTTATATGGCTAGGAGGGGTGCAATGGGTCAGATGACTTAAGCAGGGTCCGTATACTCCTATATGGCTAGGAGGGGTCTAGATGTCTACGATTGTCGCACGTTCTTTGGGATGACCTAAAAGTGGTACTGATACAGACGGCTAGGTGTGGTGCAATGGGTCACATGACGTAAGGAGGGTCCGTATACTCCTAAATGGCTAGGTGGGGTGTAATGTGTCAGATGACGTACGGAGGGTTTGTATACCCCTATATGGCTAGGAGGGGTCCAATGGGGTCCATATGGCAACGCGTGTCGCACATGCTTTAGAATGACCTAGAAGTGGTACTGATACTCCTATATGGCTAGGAGTGGTGCAATGAGTCAGATGACGTAAGGAGGGTCCGTATACTCCTATATGGCTAGGAGGGGTCCAATGGGGTCCAGATGGCAACGAGTGTTGCACGTGCTTTAGGATGACCTACTGGTACTCCTACATGGCTATAAGGGGTGCAATGAGTCAGATGACATAAGGAGGATCCGTATACTCCTATATGGCTAGGAGGCGTTCACGGGTGTCTAGATGGCTACGATTGTCCCACGTGCTTTAGGATGACCTAAAAGTGCTACTGATACTCCTAGATGGCTAGGTGGCGTGCAATGGGTCAGATGATGTAAGGAGGGTCCCTATACTCGTATGGCTAGGAGGGGTCCACCGGGGTTCAGATGGCAATGAGTGTCGCACGTGCTTTAGGATGACCTATAAGTGGTACTGATACTCCTATATGGCTAGGAGGGGTGCAATGGGTCAGATGACGTAAGCAGGGTCCGTATACTCTTATATGGCTAGGAGGGGTCCACGGGGGTCCGATGGCTATGATTTTTGCATGTGCTTTAGGATGACCAACTGATAGTTCTACATGGCTAGGAGGGGTGCAATGGGTGCAGATGACATAAGGAGGGTCCTTATAGTCCTATATTGCTAGGAGGCGTCCACGGGGGTCCAGATGGCTACGATTGTCGCACATGCTTTAGGATGACCTAGAAGTGCTACTGATACCCCTAGATGGCTAGGAGGGGTGCAATGGGTCAGATGACGTAAGGAGGGTCCGTTTACTCCTATATGGCTAGGAGGGGTCCACGGGGGTCCAGATGGCAACGAGTGTCGCACGTGCTTTAGTATGACCTATAAGTGGTACTGATACTCCTATATGTCTAGGAGGGGTGCAATGGGTCAGATGACGTAAGGAGGATCCGTATACTCCTATGTGGCTAGGAGGGGTCCACGAGGGTCCAGATGGCTACGATTGTCGCTCGTGCTTTGGGATGACCTAAAAGTGCTACTGATACACTTAGACAACTAGGTGGGGTGCAATGGGTCAGATGACGTAAGGAGGGTCTGTATACTCCTAGATGGCTAGGAGGGGTCCGAAGAGGTCCAGATGGCAATGATTGATCCTAAAAGTGCTACTGATACACCTAGACGGCTAGGAGGGGTGCGATGGGTCACATGACGTAAGGAGGGTCCGTATACTCCTAGATGGCAAGGAGGGGTCCGAAGAGGTTCAGATGGCTACGATTGTCGCACGTGCTTTACGATGACCTACTGATACTCCAACATGGCTAGGAGGGGTCCACAGGGGTCCAGATGGCTATGACTGTCGCATGTGCTTTAGGATGACCTAAAATTGCTACTAATACTCCTAGATGGCTAGGAGGGGTGCAATGGGTCAGATGACGTAAGGAGGGTCCGTATACTCCTATATGGGTAGGAGGGTTCAACGGGGGTCCAGATGGCAACGATTGTTGCACGTGCTTTAGGATGACCTATAAGTGGTACTGAAACTCTTATATGGCTAGGAGGGGTGCAATGGGTCAGATGACGTAATCAGGGTCCGTATACTCCTATATGGCTAAGAGGGGTCCAGATGGCTACGATTGTCGCACGTTCTTTGGGATGACCTAAAAGTGGTACTGATACAGACGGCTAGGTGTGGTGCAATGGGTCACATGACGTAAGGAGGGTCCGTATACTCCTAAATGGCTAGGTGGGGTGTAATGTGTCAGATGACGTAAGGAGGGTTTGTACACCCCTATATGGATAGGAGGGGTCCAATGGGGTCCATATGGCAACGCGGGTCCCACATGCTTTAGAATGACCTAGAAGTGGTACTGATACTCCTATATGGCTAGGAGTGGTGCAATGGGTCAGATGACGTAAGGAGGGTCCGTATACTCCTATATGGCTAGGAGGGGTCCAATGGGGTCCAGATGGCAACGAGTGTCGCACGTGCTTTAGGATGACCTACTGATACTCCTACATGGCTATAAGGGGTGCAATGAGTCAGATGACATAAGGAGGATCCGTATACTCCTATATGGCTAGGAGGCGTTCACGGGTGTCTAGATGGCTACGATTGTCCCACGTGCTTTAGGATGACCTAAAAGTGCTACTGATACTCCTAGATGGCTAGGTGGCGTGTAATGGGTCAGATGATGTAAGGAGGGTCCCTATACTCGTATGGCTAGGAGGGGTCCACCGGGGTTCAGATGGCAATGAGTGTCGCACGTGCTTTAGGATGACCTATAAGTGGTACTGATACTCCTATATGGCTAGGAGGGGTGCAATGGGTCAGATGACGTAAGCAGGGTCCGTATACTCTTATATGGCTAGGAGGGGTCCACGGGGGTCCAGATGGATATGATTTTTTCATGTGCTTTAGGATGACCAACTGATAGTTCTACATGGCTAGGAGGGGTGCAATGGGTGCAGATGACATAAGGAGGGTCCTTATAGTCCTATATTGCTAGGAGGCGTCCACGGGGGTCCAGATGGCTACGATTGTCGCACATGCTTTAGGATGACCTAGAAGTGCTACTGATACCCCTAGATGGCTAGGAGGGGTGCAATGTGTCAGATGACGTAAGGAGGGTCCGTTTACTCCTATATGGCTAGGAGGGGTCCACGGGGGTCCAGATGGCAACGAGTGTCGCACGTGCTTTAGTATGACCTATAAGTGGTACTGATACTCCTATATGGCTAGGAGGGGTGCAATGGGTCAGATGACGTAAGGAGGGTCCGTATACTCCTATGTGGTTAGGAGGGGTCCACGAGGGTCCAGATGGTTACGATTGTCGCTCGTGCTTTGGGATGACCTAAAAGTGCTACTGATACACTTAGACAACTAGGTGGGGTGCAATGGGTCAGATGACGTAAGGAGGGTCTGTATACTCCTAGATGGCTAGGAGGGGTCCGAAGAGGTCCAGATGGCAATGATTGATCCTAAAAGTGCTACTGATACACCTAGACGGCTAGGAGGGGTGCGATGGGTCACATGACGTAAGGAGGGTCCGTATACTCCTAGATGGCAAGGAGGGGTCCGAAGAGGTTCTGATGGCTACGATTGTCGCACGTGCTTTACGATGACCTACCGATACTCCAACATGGCTAGGAGGGGTCCACAGGGGTCCAGATGGCTATGACTGTCGCATGTGCTTTAGGATGACCTAAAATTGCTACTAATACTCCTAGATGGCTAGGAGGGGTGCAATGGGTCAGATGACGTAAGGAGGGTCCGTATACTCCTATATGGGTAGGAGGGTTCCACGGGGGTCCAGATGGCAACGATTGTTGCACGTGCTTTAGGATGACCTATAAGTGGTACTAAAACTCTTATATGGCTAGGAGGGGTGCAATGGGTCAGATGACGTAATCAGGGTCCGTATACTCCTATATGGCTAGGAGGGGTCCAGATGGCTACGATTGTCGCACGTTCTTTGGGATGACCTAAAAGTGGTACTGATACAGACGGCTAGGTGTGGTGCAATGGGTCACATGACGTAAGGAGGGTCCGTATACTCCTAAATGGCTAGGTGGGGTGTAATGTGTTAGATGACGTAAGGAGGGTTTGTATACCCCTATATGGCTAGGAGGGGTCCAATGGGGTCCATATGGCAACGCGTGTCGCACATGCTTTAGAATGACCTAGAAGTGGTACTGATACTCCTATATGGCTAGGAGTGGTGCAATGGGTCAGATGACGTAAGGAGGGTCCGTATACTCCTATATGGCTAGGAGGGGTCCAATGGGGTCCAGATGGCAACGAGTGTCGCACGTGCTTTAGGATGACCTACTGATACTCCTACATGGCTATAAGGGGTGCAATGAGTCAGATGACATAAGGAGGATCCGTATACTCCTATATGGCTAGGAGGCGTTCACGGGTGTCTAGATGGCTACGATTGTCGCACGTGCTTAGGATGACCTAAAAGTGCTACTGATACTCCTAGATGGCTAGGTGGCGTTCAATGGGTCAGATGATGTAAGGAGGGTCCCTATACTCGTATGGCTAGGAGGGGTCCACCGGGGTTCAGATGGCAATGAGTGTCGCACGTGCTTTAGGATGACCTATAAGTGGTACTGATACTCCTATATGGCTAGGAGGGGTGCAATGCTTCAGATGACGTAAGCAGGGTCCGTATACTCTTATATGGCTAGGAGGGGTCCACGGGGGTCGAGATGGCTATGATTTTTGCATGTGCTTTAGGATGACCAACTGATAGTCCTACATGGCTAGGAGGGGTGCAATGGGTGCAGATGACATAAGGAGGGTCCTTATACTCCTATATGGCTAGGAGGCGTCCACGGGGGTCCAGATGGCTACGATTGTCGCACATGCTTTAGGATGACCTAGAAGTGCTACTGATACCCCTAGATGACTAGGAGGGGTGCAATGGGTCATATGACGTAAGGAGGGTCCGTTTACTCCTATATGGCTAGGAGGGGTCCACGGGGGTCCAGATGGCAACGAGTGTCGCACGTGCTTTAGTATGACCTATAAGTGGTACTGATACTCCTATATGGCTAGGAGGAGTGCAATGGGTCAGATGACGTAAGGAGGGTCCGTATACTCCTATGTGGCTAGGAGGGGTCCACGAGGGTCCAGATGGCTACGATTGTCGCTCGTGCTTTGGGATGACCTAAAAGTGCTACTGATACACTTAGACGACTAGGTGGGGTGCAATGGGTCAGATGACGTAAGGAGGGTCTGTATACTCCTAGATGGCTAGGAGGGGTCCGAAGAGGTCCAGATGGCAATGATTGATCCTAAAAGTGCTACTGATACACCTAGACGGCTAGGAGGGGTGCGATGGGTCACATGATGTAAGGAGGGTCCGTATACTCCTAGATGGCAAGGAGGGGTCCGAAGAGGTCCAGATGGCTACGATTGTCGCACGTGCTTTACGATGACCTACCGATACTCCAACATGGCTAGGAGGGGTCCACGGGGGTCCAGATGGCTATGACTGTCGCATGTGCTTTAGGATGACCTAAAATTGCTACTAATACTCCTAGATGGCTAGGAGGGGTGCAATGGGTCAGATGACGTAAGGAGGGTCCGTATACTCCTATATGGGTAGGAGGGTTCCACGGGGGTCCAGATGGCAACGATTGTTGCACGTGCTTTAGGATGACCTATAGGTGGTACTGAAACTCTTATATGGCTAGGAGGGGTGCAATGGGTCAGATGACGTAAGCAGGGTCCGTATACTCCTAT
The DNA here is from genome assembly GCA_026929855.1 of Poa annua. Taxonomy (NCBI): domain Eukaryota; kingdom Viridiplantae; phylum Streptophyta; class Magnoliopsida; order Poales; family Poaceae; genus Poa; species Poa annua. The sequence goes on from CM049430.1 coordinate 49,462,730, forward strand.
ATGGCTAGGAGGGGTCCACGGGGGTCCAGATGGCTACGATTGTCGCACGTTCTTTGGGATGACCTAAAAGTGGTACTGATACAGACGCCTAGGTGTGGTGCAATGGGTCACATGACGTAAGGAGGGTCCGTATACTCCTAAATGGCTAGGTGGGGTGTAATGTGTCAGATGACGTAAGGAGGGTTTGTATACTCCTATATGGCTAGGAGGTGTCCAATGGAGTCCATATGGCAACGCGTGTCGCATATGCTTTAGGATGACCTAGAAGTGGTACTGATACTCCTATATGGCTAGGAGTGGTGCAATGGGTCAGATGACGTAAGGAGGGTCCGTATACTCCTATATCGCTAGGAGGGGTGCAATGGGTCAGATGACGTAAGGAGAGTTCGTATTCTCCTATATGGCTAGGAGCGGTGCAAATGGTCAGATGACGTAAGGAGGGTGCGTGTACTGCTATATGGCTAGGAGGGGTCCACGGGGGTCCAGATGAGAACGATATTCGCACATGCTTTAGGATGACCAAAAAGTGCTACTGATACTCCTACATGGCTAGCAGGGGTGCAATGGGTCAAATGACATAACGAGGATCCGTATACTCCTATATGGCTAGGAGGGGTCCACGGGGGTCCAGAAGGCTACGAAATTCGCACGTGCTTTAGGATGAACTAAAAGTGCTACTGATACTCCTACATGGCTAGGAGGGGTGCAATGGGTCAAATGACATAAGGAGGGTCTGTATACTCCTATATGGCTAGGAGGGGTCCACGGGGGTCCAGATGGCTACGATTGTTGCACGTGCTTTAGGATTCCCTAAAAGTGCTACATACACTCCAAGATGGCTAGGAGGGGTCCATGGGGGTCAAATGACATAAAGAGGGTCCGTAGACTCCTATATGGCTAGGAGGGGTCCACGGGGGTCCTGATGGCTACGATTGTCGCACATGCTTTAAGATGACCTAAGAGTGCTACTGATACTTCTAGATTGCTAGGAGGGGTGCAATGGGTCAGATGGTGTAAGGAGGGTCCGTATACTCCTATATGGCTAGGAGGGGTCCACGGGGGTATAGATGGGTACGATTGTCGCACGTGCTTTAGGATGACCTAAGAGTGCTACTCATACTCCTATATGGCTAGGAGGGGTGCAATGGGAGATATGACGTAAGGAGGGTCTGTATACTCCTATATGGCTAGGAGGGGTCCAAGGGGGTCTTGATGGCTACGATTGTCGCACGTGCTTTAGGATGAGCTAAAAGTGCTACTGATACTCCTAGATGGCTAGGAGGGGTGCAATGGGTCAGATGACGTAAGGAGGGTCCGTATACTCCTATATGGCTAGGAGGGGTCCACGGGGGTCCAGATGGCAACGATATTCGCACGTGCTTTAGGATGACCAAAAAGTGCTACTGATACTCCTACATGTCTAGGAGGGGTGCAATGGGTCAAATGACATAAGGAGGGTCCGTATACTCCTATATGGCTGGGAGGGGTCCACAGGGGTTCAGATGGCTACGATTGTTGCATGTTCTTTAGGATGACCTAAAAGTGCTACTGATACTCCTATATGGCTAGGAGGGGTGCAATGGGTCAGATGACGTAAGGAGAGTCCGTATACTCCTATATGGCTAGGAGAGGTCCAAGGGGGTCTAGATGGCTCCGACTGTCGCACGAGCTTTGGGATGAGCTAAAATTGCTACTGAAACTCCTAGATAGCTAGGAGTGGTGCAATGGGTCAGATGACGTAAGGAGGGTCCGTATACTCCTATATGACTAGGAGGGGTCCACGGAGGTCCAGATGGCAACGATATTTGCATGTGCTTTAGGATGACCTAAAAGTGCTACTGATACTCCTACATGGCGAGGAGGGGTGCAATGGGTCAAATGACATAAGGAAAGTCCGTATAATCCTAATGGATAGGAGGGGTCCACGAGGGTCTAGATGGCTACGATTGTCGCACGTGCTTTAGGATTACCTAAAAATGTCACTGATACTCCTAGATGGCTAGGAGGGGTGCAATGGGTCAAATGACATAAGGAGGGTCCGTATACTCCTATATGGCTAGGAGGGGTCCACGGGGGTCCAGATGGCTACGATTGTCGCACGTGCTTTAGTATGACCTAAAAGTGCTACTGATACTCCTAGATGGCTAGGAGGGGTGCAATCTGTCAAATGACATAAGGAGGGTCCGTATACTACTATATGGCTAGGAGGGGTCCACGGGGGTCCAGATGGCTACGATTGTCGCACGTGCTTTAGGATGACCTAAAAGTGCTACTCATACTTCTAGATGGCTAGGAGGGGTGCAATGGGTCAGATGACGTAAGAAGGGTCCAAATACTCCTATATGTCTAGGAGGGGTCCACGTGGGTCCAGATGGCAACGAGTGTGGCACGTGCTTTAGGATGACCTAAAAGTGCTACTGCTACTCCTACATGGCTTGGAGGGGTGCAATGGGTCAAATGACATAAGGAGGGTCCGTATACTCCTATATGGCTAGGAGGGGTCCACGGGGGTCCAGATGGCTACGATTGTTGCACGTGCTTTAGGATGACCTAAAAGTGCTACTGATACTCCTAGATGGCTAGGAGGTGTGCAATCTGTCAAATGACATAAGGAGGGTCCGTATAATCCTATATGGCTAGGAGGGGTCCACGGGGGTCCAGATGGCTATAATTGTCGCACGTGCTTTAGGATGACATAAAAGTGCTACTCATACTCCTAGATGGCTAGGAGGTGCGCAATGGGTCAGATGACGTAAGGAGGGTCCGTATACTCCTATATGTCTCAGAGGGGTCCACGTGGGTCCAGATGGCAACGAGTGTCGCACGTGCTTTAGGATGACCTAAAAGTGCTACTGCTACTCCTACATGGCTTGGAAGGGTGCAATGGGTAAGATGACATAAGGACGGTCCGTATACTCCTATATGTCTCGGAGGGGTCCACGTGGATCCAGATGGCAACGAGTGTCGCACGTGCTTTAGGATGACCTAAAAGTGCTACTGCTACTCCTACAAGGCTTGGAAGGGTGCAATGGGTCAAATGACATAAGGAGGGTCCGTATACTCCTATATGGCTAGGAGGGCTCCACAGGGCTCCAGATGGCTACGATTGTCGCACGTGTTTTAGGAGGACCTAAGAGTGCTACTCACACTCCTTGATGGCTAGGAGGGGTGCAATGGGTCAGATGACGTAAGGAGGGTGCGTATACTCCTATATGGCTAGGAGGGGTCCACGGGGGTCCAGATGGCTACGATTGTTGCACGTGCTTCAGGATGAGCTAAAACTGCTAGTGATACTCCCAGATGGCTAGGAGGGGTGCAATGGGTCAGATGACGTAAGGAGGGTGCGTATACTCCTATATGGCTAGGAGGGGTCCACGGGGGTCCAGATGGCTACGATATTCGCACTTGCTTTAGGATGACCTAAAAGTGCTACTGATACTCCTACATGGCTAGGAGGGGTGCAATGGGTCAAATGACATAAGGAGGGTCCGTATACTCCTATATGGCTAGGAGGGATCCACGGGGTTCCAGATGGCTACGATTGTCGCACGTGCTTTAGGATGACCTAAAAGTGCTACTGATACTCCCAGATGGCTAGGAGGGGTGCAATGGGTCAGATGACGTAAGGAGGGTGCGTATACTCCTATATGGCTAGGAGGGGTCCACGGGGGTCCAGATGGCTACGATATTCACACTTGCTTTAGGATGACCTAAAAGTGCTACTGATACTCCTAAATGGCTAGGAGGGGTCCACGGGGGTCAAATGACCTAAAGAGGTTCTGTATACTCCTATATGGCTAGGAGGGGTCCACGGGGGTCCAAATGGCTACGATTGTCGCATGTGCTGTAGGATGACCTAAGAGTGCTACTGATACTCCTATATGGCTAGGAGGGGTGCAATGGGTCAGATTACGTAAGGAGGGTTCGTATACTCCTATATGGCTAGGAGGGCTCCACGGGGGTCCAGATGGCTACGATTGTCGCACGTGGTTTAGGATGAGCGAAAAGTGCTACTGATACTCCTAGATGGCTAGGAGGGGTGTAATGGGTCAGATGACATAAAGAGGGTGCGTATACTCCTATACGGCTAGGAGGGGTCCACGGGGGTCCAGATGGCTACGATTGTCGCACGTGCTTTAGGATGACTTAAAAGTGCTACAGATACACCTAGACGGCTAGGAGGGGTGCAATGGGTCAGATGACGTAAGGAGGGTGCGTATACTCCTATATGGCTAGGAGGGGTCCACGTGGGTCCAGATGGCAACGAGTGTCGCACGTGCTTTAGGATGACCTAAAAGTGGTACTGATACTCCTACATGGCTAGGAGGGGTGCAATGCTTCAAACGACATTAGGAGGGTCCGTATACTCCTATATGGCTAGGAGGGGTCCACGGGGGTCCAGATGGCTATGATTGTCGCACGTGCTTTAGGATGACCTAAAAGTGCTACTCATACTCCTAGATGGCTAGGAGGTGCGCAATGGGTCAGATGACGTAAGGAGGGTCCATATACTCCTATATGTCTCAGAGGGGTCCACGTGGGTCCAGATGGCAACGAGTGTCGCACGTGCTTTAGGATGACCTAAAAGTGCTACTGCTACTCCTACATGGCTTGGAAGGGTGCAATGGGTAAGATGACATAAGGACGGTCCGTATACTCCTATATGTCTCGGAGGGGTCCACGTGGATCCAGATGGCAACGAGTGTCGCACGTGCTTTAGGATGACCTAAAAGTGCTACTGCTACTCCTACAAGGCTTGGAAGGGTGCAATGGGTCAAATGACATAAGGAGGGTCCGTATACTCCTATATGGCTAGGAGGGCTCCACAGGGCTCCAGATGGCTACGATTGTCGCACGTGTTTTAGGAGGACCTAAGAGTGCTACTCACACTCCTTGATGGCTAGGAGGGGTGCAATGGGTCAGATGACGTAAGGAGGGTGCGTATACTCCTATATGGCTAGGAGGGGTCCACGGGGGTCCAGATGGCTACGATTGTTGCACGTGCTTCAGGATGAGCTAAAACTGCTAGTGATACTCCCAGATGGCTAGGAGGGGTGCAATGGGTCAGATGACGTAAGGAGGGTGCGTATACTCCTATATGGCTAGGAGGGGTCCACGGGGGTCCAGATGGCTACGATATTCGCACTTGCTTTAGGATGACCTAAAAGTGCTACTGATACTCCTACATGGCTAGGAGGGTGCAATGGGTCAAATGACATAAGGAGGGTCCGTATACTCCTATATGGCTAGGAGGGATCCACGGGGTTCCAGATGGCTACGATTGTCGCACGTGCTTTAGGATGACCTAAAAGTGCTACTGATACTCCCAGATGGCTAGGAGGGGTGCAATGGGTCAGATGACGTAAGGAGGGTGCGTATACTCCTATATGGCTAGGAGGGGTCCACGGGGGTCCAGATGGCTACGATATTCACACTTGCTTTAGGATGACCTAAAAGTGCTACTGATACTCCTAAATGGCTAGGAGGGGTCCACGGGGGTCAAATGACCTAAAGAGGTTCTGTATACTCCTATATGGCTAGGAGGGGTCCACGGGGGTCCAAATGGCTACGATTGTCGCATGTGCTGTAGGATGACCTAAGAGTGCTACTGATACTCCTATATGGCTAGGAGGGGTGCAATGGGTCAGATTACGTAAGGAGGGTTCGTATACTCCTATATGGCTAGGAGGGCTCCACGGGGGTCCAGATGGCTACGATTGTCGCACGTGGTTTAGGATGAGCGAAAAGTGCTACTGATACTCCTAGATGGCTAGGAGGGGTGTAATGGGTCAGATGACATAAAGAGGGTGCGTATACTCCTATACGGCTAGGAGGGGTCCACGGGGGTCCAGATGGCTACGATTGTCGCACGTGCTTTAGGATGACTTAAAAGTGCTACAGATACACCTAGACGGCTAGGAGGGGTGCAATGGGTCAGATGACGTAAGGAGGGTGCGTATACTCCTATATGGCTAGGAGGGGTCCACGCGGGTCCAGATGGCAACGAGTGTCGCACGTGCTTTAGGATGACCTAAAAGTGGTACTGATACTCCTACATGGCTAGGAGGGGTGCAATGCTTCAAACGACATTAGGAGGGTCCGTATACTCCTATATGGCTAGGAGGGGTCCACGGGGTTCCAGATGGCTATGAATGTCCCACGTGCTTTAGGATGACCTAAAAGTTCTACTGATACTCCTACATGGCTCGGAGGGGTCCACGGGGGTCCAGATGGTTGCGATTGTCGCACGTGCTTTAGGATGAGCTAAAACTGCTAGTGATACTCCCAGATGGCTAGGAGGGGTGCAATGGGTCAGATGACGTAAGGAGGGTGCGTATACTCCTATATGGCTAGGAGGGGTCCACGGGGGTCCATATGGCTACGATATTCGCACTTGCTTTAGGATGACCTGAAAGTACTACTGATACTCCTACATGGCTAGGAGGGGTGCAATGGGTCAAATGACATAAGGAGGGTCCGTATACTCCTATATGGCTAGGAGGGATCCACGGGGTTCCAGATGGCTACGATTGTCGCACGTGCTTTAGGATGACCTAAAAGTGCTACTGATACTCCTAGCTAGGAGGGGTCCACGGGGGTCAAATGACCTAAAGAGGGTCTGTATACTCCTATATGGCTAAGAGGGGTCCACGGGGGTCCAGATGGCTACGATTGTCGCACGTGCTTTAGGATGACCTAAGAGTGCTACTGATACTCCTAGATGGCTAGGAGGGGTGCAATTGGTCAGATGATGTAAAGAGGGTCCGTATACTCCAATATGGCTAGGAGGGTCCACGGGGGTCCAAATGGCTACGATTGTCGCATGTGCTTTAGGATGACCTAAGAGTGCTACTGATACTTCTATATGGCTAGGAGGGGTGCAATGGGTCAGATTACGTAAGGAGGGTCCGTATACTCCTATATGGCTAGGAGGGCTCCACCGGGGTCCAGATGGCTATGATTGTCGCACGTGGTTTAGGATAAGCTAAAAGTGCTACTGATACTCCTACATGGCTAGGAGGGGTGTAATGGGTCAGATGACGTAAAGAGGGTGCGTATACTCCTATATGGCTAGGAGGGGTCCACGGGGGTCCAGATGGCTACGATTGTCGCACGTGCTTTAGGATGACTTAAAAGTGCTACTGATACACCTAGACGGCTAGGAGGGGTGCAATGGGTCAGATGACGTAAGGAGGGTGCGTATACTCCTATATGGCTAGGAGGGGTCCACGTGGGTCCAGATGGCAACGAGTGTCGCACGTGCTTTAGGATGACCTAAAAGTGGTACTGATACTCCTACATGGCTAGGAGGGGTGCAGTGCTTCAAACGACATAAGGAGGGTCTGTATACTCCTATATGGCTAGGAGGGGTCCACGGGGTTCCATATGGCTATGAATGTCCCACGTGCTTTAGGATGACCTAAAAGTTCTACTGATACTCCTACATGGATCGGAGTGGTCCACGGGTGTCCAGATGGCTGCGATTGTCGCACGTGCTTTAGGATGAACTAAAACTGCTAGTGATTCTCCCAGATGGCTAGGAGGGGTGGAATGGGTCAGATGACGTAAGGAGGGTGCGTATACTCCTATATGGCTAGGAGGGGTCCACGGGGGTCCAGATGGCTACGATATTCGCACTTGCTTTAGGATGACCTGAAAGTGCTACTGATACTCCTACATGGCTAGGAGGGGTGCAATGGGTCAAATGACATAAGGAGGGTCCGTATACTCCTATATGGCTAGGAGGGATCCACGGGGTTCCAGATGGCTACGATTGTCGCACGTGCTTTAGGATGACCTAAAAGTGCTACTGATACTCCTAGCTAGGAGGGGTCCACGGGGGTCAAATGACCTAAAGAGGGTCTGTATACTCCTATATGGCTAGGAGGGGTCCACGGGGGTCCAGATGGCTACGATTGTCGCACGTGCTTTAGGATGACCTAAGAGTGCTACTGATACTCCTAGATGGCTAGGAGGGGTGCAATTGGTCAGATGATTTTAAGAGGGTCCGTATACTCCAATATGGCTAGGAGGGGTCCACGGGGGTCCAAATGGCTAGGATTGTCGCATGTGCTTTAGGATTACCTAAGAGTGCTACTCATACTCCTATATGGCTAGGAGGGGTGCAATGGGTCAGATTACGTAAGGAGGGTCCGTATACTCCTATATGGCTAGGAGGGCTCCACGGGGGTCCAGATGGCTACGATTGTCGCACGTGGTTTAGGATGAGCTAAAAGTGCTACTGATACTCCTAGATGGCTAGGAGGGGTGTAATGGGTCAGATGACGTAAAGAGGGTGCGTATACTCCTATATGGATAGGAGGGGTCCACGGGGGTCCAGAGGGCTACGATTGTCGCATGTGCTTTAGGATGACTTAAAAGTGCTACTGATACACCTAGACGGCTAGGAGGGGTGCAATGGGTCAGATGACGTAAGGAGGGTGCGTATACTCCTATATGGCTAGGAGGGGTCCACGTGGGTCCAGATGGCAACGAGTGTCACACGTGCTTTAGGATGACCTAACAGTGGTACTGATACTCCTACATGGCTAGGAGGGGTGCAATGCTTGAAATGACATAAGGACGGTCCGTATACTCCTATATGGCTAGGAGGGGTCCACGGGGTTCCAGATGGCTATGAATGTCGCACGTGCTTTAGGATGACCTAAAAGTTCTACTGATACTCCTACATGTCCAGGAGGGGTGCAAAGGGTCAAATGACCTAAGGAGGGTCCGTATACTCCTAAATGGCTAGGAGGGGTCCACGGGGGTCCAGATGGCTACGATTATCGCACGTGCTTTAGGATGACCTAAGAGTGCTACTGATACTCCTAGATGGCTAGGAGGGGTGCAATGGGTTAGATGACATAAGGAGGGTCCGTATACTCCTATATGGCTAGGAGGGGTCCACGGGGGTCTAGATGGCTACGATTGTCGCACGTGCTTTAGGATGACCTAAAAGTGCTACTGATACTCCTAGATGGCTAGGATGGGTGCAATGGGTCAGATGACATAAGGAGGGTCCGTATACTCCTATATGGCTAGGAGGGGTCCACGGGGGTCCTGATGGCTATGATTGTCGCACATGCTTTAGGATGACCTAAAAGTGCTACTCATACTTCTAGATGGCTAGGAGGGGTGCAATGGGTCAGATGACGTAAGGAGGGTCCAACTACTCCTATATGTCTAGGAGGGGTCCACGTGGGTCCAGATGACAACGAGTGTGGCACGTGCTTTAGGATGACCTAAAAGTGCTACTGCTACTCCTACATGGCTTGGAGGGGTGCAATGGGTCAAATGACATAAGGAGGGTCTGTATACTCCTATTTGGCAAGGAGGGGTCCACGGGGGTCCAGATGGCTACGATTGTCGCACGTGCTTAAGGATAACCTAAAAGTGCTACTGATACTCCTAGATGGCTAGGAGGTGTGCAATCTGTTAAATGACATAAGGAGGGTCCATATACTCCTATATGGCTAGGAGGGGTCCACGGGGGTCCAGATGGCTACGATTGTCGCACGTGCTTTAGGATGACCTAAAAGTGCTACTCGTACTCCTAGATGGCTAGGAGGTGCGCAATGGGTCAGATGATGTAAGGCGGGTCCGTATACTCCTATATGTCTCGGAGCGGTCCACGTGGGTCCAGATGGCAACGAGTGTCGCACGTGCTTTAGGATGACCTTAAAGTGGTACTGATACTCCTACATGGCTAGGAGGGGTGCAATGCTTCAAATGACATAAGGAGGGTACGTATACTCCTATATGGCTAAGAGGGGTCCACGGGGTTCCAGATGGCTATGAATGTCGCACGTGCTTTAGGATGACCTAAAAGTTCTACTGATACTCCTACATGGCTAGGAGGGTGCAATGGGTCAAATGACGTAAGGAGGGTGCGTATACTCCTATATGGCTAGGAGGGGTCCACGTGGGTCCAGATGGCAACGAGTGTCGCACGTGCTTTAGGATGACCTAAAAGTTGTACTGATACTCCTACAGGGCTAGGAGGGGTGCAGTGCTTCAAACGACATAAGGAGGGTCTGTATACTCCTATATGGCTAGGAGGGGTCCACGGGGTTCCATATGGCTATGAATGTCCCACGTGCTTTAGGATGACCTAAAAGTTCTACTGATACTCCTACATGGATCGGAGGGGTCCACGGGTGTCCAGATGACGTGGATCGGAGTTCTACTGATACTCCTACATGGGTCAGATGACGTAAGGAGGGTCCGTATACTCCTATATGGCTAGGAGGGGTCCACGGGGGTCCAGATGGCTATGATTGTCGCACGTGCTTTAGGATGACCTAAAAGTGCTACTCATACTTCTAGATGGCTAGGATGGGTGCAATGGGTCAGATGACGTAAGGAGGGTCCAAATACTCCTATATGTCTAGGAGGGGTCCACGTGGGTCCAGATGGCAACGAGTGTGGCACGTGCTTTAGGATGACCTAAAAGTTCTACTGCTACTCCTACATGGCTTGGAAGGGTGTAATGGGTCAAATGACATAAGGAGGGTCTGTATACTCCTATATGGCAAGGAGGGGTCCACGGGGGTCGAGATGGCTACGATTGTCGCACGTGCTTTAGAATGACCTAAAGTGCTACTGATACTGCTAGATGGCTAGGAGGGGTGCAATGGGTCAAATGACATAAGGAGTGTCTGTATACTCCTATATGGCTAGGAGGGGTCTAGGGGGTCCAGATGGCTACGATTGTCGCACGTGCTTTGGTAGGACCTAAGAGTGCTACTCACACTCCTTGATGGCTAGGATTGGTGCAATGGGTCAGATGACGTAAGGAGGGTGCGTATACTCCTATATGGCAAGGAGGGGTCCACGGGGGTCCAGATGGCTATGATTGTCGCACGTGCTTTAGGATGAGCTAAAACTGCTAGTGAAACTCCCAGATGGATAGGAGGGGTGCAATGGGTCAGATGACGTAAGGAGGGTGCGTATACTCCTATATGTCTAGGAGGGGTCCACGGGGGTCCAGATGGCTACGATATTCACACTTCCTTTAGGATGACCTAAAAGTGCTACTGATACTCCTACATGGCTAGGAGGGGTGCAATGGGTCAAATGACCTAAGGAGGGTCTGTATACTCCTATATGGCTAGGAGGGATCCACGGGGTTCCAGATGGCTACAATTGTCGCACGTGCTTTAGGATGACCTAAAAGTACTACTGATACTTCTAGCTAGGAGGGGTCCACGGGGGTCAAATGACCTAAAGAGGGTCTGTATACTCCTATATGGCTAGGAGGGGTCCACGGGGGTCCAGATGGCTATGATTGTCGCACGTGCTTTAGGATGACCTAAGATTGCTACTGACACTCCTTGATGGCTGGGAGGGGTGCAATGGGTCAGATTACGTAAGGAGGGTCCGTATACTCCTAAATGGCTAGGAGGGTTCCACGGGGGTCCAGATGGCTACGATTGTCGCACGTGCTTCAGGATGAGCTAAAACTGCTACTTATACTCCTAGATGGCAAGGAGGGGTACAATGGGTCAGATGACGAAGGTAGGGTGCGTATACCTCTATATGGCTAGGAGGGGTCCACAGGGGTCCAGATGGCTGCAATATTCGCACGTGCATTAGGATGACCTAAAAGTGCTATGATACTCCTACATGTGATAAGGGGTGGCCCGATCTTCTCAGTGAGCGGTGGGTAGATGGATGATGGTGGAAGATAACTTGCGAGAATCCGACGAACTCTCCGGCTGTTCCCCCGTTGCCAATGCAACAGCTCTTCAACCCAATGGATATTCGCGACGCCTCACACCGATGCAACGTAGCCGCCGACCACGAAGCGGTTTTGCAATCTACTAATTCCCAGTGGAACAACAGATCACACTCAAACTTCGGATAATAATCTCCAGAGCGCAACACAGTGGAGAGGTTGAATTCCTGAGCGCAACACAGAGGAACTCGAATATAGATGAATGCTTAGCAATCCAATCTAGGGTTTATGTTTAAACGTGGTCTGCTTCTAAAAGCCACGAATTACAAGTCTTATAAAGGCTGCTGGACGTCCAACATTGTGTTGGAGTCAAAACCTAACTTTCCTAACTTTAACGGACTCTGTTTGGAAACAGGCAGAAAACAACTTGTGACTTGTTGCGGTCACCGCGCCCAGTCCGAGCCGAACCGGGCCATGGAGCCGGACCCATTGGAAAGCCCTTCAAATTGCCTTTTCAGATTGTGCTTCTTTGCTCTATTTGGAGTCCGTATAAAGAATCCACGTCCGTTTCAAATTCAGGACTTCTGTCAGTCCGAATCGAATCTGAACAAATCTTGAATCCGAATTGGAAAGGATCTTTCTTTGTTTGCAGCATCCCTTCTTCGCGTGATGGCTCCACTTCCTCCCTCGCCTCCCTCGTGCTAGCCACCTTGATGTTTGTCAACAGCCTCCATTCCTTGCCCGCATCTTCTTCTCCATTCGCCATTATCTCCATTAACTCAAACCTAATGATACATAAACATAATAACTTAGGCAGTATAACATTCTTATAATTCATGGTATCATATCCAACTAGGAATGAGTTCACCTTATAATAATCATCGATCATGTTTAATATTTCCTTCCAACTTAAACATGGATAATCATCATAATCCATAGATATATCCTCATCATCCTCCCTTTCTTCAAGAAAAGCCGTCCGCGGCTTTGGATAAGCTGAAAGTGGAAGAAACAAAAAGAACAACGTATACGCAAAGTATATGTATATGTAGCAGGTTGTATCATGTTTGTAAATAGTATGAATATTCTCAAATGACAAAATGCAACTAAAATTGCAAGCATAGCACATATAATTGTCATAATGGAACCAAGAAAATCTTAGCAATAAGCAATCAGAATTGCAAGTATAAGTGAAGTTCATAGAATCATGATCAAAATGATAGACACAAATATATAAAATCTTATGATTCAGTATTAAATCCAGTGTCCTCACAGAAGATCGGTGATCAAATTTCATGCTATCATGGCAAAACCAGTTCAACATATGCAAATTTGTTGGATACCACATTTTACATGCGCTACTCTGATATTTAGCACAAAGTAATGACCATGCAGTAGCACAATTAATTATAAGTCCATGATCATTAATCCCGGTATTGAAGATGCAACTCAATTTGCAGATATAAGTGAAGTATAAGTCAGTTTGGGACAAACACAACGTATGTGCATACGCATATTCAAATCTGGCAAGATCAGAATAGTTCAACAAAGGTGAAGCTACCTTTGTTCGCTGTAATACATCAACTAGACTAGAATATAGCACATTATCATGAGAATTAGGTATCGTCCCAAAACAAAAAGATTCCGGCACATAGAATATATGACTGAAAACAGCATGTTTCAGTTCAGCAATTTTATCATAGGTAATGCATATGTGATCCACCAAAAAATTCTCGTTCATGCTATAGTCACCAATTAAATAGAATCGAAAACAATTGGCATATGTGCTAGAATTTACATATGAAATTTCAGAAATCTTATTCATAGCACAACTCATGGTAAGAGGTTTTTCTAGCATGATATAATACAAAACATTAGTCGGTGGTATTTCAGCAAGGATCTCTTTATGTGTAATCAGTAACATATGATCAAAATTCGAATTCAGCAAGTTATCACATGGTGCTGAAATATGTTTGCATATCAAATCAAAAGAATCATCCAGTAAAGAATTATACTCACAAAGTGGCGCGCTTGCGGGCTGCAGCTCCGAATCAGTACCTATGTCAATGACAATCTCCTCAGATGTAGGAGGTACTGGAACATCTTCCTCTTGTGGTGATGTGGGCTGTAGAGCTGACGGCTCCCTTTCTTCAAAAGCAACCTGCATATCACATGAAACAACACTAGGAGTAGAGATTATGACGTTAGTAGAAATATCCTCACATGTCCTATCATCTAGAACACTCATGTTGTCCTTTTCTCTCATACTCTCAAAGTGGATGCACTCAACCTCACGTTTAGTGGAGTCACACAACTCACTTTTTATAACACTCTCACTCAATTTGGCTATGTGGCTCTCATTCTCACATGGGATTTGATGCACAATATGGTCAAGATGACATATGATGGATCTGTCACCGTCCATGATGACCGTGTACCTAGCGGACAAGCTGAATTCTTTTCTCCTCTCCTTACGAAGAAGATGAAACTCATGAAAATCATTGGCTGAACTCCGCAACAGTCCACTCCGCGTCTTGTTCCATACGAACGAAATATTCTTGACCTTTGGGCGGGCTTGAACTTGAAACTTCTTGCACCATGGACCTCCCAAAAGGACATGACAAGAATCAAGTGGCACTGGGGATACATCACACCACACCAGCTCGGTATAATTGCCGAAGGTAAAAGGAACTTCAGCAGTGTGGGAAATCAGCAATGTGCCATATGATGAGCATAAAACGTATGGCTTCGAACGGGCACATTTATGTAGCTGCAATTTGTCTACAACCTCAATGCTAACCAGATTGAGATTAGAGGATCCGTCAATGGTGGCGGCAGCACATCGCTCACCAATTTGCACACAATGGTGGAATAGGCCATCACCATCAAAAGTACCACATTCTTCCTCCCAAAAAGTATCACTACAATATTTATGGCGGAGGAAGTGATATCGGTGTGCATCCAAAGTATCTGTAGCCTTGTCTGCCATGATTAGTGAACAACACGAATATGTATATGTGGGAAAACTCTCAACTCACTCAAAACCGAAAGAAATTATGTATCTTACCGTTCCAAAGTGAATAGTAAAGCTTACCACTCGTAGGGCAGTACGTGCATGGATGGGGTGAAGCGAATATTATGGGTATCAAAGTGGCACACAACAAAACAGAGTATTTGGTGGAGCTTGGTTGGGATACCTAACAACACCGATTCACAAAGCCTAGTGCTGATCGTATGACACAAGAGACACTCGGAAACGCACACGGTGGAGATAAATGGGGCAATTGCAACTCTGAAAATGAGCTATGAATGATATATGTCGGCCGGAGTAATACTCGTGTTGCAATGCACAAGAGAGACGCTAGCAAAAGCTCAATACTAAGGGCACAAGATTGCTCAATTCTACTAGTGCAAGGCAGAAATATAATTCGCAAACAAAGCTCCAAACAGACTGATATGAATAAAATTCTGGCCTCTTTTTTCTTTTTCGCTCGGTACTGTAGCTACAGCAATTTCGGAACTTTCTTTTTCTCTTCTTTTTTTTTCTCCCTTTTTCTCTGTTTAACTAGGCCACACAAATATTTCACAGGAGCAAATAAAATAGACTGCCAAAATAATGCACTTTCCAACCTATATGAGCAGCCCAAAGAGCATAGAAATTACTAGTCTCGTAGGAAAGTTCTACACAAAAATAGACAGGCTTATACCTAAGTTTATCAATGGAAATACACGGAAAAGAAAACACCTAAGGAAACTAAATTAGACACGAACTTGACTAAGGAAAAAAAAGGACACAGACACACCTCGACACGGACACAACGACAGGACCTAGGAGTGTCGCACAAAAAACTGAACGGAAACCAAATCGGTCAAGACTTCTCTTTCCTCTTTTTTTTTTTACTTCTTTTGCTGAAACGAATCTGACAAGACTCCAACGACAAAACAAACTGACAAATAACGTTGAAGCAACTACAATTTAGATCATAAGGAAAAACAACGCAAAAGGACACACGATCAGCAACTAAACTCGATGAAACGATGCGATCTAAGGCAATGGCAAATATTTTTGTGGGGCTTTTTCTGGATAGGACGAAAAATAGTAAAATCTACGGGGATGGATATGTGGATGCTCACCGAGTAAACACTGGAACTCTGATACCAAGATGATAAGGGGTGGCCCGATCTTCTCAGTGAGCGGTGGGTAGATGGATGATGGTGGAAGATAACTTGCGAGAATCCGACGAACTCTCCGGCTGTTCCCCCGTTGCCAATGCAACAGCTCTTCAACCCAATGGATATTCGCGACGCCTCACACCGATGCAACGTAGCCGCCGACCACGAAGCGGTTTTGCAATCTACTAATTCCCAGTGGAACAACAGATCACACTCAAACTTCGGATAATAATCTCCAGAGCGCAACACAGTGGAGAGGTTGAATTCCTGAGCGCAACACAGAGGAACTCGAATATAGATGAATGCTTAGCAATCCAATCTAGGGTTTATGTTTAAACGTGGTCTGCTTCTAAAAGCCACGAATTACAAGTCTTATAAAGGCTGCTGGACGTCCAACATTGTGTTGGAGTCAAAACCTAACTTTCCTAACTTTAACGGACTCTGTTTGGAAACAGGCAGAAAACAACTTGTGACTTGTTGCGGTCACCGCGCCCAGTCCGAGCCGAACCGGGCCATGGAGCCGGACCCATTGGAAAGCCCTTCAAATTGCCTTTTCAGATTGTGCTTCTTTGCTCTATTTGGAGTCCGTATAAAGAATCCACGTCCGTTTCAAATTCAGGACTTCTGTCAGTCCGAATCGAATCTGAACAAATCTTGAATCCGAATTGGAAAGGATCTTTCTTTGTTTGCAGCATCCCTTCTTCGCGTGATGGCTCCACTTCCTCCCTCGCCTCCCTCGTGCTAGCCACCTTGATGTTTGTCAACAGCCTCCATTCCTTGCCCGCATCTTCTTCTCCATTCGCCATTATCTCCATTAACTCAAACCTAATGATACATAAACATAATAACTTAGGCAGTATAACATTCTTATAATTCATGGTATCATATCCAACTAGGAATGAGTTCACCTTATAATAATCATCGATCATGTTTAATATTTCCTTCCAACTTAAACATGGATAATCATCATAATCCATAGATATATCCTCATCAACATGGCTCGGAGGGGTGCAATGGGTCAAATGACATAAGGAGGGTCCGTATACTCCTATATGCTAGGAGGGGTCCACGGGGGTCCAGATGGATACGATTGTCGCACGTGCTTTAGGATGACCTAAAAGTGTTACTGATACTCCTAGATGCCTAGGAGGGGTGCAATAGGTCAAATGACATAAGGAGGGTCCATATACTCCTATATGGCTAGGAGGAGTCCACGGGGGTCCAGATGGCTACGGTTTTCGCACGTGCTTTATGATGAGCTAAAAGTGCTACTGATACTCCTAGATGGTAGGACGGGTGCAATGGGTCAGATGACGTAAGGAGGGTCCGTATAATCCTATATGTCTAGGAGGGGTCCACGTGGGTCCAGATGGCACCGAGTGTCGCACGTGCTTTAGGATGACCTGTAAGTGTAACTGATACTCCTATATGGCTAGTAGGGGTGCCATGGATCAGATGACGAAAGGAGGGTCCGTATACTCCTATATGGCTAGGAGAGGTGCAATGGGCCAAATGACGTAAGGAGGGTCTATATACTCCTATATCGCAAGGAGGGGTCCACGGGAGTCCAGGTGGCTACGATTCTCGCACGTGCTTTAGTATGACCTAAGAGTGCTACAGATACTCCTAGATGGCTAGGAGGGGTGCAATGGGTTAGATGACGTACTTATATGGCTAGGAGGGGTCCACGGGGGTCCAGATGGCTACGATATTTGAATGTGCTTTAGGATGACCGAAAAGTGCTACTGATACTCCTACATGGCTAGGAGTGGTGCAATGGGTCAAATGACATAAGGAGGGTCCGTATACTCCTATATGGCTTGGAGGGTTCCATGGGGATCCAGATGGCTACGATTGTCGCACGTGCTTTAGGATGACCTAAAAGTGCTACTGATACTCCTAGATGGCTAGGAGGGGTGCAATGGGTCAAATGACATAAGGAGGGTCCGTATACTCCTATATGGCTAGGAGGGGTCTATGGGGTTCCAGATGCCTACGATTGTCGCGCGTGCTTTAGGATGACCTAAAAGTGCTACTCATACTCCTAAATGGTTAGGAGGGGTGCAATGGGTCAGATGACGTAAGGAGGGTTCGTATACTCCTATATGGCTAGAAGGGGTCCACGTGGGTCCAAATGGAAACGAGTGTGGCACGTGCTTTAGGATGACCTTTAAGTGTTACTGATACTCCTATAAGGCTAGGAGGGGTGCAATGGGTCAGATGACGTAAGGAGGGTCCGTATACTCCTACATAGCTAGGAGGGGTCCATGGGGGTCCAGATAGCTATGATATTCGCACATGCTTTAGGATGACCTAAAAGTGCTACTTCTACTCCTACATGGCTTGGAGGGATGCAATTGGTCAAATTACATAACGAGGGTCCATATACTCCTATATGACTAGGAGGGCTCCACGGGGGTCCAGATGGCTATGATTGTCGCACGTGCTTTAGGATGACCTAAGAGTGTTACTGCACTCCTTGATGGCTGGGAGGGGTGCAATGGGTCAGATGACGTAAGGAGGGTCCGTATACTCCTATATGGCTAGGAGGGTTCCACGGGGGTCCAGATGGCTACGATTGTCGCACGTGCTTTAGGATGAGCTAAAACTTCTACTTATACTCCTAGATGGCTAGGAGGGGTACAATGGGTCAGATGACGTAGGTAGGGTGCGTATACCTCTATATGGCTAGGACGGGTCCACAGGGGTCCAGATGGCTACGATATTCGCACGTGCTTTAGGATGACCTAAAAGTGCTATGATACTCCTACATGGCTAGGAGGGGTGCAATGGGTCAAATGACATAAGGAGGGTCCGTATACTCCTATATGCTAGGAGGGGTCCACGGGGGTCCAGATGGATACGATTGTCGCACGTGCTTTAGGATGACCTAAAAGTGTTACTGATACTCCTAGATGCCTAGGAGGGGTGCAATGGGTCAAATGACATAAGGAGGGTCCTTATACTCCTATATGGCTAGGAGGGGTCCACGGGGGTCCAGACGGCTATGATGGTCGCACGTGCTTTATGATGAGCAAAAAGTGCTACTGATACTCCTAGATGGTAGGAGGGGTGCAATGGGTCAGATGACGTAAGGAGGGTCCGTATACTCCTATATGTCTAGGAGGGGTCCACGTGGGACCAGATGACACCGAGTGTCGCACGTGCTTTAGGATGACCTGTAAGTGTAACTGATACTCCTATATGGCTAGTAGGGGTGCAATGGATCAGATGACGAAAGGAGGGTCCGTATACTCCTATATGGCTAGGAGGGGTGCAATGGGCCAAATGACGTAAGGAGGGTCTATATACTCCTATATCGCTAGAAGGGGTCCACGGGGGTCCAGATGGCTACGATTGTGGCACGTGCTACTGACACAAATTGATGGCTAGGAGGGGTGCAATGGGTCAGATGACGTAAGGAGGGTCCGTATACTCCTATATGGCTAGAAGGGTTCCACGGGGGTCCAGATGGCTACGATTGTCGCACGTGCTTTAGGATGAGCTAAAATTGCTACTGATACTCCTAGATGGCTAGGAGGGGTGCAATGGGTCAGATGACGTAAGAAGGGTGCGTATACTCCTATATGGCTAGGAGGGGTCCACGGGGGTCCAGATGGCTACGATATTCGCACGTGCTTTAGGATGACCCAAAAGTGCTACTGATACTCCTACATGGCTAGGAGGGGTGCAATGGGTCAAATGACATAAGGAGGGTCCGTATACTCCTATATGCTAGGAGGGATCCACGGGGATCCAGATGGATAAGATTGTCGCACGTGCTTTAGGATGACCTAAAAATGTTACTGATACTCCTAGATGGCTTGGAGGGGTGCAATGGGTCAAATGACATAAGAAGGGTCCATATACTCCTATATGGCTAGGAGGGGTCGACGGGGATCCATATGGCTACGATTGTCGCACGTGCTTTAGGATGACCTAAAAGTGCTCCTGATACTACTAGATGGTTAGGAGGGGTGGAATGGGTCAGATGACGTAAGGAGGGTCCGTATACTCTTATATGGCTAGGAGGGGTCCACGGGGGTCCAGATGGCTACGATTATCGCACGTGCTTTAGGATGATTTAAAAGTGCTACCGATACTCCTAGATGGTAGGAGGGGTGCAATGTGTCAGATGACGTAAGGAGGGTCCGTATACTCCTATATGGCTAGGAGGGGTCCACGTGGGTCCAGATGGCACCGAGTGTCGCACGTGCTTTAGGATGACCTGTAAGTGTTACTGATACTCCTATATGGCTAGGAGGGGCACAATTGATCAGATGACGAAAGGAGGGTCCATATACTCCTATATGGCTAGGAGGGGTGCAATGGGCAAAATGACGTAAGGAGGGTCTATATACTCCTATATCGCTAGGAGGGGTCCACGGGGGTCCAGATGGCTACGATTGTCGCACGTGCTTTAGGATGACCTAAGAGTGCTACTGATACTCCTAGATGGCTAGGAGGGGTGCAATGGGTTAGATGACGTAAGGAGGGTCCGTATACTCTTATATGGCAAGGAGGGGTCCACGGGGGTCCCGATGGCTACGATTGTCGCACGTGCTTTAGGATGAGCTAAAAGTGCTACTGATACTCCTAGATGGTAGGAGGGGTGCAATGGGTCAGATGACGTAAGGATGGTCCGTATACTCCTATATGGCTAGGAGGGGTCCACGGGGCTCCAGATGGCTACGATTGTGGCACGTGCTTTAGGATGACCTAAAAGTGCTATTGATAATTCTAGATGGCTAGGAGGGGTGCAATGGGTCAGATGACGTAAGGAGGGTCCGTATACTCCTATATTGCAAGGAGGGGTCCACGGGGGTCAAGATGGCTACGATTATAGCACGTGCTTTAGGATGACTTAAAAGTGCTACTGATACACCTAAACGGCTAGGAGGGGTGCAATGGGTCATATGACA
This sequence comes from Poa annua, assembly GCA_026929855.1. Lineage (NCBI taxonomy): Eukaryota > Viridiplantae > Streptophyta > Magnoliopsida > Poales > Poaceae > Poa > Poa annua. The sequence goes on from CM049430.1 coordinate 49,483,505, forward strand.
TAAGGAGGGTGCATATACTCTTATATGGCTAGGAGGGGTCCACGGGGTTCCAGATGGCTACGATATTTGCACGTGATTTAGGATGACCTAAAAGTGCTACTAATACTCCTACATGGCTAGGAGTGGTGCAATGGGTCAAATGACATAAGGAGGGTCCGTATACTCCTATATGGCTAGGATGGGTCTATGGGGGTCCTGATGGCTACGATTGTCGCGCGTGCTTTAGGATGACCTAAAAGTGCTACTCATACTCCTAGATGGTTAGGAGGGTTCGTATAGTCCTATATGGCTAGGAGGGGTCCACGTGGGTCCAAATGGAAACGAGTGTCGCACGTGCTTTAGGATGACATGTAAGTGTTACTGATACTCCTATATGGCTAGGAGGGGTGCAATGGATCAGATGACGAATGGAGGGTCCGTATACTCCTATATGGCTAGGAGGGGTCAATGGGCCAAATGACGTAAGGAGGGTCCGTATACTCCTATATCGCTAGGAGGGGTCCACGGGGGTCCAGATGGCTACGATTGTCGCACGTGCTTTAGGATGACCAAAGAGTGCTACTGATACTCCTAGATGGCTAGGAGGGGTGCAATGGGTTGGATGACGTAAGGAGGGTTTGTATACACTTATATGGCTAGGAGGGGTCCACGGGGGTCCAGATGGCTCCGATTGTCGCACGTGCTTTAGGATGAGCTATAAGTGCTACTGATACTCCTAGATGGTAGGAGGGGTGCAATGGGTCAGATGACGTAAGGAGGGTCCGTATACTCCTATATGGCTAGGAGGGGTCTACGGGGCTTCAGATGGCTACGATTGTTGCACGTGCTTTAGGATGACCTAAAAGTGCTATTGATACTTCTAGATCGCTAGGAGGGGTGCAATGGGTCAGATGACGTAAGGAGGGTCCATATACTCCGATCTGTCTAGGAGGGGTCCACGGGGGTCCAGATGGTTACGATTTTCGCACGTGCTTTAGGATGACTTAAAAGTGCTACTGATACACCTAGACGGCAAGGAGGAGTGCAATAGGTCAGATGACGTAAGGAGGGTGCGTATACTCCTATATGGCTAGGAGGGGTCCACGGGGGTCCAGATGGCTACGATATTTGCACGTACTTTAGGATGACCTAAAAGTGCTACTGATACTCCTACATGGCTAGGAGTGGTGCAATGGTTCAAATGACATAAGGAGGGTCCGTATACTCCTATATGGCTTGGAGGGTTCCACGGGGGTCCAGATGGCTACGATTGTCGCACGGGCTTTAAGATGACCTAAAAGTGCTACTAATACTCCTAGATGACTAGGAGGGGTCCAATGGGTGAAATGACATAAGGAGGGTCCGTATACTCCTATATGGCTAGGAGGGGTCTATGCGGGTCCAGATGGCTACGATTGTTGCGCGTGCTTTAGGATGACCTAAAAGTGCTACTCATACTCCTAGATGGTTCGGAGGGGTGCAATGGGTCAGATGACGTAAGGAGGGTTCGTATACTCCTATATGGCTAGGAGGGGTCCACGTGGGTCCAAATGGCAACGAGTGTAACACGTGCTTTAGGATGACCTTGAAGTGTTACGGATACTCCTATATGGCTAGGAGGCGTGCAATGGGCCAAATGACGTAAGGAGGGTCCGTATACTCCTACATCGCTGGGAGGGGTCCACGGGGGTCCAGATGGCTACGATTGTCGCACGTGCTTTAGGATGACCAAAGAGTGCTACTGATACTCCTAGATGGCTATGAGGGGTGCAATGGGTTGGATGACGTAAGGAGGGTCCGTATACTCCTATATAGCTAGGAGGGGTCCACGGGGGTCCAGATGGCTTCGATTGTCGCACGTGCTTTAGGATGACCTAAAAGTGCTACTGATACTCGTAGATGGCTAGGAGGGGTCCACGGGGGTCAAATAACATAAAGAGGGTCCGTATACTCCTATATGGCTAGGAGGGGTCCACGGGGGTCCAGATGGCTCCGATTGTCGCACGTGCTTTAGGATGAGCTAAAAGTGCTACTGATACTCCTAGATGGTAGGAGGGTTGCAATGGGACAGATGACGTAAGCAGGGTCCGTATACTCCTATATGGCTAGGAGGGGTCCACGGGGATTCAGATGGCTACAATTGTCGCACGTGCTTTAGGATGACCTAAAAGTGCTATTGATACTTCTAGATGGCTAGGAGGGATGCAATGGGTCAGATGACGTAAGGAGGGTCCATATACACCTATATGGCTAGGAGGAGTCCACGGGGGTCCAGATGGTTACGATTGTCGCACGTGCTTTAGGATGACTTAAAGTGCTACTGATACACCTAGACGGCTAGGAGGGGTGCAATAGGTCAGATGACGAAAGGAGGGTGCGTATACTCCTATATGGCTAGGAGGGGTCCACGGGGGTCCAGATGGCTACGATATTTGCACGTTCTTTAGGATGACCTAAAAGTGCTACTGATACTCCTACATGGCTAGGAGTGGTGCAATGGTTCGAATGACATAAGGAGGGTCCGTATACTCCTATATGGCTTGGAGGGTTCCACGGGGGTCCAGGTGGCTACGATTGTCGCACGTGCTTTAAGATGACCTTAAAGTGCTACTGATACTCCTAGATGGCTAGGAGGGGTGCAATGGGTGAAATGACATAAGGAGGATCCGTATACTCCTATATGGCTAGGAGGGGTCTATGGGGGTGTAACATCCCAAAATTTTGGAATGTTTACCAAATCACAAAAATTTAAAATTTTACTTCTTATTCAAATAAAATCATTAATATTTAAGAATGACAACTAAAAAAAAAGATTCTTTGTGACTTATTCAAAAGTATTAAGACATTAATTCATTCAAGTAAACTTTATTTTCAAACTTGATTGTTGAGCTATAAATAAATTTTCTAAATATTCATTAAACCCTAAAACCATATTGCAAATTATTTCAAGTTATTTAATTATGAATATTTCTAATATGGTGTTGGATAATCTATATAATTCTAAATCCTTATATTTGTATTCTTAATAAACCCTAGGTCAATAATTATGATCACAAAACCATCGGGAACATTTTCTATTTTTAAATATAGTTTTGAATCAAGTGTTTGATTTTGAAAAAAAGGGTTTAGAAAGATATATTTTAAACATAAGTATTTTTGATATATTTCTTGATTTTATTATGATACAAATCCTTTATTAAACATAAGTATTATTAAAATCTGGGTTTTACAAATTTATAGAAATTTGTTTGATATCTTTTGGATAAATAAAATAAAAGATATAGAAGAAATAAGAAAAACAGAAAAGAAAATGAAAAAGAATAAAAAAAATAACCGGACCAGCCCTAGCCGGCCCAGCAACTATCTACCGCGCTCGTGAGGCGCAGAGGCCCAGTACCAGCCCACCGCGGCCCCTCTCTCCCCTCCTCTCACTGACTGCGGGACCCACCCGTCAGTGGACATCATCCCCTACCTCTAACCGTGCCCACGACTGGAGCACGACGCATGCCACGATGCCCACTCCCCCACACCACCCGAGCCCCGCATCGGCACCCCGCACTCCTACTTAAAACCCCCACAACCCCGGCCCCCTTTCCCCCTCCTTTCTTCTCCAATTCGTGCCTCCAGGCCGCCGAATCGACTCGCCGGAGTCCACGGCCGCCACAGCCATTCTTCGTCGATTCGGGTGAGGTCCTTGTATTTCCGAGCACAGTTTTCACTCCAATCATTTCCCCATGCCAAGTCGCACCTCCTGATTCCCTACTTCCATTTTATCCGCAGCGAAACACGATTTCGTCCTCTACTCAAAGCCACCGTCCGCCGGCGCAATTCCGGCGAGCATTCGCTGGAGGATCGTCGCTTCCCCGCGGTCCCCGAACTCTCCATTGACTTCGCCCCGTTCCCCTCTGTCTCCAGGTAACGATGCCTCAGCCCCTCCCCTTTGCTTTGCTCGAGGGCGTGTGGCAGCAATGGCGCCACCGCCACGGCCGGAGCTTTTCCGGCGGTCTGCGCCGCCCATGTTTGGTCAACTGGGCCAGGACCGTTAGATCGTGATCTAACGGCTACTTTTTATTTTAATTTCGAACCGGTATCGATTTATCCGGAGCGTCCGCATAAGCTAGATCGGACGGCTGAGATTAATCGCTTATCTGAAAATGAATAAAAATACAGAAGTCAAACAAAACTTCCAAAATTCATAACTTTCAAACCCCAACTCCAAATTTAACAAACTTTATGTCCCTGGAAAGCTCTGGTCATGTAGTTTATTGTTGCATCATTGGTTTTCCATTATTCGTCTATTAAAATAGATAAATATGCAGAGAGATAGTTCGGCCATTTAATTCATAACTTGACTTTAAAAAAAATAATTTTAAAGTGAACCCTTTTGCTAAATGCATTACATTACATCCTCTGTCTAGAGAAAATAAAACTTAATTTGTATGATCAATAAATTATAAGAGTAATATTATTTCATGCAAAGCCTCTAGTGATTCAAAATAATAAAATTGCATTAAATCTTGCCCATGTCATAATGCATTATTTTAGCAACCAGAAAGCTAATTAGATTTAACCCATTATAAATATGTTGATTGCATATAGTCATGCAAATTATGTTTTCATGATTTGTGCATATGATTGAGTGTTGTTTGAGTGTTGATTGAGTGTTGTTTATGTATTTAGAATGTGCGAAGTGTTCCCGTTGCTGTGGTAGTTACTCGTGTTCCCCCTGTGACCAAGGCAAGTGATGCTCACTCATAAATGTCCTACTATTTTTATTTTATTGCATTTAGTGTTTTCAGTAGTATGCATGATAGGCTTACTACCAGATTTGGTATAATAGGCTATGCTATGGGAATCCTATTTAGAATAGTCATCCACTCTCACCCCCTCTAGGCTTAGTGAGCCACTGAACTTAGTTGGTACTTGGATATGCTATGGAAAATGTTTTTAGTAGTTGAGTAAGGAAAAACAACTAAGTTTAATGAACTACCTGGGTGTTGGTGGAAAGTTGGAAACGGTGATCCCCCGGGGTAACCCAGGATGGGAGGATGGATTGCAAGTGTGGAAAGCCACCCAGGATAAAAGAGATTCGAAGTTACTCCGTGTTTAGATTGCTTCCAGTGCAGCCACATGTCATATGGGCTCTGTCTTGACCATATAAGTTGTGAGACCCCGAAATCCGCGTGACCCGCAGATGTAGGGATGATAAGTGGGGATGGGTCCGCAGTATGATTTTGGGGAATTACTACTGAAAGGTCTCGTCTCGGTCTTCTCTTTTCCATTTCATAATTGGGTGACATGGACGAGTGAATGATTGGGTCTTGTGGTGAAAGTGCACAAACTCTCGAGAGTCAAAAACTAGGTACTTAGCCGTGTCCCCGGTTACGGACAATTTGAGCAGCTGGACAAGGAACTGACGGAGGATCTCATCATTCCAATTTCTAAATAAAATTTGATGGGTTGAACAAGTGTAAAATATGACAGTTGTGGTGATGCCAACCGACAAGGTGGCACAGGAAACCCACATGATCATATTAAGTGGTGATGCTAACCGATAAGGTTGCACAGGAAACCCACAAACGGTTAGTTAAAATAATTAGTGGTGATGCTAACCTACAAGGTTGCACGGGAAATCCACCAATGGATAGTTGCACGTAAAGTGGTGATGCCAACCAATATGGCACAGGTAACCCACATGATATAAATTGAAGGATACAATATTTATTGAAAAATATAGGATAAAACTGGCTTTATGCAAATCAGCCTCAAACTCCACCAAGCCAAATGTGCATGTAGATGATATAATGCCATTTATATCCACTAGTATCACTTGCCACCACAATTCAATTGTGCTGACCCAATATAGTTTGGGCTGCAACTCACCATTGCAGGACCCTCTGACGAGAAGTAAGGATTGATAGGGTCGCGAGTCTACAACCAACATGCCTTGCCTGTGGCACATGATGAAGATGGAGCTCACTTATCCATTTGCTTTCCGCTGTGTGTTTATTTCGGTGTGAGCTGGCCATGAGCTATGCACCTTGTATCGAACCCTTTTATTTTCTGGATCAACGTGTAATGAATATTGATGCAATGTTATGGTATTTCATCTTAAACTGTGTGTGCTAGCAAGTCGATCCAGGGACTAGCACTATACACAGTAGGTCGCTACCTTATAATAAGGAGAGCCTTTACAGATGGTATCAGAGCACTGTGTTGCCTGTAGGTTCGTGACCCTAGGTTTTGATAGAAATAGGTTTTGACCATAGGATTGAAAATCTATTTTATTCAGATTTCCAAAATAAATATATATATATATATATTTTACCTTTTTCTTATGATCTCGTCTACTATCAACCTTCTAAAAATATCTCTCCTTACTCTAGAAGACCCTGTTTTTGAAGTCTGAGTGAATACTCCATATGAATTTCTCAATATCAATACGAATCACTACGCTGAAGATCTTTGGAGGACCAGTATTCGGCAAACACCTCAAAGATATTCAATAAGTGGAAGAACCTGAAGTACTCCACAAGGGGTTAGACAAGAGACCACCGTTTAATTAGAACCACGATATCGTTTTAGTGTATTGTACATACAAACTAGGGTTGTATGTCAATACTAGATTGATTTTCTTGTTTGTGGTTGAATCTTGTTGATTGGTTAAATAATTAGGCTATTGTTTTATGAAAGTTTGTGTGTTTCTTTGTCATGTTTGTTTGTGAGGGTAGGATTTTCTCCTCTTAGGCCCCTCTATCTCTGCTTATCTATGCTAAACCAACAGATGCCTCCTCGTCGAGAAACCCACAACAACAACAATGAAGACAACAATGGTAACGACAACAATGGGATGCAACAAGTGTTGACCCAACTCATGCAAGTGATGACTCAGTTCCTAGCAAACGACAACAACAACAACAATCCACCGCCACCGCCACCCCCTCAAGTGGACATGCTCACCCGATTTCTGAGGTTGCGACCAGCAACATTCACTAGTGCCTCAGAGCCAGTTGTAGCAGATGACTAGTTACGCTCGGTGAATAAGAATCTAGTAACCATTGGGTGCACAGACGCAGAGAAGGTCAGGTTTGCGGCATATCTGTTAGAAGGACCTGCATCCAGCTGGTGGGACAACTATCAGATCACTCACCCAATTGAGGAGGTCATCTGGGAGATGTTTCAAGAAGGTTTCCGTATTGCACACATATCAACTGGTGTGATGAGCTTGAAGAAAAGAGAATTCCGCAATCTGCGTCAAGGAAACCGCACAGTTGCTGGATATATAGAGGATTTCAACAATCTAGCACGCTACGCGCCGGACGATGTTGACACAGATGCCAAGAGGAAGGAGAAATTCTTGGATGGTCTGAATGATGAGTTAGCCATTCAGTTATCAGTTGTCTACACCCCCAACTATCAGACACTTCTCGACAAGGGCACTATCTTGGAGAACAAACAGACACAAGCCGAAAATAGAAAGAGGAAGCATAGCTCAAGCAAGTACCACTCTGAAACTTCACACAAGAGGCACAATCATTATGAGGGAAGCAATGGTGACAACAAGGATGGTAACCACAACGGCAATGGAAATGGCAATGGTCAGCATAGCCACCAAGGCAAGAAGGACCTGAGTCATATAAAATGCTATAAGTGTAAGAACATGGGGCATTATTCTAGTGGTTGCCCTGAAAAGAAGGATATTGAAGCAGCCAAGCCCAACCAATTCCAGAAAGAATATGTGAATCATGTCAATGTGGAAGAAGTGTTTGAGGCGCGTGAACCGGTGAACAGTAAGTCCTTAATCAGTTAATTTCAGCGTAAATATTACACAAATACTAGTACATGTTATATATCTGGAATCAAGGATGATGAAGCACAACTTAAAAACTAAAGATCTAGCCATCTCACCTAAGTTAACTGGACGGTGGAAACAATAGTCCTGGACAACCAACAAAGTTTCTTTTAAGGGTGGTAGCCCACCCAACTCTCCTAAACACAGATATCCAAATTCATCTTTCTTTCTAGCCTCTTCGAATCTCGGGGCGAGATTCCTTTTAAGGGTGGTAGTCTGTAACATCCCAAAATTTTGGAATGTTTACAAAATCACAAAAATTTAAAATTTTACTTCTTATTCAAATAAAATCATCAATATTTAAGAATGAAAACTAAAAAAAAAGATTCTTTGTGACTTATTCAAAAGTATTAAGACATTAATTCATTCAAGTAAACTTTATTTTCAAACTTGAGTGTTGAGCTATAAATAAATTTTCTAAATATTCATTAAACCCTAAAACCATATTGCAAATTATTTCAAGTTATTTAATTATGAATATTTCTAATATGGTGTTGGATAATCTATATAATTCTAAATCCTTATATTTGTATTCTTAATAAACCCTAGGTCAATAATTATGATCACAAAACCATCGGGAACATTTTCTATTTTTAAATATAGTTTTGAATCAAGTGTTTGATTTTGAAAAAAAGGGTTTAGAAAGATATATTTTAAACATAAGTATTTTTGATATATTTCTTGATTTTATTATGATACAAATCCTTTATTAAAACTCTATTTTAAACTCCACAAAAATTGTTAATTATATTCTTTGAAAAAAAAAACTTATAATTTGAAATATATTGGAAACATGAGTTTGAATGTTTAAAATAAAAATCTGGGTTTTACAAATTTATAGAAATTTGTTTGATATCTTTTGGATAAATAAAATAAAAGATATAGAAGAAATAAGAAAAACAGAAAAGAAAATGAAAAAGAATAAAAAAAATAACCGGACCAGCCCTAGCCGGCCCAGCAACTATCAACCGCGCTCGTGAGGCGCAGAGGCCCAGTACCAGCCCACCGCGGCCCCTCTCTCCCCTCCTCTCACTGACTGCAGGACCCACCCGTCAGTGGACATCATCCCCTACCTCTAACCGTGCCCACGACCGGAGCACGACCCATGCCACGATGCCCACTCCCCCACACCACCCGAGCCCCGCATCTGCACCCCGCACTCCTACTTAAAACCCCCGCAACCCCGGCCCCCTTTCCCCCTCCTTTCTTCTCCAATTCGTGCCTCCAGGCCGCCGAATCGACTCGCCGGAGTCCACGGCCGCCGCAACCATTCTTCGTCGATTCCGGTGAGGTCCTTGCATTTCCGAGCACGGTTTTCACTCCAATCATTTCCCCATGCCAAGTCGCACCTCCTGATTCCCTCCTTCCATTTTATCCGCAGCGAAACACGATTTCGTCCTCGACTCGAAGCCACCGTCCGCCGGCGCAATTCCGGCGAGCATTCGCTGGAGGCGTCGCTTCCCCGCGGTCCCCGAACCCTCCATTGACTTCGCCCTGTTCCCCTCTGTCTCCAGGTAACGATGCCTCAGCCCCTCCCCTTTCCTTTGCTCGAGGGCGTGTGGCAGCAATGGCGCCACCGCCACAGCCGGAGCTTTTCCGGCGGTCTGCGCCGCCCATGTCTGGTTAACTGGGCCAGGACCGTTAGATCGTGATCTAACGGCTACTTTTTATTTTAATTTCGAACCGGTATCGATTTATCCGGAGCGTCCGCATAAGCTAGATCGGACGGCTGAGATTAATCGCTTATCTGAAAATGAATAAAAAGACAGAAGTCAAACAAAACTTCCAAAATTCATAACTTTCAAACCCCAACTCCAAATTTAACAAACTTTATGTCCCTGGAAAGCTCTGATCATGTAGTTTATTGTTGCATCATTGGTTTTCCATTATTCGTCTATTAAAATAGATAAATATGCAGAGAGATAGTTCGGCCATTTAATTCATAACTTGACTTTAAAAAAAAAAATTTAAGTGAACCCTTTTGCTAAATGCATTACATTACATCCTCTGTCTAGAGAAAATAAAACTTAATTTGTATGATCAATAAATTATAAGAGTAATATTATTTCATGCAAAGCCTCTAGTGATTCAAAATAATAAAATTGCATTAAATCTTGCCCATGTCATAATGCATTATTTTAGCAACCAGAAAGCTCATTAGATTTAACCCATTATAAATATATTGATTGCATATAGTCATGCAAATTATGTTTTCATGATTTGTGCATATGATTGAGTGTTGTTTGAGTGTTGATTGAGTGTTGTTTATGTATTTAGAATGTGCGAAGTGTTCCCGTTGCTGTGGTAGTTACGCGTGTTCCCCCTGTGACCAAGGCAAGTGATGCTCACTCATAAATGTCCTACTATTTTTATTTTATTGCATTTAGTGTTTTTAATAGTATGCATGATAGGCTTACTACCAGATTTGGTATAATAGGCTGTGCTATGGGAATCCTATTTAGAATAGCCATCCACTCTCACCCCCTCTAGGCTTAGTGAGCCACTGAACTTAGTTGGTACTTGGATATGCTATGGAAAATGTTTTTAGTAGTTGAGTAAGGAAAAACAACTAAGTTTAATGAACTACCTGGGTGTTGGTGGAAGTTGGAAACGGTGATCCCCCGGGGTAACCCAGGATGGGAGGATGGATTGCAAGTATGGAAAGCCACACAGGATCAAAGAGATTCGAAGTTACTCCGTGTTTAGATTGCTTCCAGTGCAGCCACATGTCATATGGGCTCTGTCTTGACCATATAAGTTGTGAGACCCCGAAATCCGCGTGACCTGCAGATGTAGGGATGATAAGTGGGGATGGGTCCGCAGTATGATTTTGGGTAATTAGTTCTGAAAGGTCTCGTCTCGGTCTTCTCTTTTCCATTTCATAATTGGGTGACATGGACGAGTGAATGATTGGGTCTTGTGGTGAAAGTGCACAAACTCTCGAGAGTCAAAAACTAAGTACTTAGCCGTGTCCCCAATTACGGACAATTTGAGCAGCTGGACAAGGAACTGACGGAGGATCTCATCATTCCAATTTCTAAATAAAATTTGATGGGTTGAACAAGGGTAAAATATGACAGTTGTGGTGATGGCAACCGACAAGGTGGCACAGGAAACCCACATGATCATATTAAGTGGTGATGCTAACCGATAAGGTTGCACAGGAAACCCACAAACGGTTAGTTAAAATAATTAGTGGTGATGCTAACCTACAAGGTTGCACGGGAAATCCACCAATGAATAGTTGCACATAAAGTGGTGATGCCAACCAATATGGCACATGTAACCCACATGATATAAATTGAAGGATAAAATATTTATTCAAAAATATAGGATAAAACTGGCTTTATGCAAATCAGCCTCAAACGCCACCAAGCCAAATGTGCATGTAGATGATAGAATGCCATTTATATCCACTAGTATCACTTGCCACCACAATTCAATTGTGCTGACCCAATATAGTTTGGGCTGCAACTCACCATTGCAGGACCCTCTAACGTGAAGTAAGGATTGATAGGGTCGCGAGTCTCCAACCAACATGCCTTGCCTATGGCACATGATGAAGATGGAGCTCACTTATCCATTTGCTTTCCGTTGTGTGTTTATTTCGGTTTGAGCTGGCCATGAGCTATGCACCTTGTATCGAACCCTTTTATTTTCTGGATCAACGTGTAATGAATATTGATGCAATGTTATGGTATTTCATCTTAAACTGTGTGAGCTAGCAAGTCGATCCAGTGACTAGCACTATACACAGGAGGTCGCTACCTTATAATAAGGAGAGCCTTTACAGGGGGTCAAAATGGCTACGATTTTTGCGCGTGCTTTAGGATGACCTAAAACTGCTACTCATATTCCTAGATGGTTAGGAGGGGTGCAATGGGTCAGATGACGTAAGGAGGGTTCGTATACTCCTTTATGGCTAGGAGGGGTCCACGTGGGTCCATATGGCACCGAGTGTCGCACGTGCTTTAGGATGACCTGTAAGTGCTACTGATACTCCTATATGGCTAGGAGGGGTGTAATGGATCAGATGACGAAAGGAGGGTCCGTATACTCCTATATGGCTAGGAGGGGTGCAATGGGCCAAATGACGTAAGGAGGGTCCGTATACTCCTATATCGCTAGGAGGGATCCACGGGGGGTCCAGATGGCTACGATTGTCGCACGTGCTTTAGGATGACCAAAGAGTGCTACTGATACTCCTAGATGGCTAGGAGGGGTGCAATGGGTTGGATGACGTAAGGAGGGTCCGTATACACTTATATGGCTAGGAGGGGTCCACGGGGGTCCAGATGGCTCCGATTGTCGCACGTGCTTTAGGATGAGCTAAAACTTCTACTGATACTCCTAGATGGTAGGATGGGTGCAATGGATCAGATGACGTAAGGAGGGTCCGTATACTCCTATATGGCTAGGAGGGGTCCATGGGGCTTCAGATGGCTACGATTGTCGCACGTGCTTTAGGATGACCTAAAAGTGCTATTGATACTTCTGGATGGCTAGGAGGGGTGCAATGGGTCAGATGACGTAAGGAGGGTCCATATACTCCGATATGGCTAGGAGGGGTCCACGGGGGTCCAGATGGTTACGATTGTCGCACGTGCTTTAGGATGACTTAAAAGTGCTACCGATACACCTAGACGGCGAGGAGGGGTGCAATGGGTCAGATGACGTAAGGTGGGTGCGTATACTCCTATATGGCTAGGAGGGGTCGACGGGGGTCCAGATGGCTACGATATTTGCACGTTCTTTAGGATGACCTAAAAGTGCTACTGATACTCCTACATGGCTAGGAGTGGTGCAATGATTCAAATGACATAAGGAGGGTCCGTGTACTCCTATATGGCTTGGAGGGTTCCACGGGGGTCCAGACGGCTACGATTGTCGCACGTGCTTTAAGATGACCTAAAAGTGCTAATAATACTCCTAGATGGCTAGGAGGGGTGCAATGGGGGAAATGACATAAGGAGGGTCCGTATACTCCTATATGGCTAGGAGGTGTCTATGGGGGTCCAGATGGCTACGATTGTTGCGCGTGCTTTAGGATGACCTAAAAGTGCTACTCATACTCCTAGATGGTTAGGAGGGGTGCAACGGGTCAGATGACGTAAGGAGGGTTCGTATACTCCTATATGGCTAGGAGGGGTCCACGTGGGTCCAAATGGCAACGAGTGTCGCACGTGCTTTAGGATGACCTTTAAGTGTTACTAATACTCCTATATGGCTAGGAGGGGTGCAATGGGTCAGATGACGTAAGGAGGGTCCGTATACTCCTACATGGCTAGGACGGATCCACGGGGGTCCAGATGGCTATGATTGTCGCACGTGCTTTAGGATGAGCTAAAACTGCTACTGATACTCCTAGATGGCTAGGAGGGGTGCAATTGGTCAGATGACGTAAGGAGGGTCCGTATATTCCTATATGGCTAGGAGGGGTCCACGGGGGTCCAGATGGCTACGATTGTCGCACGTGCTTTAGGATGACTTAAAACTGCTACTGATACACCTAGACGGCTATAAGGGGTGCAATGGGTCAGATGACGTAAGGATGGTGCATGTACTCCTATATGGCTAGGAGGGGTCCACGGGGGTCCAGATGGCAACGATATTCGCTCGTGCTTTAGGATGACCAGAAAGTGCTACTGATACTCCTACATGGCTAGGAGGGGTGCAATGGGTCAAATGACATAAGGAGGGTCCGTATACTCCTATATGGCTAGGAGGGGTCCACGGGGGTCCAGATCACTACGATTGTCGCACGTGCTTTAGGATGACCTAAAAGTGCTACTCATACTCCTAGATTGTTAGGAGGGGTGCAATGGGTCAGATGACGTAAGGAGGGTCCGTATACTCCTATATGGCTAGGAGGGGTCCACGTGGGTCCTGATGGCACCGAGTGTCGCACGTGCTTTAGGATTACCTGTAAGTGTTACTGATACGCATATATCACTAGGAGGGGTGCAATGGGTCAGATGACGAACGGAGGGTCCGTATACCCCTATATGGCTAGGAGCGGTCCACGGGGGTCCAGATGGCTATGATTGTCGCACGTGCTTTAGGATGACCTAAGAGTGCTACTGATACTCCTAGATGGCTAGTAGGGGTGCAATGGGTCAGATTTCATAAGGAGGGTCCGTATACTCCTATATGGCTAGGAGGGGTCCACGGGGGTCCAGATGGCTACGATTTTCGCACGTGCTTTAGGATGACTTAAAAGTGCTACTGATACACCTAGATGGCTAGGAGGCGTGCAATGGGTCAGATGACGTAAGGAGGGTGCGTATACTCCTATATGGCTAGGAGGGGTACACGGGGGTCCAGATGGCTACGATATTCGCACGTGCTTTAGGATGACCTTGAAGTGCTACTGATACTCCTACAGGGCTAGGAGGGGTGCAATGGGTCAAATGACATAAGGAGGGTCCGTATACTCCTATATGGCTAGGAGGGTTCCACGGGGGTCCAGATGGCTACGATTGTCGCGCGTGCTTTAGGATGACCTAAAAGTGCTACTCATACTCCTAGATGGTTAGGAAGGGTGCAATGGGTCAGATGATTTAAGGAGGGTTCGTATACTCCTACATGGCAAGGAGGGGTCCACGTGGGTCCAGAAGGCACCGAGTGTCGCACGTGCTTAAGGATGACCTGTAAGTGTTACTTATTCTCCTATATGGCTAGGAGGGGTGCAATAGGTCAGATGACGTAAGGAGGGTCCGTATACTCCTATATGGCTAGGAGGGGTGCAATGGGTCAGATGACGTAAGGAGGATCCGTATACTCCCGTATGCCTAGGAGGGGTCCACGGGGGTCCAGAAGGCTACGATATTCGCACGTGCTTTAGGATGACCGAAAAGTGCTACTTCTACTCCTACATGGCTTGGAGGGGTGCAATGGGTCAAATGACATAAGGAGGGTCCGTATACTCCTATATGGCTAGGAGGGGTCCAGGGGGCTCCAGATGGCTACGATTGTCGCACGTGCTTTAGGATGACCTAAAAGTGCTACTGTTACTTCTTGATGGCTAGGAGGGGTGCAATGGGTCAAATAACATAAGGAGGGTCCGTATACTCCTATATGGCTAGAAGGGGTCCACGGGGGTCCAGATGGCTACGATTTTCGCACATGCTTTTGGATGACCTAAGAGTGCTACTAACACTCCTTGATGGCTAGGAGGGGTGCAATGGGTCAGATGACGTAAGGAGGGTGCATATAGTCCTATATGGCTAGGAGGGGTCCATGGGGGTCCAGATGGCTACGATTGTCGCACGTGCTTTAGGATGAGCTAAAACTGCTACTGATACTCCGAGATGGCTAGGAGGGGTGCAATGGGTCAGATGACGTAAGGAGGGTGCGTATACTCCTATATGGCTAGGAGGGGTACACGGGGGTCCAGATGGCACCGAGTGTCGCGCGTGCTTTAGGTTGACCTGTAAGTGTTACTGATACTCCTATATGGCTAGGAGGGGTGCAATGGGTCAGAAGACGAAAGGAGGGTCCGCATACTCCTATATGGCTAGGAGCGGTCCACGGGGGTCCAGATGGCTACGGTTGTCGCACGTGCTTTAGGATGACCCTAAGAGTGCTACTGATACTCCTAGATGACTCGGAGGGGTGCAATGGGTCAGATGCCGTAACGAGGGTCCGTATACTCCTATATGGCTATAAGGGGTCCACGGGGGTTCAGATGGCTACGATTGTCGCACGAGATTTAGGATGACTTAAAAGTGCTACTGATACACCTAGACGGCTAGGAGGGGGTGCAATGGGTCAGATGACGTAAGGAGGGTGCGTATACTCCTATATGGCTAGGAGGGATCCACGGGGGTCCAGATGGCTACGATATTCACACGTGCTTTAGGATGACCTAAAAGTGCTACTGATACTCCTACATGGCTACGAGGGGTGCAATGTGTTAAATGACATGAGGAGGGTCCGTATACTCCTATATGGCTAGGAGGGTTCCACGGGGGTCCAGATGGCTACGATTGTCCCACGTGCTTTAGGATGACCTAAAAGTGCTACTGATACTCCTAGATGGCTAGGAGGGGTGCAATGGGTCAAATGACATAAGGAGGTTCGTATACTCCTATATGGCTAGGAGGGGTCTACGGGGGTCCAGATGGCTACCTTTGTCGCGCGTGCTTTAGGATGACCTATAAGTGTTACTGATACTCCTATATGGCTAGGAGGGGTGCAATGGGTCAGATGACGTAAGGAGGGTCTGTATACTCCAATATGGCTAGGAGGGGTCCATGGGGGTCCAGAAGGCTACGATATTCGCACGACTTTTAGGATGACCTAAAAGTGCTCCTGATACTCCTAGATGCCTAGGAGGGGTGCAATGGGCCAGATGACGCAAGGAGGGTCCACATACTCCTAGATGGCTTGGATGGGTCCACGGGGGTCCAGATGGCTTCGATTGTCGCACGTGCTTTTGGATGACCTAAAAGTGCTACTGATACTCGTAGATGGCTAGGAGGGGTCAACGGCGATGAAATGACATAAGGAGGGTCCGTATACTCCTATATGGCTAGGAGGGGTCTATGGGGGTCCAGATGGCTACGATTGTTGCGCGTGCTTTAGGTTGACCTAAAAGTGCTACTCATACTCCTAGATGGTTAGGAGGGGTGCAACGGGTCAGATGACGTAAGGAGGGTTCGTATACTCCTATATGGCTAGGAGGGGTCCACGTGGGTCCAAATGGCAACGAGTGTCGCACGTGCTTTAGGATGACCTTTAAGTGTTACTAATACTCCTATATGGCTAGGAGGGGTGCAATGGGTCAGATGACGTAAGGAGGGTCCGTATACTCCTACATGGCTAGGACGGGTCCACGGGGGTCCAGATGGCTATGATTGTCGCACGTGCTTTGGGATGACCTAAAAGTGCTTCTTCTACTCCTACATGGCTTGGAGGGGTGCAATTGGTCAAATGACATAAGGAGCGTCCGTATACTCCTATATGGCTAGGAGGGGTCCACGGGGTCCAGATGGCTTTGATTGTCGCACGTGCTTTAGGATGACCTAAGAGTGCTACTGACACTCCTTGATGGCTAGGAGGGGTGCAATGGGTCAGATGACGTAAGGAGGGTCCATATACTCCTATATGGCTAGGAGGGATCCACGGGGGTCCAGATGGCTACGATTGTCGCACGTGCTTTAGGATGAGCTAAAACTGCTACTGATACTCCTAGATGGCTAGGAGGGGTGCAATTGGTCAGATGACGTAAGTAGGGTGCGTATACTCCTATATGCTAGGAGGGGTCCACGGGGGTCCAGATGGCTACGATTGTCGCACGTGCTTTAGGATGACCTAAAAGTGTTACTGATACTCCTAGATGGCTAGGAGGGGTGCAATGGGTCAAATGACATAAGGAGGGTCCGTATACTCCTATATGGCTAGGAGGGGTCCACGGGGGTCCAGATCGCTACGATTGTCGCACGTGCTTTAGGATGACCTAAAAGTGCTACTCATACTCCTAGATTGTTAGGAGGGGTGCAATGGGTCAGATGACGTAAGGAGGGTCCGTATACTCCTATATGGCTAGGAGGGGTCCACGTGGGTCCTGATGGCACCGAGTGTCGCACGTGCTTTAGGATTACCAGTAAGTGTTACTGATACGCATATATCACTAGGAGGGGTGCAATGGGTCAGATGACGAACGGAGGGTCCGTATACCCCTATATGGCTAGGAGCGGTCCACGGGGGTCCAGATGGCTACGATTGTCGCACGTGCTTTAGGATGACCTAAGAGTGCTACTGATACTCCTAGATGGCTAGTAGGGGTGCAATGGGTCAGATTTCATAAGGAGGGTCCGTATACTCCTATATGGCTAGGAGGGGTCCACGGGGGTCCAGATGGCTACGATTTTCGCACGTGCTTTAGGATGACTTAAAAGTGCTACTGATACACCTAGATGGCTAGGAGGCGTGCAATGGGTCAGATGACGTAAGGAGGGTGCGTATACTCCTATATGGCTAGAAGGGGTACACGGGGGTCCAGATGGCTACGATAATCGCACGTGCTTTAGGATGACCTAGAAGTGCTACTGATACTCCTACAGGGCTAGGAGGGGTGCAATGGGTCAAATGACATAAGGAGGGTCCGTATACTCCTATATGGCTAGGAGGGTTCCACGGGGGTCCAGATGGCTACTATTGTCGCGCGTGCTTTAGGATGACCTAAAAGTGCTACTCATACTCCTAGATGGTTAGGAAGGGTGCAATGGGTCAGATGACGTAAGGAGGGTTCGTATACTCCTACATGGCAAGGAGGGGTCCACGTGGGTCCAGAAGGCACCGAGTGTCGCACGTGCTTAAGGATGACCTGTAAGTGTTACTTATTCTCCTATATGGCTAGGAGGGGTGCAATAGGTCAGATGACGTAAGGAGGGTCCGTATACTCCTATATGGCTAGGAGGGGTGCAATGGGTCAGATGACGTAAGGAGGGTCCGTATACTCCCGTATGCCTAGGAGGGGTCCACGGGGGTCCAGAAGGCTACGATATTCGCACGTGCTTTAGGATGACCGAAAAGTGCTACTTCTACTCCTACATGGCTTGGAGGGGTGCAATGGGTCAAATGACATAAGGAGGGTCCGTATACTCCTATATGGCTAGGAGGGGTCCAGGGGGCTCCAGATGGCTACGATTGTCGCACGTGCTTTAGGATGACCTAAAAGTGCTACTGTTACTTCTTGATGGCTAGGAGGGGTGCAATGGGTCAAATAACATAAGGAGGGTCCGTATACTCCTATATGGCTAGAAGGGGTCCACGGGGGTCCAGATGGCTACGATTTTCGCACATGCTTTTGGATGACCTAAGAGTGCTACTAACACTCCTTGATGGCTAGGAGGGGTGCAATGGGTCAGATGACGTAAGGAGGGTGCATATAGTCCTATATGGCTAGGAGGGGTCCACGGGGGTCCAGATGGCTACGATTGTCGCACGTGCTTTAGGATGAGCTAAAACTGCTACTGATACTCCGAGATGGCTAGGAGGGGTGCAATGGGTCAGATGACGTAAGGAGGGTGCGTATACTCCTATATGGCTAGGAGGGGTACACGGGGGTCCAGATGGCACCGAGTGTCGCGCGTGCTTTAGGATGACCTGTAAGTGTTACTGATACTCCTATATGGCTAGGAGGGGTGCAATGGGTCAGAGGACGAAAGGAGGGTCCGCATACTCCTATGTGGCTAGGAGCGGTCCACGGGGGTCCAGATGGCTACAGTTGTCGCACGTGCTTTTAGATGACCCTAAGAGTGCTACTGATACTCCTAGATGACTCGGAGGGGTGCAATGGGTCAGATGCCGTAACGAGGGTCCGTATACTCCTATATGGCTATAAGGGGTCCACGGGGGTCCAGATGGCTACGATTGTCGCACGAGCTTTAGGATGACTTAAAAGTGCTACTGATACACCTAGACGGCTAGGAGGGGGTGCAATGGGTCAGATGACGTAAGGAGGGTGCGTATACTCCTATATGGCTGGGAGGGATCCACGGGGGTCCAGATGGCTACGATATTCACACGTGCTTTAGGATGACCTAAAAGTGCTACTGATACTCCTACATGGCTACGAGGGGTGCAATGTGTTAAATGACATGAGGAGGGTCCGTATACTCCTATATGGCTAGGAGGGTTCCACGGGGGTCCAGATGGCTACGATTGTCCCACGTGCTTTAGGATGACCTAAAAGTGCTACTGATACTCCTAGATGGCTAGGAGGGGTGCAATGGGTCAAATGACATAAGGAGGTTCGTATACTCCTATATGGCTAGGAGGGGTCTACGGGGGTCCAGATGGCTACCTTTGTCGCGCGTGCTTTAGGATGACCTATAAGTGTTACTGATACTCCTATATGGCTAGGAGGGGTGCAATGGGTCAGATGACGTAAGGAGGGTCTGTATACTCCAATATGGCTAGGAGGGGTCCATGGGGGTCCAGAAGGCTACGATATTCGCACGACTTTTAGGATGACCTAAAAGTGCTCCTGATACTCCTAGATGCCTAGGAGGGGTGCAATGGGCCAGATGACGCAAGGAGGGTCCACATACTCCTAGATGGCTTGGATGGGTCCACGGGGGTCCAGATGGCTTCGATTGTCGCACGTGCTTTTGGATGACCTAAAAGTGCTACTGATACTCGTAGATGGCTAGGAGGGGTCAACGGCGATGAAATGACATAAAGAGGGTTCGTATACTACTATATGGCTAGGAGAGGTCCACGGGGGTCCAGATGGCTACGATTGTGACACGTGATTTAGGAATACCTAAGAGTGCTACTGATACTCTTAGATGGCTAGGAGGGGTGCAACGGGTCAGATGACGTAAGGAGGGTTCGTATACTCCTATATGGCTAGGAGGGGTCCACGTGGGTCCAAATGGCAACGAGTGTCGCACGTGCTTTAGGATGACCTTTAAGTGTTACTAATACTCCTATATGGCTAGGAGGGGTGCAATGGGTCAGATGACGTAAGGAGGGTCCGTATACTCCTACATGGCTAGGACGGGTCCACGGGGGTCCAGATGGCTATGATTGTCGCACGTGCTTTGGGATGACCTAAAAGTGCTTCTTCTACTCCTACATGGCTTGGAGGGGTGCAATTGGTCAAATGACATAAGGAGCGTCCGTATACTCCTATATGGCTAGGAGGGGTCCACGGGGTCCAGATGGCTTTGATTGTCGCACGTGCTTTAGGATGACCTAAGAGTGCTACTGACACTCCTTGATGGCTAGGAGGGGTGCAATGGGTCAGATGACGTAAGGAGGGTCCATATACTCCTATATGGCTAGGAGGGATCCACGGGGGTCCAGATGGCTACGATTGTCGCACGTGCTTTAGGATGAGCTAAAACTGCTACTGATACTCCTAGATGGCTAGGAGGGGTGCAATTGGTCAGATGACGTAAGTAGGGTGCGTATACTCCTATATGCTAGGAGGGGTCCACGGGGGTCCAGATGGCTACGATTGTCGCACGTGCTTTAGGATGACCTAAAAGTGTTACTGATACTCCTAGATGGCTAGGAGGGGTGCAATGGGTCAAATGACATAAGGAGGGTCCGTATACTCCTATATGGCTAGGAGGGGTCCACGGGGGTCCAGATCGCTACGATTGTCGCACGTGCTTTAGGATGACCTAAAAGTGCTACTCATACTCCTAGATTGTTAGGAGGGGTGCAATGGGTCAGATGACGTAAGGAGGGTCCGTATACTCCTATATGGCTAGGAGGGGTCCACGTGGGTCCTGATGGCACCGAGTGTCGCACGTGCTTTAGGATTACCAGTAAGTGTTACTGATACGCATATATCACTAGGAGGGGTGCAATGGGTCAGATGACGAACGGAGGGTCCGTATACCCCTATATGGCTAGGAGCGGTCCACGGGGGTCCAGATGGCTACGATTGTCGCACGTGCTTTAGGATGACCTAAGAGTGCTACTGATACTCCTAGATGGCTAGTAGGGGTGCAATGGGTCAGATTTCATAAGGAGGGTCCGTATACTCCTATATGGCTAGGAGGGGTCCACGGGGGTCCAGATGGCTACGATTTTCGCACGTGCTTTAGGATGACTTAAAAGTGCTACTGATACACCTAGATGGCTAGGAGGCGTGCAATGGGTCAGATGACGTAAGGAGGGTGCGTATACTCCTATATGGCTAGAAGGGGTACACGGGGGTCCGGATGGCTACGATAATCGCACGTGCTTTAGGATGACCTAGAAGTGCTACTGATACTCCTACAGGGCTAGGAGGGGTGCAATGGGTCAAATGACATAAGGAGGGTCCGTATACTCCTATATGGCTAGGAGGGTTCCACGGGGGTCCAGATGGCTACTATTGTCGCGCGTGCTTTAGGATGACCTAAAAGTGCTACTCATACTCCTAGATGGTTAGGAAGGGTGCAATGGGTCAGATGACGTAAGGAGGGTTCGTATACTCCTACATGGCAAGGAGGGGTCCACGTGGGTCCAGAAGGCACCGAGTGTCGCACGTGCTTAAGGATGACCTGTAAGTGTTACTTATTCTCCTATATGGCTAGGAGGGGTGCAATAGGTCAGATGACGTAAGGAGGGTCCGTATACTCCTATATGGCTAGGAGGGGTGCAATGGGTCAGATGACGTAAGGAGGGTCCGTATACTCCCGTATGCCTAGGAGGGGTCCACGGGGGTCCAGAAGGCTACGATATTCGCACGTGCTTTAGGATGACCGAAAAGTGCTACTTCTACTCCTACATGGCTTGGAGGGGTGCAATGGGTCAAATGACATAAGGAGGGTCCGTATACTCCTATATGGCTAGGAGGGGTCCAGGGGGCTCCAGATGGCTACGATTGTCGCACGTGCTTTAGGATGACCTAAAAGTGCTACTGTTACTTCTTGATGGCTAGGAGGGGTGCAATGGGTCAAATAACATAAGGAGGGTCCGTATACTCCTATATGGCTAGAAGGGGTCCACGGGGGTCCAGATGGCTACGATTTTCGCACATGCTTTTGGATGACCTAAGAGTGCTACTAACACTCCTTGATGGCTAGGAGGGGTGCAATGGGTCAGATGACGTAAGGAGGGTGCATATAGTCCTATATGGCTAGGAGGGGTCCACGGGGGTCCAGATGGCTACGATTGTCGCACGTGCTTTAGGATGAGCTAAAATTGCTACTGATACTCCGAGATGGCTAGGAGGGGTGCAATGGGTCAGATGACGTAAGGAGGGTGCGTATACTCCTATATGGCTAGGAGGGGTACACGGGGGTCCAGATGGCACCGAGTGTCGCGCGTGCTTTAGGATGACCTGTAAGTGTTACTGATACTCCTATATGGCTAGGAGGGGTGCAATGGGTCAGAGGACGAAAGGAGGGTCCGCATACTCCTATATGGCTAGGAGCGGTCCACGGGGGTCCAGATGGCTACAGTTGTCGCACGTGCTTTTAGATGACCCTAAGAGTGCTACTGATACTCCTAGATGACTCGGAGGGGTGCAATGGGTCAGATGCCGTAACGAGGGTCCGTATACTCCTATATGGCTATAAGGGGTCCACGGGGGTCCAGATGGCTACGATTGTCGCACGAGCTTTAGGATGACTTAAAAGTGCTACTGATACACCTAGACGGCTAGGAGGGGGTGCAATGGGTCAGATGACGTAAGGAGGGTGCGTATACTCCTATATGGCTGGGAGGGATCCACGGGGGTCCAGATGGCTACGATATTCACACGTGCTTTAGGATGACCTAAAAGTGCTACTGATACTCCTACATGGCTACGAGGGGTGCAATGTGTTAAATGACATGAGGAGGGTCCGTATACTCCTATATGGCTAGGAGGGTTCCACGGGGGTCCAGATGGCTACGATTGTCCCACGTGCTTTAGGATGACCTAAAAGTGCTACTGATACTCCTAGATGGCTAGGAGGGGTGCAATGGGTCAAATGACATAAGGAGGTTCGTATACTCCTATATGGCTAGGAGGGGTCTACGGGGGTCCAGATGGCTACCTTTGTCGCGCGTGCTTTAGGATGACCTATAAGTGTTACTGATACTCCTATATGGCTAGGAGGGGTGCAATGGGTCAGATGACGTAAGGAGGGTCTGTATACTCCAATATGGCTAGGAGGGGTCCATGGGGGTCCAGAAGGCTACGATATTCGCACGACTTTTAGGATGACCTAAAAGTGCTCCTGATACTCCTAGATGCCTAGGAGGGGTGCAATGGGCCAGATGACGCAAGGAGGGTCCACATACTCCTAGATGGCTTGGATGGGTCCACGGGGGTCCAGATGGCTTCGATTGTCGCACGTGCTTTTGGATGACCTAAAAGTGCTACTGATACTCGTAGATGGCTAGGAGGGGTCAACGGCGATGAAATGACATAAAGAGGGTTCGTATACTACTATATGGCTAGGAGAGGTCCACGGGGGTCCAGATGGCTACGATTGTGACACGTGATTTAGGAATACCTAAGAGTGCTACTGATACTCTTAGATGGCTAGGAGGGGTGCAATGGGTCAGATGACGTAAGGAGGGGTCTACGGGGGTCCAGATGGCTACCTTTGTCGCGCGTGCTTTAGGATGACCTATAAGTGTTACTGATACTCCTATATGGCTAGGAGGGGTGCAATGGGTCAGGTGACGTAAGGAGGGTCTGTATACTCCAATATGGCTAGGAGGGGTCCAGAAGGCTACGATATTCGCACGACCTTTAGGATGACCTAAAAGTGCTCCTGATACTCCTAGATGCCTAGGAGGGGTGCAATGGGCCAGATGACGCAAGGAGGGTCCACATACTCCTAGATGGCTTGGATGGGTCCACGGGGGTCCAGATGGCTTCGATTGTCGCACGTGCTTTTGGATGACCTAAAAGTGCTACTGATACTCGTAGATGGCTAGGAGGGGTCAACGGCGATGAAATGACATAAGGAGGGTCCGTATACTCCTATATGGCTAGGAGGGGTCTATGGGGGTCCAGATGGCTACGATTGTTGCGCGTGCTTTAGGTTGACCTAAAAGTGCTACTCATACTCCTAGATGGTTAGGAGGGGTGCAACGGGTCAGATGACGTAAGGAGGGTTCGTATACTCCTATATGGCTAGGAGGGGTCCACGTGGGTCCAAATGGCAACGAGTGTCGCACGTGCTTTAGGATGACCTTTAAGTGTTACTAATACTCCTATATGGCTAGGAGGGGTGCAATGGGTCAGATGACGTAAGGAGGGTCCGTATACTCCTACATGGCTAGGACGGGTCCACGGGGGTCCAGATGGCTATGATTGTCGCACGTGCTTTGGGATGACCTAAAAGTGCTTCTTCTACTCCTACATGGCTTGGAGGGGTGCAATTGGTCAAATGACATAAGGAGCGTCCGTATACTCCTATATGGCTAGGAGGGGTCCACGGAGTCCAGATGGCTTTGATTGTCGCACGTGCTTTAGGATGACCTAAGAGTGCTACTGACACTCCTTG
The DNA here is from genome assembly GCA_026929855.1 of Poa annua. Lineage (NCBI taxonomy): Eukaryota > Viridiplantae > Streptophyta > Magnoliopsida > Poales > Poaceae > Poa > Poa annua. Next base: position 49,508,294 of record CM049430.1, read on the forward strand.
ATGGCTAGGAGGGGTGCAATGGGTCAGATGACGTAAGGAGGGTCCATATACTCCTATATGGCTAGGAGGGATCCACGGGGGTCCAGATGGCTACGATTGTCGCACGTGCTTTAGGATGAGCTAAAACTGCTACTGATACTCCTAGATGGCTAGGAGGGGTGCAATTGGTCAGATGACGTAAGTAGGGTGCGTATACTCCTATATGCTAGGAGGGGTCCACGGGGGTCCAGATGGCTACGATTGTCGCACGTGCTTTAGGATGACCTAAAAGTGTTACTGATACTCCTAGATGGCTAGGAGGGGTGCAATGGGTCAAATGACATAAGGAGGGTCCGTATACTCCTATATGGCTAGGAGGGGTCCACGGGGGTCCAGATCGCTACGATTGTCGCACGTGCTTTAGGATGACCTAAAAGTGCTACTCATACTCCTAGATTGTTAGGAGGGGTGCAATGGGTCAGATGACGTAAGGAGGGTCCGTATACTCCTATATGGCTAGGAGGGGTCCACGTGGGTCCTGATGGCACCGAGTGTCGCACGTGCTTTAGGATTACCAGTAAGTGTTACTGATACGCATATATCACTAGGAGGGGTGCAATGGGTCAGATGACGAACGGAGGGTCCGTATACCCCTATATGGCTAGGAGCGGTCCACGGGGGTCCAGATGGCTACGATTGTCGCACGTGCTTTAGGATGACCTAAGAGTGCTACTGATACTCCTAGATGGCTAGTAGGGGTGCAATGGGTCAGATTTCATAAGGAGGGTCCGTATACTCCTATATGGCTAGGAGGGGTCCACGGGGGTCCAGATGGCTACGATTTTCGCACGTGCTTTAGGATGACTTAAAAGTGCTACTGATACACCTAGATGGCTAGGAGGCGTGCAATGGGTCAGATGACGTAAGGAGGGTGCGTATACTCCTATATGGCTAGGAGGGGTACACGGGGGTCCAGATGGCTACGATATTCGCACGTGCTTTAGGATGACCTAGAAGTGCTACTGATACTCCTACAGGGCTAGGAGGGGTGCAATGGGTCAAATGACATAAGGAGGGTCCGTATACTCCTATATGGCTAGGAGGGTTCCACGGGGGTCCAGATGGCTACTATTGTCGCGCGTGCTTTAGGATGACCTAAAAGTGCTACTCATACTCCTAGATGGTTAGGAAGGGTGCAATGGGTCAGATGACGTAAGGAGGGTTCGTATACTCCTACATGGCAAGGAGGGGTCCACGTGGGTCCAGAAGGCACCGAGTGTCGCACGTGCTTAAGGATGACCTGTAAGTGTTACTTATTCTCCTATATGGCTAGGAGGGGTGCAATAGGTCAGATGACGTAAGGAGGGTCCGTATACTCCTATATGGCTAGGAGGGGTGCAATGGGTCAGATGACGTAAGGAGGGTCCGTATACTCCCGTATGCCTAGGAGGGGTCCACGGGGGTCCAGAAGGCTACGATATTCGCACGTGCTTTAGGATGACCGAAAAGTGCTACTTCTACTCCTACATGGCTTGGAGGGGTGCAATGGGTCAAATGACATAAGGAGGGTCCGTATACTCCTATATGGCTAGGAGGGGTCCAGGGGGCTCCAGATGGCTACGATTGTCGCACGTGCTTTAGGATGACCTAAAAGTGCTACTGTTACTTCTTGATGGCTAGGAGGGGTGCAATGGGTCAAATAACATAAGGAGGGTCCGTATACTCCTATATGGCTAGAAGGGGTCCACGGGGGTCCAGATGGCTACGATTTTCGCACATGCTTTTGGATGACCTAAGAGTGCTACTAACACTCCTTGATGGCTAGGAGGGGTGCAATGGGTCAGATGACGTAAGGAGGGTGCATATAGTCCTATATGGCTAGGAGGGGTCCACGGGGGTCCAGATGGCTACGATTGTCGCACGTGCTTTAGGATGAGCTAAAACTGCTACTGATACTCCGAGATGGCTAGGAGGGGTGCAATGGGTCAGATGACGTAAGGAGGGTGCGTATACTCCTATATGGCAGGAGGGGTACACGGGGGTCCAGATGGCACCGAGTGTCGCGCGTGCTTTAGGATGACCTGTAAGTGTTACTGATACTCCTATATGGCTAGGAGGGGTGCAATGGGTCAGAGGATGAAAGGAGGGTCCGCATACTCCTATATGGCTAGGAGCGGTCCACGGGGGTCCAGATGGCTACAGTTGTCGCACGTGCTTTTAGATGACCCTAAGAGTGCTACTGATACTCCTAGATGACTCGGAGGGGTGCAATGGGTCAGATGCCGTAACGAGGGTCCGTATACTCCTATATGGCTATAAGGGGTCCACGGGGGTCCAGATGGCTACGATTGTCGCACGAGCTTTAGGATGACTTAAAAGTGCTACTGATACACCTAGACGGCTAGGAAGGGGTGCAATGGGTCAGATGACGTAAGGAGGGTGCGTATACTCCTATATGGCTAGGAGGGATCCACGGGGGTCCAGATGGCTACGATATTCACACGTGCTTTAGGATGACCTAAAAGTGCTACTGATACTCCTACATGGCTACGAGGGGTGCAATGTGTTAAATGACATGAGGAGGGTCCGTATACTCCTATATGGCTAGGAGGGTTCCACGGGGGTCCAGATGGCTACGATTGTCCCACGTGCTTTAGGATGACCTAAAAGTGCTACTGATACTCCTAGATGGCTAGGAGGGGTGCAATGGGTCAAATGACATAAGGAGGTTCGTATACTCCTATATGGCTAGGAGGGGTCTACAGGGGTCCAGATGGCTACCTTTGTCGCGCGTGCTTTAGGATGACCTATAAGTGTTACTGATACTCCTATATGGCTAGGAGGGGTGCAATGGGTCAGATGACGTAAGGAGGGTCTGTATACTCCAATATGGCTAGGAGGGGTCCATGGGGGTCCAGAAGGCTACGATATTCGCACGACTTTTAGGATGACCTAAAAGTGCTCCTGATACTCCTAGATGCCTAGGAGGGGTGCAATGGGCCAGATGACGCAAGGAGGGTCCACATACTCCTAGATGGCTTGGATGGGTCCACGGGGGTCCAGATGGCTTCGATTGTCGCACGTGCTTTTGGATGACCTAAAAGTGCTACTGATACTCGTAGAGGCTAGGAGGGGTCAACGGCGATGAAATGACATAAAGAGGGTTCGTATACTACTATATGGCTAGGAGAGGTCCACGGGGGTCCAGATGGCTACGATTGTGACACGTGATTTAGGAATACCTAAGAGTGCTACTGATACTCTTAGATGGCTAGGAGGGGTGCAATGGGTCAGATGACGTAAGGAGGGTGCGTATACTCCTATATGGCTAGGAGTGGTCCACGGGGGTCCAGATGGCTATCACAACATTGTATCAATATTACACGAATAATCCAGACTTAAAAATATGGCACGTACCTGTGTATAGTGCAAACTCCTGGATCGATTCATTTGCACACACAGTTTACGATGAATATCACAACATTGTATCAATATTACACGAATAATCCAGACTTAGTAAAATAAATAGTTCGATACATCTTTGCATAGCTTAAAGCTAGCTCAAACAGTAAAGCAGCGGAAATAAATCTTCAATGAGCATCCAACTTCATGATACGCCACAGGCGAAAACGTGTTGGTGCAGACTCAAAACCCAAACGTAGCCCTTACTCTTCGTCAAAAAAATCTGCAACAGAGTGGGTCAGATTCCATATAAAATGAAGTCTGGCAAGTGACACTATGGTGGACACTTAATGGAATAACTCTATAGCCTATATGCATATTTGGCTGGTGGAGTTCAAGGCTAATTTGCATAAAGCCAATTTTTCCTACTCTTTTGAAAACACTTTCCTCACATCAAGACAAATATAGCATGAAAACCATAATCTCATCTTCCCTTTTTCACCCATCAACTTTTAACTTAGAAATTGGAATGTTGGGAGCCTCCGTTGAATCCTTGATCAGCTTCTCAGATAGTCCGTAACCGAGGACACGGCTAAGTACTTAGTTTTACACTCTGCAGAGGTTGTGCACTTTCACCACGAGACTCAAACAACCCTTATGTCCATGACCCTCATGTAGTGAAAAGGAAAGGAGAAGCCTGAGACGAGACCTTTGGATAAAAGTCAAGGCAGAGCCATTATACCACGTGGTTGCACTGGAAGCATCTTCACTTGGAGAAAACTTTGGTCCCTTTGTTCCTGGGTGGCCATCCTCAAGGGTACGTACTCAGGTTCACTCATCCAAATGAGCCTGGGTCTTAGCCAGGTGCACCCACCTAAATGAGCCTAAGCAGCCACTCAACTCTAACCTCCATCCTCTTACCACATCCACCCAGAAGTTTCTTTAACTTAGTAGAAATTAACTTTTCACAAAACAAATTTTGCATAGCATCAATATTTCTACCAAGTTACCCATAGGATTCTAGACACAACTAGTGTAAGGGATATAGTAGTTTCAGCATAGCAATACTATCCAACACATGCATATAAGAAACACACTAAGTAATGCATAGAAAAATACTTAGGAAGTTTATGAGGGTGTGCCACTTGCCTTGGCAACAAGAAGAATAGCAACAGCAGCTGCAACAGTTGTCGTTTCCCTCCAAAATTTCTAACACATCAAACAAGACACAAATAAACATACAAACAAAATAACCATACAAAAATATGTTATGCATGATGTGCAAAATATTTCTAAGAACTAGAGATGCATGACATGCCAAGTTCTAAGTTAATGCAAGGCAAGTGTGTTAGTCGAATATGACTAAGGACCAAGGTCATAAAATCAATTGCTATAAGTCAACTTGACTAAGTTGTAAGACTGTGCTCCTAGTCTTCATCATGTTTGATCTTGAATTCTTCAACTCCTTTGTAGTTTCCTTCATCTTCAATTTACACTCCAAGGACTTAGTCAAAATCACTAAGGACTTGGTTTATGTCCAAAGTGGAAGAAGAATAGGAAGGCAGAAAAAGATACAGAGAAGATATATTTGATCTCCCAGGCTTCATCTCCAGACTTGTAACTTTCTCCTTGGTGATGTCTTCATTTAATTTTATAGACTTGATGGTTCTTCAGACTTGATGATTTTGGTACCATCAGGGCTGGTCTTGGATATAACTTAGCCACCACGAGGTCTAAGAGAGAAGAAAAGAAAAGAGAAATGCTTAGAGAAATAAAGGGGGTTGTCTTCTTGAAGTTCTTCTAAGTGCTTCTACTTCTTAGAGCTGCTTTCGGAGTATGTTTTCTTCTAAGTCTTCGTTGGCCTTCTAGTCTTCATATTGAATTTCCCAAGTGCCTAAGTGCATAATCATTTTACCGAAACACTATGTCGAAAATAAACCTAACTTAGAGGAAAACAATAACTATACAATAAATATGCAATGCATGCAATGCAATGTTTAATCACAAGAAAATATCAAACTTGATAAAGTTTTCTGTGCTAAACTTTCTAAGGAAAATAGTTGTCAAATTATTATCGAATATTTTCAAAGGAAGAAATTACTTTGTTTGAGGAGGCAAAATATTTCTAAATAACTTTTGTGACCAAAGTGGTCATAATATGTCTAAGTACTTTAAATTTTCGAATAGATAATAAAATTAATTTGAATATATTTTTAATTAATTTTTAGTCATTAAAATATCATTTAGAAGTATTAAATCAATATTATTTACAAAATACACAGAAAATTATTCTACAAAAATTAGTAGGAAAATCATACTACCAAAACTTAGTCATTTAAATTTATAGTAATTGGATGTACTCAAAATAATATTTCTATCAAAGGTTATGTCAAAATTACTCAAACTTTATTCAATTTAAAAATTATGATTTTGAAATAGTCCAAATAATACTGAAAAATATTTTATAACAGTGGAATCATATAACACATACTCTAAGGTTTTAAAAATAATTTTATTTAAAAATTTTGGACTTATGGATTTACATCTAAGTCAAAATTTACTCAAACTTTTAATTTGAATAATTTTAAACAAACTCAAAATAGAAAAATAACAGTGCTAAAATATTCTACATGTCGAGAGCTTTTCAAAAATATACAGTTTGTTAAATTTGGCCAAACCAATAAAAAGTTATAATAGAATTAAGATACAAGGGCTTTTCTGCAAAACTGCCAGTTTTAATCTATTTAAGAAAATCGCAGAAAATCAAATCTGACGTGGCGCTGATCTGGCGCTGACTGTGCTGCTGACGGAGCGTCGACGTGGCGTCCTCTTATTCGCCGATACCGGTTCGGATAAGTGATTAAAAGGAAACCGTAGGATCACGATCTAACGGCTTAGATTGATTTGACCAAAACCGAGCGGCGCCGGTGGCCGGAAACCTAACCTGAGACGATGCGCGCGGCGACGACATGAACGGAAAATGCGTTCTACTCGACTGAGGTCGAGCGGGGATGGATGGAACATACCGCCGTGAAGAGGGGGACGAGACGGTGCTGGTGGCGTGGCAGAGGGCTCGGGCGTGTCCTTCTCCTCCTCAAATCGGTCACCGAAGTTTCTTCCGCGGGCGGTTGTCGTCGATCGACGACGGAGTACTCGTTCTGGCACGAAAACGATCACTAGATCATGCCAACAAGATGCGCAAGATCAAAGTGAAGCGAGGGGGAGAGATGAGAGGGGTTAGATCGATCGGAGCTCACCGGAAATTGTAAAAGACGCCGACGGCAATGGTGGCACGGCGGTGACGATTGCGGGCAGCCTTGAGGCGAGTTTTTAGGGTTTTTAGGATGCGGGGAACGGCGGCGAGCTGTAGTTTATATAGGGGTTGGACTTCGTGTCTCGCACGGCTCGAATGCGAGGCGTAAGCGGGACGAACTCGTCTGGGAAGATCTCCTGTGATAGGTTGAAGACGCGACGACGGGGATGACAAGTGGGACGCGGCGTCAGCGAGAGAGGAGAGGGAGTGGGCTGCTGCTGGGCTTCTGCGCTGCGCACGCGGTGGAAAGAAGGTGGGCTAGGCCCAGTTGGCTCGTTTATATTATTTTAGTTTTGTTTATGTATTTTTTTCTGTTTTGAAACTTTTCAATAAAATTTGGTTTTTAAATCTTATTAAAACATTTCAGAAAAAATCATAAAAATATGTTTTGGAAAGCTAATTTAATTTAGAACTTTTTGGTAGTATTCTTGCCCAATTTTTTTTAATAAATTTGAATATTATAAAAGGTACAAATAACATGTTTATGGAACAATTTCCAAAACAAACATATAAATAAATATTAAAATTCAAACCCTTTTTTAATTTAAGCAACATGAATAAATGATGTTGATGCATGAATGCATGAGTGCATGAATGCATGAGTGCATGAATGCAATGCTTGAATTCTCTTTTCAAAGTAACATACAAAGAATTTTTTTTAAAGTTTTAAATTTTTCTGATTTTTCAAATCAAAGGAAGTTACATGCAACGGGTCAAATAACATAAGGAGGCTCCGTATACTCCTATATTGCTAGGACGGTTCCACGGGGGTCCAGATGGCTAAGATTGTCGCACATGCTTTAGGATGACCTAAAAGTGCTACTCATACTCCTAGAAGGTTAAGAGGGGTGCAATGGGTCAGATGACGTAAGGAGGGTTCGTATAGTCCTAAATGGCTAGGAGGGGTCCACGTGGGTCCAGATGGCACCGAGTGTCGCACGTGCTTTAGGATGACCTGTAAGTGTTACTGATACTCCTATATGGCTAGGAGGGGTGCAATGGGTCAGATGACGTAAGGAGGGTTCGTATACTCCTAAAGGGCTAGGAGGGGTCCACGTGGGTCCAGATGGCACCGAGTGTCGCACGTGCTTTAGGATGACCTGTATGTGTTACTGATACTCCTATATGGCTAGGAGGGGTGCAATGGGTCAGATGACGTAAGGAGGGTCCGTATACTCCTATATGGCTAGGAGGGGTCCATGGGGGTCCAGAAGGCTACGATATTCGCACGTGCTTTAGGATGACCTAAAAGTGCTACTAATACTCCTACATGGCTTGGAGGGGTGCAATGGGTCAAATGACATAAGGACGGTATGTATACTCCTATATGGCTAGGAGGGGTCCAGGGGGCTCCAGATGGCTACGATTGTCGCACGTGCTTTAGGATGACCTAAAAGTGCTACTGATACTTCTAGATGGCTAGGACGGGTGCAATGGGTCAAATGACATAAGGAGGGCCCGTATACTCCTATATGGCTAGGAGGGGTCCACGGGGGTCCAGATGGCTACGATTGTCGCACTTGCTTTAGGATGACCTAAGAGTGCTACTGACACTCCTTGATGGCCATGAGGGGTGCAATGGGTCAGATGACGTAAGGATGGTCCGTATACTCCTATATGGCTAGTAGGGGTCCACGGGGGTCCAGATGGCTACGATTGTCGCACGTGCTTTAGGATGAGCTAAAACTGCTACTGATACTCCTAGTTGGCTAGGAGGGGTGCAATGGGTTAGATGATGTAAGTTGGGTGCGTAGACTCCTATATGGCTAGGAGGGGTCCACGGGGTCCAGATGGCTACGATAGTCGCACGTGCTTTAGGATGACCTAAAAGTGCTACTTATACTCCTACATGGCTAGGAGGGGTGCAATGTGTCAAATGACATAAGGAGGGTCCGTATACTCCTATATTGCTTGGAGGGGTCCACGGGGGTCCAGATGGCTACGATTGTCGCACGTGCTTTAGGATGACCTAAGAATGCTACTGAACCTCCTTGATGGCTATGAGGGGTGCAATGGGTCAAATGACGTAAGGACGGTCCGTATACTCCTATATGGCTAGGAGGGGTCCACGGGGGTCCAGATAGCTACGATTATCGCACGTGCTTTAGGATGAGAGAAAACTGCTACTGATACTCCTAGATGGCTAGGAGGGATGCAATGGGTCAGATGACGTAAAGAGGGTGCGTATACTCCTATATGGCTAGGAGGGGTCCACGGGGGTCCAGATGGCTTCTATATTCACACATGCTTTAGGATGACCTAAAAGTGCTACTTATACTCCTACATGGCTAGGAGGGGTGCAATGGGTCAAATGACATAAGGAGGGTCCGTATACTCCTATATGGCTTGGAGTGGTCCACGGGGGTCCAGATGGCTACGATTGGCGCACGTGCTTTAGGATGACCTAAAAGTGTTACTGATACTCCTAGATGGCTAGGAGGGGTGCAATGGGTCAGATGACGTAAGAAGGGTCCATATACTCCTATATGGCTATGAGGGGTCCACGGGGGTCCAGATGGCTAGGATTGTCGCACGTGCTTTAGGATGACCTAAAACTGCTACTCATACTCCTATAAGGTTAAGAGGGGTGCAATGGGTTAGATGACGCAAGGAGGGTTCATATACTCCTATAGGCAAGGAGGGGTCCACGTGGGTCCAGATGGCACCGAGTGTCGCACGTGCTTTAGGATGACCTGTAAGTGTTACCGATACTCCTATATGGCTAGGAGGGGTGCAATGGGTCAGATGACGTAAGGAGGGTCCGTATACACCTATATGGCTAGGAGGGGTCCACGGCGGTCCAGAAGGCTACGATATTCGCACGTGCTTTAGGATGACCTAAAAGTGCTACTAATACTCATACATGGCTTAGAGGGGTGCAATGGGTCAAATGACATAAGGAGGGTCCATATACTCCTATATGGCTAGGAGGGGTCCACGGGGGTCCAGATGGCTACGATTGTAGCACGTGCTTTAGGATGACCTAAAACTGCTACTCATACTCCTATAAGGTTAAGAGGGGTGCAATGGGTTAGATGACGCAAGGAGGGTTCGTATACTCCTATATGGCTAGGAGGCTACGATATTCGCACGTGCTTTAGGATGACCTAAAAGTGCTACTAATACTCGTACATGGCTTAGAGGGGTGCAATGGGTCAAATGACATAAGGAGGGTCCGTATACTCCTATATGGCTAGGAGGGGTCCACGGGGCTCCAGATGGCTACGATTGTCACACGTGCTTTAGGATGACCTAAGAGTGCTACTGACACTCCTTGATGGCTATGAGGGGTGCAATGGGTCAGATGACGTAAGGAGGGTCCGTATACTCCTATATGGCTAGGAGGGGTCCACGGGGTCCAGATGGCTACGATTGTCGAATGTGCTTTAGGATGAGCTAAAACTGTTACTGATACTCCTACATGGCTAGGAGGGGTGCAATGGGTCAAATGACATAAGGAGGGTCTGTATACTCCTATATGGCTTGGAGGGGTCCACGGGGGTCCAGATGGCTACGATTGTCGCACGTGCTTTAGGATGACCTAAGCGTGCTACTGATACTCCTTGATGCCTAAGAGGGGTGCAATGGGTCAGATGACGTAAGGAGGGTCCCTATACTCCTATATGGCTAGGAGGGGTCCACGGGGGTCCAGATGGCTACGACTGTCGCACGTGCTTTAAGATGACCTAAAACTGCTACTGATACTCCTAGATGGGTAGGAGGGGTGCAATGGGTTATATGACGTAAGGAGGGTGCGTATACTCCTATATGGCTAGGAGGGGTCCACGGGGGTCCAGATGGCTACGATATTCGCACGTGTTTAGGATGACCTAAAAGTGCTACTAATACTCCTACATGGCTAGGAGGGGTGCAATGGGTCAAATGACGTAAGGAGGGTGCGTATACTCCTATATGGCTAGGAGGGGTCCACGGGGGTCCAGATGGCTACGATATTCGCACGTGTTTAGGATGACCTAAAAGTGCTACTAATACTCCTACATGGCTAGGAGGGGTGCAATGGGTCAAATGACATAAGGAGGGTCCGTATACTCCTATACGGCTTAGAGGGGTCCACGAGGGTCCAGATGGCTACGATTGTCGCACGTGCTTTAGGATGACCTAAAACTGCTACTCATACTCCAATAAGTTTAAGAGGGGTGCAATGGGTTAGATGACGCAAGGAGGGTTCGTATACTCCTAGGCTACGATATTCGCACGTGCTTTAGGATGACCTAAAAGTGCTACTAATACTCGTACATGGCTTAGAGGGGTTTAATGGGTCAAATGACATAAGGAGGGTCCGTATACTCCTATATGGCTAGGAGGGGTCCACGGGGCTCCAGATGGCTACGATTGTCGCACGTGCTTTAGGATGACCTAAGAGTGCTACTGACACTCCTTGATGGCTATGAGGGGTGCAATGGGTCAGATGACGTAAGGAGGGTCTGTATACTCCTATATGGCTAGGATGGGTCCACGGGGGTCCAGAGGGCTACGATAGTCGCACTTGCTTTAGGATGACCTAAAAGTGCTACTTATACTCCTACATGGCTAGGAGTGGTGCAATGGGTCAAATGCCATAAGGAGGGTCCGTATACTCCTATATGGCTTGGAGGGGTCCACGGGGGTCCAGATGGCTACGATTGTCGCACGTGCTTTAGGATGACCTAAGCGTGCTACTGACACTCCTTGATGGCTATGAGGGGTGCAATGGGTCAGATGACGTAAGGAGGGTCCGTATACTCCTATATGGGTAGGAGGGGTCCACGGGGGTCCAGATGGCTACGATTGTCGCACGTGCTTTAGGATGACCTAAAACTGCTACTGATACTCCTAGATGGCTAGGAGGGGTGCAATGGGTCATATTACGTAAGGACGGTGCGTATACTCCTATATGGCTAGGAGGGGTCCACGGGGGTCCAGATGGCTACGATATTCGCACGTGCTTTAGGATGACCTAAAAGTGCTACTAATACTCCTACATGGCTAGGAGGGGTGCAATGGGTCAAATGACATAAGGAGGGTCCGTATACTCCTATATGGCTTGCAGGGATCCACGGGGTTCCAGATGGCTACGATTTTCGCACGTGCTTTAGGATGACCTAAAAGTGTTACTGATACTCCTAGATGTCTAGGAGGGGTGCAATGGGTCAAATCACATAAGGAGGGTCCATATACTCCTATATGGCTAGGAGGGGTCCACGGGGGGTCCAGATGGCTACGATTGTCACACGTGCTTTAGGATGACCTAAAAGTGCTACTCATACTCCTAGATGGTTAGGAGGGGTGCAATGGGTCAGATGACGTAAGGAGGGTCCGTATACTCCAATATGGCTAGGAGGGGTCCACGAGCGTCCAGATGGCACCGAGTGTCGCACGTGCTTTAGGATGACCTGTAAGTGTTACTGATACTCCTATATCGCTAGGAGGGGTGCAATGGGTCAGATGACGAAAGGAGGGTCCGTATTCTCCTTTATGGCTAGGAGCGGTCCACGGGGGTCCAGATGGCTAGCGATTGTCGCACGTGCTTTAGAATGACCTAAGAGTGCTACTGATACTCCTAGATGGCTAGGAGGGGTGCAATGAGTTAGATGACGTAAGGAGGGTCTGTATACTTCTATATGGCTAGGAGGGGTCCACGGGGTCCAGATGGCTACGATTGTCGCACGTGATTTAGGATGAGCTAAAAGTGCTACTGATACTCCTAGATGGTAGGAGGGGTGCAATTGGTCAGATGACGTAAGGAGGGTCCGTATACTCCTATATGGCTAGAAGGGGTCCACGGGGGTCCAGATGGCTATGATTGTTGCACGTGCTTTAGGTTGACTTAAAAGTGCTACTGATACACCTTGATGGCTAGGAGTGGCGCAATGGATCAGATGACGTAAGGAGGGTGCGTATACTCCTATATCGCTAGGAGGGGTCCACGGAGGTCCAGATGGCTACGATATTCGCACGTGCTTTAAGATGACCTAAAAGTGCTACTGATACTCCTACATGGCTAGGAGGGGTGCCAATGGGTCAAATGACATTAGGAGGGTCCGTTTACTCCAATATGGCTAGGAGGGTTTCACGGGGGTTCAGATGGCTACGATTGTCGCACGTGCTTTAGTATGAACTAATAGTGCTACTGATACTACTAGATGGCCAGGAGGGGTGCAATGGGTAAAATGAAATAAGGAGGGTCCGTATACTCCTATATGGCTAGGAGGGGTCCACCGGGTCCAGATGGCTACGATTGTTGAACGTGCTTTAGGATGAGCTAAAACTGTTAATGATACTCCTAGATGGCTAGGAGGGGTGCAATGGGTCAGATGACGTAAGGAGGGTGCGTATACTCCTATATGGCTAGGAGGGGTCCACGGGGGTCCAGATGGCTACGGTAGTCGCACTTGCTTTAGGATGACCTAAAAGTGCTACTTATACTCCTACATGGCTAGGAGGGGTGCAATGGGTCAAATGACATAAGGAGGGTCCGTATACTCCTATATGGCTTGGAGGGGTCCACGGGGGTCCAGATGGCTACGATTGTCACACGTGCTTTAGGATGACCTAAGCGTGCTACTGACACTCCTTGATGCCTAAGAGGGGTGCAATGGGTCAGATGACGTAAGGAGGGTCCCTGTACTCCTATATGGCTAGGAGGGGTCCACGGGGGGTCCAGATGGCTACGATTGTCGCACGTGCTTTAGGATGACCTAAAAGTGCTACTCATACTCCTAGATGGTTAGGAGGGGTGCAATGGGTCAGATGACGTAAGGAGGGTCCGTATACTCCAATATGGCTAGAAGGGGTCCACGAGCGTCCAGATGGCACCGAGTGTCGCACGTGCTTTAGGATTTCCTGTAAGTGTTACTGATACTCCTATATCGCTAGGAGGGGTGCAATGGGTCAGATGACGAAAGAAGGGTCCGTATTCTCCTTTATGGCTAGGAGCGGTCCACGGGGGTCCAGATGGCTAGCGATTGTCGCACGTGCTTTAGGATGACCTAAGAGTGCTACTGATACTCCTAGATGGCTAGGAGGGGTGCAATGAGTTAGATGACGTAAGGAGGGTCCGTATACTTCTATATGGCTAGGAGGGGTCCACGGGGTCCAGATGGCTACGATTGTCGCACGTGATTTAGGATGAGCTAAAAGTGCTACTGATACTCCTAGATGGTAGGAGGGGTGCAATGGGTCCGAAGACGTAAGGAGGGTCCGTATACTCCTATTATGGCTAGAAGGGGTCCACGGGGGTCCAGATGGCTATGATTGTCGCACGTGCTTTAGGTTGACTTAAAAGTGCTACTGATACACATTGACGGCTAGGAGCGGCGCAATGGATCAGATGACGTAAGGAGGGTGCGTGTACTCCTATATGGCTAGGAGGGGTCCACGGCGGTCCAGATGGCTACGATATTCGCACGTGCTTTAGTATGAACTAATAGTGCTACTGATACTACTAGATGGCCAGGAGGGGTGCAATGGGTAAAATGAAATAAGGAGGGTCCGTATACTCCTATATGGCTAGGAGGGGTCCACGGGGGTCCAGATGGCTACGATGGTCGCGCGTTATTTAGGATGAGCTATAAGTGCTACTCATACTCCTAGATGGTTAGGAGATGACGTAAGGAGGGTTTGTATGCTCCTATATGGCTTGGAGGGGTCCACGGGGGTCCAAAAGGCTGCGATATTTGCACGTGCTTTAGGATGACCTAAAAGTACTAATGCTACTCCTACATGGCTTGGAGGGGTGCACTGGGTCAAACGACATAAGGAGGGTCCGTATACTCCTATATGGCTAGGAGGGGTCCACGTGGGTCCAAATGGCAACGAGTGTCGCACGTGCTTTAGGATGACCTTTAAGTGTTACGGATACTCATATATGGCTAGGAGGGGTGCAATTGGTCAGATGACGCAAGGAGGGTCCGTATACTCCTACATGGCTAGGAGGGGTCCACGGGGGTCCAGAAGGCTATGATATTCGTACGTGCTTTAGGATGACCTAAAAGTGCTACTGATACTCCTACATGGCTTGGAGGGGTGCAATGGGTCAAATGACATAAGGAGGGTCCGTATACACCTATATGGCTAGGAGGGGTCCACGGGGCTCTAGATGGTTACGATTGTCGCACGTGCTTTAGGATGAGCTAAAAGTGCTACTGATACACCTAGACGGCTTGGAGGGGTGCAATGGGTCAGATGACGTAAGGAGGGTGCGTATACTCTTATATGGCTAGGAGCGGTCCACGGGGGTCCAGATGGCTTGCGATTGTCGCACGTGCTTTAGAATGACCTAAGAGTGCTCTTGATACTCCTAGATGGCTAGGAGGGGTGCAATGAGTAAGATGACGTAAGGAGGGTTCGTATACTCCTATATGGCTAGGAGGGGTCCACGTGGGTCCAGATGGCACCGAGTGCCGCACGTGCTTTAGGATGACCTGTAAGTGTTACTGATACTCCTAGATTGCTAGGAGGGGTGCAATGGGTTAGATGACGTAAGGAGGGTCCGTATACTCCTATATGGCTAAGAGGGGTCCACGGGGGTCCAGATGGCTACGATTGCCGCACGTGCTTTAGGATGAGCTAAAAGTGCTACTGATACTCCTAGATGGCTAGGAGAGGTGCAATGCGTCAAATGACATAGGGAGGGTCCGTATACTCCTATATGGCTAGGAGGGGTCTACGGGGGTCCAGATGGCTACGATTGTCGCGCGTGCTTAAGGATGACCTAAAAGTGCTATTCATACTCCTAGATGGTTAAGAGGGGTGCAATGGGTCAGATGGCGTAAGTAGGTTCGTATACTCCTATATGGCTAGGAGGGTCCACGTGGGTCCAGATGGCACCGAGTGTCGCACGTGCTTTAGGATGACCTGTAAGTGTTACTGATACTCCTATATGGCTAGGAGGGGTGCAATGGGTCAGATGATGTAAGGAGGGTCTGTATATTCCTATATGGCTAGGAGGGGTCACGGGGGTCCAGAAGGCTATGATATTCGCATGTGCTTTAGGATGACCTAAAAGTGCTACTGATACTCCTGCATGGCTTGGAGGGGTGCAATGGGTCAAATGAGATAAGGAGGGTCTGTATACTCCTATATGGCTAGAAGGGGTCCACGGGGCTCCAGATGGCTTTGATTGTCGCACGTGCTTTAGGATGACCTAAAAGTGCTATTGATACTTCTAGATGGCTAGGAGGGGTGCAATGGGTCAAATGACGTAAGGAGGGTCCGTATACTCCTATATGGCAAGGAGGGGTCCACGGGGGTCCAGATGGCTATGATTGTCGCACGTACTTTAGGATGACCTAAGAGTGCTACTGACACTCCTTGATGGCTAGGAGGGGTGCAATGGGTTAGATGACGTAAGGAGGGTCCGTATACTCCTATATGGCTAGGAGGGGTCCACGGGGGTCCAGATGGCTACGATTGTCGCACGTGCTTTAGGATGAGCTAAAAG
Organism: Poa annua; assembly: GCA_026929855.1. Lineage (NCBI taxonomy): Eukaryota > Viridiplantae > Streptophyta > Magnoliopsida > Poales > Poaceae > Poa > Poa annua. The sequence continues at coordinate 49,524,430 of CM049430.1, forward strand.
TGCTACTGATACTCCTAGATCGTAGGAGAGGTGCAATAGGTCAGATGACGTAAGGAGGGTCCGTATACTCCTATATGGCTAGAAGGGGTCCACAGGGGTCCAGATGGCTACGATTGTCGTACGTGCTTTAGGTTGACTTAAAAGTGCTACTGATACACCTACATGGCAAGGAGGGGTGCAATGGGTCAAATGACATAAGGAGGGTCCGATACTCCTACATGGCTAGGAGGGGTCCACGGGGGTCCATATGGCTACGATTGTCGCACGTGCTTTAGGACGACCTAAGAGTGCTACTTATACTACTAGATGGCTAGCAGGGGTGCAATGGGTCAGATGACGTAAGGAGGGTCCGTATACTCCTATATGGCTAGGAGGGTTTTCACGGGGGGCCAGATGGCTAAGATTGTCGCACGTGGTTTAGGATGACCTAAAAGTGCTATTGATACTCCTAGATGGTTAGGAGGGGTGCAATGGGTCAAATAACATACGGAGGGTCTGTATACTCTTATATGGCTAGGAGGGGTCCACGTGGGTACAGATGGCACCTAGTGTCGCACGTGCTTTAGGATGACCTGTAAGTGTTACCGATACTCCTATATCGCTAGGAGGGGTGCAATGGGTCAAATGACATAAGGAGGGTCCATATACTCCTATATGGCTACGAGGGTTCCACGGGGGTCCATATGGCTACGATTGTCGCACGTGCTTTAGGATGACCTAAAAGTGCTACTGGTACTCCTAGATGGCTAGGAGGGGTGCAATGGGTCAAATAACATAAGGAGGGTCAGTATACTCCTATATTGCTAGTAGGGTTCCACGTGGGTCCAGATGGCTAATGATGAGGACATCCCTAGTCCTTTACCATCTTCTCCTATTGATGATGTTGCTGTACAAGACAAAGCTAATGATGTGAGGATTGGACCAACGACAAGGGCTCGAACCAAGTTACTTGAGCAACAGGTGAACTCACTCTTAATTGAATATGATGTTTGTGTTAATGAGAACTTTATACTGCCTAAGTCTATGCATCTATGTATGATCAGGTTTATTGATAACACAAGCATGGGAGGAGGAGACGAGCTACATCAATGAGAAGAACCATCACTGATTTCCAATATCAGCAAGTGCGCGAGGGAGGAGAGGGAGGCCGGCGCACCAGGGCATTGAAGGAAATCACTCGTTTGCACGTTAGAGGGATCAAGTGGCGCACCAGGACATAACGTAAGAAGATATTAGTCTAAGGTGTTATACATGAGGCCTGCGTGCCATGTTAGGCCGAACCACCATGGGTCGGTTTGTATCTAGTTGAGTCCCAGTTTGAGTCCAAACCGAGTTAGGTTTTGAGGAGGTGGGTTTGCGGCTGTTTTGGCCGCACCCCCCTCCCCATATATTCCTCCAACCTGCGAGTTGGGAGGTAGACCACTTTTAAGCAAAACCCTAGATCGAATTGCTAAGCATTCATCTATCAGAATTCCTCTTTGCTGCGATCAGGAATTCACCCCTCTCCTTTGTTGCGATCGAGAGGTTATTGTTACCAAAGTTTGAGTGTGATCTGTCGTTCCACTGGGAATTGGTAGATTGCAAAACCGCTTCATGGTCGGCGGCTGCGTTGCACTAGCGTGTGGTGTTGCGAATATCCATTGGGTTGAAGAGCTGTTGCATTGGCAACGGGGGAACAGCCGGAGAGTTCGAGAGCATCCGCGAGTTATCTACATCATCCATCGATTCCACCATCGGCTCACTGAGAAGATCGGGCCACCCTTATCATCTTGGTATCAGAGTTCCAGCGTTTTTACTCGGTGAGCATCCACCAGTCCATCCCGTAGATTTACTGTTTTTCGTCCTATACAGAAAAAGCCACACAAAAATATTAGGGTTTAGACATCGCCATAGACTAGATAGCACCGATTGCATGTTCTAGTTGCTGTTCGTGTCGATCTTTTGCGTTTCTTTTTTGTCCGTTTGTGTCGTAGAGTTTCTTTTTCGACGTCTCAGAATTCCCAAAAAACGTCGGGAAGTATTTCTTTTTGCCACTTTTGTGCAGAGACCTTAGACACAGCCTTTCTACAGCAGTGTTAGGAGCTTACCCATACAGGACTAGCTAACGTTTTGTGCTCCCAGGCTGCTCATTATTGTGTGTCTTGTGTATCTTCAAGTGCTGGCCATAGCAAATTGAAAAATTCAAAAAAAAAAGAGCAAGGAAATAGGCCGAAGTGCATAGTATCTTTTGTGACACTACTCATTGTTGAGCAATCTTGTGCCTGAATTTATTTGAGCAACTTGCTAGTGTCCTTCCCGTGCATTGCAACACGAGCTATACTCCGGACATATCTTTACATATTTGTGCTCATCCCTATAGTTGCTTTGCCACATTATTCTCCACGTGTGTGTTTCCTGTGTTTTCGAGTTTCACACGAACAGCAAATAGGATTTGTAGTTGGTGTTGTTAGGCCTCCCAACCAATCTCCACCAATATACCCTGTTTTTGTTGTGTGACACTTTGATACCCATAATATTCGCTTCATCACATCTGTGCACGTGCTCCTATTACAAGTTGGTAAGCTTTGCTAATTCACTTTGGAACGGTAAGATCCACACATTCTTTTGTTTTTTTTGAGTGAGTTGAGAGTTTCCACATATATATCTCGATATTCTTGTGCACACTAATCATGTCGTCAGGTGATGACACCGCAAGTGTGGTGCAGCAAAAGAAGGAGGATAATGCTTCGGTTAATTGGCGGGAATATGAGGCCCTACGTGATCATCTTTCGCGTCAGTTTGGGGCTGAATCTGAGAGGTTGCACACTGGTTTGGCGGCAACAGATGCCAAGGTTGATACTGTACAGCGGTCATTGGGGACTCTTCAGCGGTCCGTGGATGCTATGACTCGAGCCATGGAGGCAATCACACAGCGTCATGGACAGCCAGCAGACGATGCCAGTGTTCAGGCCGAACATGACGATGCTTATGATGATGCTGATGAGGCAGTTAATGGCCACGCTATTCCTGCTAATGTTGGCCGAGGAGACGGCCGCGGTGCTGCACATCCGGGGCGTGGTGGGGCACCTATTGGTCGTGCTCGTCGTTTGTTTGATAATGTTGGTCATGCAGCCATTCGTGATGATGACGGGTTGGGTAAACCAAAATTCAGCATTCCCAAATTCGAGAGCTCTATTGATGTGGAAGAATATATTAATTGGGAGTTGAAGATGGAACAACTATGGCGTTTGCATGATTATACGGAAGATAGAAAGATCAAGATTGCATCTTCTGAGTTTGATGGTTATGCTTTGCTTTGGTGGCATGGTCTTGTTAATGCAAGGCGTGAAGCTAATGACTTGCCTATTCGTTCTTGGCGAGAGATGAAGGACGAGATGCACCATCGTTTTGTTCCTCGTAACTATAGGCGTTCCTTGTATGACAAGTTGCAAAATCAGAAGCAAGGTACTTCCTCCGTGGATGAATATTACAAGGAGATGGAGTTGATTATGCAGCGTGCTAAAGTGAGAGAAGAATCTGAACAAACCATGCAGCGTTTCTTGTCAGGTTTGAACTTTCATGTCAAGAGAATTGTACGTCATTATCAATATGCTGATATAGAGGATTTATTGCATCAAGCACGTGAAGCTGAGTTACAAGTGGCCGAAGATGCCAAATATTTGTCTCGTTCTTCCTTTGGAAGGGGCAGTTTTTCCTCACGTGCTACACCTAGTATTGTGCAATCTAGTGTTACACCAAGTTCTCATGGAGCTGCACCTACAAAGCCAATTTCGGCTGCACCTTCTCACAAGCCTCCACCGCCACCTACAGCAAGTGGTACCGGTTCTTCGAATTCTACAGCCCGTACACGTGATATGAACTGCCATACGTGCGACGGCAAGGGTCATTTCAAGCGAGATTGTCCCAATAGAAAAGTTATGTTAGTCAATGAAGAAACTGGTGAGTATGAGAGTGGTGATGAGGTGGACCATACGGCTGATCTTGTGGAGGAAGAGGACGGCGGTCTTATATATGCTGATGCTGCTCATTTGCCCACTATTGTTTGTACGCAGCGAGCATTGAGCGTTACGCCAAGTCCCATGGAGCAGCGCTGCAATCTGTTTCAAACCATGGCTGCACTTGGTAATGGCAAGGCGTGCAAAGTGATAATTGATGGTGGCAGTTGCCGCAATTTGGCTAGTAAAGAGCTTTGTCAAAAACTGAATCTGAAATACTTGCCACATCCTAATCCTTATTTTATTCAGTGGTTGAGTGATAGTGGGGAGATGAAGATCAACCATATGGTGCGTGTCGACTTTCAGATTGGACCTTATAAGGACACCGTGGAGTGTGATGTTGTTCCTATGACGGTGTGCCATTTATTGTTGGGTCGGCCATGGCAATTTGATAGAGATGTCCGACACAATGGTAGGGCCAACACATACCAGCTCAATTGGCAAGGAAAGGAGATCATGTTGAGGCCTATGACACCGCAAGCTGTGGTCAATCAATCTCGTCAAAAAGTTGAGGTTCACCGTGAGGATGAGCGTGAGAGATTAGATAGGAGAGAGACTCCACCTTCGGTGAGTGAGAGCCACAAGCCAAATTCGAGTGGTAAAAAGAAAAGTGAGGGAGAGAAAAAGCTAGTCATGTTAGCCACTAAATCTGATTTGCAAGAGTTTCGTGAGGATCCTACTCTAGTACCTCTTGTACTTATGTGCAAGGGCGAAATTCTTGTTTCTAACGACATGACCCCTATCTCTCTTGGTGTTGCTAATGTGTTGCAGGATTTCGAGGACGTTTTCCCGACGCGGTACCGGCTGGTTTGCCACCATTGAGAGGCATAGAACATCAAATTGATTTGATTCCAGGAGCCTCTTTGCCCAACCGAGCCCCCTACCGTACCAATCCTGAGGAGACGAAGGAAATTCAGCGACAAGTACAAGAACTTCTGGACAAAGGGTATATTCGTGTGAGCTTAAGTCCTTGTGCTGTTCCTGTTATTTTAGTTCCTAAGAAAGATGGTACATGGCGCATGTGTGTAGATTGTAGAGCAATTAATAACATCACTATTCGTTATCGTCACCCTATTCCACGGTTGGATGACATGCTCGATGAATTAAGTGGTGCTGCTATTTTCTCTAAGATTGATTTGCGTAGTGGTTATCATCAAATTAGGATGAAAGAAGGAGATGAGTGGAAAACAGCCTTTAAAACTAAATTCGGTCTATATGAGTGGTTAGTCATGCCTTTTGGTTTAACTAATGCACCTAGTACTTTCATGAGATTAATGAATCATGTTTTGAGGCATTTCATTGGAAAGTTTGTGGTTGTGTATTTTGATGACATATTAATTTATAGCCACAACGAAACTGAACATATTGATCATATTCGCCAAGTTTTGCATGTGCTGCGTGCTAATAAGCTCTATGGTAATCTTGAGAAATGCACGTTTTGCAAAGATAGGGTAATATTTCTGGGATTTGTTGTTTCTAAGCATGGGGTTGAGGTAGATGACTCTAAAATTGAAGCAATTAAAAATTGGCCTACTCCCATGAACCTAAGTCAATTACGAAGCTTTCTTGGTCTTGCTGGATTTTATAGACGTTTCGTGAGAGACTTTAGTACTATTGCTGCAGCTTTGAATGATCTTACTAAGAAAGGTGTTCCTTTTGTTTGGGGCGCTGCCCAAGATGCTGCATTTGATGAATTGAAACGTTGTTTGATTTCTGCACCTTAGCTTATGCTTCCTGATTTCAATAAGCAGTTTTATATTGAATGTGATGCTAGTGGCATTGGAATAGGAAGTGTGTTGATGCAAGAGGGAAAGCCGGTTGCATATTTTTCTGAAAAATTGAATGGTGCACAATTGAACTATCCTGTTTATGATAAGGAATTGTATGCTCTTGTTCGTGCTCTTGAGGTTTGGCAACATTATTTGTGGCCAAAAGAATTTATCATACATTCTGATCATGAGGCTTTGAAATTTTTAAAGTGCCAAACTAATCTTAATAAACGTCATGCTAAATGGATGGAATTCATTGAATCTTTTCCATACATTATTAAGTATAAGAAGGGCAAAGATAATGTTGTTGCTGATGCACTCTCCAGGAAAAAACATGCTTTTGACACATCTTGATGTTCAAGTTCCAGGTTTAGAGAGTTTGCGTGATTTATATGCTTCCGATACTGATTTTGCCACTGCCTTTGCTAACTGTTCTGATGTGAAGGCGTGGGAAAAATATCATATGCATGATGGATATTTGTTTAGAGCTAACAAGTTATGTGTACCCGAGTCGTCCGTGCGTTTGCTCTTGTTGCAGGAATCACATGGAGGCGGCTTGATGGATCACTTTGGACGTGAGAAGACGTTGTTGATGTTGGCTGATCACTTCTATTGGCCACGCATGAGGCGGGATGTGGACAGGTTTGTGAAGCGTTGCATTACGTGCAACAAGGCTAAGTCCAAACTTAAGCCCCACGGTTTGTATACCCCTCTTCCTGCTCCTACTACACCATGGGAAGATATAAGCATGGATTTTGTGTTAGGATTGCCTAGGACCAGTAGAGGACATGATTCTATTTTTGTGGTAGTGGATCGTTTTTCTAAGATAGCTCATTTTATTGCCTGCCACAAAAGCGACGATGCGTCGCATATTGCTAATCTGTTTTTCAGGGACATCGTGCGCATACATGGAGTACCGAAGACGATTGTTTCTGACCGTGATGTGAAGTTCATGAGCTACTTTTGGAAGACACTTTGGGGAAAGCTGGGGACGAAGCTGCTGTTTAGTACAACTTGTCATCCCCAAACTGATGGCCAAACGGAGGTGGTGAACCGCACACTTTCGGCGTTGCTGCGGACAATGATCAAGAAAAATCTGCGTGTGTGGGAAGAGTGTTTGCCGCATGTGGAGTTTGCATATAACAGGGCTGTACACTCCACCACGCAATTGTGTCCGTTTGAGGTGGTGTATGGTTTTAAACCCATTACACCGCTTGATTTGCTGCCGCTTCCAATTCAAGAACGTGTCAACATGGATGCATCGAAAAGAGCAGATTTTGTGAGGAAGATACATGAGAAGACTAAAGAGGATATCGAGAAGAAAGGCAAGTACAATGCTGATCGTGTTAACAAGAAAAGAAAGGAGGTGCTTTTTCAGCCCGGCGACATGGTTTGGGTGCACTTTCGCAAGGACAGATTTCCTGTTCAGCGCAAGTCTAAATTGCTGCCACGTGGTGATGGTCCTTTCAAGGTTCTTGCCAAGATAAATGATAATGCATACAAGATAGATCTTCCTTGATGAGGACATCCCTAGTCCTTTACCATCTTCTCCTATTGATGATGTTGCTGTACAAGACAAAGCTAATGATGTGAGGATTGGACCAACGACAAGGGCTCGAACCAAGTTACTTGAGCAACAGGTGAACTCACTCTTAATTGAATATGATGTTTGTGTTAATGAGAACTTTATACTGCCTAAGTCTATGCATCTATGTATGATCAGGTTTATTGATAACACAAGCATGGGAGGAGGAGACGAGCTACATCAATGAGAAGAACCATCACTGATTTCCAATATCAGCAAGTGCGCGAGGGAGGAGAGGGAGGCCGGCGCACCAGGGCATTGAAGGAAATCACTCGTTTGCACGTTAGAGGGATCAAGTGGCGCACCAGGACATAACGTAAGAAGATATTAGTCTAAGGTGTTATACATGAGGCCTGCGTGCCATGTTAGGCCGAACCACCATGGGTCGGTTTGTATCTAGTTGAGTCCCAGTTTGAGTCCAAACCGAGTTAGGTTTTGAGGAGGTGGGTTTGGGGCTGTTTTGGCCGCACCCCCCTCCCCATATATTCCTCCAACCTGCGAGTTGGGAGGTAGACCACGTTTAAGGAAAACCCTAGATCGAATTGCTAAGCATTCATCTATCAGAATTCCTCTTTGCTGCGATCAGGAATTCACCCCTCTCCTTTGTTGCGATCGAGAGGTTATTGTTACCAAAGTTTGAGTGTGATCTGTCGTTCCACTGGGAATTGGTAGATTGCAAAACCGCTTCGTGGTCGGCGGCTGCGTTGCACTAGCGTGTGGTGTTGCGAATATCCATTGGGTTGAAGAGCTGTTGCATTGGCAACGGGGGAACAGCCGGAGAGTTCGAGAGCATCCGCGAGTTATCTACATCATCCATCGATTCCACCATCGGCTCACTGAGAAGATCGGGCCACCCCTTATCATCTTGGTATCAGATTTCCAGCGTTTTTACTCGGTGAGCATCCACCAGTCCATCCCGTAGATTTACTGTTTTTCGTCCTATACAGAAAAAGCCACACAAAAATATTAGGGTTTAGACATCGCCATAGACTTGATAGCACCGATTGCATGTTCTAGTTGCTGTTCGTGTTGATCTTTTGCGTTTCTTTTTTTTTCCGTTTGTGTCGTAGAGTTTGTTTAGGTTTGGAGTTGTTACTTTCCGTACTTAGTTGTGTTGGATTCGGAGTCATTGTCAAAAAATCAAAAAAAAAAAAAAAGAGAAGAGGTTTCGGTCGTTTCCGAGTTCGGGTCAGAATCGGCAGTTTCCATCGACGTACGTCGCTGTTTTCCTTCCGTGTTCCGTTTCCGAGTTCGTGTCGTATACGGTTCCGGCAGAAAATTCAACCGGGCATAACTTTTGCATACGAACTCCGATTTGGACGATTTTTAGCTCGTTTTGAAGAGGAGACAAAAGCGAAGGCAGCCAAACTCACTACGTCTGTTTACGGCTTTTAGACGTCTCAGAATTCCCAAAAAACATCGGGAAGTATTTCTTTTTGCCACTTTTGTGCAGAGACCTTAGACACAGCCTTTCTACAGCAGTGTTAGGAGCTTACCCATACAGGACTAGCTAACGTTTTGTGCTCCCAGGCTGCTCATTATTGTGTGTCTTGTGTATCTTCAAGTGCTGGCCATAGCAAATTGAAAAATTCAAAAAAAAAAAAAGAGCAAGGAAATAGGCCGAAGTGCATAGTATCTTTTGTGACACTACTCATTGTTGAGCAATCTTGTGCCTGAGTTTATTTGAGCAACTTGCTAGTGTCCTTCCCGTGCATTGCAACACGAGCTATACTCCGGACATATCTTTACATATTTGTGCTCATCCCTATAGTTGCTTTGCCACATTATTCTCCACGTGTGTGTTTCCTGTGTTTTCGAGTTTCACACGAACAGCAAATAGGATTTGTAGTTGGTGTTGTTAGGCCTCCCAACCAAGCTCCACCAATATACCCTGTTTTTGTTGTGTGACACTTTGATACCCATAATATTCGCTTCATCACATCTGTGCACGTGCTCCTATTACAAGTTGGTAAGCTTTGCTAATTCACTTTGGAACGGTAAGATCCACACATTCTTTTGTTTTTTTTGAGTGAGTTGAGAGTTTCCACATATATATCTCGATATTCTTGTGCACACTAATCATGTCGTCAGGTGATGACACCGCAAGTGTGGTGCAGCAAAAGAAGGAGGATAATGCTTCGGTTAATTGGCGGGAATATGAGGCCCTACGTGATCATCTTTCGCGTCAGTTTGGGGCTGAATCTGAGAGGTTGCACACTGGTTTGGCGGCCACAGATGCCAAGGTTGATACTGTACAGCGGTCATTGGGGACTCTTCAGCGGTCCGTGGATGCTATGACTCGAGCCATGGAGGCAATCACACAGCGTCATGGACAGCCAGCAGACGATGCCAGTGTTCAGGCCGAACATGACGATGCTTATGATGATGCTGATGAGGCAGTTAATGGCCACGCTATTCCTGCTAATGTTGGCCGAGGAGACGGCCGCGGTGCTGCACATCCGGGGCGTGGTGGGGCACCTATTGGTCGTGCTCGTCGTCTGTTTGATAATGTTGGTCATGCAGCCATTCGTGATGATGACGGGTTGGGTAAACCAAAATTCAGCATTCCCAAATTCAAGGGCTCTATTGATGTGGAAGAATATATTAATTGGGAGTTGAAGATGGAACAACTATGGCGTTTGCATGATTATACGGAAGATAGAAAGATCAAGCTTGCATCTTCTGAGTTTGATGGTTATGCTTTGCTTTGGTGGCATGGTCTTGTTAATGCAAGGCGTGAAGCTAATGACTTGCCTATTCGTTCTTGGCGAGAGATGAAGGACGAGATGCACCATCGTTTTGTTCCTCGTAACTATAGGCGTTCCTTGTATGACAAGTTGCAAAATCAGAAGCAAGGTACTTCCTCCGTGGATGAATATTACAAGGAGATGGAGTTGATTATGCAGCGTGCTAAAGTGAGAGAAGAATCTGAACAAACCATGCAGCGTTTCTTGTCAGGTTTGAACTTTCATGTCAAGAGAATTGTACGTCATTATCAATATGCTGATATAGAGGATTTATTGCATCAAGCACGTGGGGCTGAGTTACAAGTGGCCGAAGATGCCAAATATTTGTCTCGTTCTTCCTTTGGAAGGGGCAGTTTTTCGTCACGTGCTACACCTAGTATTGTGCAATCTAGTGTTGCACCAAGTTCTCATGGAGCTGCACCTACAAAGCCAATTTCGGCTGCACCTTCTCACAAGCCTCCACCGCCACCTACAGCAAGTGGTACCGGTTCTTCAAATTCTACAGCCCGTACACGTGATATGAACTGCCATACGTGCGGCGGCAAGGGTCATTTCAAGCGAGATTGTCCCAATAGAAAAGTTATGTTAGTCAATGAAGAAACTGGTGAGTATGAGAGTGGTGATGAGGTGGACCATACGGCTGATCTTGTGGAGGAAGAGGACAGCGGTCTTATATATGCTGATGCTGCTCATTTGCCCACTATTGTTTGTACGCAGCGAGCATTGAGCGTTACGCCAAGTCCCATGGAGCAGCGCTGCAATCTGTTTCAAACCATGGCTGCACTTGGTAATGGCAAGGCGTGCAAAGTGATAATTGATGGTGGCAGTTGCCGCAATTTGGCTAGTAAAGAGCTTTGTCAAAAACTGAATCTGAAATACTTGCCACATCCTAATCCTTATTTTATTCAGTGGTTGAGTGATAGTGGGGAGATGAAGATCAACCATATGGTGCATGTGGACTTTCAGATTGGACCTTATAAGGACACCGTGGAGTGTGATGTTGTTCCTATGACGGTGTGCCATTTATTGTTGGGTCGGCCATGGCAATTTGATAGAGATGTCCGACACAATGGTAGGGCCAACACATACCAGCTCAATTGGCAAGGAAAGGAGATCATGTTGAGGCCTATGACACCGCAAGCTGTGGTCAATCAATCTCGTCAAAAAGTTGAGGTTCACCGTGAGGATGAGCGTGAGAGATTAGATAGGAGAGAGACTCCACCTTCGGTGAGTGAGAGCCACAAGCCAAATTCGAGTGGTAAAAAGAAAAGTGAGGGAGAGAAAAAGCTAGTCATGTTAGCCACTAAATCTGATTTGCAAGAGTTTCGTGAGGATCCTACTCTAGTACCTCTTGTACTTATGTGCAAGGGCGAAATTCTTGTTTCTAACGACATGACCCCTATCTCTCTTGGTGTTGCTAATGTGTTGCAGGATTTCGAGGACGTTTTCCCGACGCGGTACCGGCTGGTTTGCCACCATTGAGAGGCATAGAACATCAAATTGATTTGATTCCAGGAGCCTCTTTGCCCAACCGAGCCCCCTACCGTACCAATCCTGAGGAGACGAAGGAAATTCAGCGACAAGTACAAGAACTTCTGGACAAAGGGTATATTCGTGTGAGCTTAAGTCCTTGTGCTGTTCCTGTTATTTTAGTTCCTAAGAAAGATGGTACATGGCGCATGTGTGTAGATTGTAGAGCAATTAATAACATCACTATTCGTTATCGTCACCCTATTCCACGGTTGGATGACATGCTCGATGAATTAAGTGGTGCTGCTATTTTCTCTAAGATTGATTTGCGTAGTGGTTATCATCAAATTAGGATGAAAGAAGGAGATGAGTGGAAAACAGCCTTTAAAACTAAATTCGGTCTATATGAGTGGTTAGTCATGCCTTTTGGTTTAACTAATGCACCTAGTACTTTCATGAGATTAATGAATCATGTTTTGAGGCATTTCATTGGAAAGTTTGTGGTTGTGTATTTTGATGACATATTAATTTATAGCCACAACGAAACTGAACATATTGATCATATTCGCCAAGTTTTGCATGTGCTGCGTGCTAATAAGCTCTATGGTAATCTTGAGAAATGCACGTTTTGCAAAGATAGGGTAATATTTCTGGGATTTGTTGTTTCTAAGCATGGGGTTGAGGTAGATGACTCTAAAATTGAAGCAATTAAAAATTGGCCTACTCCCATGAACCTAAGTCAATTACGAAGCTTTCTTGGTCTTGCTGGATTTTATAGACGTTTCGTGAGAGACTTTAGTACTATTGCTGCAGCTTTGAATGATCTTACTAAGAAAGGTGTTCCTTTTGTTTGGGGCGCTGCCCAAGATGCTGCATTTGATGAATTGAAACGTTGTTTGATTTCTGCACCTTAGCTTATGCTTCCTGATTTCAAAAAGCAATTTTATATTGAATGTGATGCTAGTGGCATTGGAATAGGAGGTGTGTTGATGCAAGAGGGAAAGCCGGTTGCATATTTTTCTGAAAAATTGAATGGTGCACAATTGAACTATCCTGTTTATGATAAGGAATTGTATGCTCTTGTTCGTGCTCTTGAGGTTTGGCAACATTATTTGTGGCCAAAAGAATTTATCATACATTCTGATCATGAGGCTTTGAAATTTTTAAAGTGCAAAACTAATCTTAATAAACGTCATGCTAAATGGATAGAATTCATTGAATCTTTTCCATACATTATTAAGTATAAGAAGGGCAAAGATAATGTTGTTGCTGATGCACTCTCTAGGAAAAACATGCTTTTGACACATCTTGATGTTCAAGTTCCAGGTTTAGAGAGTTTGCGTGATTTATATGCTTCCGATACTGATTTTGCCACTGCCTTTGCTAACTGTTCTGATGTGAAGGCGTGGGAAAAATACCATATGCATGATGGATATTTGTTTAGAGCTAACAAGTTATGTGTACCCGAGTCGTCCGTGCGTTTGCTCTTGTTGCAGGAATCACATGGAGGCGGCTTGATGGGTCACTTTGGACGTGAGAAGACGTTGTTGATGTTGGCTGATCACTTCTATTGGCCACGCATGAGGCGGGATGTGGACAGGTTTGTGAAGCGTTGCATTACGTGCAACAAGGCTAAGTCCAAACTTAAGCCCCACAGTTTGTATACCCCTCTTCCTGCTCCTACTACACCATGGGAAGATATAAGCATGGATTTTGTGTTAGGATTGCCTAGGACCAGTAGAGGACATGATTCTATTTTTGTGGTAGTGGATCGTTTTTCTAAGATGGCTCATTTTATTGCCTGCCACAAAAGCGACGATGCGTCGCATATTGCTAATCTGTTTTTCAGGGACATCGTGCGCATACATGGAGTACCGAAGACGATTGTTTCTGACCGTGATGTGAAGTTCATGAGCTACTTTTGGAAGACACTTTGGGGAAAGCTGGGGACGACGCTGCTGTTTAGTACAACTTGTCATCCCCAAACTGATGGCCAAACGGAGGTGGTGAACCGCACACTTTCGGCGTTGCTGCGGACAATGATCAAGAAAAATCTGCGTGTGTGGGAAGAGTGTTTGCCGCATGTGGAGTTTGCATATAACAGGGCTGTACACTCCACCACGCAATTGTGTCCGTTTGAGGTGGTGTATGGTTTTAAACCCATTACACCGCTTGATTTGCTGCCGCTTCCAATTCAAGAACGTGTCAACATGGATGCATCGAAAAGAGCAGATTTTGTGAGGAAGATACATGAGAAGACTAAAGAGGCTATCGAGAAGAAAGGCAAGTACAATGCTGATCGTGTTAACAAGAAAAGAAAGGAGGTGCTTTTTCAGCCCGGCGACATGGTTTGGGTGCACTTTCGCAAGGACAGATTTCCTGTTCAGCGCAAGTCTAAATTGCTGCCACGTGGTGATGGTCCTTTCAAGGTTCTTGCCAAGATAAATGATAATGCATACAAGATAGATCTTCCTACATCTGAGTTTGGTGTGAGCAATACGTTTAATGTTGCTGATTTGACGCCATTTGCTGGAGAAGACCTTGACGCGTCGAGGTCGACGCCTTTTGAAGGGGGGGAGGATGATGAGGACATCCCTAGTCCTTTACCATCTTCTCCTATTGATGATGTTGCTGTACAAGACAAAGCTAATGATGTGAGGATTGGACCAATGACAAGGGCTCGAACCAAGTTACTTGAGCAACAGGTGAACTCACTCTTAATTGAATATGATGTTTGTGTTAATGAGAACTTTATACTGCCTAAGTCTATGCATCTATGTATGATCAGGTTTATTGATAACACAAGCATGGGAGGAGGAGACGAGCTACAGCAATGAGAAGAACCATCACTGATTTCCAATATCAGCAAGTGCGCGAGGGAGGAGAGGGAGGTAGGCGCACCAGGGCATTGAAAGAAATCACTCGTTTGCACGTTAGAGGGATCAAGTGGCGCACCAGGACATAACGTAAGATGATATTAGTCTAAGGTGTTATACATGAGGCCTGCGTGCCATGTTAGGCCGAACCACCATGGGTCGGTTTGTATCAGTTTGAGTCGAACCAGGTTTGTGTTCAGATCCGAATTGAGTCCTAGTTTCGGCCAGCCCCTTTAAATAGCCAAGGGCTGCGCCATAGAGAGGTAGACCACGTTTAAGCAAAACCCTAGATCGAATTGCTAAGCATTCATCTATCAGAATTCCTCTTTGCTGCGATCAGGAATTCACCCCTCTCCTTTGTTGCGATCGAGAGGTTATTGTTACCAAAGTTTGAGTGTGATCTGTCGTTCCACTGGGAATTGGTAGATTGCAAAACCGCTTCGTGGTCGGCAGCTGCGTTGCACTAGCGTGTGGTGTTGCGAATATCCATTGGGTTGAAGAGATGTTGCATTGGCAACGGGGGAACAGCGGGAGAGTTCGAGAGCATCCGCGAGTTATCTACATCATCCATCGATTTCACCATCGGCTCACTGAGAAGATCGGGCCACCCCTTATCATTCCTACATCTGAGTTTGGTGTGAGCAATACGTTTAATGTTGCTGATTTGACGCCATTTGCTGGAGAAGACCTTGACGCGTCGAGGTCGACGCCTTTTGAAGGGGGGGAGGATGATGAGGACATCCCTAGTCCTTTACCATCTTCTCCTATTGATGATGTTGCTGTACAAGACAAAGCTAATGATGTGAGGATTGGACCAATGACAAGGGCTCGAACCAAGTTACTTGAGCAACAGGTGAACTCACTCTTAATTGAATATGATGTTTGTGTTAATGAGAACTTTATACTGCCTAAGTCTATGCATCTATGTATGATCAGGTTTATTGATAACACAAGCATGGGAGGAGGAGACGAGCTACAGCAATGAGAAGAACCATCACTGATTTCCAATATCAGCAAGTGCGCGAGGGAGGAGAGGGAGGTAGGCGCACCAGGGCATTGAAAGAAATCACTCGTTTGCACGTTAGAGGGATCAAGTGGCGCACCAGGACATAACGTAAGAAGATATTAGTCTAAGGTGTTATACATGAGGCCTGCGTGCCATGTTAGGCCGAACCACCATGGGTCGGTTTGTATCAGTTTGAGTCGAACCAGGTTTGGGTTCAGATCCGAATTGAGTCCTAGTTTCGGCCAGCCCCTTTAAATAGCCAAGGGCTGCGCCATAGAGAGGGAGACCACGTTTAAGCAAAACCCTAGATCGAATTGCTAAGCATTCATCTATCAGAATTCCTCTTTGCTGCGATCAGGAATTCACCCCTCTCCTTTGTTGCGATCGAGAGGTTATTGTTACCAAAGTTTGAGTGTGATCTGTCGTTCCACTGGGAATTGGTAGATTGCAAAACCGCTTCGTGGTCGGCAGCTGCGTTGCACTAGCGTGTGGTGTTGCGAATATCCATTGGGTTGAAGAGATGTTGCATTGGCAACGGGGGAACAGCCGGAGAGTTCGAGAGCATCCGCGAGTTATCTACATCATCCATCGATTTCACCATCGGCTCACTGAGAAGATCGGGCCACCCCTTATCATTCCTACATCTGAGTTTGGTGTGAGCAATACGTTTAATGTTGCTGATTTGACGCCATTTGCTGGAGAAGACCTTGACGCGTCGAGGTCGACGCCTTTTGAAGGGGGGGAGGATGATGAGGACATCCCTAGTCCTTTACCATCTTCTCCTATTGATGATGTTGCTGTACAAGACAAAGCTAATGATGTGAGGATTGGACCAATGACAAGGGCTCGAACCAAGTTACTTGAGCAACAGGTGAACTCACTCTTAATTGAATATGATGTTTGTGTTAATGAGAACTTTATACTGCCTAAGTCTATGCATCTATGTATGATCAGGTTTATTGATAACACAAGCATGGGAGGAGGAGACGAGCTACAGCAATGAGAAGAACCATCACTGATTTCCAATATCAGCAAGTGCGCGAGGGAGGAGAGGGAGGTAGGCGCACCAGGGCATTGAAATAAATCACTCGTTTGCACGTTAGAGGGATCAAGTGGCGCACCAGGACATAACGTAAGAAGATATTAGTCTAAGGTGTTATACATGAGGCCTGCGTGCCATGTTAGGCCGAACCACCATGGGTCGGTTTGTATCAGTTTGAGTCGAACCAGGTTTGGGTTCAGATCCGAATTGAGTCCTAGTTTCGGCCAGCCCCTTTAAATAGCCAAGGGCTGCGCCATAGAGAGGGAGACCACGTTTAAGCAAAACCCTAGATCGAATTGCTAAGCATTCATCTATCAGAATTCCTCTTTGCTGCGATCAGGAATTCACCCCTCTCCTTTGTTGCGATCGAGAGGTTATTGTTACCAAAGTTTGAGTGTGATCTGTCGTTCCACTGGGAATTGGTAGATTGCAAAACCGCTTCGTGGTCGGCGGCTGCGTTGCACTAGCGTGTGGTGTTGCGAATATCCATTGGGTTGAAGAGCTGTTGCATTGGCAACGGGGGAACAGCCGGAGAGTTCGAGAGCATCCGCGAGTTATCTACATCATCCATTGATTCCACCATCGGCTCACTGAGAAGATCGGGCCACCCCTTATCACACAGGCTGCTCCACAAGGTTTTGCACGGATCTGTTTTCTGCGAAAAAATTTGCTCCGCGGTGCGACATATTGTGGCCGACAGAGAAGAAGAGAGAGAAAAAGTGCGTGAAGTATCCAGAAAAGTACAAAAACAAAGCGAAAAAGTGCTGGTTCAAAATTTAAAAAAAAAGAGAAGAGAAAAGAGGCCGAAAGTGCACCATCAAATATTTGGAGTTTGGAACTATACTTGATCATTGTGCTACATTGACACTACATTGAGCAATCTTGTGCCTGTTTTCATTGAGCCTAGCTAGTGTCTTTCGAGTGCATTGCAAAATCTCCATCCATATATTTGCATTGCCGCATTGGTCTCCATAATTGTGTGAGTTT
Source organism: Poa annua (assembly GCA_026929855.1). NCBI lineage: Eukaryota > Viridiplantae > Streptophyta > Magnoliopsida > Poales > Poaceae > Poa > Poa annua. Next base: position 49,541,907 of record CM049430.1, read on the forward strand.
CCTAGGTGTGTTTTCATCTTTTCACAAAACAGCAAATAGGCTTTGTAATTGGTGTGTTAGGTATCCCAACCAAGCTCCACCAAATACCCGGTTTTGTCTTGTGATAGCTAATACCCTCGGTATTCTCTTCTTCACATCAAGTCATAATAGCGCTGCTACTTGTTGTGTAAGTATTTCTATTCACTTTGGAACGGTAAGATACACCTTTCTTTGCTGTTTTCGAGTGAGTTGCGAGAGAACACCACATATACTTGTTCTTCTTTTTCACTAACCTATTAATCATGAATTCTTCTAGTGATGCTCTTGTGCAGCAAAAGAAGGGTGATGATGAGGTGGTGAAGTGGAATGAGTATGAAGCTTTGAGGGACTCTCTGACACAAAAGATTGACAGGATTCATGCAGATTTGACAGGAAAACTTGAGCAGTCTAGTTCTCATACTGACGAAGAATTACAGCATGTGGAGACAACCTTAGGTGATCTTGCTAAATCATCCGCAGCACACCAAACACAAGTCACCACTTTGCAAACTTTGGTGGCAGCTATGACTCAACAATTGGCTGCTTTGACAACGTTGGTTAATCAGCGACTCCCTAATCCCGGGGACAGGTAATGAGGAATTGGAGGATGATCATGATCCGATTGGTCAAGGGAGAGGCCTTGCACACCTTCATGGCCGTGGGGGTCATATACCTCACGCAAGGCGTGTACCTCTTGTTAATGTTGCTGACCGTCATAGAGAAGATGATGGTTTGGGAAGACTTAAATTCTCCATACCTCAGTTCAGTTTTGATACTAATGATGTTGAAGAGTATCTCAGGTGGGAGCTTAAGATGGAGAAGTTATGGCGCTTGCATTAATATACTGAGGATAAGAAAATTAAACTTGCTTCCTCTGAGTTCGAGGGATATGCGCTTACTTGGTGGGACAATATTGTGAGAACAAGAAAACAAGATGGTGATCCAGAAATTATTACTTGGAGGACTATGAAGCAAGTCATGAGGGACAGATTTGTACCACCTAATTATATCCGTTCTATTTATGATAAGTTGCAAAATTTGAGGCAAGGCACTATGACAGTGGATGAGTACTTTAAGGAGATGGAATTAATTTTGCAGCGTGCACGTGTGAGAGAGCAACCAGAACAGAGTATGCAGCGCTTCCTCTCAGGTTTGCAATATAAAATTCGAGGTATTGTGAGACATTACAATTATCATGATATGAATGAATTATTACATCATGCAAGAGAAGCTGAATCACAATTACTTGAGGAGTCCAAGTTTGCAGCTCGAAGTGCTTCTAGGAGTCGGTTTTCAGCTCCTTCTACAGCCACACCATCCACCCAAAATTCATCTCTTCGTGGTACCCCTACTAGTAAGCCTGAATCCAGTGTTTCCAATGCAAAGAGGACACCACAACCAGCAGCAAGTACCACGAATTCTACTTCCTCTACAGCAAGAAATAGAGACATGAGCTGCCATACTTGTGGCGGAAAAGGGCACTTCAAGCGAGATTGTCCAAACAAGAAAGTTATGCTTATTAACGAGGACAACGAGTATGAAACGGGTGATGATGCTGATCCTAATGATGATGATACATGTGATGAGGATGACGCTGATGGTCCAATTGATGCATATGCTACGCATTATCCTACTATTGTATGCACACAAAGATCGTTGAGTGTTACCCCAAGCCCTGAAAATCAGAGATGCAATTTATTTCAGACCAAGGCTATTGTGGGTCCTCACATGGCTTGCAAAGTTATTATTGATGGAGGAAGTTGCAGAAATTTAGCAAGCAAGGATTTATGTGCAAAGCTGAAACTGAAATATATTCCACACCCTCATCCTTATCATATACAATGGCTGAGTGAAAATGGAGAGTTAAAGGTGAGCCATATGGTGAGAGTGGAATTTCAGATTGGACCATATAAGGATACCATTGAGTGTGATGTGGTTCCTATGACTGTTTGCCACATGTTGTTGGGAAAACCATGGCAATTTGACCGAAGTGTTACACACAATGGAAGGGCAAATACATATCAGTTGAATTGGCATGGGAAGATATTGTTTTGAGGCCTATGACACCGCAGCAAATTGTAAATGAGTCTCGTCAAAAAACAGAAGTCAATCTTAAAAAAAGAGCGTGAGAGAGTAGATAGACGAGAGACTAATATTTCTGCGAGTGAAAATAGCACAGCCAAACCGAGTGGTAAAATTAAATGTGAGGGAGTGAACCTACTATGCATGTTAGCCACCAAAGAGGACTTGAGAGAATTTAGTGAGGATCCTAGTTTGCTTCCTATTGTGCTTATGCATAAGGGAGAAATTTTGGTTTCTAATGATATGACCCCTCTCTCCATTGGTGTTTCTAATGTGTTGCAGGATTTTGATGATGTGTTTCCGGAGGATGTACCACCAGGATTGCCTCCATTGCGTGGCATTGAGCACCAAATTGACTTGATTCCGGGAGCTACATTGCCAAACCGAGCCCCTTATAGGACAAATCCCCAGGAGACAAAGGAAATTCAGAAACAAGTACAAGAGCTTCTTGATAAAGGGTTTATTCGAATCAGCTTAAGCCCTTGTGCTGTTCCTGTTATTTTAGTTCCTAAGAAAGATGGTACTTGGCGCATGTGTGTAGATTGTAGAGCAATTAACAACATCACTATTCGTTATCGTCATCCTATACCTCGTTTGGAAGATTTTCTAAGATGTCACATTTTATTGCATGCCACAAGAGCGACGATGCGTCGCATATTGTATCTGTTTTTGATGAGGACATCCCAAGTCTTTATCCATCTTCTCCGATAGAAGATGATGCTGCCCAAGATAAACATGATCAAGTGAGGATTGGTCCAGTGACAAGATCCAGAACAAAGTTACTTGATCAACAGGTGAACTCGCTCCTAATTGCATATGATGTTTGTGATCATGAGAATTTTATACTACCTAAATCTATGCATTTATGTTGTCTCAGGTTTATTGATAACACAAACATTGGAGGAGGCATGGAGCATGAAGACAATGATGGCAAGCACGAGGGAGGCGAGGGAGGAAGTGGAGCCATCAAAGGAAAGACCTTCGGTTCGGACTGGCAGAAGTCACGAATTCGAAACAGCCAAGGATTATTCATGTGAAGTCCAAATAAAGCAACGAAGCACAGGTTGGAAAGGAAATTACAAGTCCTTTCCAACGGATCCGACCCGAAGCACCGATTCGACTCGGACAAGCCTCGGTGACCAAAACAAGTCGACGGCTGTTTCCTGCCAGTTTCCAAATAGAGTCCTTTAAGTTAGAGTTATGGTTGTTTTCGACTCCAACCCAAAGTTGGACGTCCAGCAGCCTTTATATAGGCTTGTAAATCGTGGCTTTTAGCTCAGACCACGTTTAAACATAAACCCTAGATTGGATTGCTAAGCATTCATCTATATTCGAGTTCCTCTGTGTTGCGCTCAGGAATTCAACCTCTCCACTGTGTTTCGCTCTGGAGATTATTATCCGAAGTTTGAGTGTGATCTGTTGTTCCACTGGGAATTAGTAGATTGCAAAACCGCTTCGTGGTCGGCGGCTACGTTGCATCGGTGTGAGGCGTCGCGAATATCCATTGGGTTGAAGAGCTGTTGCATTGGCAACGGGGGAACAGCCGGAGAGTTCGTCGGATTCTCGCAAGTTATCTTCCACCATCATCCATCCACCCTCCGCTCACTGAGAAGATCGGGCCACCCCTTATCATCTTGGTATCAGATTTCCAGCGTTTACTCGGTGAGCATCCACAAATCCATCCCGTAGATTTACTGTTTTTCGTCCTATACAGAAAAAGCCAAAAATATTAGGTTTAGATCTCGCCAGAACCCTAGATTGCATCGGATTACAAGTTGTAGTTGCTGGTCGGTTTATCCTTTGCGTTACTTTTCTTGTCTGAGTCATAGGTCTAGGTTCAGTTTGTTCTTTGTTTCCACGTTCGAGTCGTTGTCTAAATCAGAAAAATACCAAAAAGAAGTTGAGTCCGAGTTCGCGTTGGTTTCTTAGTTCTTTCTGTTTTCGTTTTCCTTACCGAGTCCACATAGTGTTCTTTTCTTTTCCGTTTGACAACCTTAGCAAGCCTTTCTTTTGGTGTAGGAACTTACCCACGAGACTAGCTTTTCCTTGCTCTAGGGCTGCTCAATTAGGAAACTTTTGTGCGCACACGTTCGGCAGTTTCGGATTTATTACTGTAGCTACAGTACCACGAACTGTTGCATATTTTTGCTGGTTTAAATACATAGAAAAGAAGTGTAAAAAATTAATTTAAAAAAACAGAGAGAGAAAAAGATCCAGCGAAATAAAGAGACAAGAAGCTGAAAGTTTGTTGCTATATCCAGCCATTTTGAACCTGTTTGAGGTGCTGTTTTCACTAGTAAAATTGAGCAATCTTGTGCCCTTATACTTTGAGCTTTTGCTAGTGTCTCTCTCGTGCATTGTGACATCCTTGTTTCATAGTTGCTTTGCCCTGTTTATCTCCACCGTGTGCGTTTCCTGTGGTGTCATACGATCAGCACTAGGATTTGTAATTTGGTGTAGTTAGGTATCCCTACCAAGCTCCACTTAAATACCCTGATTTTGTTGTGTGACACTTTGAAACCCATAATATTCGCTTCACCCCCTCCGTGCACGTTCTGTCCTACGAGCGGTAAGCTTTCACTATTCACTTTGGAACGGTAAGATACACAATTTCTTTCGGTTTTAAGTGAGTTGAGAGTTTTTCCCACCTATATATATACATTGTCTTCTGTGCACTAATCATGTCTTCAGAGGACGATAGCGTGGTGCGGCAAAGGAAGGAGGCAACATCTACAGTTACTTGGCGAGAATATGAAGCTCTCCGTGATCATTTAACCCGTCAAGTTAACAATCAGTGTGACAAGATACAAAGTGATTTGGCAGCAACGGATCATAAGCTTGAGACTGTCCTGCAAACAGCTAATGATTCAGCGGCGACATTGATGCAAATACAAACCAATCTTGCCACCTTGACTCGTGCTATGCGCACGTTGACACAGCGCAACAACCAGCCAGCGGATGATGCAAGTGTCCAGGCTGATCACGACGAGGAGTTTGATGCTGCGGACGACGATGGTGCTGCTGGGATACCGCATGCCAATGCCGGGCGTGGCGTTGGTCGTGGTGGACTTCATGGTCGTGGTTTTCCACCTGTTGGTGCACGTCGTAATTTTGTTCCTGCCGGCCATGATAATGATGATGTTTTAGCCAAGCCAAAATTCAGTATTCCTAAATTTGAAGGATCTATTGACGTGGAAGAATACATTAATTGGGAGCTGAAGATGGAAAAACTCTGGCGTTTGCATGAGTGCCCCGAAGATAGAAAGATCAAGCTTGCATCTTCTGAGTTTGATGGTTATGCTTTGCTGTGGTGGGACGGACTTGTGAATGCTCGGCGTGATGCTAATGATTTGCCAATTCGTTCTTGGCAGGAGATGAAGGAAGAGATGCGTCACCGTTTTATTCCTCGTAATTACATCCGTTCTTTATATGACAAGTTGCAGAATTTGAGGCAAGGCACCCTATCCGTCGATGAGTACTACAAGGAGATGGAGATGATCATGCAGCGTGCTAAAGTGCGTGAATACCCTGAACAAACAATGCAGCGTTTCTTATCAGGTTTGAGTGTTAATATCAAACGAATTGTGCGTCATCATCAATATGGAGATGTCCAAGATTTACTGCATCAAGCACGTGAAGCTGAGTTACAGTTGGCGGAGGACGCCAAATATGCACCCCGGTCTGCCTATAGCCGAGGACCCTTTACACCGCGCGTGACACCTGCTGCCGTGGCGCCTACGCCCGTGTCCCGTGGTTCTACCCCTGCTGCATCCAAATTCAGTTCGGCTGCACCTACGCCTAAACCAGCACCAAAACCTGCTGGGAGTGTTGGCTCATCCGATTCTACAGCCCGCACTCGTGATATGAATTGCCACACTTGTGGAGGGAAGGGGCACTTTAAGAGAGATTGCCCAAACCGCAAGGTTATGTTGATCAACGAGGAGACCGGCGAGTATGAGAGTGGTGATGAAGTGGAGGCCGAACCAGAATATGTGGAGGAGAAGGAGGACGGTTCTTGCTATGCCGATGCTGTTCGATTACCGTCCATTGTTTGCACGCCTCAAGTTTTGAGTGTTACACCAAGTTCTGCGGAACAGCGCTGCAATTTGTTTCAAACAAGAGCTGCTGTTGGTAATGGAAGGTCGTGCAAAGTAATCATAGATGGTGGTAGTTGCCACAATTTAGCTAGTAAGGAGCTATGTCAGAAACTGAATCTGAAATATTTGCCGCACCCGCATCCGTATTATATTCAGTGGTTGAGTGACAGCGGAGAGATGAAGATCAACCACATGGTGCGCATTGATTTTCAGATTGGGCCATACAAAGACACCGTGGAGTGTGATGTGGTTCCAATGACGGTGTGTCATTTGTTGTTGGGTCGTCCTTGGCAATATGATCGTGATGTTCGACACAATGGCCGATCTAACACATACCAACTCAATTGGCTTGGAAAGGAGATCATCTTGCGTCCTTTATCCCCATCCGAAGTTGTCAATGATTCGAGGCAAAAGGTGGAAGTAAATTGTGAGGATGAGCGTGAGAGATTAGCTAGCCGAGTGCCCCCACCTTCGGTGAGTGAGAGCCACAAGCCAAATTCGAGTGGTAAAAAGAAAAGTGAGGGAGAGACTTCCTTAGTAATGTTAGCCACCAAATCTGACTTGAGAGAGTTTCGAGAGGATCCCACTCTAGTACCTCTTGTGCTCATGTGCAAGGGGGAAATTCTTGTTTCTAACGACATGACCCCTCTCTCTATTGGTGTTTCTAATGTTCTACAGGAATTTGGTGACGTTTTTCCGGAGGAGGTACCCGCGGGATTGCCACCATTGCGAGGCATTGAGCATCAAGTTGATTTGATCCCTGGAGCAACGCTGCCAAACCGAGCTCCGTACCGCACCAATCCCCAAGAGACGAAAGAAATCCAGCGACAAGTACAAGAGCTTCTTGACAAAGGGTATGTTCGTGTGAGCCTTAGCCCTTGTGCTGTTCCTGTTATTTTAGTTCCTAAAAAAGATGGTACATGGCGCATGTGTGTAGATTGTAGAGCTATTAACAACATCACCATTCGTTATAGACATCCTATTCCTCGTTTGGATGACATGCTAGATGAATTAAGTGGTGCTGCTATTTTCTCTAAGATAGATTTGCGTAGTGGTTATCATCAAATTCGGATGAAAGAAGGGGATGAATGGAAAACTGCTTTCAAAACAAAATTTGGGTTATATGAGTGGTTAGTCATGCCATTTGGTTTAACTAATGCTCCTAGTACCTTTATGCGTTTGATGAATCATGTTTTGAGGCATTTTATTGGGAAATTCGTGGTAGTATATTTTGATGATATTCTGATTTATAGCCACAATGAGAATGACCATGTTGATCATATTCGGCAAGTTTTACATGTGTTGCGTGATAATAAGCTTTATGGTAATCTTCCTAAGTGCACGTTTTGCAAAGAAAAGGTCATATTTCTGGGATTTGTTGTCTCTAAGAATGGAGTAGAGGTAGATGAATCTAAAATTGAAGCTATTAAAAATTGGCCTACTCCCATGAACATTAGTCAAATTAGAAGTTTCTTAGGACTGGCTGGTTTCTACCGTCGGTTTGTGAGAGATTTTAGCACCATTGCTGCACCTTTGAATGAGTTAACTAAGAAAGGTGTAGAATTTGTGTGGGCCGCAGCCCAAGATTCTGCGTTCGATGAGCTGAAACGTTGTTTTATTTCTGCACCAGTTTTACGACTTCCCGATTTCAATAAGCAATTTGATATTGAATGTGATGCTAGTGGTATTGGAATTGGAGGTGTGTTGATGCAAGAGGGTCAGCCGATTGCATATTTTTCTGAAAAACTTGGTGGTGCACAATTAAACTATCCTGTTTATGATAAAGAATTGTATGCTCTTGTTCGTGTTCTTGAGGTTTGGCAACATTATTTGTGGCCAAAAGAATTTATCATACATTCTGATCATGAGGCTTTAAAATTTTTGAAGTGCCAATCTAATCTTAATAAACGTCATGCTAAGTGGGTAGAGTTCATTGAATCTTTCCCATACATCATTAAGTATAAGAAAGGCAAGGATAATGTTGTTGCTGACGCTCTATCTAGGAAGAACATGTTATTGACACATTTAGATATTAAAGTTCCTGGCTTGGAGAGTTTGCGTGATTTATATGCGTCCGATACTGATTTTGCCGCTGCCTTTGCTAAATGTTCGGATGTGAAGGCGTGGGAAAAATACCATATGCATGATGGATATTTGTTTAGAGCTAACAAGTTATGTGTACCCGAGTCGTCCGTGCGTTTGCTATTGTTGCAGGAATCACATGGAGGCGGATTGATGGGTCACTTTGGACGTGAGAAGACGTTGTTAATGTTGGCTGATCACTTTTATTGGCCACGCATGAGGCGAGATGTGGACAGGTTTGTGAAGCGTTGCATCACATGCAACAAGGCTAAATCCAAACTTAAGCCACATGGTCTGTATACTCCTCTTCCTGCACCTACAACTCCATGGGAGGATATTAGCATGGATTTTGTGTTAGGATTGCCTAGAACCAGGAGAGGACATGATTCGATATTCGTGGTAGTGGATCGTTTTTCTAAAATGTCACATTTTATTGCCTGCCACAAAAGCGACGATGCGTCGCATATTGCTAATCTGTTTTTCAGGGAGATCGTGCGTCTACATGGAGTACCGAGGACGATTGTTTCTGACCGTGACGTGAAGTTCATGAGCTACTTTTGGAAGACGTTGTGGGGGAAGCTAGGAACAAAGCTGCTGTTCAGTACCACATGTCATCCACAAACTGATGGGCAAACGGAGGTGGTGAATCGCACACTATCGACGTTGCTACGAGCCATGATTAAGAAGAACTTGCGAGAATGGGAGGAGTGCTTACCGCATGTGGAGTTTGCGTACAATAGGGCGGTGCATTCGACCACGACATTGTGCCCGTTTGAGGTGGTGTATGGGTTCAAGCCTATAACGCCGCTTGATTTGCTGCCGCTTCCAACACAAGAAAGAATCAACATGGAGGCATCGAAGCGTGCAGATTTCGTGAGGAAGATACACATCAAGACCAAGGAGGCAATTGAAAAGAAGGGTAAGAACAATGCTGCGCGTGTCAACAAGAAGCGCAAAGAGGTGCTTTTTCAGCCCGGCGACATGGTTTGGGTTCATTTCCGCAAGTATCGGTTCCCTAATTTGCGCAAGTCTAAGTTGATGCCGCGAGGAGATGGCCCTTACAAGGTGCTGTCCAAAATCAATGATAATGCCTACAAGATAGATCTTCCATCTACTGAATTCGGTGTGAGCAATTCGTTCAATGTTGCTGATTTGACGCCCTACACCGGAGATGACCTTGACGCGTCGAGGACGACGCCTTTTCAAGGGGGGGAGGATGATGAGGACATCCCAAGTCTTTATCCATCTTCTCCGATAGAAGATGATGCTGCCCAAGATAAACATGATCAAGTGAGGATTGGTCCAGTGACAAGATCCAGAACAAAGTTACTTGATCAACAGGTGAACTCGCTCCTAATTGCATATGATGTTTGTGATCATGAGAATTTTATACTACCTAAATCTATGCATTTATGTTGTCTCAGGTTTATTGATAACACAAACATTGGAGGAGGCATGGAGCATGAAGACAATGATGGCAAGCACGAGGGAGGCGAGGGAGGAAGTGGAGCCATCAAAGGAAAGACCTTCGGTTCGGACTGGCAGAAGTCACGAATTCGAAACAGCCAAGGATTATTCATGTGAAGTCCAAATAAAGCAACGAAGCACAGGTTGGAAAGGAAATTACAAGTCCTTTCCAACGGATCCGACCCGAAGCACCGATTCGACTCGGACAAGCCTCGGTGACCAAAACAAGTCGACGGCTGTTTCCTGCCAGTTTCCAAATAGAGTCCTTTAAGTTAGAGTTATGGTTGTTTTCGACTCCAACCCAAAGTTGGACGTCCAGCAGCCTTTATATAGGCTTGTAAATCGTGGCTTTTAGCTCAGACCACGTTTAAACATAAACCCTAGATTGGATTGCTAAGCATTCATCTATATTCGAGTTCCTCTGTGTTGCGCTCAGGAATTCAACCTCTCCACTGTGTTTCGCTCTGGAGATTATTATCCGAAGTTTGAGTGTGATCTGTTGTTCCACTGGGAATTAGTAGATTGCAAAACCGCTTCGTGGTCGGCGGCTACGTTGCATCGGTGTGAGGCGTCGCGAATATCCATTGGGTTGAAGAGCTGTTGCATTGGCAACGGGGGAACAGCCGGAGAGTTCGTCGGATTCTCGCAAGTTATCTTCCACCATCATCCATCCACCCTCCGCTCACTGAGAAGATCGGGCCACCCCTTATCAGTTTTTCAGGGACATTGTACGCTTACATGGAGTACCAAGGACAATTGTTTCTGATCGTGACGTGAAGTTTATGAGCTACTTTTGGAAGACATTGTGGGGGAAGTTGGGAACAAAGCTGCTGTTTAGTACCACTTGCCACCCACAAACTGATGGACAAACGGAGGTGGTGAATCGTACATTATCCACCTTATTGAGGGCTATGATCAAGAAAAATCTGCGGGAGTGGGAAGATTGTTTACCGCATGTGGAGTTTGCTTATAATAGAGCGGTACATTCTACTACTCAGTTGTGCCCGTTTGAAGTGGTGTATGGTTTCAAACCCATCACACCACTTGATTTGCTGCCACTTCGTATTCAAGAGAGAGTGAACATGGAGGCATCAAAGAGAGCTGATTTCGTGAAGAAAATACATGAGAAGACCAAGCAAGCAATTGAGAAGAAGGGAAGACATGTAGCTGATTGTGTGAACAAGAAGCGCAAGGAAGTAATATTTCAGCCAGGCGATATGGTTTGGGTGCATTTTCGCAAGGACAGATTTCCTGCATTGCGCAAGTCCAAGTTGCTGCCACGTGGTGCTGGTCCATATAAAGTGCTTGCAAGGATCAATAATAATGCATACAAGATTGATCTTCCTACGGATGAGTTTGGTGTTAGTAATTCCTTCAACGTTGCTGATTTGACACCATACTTTGGAGATGACCTTGCTGCGTCGAGGGCGACGCGTTTTCAAGGGGGGGAGGATGATGAGGACATCCCTAGATCTTCTACACTTTCTCCAATTGAAGATGTTGCTGTTCAAGATAAACCCAATGAAGTGAGAATTGGACCAATGACAAGATCAAGAACCAAGTTATTAGAACAACAGGTGAACTCACTCTTAATAGAATATGATGTTTGTGATTATGAGAATTTTATACTACCTAAGTCTATGCATTTATGTATGATCAGGTTTGTTAATAACACAAACATTATTGGAGGAGAGGAGCAGCAAGGCATGGAGTACATGGATGATCACATGAAGAACAAGAAGGAATGCATGGAGGGTAAAATTCAGAACATCTACTACAAGTGCTCGAGGGAGGAGAGGGAGGCAGGAGCACATCGAGAGAGGCAAGAGGATGGCGCACCACACCATGTGGGATGCGCCAAGGAGGAGTCCTAGTCACACAAGGACCAGGACCTGTGAGTCCTTTATGGCTGAACCCAACTCGGGTCAGTTTGTATCCCTAGTTTGAGTCCATAGAGTCCAAACCGAGTTGGTCTACGAGGTGGTGCGTTTTGGGCTGCTGTGGCCGCACCCCCTCCCCATATATACCCTTTTGCTGCGAGTTAGTTAGGGTAGACGACGTTAAACATAAACCCTAGACTCTAGATCGAATTGCTTGAAGCATTCATCTTGAAGTATCGATACTGCTTGCAAATTCTGCGTGCTATCTTTTGTTCCACTGGGAATTAGAAGATACAGGACCACTTGTAGTCGGTGGCTACTTGTGCAAGAGTGTGGAGTTGAGAATATCCATAGGGTTGCAAGCTATTGCATTGGCAATAGGGATCGGCCAGGAGAGGTTTCAGCGAGACACTAGTTATCATATCATCCATCCACGAATTCATCGAGATCTCATCGAGAAGATTGGGCCACCCCATATCATAAAGTGCCAAACTAATCTTAATAAACGTCATGCTAAATGGATGGAATTCATTGAATCTTTTCCATACATTATTGGGTAAGCTCCTAACACTGCTGTAGAAAGGCTGTGTCTAAGGTTTCTGCACAAACGTGGCAAAAAGAAATACTTCCCGACGTTTTTTTGAATTCTGAGACGTCGAAAAGCCGTAAACAGACATAGTGAGTTTGGCTGCCTTCGCTTTCGTCTCCTCTTCAAAACGAGCTAAAAATCGTCCAAATCGGAGTTCGTATGCAAAAGTTATGCCCGGTTGAATTTTCTGCCGGAACCGTATACGACACGAACTCGGAAACGGAACACGGAAGGAAAACAGCGACGTACGTCGATGGAAACTGCCGATTCTGACCCGAACTCGGAAACAACCGAAACCTCTTCTTTTTTTTTGATTTTTTGACAATGACTCCGAATCCAACACAACTAAGTACGGAAAGTAACAACTCCAAACCTAAACAAACTCTACGACACAAACGGAAAAAAAGGAAACGCAAAAGATCGACACGAACAGCAACTAGAACATGCAATCGGTGCTATCTAGTCTATGGCGATGTCTAAACCCTAATATTTTTGTGTGGCTTTTTCTGTATAGGACGAAAAACAGTAAATCTACGGGATGGACTGGTGGATGCTCACCGAGTAAAAACGCTGGAAATCTGATGCCAAGATGATAAGGGGTGGCCCGATCTTCTCAGTGAGCCGATGGTGGAATCGATGGATGATGTAGATAACTCGCGGATGCTCTCGAACTCTCCGGCTGTTCCCCCGTTGCCAATGCAACAGCTCTTCAACCCAATGGATATTCGCAACACCACACGCTAGTGCAACGCAGCCGCCGACCACGAAGCGGTTTTGCAATCTACCAATTCCCAGTGGAACGACAGATCACACTCAAACTTTGGTAACAATAACCTCTCGATCGCAACAAAGGAGAGGGGTGAATTCCTGATCGCAGCAAAGAGGAATTCTGATAGATGAATGCTTAGCAATTCGATCTAGGGTTTAGTTTAAACGTGGTCTGCCCCTCTATGGCGCAGCCCTTGGCTATTTAAAGGGGCTGGCCGAAACTAGGACTCAATTCGGATCTGAACCCAAACCTGGTTCGACTCAAACTGATACAAACCGACCCATGGTGGTTCGGCCTAACATGGCACGCAGGCCTCATGCATTGCACCTTAGACTAATATCTTCATACGTTATGTCCTAGTGCGCCACTTGATCCCTCTAACGTGCAAACGAGTGATTTCCTTCAATGCCCTGGTGCGCCGGCCTCCCTCTCCTCCCTCGCGCACTTGCTGATATTGGAAATCAGTGATGGTTCTTCTCATTGCTGTAGCTCGTCTCCTCCTCCCATGCTTGTGTTATCAATAAACCTGATCATACATAGATGCATAGACTTAGGCAGTATAAAGTTCTCATTAACACAAACATCATATTCAATTAAGAGTGAGTTCACCTGTTGCTCAAGTAACTTGGTTCGAGCCCTTGTCATTGGTCCAATCTTCACATCATTAGCTTTGTCTTGTACAGCAACATCATCAATAGGAGAAGATGGTAAAGGACTAGGGATGTCCTCATCAAGATGGCTACGATTGTCGCACGTGCTTTAGGATGACCTAAGAGTGCTACTGATACTCCTAGATGGCTAGGAGGGGTGCAATGGGTCAGATGACGTAAGGAGGGTGCGTATACTCCTATATGGCTAGGAGGGGTCCACGGGGGTCCATAATGCTACGATATTCGCACGTGCTTTAGGATGACCTAAAAGTGCTACTGATACTCCTATATGGCTAGGAGGGATGCAATGAGTCAAATGACATAAGGAGGGTCTGTATACTCCTATATGGCTAGGAGGGGTCCACGGGCGTCCAGATGTGATATGGGGTGGCCAAATCTTCTCGATGAGATCTCGATGAATTCGTGGATGGATGATATGATAACTAGTGTCTCGCTGAAACCTCTCCTGGCCGATCCCTATTGCCAATGCAATAGCTTGCAACCCTATGGATATTCTCAACTCCACACTCTTGCACAAGTAGCCACCGACTACAAGTGGTCCTGTATCTTCTAATTCCCAGTGGAACAAAAGATAACACACAGAATTTGCAAGCAGTATCGATACTTCAAGATGAATGCTTCAAGCAATTCGATCTAGAGTCTAGGGTTTATGTTTAACGTCGTCTACCCTAACTAACTCGCAGCAAAAGGGTATATATGGGGAGGGGGTGCGGCCACAGCAGCCCAAAACGCACCACCTCCTAGACCAACTCGGTTTGGACTCTATGGACTCAAACTAGGGATACAAACTGACCCGAGTTGGGTTCAGCCATAAAGGACTCACAGGTCCTGGTCCTTGTGTGACTAGGACTCCTCCTTGGCGCATCCCACATGGTGTGGTGCGCCATCCTCTTGCCTCTCTCGATGTGCTCCTGCCTCCCTCTCCTCCCTCGAGCACTTGTAGTAGATGTTCTGAATTTTACCCTCCATGCATTCCTTCTTGTTCTTCATGTGATCATCCATGTACTCCATGCCTTGCTGCTCCTCTCCTCCAATAATGTTTGTGTTATTAACAAACCTGATCATACATAAATGCATAGACTTAGGTAGTATAAAATTCTCATAATCACAAACATCATATTCTATTAAGAGTGAGTTCACCTGTTGTTCTAATAACTTGGTTCTTGATCTTGTCATTGGTCCAATTCTCACTTCATTGGGTTTATCTTGAACAGCAACATCTTCAATTGGAGAAAGTGTAGAAGAGATAGGGATGTCCTCATCATCCTCCCCCCCCCCCCCCCCCCCCTTGAAAAGGCGTCGCCCTCGACGCAGCAAGGTCATCTCCAAAGTATGGTGTCAAATCAGCAACGTTGAAGGAATTACTAACAGCAAACTCATCCGTAGGAAGATCAATCTTGTATGCATTATTATTGATCCTTGCAAGCACTTTATATGGACCAGCACCACGTGGCAGCAAATTGGACTTGCGCAATGCAGGAAATCTGTCCTTGCGAAAATGCACCCAAACCATATCGCCTGGCTGAAATATTACTTCCTTGCGCTTCTTGTTCACACGATCAGCTACATGTCTTCCCTTCTTCTCAATTGCTTGCTTCGTCTTCTCATGTATTTTCTTCACGAAATCAGCTCTCTTTGATGCGTCCATGTTCACTCTCTCTTGAATAGGAAGTGGCAGCAAATCAAGTGGTGTGATGGGTTTGCAACCATACACCACTTCAAACGGGCACAACTGAGTAGTAGAATGTACCGCTCTATTATAAGCAAACTCCACATGCGGTAAACAATCTTCCCACTCCCGCAGATTTTTCTTGATCATAGCCCTCAATAAGGTGGATAATGTACGATTCACCACCTCCGTTTGTCCATCAGTTTGTGGGTGGCAAGTGGTACTAAACAGCAGCTTTGTTCCCAACTTCCCCCACAATGTCTTCCAAAAGTAGCTCATAAACTTCACGTCACGATCAGAAACAATTGTCCTTGGTACTCCATGTAAGCGTACAATGTCCCTGAAAAACATATTAGCAATATGCGACGCATCGTCGCTCTTGTGGCATGCAATAAAATGTGACATCTTAGAAAATCTATCCAATACCACAAATACAGAATCATGTCCTCTTTTTGTTCTTGGTAATCCTAGCACAAAATCCATACTAATATCCTCCCATGGAGTAGTAGGTGCAGGAAGAGGAGTATACAAACCATGAGGCTTCAATTTCGATTTAGCCTTGTTGCAAGCGATGCAACGCCTCACAAACCTGTCCACATCTCTCCTCATGCGTGGCCAATAAAAGTGGTCAGCCAACATGAGTAATGTCTTCTCACGCCGAAAGTGTCCCATTAATCCACCACTATGTGATTCCTGCAACAAAATCAAACGTACGGACGACTCGGGCACACATAATTTGTTAGCTCTAAACAAATATCCATCATGTATATGAAATTTAGCCCATGCCTTCACATTAGTACACTTCGAATATGGCACAGAAAAATCATGATCTTGAGCATACAAATCACGCAAACTCTCCAAACCAGGAACTTGCACATCTAATTGGGTTAATAACATGTTTTTCCTAGAGAGAGCATCAGCAACTACATTATCTTTGCCTTTCTTGTATTTAATTATGTATGGGAACGATCCAATGAATTCAACCCACTTAGCATGACGTTTATTAAGACTAGATTGGCTATTCAAAAATTTCAATACCTCATGATCAGAATGTATGATAAATTCTTTTGGCCACAAATAATGTTTCCAAACTTCAAGAACTCTAACAAGTGCATACAATTCTTTATCATAAACAGAATAATTCAATTGGGCTCCACTCAATTTTTCAGAAAAATAAGCCACGGGTTTGTTCTCTTGCATTAGCACACCTCCAATTCCAATGCCACTAGCATCACACTCAATTTCGAATTGCTTGTTGAAATCAGGAAGAATTAACAATGGGGCAGAAATCAAACGTTGTTTTAACTCATCAAAAGAAATATCTTGTGCTCCCCCCCATGCGAATTCAACACCTTTCTTAGTAAGATCATTCAAAGCTGCAGCAATGGTACTGAAATCTTTCACCAAACGTCTATAGAAACCAGCCAATCCAAGAAAACTTCGAAGTTGACTAACATTCATAGGAATTGCCCAATTTCGAATAGCATCAATTTTAGTTTCATCCACTGTAATTCCATGTTTAGAAACAACATATCCCAGAAATATGACCTTATCTTTGCAAAATGTGCACTTAGCAAGATTACCATAAAGTTTATTATCACGTAGCACATGCAAGACTTATAAGGAGGGTGCGTATACTCCTATATGGCTAGGAGGGGTCCACGGGGGTCCAGAATGCTACGATATTCGCACGTGCTTTAGGATGACCTAAAAGTGCTACTGATACTCCTATATGGCTAGGAGGGGTGCAATGAGTCAAATGACATAAGGAGGGTCTGTATACTCCTATATGGCTAGGAGGGGTCCACGGGCGTCCAGATGGCTACGATTGTCGCACGTGCTTTAGGATGACCTAAAAGTGCTACTAATACTCCTAGATGGCTAGGAGGGGTCCACGGGGGTCAAATGACATAAAGAGGGTCCGTATACTCCTATATGGCTAGGAGGGGTCCAGATGGCACCGAGTGTCGCACGTGCTTTAGGATGACCTATAAGTGTTACTGATTCTCCTATATGGCTAGGAGGAGTGCAATGCGTCAGATTACGTAAGGAGGGTCCGTATACTCCTATATTGCTAGGAGGGGTCCACGGGGGTCCAGATGGCTACGATTGTCGCACGTGCATTAGGATGACCTAAGAGTGCTACTGATACTCCTAGATGGCTAGGAGGGGTGCAATGGGTCAGATGACGTATGGAGGGTCCGTATACACCTATATGGCTAGGAGGGTTCCACGGGGGTCCAGATGGCTACGATTGTCGCACGTGCTTTAGGATGAGCTAAAACTGCTACTGATACTCCTAGATGTCTAGGAGGGGTCTACGTTGGTCCAAATGGCTTCGATTGTCGCACGTGCTTTAGGATGACCTAAAAGTGCTAATGATACTCCTACATGGCTAGGAGGGGTCCACGGGGGTCCAGAATGCTACGATATTCGCACGTGCTTTAGGATGACCTAAAAGTGCTACTGATACTCCTATATGGCTAGGAGGGGTGCAATGAGTCAAATGACATAAGGAGGGTCTGTATACTCCTATATGGCTAGGAGGGGTCCACGGGCGTCCAGATGGCTACGATTGTCGCACGTGCTTTAGGATGACCTAAAAGTGCTACTAATACTCCTAGATGGCTAGGAGGGGTCCACGGGGGTCAAATGACATAAAGAGGGTCCGTATACTCCTATATGGCTAGGAGGGGTCCAGATGGCACCGAGTGTCGCACGTGCTTTAGGATGACCTATAAGTGTTACTGATTCTCCTATATGGCTAGGAGGAGTGCAATGCGTCAGATTACGTAAGGAGGGTCCGTATACTCCTATATTGCTAGGAGGGGTCCACGGGGGTCCAGATGGCTACGATTGTCGCACGTGCATTAGGATGACCTAAGAGTGCTACTGATACTCCTAGATGGCTAGGAGGGGTGCAATGGGTCAGATGACGTATGGAGGGTCCGTATACACCTATATGGCTAGGAGGGTTCCACGGGGGTCCAGATGGCTACGATTGTCGCACGTGCTTTAGGATGAGCTAAAACTGCTACTGATACTCCTAGATGTCTAGGAGGGGTCTACGTTGGTCCAAATGGCTTCGATTGTCGCACGTGCTTTAGGATGACCTAAAAGTGCTACTGATACTCGTTGATGGCTAGGAGGGGTCCACGTGGGTCCAGATGGAACCGAGTGTGGCACGTGCTTTAGGATGACATGTAAGTGTTACTGATTCTCCTATATGGCTAGGAGGGGTGCAATAGGTCAGATTACGTAAGGAGGGTCCGTATTCTCCTATATGGCTAGGAGGGGTCCACGGGGGTCCAGATGGCTACAATTGTCGCACGTGCTTTAGAATGACCTAAGAGTGCTACTGATACTCCTAGATGGCTAGGAGGGGTGCAATGGGTCAGATGACGTAAGGAGGGTGCATATACTCCTATATGGCTAGGAGGGGTCCACGGGGGTCCAGAATGCTACGATATTCGCACGTGCTTTAGGATGACCTAAAAGTGCTACTGATACTCCTATATGGCTAGGAGGGGTGCAATGAGTCAAATGCCATAAGGAGGGTCTGTATACTCCTATATGGCTAGGAGGGGTCCACGGGCGTCCAGATGGCTACGATTGTCGCACGTGCTTTAGGATGACCTAAAAGTGCTACTAATACTCCTAGATGGCTAGGAGGGGTCCACGGGGGTAAAATGACATAAAGAGGGTCCGTATACTCCTATATGGCTAGGAGGGGTCCACGGGGGTCCAGATGGCACCGAGTGTCGCACGTGCTTTAGAATGACCTATAAGTGTTACTGATTCTCCTATATGGCTAGGAGGAGTGCAATGGGTCAGATTACGTAAGGAGGGTCCGTATACTCCTATATTGCTAGGAGGGGTCCACGGGGGTCCAGATGGCTACGATTGTCGCACGTGCATTAGGATGACCTAAGAGTGATACTGATACTCCTAGATGGCTAGGAGGGGTGCAATGGGTCAGATGACGTATGGAGGGTCCGTATACTCCTATATGGCTAGGAGGGTTCCACGGGGGTCCAGATTTCTACGATTGTCGCACGTGCTTTAGGATGAGCTAAAACTGCTACTGATACTCTTAGATGGCTAGGAGGGGTCTACGGTGGTCCAGATGGCTTCGATTGTCGCACGTGCTTTAGGATGACCTAAAAGTGCTACTGATACTCGTTGATGGCTAGGAGGGGTCCACGTGGGTCCAGATGGCACCGAGTGTGGCACGTGCTTTAGGATGACATGTAAGTGTTACTGATTCTCCTATATGGCTAGGAGGGGTGCAATGGGTCAGATTACGTAAGGAGGGTCCGTATTCTCCTATATGGCTAGGAGGAGTCCACGGGGGTCCAGATGGCTACGATTGTCGCACGTGCTTTAGGATGACCTAAGAGTGCTACTGATACTCCTAGATGGCTAGGAGGGGTGCCATGGGTCAGAAGACGTAAGGAGGGTCCGTATACTCCTATATGGCTAGGAGGGGTCCACGGGGGTCCAGATGGCTTGGATTGTCGCACGTGCTTTAGGATGACCTAAAAGTGCTACTGATACTCGTAGATCGCTAGGAGGGGTCCACGGGAGTCAAATGACATAAAGAGGGTCCGAATACTCCTATATGGCTAGGAGGGGTCCCCGGTGGTCCAGATGGTTACGATTGTCGCACGTGCTTTAGGATGACCTAAGAGTGCTACTGATACTCCTAGATGGCTAGGAGGGGTGCAATGGGTCAGATGACGTAAGGAGGGTGCGTATACTCCTATATGGCTTGGAGGGGTCCACGGGGTTCCAGAGGGCTACGATTGTCGCACGTGCTTTATGATGACCTAAAAGTGCTACTGATACTCCTAGAGGGCTAGGAGGGGTCCACGGGGGTCAAATGGCATAAAGAGGGTCCGTATAATCCTATATGGCTAGGAGGGGTCCACGGGGGTCAAATGGCATAAAGAGGGTCCGTATAATCCTATATGGCTAGGAGGGGTCCACGGGGGTCCAGATGGCTACGATTGTCGCACGTGCTTTAGGATGACCTAAAAGTGCTACTGATACTCCTATATGGAAAGGAGGGGTGCAATGAGTCAAATGACATATGGAGGGTCTGTATACTCCTATATGGCTTGGAGGGGTCCACGGGGGTCCAGATGGCTACGATTGTCGCACGTTCTTTTGGATGACCTTAAAGTGCTACTGATACTCCTATATGGCGAGGAGGGGTCCACGGGGGTCAAATGACATAAAGAGGGTCTGTATACTCCTATATGGCTAGGAGGAGTCCACGGGGGTACAGATGGCACCGAGTGTCGCACATGCTTTAGGATAACCTATAAGTGTTACTTATTCTCCTATATGGCTAGGAGGAGTGCTATGGGTCAGATTACGTAAGTAGGGTCCGTAGACTCCTATATGGCTAGGAGGGGTCCACCGGCGTCCAGATGGCTACGATTGTCGCACGTGCTTTAGGATGACCTAAAAGTGCTACTAATACTCCTAGATGGCTAGGAGGGGTCCACGGGGGTAAAATGACATAAAGAGGGTCCCTATACTCCTATATGGCTAGGAGGGGTCCACGGGGGTCCAGATGGCACCGAGTGTCGCACGTGCTTTAGAATGACCTATAAGTGTTACTGATTCTCCTATATGGCTAGGAGGAGTGCAATGGGTCAGATTACGTAAGGAGGGTCCGTATACTCCTATATTGCTAGGAGGGGTCCACGGGGGTCCAGATGGCTACGATTGTCGCACGTGCATTAGGATGACGTAAAAGTGATACTGATACTCCTAGATGGCTAGGAGGGGTGCAATGGGTCAGATGACGTATGGAGGGTCCGTATACTCCTATATGGCTAGGAGGGTTCCACGAGGGTCCAGATTTCTACGATTGTCGCACGTGCTTTAGGATGAGCTAAAACTGCTACTGATACTCTTAGATGGCTAGGAGGGGTCTACGGTGGTCCAGATGGCTTCGATTGTCGCACGTGCTTTAGGATGACCTAAAAGTGCTACTGATACTCGTTGATGGCTACGAGGGGTCCACGTGGGTCCAGATGGCCCCAAGTGTGGCATGTGCTTTAGGATGACATGTAAGTGTTATTGATTCTCCTACATGTCTAGGAGGGGTGCAATGGGTCAGATTACGTAAGGAGGGTCCGTATTCTCCTATAGGGCTAGGAGGGGTCCACGGGGGTCCAGATGGCTATGATTGTCGCACGTGCTTTAGGATGACCTAAGAGTGCTACTGATACTCCTAGATGGCTAGGAGGGGTGCCATGGGTCAGAAGACGTAAGGAGGGTCCGTATACTCCTATATGGCTAGGAGGGGTCCACGGGGGTCCAGATGGCTACGATTGTCGCACGTGCTTTAGGATGAGCTAAAACTTCTACTGATACTCCTAGATGGCTAGGAGGGGTCCACGGGGGACCAGATGGCTTGGATTGTCGCACGTGCTTTAGGATGACCTAAAAGTGCTACTGATACTCGTAGATGGCTAGGAGGGGTCCAC
Source organism: Poa annua (assembly GCA_026929855.1). Taxonomy (NCBI): domain Eukaryota; kingdom Viridiplantae; phylum Streptophyta; class Magnoliopsida; order Poales; family Poaceae; genus Poa; species Poa annua. The sequence continues at coordinate 49,563,734 of CM049430.1, forward strand.
GGGAGTCAAATGACATAAAGAGTGTCCGAATACTCCTATGGCTAGGAGGGGTCCCCGGTGGTCCAGATGGCTACGATTGTTGCACGTGCTTTAGGATGACCTAAGAGTGCTACTGATACTCCTAGATGGCTAGGAGGGGTGCAATGGGTCAGATGACGTAAGGAGGGTGCGTATACTCCTATATGGCTAGGAGGGGTCCATGGGGGTCTATATGGCTACGATATTCACACGTGCTTTAGGATGACCTAAAAGTGCTACTGATACTCCTATATGGCTAGGAGAGATGCAATGGGTCAAATGACATAAGGAGGGTCTGTATACTCCTATATGGCTAGGAGGGGTCCACGGGGTTCCAGATGGCTACGATTGTCGCACGTGCTTTATGATGACCTAAAAGTGCTCCTGATACTCCTAGAGGGCTAGGAGGGGTCCACGGGGGTCAAATGACATAAAGAGGGTCCGTATAATCCTATATGGCTAGGAGGGGTCCACGGGGGTCCAGATGGCTACGATTGTCGCACGTGCTTTTGGATGACCTAAAAGTGCTACTGATACTCCTATATGGCTAGGAGGGGTGCAATGAGTCAAATGACATAAGCAGGGTCTGTATACTCCTATATGGCTAGGAGGGGTCCACGGGGGTCCAGATAGCTACGATTGTCGCACGTTCTTTTGGATGACCTAAAAGTGCTACTGATACTCCTATATGGCGAGGAGGGGTCCACGGGGGTCAAATGACATAAAGAGGGTATGTATACTCCTATATGGCTAGGAGGAGTCCACGGGGGTACAGATGGCACCGAGTGTCGCACGTGCTTTAGGATAACCTATAAGTGTTACTTATTCTCCTATATGGCTAGGAGGAGTGCTATGGGTCAGATTACGTAAGTAGGGTCCGTAGACTCCTTTATGGCTAGGAGGGGTCCCCGGGGGTCCAGATGGCTACGATTGTCGCACGTGCTTTAGGATGACCTAAGAGTGCTACTGATACTCCTAGATGGCTAGGAGGGGTGCAATGGGTCAGATGACGTATGGAGGGTGCGTATACTCCTATATGGCTAGGAGGGGTCCACGGGTGTCTAGATGGCTACGATATTCGCACATGCTTTAGGATGACCAAAAAGTGCTACTGATACTCCTAAATGGCTAAGAGGGATGCAATGGGTCAAATGACATAAGGAGGGTCTGAATACTCCTATATGGCTAGGAGGGGTCCACGGGGGTCCAGATGGCTACGATTGTCGCACGTGCTTTAGGATGACCTAAAAGTGCTACTGATACTCCTAGATGGCTAGGAGGGGTCCACGGGGGTCAAATGACATAAAGAGGGTCCATATACTCCTATATGGCTACGAGGGGTCCACGGGGGTCCAGATGGCTACGATTGTCGCACGTGCTTTAGGATGACCTAAAACTGCTACTGATACTCCTAAATGGCTAGGAGGGGTGCAATGAGTCAAATGCCATAAGGAGGGTCTGTATACTCCAATATGGCTAGGAGGGGTCCACGGGGGTCCAGATGGCACCGAGTGTCGCACGTGCTTTAGCATGACCTATAAGTGTTACTGATTCTCCTATATGGCTAGGAGGAGTGCAATGCGTCAGATTACGTAAGGAGGGTCCGTATACTCCTATATTGCTAGGAGGGGTCCACGGGGGTCCAGATGGCTACGATTGTCGCACGTGCATTAGGATGACCTAAGAGTGCTACTGATACTCCTAGATGGCTAGGAGGGGTGCAATGGGTCAGATGACGTATGGAGGGTCCGTATACACCTATATGGCTAGTAGGGTTCCACGGGGGTCCAGATGGCTACGATTGTCGCACGTGCTTTAGGATGAGCTAAAACTGCTACTGATACTCCTAGATGTCTAGGAGGGGTCTACGTTGGTCCACATGGCTTCGATTGTCGCACGTGCTTTAGGATGACCTAAAAGTGCTACTGATACTCCTATATGGCTAGGAGGGGTGCAATGAGTCAAATGCCATAAGGAGGGTCTGTATACTCCTATATGGCTAGGAGGGGTCCACGGGCGTCCAGATGGCTACGATTGTCGCACGTGCTTTAGGATGACCTAAAAGTGCTACTAATACTCCTAGATGGCTAGGAGGGGTCCACGGGGGTAAAATGACATAAAGAGGGTCCGTATACTCCAATATGGCTAGGAGGGGTCCACGGGGGTCCAGATGGCACCGAGTGTCGCACGTGCTTTAGAATGACCTATAAGTGTTACTGATTCTCCTATATGGCTAGGAGGAGTGCAATGGGTCAGATTACGTAAGGAGGGTCCGTATACTCCTATATTGCTAGGAGGGGTCCACGGGGGTCCAGATGGCTACGATTGTCGCACGTGCATTAGGTTGACCTAAGAGTGATACTGATACTCCTAGATGGCTAGGAGGGGTGCAATGGGTCAGATGACGTATGGAGGGTCCGTATACTCCTATATGGCTAGGAGGGTTCCACGGGGGTCCAGATTTCTACGATTGTCGCACGTGCTTTAGGATGAGCTAAAACTGCTACTGATACTCTTAGATGGCTAGGAGGGGTCTACGGTGGTCCAGATGGCTTCGATTGTCGCACGTGCTTTAGGATGACCTAAAAGTGCTACTGATACTCGTTGATGGCTAGGAGGGGTCCACGTGGGTCCAGATGGCACCGAGTGTGGCACGTGCTTTAGGATGACATGTAAGTGTTACTGATTCTCCTATATGGCTAGGAGGGGTGCAATGGGTCAGATTACGTAAGGAGGGTCCGTATTCTCCTATATGGCTAGGAGGAGTCCACGGGGGTCCAGATGGCTACGATTGTCACACGCGCTTTAGGATGACCTAAGAGTGCTACTCATACTCCTAGATGGCTAGGAGGGGTGCCATGGGTCAGAAGACGTAAGGAGGGTCCGTATACTTCTATATGGCTAGGAGGGGTCCACGGGGGTCCAGATGGCTTGGATTGTCGCACGTGCTTTAGGATGACCTAAAAGTGCTACTGATGCGGGGTGCCCGATCTTCACGGAGGATCTGCTTGATGATCGAAACAACGCCACCTGAAGGGTACGAAGGAAACCCTCGATCCCAGCCAACAACGTTGTCGGGTAATGGAGAAGTAGTGCAACCTGACAAAACCGAAGCTAACTATTGCAATGCAACAACCAGCAACAAGTATTCGCCCAACCACACTCTCAGTTTTCCAATCCACACAACCACGCACGAAGTTGGAAGCACGAACTGGTCGCCGCCTCAACGGCTGCTGTTGTAAATCACAAAGTGAGTTTACCCTCTCACAAGGCAAGTTTACAAGAGCTAAGGAGGAAGTGAACTCTCAAACAATATTCTGGTTGCACTTAGCTAACCTATGCTGAAAACAGATTGCCAAAGAGTTCTGCTTGAAGTGGGGAAAGGGGTACTTATACTAGGAACAGCCCTCCTAGCTTAGGTGTGAAGCCAGCACGAAAATGAGGCTCAAATTCGTGGTAACTTGGGTGGATGGGAAGCAGAAGTGTGGAGCCTCGCGCAGCAATAAATGTCTTGACAGCTCAGCATTGGAAATCACATATCTTTTGACTTGGGTCTTCAAAAGGTGCACGGTTTCTTTTGCTGCAAAATAGATTTGATTTCCTGTCCAATGTGTCCCTCCAAACGTGTTACACACGTTCATGTTCATGTGTCATGGCCCAGCAAGATCAGCGACGAAAACTGGAGCTGCACTTGCGATGTATTTTTGACTGGAACAGCTTGCTGGATTCCATGGTGTAATCCTCCAACTCCTTCTCGTCCCACTGGGCCCATGGGGTGTAAGGTGAGGTCCTCAAGCAATGCACGCCGTTGATGAAGTCTTGTTCGTTGCACTTTTCTCCATAGGCTTGAATTATCTCCATAGGTAGAAACCTGAGTAAAAGCAACACACAAGATTTAGGCAGTATATAGTTCTCATTCATATCAATATTAGAATCAGCTAGAAGCGCATTCACCTCTTGTTGTATATGTTTAGCACGGCTCCTTGTCATGGGACCCAAGTATGTCTTCTTTGGAGAGGTTTCACCTTGTATTTTTGTAGCTTCATCTTGTGAACATGATGATGCATGAGATGAACCAGGGATGTCCTCATCATCCTCCCCCTCTTCAAAAGGAGTCGTCCTCGACTCTTGATCTTCTTGATGAATGCATGGAGACAAATCTGCTACGTTAAATGTTGGACTAACAGAATAGTCTTTAGGGAGGTCGATCTTGTAAGCATTATCATTTATCTTTGCCAACACTTTGAATGGTCCATCTCCACGAGGCAGGAGCTTTGATTTGCGTCGTTCAGGGAATCGATCTTTGCGTAAATGTATCCAAACCAGATCACCGGGCTCAAAAGTCACCTTCTTGCGGTTCTTGTTTGCCTTAGCGGCATAATACTTGGATTTCTTCTCAATCTCTTCTCTTGTCTTCTCATGAATTTTCTTCACATATGCAGCACGCTTGGAAGCATCCATGTTAATTCTCTCTTGTAAGGGAAGTGGCAGCAAGTCAATTGGGGCAAGTGGTTTGAATCCATAGACCACTTCAAATGGACACATGCTTGTGGTCGAGTGAATAGCTCTGTTATAGGCGAACTCCACATGCGGCAAACACTCTTCCCACTCCTTTAAGTTCTTCTTGATCATTGTCCGTAGCAAAGCTGAAAGTGTACGGTTCACCACTTCTGTTTGGCCATCAGTTTGTGGGTGGCATGTTGTTGAAAACAGCAGCTTGGTTCCTAGCTTTGCCCACAATGTCTTCCAAAAATAGCTCATGAACTTGACATCCCGGTCTGATACGATGGTCCTCGGCATGCCGTGCAAACGTACAACTTCCCTGAAAAACAAATCAGCAACATGTGAAGCATCGTCGTTCTTATGGCATGGAATGAAGTGTGCCATCTTTGAGAACCTATCTACAACAACAAAAACAGAATCCCTCCCCCTCTTTGTTCTAGGTAATCCCAAAACAAAATCCATGCTAATATCTTCCCATGGAGCATGCGGAACAGGTAGGGGAGTATATAAACCATATGGGTTCAGTTTAGACTTAGCTTTGTGACATGTGATGCATCGCTGCACAAATTTCTCAACGTCCTTCCTCATCTTTGGCCAATAGAAGTGATCAGCCAGCAGCTCATACGTCTTCTCACGTCCAAAGTGTCCCATTAATCCACCTGCATGTGATTCCTGCAACAACAAGGGTCGAACCGACGAATCTGGCTTATATTGATAGGAGTTGGCCAATTCTTGATTGCTTCCACCTTAGAGTCATCAACTTCAATTCCCTGTCCTGAAACGACATAGCCAAGAAAAACAACCTTGTTTGTGCAAAACGAGCACTTCTCAATATTAGCATATAGTTTTTCTACTCTTAGCACATCCAAAACTTGTTTGATATGTTCTATATGTTCGTCTATGGATTTACTGTAGATTAAGATGTCATCAAAGTACACAACAACAAACTTTCCAATGTAAGCTCTCAAAACATGATTCATTAATCGCATGAAGGTACTGGGTGCATTGGTTAATCCAAAAGGCATGACTAACCACTCATACAAACCAAATTTTGTTTTGAAAGCTGTTTTCCATTCATCACCTTCTCTCATTCTAATCTGATGGTACCCACTTCTCAAATCAATTTTAGAGAACACAACAGAACCACTCAATTCATCTAACATATCATCTAACCTAGGAATAGGATGACGATACCTAACAGTTATATTATTGATGGCCCTACAATCAACACACATGCGCCAAGTACCATCCTTCTTAGGCACTAAAATTACAGGAACAGCACAAGGACTTAAACTTTCACGCACATAGCCTTTTCCTAAAAGCTCTCGTACTTGCCTTTGTATCTCCTTTGTTTCTTCAGGGTTGGCGCGGTAGGCGGGTCGATTGGGAAGTGATGCTCCTGGAATGAGGTCAATTTGATGTTCTATGCCACGCAATGGAGGTAGACCAGCGGGTATATCCTCCGGAAAGACATCTTTAAAATCCTGCAAGAGATCACGAACAGCTCTAGGAAGACAAGTTAAGTCATTAGCAAAAATCACGTCATCCTTGTACACGAGTACAACGACAACTTGATCTGGGTTTTGCCTCACGTCTCTCATTTCTGATTTTGTGGCTAACATGACTAAGTTCTCTCCCTCTCTTTTATTTTTACCTCTCATATTTGGCTTGTGGCACTCACTCGCTGTTTTGTGGATGTCTCTCGAATTCTTTTTCTCTCCCTCTTTCCCACTTACAAATTTTACTTCAGAAACTTTTTGTACATGCTCAGCCATGATTTGTTGTGGTGTCATTGGTCGAAGCACCAAATCTTTTCCTTTCCACTTGATGGTGTACTGGTTGGTTCTACCACAATGTTGAGCTGAAAGATCATATTGCCACGGCCTTCCCAACAGCAAGTGACACACTTTCATGGGCACAACGTCACACTCAACAGTGTCAATATAATCACCAATCTTGAATTGGACCTTCACCATATGTGTGATTTTCAGTTCACCACAATCACTCAACCATTGAACATGATATGGGTGGGGGTGTTGGAGCATTTTCAATCCAAGTTTCTCACACATGTCTATACTAGCAAGATTGTGGCAACTCCCACCATCAATAATAACCTTGCATACCTTGTCATGAACTTTAGCTCTTGTTTGGAACAGATTGTGCCGCTGTCCAATGTCATCCTCTTTAATCTGCACACTCAAAACTTTTGTGACAACAAGAGAGGTTCCTTCTTCAAAATCACAATACTTCTGTTCATTTTCTTGTGTAGCATCATCGTCCTCATCTTCTTCAAGTTCACTACAGGAATCATATTCTCCATTCTCCATGATCAGCATAGCACGCTTATTGGGGCATTCCTTCCTCATGTGACCACGACCACCACATGTAAAGCACTCAATTTTGCTGCTTTTCCCACTTGATCCCATTGAAGATGCGGCTGATGCAGCAGGTTTACTTCTCTCCTTTTGGGCTGATGTTTCACTCCTAATAGGGGCTGCACGCACATTGGAATGGCTACCACTACCAGAATTTTCCATTATACCTTTCCCAACATTGAATTGGGGTACAAACTTGCTCCCACTTGATGTAGCTCTAGCTGAAAATGGCTTAGTCCTATTTGGCCTTGAGTCTTCTTGCAGTTGTCTTTCAGCCTTGGAAGCTAGATGCACCAACTCCACCACATTGCGATATGGCTGCAAATCAACAACTCGCTTCACATTTGAATTCAGCCCAAACAGAAACCTTGACATGGATTGCTCTTCATCTTCATGTATATTGGCTCTTATCATTGACTTCTCCATCTCCTTATGATACTCTTCAACGGTCATTTTTCCTTGCCTCAAATTCTGGAGCTTGTCAAAGATGTCACGCTTATAATGCTTTGGGATGAATCTGGCCCTCATTTCTCTTTTCATTTCAGCCCATGTAGCTACAGCAGGTTCTCCCTCTTCTTCTCGCTGGTTTTGAACTTGCTCCCACCAGATTAGAGCATAGTCTTCAAATTCAAGAGAGGCCATTGCTAATTTCTTCTGTTCGGAATAGTTGTGCATGCGAAAAATCTTGTCAACTTTTAATTCCCATGTGAGGTATGTTTCTGGATCAGATCCACCATCAAACTTAGGCATGGTAAATTTAAGTTTACCAAACCTCTCCTCCTCGTGCCGCAAACGACCATAGTTGCCTTGGCGACGAAATCTGCCATCTCGGTGCTGCTCATAATTATCTTCCTCAAATTCTTCTTCGCTGTCTTCATCGTGTAAATTGGCCCTCCGGTGGCCGCCTCCACGACCAGCAGCATATTCACCACGACCACGACCAGCAGCACCTACACCACGACCACGACCAGCAGCACCAACATTTCCTCTCCCGGGAGCTCCATGTACACTTGCATCTTCAGGACCTTGACGTAGCTCTCGCACAATATCAGCAACAAGATCAGCCCTCATTGCTTCAATATTTTGGGTGAGCTGCTCATTCACATTGCCCATAAGTTGTTGCAAATCTTGTGACAACTTGTCTTGCTTCTCTTCAATTGGGTCAAGACTGTTTTTGAACTCTCGACGGAGATGATCACGCAAGGCATTGAAGTGAAACCGGGTGATGGGTTCATTGAGATGCCCATTACCTTCAACCTCGTACGTGTCTCCGGTACCTGCCATGATTAGTTGTGCAAAGTTCTATACTACAGCACGGGATATGTGTGTGACATCTCGATCTCACCTTCACTTACCAACCGAAGCTCGTGTAACTTCCAAGTGAGAGCAGAACATGCTCAACTGTGGTGCCGGTGGTTGGTATAGAGAGAGATAATTAAGCGAATACAAGCCTAGGGTTGCACATGCAGGGGCTGTTTTGTGGAGCTTTGGGTGGGGGTATATATGTGGAAACAGCACACTAATCTGCAGTCTAGTTCTTGTTAAACCAAGTAATCATCCACACAAGATTCGAATGCCTTAGTTGCTGAATAGGATATAAGTGTAGAACAAGAACACTCAGCAATGAATCAGATTTGCTGCAACAGGAATTTTTGGATGATACACACTTGACTACTGTTTCAGCTCACACCACACAAACAAGGATTTCTCAAGATATAAGTGAAGATCAGTCCCAGATTTTCTCTTCTTTCTTCCTTTCTTTTTTTTTTTTTTTTTTTTTGTGTTTGACACACTTTTCAACAGGGGACTTGATCTGAACACACACTTGGTGGAACTTCACGAATTTTATTTTGCAAAGGAAGAACTCAACAACCAAAACAGGAGCTGAAACTTTGGCAGCAAACAACCACGAACAGATCTATTTTTTTTTTTTTTTTTTTGGACGGAAATGAACACAAATGGAGAACGCAGATGGGGAAAAACTCAGCAACTAAAACAAAAAAATCTAATGGACAAGAACCTGATAAAACTCACCAAACCAACAGATCTAAGACTGAAAAAGGCTATAGGTAAAGGGAAATATTTTTGTGGGGCTTTTTCTGGACTGTAGGAATGAAAACAACTAAAACTAAACTAGGGATACAAGATCCTACCGTGTCAACCGAGGCTCTGATACCAAGATGATGCGGGGTGCCCGATCTTCACGGAGGATCTGCTTGATGATCGAAACAACGCCACCTGAAGGGTACGAAGGAAACCCTCGATCCCAGCCAACAACGTTGTCGGGTAATGGAGAAGTAGTGCAACCTGACAAAACCGAAGCTAACTATTGCAATGCAACAACCAGCAACAAGTATTCGCCCAACCACACTCTCAGTTTTCCAATCCACACAACCACGCACGAAGTTGGAAGCACGAACTGGTCGCCGCCTCAACGGCTGCTGTTGTAAATCACAAAGTGAGTTTACCCTCTCACAAGGCAAGTTTACAAGAGCTAAGGAGGAAGTGAACTCTCAAACAATATTCTGGTTGCACTTAGCTAACCTATGCTGAAAACAGATTGCCAAAGAGTTCTGCTTGAAGTGGGGAAAGGGGTACTTATACTAGGAACAGCCCTCCTAGCTTAGGTGTGAAGCCAGCACGAAAATGAGGCTCAAATTCGTGGTAACTTGGGTGGATGGGAAGCAGAAGTGTGGAGCCTCGCGCAGCAATAAATGTCTTGACAGCTCAGCATTGGAAATCACATATCTTTTGACTTGGGTCTTCAAAAGGTGCACGGTTTCTTTTGCTGCAAAATAGATTTGATTTCCTGTCCAATGTGTCCCTCCAAACGTGTTACACACGTTCATGTTCATGTGTCATGGCCCAGCAAGATCAGCGACGAAAACTGGAGCTGCACTTGCGATGTATTTTTGACTGGAACAGCTTGCTGGATTCCATGGTGTAATCCTCCAACTCCTTCTCGTCCCACTGGGCCCATGGGGTGTAAGGTGAGGTCCTCAAGCAATGCACGCCGTTGATGAAGTCTTGTTCGTTGCACTTTTCTCCATAGGCTTGAATTATCTCCATAGGTAGAAACCTGAGTAAAAGCAACACACAAGATTTAGGCAGTATATAGTTCTCATTCATATCAATATTAGAATCAGCTAGAAGCGCATTCACCTCTTGTTGTATATGTTTAGCACGGCTCCTTGTCATGGGACCCAAGTATGTCTTCTTTGGAGAGGTTTCACCTTGTATTTTTGTAGCTTCATCTTGTGAACATGATGATGCATGAGATGAACCAGGGATGTCCTCATCAGCTACTGATACTCGTAGATGGCTAGGAGGGGTCCACGGGAGTCAAATGACATAAACAGGGTCCGAATACTCCTATATGGCTAGGAGGGGTCCCCGGTGGTCCAGATGGCTACGATTGTCGCACGTGCTTTAGGATGCCGTAAGAGTGCTACTGATACTCCTAGATGGCTAGGAGGGGTGCAATGGGTCAGATGACGTAAGGAGGGTGCGTATACTCCTATATGGCTTGGAGGGGTCCACGGGGTTCCAGAGGGCTACGATTGTCGCACGTGCTTTATGATGACCTAAAAGTGCTACTGATACTCCTAGAGGGCTAGGAGGGGTCCACGGGGGTCAAATGGCATAAAGAGGGTCCGTATAATCCTATATGGCTAGGAGGGGTCCACGGGGGTCCAGATGGCTACGATTGTCGCACGTGCTTTAGGATGACCTAAAAGTGCTACTGATACTCCTATATGGCAAGGAGGGGTGCAATGAGTCAAATGACATAAGGAGGGTCTGTATACTCCTATATGGCTTGGAGGGGTCCACGGGGGTCCAGGTAGCTACGATTTTGGCACGTTATTTTGGATGACCTAAAAGTGCTACTGATACTCCTATATGGCGAGGAGGGGTCCACGGGGGTCAAATGACATAAAGAGGGTCTGTATACTCCTATATGGCTAGGAGGAGTCCACGGGGGTACAGATGGCACCGAGTGTCGCACATGCTTTAGGATAACCTATAAGTGTTACTTATTCTCCTATATGGCTAGGAGGAGTGCTATGGGTCAGATTACGTAAGTAGGGTCCGTAGACTCCTATATGGCTAGGAGGGGTCCACCGGCGTCCAGATGGCTACGATTGTCACACGTGCTTTAGGATGACCTAAAAGTGCTACTAATACTCCTAGATGGCTAGGAGGGGTCCACGGGGGTAAAATGACATAAAGAGGGTCCGTATACTCCTATATGGCTAGGAGGGGTCCACGGGGGTCCAGATTTCTACGATTGTCGCACGTGCTTTAGGATGAGCTAAAACTGCTACTGATACTCTTAGATGGCTAGGAGGGGTCTACGGTGGTCCAGATGGCTTTGATTGTCGCACGTGCTTTAGGATGACCTAAAAGTGCTACTGATACTCGTTGATGGCTACGAGGGGTCCACGTGGGTCCAGATGGCCCCAAGTGTGGCATGTGCTTTAGGATGACATGTAAGTGTTACTGATTCTCCTATATGTCTAGGAGGGGTGCAATGGGTCAGATTACGTAAGGAGGGTCCGTATTCTCCTATATGGCTAGGAGGGGTCCACGGGGGTCCAGATGGCTATGATTGTCGCACGTGCTTTAGGATGACCTAAGAGTGCTACTGATACTCCTAGATGGCTAGGAGGGGTGCCATGGGTCAGAAGACGTAAGGAGGGTCCGTATACTCCTATATGGCTAGGAGGGGTCCACGGGGTTCCAGATGGCTACGATTGTCGCACGTGCTTTAGGATGAGCTAAAACTTCTACTGATACTCCTAGATGGCTAGGAGGGGTCCACGGGGGACCCGATGGCTTGGATTGTCGCACGTGCTTTAGGATGACCTAAAAGTGCTACTGATACTCGTAGATGGCTAGGAGGGGTCCACGGGAGTCAAATGACATAAAGAGTGTCCGAATACTCCTATAGCTAGGAGGGGTCCCCGGTGGTCCAGATGGCTACGATTGTCGCACGTGCTTTAGGATGACCTAAGAGTGCTACTGATACTCCTAGATGGCTAGGAGGGGTGCAATGTGTCAGATGACGTAAGGAGGGTGCGTATACTCCTATATGGCTAGGAGGGGTCCATGGGGGTCTATATGGCTACGATATTCACACGTGCTTTAGGATGACCTAAAAGTGCTACTGATACTCCTATATGGCTAGGAGAGATGCAATGGGTCAAATGACATAAGGAGGGTCTGTATACTCCTATATGGCTTGGAGGGGTCCACGGGGGTCCAGATGGCTACGATTGTGGCACGTTCTTTTGGATGACCTAAAAGTGCTACTGATACTCCTATATGGCGAGGAGGGGTCCACGGGGGTCAAATGACATAAAGAGGGTCTGTATACTCCTATATGGCTAGGAGGAGTCCACGGGGGTACAGATGGCACCGAGTGTCGCACATGCTTTAGGATAACCTATAAGTGTTACTTATTCTCCTATATGGCTAGGAGGAGTGCTATGGGTCAGATTACGTAAGTAGGGTCCGTAGACTCCTATATGGCTAGGAGGGGTCCACCGGCGTCCAGATGGCTACGATTGTCGCACGTGCTTTAGGATGACCTTAAAGTGCTACTAATACTCCTAGATGGCTAGGAGGGGTCCACGGGGGTAAAATGACATAAAGAGGGTCCGTATACTCCTATATGGCTAGGAGGGGTCCACGGGGGTCCAGATTTCTACGATTGTCGCACGTGCTTTAGGATGAGCTAAAACTGCTACTGATACTCTTAGATGGCTAGGAGGGGTCTACGGTGGTCCAGATGGCTTCGATTGTCGCACGTGCTTTAGGATGACCTAAAAGTGCTACTGATACTCGTTGATGGCTACGAGGGGTCCACGTGGGTCCAGATGGCCCCAAGTGTGGCATGTGCTTTAGGATGACATGTAAGTGTTACTGATTCTCCTATATGTCTAGGAGGGGTGCAATGGGTCAGATTACGTAAGGAGGGTCCGTATTCTCCTATATGGCTAGGAGGGGTCCACGGGGGTCCAGATGGCTATGATTGTCGCACGTGCTTCAGGATGACCTAAGAGTGCTACTGATACTCCTAGATGGCTAGGAGGGGTGCCATGGGTCAGAAGACGTAAGGAGGGTCCGTATACTCCTATATGGCTAGGAGGGGTCCACGGGGGTCCAGATGGCTACGATTGTCGCACGTGCTTTAGGATGAGCTAAAACTTCTACTGATACTCCTAGATGGCTAGGAGGGGTCCACGGGGGACCAGATGGCTTGGATTGTCGCACGTGCTTTAGGATGACCTAAAAGTGCTACTGATACTCGTAGATGGCTAGGAGGGGTCCACGGGAGTCAAATGACATAAAGAGTGTCCGAATACTCCTATGGCTAGGAGGGGTCCCCGGTGGTCCAGATGGCTACGATTGTCGCACGTGCTTTAGGATGACCTAAGAGTGCTACTGATACTCCTAGATGGCTAGGAGGGGTGCAATGGGTCAGATGACGTAAGGAGGGTGCGTATACTCCTATATGGCTAGGAGGGGTCCATGGGGGTCTATATGGCTACGATATTCACACGTGCTTTAGGATGATCTAAAAGTGCTACTGATACTCCTATATGGCTAGGAGAGATGCAATGGGTCAAATGACATAAGGAGGGTCTGTATACTCCTATATGGCTAGGAGGGGTCCACGGGGTTCCAGATGGCTACGATTGTCGCACGTGCTTTATGATGACCTAAAAGTGCTACTGATACTCCTAGAGGGCTAGGAGGGGTCCACGGGGGTCAAATGACATAAAGAGGGTCCGTATAATCCTATATGGCTAGGAGGGGTCCACGGGGGTCCAGATGGCTACGATTGTCGCACGTGCTTTTGGATGACCTAAAAGTGCTACTGATACTCCTATATGGCTAGGAGGGGTGCAATGAGTCAAATGACATAAGGAGGGTCTGTATACTCCTATATGGCTAGGAGGGGTCCACGGGGGTCCAGATGGCTACGATTGTCGCACGTTCTTTTGGATGACCTAAAAGTGCTACTGATACTCCTATATGACGAGGAGGGGTCCACGGGGGTCAAATGACATAAAGAGGGTATGTATACTCCTATATGGCTAGGAGGAGTCCACGGGGGTACAGATGGCACCGAGTGTCGCACGTGCTTTAGGATAACCTATAAGTGTTACTTATTCTCCTATATGGCTAGGAGGAGTGCTATGGGTCAGATTACGTAAGTAGGGTCCGTAGACTCCTTTATGGCTAGGAGGGGTCCCCGGGGGTCCAGATGGCTACGATTCTCGCACGTGCTTTAGGATGACCTAAGAGTGCTACTGATACTCCTAGATGGCTAGGAGTGGTGCAATGGGTCAGATGACGTATGGAGGGTGCGTATACTCCTATATGGCTAGGAGGGGTCCACGGGGGTCTAGATGGCTACGATATTCGCACATGCTTTAGGATGACCAAAAAGTGCTACTGATACTCCTAGATGGCTAGGAGGGGTCCACGGGGGTCAAATGACATAAAGAGGGTCCATATACTCCTATATGGCTACGAGGGGTCCACGGGGGTCCAGATGGCTACGATTGTCGCACGTGCTTTAGGATGACCTAAAACTGCTACTGATACTCCTAAATGGCTAGGAGGGGTGCAATGAGTCAAATGCCATAAAGAGGGTCTGTATACTCCAATATGGCTAGGAGGGGTCCACGGGGGTCCAGATGGCTACGATTGTCGCACGTTCTTTAGGATGACCTAAAAGTGCTACTGATACTCCTATATGGCTAGGAGGGGTCCAAGGGGGTCAAATGACATAAAGAGGGTCTGTATACTCCTATATGGCTAGGAGGAGTCCACGGGGGTCCAGATGGCACCGAGTGTCGCACGTGCTTTAGGATGACCTATAAGTGTTACTGATTCTCCTATATGGCTAGGAGGAGTGCTATGGGTCAGATTACGTAAGAGGGTCCGTATACTCCTATATGGCGAGGAGGGGTCCATGGGGTTCCAGATGGCTACAATTGTCGCACGTGCTTTATGATGACCTAAAAGTGCTACTCATACTCCTAGAGGGCTAGGAGGGGTCCACGGGGGTCAAATGACATAAAGAGGGTCCGTATAATCCTATATGGCTAGGAGGGGTCCACGGGGGTCCAGATGGCTACGATTGTCGCATGTGCTTTAGGATGACCTAAAACTGCTACTGATACTCCTATATGGCTAGGAGGGGTGCAATGAGTCAAAAGACATAAGGAGGGTCTGTATACTCCTATATGGCTAGGAGGGGTCCACGGGGGTCCAGATGGCTACGATTGTCGCACGTTCTTTAGGATGACCTAAAAGTGCTACTGATACTCCTATATGGCTAGGAGGGGTCCACGGGGGTCAAATGACATAAAGAGGGTCTGTATACTCCTATATGGCAAGGAGTAGTCCACGGGGGTCCAGATGGCACCGAGTGTCGCACGTGCTTTAGGATGACCTATAAGTGTTACTGATTCTCCTATATGGCTAGGAGGAGTGCTATGGGTCAGATTACGTAAGTAGGGTCCGTATACTCCTATATGGCTAGGAGGGGTCCCCGGGGGTCCAGATGGCTACGATTGTCGCACGTGCTTTAGGATGACCTAAGAGTGCTACTGATACTCCTAGATGGCTAGGAGGGGTGCAATGGGTCAGATGACGTACGGAGGGTGCGTATACTCCTATATGGCTAGGAGGGGTCCACGGGTGTCAAGATGGCTACGATATTCGCACGTGCTTTAGGATGTCCAAAAAGTGCTACTGATACTCCTAAATGGCTAAGAGGGATGCAATGGGTCAAATGACATAAGGAGGGTATGAATACTCCTATATGGCTAGGAGGGGTCCACGGGGGTCCAGATGGCTACGATTGTCGCACGAGCTTTAGGATGACCTAAAAGTGCTACTGATACTCCTAGATGGCTAGGAGAGGTCCACGGGGGTCAAATGACATAAAGAGGGTCCGTATACTCCTATATGGCTACGAGGGGTCCACGGGGGTCCAGATGGCTACGATTGTCGCACGTGCTTTAGGATGACCTAAAACTGCTACTGATACTCCTATATGGCTAGGAGGGGTGCAATGAGTCAAATGCCATAAGGAGGGTCTGTATACTCCAATATGGTTAGGAGGGGTCCACGGGGGTCCAGATGGCTACGATTGTCGCACGTTCTTTAGGATGACCTAAAAGTGCTACTGATACTCCTATATGGCTAGGAGGGGTCCACGGGGGTCAAATGACATAAAGAGGGTCTATATACTCCTATATGGCTAGAAGGAGTCCACGGGGGTCCAGATGGCACCGAGTGTCGCACGTGCTTTAGGATGACCTAGAAGTGTTACTGATTCTCCTATATGGCTAGGAGGAGTCCTATGGGTCAGATTACGTAAGTAGGGTCCGTATACTCCTATATGGCTAGGAGGGGTCCACGGGGGTCCAGATGGCTACGATTGTCGCACGTGCTTTAGGATGACCTAAGAGTGCTACTGATACTCCTAGATGGCTAGGAGGGGTGCAATGGGTCAGATGACGTACGGAGGGCGCGTATACTCCTATATGGCTAGGAGGGGTCCACGAGGGTCTAGATGGCTACGATATTCGCACGTGCTTTAGGATGACCTAAAAGTGCTACTGATACTCCTATATGGCTAAGAGGGATGCAATGGGTCAAATGACATAAGGAGGGTATGAATACTCCTATATGGCTAGGAGGGGTCCACGGGGGTCCAGATGGCTACGATTGTCGCACGTGCTTTAGGATGACCTAAAAGTGCTACTGATACTCCTATATGGCTAGGAGAGATGCAATTGGTCAAATAACATAAGGAGGGTCTGTATACTCCTATATGGCTAGGAGGGGTCCACGGGGGTCCAGATGGCTACGATTGTTGCACGTGCTTTAGGATGACCTAAAAGTGCTACTGATACTCCTAGATGGCTAGGAGGGGTCCACGGGGGTCAAATGACATAAAGAGGGTCCGTATACTCCTATATGGCTACGAGGGGTCCACGGGGGTCCAGATGGCTACGATTGTCGCACGTGCTTTAGGATGACCTAAAACTGCTACTAATACTCCTATATGGCTAGGAGGGGTGCAATGAGTCAAATGCCATAAGGAGGGTCTGTATACTCCAATATGGTTAGGAGGGGTCCACGGGGGTCCAGATGGCTACGATTGTCGCACGTTCTTTAGGATGACCTAAAAGTGCTACTGATACTCCTATATGGCTAGGAGGGGTCCACGGGGGTCAAATGACATAAAGAGGGTCTGTATACTCCTATATGGCTAGAAGAAGTCCACGGGGGTCCAGATGGCACCGAGTGTCGCCCGTGCTTTAGGATGACCTAGAAGTGTTACTGATTCTCCTATATGGCTAGGAGGAGTCCTATGGGTCAGATTACGTAAGTAGGGTCCGTATACTCCTATATGGCTAGGAGGGGTCCACGGGGGTCCAGATGGCTACGATTGTCGCACGTGCTTTAGGATGACCTAAGAGTGCTACTGATACTCCTAGATGGCTAGGAGGGGTGCAATGGGTCAGATGACGTACGGAGGGTGCGTATACTCCTATATGGCTAGGAGGGGTCCACGAGGGTCTAGATGGCTACGATATTCGCACGTGCTTTAGGATGACCTAAAAGTGCTACTGATACTCCTATATGGCTAAGAGGGATGCAATGGGTCAAATGACATAAGGAGGGTATGAATACTCCTATATGGCTAGGAGGGGTCCACGGGGGTCCAGATGGCTACGATTGTCGCACGTGCTTTAGGATGACCTAAAAGTGCTACTGATACTCCTATATGGCTAGGAGAGATGCAATTGGTCAAATAACATAAGGAGGGTCTGTATACTCCTTTATGGTTAGGAGGGGTCCACGGGGTTCCAGATGGCTACGATTGTCGCACGTGCTTTATGATGACCTAAAAGTGCTACTCATACTCCTAGAGGGCTAGGAGGGGTCCACGGGGGTCAAATGACATAAATAGGGTCCGTATAATCCTATATGGCTAGGAGGGGTCCACGGGGGTCCCGATGGCTACGACTGTCGCATGTGCTTTAGGATGACCTAAAAGTGCTACTGATACTCCTATATGGCTAGGAGGGGTCCACGGGGGTCAAATGACATAAAGAGGGTCTGTATACTCCTATATGGCTAGGAGGAGTCCACGGGGCGCCAGATGGCACCGAGTGTCGCACATGCTTTAGGATGACCTATAAGTGTTACTGATTCTCCTATATGGCTAGGAGGACTGCTATGGGTCAGATTACGTAAGTCGGGTCCGTATACTCCTATATGGCTAGGAGGGGTCCCCGGGGGTCCAGATGGCTACGATTGTCGCACGTGCTTTAGGATGACCTAAGAGTGCTACTGATACTCCTAGATGGCTAGGAGGGGTGCAATGGGTCAGATGACGTATGGAGGGTGCGTATACTCCTATATGGCTAGGAGGCGTCCACAGGGGTCTAGATGGCTACGATATTCGCACGTGCTTTAGGATGACCAAAAAGTGCTACTGATACTCCTATATGGCTAAGAGGGATGCAATGGGTCAAATGACATAAGGAGGGTATGTATACTCCTATATGGCAAGGAGGGGTCCACGGGGGTCCAGATGGCTACGATTGTCGCACGTGCTTTAGGATGACCTAAGAGTGCTACTGATACTCCTAGATGGCTAGGAGGGGTGCAATGGGTCAGATGACGTACGGAGGGCGCGTATACTCCTATATGGCTAGGAGGGGTCCACGAGGGTCTAGATGGCTACGATATTCGCACGTGCTTTAGGATGACCTAAAAGTGCTACTGATACTCCTATATGGCTAAGAGGGATGCAATGGGTCAAATGACATAAGGAGGGTATGAATACTCCTATATGGCTAGGAGGGGTCCACGGGGGTCCAGATGGCTACGATTGTCGCACGTGCTTTAGGATGACCTAAAAGTGCTACTGATACTCCTATATGGCTAGGAGAGATGCAATTGGTCAAATAACATAAGGAGGGTCTGTATACTCCTTTATGGCTAGGAGGGGTCCACGGGGTTCCAGATGGCTACGATTGTCGCACGTGCTTTAGGATGACCTAAGAGTGCTACTGATACTCCTAGATGGCTAGGAGGGGTGCAATGGGTCAGATGACGTACGGAGGGTGCGTATACTCCTATATGGCTAGGAGGGGTCCACGGGTGTCAAGATGGCTACGATATTCGCACGTGCTTTAGGATGTCCAAAAAGTGCTACTGATACTCCTAAATGGCTAAGAGGGATGCAATGGGTCAAATGACATAAGGAGGGTATGAATACTCCTATATGGCTAGGAGGGGTCCACGGGGGTCCAGATGGCTACGATTGTTGCACGTGCTTTAGGATGACCTAAAACTGCTACTGATACTCCTAGATGGCTAGGAGGGGTCCACGGGGGTCAAATGACATAAAGAGGGTCCGTATACTCCTATATGGCTACGAGGGGTCCACGGGGGTCCAGATGGCTACGATTGTCGCACGTGCTTTAGGATGACCTAAAACTGCTACTAATACTCCTATATGGCTAGGAGGGGTGCAATGAGTCAAATGCCATAAGGAGGGTCTGTATACTCCAATATGGTTAGGAGGGGTCCACGGGCGTCCAGATGGCTACGATTGTCGCACGTTCTTTAGGATGACCTAAAAGTGCTACTGATACTCCTATATGGCTAGGAGGGGTCCACGGGGGTCAAATGACATAAAGAGGGTATGTATACTCCTATATGGCTAGAAGAAGTCCACGGGGGTCCAGATGGCACCGAGTGTCGCACGTGCTTTAGGATGACCTAGAAGTGTTACTGATTCTCCTATATGGCTAGGAGGAGTCCTATGGGTCAGATTACGTAAGTAGGGTCCGTATACTCCTATATGGCTAGGAGGGGTCCACGGGGGTCCAGATGGCTACGATTGTCGCACGTGCTTTAGGATGACCTAAGAGTGCTACTGATACTCCTAGATGGCTAGGAGGGGTGCAATGGGTCAGATGACGTACGGAGGGTGCGTATACTCCTATATGGCTAGGAGGGGTCCACGAGGGTCTAGATGGCTACGATATTCGCACGTGCTTTAGGATGACCTAAAAGTGCTACTGATACTCCTATATGGCTAAGAGGGATGCAATGGGTCAAATGACATAAGGAGGGTATGAATACTCCTATATGGCTAGGAGGGGTCCACGGGGGTCCAGATGGCTACGATTGTCGCACGTGCTTTAGGATGACCTAAAAGTGCTACTGATACTCCTATATGGCTAGGAGAGATGCAATTGGTCAAATAACATAAGGAGGGTCTGTATACTCCTTTATGGCTAGGAGGGGTCCACGGGGTTCCAGATGGCTACGATTGTCGCACGTGCTTTATGATGACCTAAAAGTGCTACTCATACTCCTAGAGGGCTAGGAGGGGTCCACGGGGGTCAAATGACATAAAGAGGGTCCGTATAATCCTATATGGCTAGGAGGGGTCCACGGGGGTCCCGATGGCTACGACTGTCGCATGTGCTTTAGGATGACCTAAAAGTGCTACTGAT
Source organism: Poa annua (assembly GCA_026929855.1). Lineage (NCBI taxonomy): Eukaryota > Viridiplantae > Streptophyta > Magnoliopsida > Poales > Poaceae > Poa > Poa annua. The sequence continues at coordinate 49,584,201 of CM049430.1, forward strand.
ACTCCTATATGGCTAGGAGGGGTCCACGGGGGTCAAATGACATAAAGAGGGTCTGTATACTCCTATATGGCTAGGAGGAGTCCACGGGGCGCCAGATGGCACCGAGTGTCGCACATGCTTTAGGATGACCTATAAGTGTTACTGATTCTCCTATATGGCTAGGAGGACTGCTATGGGTCAGATTACGTAAGTAGGGTCCGTATACTCCTATATGGCTAGGAGGGGTCCCCGGGGGTCCAGATGGCTACGATTGTCGCACGTGCTTTAGGATGACCTAAGAGTGCTACTGATACTCCTAGATGGCTAGGAGGGGTGCAATGGGTCAGATGACGTATGGAGGGTGCGTATACTCCTATATGGCTAGGAGGCGTCCACAGGGGTCTAGATGGCTACGATATTCGCACGTGCTTTAGGATGACCAAAAAGTGCTACTGATACTCCTATATGGCTAAGAGGGATGCAATGGGTCAAATGACATAAGGAGGGTATGTATACTCCTATATGGCAAGGAGGGGTCCACGGGGGTCCAGATTGCTACGATTGTCGCACGTGCTTTAGGATGACCTAAAAGTGCTACTGATACTCCTAGATGGCTAGGAGGGATCCACGGGGGTCAAATGACATAAAGAGGGTCCGTATACTCCTATATGGCTACGAGGGGTCCACGGGGGTCCAGATGGCTACGATTGTCGCACGTGCTTTAGGATGACCTAAAAGTGCTACTGATACTCCTATATGGCTAGGAGAGATGCAATTGGTCAAATAACATAAGGAGGGTCTGTATACTCCTTTATGGCTAGGAGGGGTCCACGGGGTTCCAGATGGCTACGATATTCGCACGTGCTTTAGGATGTCCAAAAAGTGCTACTGATACTCCTAAATGGCTAAGAGGGATGCAATGGGTCAAATGACATAAGGAGGGTATGAATACTCCTATATGGCTAGGAGGGGTCCACGGGGGTCAAGATGGCTACGATTGTCGCACGTGCTTTAGGATGACCTAAAAGTGCTACTGATACTCCTAGATGGCTAGGAGGGGTCCACGGGGGTCAAATGACATAAAGAGGGTCCGTATACTCCTATATGGCTACGAGGGGTCCACGGGGGTCCAGATGGCTACGATTGTCGCACGTGCTTTAGGATGACCTAAAACTGCTACTGATACTCCTATATGGCTAGGAGGGGTGCAATGAGTCAAATGCCATAAGGAGGGTCTGTATACTCCAATATGGTTAGGAGGGGTCCACGGGGGTCCAGATGGCTACGATTGTCGCACGTTCTTTAGGATGACCTAAAAGTGCTACTGATACTCCTATATGGCTAGGAGGGGTCCACGGGGGTCAAATGACATAAAGAGGGTCTGTATACTCCTATATGGCTAGAAGGAGTCCACGGGGGTCCAGATGGCACCGAGTGTCGCACGTGCTTTAGGATGACCTAGAAGTGTTACTGATTCTCCTATATGGCTAGGAGGAGTCCTATGGGTCAGATTACGTAAGTAGGGTCCGTATACTCCTATATGGCTAGGAGGGGTCCACGGGGGTCCAGATGGCTACGATTGTCGCACGTGATTTAGGATGACCTAAGAGTGCTACTGATACTCCTAGATGGCTAGGAGGGGTGCAATGGGTCAGATGACGTACGGAGGGTGCGTATACTCCTATATGGCTAGGAGGGGTCCACGAGGGTCTAGATGGCTACGATATTCGCACGTGCTTTAGGATGACCTAAAAGTGCTACTGATACTCCTATATGGCTAAGAGGGATGCAATGGGTCAAATGACATAAGGAGGGTATGAATACTCCTATATGGCTAGGAGGGGTCCACGGGGGTCCAGATGGCTACGATTGTCGCACGTGCTTTAGGATGACCTAAAAGTGCTACTGATACTCCTATATGGCTAGGAGAGATGCAATTGGTCAAATAACATAAGGAGGGTCTGTATACTCCTTTATGGCTAGGAGTGGTCCACGGGGTTCCAGATGGCTACGATTGTCGCACGTGCTTTAGGATGACCTAAGAGTGCTACTGATACTCCTAGATGGCTAGGAGGGGTGCAATGGGTCAGATGACGTACGGAGGGTGCGTATACTCCTATATGGCTAGGAGGGGTCCACGGGTGTCAAGATGGCTACGATATTCGCACGTGCTTTAGGACTTCCAAAAAGTGCTACTGATACTCCTAAATGGCTAAGAGGGATGCAATGGGTCAAATGACATAAGGAGGGTATGAATACTCCTATATGGCTAGGAGGGGTCCACGGGGGTCCAGATGGCTACGATTGTCGCACGTGCTTTAGGATGACCTAAAAGTGCTACTGATACTCCCAGATGGCTAGGAGGGGTCCACGGGGGTCAAATGACATAAAGAGGGTCCGTATACTCCTATATGGCTACGAGGGGTCCACGGGGGTCCAGATGGCTACGATTGTCGCACGTGCTTTAGGATGACCTAAAACTGCTACTGATACTCCTATATGGCTAGGAGGGGTGCAATGAGTCAAATGCCATAAGGAAGGTCTGTATACTCCAATATGGTTAGGAGGGGTCCACGGGGGTCCAGATGGCTACGATTGTCGCACGTTCTTTAGGATGACCTAAAAGTGCTACTGATACTCCTATATGGCTAGGAGGGGTCCACGGGGGTCAAATGACATAAAGAGGGTCTGTATACTCCTATATGGCTAGAAGGAGTCCACGGGGGTCCAGATGGCACCGAGTGTCGCACGTGCTTTAGGATGACCTAGAAGTGTTACTGATTCTCCTATATGGCTAGGAGGAGTCCTATGGGTCAGATTACGTAAGTAGGGTCCGTATACTCCTATATGGCTAGGAGGGGTCCACGGGGGTCCAGATGGCTACGATTGTCGCACGTGCTTTAGGATGACCTAAGAGTGCTACTGATACTCCTAGATGGCTAGGAGGGGTGCAATGGGTCAGATGACGTACGGAGGGTGCGTATACTCCTATATGTCTAGGAGGGGTCCACGAGGGTCTAGATGGCTACGATATTCGCACGTGCTTTAGGATGACCTAAAAGTGCTACTGATACTCCTATATGGCTAAGAGGGATGCAATGGGTCAAATGACATAAGGAGGGTATGAATACTCCTATATGGCTAGGAGGGGTCCACGGGGGTCCAGATGGCTACGATTGTCGCGCGTGCTTTAGGATGACCTAAAAGTGCTACTGATACTCCTATATGGCTAGGAGAGATGCAATTGGTCAAATAACATAAGGAGGGTCTGTATACTCCTTTATGGCTAGGAGGGGTCCACGGGGTTCCAGATGGCTACGATTGTCGCACGTGCTTTAGGATGACCTAAGAGTGCTACTGATACTCCTAGATGGCTAGGAGGGGTGCAATGGGTCAGATGACGTACGGAGGGTGCGTATACTCCTATATGGCTAGGAGGGGTCCACGGGTGTCAAGATGGCTACGATATTCGCACGTGCTTTAGGATGTCCAAAAAGTGCTACTGATACTCCTAAATGGCTAAGAGGGATGCAATGGGTCAAATGACATAAGGAGGGTATGAATACTCCTATATGGCTAGGAGGGGTCCACGGGGGTCCAGATGGCTACGATTGTCGCACGTGCTTTAGGATGACCTAAAAGTGCTACTGATACTCCTATATGGCTAGGAGAGATGCAATTGGTCAAATAACATAAGGAGGGTCTGTATACTCCTTTATGGCTAGGAGGGGTCCACGGGGTTCCAGATGGCTACGATTGTCGCACGTGCTTTATGATGACCTAAAAGTGCTACTCATACTCCTAGAGGGCTAGGAGGGGTCCACGGGGGTCAAATGACATAAAGAGGGTCCGTATAATCCTATATGGCTAGGAGGGGTCCACGGGGGTCCCGATGGCTACGACTGTCGCATGTGCTTTAGGATGACCTAAAAGTGCTACTGATACTCCTATATGGCTAGGAGGGGTCCACGGGGGTCAAATGACATAAAGAGGGTCTGTATACTCCTATATGGCTAGGAGGAGTCCACGGGGGTCCAGATGGCACCGAGTGTCGCACATGCTTTAGGATGACCTATAAGTGTTACTGATTCTCCTATATGGCTAGGAGGAGTGCTATGGGTCAGATTACGTAAGTAGGGTCCGTATACTCCTATATGGCTCGGAGGGGTCCCCGGGGGTCCAGATGGCTACGATTGTCGCACGTGCTTTAGGATGACCTAAGAGTGCTACTGATACTCCTAGATGGCTAGGAGGGGTGCAATGGGTCAGATGACGTCTGGAGGGTGCGTATACTCCTATATGGCTAGGAGGCGTCCACGGGGGTCTAGATGGCTACGATATTCGCACGTGCTTTAGGATGACCAAAAAGTATTACTGATACTCCTATATGGCTAAGAGGGATGCAATGGGTCAAATGACATAAGGAGGGTATGTATACTCCTATATGGCAAGGAGGGGTCCACGGGGGTCCAGATTGCTACGATTGTCGCACGTGCTTTAGGATAACCTAAAAGTGCTACTGATACTCCTAGATGGCTAGGAGGGATCTACGGGGGTCAAATGACATAAAGAGGGTCCGAACTCCTATATGGCTACGAGGGGTCCACGGGGGTCCAGATGGCTACGATTGTCGCATGTGCTTTAGGATGACCTAAAACTGCTACTGATACTCCTATATGGCTAGGAGGGGTGCAATGAGTCAAATGCCATAAGGAGGGTCTGTCTACTCGAATATGGCTAGGAGGGGTCCACGGGGGTCCAGATGGCTACGATTGTCGCACGTTCTTTAGGATGACCTAAAAGTGCTACTGATACTCCTATATGGCTAGGAGGGGTCCACGGGGGTCAAATGACATAAAGAGGGTCTGTATACTCCTATATGGCTAGGAGGAGTCCACGGGGGTCCAGATGGCACCGAGTGTCGCACGTGATTTAGGATGACCTATAAGTGTTACTGATTCTCCTATATGGCTAGGAGGAGTGCTATGGGTCAGATTACGTAAGTAGGGTCCGTATACTCCTATATGGCTAGGAGGGGTCCACGGGGGTCCAGATGGCTACGATTTTCGCACGTGCTTTAGGATGACCTAAGAGTGCTACTGATACTCCTAGATGGCTAGGACGGGTGCAATGGGTCAGATGACGTATGGAGGGTGCGTATACTCCTATATGGCTAGGAGGGGTCCACGAGGGTCTAGATGGCTTCGATATTCGCACGTGCTTTAGGATGACCTAATAGTGCTACTGATACTCCTATATGGCTTAGAGGGATGCAATGGGTCAAATGACATAAGGAGGGTCTGAATACTCCTATATGGCTAGGAGGGGTCCACGGGGGTCCAGATGGCTACGATTGTCGCACGTGCTTTAGGATGACCTAAAAGTGCTACTGATACTCGTAGATGGCTAGGAGGGGTCCACGGGAGTCAAATGACATAAAGAGGGTCCGAATACTCCTATATGGCTAGGAGGGGTCCCCGGTGGTCCAGATGGCTACGATTGTCGCACGTGCTTTAGGATGACCTAAGAGTGATAGTGATACTCCTAGATGGCGAGGAGGGGTGCAATGGGTCAGATGACGTATGGAGGGTCCGTATACTCCTATATGGCTAGGAGGGTTCCACGGGGGTCCAGATTTCTACGATTGTCGCACGTGCTTTAGGATGAGCTAAAACTGCTACTGATACTCTTAGATGGCTAGGAGGGGTCTACGGTGGTCCAGATGGCCTCGATTGTCGCACGTGCTTTAGGATGACCTAAAAGTGCTACTGATACTCGTTGATGGCTACGAGGGGTCCACGTGGGTCCAGATGGCACCAAGTATGGCATGTGCTTTTGGATGACATGTAAGTGTTACTGATTCTCCTATATGTCTAGGAGGGGTGCAATGGGTCAGATTACGTAAGGAGGGTCCGTATTCTCCTATATGGCTAGGAGGGGTCCACAGGGGTCCAGATGGCTATGATTGTCGCACGTGCTTTAGGATGACCTTAGAGTGCTACTGATAATCCTAGATGGCTAGGAGGTGTGCAATGGGTCAGATGACGTATGGAGGGTCCGTATACTCCTATATGGCTAGGAGGGGTCCACGGGGGTCCAGATGGCTTCGATTGTCACACGTGCTTTAGGCTGACCTAAAAGTGCTACTGATACTCGTAGATGGCTAGGAGGGGTAAACGGGGGTCAAATGACATAAAGAGGGTCCGAATACTCCTATATGGCTAGGAGGGGTCCACAGGGGTCCATATGGCTACGATTGTGGCACGTGTTTTAGGATGACCTAAGAGTGCTACTGATACTCCTAGATGGCTAGGAGGGGTGCAATGGGTCAGATGACGTAAGGAGGGTGTGTATACTTCTATATGGCTAGGAGCGGTCCACGGGGGTCCAGAATGCTACGATATTCGCACGTGCTTTAGGATGACCTAAAGTGATACTGATACTCCTATATGGCTAGGAGGGGTGCAATGAGTCAAATGACATAAGGAGGGTCTGTATACTCCTATATGTCAAGGAGGGGTTCACGGGGGTCCAGATGGCTACGATTGTCGCACGTGCTTTAGGATGACCTAAAATATCTACTGATACTCCTAGATGGCTAGGAGGGGTCCACGGGGGTCAAATGACATAAAGAGGGTCCGTATACTCCTATATGGCTAGGAGGGGTCCCCGGTGGTCCAGATGGCTACGATTGTCGCACGTGCTTTAGGATGACCTAAGAGTGATACTGATACTCCTAGATGGCTAGGAGGGGTGCAATGGGTCAGATGACGTATGGAGGGTCCGTATACTCCTATATGGCTAGGAGGGTTCCACGAGGGTCCAGATTTCTACGATTGTCGCACGTGCTTTAGGATGAGCTAAAACTGCTACTGATACTCTTAGATGGCTAGGAGGGGTCTACGGTGGTCCTGATGGCTTCGATTGTCGCACGTGCTTTAGGATGACCTAAAAGTGCTACTGATACTCGTTGATGGCTACGAGGGGTCCACGCGGGTCCAGATGGCACCAAGTGTGGCATGTGCTTTTGGATGACATGTAAGTGTTACTGATTCTCCTATATGTCTAGGAGGGGTGCAATGGGTCAGATTACGTAAGGAGGGTCCGTATTCTCCTATATGGCTAGGAGGGGTCCACAGGGGTCCAGATGGCTATGATTGTCGCACGTGCTTTAGGATGACCTTAGAGTGCTACTGATAATCCTAGATGGCTAGGAGGTGTGCAATGGGTCAGATGACGTATGGAGGGTCCGTATACTCCTATATGGCTAGGAGGGGTCCACGGGGGTCCAGATGGCTTCGATTGTCACACGTGCTTTAGGCTGACCTAAAAGTGCTACTGATACTCGTAGATGGCTAGGAGGGGTAAACGGGGGTCAAATGACATAAAGAGGGTCCGAATACTCCTATATGGCTAGGAGGGGTCCACAGGGGTCCATATGGCTACGATTGTGGCACGTGTTTTAGGATGACCTAAGAGTGCTACTGATACTCCTAGATGGCTAGGAGGGGTGCAATGGGTCAGATGACGTAAGGAGGGTGTGTATACTTCTATATGGCTAGGAGCGGTCCACGGGGGTCCAGAATGCTACGATATTCGCACGTGCTTTAGGATGACCTAAAGTGATACTGATACTCCTATATGGCTAGGAGGGGTGCAATGAGTCAAATGACATAAGGAGGATCTGTATACTCCTATATGTCAAGGAGGGGTTCACGGGGGTCCAGATGGCTACGATTGTCGCACGTGCTTTAGGATGACCTAAAAGATCTACTGATACTCCTAGATGGCTAGGAGGGGTCCACGGGGGTCAAATGACATAAAGAGGGTCCGTATACTCCCATATGGCTAGGAGGGGTCCACGGGGGTCTAGATGGCTACGATTGTCACACGTTCTTTAGGTTGACCTAAAAGTGCAACTCATACTCCTAGATGGTAAGGAGGGGTGCAATGGGTCAGATGACGTAAGGAGGGTCCGTATGCTCCTATATGGCTACGAGGGGTCCACGTGGGTCCAGATGGCACCGAGTGTCGCACGTGCTTTAGGATGACCTATAAGTGTTACTGATTCTCCTATATGGCTAGGAGGGGTGCAATGGGTCAGATAACGTAAGGAGGGTACATATACTCCTATATGGCTAGGAGGGGTCCACGGGGGTCCAGATGGCTACGATTGTCGCACGTGCTTTAGGATGACCTAAATGTGCTACTGATACTCCTAGATGGCTAGGAGGGGTCCACGGGGGTCAAATGACATAAAGAGGGTCCGTATACTCCTATATGGCTACGAGGGGTCCACGGGGGTCCAGATGGCTACGATTGTCGCACGTGCTTTAGGATGACCTAAAAGTGCTACTGATACTCCTATATGGCTAGGAGGGGTGCAATGAGTCAAATGACATAAGGAGGGTCTGTATACTTCAATATGGCTAGGAGGGGTCCACGGGGGTCCAGATGGCTACGATTGTCACACGTGCTTTAGGATGACCTAAAAGTGCTATTGATACTCCTAGATAGCTAGGAGGGGTCCACGGGGGTCAAATGACATAAAGAGGGTCTATATGGCTAGGAGGGGTCCACGGCGGTCCAGATGGCACAGTGTCGCACGTGCTTTAGGATGACCTATAAGTGTTACTGATTTTCCTATATGGCTAGGAGGAGTGCTATGGGTCAGATTACGTAAGGAGGGTTCGTATACTCCTATATGGCTAGGAGGGGTCCACGGGGGTCCAGATGGCTATGATTGTCGCACGTGCTTTAGGATGACCTAAGAGTGCTACTGATACTCCTAGATGGCTAGGAGGGGTGCAATGGGTCAGATGACGTATGGAGGGTCCTTATACTCCTATATGGCTAGGAGGGGTCCACGGGGGTCCAGATGGCTTCGATTGTCACACGTGCTTTTTGATGACCTAAAAGTGCTACTGATACTCGTAGATGGCTAGGAGGGGTCGACGGGGGTCAAATGACATAAAGAGGGTCCGAATACTCCTATATGGCTAGGAGGGGTCCACGGGGGTCCAGATGGCTACGATTGTCGCACGTGCTTTAGGATGACCTAAGACTGCTACTGATTCTCCTAGATGGCTAGGAGGGGTGCAATGGGTCAGATGACGTAAGGAGGGTGTGTATACTCCTAGAGGGCTAGGAGGGGTCCACGGGGGTCAAATGACATAAAGAGGGTCCGTATAATCCTATATGGCTAGGAGGGGTCCACGGGGGTCCCGATGGCTACGACTGTCGCATGTGCTTTAGGATGACCTAAAAGTGCTACTGATACTCCTATATGGCTAGGAGGGGTCCACGGGGGTCAAATGACATAAAGAGGGTCTGTATACTCCTATATGGCTAGGAGGAGTCCACGGGGGTCCAGACGGCACCGAGTGTCGCACATGCTTTAGGATGACCTATAAGTGTTACTGATTCTCCTATATGGCTAGGAGGAGTGCTATGGGTCAGATTACGTAAGTAGGGTCCGTATACTCCTATATGGCTCGGAGGGGTCCCCGGGGGTCCAGATGGCTACGATTGTCGCACGTGCTTTAGGATGACCTAAGAGTGCTACTGATACTCCTAGATGGCTAGGAGGGGTGCAATGGGTCAGATGACGTCTGGAGGGTGCGTATACTCCTATATGGCTAGGAGGCGTCCACGGGGGTCTAGATGGCTACGATATTCGCACGTGCTTTAGGATGACCAAAAAGTGCTACTGATACTCCTATATGGCTAAGAGGGATGCAATGGGTCAAATGACATAAGGAGGGTATGTATACTCCTATATGGCAAGGAGGGGTCCACGGGGGTCCAGATTGCTACGATTGTCGCACGTGCTTTAGGATAACCTAAAAGTGCTACTGATACTCCTAGATGGCTAGGAGGGATCTACGGGGGTCAAATGACATAAAGAGGGTCCGAACTCCTATATGGCTACGAGGGGTCCACGGGGGTCCAGATGGCTACGATTGTCGCATGTGCTTTAGGATGACCTAAAACTGCTACTGATACTCCTATATGGCTAGGAGGGGTGCAATGAGTCAAATGCCATAAGGAGGGTCTGTCTACTCGAATATGGCTAGGAGGGGTCCACGGGGGTCCAGATGGCTACGATTGTCGCACGTTCTTTAGGATGACCTAAAAGTGCTACTGATACTCCTATATGGCTAGGAGGGGTCCACGGGGGTCAAATGACATAAAGAGGGTCTGTATACTCCTATATGGCTAGGAGGAGTCCACGGGGGTCCAGATGGCACCGAGTGTCGCACGTGATTTAGGATGACCTATAAGTGTTACTGATTCTCCTATATGGCTAGGAGGAGTGCTATGGGTCAGATTACGTAAGTAGGGTCCGTATACTCCTATATGGCTAGGAGGGGTCCACGGGGGTCCAGATGGCTACGATTGTCGCACGTGCTTTAGGATGACCTAAGAGTGCTACTGATACTCCTAGATGGCTAGGACGGGTGCAATGGGTCAGATGACGTATGGAGGGTGCGTATACTCCTATATGGCTAGGAGGGGTCCACGAGGGTCTAGATGGCTTCGATATTCGCACGTGCTTTAGGATGACCTAATAGTGCTACTGATACTCCTATATGGCTTAGAGGGATGCAATGGGTCAAATGACATAAGGAGGGTCTGAATACTCCTATATGGCTAGGAGGGGTCCACGGGGGTCCAGATGGCTACGATTGTCGCACGTGCTTTAGGATGACCTAAGAGTGATACTGATACTCCTAGATGGCTAGGAGGGGTGCAATGGGTCAGATGACGTATGGAGGGTCCGTATACTCCTATATGGCTAGGAGGGTTCCACGGGGGTCCAGATTTCTACGATTGTCGCACGTGCTTTAGGATGAGCTAAAACTGCTACTGATACTCTTAGATGGCTAGGAGGGGTCTACGGTGGTCCAGATGGCTTCGATTGTCGCACGTGCTTTAGGATGACCTAAAAGTGCTACTGATACTCGTTGATGGCTACGAGGGGTCCACGTGGGTCCAGATGGCACCAAGTGTGGCATGTGCTTTTGGATGACATGTAAGTGTTACTGATTCTCCTATATGTCTAGGAGGGGTGCAATGGGTCAGATTACGTAAGGAGGGTCCGTATTCTCCTATATGGCTAGGAGGGGTCCACAGGGGTCCAGATGGCTATGATTGTCGCACGTGCTTTAGGATGACCTTAGAGTGCTACTGATAATCCTAGATGGCTAGGAGGTGTGCAATGGGTCAGATGACGTATGGAGGGTCCGTATACTCCTATATGGCTAGGAGGGGTCCACGGGGGTCCAGATGGCTTCGATTGTCACACGTGCTTTAGGCTGACCTAAAAGTGCTACTGATACTCGTAGATGGCTAGGAGGGGTAAACGGGGGTCAAATGACATAAAGAGGGTCCGAATACTCCTATATGGCTAGGAGGGGTCCACAGGGGTCCATATGGCTACGATTGTGGCACGTGTTTTAGGATGACCTAAGAGTGCTACTGATACTCCTAGATGGCTAGGAGGGGTGCAATGGGTCAGATGACGTAAGGAGGGTGTGTATACTTCTATATGGCTAGGAGCGGTCCACGGGGGTCCAGAATGCTACGATATTCGCACGTGCTTTAGGATGACCTAAAGTGATACTGATACTCCTATATGGCTAGGAGGGGTGCAATGAGTCAAATGACATAAGGAGGGTCTGTATACTCCTATATGTCAAGGAGGGGTTCACGGGGGTCCAGATGGCTACGATTGTCGCACGTGCTTTAGGATGACCTAAAAGATCTACTGATACTCCTAGATGGCTAGGAGGGGTCCACGGGGGTCAAATGACATAAAGAGGGTCCGTATACTCCTATATGGCTAGGAGGGGTCCCCGGTGGTCCAGATGGCTACGATTGTCGCACGTGCTTTAGGATGACCTAAGAGTGATACTGATACTCCTAGATGGCTAGGAGGGGTGCAATGGGTCAGATGACGTATGGAGGGTCCGTATACTCCTATATGGCTAGGAGGGTTCCACGAGGGTCCAGATTTCTACGATTGTCGCACGTGCTTTAGGATGAGCTAAAACTGCTACTGATACTCTTAGATGGCTAGGAGGGGTCTACGGTGGTCCAGATGGCTTCGATTGTCGCACGTGCTTTAGGATGACCTAAAAGTGCTACTGATACTCGTTGATGGCTACGAGGGGTCCACGTGGGTCCAGATGGCACCAAGTGTGGCATGTGCTTTTGGATGACATGTAAGTGTTACTGATTCTCCTATATGTCTAGGAGGGGTGCAATGGGTCAGATTACGTAAGGAGGGTCCGTATTCTCCTATATGGCTAGGAGGGGTCCACAGGGGTCCAGATGGCTATGATTGTCGCACGTGCTTTAGGATGACCTTAGAGTGCTACTGATAATCCTAGATGGCTAGGAGGTGTGCAATGGGTCAGATGACGTATGGAGGGTCCGTATACTCCTATATGGCTAGGAGGGGTCCACGGGGGTCCAGATGGCTTCGATTGTCACACGTGCTTTAGGCTTACCTAAAAGTGCTACTGATACTCGTAGATGGCTAGGAGGGGTAAACGGGGGTCAAATGACATAAAGAGGGTCCGAATACTCCTATATGGCTAGGAGGGGTCCACAGGGGTCCATATGGCTACGATTGTGGCACGTGTTTTAGGATGACCTAAGAGTGCTACTGATACTCCTAGATGGCTAGGAGGGGTGCAATGGGTCAGATGACGTAAGGAGGGTGTGTATACTTCTATATGGCTAGGAGCGGTCCACGGGGGTCCAGAATGCTACGATATTCGCACGTGCTTTAGGATGACCTAAAGTGATACTGATACTCCTATATGGCTAGGAGGGGTGCAATGAGTCAAATGACATAAGGAGGGTCTGTATACTCCTATATGTCAAGGAGGGGTTCACGGGGGTCCAGATGGCTACGATTGTCGCACGTGCTTTAGGATGACCTAAAAGATCTACTGATACTCCTAGATGGCTAGGAGGGGTCCACGGGGGTCAAATGACATAAAGAGGGTCCGTATACTCCCATATGGCTAGGAGGGGTCCACGGGGGTCTAGATGGCTACGATTGTCACACGTTCTTTAGGTTGACCTAAAAGTGCAACTCATACTCCTAGATGGTAAGGAGGGGTGCAATGGGTCAGATGACGTAAGGAGGGTCCGTATGCTCCTATATGGCTACGAGGGGTCCACGTGGGTCCAGATGGCACCGAGTGTCGCACGTGCTTTAGGATGACCTATAAGTGTTACTGATTCTCCTATATGGCTAGGAGGGGTGCAATGGGTCAGATAACGTAAGGAGGGTACATATACTCCTATATGGCTAGGAGGGGTCCACATGGGTCCAGATGGCTACGATTGTCGCACGTGCTTTAGGATGACCTAAATGTGCTACTGATACTCCTAGATGGCTAGGAGGGGTCCACGGGGGTCAAATGACATAAAGAGGGTCCGTATACTCCTATATGGCTACGAGGGGTCCACGGGGGTCCAGATGGCTACGATTGTCGCACGTGCTTTAGGATGACCTAAAAGTGCTACTGATACTCCTATATGGCTAGGAGGGGTGCAATGAGTCAAATGACATAAGGAGGGTCTGTATACTTCAATATGGCTAGGAGGGGTCCACGGGGGTCCAGATGGCTACGATTGTCACACGTGCTTTAGGATGACCTAAAAGTGCTATTGATACTCCTAGATAGCTAGGAGGGGTCCACGGGGGTCAAATGACATAAAGAGGGTCTATATGGCTAGGAGGGGTCCACGGCGGTCCAGATGGCACAGTGTCGCACGTGCTTTAGGATGACCTATAAGTGTTACTGATTTTCCTATATGGCTAGGAGGAGTGCTATGGGTCAGATTACGTAAGGAGGGTTCGTATACTCCTATATGGCTAGGAGGGGTCCACGGGGGTCCAGATGGCTATGATTGTCGCACGTGCTTTAGGATGACCTAAGAGTGCTACTGATACTCCTAGATGGCTAGGAGGGGTGCAATGGATCAGATGACGTATGGAGGGTCCTTATACTCCTATATGGCTAGGAGGGGTCCACGGGGGTCTAGATGGCTTCGATTGTCACACGTGCTTTTTGATGACCTAAAAGTGCTACTGATACTCGTAGATGGCTAGGAGGGGTCGACGGGGGTCAAATGACATAAAGAGGGTCCGAATACTCCTATATGGCTAGGAGGGGTCCACGGGGGTCCAGATGGCTACGATTGTCGCACGTGCTTTAGGATGACCTAAGACTGCTACTGATACTCCTAGATGGCTAGGAGGGGTGCAATGGGTCAGATGACGTAAGGAGGGTGTGTATACTCCTATATGGCTAGGAGCGGTCCACGGGGGTCCAGAATGCTACGATATTTGCACGTGCTTTAGGATGACCTAAAAGTGCTACTGATACTCCTATATGGCTAGGAGGGTGCAATGAGTCAAATGACATAAGGAGGGTCTGTATACTCCTATATGTCAAGGAGGGGTCCACGGGGGTCCAGATGGCTACGATTGTCACACATGCTTTAGGATGACCTAAAAGGGCTACTGATACTCACTAGATGGCTAGGAGGGGTCCACGGGGGTCAAATGACATAAAGAGGGTCCGTATACTCCTATATGGCTAGGAGGGGTCCACGGGGGTCAAAATGGCTACGATTGTCGCACGTGCTTTAGGATGACCTAAAAGTGCTACTCATACTCCTAGATGGTTAGGAGGGGCGCAATGGGTCAGATGACGTAAGGAGGGTCCGTATACTGCTATATGGCTAGGACGGGTCCACAGGGGTCTAGATGGCTACGATATTCGCACGTGCTTTAGGATGACCAAAAAGTGCTACTGATACTCCTATATGGCTAAGAGGGATGCAATGGGTCAAATGACATAAGGAGGGTATGTATACTCCTATATGGCAAGGAGGGGTCCACGGGGGTCCAGATTGCTACGATTGTCGCACGTGCTTTAGGATGACCTAAAAGTGCTACTGATACTGATAGATGGTAAGGAGGGGTGCAATGGGTCAGATGACGTAAGGAGGGTCCGTATGCTCCTATATGGCTAGGAGGGGTCCACGTGGGTCCAGATGGCACCGAGTGTCGCACGTGCTTTAGGATGACCTATAAGTGTTACCGATTCTCCTATATGGCTAGGAGGGGTGCAATGGGTCAGATTACGTAAGGAGGGTCCGTATACTCCTATATGGCTAGGAGGGGTCCACGGGGGTACAGATGGCTACGATTGTCGCACGTGCTTTAGGATGACCTAAAAGTGCTACTGATACTCCTAGATGGCTTGGAGGGGTCCACGGGGGTCAAATGACATAAAGAGGGTCCGTATACTCCTATATGGCTACGAGGGGTCCACGGGGGTCCAGATGGCTACGATTGTCGCACGTGCTTTAGGATGACCTAAAAGTGCCACTGATACTCCTATATGGCTAGGAGGGGTGCAATGAGTCAAATGACATAAGGAGGGTCTGTATACTCCAATATAGCTAGGAGGGGTTGACGAGGTGTTAACTCGACAAGTCCCAGGGTTGTGCACCCCGGGTTGATTGATGGGGAGAGAGATGAGTGCAAGGTGATCACAACGGCTGACAAGCGAGGTTTACCCAGGTTCAGGCTCCCGGAGGATAACACCCTACTCCTGCTTGTCTGGTTATTGATGCGAGTAGCGATTACAATGGCGAGATTGCGATCTCGCTAGGGTTTGTCGTAGTGGTTATGAGCGTGTCCTCTAGGACGGGCAACCCTCCTGGCTTTATAGGTAGCCAGGTCTCGGGTGGTTGGTACAGATACGGTAGGTCACAAGACCTAACCGAGTTGGACTAGGATACGAGGTACCCCGAGTGGGCCTTCTGCGGGCCTTTCCATCCTTGGCGCGGCCCAGGTAGCATCATCGTGGGCTACCCGCAAGGCAGCCCCACGTCAGTAGCCCCCGAGTGCTTGGTCGAAGCGTAGAGTCGGACAAAGGACTCCTTCCTCCTGGACGCGCCGTTGGATTGCTTGATCTTGAGCTTGAACTCGAATTTCTTCAGTCGAACCAGCCACTCCCGATGGGAGTAATCTGTGCAGTCGAATTACTTTGCCTTCGTCTTCTTGTGAAGCTTGCTTCTACTCAGCCTGTTTTGGCTTACTTGTTGGATGGATTCGGCTGCTCGTGCTTACTGCGTTGCCACTCGAATGGTTTCTTCGGGTGCTCGGATCATTGGCTGATCCTACCTTGTTGATTTCAGCTGTGAAGCTTACCACTCGAACAACTCTTTCGAGTTGCTTCGGTTGATTTTGGAGCCGTTGGCTTGATGACGTCATTGATGACGATCTGTTGCACGCCTCTGCGCCCGATGGGACGTGACGTGGTGGGCCCCGCTGTCAGAGCTGACCACGGTCCGCGGTTGTCACGTCCCCGAAGTGGGCGCGAAATTTGCGCGGCACGATGACGACGCCTCGGTTCTCGTGCGTAGTGGAGGAAGTTGGCGGTGACGGTTGGTTTCTCCGTGCGACACGTGGACGGCTGGATGTTCCCGCTCGGAGCCCTTGCTCGATGGACGGTTGAGATGCCGATCCTCGAGGCATAAGTACTGTGTCTTGGCGTTTGGGATGTCATCTTCTCCAATCGATTCTTGCCTTCTTTCCTCTTGCGCTCTACCATTTCCGCCGCCATCCCGAGCTCCGAGCAATCTGTCCATGCACCTTGCGACCTTGACAATGGGCAAGCCGAAGAGCGCCGCTGGCTCCTCCGCCGCCGCCGATGACGCCGGGGTGATGAAGAAACCGGAGGGCGACTGGCAGAGGTCCTCGATGAAGAAGACCGACGTGGAGCTGTTTCGCGCGCAGGGTCTGCTGCCACCTGCCGACCAGGTCCAGGTACGCGTCCCTGCAAGGAAGTCTTCCCCACTCCGCGCGATGGGGAACGCGTTTGCTTCGCGGACTTCCTTCCGCGCGGCTTCGGGTTCCCCATGCACGATTTCGTGCGCGGTCTCCTGTTTGCCTATGGGGTTCAGATCCACGATCTGACCCCCAATGGCGTCTTGAGCATCGCGGGCTTTATCGTGCTCTGCGAGTGCTTCTTGGGCGTCGCGCCCCACTGGGCGTTGTGGAAGTCCCTCTTCCTCGTTCGCAAGAACGTAGGGAAGAGCGGGTTGACCTTCCCCGTGGGCGGCTTCGGAATCCAAGTACGCGGTGACACCGCGTACTTTCAGATGAAGAAGTCCGACTCCGTCCAAGGATGGCGCATGAGATGGTTTTACGTCCAGTCGAACCAAGACGGACTGGACGCATTCGACAGCGGGCGCAGACTGCGGAAGACCGGCGCCTGGGCGCACCCGCTGTCCGCCGTGGAGAAGGAGGCCGTGCGGCCCCTGCTCGGCCTGCTGCACGAGCTGACTCAGACCCTTGGGCGCGATGCGGGTGGCGTCTTTGTGATGGCCACCTTCTCTCGTCTTCGGGTGCAGCCGCTCAGCGCCCGGCCTCACCCGATGTGGGCCGCCGAAGGCGTCAGCGCCAAGCCGCTGGATGACGAGGAGGTGGAGGCCAGCGTCAGGTCCATCACCAACCTCCGAGCCGCGGACACGTGCAACGTCAAGTGCCCGATTTCTCCTTACGGGGCCTGGAACCCCGTTCCTGAGGTAAGTCTTGTCTTGTCTTCTCTCTGCCCTTGTTTGACTCGAGTCTACCTTTCTTTTTGATTCGACTTGTGTCTACTTGCTTCAGGGCCGAGATCTTTTCATCAGCTTTCCTCCCCTCCCTGAGAACGGACCCGACGATGAGTCGAAGTTTGTCGAGGAGGAGGACGAGGACGAAGAGATTCCCTCCGCGCATTCTCCCCGCGACGAGGTGGAGGAGGAAGAGGAGGTGCAGGAACCCGCGAGGAAGAAGCGGAAGCTTCCGAGTCGCGGCGAGTCTGCTACTGCGTCGTTGCCTGCCCGGGACATGGACGTTGCTGAGGAGGAGGTCGTCGTGACGTCTCCGGGTGCTCGGTCTTCGGGTGGCTGGGAGGAACCTCTGGACGTTCCTCCAGTCAGCTCCGCAGCACCACGCTCGTTCGCGCGGATGCCTTCGCCTTCCCTGGAGAGCTACGACGACGCCGGCACCCCCAGGTGAGTTTCTTTGCGATGTGTCCTTCGCGTTGTACTTTGCAGTTTGGACGTTTTGATTCGACTGGTGTTCTTGGTTTTGCTGCAGCCATCATTCTGACAATGTTAGCTCCCCCCCTCGGGACGTGGAGCTCACATCCGCCC
Source organism: Poa annua (assembly GCA_026929855.1). Taxonomy (NCBI): domain Eukaryota; kingdom Viridiplantae; phylum Streptophyta; class Magnoliopsida; order Poales; family Poaceae; genus Poa; species Poa annua. The sequence continues at coordinate 49,602,420 of CM049430.1, forward strand.
CTTCGACTGGGTTGGGGACGCCAGTGGTGGTGGAGAAGGTGCATGCTGAGCCTGCCGGTATTGCATCCTCTAGCCGCGTGCCTCCTTCGACTGCGGAAGACCTTGAACTCCTGGATCACGTAAGTCTTGCATGCTTTTTCTTGCGTTCTTGATTTTTCACCGGGTGCGCGATCAGCGCTCCCGATGGGAGTAGCCCCCGAAGGTGTGGGTGACTAGTATAGTCGCCCGCAACTTTATTGACATCTTGCTTTTGTCTCAGCCTTACTATCGCCAACAGCTCGACGCAGCCGCAGCTTATGTTCGCCTGGAGAAAGAGAGGGACCAACTGCGTGCCTCGCTGGACCAGGCTACTGGGCGGGTTGATGAGCTTGAGAAGGCTCTTCACGAGTCTCGAGAGCGGGAGCTGGCGCGGGTCGCCAAGGAGAAAACTCAAGTTGGTCGTCTCCTTTCGCTCGCCGGTGTACTTGGGGGTGAGTTTCGGCTTGACGCCTACTGAGTCTTTGTTCGTTTTCTTATCCTGACTTTGAATTTTTGCGCAGAGACTTGCGGTGGAGCTCCTCCAGAAGATGCGTCGAGCGACACGGTTGACCTGGCGACCGCTGTTGGCTTCCTCGACCGGGTATGCGCCTATGCTTCGGACGCGCTGAAGAAGTCTTCAGCCGCGTTGCAGAAGTCGACTGGAGCTCTGGCCGTGGTGCACCAGAGCATCTTCCCGGGTGACCAGCCGCCGGCGACCGTGGACGCCCTGGCTGCACCGTTTGAGGACGCGACCACCATCGCCGACTTCACGCGGTCGTAGACGGTACGCGGCTCCGAGCTCACCTTCCAGCTCCTATTAGGCCACCAAGTTCCAGGTGACTTCGAGAAGATCGTCAGCGGTTTTCCTCGCAAACCCGATGGCCGGACCGCGTCGCTGAGTGGCGTGAAGGAGCGCGCCTCGCAGCTGGCTGCACAGCTTGTGGCACTCTTCGAGAGGGCCCTTGCTAAGGCGATTGAGGCGGCTGCTCGGAAGGGCCGTTCCCGGTCGCAGTCCGCGGCCTTAGAGTAGGCATAGTTGTAGGAATGCGGCAGTCGCCGCGATCTGTATTTTGAACTTCATGCTTGTAATGAATATTGCCCTGTCGGGTCTTTTGGTCTTCAATATTGATTTTGCTGGCTTTATTTCTCCTGAGTTGATCTGTGATTCGCAGTCGCATGATTATATTGACTCTGCGTATCCCTGGCAGAGTGCTGCGCGCGATGATGCTCCGCCTTCTCCAGTGGCCGTGCCGAGTGGCGCAGCTTCTTCTTCGGGTGCTCGCCGTCGTCGGGCGGCGCCGGCCCCTCCACGCAATGCAAATGATCAGCGGATAATCACATGTTTGAAGAACAAGGTGGCGGAGCTTGAGGCGACCCTGAAGAATACGGAGCGGCTGCTGCATCGTTCTCAGTCGCATCCCACGGCGGAGTTCTCGCGACGTGAGGATTTTTTGCTTGGGGAGATCGACCTGATCAGTCGGCAGCTGCAAGGTATGTATCGTTTTGGCGGCTGCCGTCCTTTGTGGCTTTCCTTCTCGTTCTGACTTGCATTTTATGTGCGCAGATGTCAATCCCGTATGGGAGGCTGAGCGGGTTCGCGTTGAGGAGCGAGTCACCCGAGAGGCGTCCGGCGACTCCTACGAAGCTCGACAGTTCTGGGTAAACCGGTCGAGGGGGCGCGTCCTTGCCACCATGCTTGATCGTACGTGGCGCGCTTGTTTTCTTCTGGAGAGCTGCCGGAAGACACTTTCGCACATCAATCGTGTGTACTTCCCGCATAACGCGCAGCCGAACGGGTTGTCTGCCTTGCTGGAGAGGTTCCGCGATGGTGCAGGGTTGAAGGAGGTCGTCGACGCCCAGCTTGTGGCTGGTGCGAACGCGGCGTTGGCATACGTCCGGATGCACCGGCCACATCTCCCGCTTGAGAGGGTGCTTGATGGCCTGCCGGGTGACGACGACTTCGACTAGACCTTGGCGGCTGCGCGTCGGATTATCCGGCAGGTTCAGGACCTGAGCGAGCGCCTTGTAGGGCCCCTTGATGCGCCGAAGGCTGAACCTGCAGTTCAGAGTAGCTGTTGTCTGTTGTACAGGGTTAGCTATAGGGGGTGAATGTGCCTGTGTAAGTATGATGACAGATTGTAATACTTTCGAGTTATGAGAGTTGATCTTTTTACTCGAAAGTGAGAGTGCCTGATTTAATCTGCAACCTGTATGGCGCAGTCGCCTAGTATGCCAGGCAGCGGCCTAGGTTTTTCAAGTGTTACCTGTATGACGCAGTCTCTGATTTTATCAGGTGGCGACTTAGGATTTTTGTAACTTGACCTGTATGGCGCAGCCCCCGAGTCGCTCGAGTGGTGGCCTAGGATTTTTGCTAAGACCTGTCTGGCGCAGCCCCCGAGTAGGTCGAGTGGCGGCCTAGGATTACAAGTGTTACCTGTTTGGCGCAGCCCCCGAGTACGTCAGGTGGTGACCTAGGATATGGAACTTGACCTGTGCAGCGCAGCACCCGAGTGGGTTCGAGTGGCGGCTGAGGATTTTTCTGAGAAGGCCTGTTTGGCGTAGCCCCCGAGTAAGTCGAGTGGTAGCCTAGGGTTACAAGTGTGACCTGTGTGGCGCAGCCCCCGTGTGTGGCGGACGGCGCCCTAGGATTTTGAACTTGACCTGTATGGCGCAGCCCCCGAGTCGGTCGAGTGGCGGCCTAGGATTTTTTGACTTTCTGCTTGTATGGCGCAACCCCCGAATAAGTTGGGTGGCGGCCTAAGCTTTTATTTCAACCTGTGTGGCGCAGCCCCCGAGTAGCTCGTGTGGCGACCTAGGATTTTGGCCATGCTTGTATGGCGCAGCCCCCGAGTGGTTCGGGTGGCGGCCTAAGCTTATATTTCAACCTGTGTGGCGCAGCCCCCGAGTGGTTCGAGTGGCGGCCTAGGATTTTTGAGCTTCCTCTGAGTGACAGGTAAAGGGGACAGAATTTTTTCAAATCACTTTATTGATTCTTGCGAACAGGCCGCCTCATTAAAACCCTTCCAGTCCCCGCAGGTACCCTGGTAAGGGAAAGAGTGCGTCTGAAACCTGCCGTGCTGATTTTCTTGTACAATGGCTGTTTTGAACTAGGCGTAGAACCGGCGGAGTTGTGCTACGTTCCACGGGTTGCTGCAGTCTGCTCCTGTCTTCGAGTCCTTTAGGCGTTAAACTCCATTGCCTATTGCTTCTGTTACGATGTACGGGCCCTCCCATGGGGAAGCGAGCTTGTGCACCTTCTTTTGCTTGAGTCGAAGAACCAGGTCGCCTGCAACGAACGCTCTTGGTCGCAGCCTCCTAGTGTGATAATTGCGCAGGTCCTACTGATACACGGCTGATCGTGCCAGGGCAATGTCTCGTGCTTCGTCCAGGGTGTCTCTGCTGTCTTCGAGTGCCTCCTCTGCTTCCGACTCGTCGTAGGCGTCTACTCTTGGTGCGTCGAACTTGATGTCGCAGGGGAGGACCGCTTCTGCACCGTACACCATGAAGAATGGAGTGTACTGGGTGGATCTATTCGGCGTTGTTCGCAGACTCCAAAGGACCGATGGCAGTTCTTCCACCCATGCGCCCGCTGCGCGTCTTAGGGGCACGCGCAGTCGTTTCTTGATGCCGCTACAGACGAGGCCGTTGGCTTTCTCCACTTGTCCGTTGGACTGCGGGTGCGAGACAGACGCATAGTTGAGTTTGATCCCCTGCTCTGAGCAGAAGTCCTTGAATTCTTCGGCTGTGAAGTTCGAGCCGTTGTCGGTGATGATCCCGTTTGGTACCCCAAATCTGAAGATGATCGACCTGATGAAGTTGACCGCTGTGGATGCAGTCGAACTTGTGATGGGTACGGCTTCGATCCACTTTGTGCACTTATCGACTGCAACCAGGAGGTGAGTGTGACCTCCGGGTGAGGATTTCTTCAGCGGTCCCACCATGTCCAGACCCCATTGGGCAAAGGGCCAGGCTAATGGGATTGTCTTGAGTTCTGACGCTGGGGCGTGCGGCTTGTTGGCAAATTCCTGGCACCCTGTGCATTTCTTCACCAGCTCCTCGGCGTCCTACATGGCTGTCAGCCAGTAGAACCCGGCGCGCAGCGCCTTGGCCACCAGTGCCCGACTGCTGGCGTGATGCCCGCAGATACCCGCGTGGATGTCGAGTAAGATGGCTTGGCCGTCGACTGGATCTATGCACCTTTGCAGGATTCCTGAGATGCTTCTTTTTTAGAGTTCTTCGTTGATGACGGTGAAACTTTTGGAGCGCCTGATGATGCGCTTTGCTTCGACTTGATCGGCTGGCAGCTTCTGATGTAGTATATATGCCAGGTACGGTCCCGTCCATGTGGCTTCGACTAGCATGACCTCCATGGGGACCTTGTCTTGGCTGGGTGGGTTAGCATCGCCTTTTGTTGTTGCTGTGCTTGCTGTACTCTGAGTCTTGATGGACCTCTGCGTGATGCACTCGAGGAAGACGCCGGGTGGGACTGGCACCCTGTCTGAGCCCATGTTAGCGAGGACGTCGGCTTCCTCGTTGCTTTCACGGCCGATGTGGCGCAGCTCGCAGCCGTCGAAGTTGCCTTCCCACTGATTGTAGAGGTCTCTGTAGGCGATCATGTTGTCAGCGATAGCGTCGCAGAACTTCATGGTTTGCTATACCACCAGGTAGGAGTCGCCGTAGATCATGAGGTGCGTGGCGCCGCAGTTCTTGGCCATCCGCATGCCGTGGATCAGGGCCTCGTACTCGGCTTCGTTGTTGGACGGCGTCGGAAAGTCCATCTGTAGGACATACTTGAGCTTGTCGCCTTTGGGGGAGATGAGCACGACTCCTGCCCCGGCTGACTTGAATTTCTTCGAGCCATCAAAGTACATTGTCCATGCGTTGGACAGGTCGGGGACGTTTGGTAGCTGGGCCTCTATCCACTCGGTGGTGAATTCTGGGAGAACTTGGGCCTTGATGGACTTCGGGTGAGCATACTTCAGCCCCCATGGTCCTAGTTCGACAACCCACTTGGCGACTCGTCCTGTCGCGCGCTGGTTTGTGAGAATGTCTACAAGTCCAGAGGAGCTTACCACCGTGATCGGGTGCTCGGAGAAGTAGTGGACGACCTTCCTGGAGGTCATGAAGACTCCGTATGCCAGCTTCTGGTAATGAGGGTAGTTCTGCTTGGACAAGGTGAGTACTTCGCTGAGGTAGTAGACGGGCCTCTGTACCGGGTGACTGTGCCCTTCTTCTTCGCGTTCGACTACGAGCACCGTGCTCACCACCCTGTTCGTTGCTGAGACGTATAGGTACAGCGGCTCGTTTTCCAGTGGTGCCACGAGGACTGGAGAAGTTGTCAGTGTTTTCTTGAGATGGTCGAACGCGTCCTGCGCCTCTTGTGTCCACTCGAACTTGTCTACCTTCTTCATCAGTTGGTAGAAAGGTAAGGCTTTCTCTCCCAACTTACTAATGAACCGGCTGAGAGCTGCGACTCGGCCAGCTAATCGTTGCACCTCCCTGAGCTTGGTTGGTGCTGGCATTGTGAGTATGTTCTGCACCTTCTCGGGGTTTGCTTCGATTCCTCTTGCGGATACAAGGTACCCTAGTAGCTCTCCGGCTGGTACGCCGAACACGCACTTCTCTGGATTGAGCTTGATCTGATATACGTCCAGTGCGGCGAAGACCTTGCGGAGGTCGTCGACTAGGGTATCCTCCTTTCGGGTAGTGACGACGATGTCGTCGACATAGACTTGGACGATTTGCCCGATTAGCCCCTTGAGGCATGCTTGCATTGTCCGCTGGTACGTGGCACCTGCGTTCTTTAACCCGAACGGCATCGTCTGGTAGCAAAAAACGCTGTCTGGTGTGATGAAGGCTGTCTTCTCTTCGTCCTCGACTTTCAGCCTGATCTGCTGGTAACCTGAGTAAGCATCCAGGAAAGATAGGCGTTCGCAACCTGCGGTCGAGTCGATGATCTGGTCTATCCGCGGGAGCGGGAAGTGGTCCTTGGGGCAGCATTTGTTGACTGCGGTGAAGTCAACGCACATGCGCAGTTTCTTCGTCTTCTTTTTCTCAACTAGAACCGGGTTGGCGACCCAGTCCGAGTCCTTGATCTCTCGGATGAACTTGGCGTGTAGTAATCTGTCGACCCCCATGGTGATCGCGTCTCGTTTGGGTCCTGAGAAGCGTCGCATGGATTGCTTGACTGGTCTTGCGTCCTTGTGGACTTTTAGAGAGTGCTCGGCGAGTTCCCTGGGTATCCCTGGCATGTCAGAGGGTTGCCATGCAAAGATTTTCCAGTTCTCACGTAGGAACTCGACGAGCGCGCCTTCCTATGCGGGGGTCAGACTCGATGAGACCATGACCGTCTTTCCGCTGTCAGTCGGATGGACTTGGTGGGTGACAGTGTCGTCATTCGAGTTGAACGCTGCGTCTTTGGCAGGCTTCTTGCGAGCCGAGAAGATGGTCTTGTCGTTGTCGGCTGATATGGCCTTGAAGTGCTCTTCGACGCCGAAGAACTCGGAGATCTTGGCGAACTCGCGGTCGCAGCTGTTGGAGAGCCCGAAGTCGCCGCGGACGGTGATCACTCCTTTCGGCCCGGGTAACTTTATCATCAGGTAGGCGTAGTGAGATACTGCCATGAACCTGGCAAAGCTTGGGCGTCCGAGGATGGCGTGGTATTGTGACTTCCAGTCGACGACCTCAAAGTCTATCGACTCCTTCCTGAAGTGCTCGGGTGTACCGAGGATGACGTCGAGTGTGATTGTTCCCATGGGCGTGATTGCTTGCCCTGGTACTATGCCGTGGAAGGTGGTTTCCGATTCCGGCAACTTCTCTGTCGACCTATTCATTCGTCTGAGGGTATCGGCGAATATGATGTTGATGCCGCTGCCTCCGTCCAGGAATACCTTCTTCAGGCTGTAGTCGCCGATCAAGGCCTCAATCACGAGTGCGGCGTGCCCGGGTCAGACTACCTCCGCTGGGTGATCTGCCCTGGAAAATGTGATTGGTGTCTCCGACCCGCGCAGGTAGTCTGGTATCGCGCGCGGGCTATTGATGGCTTGAAGTACTTGGCGTGTGATGATTTTCTGCCTCCTGTTCGACGGGGGTCCCTTCTGGATCATGTTCAGTTGTCCCCGTGCGGCTGGGTACGTGTCGGCTGCTGCCGACGGACCTTGCTGCTGCTGCTGCGGCTGGGGGAACGCTCCTGCCGCCTGCACTTGATTGTTGTTTGCGGGTGCTGCCTGGATGGCTAGCTGTGGCGCCGCTTGTATGGCCTGCACCGGGGCGATGATTTGCTGCATGGCGTGGTAGATCTTTCTTGCTTTGCGGCAATCTTTCAACAGGTGGTTTGAACCCCACTTTCCTGTTGCCGGGTTGCGGAACGAGTGATGCTTACAGGGTTGCATCAGTTCCTCTGCTGGGGTCAACGGGCGCTTCCACTCGCGCTTCTGACTTCCATCATTGTGGTCGATGCTGCTGCTGCCACGGTTGTACTGACTCGAGCTGGGCTGTCGACTTTGCTCGTATTGTCGGCTGCTGTCACGCTTGTCCTCACGGGGGGTTTCGTACCCTGCCGCTACTAATTCGATTGAATCATGGGTGTAACGTGCCTTCTTCTTTTGACGTGCCTCGCGCCAGTTGCTTGTTTCGCCTTCCTTTTTGGGAGAAGTTTCGCGGACATAGTCCTCTCCTTCGGCCCATTGGTTGGCTGTTTTCATGAGTTCTATTGTGGTCTTCGGCTGGAGCCTACCGAATTCCTCCCGGAGGTCGCGGCGAGCGACGCCATGCATGAAGGCGTCCATCACTCGATCCTCTGATACGGGTTCCATGGTATTGTGGAGGAGTGTCCACCTCTGGATGTAAGAGCGGAGCGACTCATCCTTCCCTTGCTTGCAGGCCTGCAACTCGATGTAGGTCGTCGGCCTGGCGAATGTTCCTGAGAAACTCTTGATGAAGTTATCCTGGAATTCCTCCCATGTTCGGAAAGAGTCTTTAGGTTGGCTTGTGAGCCACCCGCGTGCCGAATCTGTCAGCACGACCTGGATGTACTGCATTGCTGTAGTCGACGTTCCACCTTGACAGGTGCAAGCGATGAGGTAGTCCTCGAGCCATAGCTTTGGGTCTTGCTTCTCGTCGTATTTTGGTGTGCCGGCCGTCAACTTGAAGCCTTTAGGCATGCGGGTGTCGCGGATGTTGAAGCTAAAGCATGCTGCGCCGCACGGCTCGAAGTCGCGGTCGGCGTTGTCGTTCGCGTGTGCCACGCTAGCCGAACGCTCCTTGCGGCTGCGGTCCACCGTCTTCTGTGTCAGGACATCACGGAGGTCCTTGACTGGCTGTCGCTGCGCCGCTGGGATGCCCGATGTCGTTGGTTCATTCGCTCGGTTGCTTGGCCCCTTGGACGCCAGAGCTTCTTCGATTGCCCTTATGGAGGCAATTTGTTGCTTGTGGAGAAGGGAGCGCGCGTCCCCCTCCGGTGGCTGCGTGAGCCGGAGATATGTCTCAACTGCGATCAGGGCGGCATTCGCCGTCTTTGGGACGGGTATCCCGTTTTCATCTTCGGTGACGAAGGACGAGTCGAGGTTGCGGGTGATCCTTGTTCGATCAGCTTCTGCCATGTGGGGGACACGGGCTCTGGTTCGCCGTGCTCCCTGGTTCACCTCTGTGGAGGATGTGAAGGAGAGGGCGGCTCGCCTGGCACTCGATGCATCCGCGTCCCTTTTGCGCCTGAGAAGTTCGGCTTTTTCGGCGCGAATTCGTTCGCCTTCCTTGCGTAGCAAGTACTGGACCGCCAGGTGATCTTCTCGAGGTGCGTTGGGTGGCGGGAACGTGCCTTCGTCCACATGCTTCATGGCTTGGATCGCCATGTCCCGCGTGATGACAAGTTTCGTCTGGTCCGGCATGTCCACCTCCAGTGGGTATGCGGGTTCGTCTTCGTCGTCATGCTGTGCTGTGCCGGCCATGAAGACTTGCTTTGGGTAGACTCGAATTGGAGAGTTGGTGCTGCCACTGCTGCTTCTGTCGCCCGCTTCTTGCTCGGTGTCGAAAATTGCCGCAACGTGGCGCGCGGCTCACCCGCTGTCGCGTCTCTTCGCGATTGTCCATGTGCTCACACTCGCCGGGGCGAGTGCGATTGGCTTGGGGTAGACTTGAGATCTCCACGAAGGCGAGGGCGCGCGGGACATGGCTATCGGACGCGGGCCCCTGGTCTCCCGTGCGGGTGCGACGGCGGAGGTGGATCTTGACTTGATCGACCGCACGACCAAGGTTGGGGTAGCAGACTCGATTCGCGCGGCCGTTGCCGAGATTGTTGATGTAGATGACCTCATTGCGGGTGCAGCTGGCGCGACCTCTGCGGGTGCGACAGATGCGATCTTCGCGGGTTCGGCGGTCGCGATCTCCGCGGGTGTAGTAGATGCGATCTTAGCGGGTCCGGCGGTCGCGATCTCCGCGGGTGCGGCAGATGCGATCTCGGCGGCTTCAGCGGGCGCGATGGTCGGCGATTTTGGTGACGCCGTCGCACGTAGCGCAGTAGTCGTAGACCTGAGTATGCCACGACTATCTATGCAGCAGAATATGGAGCCGAAGGTGATGTGTATACCTTTGTCCAGATCGGCGTACACTGATCGATGAGATGGCGAGTGGATGACGTACTCGAAGGAGCCGAATCGGATCGACTCCCTGATGGCGGATGCGCCGATCTTCATTGCGGATGGGGCCGGTGCGACCATGATCCTAGCACTTGTTGAACTTCCCACAGACGGCGCCAATTGACGAGGTGTTAACTCGACAAGTCCCAGGGTTGTGCACCCCGGGTTGATTGATGGGGAGAGAGATGAGTGCAAGGTGATCACGACGGCTGACAAGCGAGGTTTACCCAGGTTCAGGCTCCCGGAGGATAACACCCTACTCCTGCTTGTCTGGTTATTGATGCGAGTAGCGATTACAATGGCGAGATTGTAGAGGTCTGGTTTCGGCTACGAGCACCGTGCTCCCGCGGATAGACCAGATCATCGACTCGACCGCAGGTTGCGAACGCCTATCTTTCCTGGATGCTTACTCAGGTTACCAGCAGATCAGGCTGAAAGTCGAGGACGAAGAGAAGACAGCCTTCATCACACCCGACGGCGTTTTTTGCTACCAGACGATGCCGTTCGGGTTAAAGAACGCGGGTGCCACGTACCAGCGGACAATGCAAGCATGCCTCAAGGGGCTAATCGGGCAAATCGTCCAAGTCTATGTCGATGACATCGTCGTCACTACCCAAAAGAAGGATACCCTAGTCGACGACCTCCGCAAGGTCTTCGCCGCACTGGACGTATATCAGATCAAGCTCAATCCAGAGAAGTGCATGTTCGGCGTACCAGCCGGAGAGCTACTAGGGTACCTTGTATCCGCAAGAGGAATCGAAGCAAACCCCGAGAAGGTGCAGAACATACTCACAATGCCAGCACCAACCAAGCTCAGGGAGGTGCAACGATTAGCTGGCCGAGTCGCAGCTCTCAGCCGGTTCATTAGTAAGTTGGCAGAGAAAGCCTTACCTTTCTACCAACTGATGAAGAAGGCAGACAAGTTCGAGTGGACACAAGAGGCGCAGGACGCGTTCGACCATCTCAAGAAAACACTGACAACTTCTCCAGTCCTCGTGGCACCACTGGAAAACGAGCCGCTGTACCTATACGTCTCAGCAACGAACAGGGTGGTGAGCACGGTGCTCGTAGTCGAACGCGAAGAAGAAGGGCACAGTCACCCGGTACAGAGGCCCATCTACTACCTCAGCGAAGTACTCACCTTGTCCAAGCAGAACTACCCTCATTACCAGAAGCTGGCATACGGAGTCTTCATGACCTCCAGGAAGGTCGTCCACTACTTCTCCGAGCACCCGATCACGGTGGTAAGCTCCTCTGGACTTGCAGACATTCTCACAAACCAGCGCGCGACAGGACGAGTCGCCAAGTGGGTTGTCGAACTAGGACCATGGGGGCTGAAGTATGCTCACCCGAAGTCCATCAAGGCCCAAGTTCTCCCAGAATTCACCACCGAGTGGATAGAGGCCCAGCTACCAAACGTCCCCGACCTGTCCAACGCATGGACAATGTACTTTGATGGCTCGAAGAAATTCAAGTCAGCCGGGGCAGGAGTCGTGCTCATCTCCCCCAAAGGCGACAAGCTCAAGTATGTCCTACAGATGGACTTTCCGACGCCGTCCAACAACGAAGCCGAGTACGAGGCCCTGATCCACGGCATGCGGATGGCCAAGAACTGCGGCGCCACGCACCTCATGATCTACGGCGACTCCTACCTGGTGGTACCGCAAACCATGAAGTCCTGCGACGCTATCGCTGACAACATGATCGCCTACAGAGACCTCTACAATCAGTGGGAAGGCAACTTCGACGGCTGCGAGCTGCGCCACATCGGTCGTGAAAGCAACGAGGAAGCCGACGCCCTCGCTAACATGGGCTCAGACAGGGTGCCAGTCCCACCCGGCGTCTTCCTCGAGTGCATCACGCAGAGGTCCATCAAGACTCAGAGTACAGCAAGCACAGCAACAACAAAAGGCGATGCTAACCCGCCAAGCCAAGACAAGGTCCCCATGGAGGTCATGCTAGTCGAAGCCACATGGACGGGACCGTACCTGGCATATATACTACATCAGAAGCTGCCAGCCGATCAAGTCGAAGAAAAGCGCATCATCAGGCGCTCCAAAAGTTTCACCGTCATCAACGGAGAACTCTACAAAAGAAGCATCTCAGGAATCCTGCAAAGGTGCATAGATCCAGTCGACGGCCAAGCCATCTTACTCGACATCCACGCGGGTATCTGCGGGCATCACGCCAGCAGTCGGGCACTGGTGGCCAAGGCGCTGCGCGCCGGATTCTACTGGCTGACAGCCATGCAGGACGCCGAGGAGCTGGTGAAGAAATGCACAGGGTGCCAGGAATTTGCCTAACAAGCCGCACGCCCCAGCGTCAGAACTCAAGACAATCCCATTAGCCTTGCCCTTTGCCCAATGGGGTCTCGACATGGTGGGACCGCTGAAGAAATCCTCACCCGGAGGTCACACTCACCTCCTGGTTGCAGTCGATAAGTTCACAAAGTGGATCGAAGCCGTACCCATCACAAGTTCGACTGCATCCACAGCGGTCAACTTCATCAGGTCGATCATCTTCAGATTTGGGGTACCAAACGGGATCATCACCGACAACGGCTCGAACTTCACAGCCGAAGAATTCAAGGACTTCTGCTCAGAGCAAGGGATCAAACTCAACTATGCGTCTGTCTCGCACCCGCAGTCCAACGGACAAGTGGAGAAAGCCAACGGCCTCGTCTGTAGCGGCATCAAGAAACGACTGCGCGTGCCCCTAAGACGCGCAGCGGGCGCATGGGTGGAAGAACTGCCATCGGTCCTTTGGAGTCTGCGAACAACGCCGAATAGATCCACCCAGTACACTCCATTCTTCATGGTGTACGGTGCAGAAGCGGTCCTCCCCTGCGACATCAAGTTCGACGCACCAAGAGTAGTCGCCTACGACGAGTCGGAAGCAGAGGAGGCACTCGAAGACAGCAGAGACACCCAGGACGAAGCACGAGACATCGCCCTGGCACGATCAGCCGTGTATCAGCAGGACCTGCGCAATTATCACACTCGGAGGCTGCGACCAAGAGCGTTCGTTGCAGGCGACATGGTTCTTCGACTCAAGCAAAAGAAGGTGCACAAGCTCGCTTCCCCATGGGAGGGCCCGTACATCGTAACAGAAGCAATAGGCAATGGAGCTTACCGCCTAAAGGACTCGAAGACAGGAGCAGACTGCAGCAACCCGTGGAACGTAGCACAACTCCGCCGGTTCTACGCCTAGTTCAAAACAGCCATTGTACAAGAAAATCAGCGCGGCAGGTTTCAGACGCACTCTTTCCCTTACCAGGGTACCTGCGGGGACTGGAAGGGTTTTAATGAGGCGGCCTGTTCGCAAGAATCAATAAAGTGATTTGAAGAAATTCTGTCCCCTTTACCTGTCACTCGGAGGAAGTTCAAAAATCCTAGGCCGCCACTCGAACCACTCGGGGGCTGCGCCACACAGGTTGAAATATAAGCTTAGGCCGCCACCCGAACCACTCGGGGGCTGCGCCATACAAGCATGGCCAAAATCCTAGGTCGCCACCCGAGCTACTCGGCGGCTGCGCCACACAGGTTGAAATAAAAGCTTAGGCCGCCACCCAACTTACTCGGGGGCTGCGCCATACAAGCATAAGTCAAAAAATCCTAGGCCGCCACTCGACCGACTCGGGGGCTGCGCCATACAGGTCAAGTTCAAAATCATAGGGCGCCGTCCGCCACACACGGGGGCTGCGCCACACAGGTCACACTTGTAACCCTAGGCTACCACTCGACTTACTCGGGGGCTACGCCAAACAGGCCTTCTCAGAAAAATCCTCAGCCGCCACTCGAACCCACTCGGGGGCTGCGCTGCACAGGTCAAGTTCCAAATCCTAGGTCACCACCCGACGTACTCGGGGGCTGCGCCAAACAGGTAACACTTGTAATCCTAGGCCGCCACTCGACCTACTCGGGGGCTGCGCCAGACAGGTCTTAGCAAAAATCCTAGGCCACCACTCGAGCGACTCCGGGGCTGCGCCATACAGGTCAAGTTACAAAAATCCTAAGTCGCCACCTGATAAAATCAGAGACTGCTTCATACAGGTAACACTTGAAAAACATAGGCCGCTGCCTGGCATACTAGGCGACTGCGCCATACAGGTTGCAGATTAAATCAGGCACTCTCACTTTCGAGTAAAAAGATCAACTCTCATAACTCGAAAGTATTACAATCTGTCATCATACTTACACAGGCACATTCGCCCCCTATAGCTAACCCTGTACAACAGACAACAGCTACTCTAAACTGCAGGTTCAGCCTTCGGCGCATCAAGGGGCCCTACAAGGCGCTCGCTCAGGTCCTGAACCTGCCGGATAATCCGACGCGCAGCCGCCAAGGTCTCGTCGAAGTCGTCGTCACCCGGCAGGCCATCAAGCACCCTCTCAAGCGGGAGATGTGGCTAGTGCATCCGGACGTATGCCAACGCCGCGTTCGCACCAGCCACAAGCTGGGCGTCGACGACCTCCTTCAACCCTGCACCATCGCAGAACCTCTCCAGCAAGGCAGACAACCCGTTCGGCTGCGCGTTATGCGGGAAGTACACACGATTGATGTGCCAAAGTGTCTTCCGGCAGCTCTCCAAAAGAAAAGAAGCGCGCCACGTACGATCAAGCATGGTGGCAAGGACGCGCCCCCTCGACCGGTTCACCCAGAACTGTCGAGCTTCGTAGGAGTCGCCGGACGCCTCTCGGGTGACTCGCTCCTCAACGCAAACCCGCTCAGCCTCCCAGTCGGGATTAACATCTGCGCACATAAAATGCAAGTCAGAACGAGAAGGAAAGCCACAAAGGACGGCAGCCGCCAAAAGGATACATACCTTGCAGCTGCCGACTGATCAGGTCGATCTCCCCAAGCAAAAAATCCTCACGTCGCGAGAACTCCGCCGTGGGATGCGACTGAGAACGATGCAGCAGCCGCTCCGTATTCTTCAGGGTCGCCTCAAGCTCCGCCACCTTGTTCTTCAAACATGTGATTATCCGCTGATCATTTGCACTGCGTGGAGGGGCCGGCGCCGCCGGACGACGGCGAGCACCCGAAGAAGAAGTTGCGCCACTCGGCACGGCCACTGGAGAAGGCGGAGCATCATCGCGCGCAGCACTCTGCCAGGGATACGCAGAGTCAATATAATCATGCGACTGCGAAGCACAGATCAACTCAGGAGAAATAAAGCCAGCAAAATCAATATTGAAGACCAAAAGACCCGACAGGGCAATATTCATTACAAGCATGAAGTTCAAAATACAGATCGCGGCGATTGCCGCATTCCTACAACTATGCCTACTCTAAGGCCGCGGACTGCGACCGGGAACGGCCCTTCCGAGCAGCCGCCTCAATCGCCTTAGCAAGGGCCCTCTCGAAGAGTGCCACAAGCTGCGCAGCCAGCTGCGAGGCGCGCTCCTTCACGCCACTCAGCGACGCGGTCCGGCCATCGGGTTTGCGAGGAAAACCGCTGACGATCTTCTCGAAGTCACCTGGAACTTGGTGGCCTAATAGGAGCTGGAAGGTGAGCTCGGAGCCGCGTACCTTCTGCGACCGCGTGAAGTCGGCGATGGTGGTCGCGTCCTCAAACGGTGCAGCCAGGGCGTCAACGGTCGCCGGCGGCTGGTCACCCGGGAAGATGCTCTGGTGCACCACGGCCAGAGCTCCAGTCGACTTCTGCAACGCGGCTGAAGACTTCTTCAGCGCGTCCGAAGCATAGGCGCATACCCGGTCGAGGAAGCCAACAGCGGTCGCCAGGTCAACCGTGTCGCTCGACGCATCTTCCGGAGGAGCTCCACCTGGGACTATGGCCACCTTCTTCCGTCTTCGGGTGCAGCCGCTCAGCGCCCGGCCTCACCCGATGTGGGCCGCCGAAGGTGTCAGCGCCAAGCCGCTGGATGACGAGGAGGTGGAGGCCAGCGTCAGGTCCATCACCAACCTCCGAGCGGCGGATACGTGCAACGTCAAGTGCCTGATTTCTCCTTACGGGGCCTCGAACCCCGTTCCTGAGGTAAGTCTTGTCTTGTCTTCTCTCTTCCCTTGTTTGACTCGAGTCTACCTTTCTTTTTTATTCGACTTGTGTCTACTTGCTTCAGGGCCGAGATCTTTTCATCAGCTTTCCTCCCCTCCCTGAGAATGGACCCGACGATGAGTCGAAGTTTGTCGAGGTGGAGGACGAGGACGAAGAGATTCCCTCCGCGCATTCTCCCCGCGACGAGGTGGAGGAGGAAGAGGAGGTGGAGGAACCCGCGAGGAAGAAGCGGAAGCTTCCGAGTCGCGGCGAGTCTGCTACTGCGTCGTCGCCTGCCCGGGACATGGACGTTGCTGAGGAAGAGGTCGTCGTGACGTCTCCGGGTGCTCGGTCTTCGGGTGGCTGGGAGGAACCTCTGGACGTTCCTACAGTCAGCTCCGCAGGACCACGCTCGTTCGCGCGGATGCCTTCGCCTTCCCTGGAGAGCTACGACGACGCCGGCACCCCCAGGTGAGTTTCTTTGCGATGTGTCCTTCGCGTTGTACTTTGCAGTTTGGACGTTTTGATTCGACTGGTGTTCTTGGTTTTGCTGCAGCCATCGTTTTGACAATGTTAGCTCCCCCCTTCGGGACGTGGAGCTCACATCTGCCCCTTCGACTGGGTTGGGGACGCCAGTGGTGGTGGAGAAGGTGCATGCTGAGCCTGCCGGTATTGCATCCTCTAGCCGCGTGCCTCCTTCGACTGCGGAAGACCTTGAACTCCTGGATCACGTAGGTCTTGCATGCTTTTTCTTGCGTTCTTGATTTTTCATCGGGTGCGCGATCAGCGCTCCCGATGGGAGTAGCCCCCGAAGGTGTGGGTGACTAGTATAGTCGCCCGCAACTTTATTGACATCTTGCTTTTGTTTCAGCCTTACTATCGCCAACAGCTCGACGCAGCCGCAGCTTATGTTCGCCTGGAGAAAGAGAGGGACCAACTGCGTGCCTCGCTGGACCAGGCTACTGGGCGGGTTGATGAGCTTGAGAAGGCTCTTCACGAGTCTCGAGAGCGGGAGCTGGCGCGGGTCGCTAAGGAGAAAACTCAAGTTGGTTGTCTCCTTTCGCTCGCCGGTGTACTTGGGGGTGAGTTTCGGCTTGACGCCTACTGAGTCTTTGTTTGTTTTCTTATCCTGACTTTGAATTTTTGCGCAGAGACTTGCGGTGGAGCTCCTACAGAAGATGCGTCGAGCGACACGGTTGACCAGGCGACCGCTGTTGGCTTCCTCGACCGGGTATGCGCCTATGCTTCGGACGCGCTGAAGAAGTCTTCAGCCGCGTTGCAGAAGTCGACTGGAGCTCTGGCCGTGGTGCACCAGAGCATCTTCCCGGGTGACCAGCCGCCGGCGACCGTTGACGCCCTGGCTGCACCGTTTGAGGACGCGACCACCATCGCCGACTTCACGCGGTCGCAGACGGTACGCGGCTCCGAGCTCACCTTCCAGCTCCTATTAGGCCACCAAGTTCCAGGTGACTTCGAGAAGATCGTCAGCGGTTTTCCTCGCAAACTCGATGGCCGGACCGCGTCGCTGAGTGGCGTGAAGGAGCGCGCCTCGCAGCTGGCTGCGCAGCTTGTGGCACTCTTCGAGAGGGCCCTTGCTAAGGCGACTGAGGCGGCTGCTCGGAAGGGCCGTTCCCGGTCACAGTCCGCGGCCTTAGAGTAGGCATAGTTGTAGGAATGCGGCAGTCGCCGCGATCTGTATTTTGAACTTCATGCTTGTAATGAATATTGCCCTGTCGGGTCTTTTGGTCTTCAATATTGATTTTGCTGGCTTTATTTCTCCTGAGTTGATCTGTGCTTCGCAGTCGCATGATTATATTGACTCTGCGTATCCCTGGCAGAGTGCTGCGCGCGATGATGCTCCGCCTTCTCCAGTGGCCGTGCCGAGTGGCGCAACTTCTTCTTCGGGTGCTCGCCGTTGTCGGGCGGCGCCGGCCCCTCCACGCAGTGCAAATGATCAGCGGATAATCACATGTTTGAAGAACAAGGTGGCGGAGCTTGAGGCGACCCTGAAGAATACGGAGCGGCTGCTCCATCGTTCTCAGTCGCATCCCAAGGCGGAGTTCTCGCGACGTGAGGATTTTTTGCTTGGGGAGATCGACCTGA
Organism: Poa annua; assembly: GCA_026929855.1. Classification (NCBI taxonomy): domain Eukaryota; kingdom Viridiplantae; phylum Streptophyta; class Magnoliopsida; order Poales; family Poaceae; genus Poa; species Poa annua. The sequence goes on from CM049430.1 coordinate 49,620,171, forward strand.
TCAGTCGGCAGCTGCAAGGTATGTATCCTTTTGGCGGCTGCCGTCCTTTGTGGCTTTCCTTCTCGTTCTGACTTGCATATTATGTGCGCAGATGTTAATCCCGACTGGGAGGCTGAGCGGGTTCGCGTTGAGGAGCGAGTCACCCGAGAGGCGTCCGGCGACTCCTACGAAGCTCGACAGTTCTGGGTGAACCGGTCGAGGGGGCGCGTCCTTGCCACCATGCTTGATCGTACGTGGCGCGCTTCTTTTCTTCTGGAGAGCTGCCGGAAGACACTTTGGCACATCAATCGTGTGTACTTCCCGCATAACGCGCAGCCGAACAGGTTGTCTGCCTTGCTGGAGAGGTTCCGCGATGGTGCAGGGTTGAAGGAGGTCGTCGATGCCCAGCTTGTGGCTGGTGCGAACGCGGCGTTGGCATACGTCCGGATGCACCGGCCACATCTCCCGCTTGAGAGGGTGCTTGATGGCCTGTCAGGTGACGACGACTTCGCCGAGACCTTGGCGGCTGCGCGTCGGATTATCCGGCAGGTTCAGGACCTGAGCGAGCGCCTTGTAGGGCCCCTTGATGCGCCGAAGGCTGAACCTGCAGTTTAGAGTAGCTGTTGTCTGTTGTACAGGGTTAGCTATAGGGGGCGAATGTGCCTGTGTAAGTATGATGACAGATTGTAATACTTTCGAGTTATGAGAGTTGATCTTTTTACTCGAAAGTGAGAGTGCCTGATTTAATCTGCAACCTGTATGGCGCAGTCGCCTAGTATGCCAGGCAGCGGCCTAGGTTTTTCAAGTGTTACCTGTATGACGCAGTCTCTGATTTTATCAGGTGGCGACTTAGGATTTTTGTAACTTGACCTGTATGGCGCAGCCCCCGAGTCGCTCGAGTGGTGGCCTAGGATTTTTGCTAAGACCTGTCTGGCGCAGCCCCCGAGTAGGTCGAGTGGCGGCCTAGGATTACAAGTGTTACCTGTTTGGCGCAGCCCCCGAGTACGTCGGGTGGTGACCTAGGATTTGGAACTTGACCTGTGCAGCGCAGCCCCCGAGTGGGTTCGAGTGGCGGCTGAGGATTTTTCTGAGAAGGCCTGTTTGGCGTAGCCCCCGAGTAAGTCGAGTGGTAGTCTAGGGTTACAAGTGTGACCTGTGTGGCGCAGCCCCCGTGTGTGGCGGATGGCGCCCTAGGATTTTGAACTTGACCTGTATGGCGCAGCCCCCGAGTCGGTCGAGTGGCGGCCTAGGATTTTTTGACTTTATGCTTGTATGGCGCAGCCCCCGAGTAAGTTGGGTGGCGGCCTAAGCTTTTATTTCAACCTGTGTGGCGCAGCCCCCGAGTAGCTCGGGTGGCGACCTAGGATTTTGGCCATGCTTGTATGCCGCAGCCCCCGAGTGGTTCGGGTGGCGGCCTAAGCTTATATTTCAACCTGTGTGGCGCAGCCCCCGAGTGGTTCGAGTGGCGGCCTAGGATTTTTGAACTTCCTCTGAGTGACAGGTAAAGGGGACAGAATTTCTTCAAATCACTTTATTGATTCTTGCGAACAGGCCGCCTCATTAAAACCCTTCCAGTCCCCGCAGGTACCCTGGTAAGGGAAAGAGTGCGTCTGAAACCTGCCGCGCTGATTTTCTTGTACAATGGCTGTTTTGAACTAGGCGTAGAACCGGCGGAGTTGTGCTACGTTCCACGGGTTGCTGCAGTCTGCTCCTGTCTTCGAGTCCTTTAGGCGGTAAGCTCCATTGCCTATTGCTTCTGTTACGATGTACGGGCCCTCCCATGGGGAAGCGAGCTTGTGCACCTTCTTTTGCTTGAGTCGAAGAACCAGGTCGCCTGCAACGAACGCTCTTGGTCGCAGCCTCCGAGTGTGATAATTGCGCATGTCCTGCTGATACACGGCTGATCGTGCCAGGGCGATGTCTCGTGCTTCGTCCAGGGTGTCTCTGCTGTCTTCGAGTGCCTCCTCTGCTTCCGACTCGTCGTAGGCGACTACTCTTGGTGCGTCGAACTTGATGTCGCAGGGGAGGACCGCTTCTGCACCGTACACCATGAAGAATGGAGTGTACTGGGTGGATCTATTCGGCGTTGTTCGCAGACTCCAAAGGACCGATGGCAGTTCTTCCACCCATGCGCCCGCTGCGCGTCTTAGGGGCACGCGCAGTCGTTTCTTGATGCCGCTACAGACGAGGCCGTTGGCTTTCTCCACTTGTCTGTTGGACTGCGGGTGCGAGACAGACGCATAGTTGAGTTTGATCCCCTGCTCTCAGCAGAAGTCCTTGAATTCTTCGGCTGTGAAGTTCGAGTCGTTGTCGGTGATGATCCGTTTGGTACCCCAAATCTGAAGATGATCGACCTGATGAAGTTGACCGCTGTGGATGCAGTCGAACTTGTGATGGGTACGGCTTCGATCCACTTTGTGAACTTATCGACTGCAACCAGGAGGTGAGTGTGACCTCCGGGTGAGGATTACTTCAGCGGTCCCACCATGTCCAGACCCCATTGGGCAAAGGGCCAGGCTAATGGGATTGTCTTGAGTTCTGACGCTGGGGCGTGCGGCTTGTTGGCAAATTCCTGGCACCCTGTGCATTTCTTCACCAGCTCCTCGGCGTCCTACATGGCTGTCAGCCAGTAGAACCCGGCGCGCAGCGCCTTGGCCACCAGTGCCCGACTGCTGGCGTGATGCCCGCAGATACCCGCGTGGATGTCGAGTAAGATGGCTTGGCCGTCGACTGGATCTATGCACCTTTGCAGGATTCCTGAGATGCTTCTTTTGTAGAGTTCTCCGTTGATGACGGTGAAACTTTTGGAGCGCCTGATGATGCGCTTTGTTTCGACTTGATCGGCTGGCAGCTTCTGATGTAGTATATATGCCAGGTACGGTCCCGTCCATGTGGCTTCGACTAGCATGACCTCCATGGGGACCTTGTCTTGGCTTGGCGGGTTAGCATCGCCTTTTGTTGTTGCTGTGCTTGCTGTACTCTGAGTCTTGATGGACCTCTGCGTGATGCACTCGAGGAAGACGCCGGGTGGGACTGGCACCCTGTCTGAGCCCATGTTAGCGAGGACGTCGGCTTCCTCGTTGCTTTCACGGCCGATGTGGCGCAGCTCGCAGCCGTCGAAGTTGCCTTCCCACTGATTGTAGAGGTCTCTGTAGGCGATCATGTTGTCAGCGATAGCGTCGCAAGACTTCATGGTTTGCTGTACCACCAGGTAGGAGTCGCCGTAGATCATGAGGTGCGTGGCGCCGCAGTTCTTGGCCATCCGCATGTCGTGGATCAGGGCCTCGTACTCGGCTTCGTTGTTGGACGGCGTCGGAAAGTCCATCTGTAGGACATACTTGAGCTTGTCGCCTTTGGGGGAGATGAGCACGACTCCTGCCCCGGCTGACTTGAATTTCTTCGAGCCATCAAAGTACATTGTCCATGCGTTGGACAGGTCGGGGACGTTTGGTAGCTGGGCCTCTATCCACTCGGTGGTGAATTCTGGGAGAACTTGGGCCTTGATGGACTTCGGGTGAGCATACTTCAGCCCCCATGGTCCTAGTTCGACAACCCACTTGGCGACTCGTCCTGTCGCGCGCTGGTTTGTGAGAATGTCTGCAAGTCCAGAGGAGCTTACCACCGTGATCGGGTGCTCGGAGAAGTAGTGGACGACCTTCCTGGAGGTCATGAAGACTCCGTATGCCAGCTTCTGGTAATGAGGGTAGTTCTGCTTGGACAAGGTGAGTACTTCGCTGAGGTAGTAGACGGGCCTCTGTACCGGGTGACTGTGCCCTTCTTCTTCGCGTTCGACTACGAGCACCGTGCTCACCAATGACGAGGTGTTAACTCGACAAGTCCCAGGGTTGTGCACCCCGGGTTGATTGATGGGGAGAGAGATGAGTGCAAGGTGATCACGACGGCTGACAAGCGAGGTTTACCCAGGTTCAGGCTCCCGGAGGATAACACCCTACTCCTGCTTGTCTGGTTATTGATGCGAGTAGCGATTACAATGGCGAGATTGCGATCTCGCTAGGGTTTGTCGTAGTGGTTATGAGCGTGTCCTCTAGGACGGGCAACCCTCCTGGCTTTATAGGTAGCCAGGTCTCGGGTGGTTGGTACAGATACGGTAGGTCACAAGACCTAACCGAGTTGGACTAGGATACGAGGTACCCCGAGTGGGCCTTCTGCGGGCCTTTCCATCCTTGGCGCGGCCCAGGTAGCATCATCGTGGGCTACCCGCAAGGCAGCCCCACGTCAGGGGTCCACGGGGGTCAAATGACATAAAGAGGGTCTGTATACTCCTATATGGCTAGGAGGGGTCCACGGCGGTCCAGATGGCACCGAGTGTCGCACGTGCTTTAGGATGACCTATAAGTGTTACTGATTTTCCTATATGGCTAGGAGGAGTGCTATGGGTCAGATTACGTAAGTAGGGTTCGTATACTCCTATATGGCTAGGAGGGGTCCACGGGGGTCCAGATGGCTATGATTGTCGCACGTGCTTTAGGATGACCTAAGAGTGCTACTGATACTCCTAGATGGCTAGGAGGGGTGCAATGGGTCAGAGGACGTATGGAGGGTCCGTATACTCCTATATGGCTAGGAGGGGTCCACGGGGGTCCAGATGGCTTCGATTGTCACACGTGCTTTATGATGACCTAAAAGTGCTACTGATACTCGTAGATGGCTAGGAGGGGTCGACGGGGGTCAAATGACATAAAAAGGGTCCGAATACTCCTATATGGCTAGGAGGGGTCCACGGGGGTCCAGATGGCTACGATTGTTGCACGTGCGTCGCACGTGCTTTAAGATGAGCTAAAACTGCTATTGAAACTCCTAGATGGCTAGGAGGGGTCCACGGTGGTCCAGATGGCTTCGATTGTCGCACGTGCTTTAGGATGATTTAAAAGTGCTACTGATACTCGTTGATGGCTTGGAGGGGTCCACGTGGGTCCAGATGGCACCGAGTGTGGCACGTGCTTTAGGATGACATGTAAGTGTTACTGATTCTCCTATATGGCTAGGAGGGTGCAATGGGTCAGATTACGTAAGGAGGGTCCGTATACTCCTATATGGCTAGGAGGGGTCCACGGGGGTCCAGATGGCTTGGATTGTCGCACGTGCTTTAGGATGACCTTAAAGTGCTACTGATACTCGTAGATGGCTAGGAGGGGTCCACGGGAGTCAAATGACATAAAGAGGATCCGAATACTCCTATATGGCTAGGAGGGGTCCCCGGGGGTCCAGATGGCTACGATTGTCGCACGTGCTTTAGGATGACCTAAAAGTGCTACTGATACTCCTATATGGCTAGGAGGGGTGCAATGAGTCAAATGACATAAGGAGGGTCTATATACTCCTATATGGCTAGGAGGGGTCCACGGGGGTCCAGATGGCTACGATTGTTGCACGAGCTTTTGGATGACCTAAAAGTGCTACTAATACTCCTAGATGGCTAGGAGGGGTCCACGGGGGTCAAATGACATAAAGAGGGTCCGTATACTCCTATATGGCTAGGAGGGGTCCACGGTGGTCCAGATGGCTACGATTGTCGCACGTTCTTTAGGATGACTTAAAAGTGCTACTGATACTCCTAGATGGCTAGAAGGGGTCCACGGGGGTCAAATGACATAAAGAGGGTCTGTATACTCCTATATGGCTAGGAGGGGTCCACGGGGGTCCAGATGGCACCGAGTGTCGCACGTGCTTTAGGATGACCTATAAGTGTTACTGATTCTCCTATATGGCTAGGAGGAGTGCTATGGGTCGGATTACGTAAGGAGGGTCCGTATACCCCTATATCGCTAGGAAGGGTCCACGGGGGTCCAGATGGCTACGATTGTCGCACGTATTTTAGGATGACCTAAGAGTGCTACTGATACTCCTAGATGGCTAGGAGGGGTGCAATGGGTCAGATGACGTATGGAGGGTGCGTATACTCCTATATGGATAGGAGGGGTCCACGGGGGTCTAGATGGCTACGATATTCGCACGTGCTTTATAATGACCTAAAAGTGCTACTGATACTCCTATATTGCTTGGAGGGATGCAATGGGTTAAATGACATAAGGAGGGTCTGTATACTCCTATATGGCTAGGAGGGGTCCACGGGGGTCCAGATGGCTACGATTGTCGCACGAGCTTTTGGATGACCTAAAAGTGCTACTAATACTCCTAGATGGCTAGGAGGGGTCCACGGGGGTCAAATGACATAAAGAGGGTCCGTATACTCCTATAGGGCTAGGAGGGGTCCACGGGGGTCCAGATGGATACGATTGTCGCACGTGCTTTAGGATGAGCTAATACTGCTATTGATACTTCTAGAGTGGCTAGGAGGGATCCACGGGGGTCCAGATGGCTTGGATTGGCGCACGTGCTTTAGGATGACCTTAAAGTGCTACTGATACTCGTAGATGGCTAGGAGGGGTCCACGGGAGTCAAATGACATAAAGAGGATCCGAATACTCCTATATGGCTAGGAGGGGTCCCCGGGGGTCCAGATGGCTACGATTGTCGCACGTGCTTTAGGATCACCTAAGAGTGCTACTGATATTCCTAGATGGCTAGGAGGGGTGCAATGGGTCAGATGATGTAAGGAGGGTGCGTATACTCCTATATGGCTAGGAGGGGTCCATGGGGGTCTAGATGGCTACGATATTCGCACGTGCTTTTGGATGACCTAAAAGTGCTACTGATACTCCTATATGTTTAGGAGGGATGCAATGGGTCAAATGACATAAGGAGGGTCTGTATACTCCTATATGGCTTGGAGGGGTCCACGGGGGTCCAGATGGCTACGATTGTCGCACGTGCTTTAGGATGACCTAAAAGTGCTAATGATACTCCTACATGGCTAGGAGGGGTCCACGGGGATCAAATGACATAAAGAGGGTCCGTATACTCCTATATTGCTAGGAGGGGTCCACGGGGGTCCAGATGGCTAGGATAGTCGCACGTGCTTTAGGATGACCTAAAAGTGCTACTGATACTCCTATATGGCTAGGAGGGGTGCAATGAGTCAAATGACATAAGGAGGGTCTATATACTCCTATATGGCTAGGAGGGGTCCACGGGGGTCCAGATGGCTACGATTGTCGCACGTGCTTTAGGATGACCTAAGAGTGCTACTGATACTCCTAGATGGCTAGGAGGGGTGCAATGGGTCAGATGACGTATGGAGGGTGCGTATACTCCTATATGGATAGGAGGGGTCCACGGGGGTCTAGATGGCTACGATATTCGCACGTGCTTTATAATGACCTAAAAGTGCTACTGATACTCCTATATTGCTTGGAGGGATGCAATGGGTTAAATGACATAAGGAGGGTCTGTATACTCCTATATGGCTAGGAGGGGTCCACGGGGGTCCAGATGGCTACGATTGTCGCACGAGCTTTTGGATGACCTAAAAGTGCTACTAATACTCCTAGATGGCTAGGAGGGGTCCACGGGGGTCAAATGACATAAAGAGGGTCCGTATACTCCTATAGGGCTAGGAGGGGTCCACGGGGGTCCAGATGGATACGATTGTCGCACGTGCTTTAGGATGAGCTAATACTGCTATTGATACTTCTAGAGTGGCTAGGAGGGATCCACGGGGGTCCAGATGGCTTGGATTGGCGCACGTGCTTTAGGATGACCTTAAAGTGCTACTGATACTCGTAGATGGCTAGGAGGGGTCCACGGGAGTCAAATGACATAAAGAGGATCCGAATACTCCTATATGGCTAGGAGGGGTCCCCGGGGGTCCAGATGGCTACGATTGTCGCACGTGCTTTAGGATCACCTAAGAGTGCTACTGATATTCCTAGATGGCTAGGAGGGGTGCAATGGGTCAGATGATGTAAGGAGGGTGCGTATACTCCTATATGGCTAGGAGGGGTCCATGGGGGTCTAGATGGCTACGATATTCGCACGTGCTTTTGGATGACCTAAAAGTGCTACTGATACTCCTATATGTTTAGGAGGGATGCAATGGGTCAAATGACATAAGGAGGGTCTGTATACTCCTATATGGCTTGGAGGGGTCCACGGGGGTCCAGATGGCTACGATTGTCGCACGTGCTTTAGGATGACCTAAAAGTGCTAATGATACTCCTACATGGCTAGGAGGGGTCCACGGGGATCAAATGACATAAAGAGGGTCCGTATACTCCTATATTGCTAGGAGGGGTCCACGGGGGTCCAGATGGCTAGGATAGTCGCACGTGCTTTAGGATGACCTAAAAGTGCTACTGATACTCCTATATGGCTAGGAGGGGTGCAATGAGTCAAATGACATAAGGAGGGTCTATATACTCCTATATGGCTAGGAGGGGTCCACGGGGGTCTAGATGGCTACGATTGTCGCACGTTCTTTAGGATGACCTAAAAGTGCTACTGATACTCCTAGATGGCTAGAAGGGGTCCACGGGGGTCAAATGACATAAAGAGGGTATGTATACTCCTATATGGCTAGGAGGGGTCCACGGGGGTCCAGATGGCACCGAGTGTCGCACGTGCTTTAGGATGACCTATAAGTGTTACTGATTCTCCTATATGGCTAGGAGGAGTGCTATGGGTCAGATTACGTAAGGAGGGTCCGTATACCCCTATGTGGCTAGGAGGGGTCCACGGGGGTCCAGATGGCTACGATTGTCGCACGTGCTTTAGGATGACCTAAGAGTGCTACTGATACTACTAGATGGCTAGGAGGGGTGCATGGGTCAGATGACGTATGGAGGGTGCGTTTACTCCTATATGTCTAGGAGGGGTCCACGGGGGTCTAGATGGCTACGATATTCGCACGTGCTTTAGGATGACCTAAAAGTGCTACTGATACTCCTATATGGCTAGGAGGGATGCAATGGGTCAAATGACATAAAGAGGGTCCGTATACTCCTATATTGCTAGGAGGGGTCCACGGGGGTCCAGATGGCTAGGATAGTCGCACGTGCTTTAGGATGACCTAAAAGTGCTACTGATACTCCTATATGGCTAGGAGGGGTGCAATGAGTCAAATGACATAAGGAGGGTCTATATACTCCTATATGGCTAGGAGGGGTCCACGGGGGTCTAGATGGCTACGATTGTCGCACGTTCTTTAGGATGACCTAAAAGTGCTACTGATACTCCTAGATGGCTAGAAGGGGTCCACGGGGGTCAAATGACATAAAGAGGGTCTGTATACTCCTATATGGCTAGGAGGGGTCCACGGGGGTCCAGATGGCACCGAGTGTCGCACGTGCTTTAGGATGACCTATAAGTGTTACTGATTCTCCTATATGGCTAGGAGGAGTGCTATGGGCCGGATTACGTAAGGAGGGTCCGTATACCCCTATATCCCTAGGAAGGGTCCACGGGGGTCCAGATGGCTACGATTGTCGCACGTATTTTAGGATGACCTAAGAGTGCTACTGATACTCCTAGATGGCTAGGAGGGGTGCAATGGGTCAGATGACGTATGGAGGGTGCGTATACTCCTATATGGATAGGAGGGGTCCACGGGGGTCTAGATGGCTACGATATTCGCACGTGCTTTAGGATGACCTAAAAGTGCTACTGATACTCCTATATTGCTTGGAGGGATGCAATGGGTTAAATGACATAAGGAGGGTCTGTATACTCCAATATGGCTAGGAGGGGTCCACGGGGGTCCAGATGGCTACGATTGTCTCACGAGCTTTTGGATGACCTAAAAGTGCTACTAATACTCCTAGATGGCTAGGAGGGGTCCACGGGGGTCAAATGACATAAAGAGGGTCCGTATACTCCTATAGGGCTAGGAGGGGTCCACGGGGGTCCAGATGGATACGATTGTCGCACGTGCTTTAGGATGAGCTAATACTGCTATTGATACTTCTAGAGTGGCTAGGAGGGATCCACGGGGGTCCAGATGGCTTGGATTGGCGCACGTGCTTTAGGATGACCTTAAAGTGCTACTGATACTCGTAGATGGCTAGGAGGGGTCCACGGGAGTCAAATGACATAAAGAGGATCCGAATACTCCTATATGGCTAGGAGGGGTCCCCGGGGGTCCAGATGGCTACGATTGTCGCACGTGCTTTAGGATGACCTAAGAGTGCTACTGATATTCCTAGATGGCTAGGAGGGGTGCAATGGGTCAGATGATGTAAGGAGGGTGCGTATGCTCCTATATGGCTAGGAGGGGTCCATGGGGGTCTAGATGGCTACGATATTCGCACGTGCTTTTGGATGACCTAAAAGTGCTACTGATACTCCTATATGGCTAGGAGGGATGCAATGGGTCAAATGACATAAGGAGGGTCTGTATACTCCTATATGGCTAGGAGAGGTCCACGGGGGTCCAGATGTCTACGATTGTCGCACGTGCTTTAGGATGACCTAAAAGTGGTACTGATACTCCTAGATGGCTAGGAGGGGTCCAAGGGGGTCAAATGACATAAAGAGGGTCCGTATACTCCTATATTGCTAGGAGGGGTCCACGGGGGTCCAGATGGCTACGATTGTCGCACGTGCTTTAGGATGACCTAAAAGTGCTACTGATACTCCTATATGGCTAGGAGGGGTGCAATGAGTCAAATGACATAAGGAGGGTCTATATACTCCTATATGGCTAGGAGGGGTCCACGGGGGTCCAGATGGCTACGATTGTCGCACGTTCTTTAGGATGACTTAAAAGTGCTACTGATACTCCTAGATGGCTAGAAGGGGTCCACGGGGGTCAAATGACATAAAGAGGGTCTGTATACTCCTATATGGCTAGGAGGGGTCCACGGGGGTCCAGATGGCACCGAGTGTCGCACGTGCTTTAGGATGACCTATAAGTGTTACTCATTCTCCTATATGGCTAGGAGGAGTGCTATGGGTCGGATTACGTAAGGAGGGTCCGTATACCCCTATATCGCTAGGAAGGGTCCACGGGGGTCCAGATGGCTACGATTGTCGCACGTATTTTAGGATGACCTAAGAGTGCTACTGATACTCCTAGATGGCTAGGAGGGGTGCAATGGGTCAGATGACGTATGGAGGGTGCGTATACTCCTATATGGATAGGAGGGGTCCACGGGGGTCTAGATGGCTACGATATTCACACGTGCTTTAGGATGACCTAAAAGTGCTACTGATACTCCTATATTGCTTGGAGGGATGCAATGGGTTAAATGACATAAGGAGGGTCTGTATACTCCTATATGGCTAGGAGGGGTCCATGGGGGTCCAGATGGCTACGATTGTCGCACGAGGTTTTGGATGACCTAAAAGTGCTACTAATACTCCTAGATGGCTAGGAGGGGTCCACGGGGGTCAAATGACATAAAGAGGGTCCGTATACTCCTATAGGGCTAGGAGGGGTCCACGGGGGTCCAGATGGATACGATTGTCGACGTGCTTTAGGATGAGCTAATACTGGTATTGATACTTCTAGAGTGGCTAGGAGGGATCCACGGGGGTCCAGATGGCTTGGATTGGCGCACGTGCTTTAGGATGACCTTAAAGTGCTACTGATACTCGTAGATGGCTAGGAGGGGTCCACGGGAGTCAAATGACATAAAGAGGATCCGAATACTCCTATATGGCTAGGAGGGGTCCCCGGGGGTCCAGATGGCTACGATTGTCGCACGTGCTTTAGGATGACCTAAGAGTGCTACTGATATTCCTAGATGGCTAGGAGGGGTGCAATGGGTCAGATGATGTAAGGAGGGTGCGTATACTCCTATATGGCTAGGAGGGGTCCATGGGGGTCTAGATGGCTACGATATTCGCACGTGCTTTTGGATGACCTAAAAGTGCTACTGATACTCCTATATGGCTAGGAGGGATGCAATGGGTCAAATGACATAAGGAGGGTCTGTATACTCCTATTATGCTAGGAGGGGTCCACGGGGGTCCAGATGTCTACGATTGTCGCACGTGCTTTAGGATGACCAAAAAGTGGTACTGATACTCCTAGATGGCTAGGAGGGGTCCACGGGGGTCAAATGACATAAAGAGGGTCCGTATACTCCTATATTGCTAGGAGGTGTCCACGGGGGTCCAGATGGCTACGATTGTCGCACGTGCTTTAGGATGACCTAAAAGTGCTACTGATACTCCTATATGGCTAGGAGGGGTGCAATGAGTCAAATGACATAAGGAGGGTCTATATACTCCTATATGGCTAGGAGGGGTCCACGGGGGTCCAGATGGCTACGATTGTCGCAGGTTCTTTAGGATGACTTAAAAGTGCTACTGATACTCCTAGATGGCTAGAAGGGGTCCACGGGGGTCAAATGACATAAAGAGGATATGTATACTCCTATATGGCTAGGAGGGGTCCACGGGGGTCCAGATGGCACCGAGTGTCGCACGTGCTTTAGGATGACCTATAAGTGTTACTGATTCTCCTATATGGCTAGGAGGAGTGCTATGGGTCAGATTACGTAAGGAGGGTCCGTATACTCCTATTTCCCTAGGAGGGGTCCACGGGGGTCCAGATGGCTACGATTGTCGCACGTGCTTTAGGATGACCTAAGAGTGCTACTGATACTCCTAGATGGCTAGGAGGGGTGCAATGGGTCAGATGACGTATGGAGGGTGCGTATACTCCTATATGGATAGGAGGGGTCCACGGGGGTCCAGATGGCTACGATTGTCGCACGAGCTTTTGGATGACCTAAAAGTGCTACTAATACTCCTAGATGGCTAGGAGGGGTCCACGGGGGTGAAATGACATAAAGAGGGTCCGTATACTCCTATAGGGCTAGGAGGGGTCCACGGGGGTCCAGATGGATACGATTGTCGCACGTGCTTTAGGATGAGCTAATACTGCTATTGATACTTCTAGAGTGGCTAGGAGGGATCCACGGGGGTCCAGATGGCTTGGATTGGCGCACGTGCTTTAGGATGACCTTAAAGTGCTACTGATACTCGTAGATGGCTAGGAGGGGTCCCCGGGGGTCCAGATGGCTACGATTGTCGCACGTGCTTTAGGATGACCTAAGAGTGCTACTGATATTCCTAGATGGCTAGGAGGGGTGCAATGGGTCAGATGATGTAAGGAGGGTGCGTATACTCCTATATGGCTAGGAGGGGTCCATGGGGGTCTAGATGGCTACGATATTCGCACGTGCTTTTGGATGACCTAAAAGTGCTACTGATACTCCTATATGGCTAGGAGGGATGCAATGGGTCAAATGACATAAGGAGGGTCTGTATACTCCTATTATGCTAGGAGGGGTCCACGGGGGTCCAGATGTCTACGATTGTCGCACGTGCTTTAGGATGACCTAAAAGTGGTACTGATACTCCTAGATGGCTAGGAGGGGTCCATGGGGGTCAAATGACATAAAGAGGGTCCGTATACTCCTATATTGCTAGGAGGGGTCCACGGGGGTCCAGATGGCTACGATTGTCGCACGTGCTTTAGGATGACCTAAAAGTGCTACTGATACTCCTATATGGCTAGGAGGGGTGCAATGAGTCAAATGACATAAGGAGGGTCTATATACTCCTATATGGCTAGGAGGGGTCCACGGGGGTCCAGATGGCTACGATTGTCGCAGGTTATTTAGGATGACTTAAAAGTGCTACTGATACTCCTAGATGGCTAGAAGGGGTCCACGGGGGTCAAATGACATAAAGAGGATATGTATACTCCTATATGGCTAGGAGGGGTCCACGGGGGTCCAGATGGCACCGAGTGTCGCACGTGCTTTAGGATGACCTATAAGTGTTACTGATTCTCCTATATGGCTAGGAGGAGTGCTATGGGTCAGATTACGTAAGGAGGGTCCGTATACTCCTATATCGCTAGGAGGGGTCCACGGGGGTCCAGATGGCTACGATTGTCGCACGTGCTTTAGGATGACCTAAGAGTGCTACTGATACTCCTAGATGGCTAGGAGGGGTGCAATGGGTCAGATGACGTATGGAGGGTGCGTATACTCCTATATGGATAGGAGGGGTCCACGGGGGTCTAGATGGCTACGATATTCGCACGTGCTTTAGGATGACCTAAAAGTGTCACTGATACTCCTATATTGCTACGAGGGATGCAATGGGTTAAATGACATAAGGAGGGTCTGTATACTCCTATATGGCTAGGAGGGGTCCACGGGGGTCCAGATGGCTACGATTGTCGCAACAGCTTTAGGATGACCTAAAAGTGCTACTAATAGTCCTAGATGGCTAGGAGGGGTCCACGGGGGTCAAATGACATAAAGAGGGTCCGTATACTCCTATATGGCTAGGAGGGGTCCACGGGGGTCCAGATGGCTACGATTGTCGCACGTGCTTTAGGATGAGCTAAAACTGCTATTGATACTTCTAGATGGCTAGGAGGGGTCCACGGGGGTCCAGATGGCTTGGATTGTCGCACGTGCTTTAGGATGACCTTAAAGTGCTACTGATACTCGTAGATGGCTAGGAGGGGTCCACGGGAGTCAAATGACATAAAGAGGATCCGAATACTCCTATATGGCTAGGAGGGGTCCCCGGGGGTCCATATGGCTACGATTGTCGCACGTGCTTTAGGATCACCTAAGAGTGCTACAGATATTCCTAGATGGCTAGGAGGGGTGCAATGGGTCAGATGATGTAAGGAGGGTGCGTATACTCCTATATGGCTAGGAGGGGTCCATGGGGGTCTAGATGGCTATGATATTCGCACGTGCTTTTGGATGACCTAAAAGTGCTACAGATACTCCTATATGGCTAGGAGGGATGCAATGGGTCAAATGACATAAGGAGGGTCTGTATACTCCTATATGGATAGGAGGGGTCCACGGGTGTCGGGGGGCTGCCCCCCGGATAGGGGCAGATCCCGGTATAATTCATCAAGGTGTCAACAGTACCCGGCCTTTGGCGAGAGCAAGGGACACCTCCTGGTGTGCCGAAAGGGCAGCTTGACCCTTGGGCACTAGAAGAGGGCAAAGTGCCTCCTGGCTGCCGCAAGAGTCAGCTCTGGCAGCTATAAATAGACACCCCCGGCCCTCACAATCGCAGCACAAGCATGAGCGGGTGGTTCCTCTAAGAACTAGCTTCTCGAAGATGTCTTTGCTGGTAGGCTAAGACATCTTCGGGAGGCTAGGCCTAGAGATACTCATCCTGAGACGAGCTCGGACGTCTCCGGGAAGGATCCCGGATCTAGGACTCCGAGGAGACTTCCGGGTGAAGGTGTACTCGGCTTTACCGGATAGGTATTCCGGGTAAGTACTAACCGGAATGTGTGTCTCGGTCTTGATCTTATGCAGAAGAGACTCAGTGGCAAGCGAGGAGGTAGCCGGCGTGAGGGCTTCCGGTAGGCCGTCAGCGGTCCGTAGCAGGTTTTCCCGTCTATAGCGGGGGGAAGTACCGTTCCGCCTGACACGGAAGCATGTCACCTCCTGCCTGACACGGAAGCATGGTCACCTCCCGCCTGACACGGGAGCGTGTCAGCCGGTACGAGCGTGGTACGACAAGACCTGACATGCCTAGCCCGGCAATCCGGGAAAGGCTATCCGAGATGGGCAAAGACATGTCTTGTCTCTGACAAGGGGACAATGATGATGCAGGACGGCAGGCGCCGTCCTTAACGAGATGATGACGAAGGGGCTACACCGGATAGTCCGGCGAATAGGTCGCACTAGCCGGTGACGACATCCCGGCTAGGCCTGTCCGGTGGGGCCAAGCCAAGTTAGGGTTTCCGGCCCTCCTGGCCGGACCTCTATAAAAGGCGTCATAACTGCTCCTGAGAGGGAGAGACCAACTTCAGAGCCAAAGCTATAGTCGCATTTACTCTTAGAGCAGTTACTCCTTCTCACCTTGAGTTCATCTAGTTCTTTGTACTCCTTCCTTTGACAGATCTTGTAGCAAGTTGTAGTCCTTATACCACCAATATATAGAGAGGAAAGGCAGGAGTAGGGGTGTTACCTCCTCACGAGGGCCCTGAACCTGGGTATATCGTGTGTGTGCTGTGTGCCTTCGCGCATTTGTTTGTGTTTGCTAGATCTTCCCCTTTGCACTTTGTTCATATTTCCTGTTCTTGGGAGATCTCGGTTTTACCGGGATCCTCCCCGTGTGAGCTCTTCAGCTCTCTATCCCTCCCCGGAACCACCAACGTCCATCGGCCCCACAAATTAGCCATCCTATGGCATCTGCCGTGACACCACCACGACAGTTGGCGCCCACCGTGGGGCAGACAGAGGCGTTGGCTGGTGTACACATCCGGACGGGCTCCCCCGTTCGTTTCGATGTTCGGGTCCTTTCTGGCCTAGTCGTAAGGCTAGGTGAGATGGACTTCGTCTGCGAGAACGCAGGGTGCTTCCAAAACAGACCGTTTCCGGTGAACGGATGTCTCATCGATTTCGGTGGTTTCACCACCTACGTGGCCACCGAGGTTGTCTGTAGCTACCCGGACGTGGTCCTGGAAGCTGAGGACCCTCCCATGCTCTGCGCTGCTCGGGTTCTGCGTGCCGGTCGCCCCCCGAGTTTCGTCGCAGTGATGATGGTCGGAGCAACCGAGGAGGAGTATCAAGATGCTGACGGCGATACCGACGGCCACCCCCGTTTGGCCAAACCCCCGCAGGAGAGGCCTGCGGCCCGAGATGGTGACCCGCAGTCGTCCCAGCCGCGACGTCGTCCGGATCCCCTCTCGGGACTCGTGGCTAAGTTGGCTGTACCGGTAGCTGCCGGAGCAGATGCCCAGGCCACTTCGGCCGAGTTAGAGGAGCAGCGGAAGTTGTTACTCGCTGAGGCACAGGAGATCGCCGAGATCCGCCGCGAGCTCAGCGCTAGCCTCCGGGAGTACAATGCAGCTCACGGATTCCCTAAGATAGACTCCCGGGAGAAGCGCATTGCAGACCTGCGCAAGAAAGGAAGAATGGTGAATGAGGAGCTGGCTGGTGGAGCCACCACCAGCAACACTGGAAGTCGGATTTCAGCAGGGAAGCCGGTGTACAGCTCACCGGTGAAAACCCTTAGAGCCGCCGAAGCCGCCATGGCCGAGTTGGTTGGGCTATCCGGTGAAGCCCTGCGCAAGCAGCAGGAGAGGGTAAACGAGTTGGTAATTGAAGCCAATCGTCAGAATCTGGCCTTCAAGAAGAAGAACCCCGGGGCAGGATCCCAGGTGTACTCAGCCAGACCCGACAGCCAGACGTCGGATGGGTAGGCCTCTTCCCCGCATCCGAGCAGAAGCAAGAGCAAGAGCAAGAGCCGGAGCCGGAGTCGAGGTTCCGGGAAGAACAAGCAGCTACAGACATATGATCCGGCTTTCGCCGGTATCCAGCAAGCCGGGCAGGCCGGACAGCGTAACTCGGGACAGGCGGGAAGTACCCGTGGGGATGGTAACCTGGGTGTAGGAAATAATAACCCGGCTAGCCGTGGTAATCCACCCCGGAATCCTCCTCACGTTCAGGGAAACCCGCAGAGGGAGGTCGTCTCCGTTCCCCAGCAGGTCCTAGTCCCTGCGCAAGACAGGCTCAACGATGGCAACTCGAGGTTGCAGCAACTCGGATATCAGCCAGACGAGAACCCTTTGGGATCTCGGATAGGAACCAGGCAGCTGAACCCGACAGATGCCAGATTCCGGCTCGACCGGATTCACCAATCCGAGTTGGTGGAAGAGCAAGGGCCTCCGGGACCTGCCTGCTTTGGACCTCGAATCATGCGGGAACCTCCTGTGCGGAACTTTCAGCTTAACCGAGGTGCCAAGACCTATGACGGTAGCAAGAAGCCGGAGGACTGGCTAACCGACTATGTAACTTCAGTAAGCATAGCCGGTGGAAACAGACGATGGGCGGTACGTTATGTACCGCAGATGTTGGAAGGACCAGCGCGGATCTGGTTAAACAATCTGAGAACTGGCAGTATAGACTGCTAGTTAGACTTTGAAGAGGCATTCATCAGCAACTTCACCAGCACGTATAAGAGGCCCAACAGGCCTCAACAGCTCGCCATCTGTAGGCAGAGGAGCAATGAGACCGACCGGGAGTACCTTACCCGGTGGAGCAATATTCGCAACTCGTGCGAAGGAGTGGTGGAGGCACAGGCCATCTCCTGGTTTGCGCAGGGATGCCGGCATGGCTCTATGCTGTGGCAAAAGTTGCAGAGAAAGATGCCAGCGACTTTGGCAGAAACCATGCGCATCGCCGATACCTACACGCTTGGAGATCCCATGCAACCCCTGGTGGATGTCGGAGACTCCAACCGGAGGAATGCGGGACCTCAGCGTTCAGGACCGAGCAGGAGCCATGATCGCCAGGAGTTCGGCCACAAGAGGAATCAGCCCGAGTACCACCATGCAGCGCAGCATGTCGCAGCAGTGACCCGGGAGCAGGAGGATGCCGGCAACAGCCAGCGTCAAAAGACAAGTGGCCCGGCTTGGGGTCAAAGTCAGGAGGTGCAAAAGACCTGGGTGGAACAAAAGAAGCCCCTGACGTATGAGGAAATGCTGAACAAGCCATGCTGCTACCACACTCTGGAGGCCAACAAGCCCGCAAACCACTCTACTCGGCAGTGCAGCTGGTATCAGCGCACGTTGCAGGAAGGCAGCTCGGGAGCTGTTCGGCAGAATGCTCCGGCATCTCGGCCCAACATCCCGAGACCCCCTCCTCCGACATCGGGGGCCAACGCTGTGCGACTTCCCCCTCCTCCGAGAGGACCCCCACCTCGCCCAGTGAATGTGGTGCATACCCGGAACGACAACGGTAACCAAGCCGGACACCAGCAGAGCAACTACCGGGAAGCACATCAGAGCTATGTGATCTTCGTAACCGAGCCCACTGACCGAAAAAGTGTGCGGCAGCGTGCCCTGGAGGTGAACGATGTGATCCCGGCGGTGCCCAAATTCTTGCACTGGTCCGAGATGGAGATCACCTGGAGCCGAAAGGATCACCCCCGGGTTATGCCCAAGCCGGGAGCGTATGCCTTGGTGGTGGACCCAACTTTTGTCGGACCCAACCTCAACGTCCGCTTCAGCCGGGTTCTGATTGACAATGGCAGTGCCATCAACATCATGTACAAGGACACGATGCTGAAGCTGGGAGTATCCATGAACACCCTGGTGCCTACCGAGACAACCTTCCACGGCATTGTGCCCGGAGTCTCTTGCTCGCCCATGGGAAAGATCTGGGTTGAGGTGCTATTCGGAACTCGGGAGAACTGCCGAACCGAGAGCTTGGAGTTCGAGGTCGTGGACCTCTAGAGCCCGTATCACGCCCTGATCGGCAGACCAGCCCTCGCCAGGTTCATGATCTCGACTCACGTGGGCTACCTCAAGATGAAGATGCCGGGACCCAACGGTGTGATCACCATCTCGGGAGACCACAAGCGCTCCATGGAGTGTGCCTCGGCGGGGTCGTGCTTAGCTGAGTCCCTGGTGATCGCGGAAGAGAAGAAGAGGATCCAGCAGGTGGTGGCGATGGCCAAGACCTCCCAACTCGGAATGCCCGGGATGGTGAACCCGGAGCAGGGGACATCATTTCAGCCCCCTAAGGAGACCAAGAAGGTGTGCGTGGACCCCAGCAACCCGGAGCGCCAAGTTATCATTGGCAGCAACCTGGACAGCAAATAGGAAGGCGAGCTCGTCGACTTCCTCCGTGAGAATCGGGATGCCTTTGCATGGTCGAGTGACGATCTGCAAGGCGTCCCGAGGGAGTTGGCTGAGCACTCTCTGTTTGTTCGACCGGATGCGAAGCCGGTGAAGCAACCAACTAGGCGCCTCTCGGATGAGAGAAGAGCTGCTGTCATGGAGCATCTGGCTATACTGCTGGCCACCGGATTCATCATGGAGGTGCTGCACCCGGATTGGATTTCGAATCCGGTCCTGGTGGAGAAGAAGAAAGATGATCCCCTCCTGCTTAAGGTGTGGCGCATGTGCATCGACTTCACCAACCTCAACAAGGCATGCCCGAAAGACCCCTTCCCGCTGCCCCGGATAGATCAAGTGATAGACTCCACTGCCGGGAGTGAGCTTTTAACTTTTCTAGATGCTTATTCTGGTTTTCACCAGATACCTTTGAATCCGGATGATCAATTGAAAACTGCTTTCATTACCCCTTATGGGGCTTATTGCTATCGTGTTATGACTTTCGGCTTGAGAAATGCTGGTGCTACATACCAGAGATGCATGCAGAAATGCTTGCATGACCAGATAGGCCGAAATGCCGAGGTCTATGTCGATGACATAGTCATAAAAACAAAAGAAAAAGCCTCATTAATAGATGATCTGAGGGAAACATTTAAGAACCTAAGAAGATTCCGGATGAGGTTGAACCCGGATAAGTGCACATTTGGTGTGCCAGCAGGGAAGTTACTCGGTTTCCTCATCTCAAGCCGGGGAATCGAGGTCAACCCGGGTAAAATTCGTGCTATTGAGAGCATGAAGTTGCCCGTGCGTCTCAAGGATGTGCAGAAGTTTACCGGGTGTCTGGCGTCCCTAAGTCGGTTTGTGAGCTGACTTGGGGAGAAGGCCTTGCCTCTGTATCAACTGATGAAGAAGAGCAAGACATTTATTTGGACCCCGCAAGCTGATGCGGCGTTCAACGACTTGAAGAGAATGCTCTCAACAGCACCTGTGTTGGCATCCCCGTTACCCAAGGAACCTATGCTGTTGTATATTGCCGCAACCAACCGGGTAGTCAGTGTGGCAATGGTGGTAGAAAGGGAAGAAGGGGGCAAGCTGATACAGAGACTGGTGTATTACCTTAGTGAGGTGATCTCGGAATCCAAGCAGAACTACCCGCACTACCAGAAGATGGCGTATGGGGTGTACATGGCAGTGACCAAGCTCAAGCACTACTTTTAGGAACACCCGATCACAGTGGTATGCGAAGCTCCTCTCGCCGAGATCATCGGTTGCAAGGATGCTAGCGGCCGGGTAGCCAAATGGGCCATCCAGTTGTCTCCGTATGCTCCGGCATACGAGAGACGGGATGCCATCAAGTCGCAGGCGCTGCCGGACTTTTTGGTAGACTGGGCCGAGATGCAGTATGAACCTCCGGTGCCGGATTACAATTTCTGGAGGATGCATTTCGATGGCTCAAAGGCTAAGATCGGATTGGGTGCCGGAGTGGTCCTCACTTCCCCAAAGCAAGATGTACTGAAGTATGTGCTGCAGATCCATTTTCGGGCATCCAACAATGTCGCAGAATATGAGGCCTTGGTGCATGGACTGAACGTCGCCAAGGAGATCGGCATCCGCCGGATAGAGTGCTTTGGTGACTCGGATCTCGTATTACAACAGGTGTCGGGGAATTGGGATGCCCTTGATGCAAACATGGCCTTGTACAGGTTTCATGTGCAGAAAATATCCGGATTTTTTGAAGGATGCGAGTTCAAACATGTACCCAGAGGAGAAAACGAGGCGGCAGATGTCTTGTCCAAGCTTGGATCATCCCGGGATGCAATCCCACCCGGAATAGCTCTGGAGCATTTGAGGAAGCCATCTATTCAACCATCACCCGAGTCAGAATCTATCTTCATCCCCAAGGAGCCTGGTTCAGATGCCGTACCCATGGAAGTAGATGTCGGGAGCATAACATCGAACCCGGGGACTGCGTCCCAGTGCTCAGAGAGGCAAAGAAAGATGATGATAGAGGTGATGTCGGCAGAACCAATGGACATAGACACTCCCATGTTCCAGGATAGACCTGTCCCGGGATGGGCACAACCCATTATGGCTTACATCTTGGAGGGAACTCTCCCGGAAAATGAAGTGGAAGCCCGGCAAATACTGCGAAGATCAAAAGCATACACTATCATCAATCAAGAGCTGTACAAGAGAAGTGTCACCGAGGTACTCCAGAGATGTGTGGAACCGGCAGAAGGACAAGAGATGCTGGTGGAAATACATCAAGGGGAATGTGGACATCATGCATCATCCCGGGCCCTGGTGGCAAAGGTGTTCCTGCATGGGTTCTACTGGCCCACTGCATTGCAGCTAGCAGAAGATATTGTCCGGAAGTGTGGGGGATGCCAGAGATTTGCTCACCGGATACACATGCCGGCGTCAGCACTGAAAATAATCCCCATCACTTGGCCATTCGCAGTATGGTGTTTGGACATGGTCGGGCAATTCAAGCCGGCAAGGGGCAATATGACACACATACTTGTCATGGTGGACAAATTCACAAAATGGATAGAAGTCAATCCAATCCGGAAGTGCGATGGACACACCGCTGTGCAATTCCTGAAAGACATCGTCTTGAGATACGGATACCCACACAGCATTATCACAGATAATGGAACCAACTTTGCTGTGGGAGAATTCGCTCGATTTTGTGCTGAGAAGGGAATCCGGCTGGATGTAGCATCAGTCGCACACCCGGAAGCAAATGGGCAAGTCGAAAGGGAAAATGCCTTGGTCTTGGCCGGCATCAAAGCTCGTTTGATCGAACCACTGTTGAGAACTCCGGGATGCTGGATAGAGGAGTTACCGGCAGTACTGTGGGGTCTCCGGACTACACCGAATAGATCTACCGGGTACACGCCATTCTTCATGGTATACGGGGCTGAGGCAGTACTCCCAACCGACATGCAATATGACTCCCCGAGAGTGACAATGTTCACCGAGACTGAGGCAAAGGAGGCCCGAGAAGATGATGTTGATTTACTCGAGGAGGCAAGAGAGTTGGCACTATCTCGGTCGGCAATTTATCAACAGAACCTCCGTCGCTATCATAGCCGGAAAGTACACCCGAGGGTGTTCCGGGAGGGAGATCTGGTGCTGAGGCTCATCCAACGCACGGCCGGAATGCATAAATTGTCACCTCCATGGGAGGGACCTTTTGTGATAAGCAGGGCATTGCACAATGATTCTTATTACCTTGTAGATGCACAGGAGGCTAGGAAAGGTGTAATGGACAAATCCGGTGAGGAAACCAAGCGTCCATGGAATGTAGCTCTACTCCGCCCCTTTTACACGTAAAAGGTTCAGTGTATGTTGTATCTCAATTTTCAGTTTTAATGGAAGTAAGGTACCCCGGGAGGAACCCGGGGACTGCCTGGTTATGAGCTTGTCTTGTTGTTATTTTTGTCAAATTCATTTACTATTTTGTACCGGCATCTCGGGAAGGAACCCGGGGACTGCCGGATAGCTGTTCTCTACTTTTCTTTTGTATGCCGGGAAAGTTCCGAATTCGACTCTCAAAGTCAAAGTAATGTATGTCATGTGAAATCATCTTGTGACTCGACTGACGAACGCCGAAATGGTAGTCAAGAGCAAAGAAAGGGAAGGTGGGAAACACGAAAACGATCTCGGGGACTCGGAGCAGGAACTTATCCGGCATACCTGTTTTTTATTAACTTAGTTGTTTTTTATGTCGGGAACTCGGTTAGTAGGAACTCGGATTGCTTTGAGTAATGTATGCTGTATGTGGAGTTTCGTGACTCGACTGTCGAACGCCGAAATGGTAGACAAGAGCAGAAATTACCTAAGTACGGTAAACATGAAAAGCAATTGGGGAACTCAAAGCAGAGTAAATTGGCATAAGTGATTCGAGTAGATAGTTCACTAAGAAACGAAAATAATATGAGTGTATATTACATATGCCACCCGGCATCACGGGGATTTAACGAATCTACTAAGTTTTTTAAGCGGTAGGGGAAGTCGGCTTCTCGACGGAGACCTCGGGAGCGGCGGCCTCGGGAGCAGCGGCAGCAGTAGCAGCAGGAGCGCCGGCAGGAGCGACTTCGGCTTCGATTCCGGCGGCGCTAGTCTGGGCCTCGGGACGCACCTCGGTCTCGGGGGCCTCGGGTCTTGGCGAAGTCGCTGCGTCCCGGGGAACCACCTTCTCGGGCGCAGCACCGGAAGCAGCGTCATCTCCTTCTGGGGCTTCGTCTTCCGCCTCGCCGGAAGCGGCATCATCTTCTTCGTCGTCCTCGTAATCCGATTCCGAGTCGGAAGGAATGACGCTGGGCGTGAAGGATCGGATGCTTGCCCACGTAGCGATGCGGTGCGACACCTCTTGTCGGCGCTGGACCTTTTCCGGATCAGAGACCCACGGAGAAACAGTCCGCAGGCGCAGGATGGCCCCCAGATCGAGACCTTCGTACCAGCTGAGTACTTGGGTCAAGACCTGGTCGGCGCCAGCCCGCGCACTGGAACGCTTCCAGGCGTGGATGCGTCTCCCGGCGCCCCGGAGTGCGCTCGCGAGCTCGGGAATCGAGAGCGTCCCCCGGATACTCGGCCACAATGCGCCGTGGACATGGACCGCGGCGCTGAGCAGATCCGTCCCGATAGACCGGAGGGGTACTATCCGGGCCTTCAGGGCGATGAGGTGATCCTCGATGTCCCAGGCATCCGAGATGGGACCCTTCCCGGCGCGCTTCTCGCGGGAGGCGGCAACAGCTTTGGCGGCAGCCTCGCAGGAGTGCTCGAACTCTCCTTTAAAAAGAAGAGCTGTCAAACGACTAAGTCATAAGAGTAACAGCAAGAAAGGAAGCAGAGAGAAGGCAAGAGGGATGTCGGTCCACTTACTGTTCAGATCCCGGTTCAACACTGTGAGCTCCGAGAGCCAAGTTTCAGACCGAGACCGGAGGAGAGCGAGCTCAGTCTCGGCATTGTGCGCGCGCTCCTCGGACTGGTCCAGGGTCTCTTTCTGGTTTTTGGTCGCCTCGATGAAGCGCGTCTTCAAGTCGGCCGTAGCAGTTTTGACCTTTTCGAGCTCGCCATTGAGCCGCGCGATCTCGGCTTGCGTGGTGGCAAGTGCGGTTTTCTGGTCAACCGAGACCTTGCACGCCGCATCTCGCTCCTCCCGGAGGCGCTCCTCGGATTTCTTGGACTGCGCGAGGTCCGCAAGAACCCGGTTGAAGATATTGCGGCGTTTCTGGCTGCACTCCTGAAATCAAGACAAAGAAGAGGTTAGTCGGGAAAAGATATAAGGAACCCGGTTGGGAGGATCTCGGGGACTCGGTGTCCGAGTCCTAGATTTTTGTCTAAGATTGGAACCTAGTGATCTGCTATTCGGTGGAATCTAGAGCACTAAGCACCAATCTCGGGGACTAGTGGTGGAGCAAATTTTGAAGCAACCTATCCGGTTGGGAGGATCTCGGGGACTCGGTGTCCGAGCCCTGGATTCTTTCTCTAAGATTGGAACCTAGTGATCTGCTATTCGGGGGAATCTAGAGCACTAAGCACCAATCTCGGGGACTAGTGGTGGTGGAAGGAACAAGTATTTTTTGATAAAAGAAAGAAAACAGGCTTACCTCGGTCACCCGAGTAACATCCAGTGCGGCCACTTGGAGAGCGTGCAGAGCTTGAGCGTTGCGGCTTGGGCCCGCAGCGTGCAAGTCTCCCGCGATCTCGGAGGCATCGGCGGCAAGCCAGGCATGGTTGTATTCGTCAACAACCCGTATGCCGGAGCCGCCGGGCGCGCGAGTAGCGGCAACATCCCGGGATCCTGAAGGTACAAAGGAACTGACGGTTGCTCGCAACATCCGCAAGACAGCAGTAGGGATCTCGGCGGGAGGCGGTGGTAAAGATGAGAACGTACCCGTGCGCGGCACCAAGTCGCGGGCCGAGGATGTCGGGGCAGCTGCGGGTGGGGCAGAAGGAGTTTTCTGCCCAGCAATCTTGCCGCGAGACTTGGGAACTTGATCTGCTGGCCGGGAGGAGGCTGTAGGCTGCTTCTCCGGGATGGTCTTGGTCCCGACTGGCCGAGAGGGGCCACGTGCCGTAGGTTGCCGGAAAGGGCTAGCGATCTCTGCCTCCAGCCCGGGAACCCGACGCGGACTCTCCGGAAGAAGAATTTCTCCCGAGGTGGTCGGGGCCTGCACCGGGATCTCCTCGATCCCCGGATGTGCATCCGGGGTCGCAACGGTAGCCGGTGCGGCACCGGAAGCCGCAGGCTCACTGCCTCGGGTAGAAGGGCGAGGAGGTGAAGGAGAAGCCCGAGCCGGGCTGGGAGTCCGAGTCCCGGGAGGAGGAGGAACGGCAGGTGACGGGAGCTCGAGTGCGTCCCTGAAAGGAAATGTCTTAGTAATAGTTATGGAGAAAGCAAAGTCAGATAACATAAGGCAAGGAGAGCATACCCGGAATCCACAAGGGGAGGACCCCTTTGCCGGCGCCGAGCAGGCTTCTCGGTTGTCTGCTTACTCGGTTTGCTCCTCTTGGGGGGGTTGCCGGAGTTATCGGCCCCCTCGGTGTCGGAAGCCGCGCGCTTCCGGCTCTCGGCACGTTTGGTCCCGGTTGTCGGTTTCGGAACCACAGCTGAGGCCCAGTTCAGAGGGAGAGCGTCAATAACATCGAGAATCTAGCAGTCAATCTCATCCTCATCATCCGAAGAAATGAAAACTGCCTCTGGAGTTGAAGGATTACCCGGGGCCTTAACGAAAGGGATGGCGAGATGGTCCTCGCCGTCGGGATCCTCTCTCGGCATCACGTCCGGTCTCGGGAAGTCCGGCGCGTAGTTCTCGTTGACGTGGACGGCGTCTTCTTCGTGTTGACGCTCGAACAACTGCGCAAACAAATTAGGCCGTGTCGATGTCCAGGTGAACGCATGTACGAAGGCGAAGGCACGAAAGACTGATATAAGCACCTGGTCGCATGGTTTTTTCCGGGATCCCCCAATGACCCCCCAAGTGTAGTCCTCCGTCATCTCCGTCCGGGCAATCGCTCGGACACGACGGACGACCCCGGCGTGGTTTAGCCCCAAGATACAGGTCCTAGTGGGGTCAAAGTTCCCGGACATGTGGCACATCTTGTGCACTCGGTTTTGAAGGGGGCAGACCCGGCGAACAATGAAGCATCGCAGGAGATCGTCCCCGGTCATCTTCTGATTTAGCACGTGCAGAACGTCGTGCATGCAGTTGACCTCTTCGTTATCCGGAAGCTTCTTCCAGAGACGGAATTCGCGCGGAGGGCCAATAACGAACTCCGGCAGATTGATGAAGTCCGGGTTCGAGGATCCCGGACCATCTCCCGAGTGCTCCCGGTTCTTAAATAGAAGAAGCTCTGCTGCCACTTCTGGCAGGACTCGAGTCCCTTGACTATGGGGAATCCGGAGTCCGCGCGAGGGATGATGGTGGCCGCTCCGCAATCCACTAAGTCTTTTATCTTCTTATCCGGATTGGGGATGGCTTGGCGTCGGAGAATGAAGTACTTGGCCCAGAGATCCAAGAAGGGCCAGATGCCGAGGTATGCCTCCGCATATGGGGTGAAGACCGAGAGCATCATTATGGCATTGGCGGGAAGATGGTGAGGTTGAAGGTCGTAGAGGTCGAGGAAGTCGCGGAAGAAGGGACTTGCCGGAAGCCCAAACCCGCGCTCGAAGTGTGCGAGGAATACCACGTATTCCCCGGGATGGGGTTCCGGTGCAATCTCCTCTCCCGGGAGAAGGCTCTCGACTTCCGGAGGAATCCGGTGAGTCCGATACAGCCAGTCTAGATCGGACTGCTTGGTCTCGGACCCATCCCAGCATCCCCGAGTACGTTCTTCGCCCATGTCGGAGAAGTACGCAGGGGTATCCGAGCTACTCTGCAGACGCAGCGGCGGTTAGTCGGAGTTAGTCAATCGGAAACTAGGATGTCGGAGCACAAACTGCTAAACACTACCGATTTGGTGGGAAACAAGATCTATCGTATGCTAAATAATCAAAACAAATGGGGGCTAATAGACTCGCGCTGGACTCGGGCGAGGCGCAAAGCAAGTGAGCAATCTACATCCTACAGTGACGGTGCGTCACCACCGCGCATCTCGTGCGCGCCGCTCAAGTTGTGCTCGCCGGCGGTGGCTCTACCGGACTTGCGATACGGCACGGCCGGGCTCGGGCGGTTGCTCTACGGAGGAAATCATCAGAGCAAAGAGGAAGAACTCACCGAAACAGAGAAGTTCGGCGAAGGCGACGATGTACGGACTCCGGCGAACGGTGATGGCGACGGTGAGCAGGCTCCGGCGAACGGCGACGAAGGCAGCGGCTGCAGGGCGCTCGAGACGGCGAGGGAGGCAAGTGCAAAGGAGAGGAAGAAGGAGAGAAACTGTTCCGGTCCCCTATTTATGGGGGGGATTCCGGAGCGGTTTCCGATTCTCCCGCCCACGATCTCCACGATCGTGGGTGGGATCTGTTTTGTGCCGCGAGCCACGTGGCACTATCCGGAGCGCCCGATCCGGCCACACCGAGGGCCACACGGCCCCAACGGTTGGATTCCGGATCGGATGCGGCTCCCCGGCGCTGGAACCCAAGCGACAGCGTGCTAGCAGAGAAGCACTCGAGTGCGTCTCTGCGCAGACAGGACGTCGGGTGGGCCCTGGCTCAGTGTCTCGAATTCATCGGGAGATCAGCGGTCGAGATTCACTGAGATGGTGCTATCCGGTTGCAGGCTTCGCCTCCCGGTTAAGACAGTCTCGGTGGGAAGACCTCGGTAAAAAGATCTCGGGAAGAATCGATCTCGGCATGGAATAAAAGGATGGTATAATTGGTTCTCGGAGAATGGTGGTTATTAAAGCTGATCCCGCACATCATCCGAAGTCGCTGTGCAACACCAGCTTCGGGGACTAGTGTCGGGGGGCTGCCCCCCGGATAGGGGCAGATCCCGGTATAATTCATCAAGGTGTCAACAGTACCCAGCCTTTGGCGAGAGCAAGGGACACCTCCTGGTGTGCCGAAAGGGCAGCTTGACCCTTGGGCACTAGAAGAGGGCAAAGTGCCTCCTGGCGGCCGCAAGGGTCAGCTCTGGCAGCTATAAATAGACACCCCCGGCCCTCACAATCGCAGCACAAGCATGAGCGGGTGGTTCCTCTAAGAACTAGCTTCTCGAAGATGTCTTTGCTGGTAGGCTAAGACATCTTCGGGAGGCTAGGCCTAGAGATACTCATTCTGAGACGAGCTCGGACGTCTCCGGGAAGGATCCCGGATCTAGGACTCCGGGGAGACTTCCGGGTGAAGGTGTACTCGGCTTTACCGGATAGGTATTCCGGGTAAGTACTAACCAGAATGTGTGTCTCGGTCTTGATCTTATGCAGAAGAGACTCAGTGGCAAGCGAGGAGGTAGCCGGCGTGAGGGCTTCCGGTAGGCCGTCAGCGGTCCGTAGCAGGCTTTCCCGTCTATAGCGGGGGGAAGTACCGTTCCGCCTGACACGGAAGCATGGTCACCTCCCGCCTGAGGCGGAAGCATGGTCACCTCCCGCCTGACACGGGAGCGCGTCAGCCGGTACGAGCGTGGTACGACAAGACCTGACATGCCTAGCCCGGCAATCCGGGAAAGGCTATCCGGGATGGGCAAAGACATGTCTTGTCTCTGACAAGGGGACAATGATGATGCAGGACGGCGCCTGCCGTCCTTAACGAGATGATGACGAAGGGGCTACACCGGATAGTCCGGCGAATAGGTCGCACTAGCCGGTGACGACACCCCGGCTAGGCCTGTCCGGTGGGGCCAAGCCAAGTTAGGGTTTCCGGCCCTCCTGGCCGGACCTGTATAAAAGGCGTCATAACTGCTCCTGAGAGGGAGAGACCAACTTCAGAGCCAAAGCTATAATCGCATTTACTCTTAGATCAGTTACTCCTTCTCACCTTGAGTTCCTCTAGTTCTTTGTACTCCTTCCTTTGACAGATCTTCTAGCAAGTTTTAGTCCTTATACCACCAATATATAGAGAGGAAAGGCAGGAGTAGGGGTGTTACCTCCTCACGAGGGCCCTGAACCTGGGTATATCGTGTGTGTGCTGTGTGCCTTCGTGCATTTGTTTGTGTTTGCTAGATCTTCCCAATTGCACTTTGTTCATATTTCCTGTTCTTGGGAGATCTCGGTTTTACCGGGATCCTCCCCGTGTGAGCTCTTCAGCTCGCTATCCCTCCCCGGATCCACCAACGTCCATCGGCCCCACAAATTAGCCATCCTATGGCATCTGCCGTGACACCACCACGACAACGGGGGTCTAGATGGCTACGATATTCGCACGTGCTTTAGGATGACCTAAAAGTGTCACTGATAGTCCTATATTGCTAGGAGGGATGCAATGGGTTAAATGACATAAGGAGGGTCTGTATACTCCTATATGGCTAGGAGGGGTCCACGGGGGTCCAGATGGCTCCGATTGTCGCACGAGTTTTAGGATGACCTAAAAGTGCTACTAATACTCGTAGATGGCTAGGAGGGGTCCACGGGAGTCAAATGACATAAAGAGGATCCGAATACTCCTATATGGCTAGGAAGGGTCCCCGGGGGTCCAGATGGCTACGATTGTCGCACGTGCTTTAGGATGACCTAAGAGTGCTACTGATATTCCTAGATGGCTAGGAGGGGTGCAATGGGTCAGATGATGTAAGGAGGGTGCGTATACTCCTATATGGCTAGGAGGGGTCCATGGGGGTCTAGATGGCTACGATATTCGCACGTGCTTTTGGACGACCTAAAAGTGCTACTGATACTCCTATATGGCTAGGAGGGATGCAATGGGTCAAATGACATAAGGACGGTCTGTATACTCCTATATGGCTAGGTGGGGTCCACGGGGGTCCAGATGGCTACGACTGTCGCACGTGCTTTAGGATGACCTAAAAGTGCTACTGATACTCCTAGATGGCTAGGAGGGGTCCACGGGGGTCAAATGACATAAATATACTGCTATATTGCTAGGAGGGGTCCACGGTGGTCCAGATGGCTACGATTGTCGCACGTGCTTTAGGATGACCTAAAAGTGCTACTGATACTCCTATATGGCTAGGAGGGGTGCAATGAGTCAAATGACATAAGGAGGGTCTGTATACTCCTATATGGCTAGGAAGGGTCCACGGGGGTCCAGATGGCTACGATTGTCGCACGTTCTTTAGGATGACCTAAAAGTGCTACTGATACTCCTAGATGGCTAGAAGGGGTCCACGGGGGTCAAATGACATAAAGACGGTCCGTATACTCCTATATGGCTAGGAGGGGTCCACGGGGCTCCAGATGGCTACGATTGTCGCACGTGCTTTAGGATGACCTAAAAGTGCTACTGATACTCCTATATGGCTAGGAGGGGTGCAATGAGTCAAATGACATAAGGAGGGTCTGTATACTCCTATATGGCTAGGAGGGGTCCACGGGGGTCCAGATGGCTACGATTTGTCACACGTTCGTTAGGATGACCTAAAAGTGCTACTGATACTCCTAGATTGCTAGGAGGGGTCCACGGGGGCCAAATGACATAAAGAGGGTCTGTATACGCTTATATGGCTAGGAGGGGTCCACGGGGGTCCAGATGGCTACGATTGTCGCACGTGCTTTAGGATGACCTAAGAGTGCTACTGATACTCCTAGATGGCTAGGAGGGGTGCAATGGGTCAGATGACGTAAGGAGGGTTCGGATACTCCTATATGGCTAGGAGGGGTCCACGGGGGTTCAGATGGCTACGATTGTCGCACGTGCTTTAGGATGAGCTAAAACTGCTACTGATACTCCTAGATGGCTAGGAGGGGTCCACGGGGGTCTAGATGGCTTGGATTGTCGCGCGTGCTTTAGGATGACCTAAAAGTGCTACTGATACTCGTAGATGGCTTGGAGGGGTCCACGGGAGTCAAATGACATAAAGAGGGTCCGAATACTCCTATATGGCTAGGAGGGGTCCCCGGGGGTCCAGATGGCTACGATTGTCGCACGTGCTTTAGGATGACCTTAGAGTGCTACTGATACTCCTAGATGGCTAGGAGGGTGCAATGGGTCAGATGACGTAAGGAGGGTGCGTATACTCCTATATGGCTAGGAGGGGTCCATGGGGGTCTAGATGGCTACGATATTCCGACGTGCTTTAGGATGACCTAAACGTGCTACTGATACTCCTATATGGCTAGGAGGGTTGCAATGAGTCAAATGACATAAAGAGGGTATGTATACTCCTATATGGCTAGGAGGGGTCCACGGGGGTCCAGATGGCACCGAGTGTCGCACGTGCTTTAGGATGACCTATAAGCGTTACTGATTCTCCTATATGGCTAGGAGGAGTGCTATGGGTCAGATTACGTAAGGAGAGTCCGTATACCCCTATGTGGCTAGGAGGGGTCCACGGGGGTCCAGATGGCTACGATTGTCGCACGTGCTTTAGGATGACCTAAGAGTGCTACTGATACTACTAGATGGCTAGGAGGGGTGCATGGGTCAGATGACGTATGGAGGGTGCGTTTACTCCTATATGTCTAGGAGGGGTCCACGGGGGTCTAGATGGCTACGATATTCGCACGTGCTTTAGGATGACCTAAAAGTGCTACTGATACTCCTATATGGCTAGGAGGGATGCAATGGGTCAAATGACATAAAGAGGGTCTGTATACTCCTATATGTCTAGGAGGGGTCCACGGCGGTCCGAATGGCATCGAGTGTCGCACGTGCTTTAGGATGACCTATAAGTGTTACTGATTCTTCTATATGGCTAGGAGGAGTTCTATGAGTCAGATTACGTTAGGAGGGTCCGTATACTCCTATATGGCTAGGTGGGGTCCACGGGGGTCCATATGGCTACGATTGTCGCACGTGCTGTAGGATGACCTAGGAGTGCTACTGATACTCCTAGATGGCTAGGAGGGGAGCAATGGGTCAGATGACGTAAGGAGGGTGCGTATACTCCTATATGGCTAGGAGGGGTCCACGGGGGTACAGAATGCTACGATTGTCGCACGTGCTTTAGGATAAGCTAAGAGTGCGACTCATACTCCTAGATTGCTGGGAGGGGTGCAATGGGACAGATGACGTATGGAGGGTCCGTATACTCCTATATGGCTAGGAGGGGTCCACGGGGGTCCAGATGGCTTTGATTGTCACACGTGCTTTAGGATGACCTAAAAGTGCTACTGATACTCGTAGATGGCTAGGAGGGGTCGACGGGGGTCAAATGACATAAAGAGGGTCCGAATACTCCTATATGGCTAGGAGGGGTCCACCGGGGTACAGATGGCTACGATTGTCGCACGTGCTTTAGGATGACCTAAGAGTGCTACTGATACTTCTAGCTGGCTAGGAGGGGTGCAATGGGTCAGATGACGTAAGGAGGGTGCGTATACTCCTATATGGCTAGGAGGGGTCCACAGGGGTCCAGAATGCTACGATATTCACACGTGCTTTTGGATGACCTAAAAGTGCTACTAATACTCCTATATGGCTAAGAGGGGTCCACGGGGGTCCAGATGGCTTCGATTGTCACACGTGCTTTAGGATTACCTAAAAGTGCTACTGATACTCGTAGATGGCTAGGAGGGGTCCACGGGGGTCAAATGACATAAAGAGGGTCCGAATACTCCTATATTGCTAGGAGGGGTCCACGGGGGTCCAGATGGCTATGATTGTCGCACGTGCTTTAGGATGACCTAAGAGTGCTACTCATACTCCTAGATGTCTAGGAGTGGTGCAATGGGTCAGATGACGTAAGGAGGGTGCGTATACTCCTATATGCCTAGGAGGGGTCCACGGGGGTCCAGAATGCTACGATATTCGCACGTGCTTTAGGATGACCTAAAAGTGCTACTGATACTCCTATATGGCTAGGAGGGGTGCAATGAGTCAAATGATATAAGGAGGGTCTGTATACTCCTATATGGCTAGTAGGGGTCCACGGGGGTCCAGATGGCTTCGATTGTCGCACGTGCTTTAGGATGACCTAAAAGTGCTACTGATACTACTATATGGCTAGGAGGGGTCCACGGTGGTCCAGATGGCTACGATTGTCGCACGTGCTTTAGGATGACCTAAAAGTGCTACTCATACTCCCAGATGGTTAGGAGGGGTGGAGTGGGTTAGATGACATAAGGAGGGTCCGTATACTCCTATATGGCTAGGAGGGGTCCACGTGGGTCCAGATGGCACCGAGTGTCGCACGTGCTTTAGGATGACCTATAAGTGTTGCTGATTCTCCTATATGGCTAGGAGGGGTGCAATGGGTCAGATTACGTAAGGAGGTTCCGTATACTCCTATATGGCCAGGAGGGGTCCAAAGAGGTCCAGATGGCTAAGATTGTCACACGTGCTTTAGGATGACCTAAAAGTGCTACTGATACACCTAGATGGCTAGGAGGGGTCCACGGGGGTCAAATGACATAAAGAGGGTCCGTATACTCCTAGATGGCTAGGAGGGGTCCACGGGGGTCCAGATGGCTTCGATTGTCACACGTGCTTTAGGATGACCTAAACGTGCTACTGATACTCATAGATGGCTATGAGCGGTCCACGGGGGTCAAATGACATAAAGAGGGTCCGTATACTCCTATATGGCTAGGAGGGGTCCACGTGGGTCCAGATGCAAACGAGTGTCGCACGTGCTTTAGGATGACCTGCAAGTGTTACTGATTCTCCTATATGGCTAGGAGGAGTGCAATGGGTCAGATTACGTAAGGAGGGTCCGTATACTTCCATATGGCTAGGAGGGGTCCACGGGGGTCCAGATGGCTACGATTGTCGCACATGCTTTAGGATGACCTAAAAGTGCTACTCATACTCCTAGATGGTAAGGACGGTTGCAATGGGTCAGATGACGTAAGGAGGGTCCGTATACTCCTATATGGCTAGGAGGGGTCCACGTGGGTCCAGATGGCACCGAGTGTCGCACGTGCTTTAGGATGACGTGTAAGTGTTACTGATACTCCTATATGGCTAGGAGGGGTGCAATGAGTCAAATGACATAAGGAGGGTCTGTATACTCCTATATGGCTAGGAAGGGTCCACGGGGGTCCAGATGGCTACGATTGTCGCACGTTCTTTAGGATGACCTAAAAGTGCTACTGATACTCCTAGATGGCTAGAAGGGGTCCACGGGGGTCAAATGACATAAAGAGGGTCCGTATACTCCTATATGGCTAGGAGGGGTCCACGGGGCTCCAGATGGCTACGATTGTCGCACGTGCTTTAGGATGAGCTAAAAGTGCTACTGATACTCCTATATGGCTAGGAGGGGTGCAATGAGTCAAATGACATAAGGAGGGTCTGTATGCTCCTATATGGCTAGGAGGGGTCCACGGGGGTCCAGATGGCTACGATTTGTCACACGTTCGTTAGGATGACCTAAAAGTGCTACTGATACTCCTAGATTGCTAGGAGGGGTCCACGGGGGTCAAATGACATAAAGAGGGTCTGTATACGCTTATATGGCTAGGAGGGGTCCACGGGGGTCCAGATGGCTACGATTGTCGCACGTGCTTTAGGATGACCTAAGAGTGCTACTGATACTCCTAGATGGCTAGGAGGGGTGCAATGGGTCAGATTACGTAAGGAGGGTTCGTATACTCCTATATGGCTAGGAGGGGTCCACGGGGGTTCAGATGGCTACGATTGTCGCACGTGCTTTAGGATGAGCTAAAACTGCTACTGATACTCCTAGATGGCTAGGAGGGGTCCACGGGGGTCTAGATGGCTTGGATTGTCGCGCGTGCTTTAGGATGACCTAAAAGTGCTACTGATACTCGTAGATGGCTTGGAGGGGTCCACGGGAGTCAAATGACATAAAGAGGGTCCGAATACTCCTATATGGCTAGGAGGGGTCCCCGGGGGTCCAGATGGCTACGATTGTCGCACGTGCTTTAGGATGACCTTAGAGTGCTACTGATACTCCTAGATGGCTAGGAGGGTGTAATGGGTCAGATGACGTAAGGAGGGTGCGTATACTCCTATATGGCTAGGAGGGGTCCATGGGGGTCTAGATGGCTACGATATTCCGACGTGCTTTAGGATGACCTAAACGTGCTACTGATACTCCTATATGGCTAGGAGGGTTGCAATGAGTCAAATGACATAAAGAGGGTATGTATACTCCTATATGGCTAGGAGGGGTCCACGGGGGTCCAGATGGCACCGAGTGTCGCACGTGCTTTAGGATGACCTATAAGCGTTACTGATTCTCCTATATGGCTAGGAGGAGTGCTATGGGTCAGATTACGTAAGGAGGGTCCGTATACCCCTATGTGGCTAGGAGGAGTCCACGGGGGTCCTGATGGCTACGATTGTCGCACGTGCTTTAGGATGACCTAAGAGTGCTACTGATACTCCTAGATGGCTAGGAGGGGTGCATGGGTCAGATGACGTATGGAGGGTGCGTATACTCCTATATGTCTAGGAGGGGTCCACGGGGGTCTAGATGGCTACGATATTCGCACGTGCTTTAGGATGACCTAAAAGTGCTACTGATACTCCTATATGGCTAGGAGGGATGCAATGGGTCAAATGACATAAAGAGGGTATGTATACTCCTATATGTCTAGGAGGGGTCCACGGCGGTCCAAATGGCACCGAGTGTCGCACGTGCTTTAGGATGACCTATAAGTGTTACTGATTCTTCTATATGGCTAGGAGGAGTTCTATGAGTCAGATTACGTTAGGAGGGTCCGTATACTCCTATATGGCTAGGTGGGGTCCACGGGGGTCCATATGGCTACGATTGTCGCACGTGCTGTAGGATGACCTAAGAGTGCTACTGATACTCCTAGATGGCTAGGAGGGGAGCAATGGGTCAGATGACGTAAGGAGGGTGCGTATACTCCTATATGGCTAGGAGGGGTCCACGGGGGTACAGAATGCTACGATTGTCGCACGTGCTTTAGGATAAGCTAAGAGTGCGACTCATACTCCTAGATTGCTAGGAGGGGTGCAATGGGACAGATGACGTATGGAGGGTCCGTATACTCCTATATGGCTAGGAGGGGTCCACGGGGGTCCAGATGGCTTTGATTGTCACACGTGCTTTAGGATGACCTAAAAGTGCTACTGATACTCGTAGATGGCTAGGAGGGGTCGACGGGGGTCAAATGACATAAAGAGGGTCCGAATACTCCTATATGGCTAGGAGGGGTCCACCGGGGTACAGATGGCTACGATTGTCGCACGTGCTTTAGGATGACCTAAGAGTGCTACTGATACTTCTAGCTGGCAAGGAGGGGTGCAATGGGTCAGATGACGTAAGGAGGGTGCGTATACTCCTATATGGCTAGGAGGGGTCCACAGGGGTCCAGAATGCTACGATATTCGCACGTGCTTTTGGATGACCTAAAAGTGCTACTAATACTCCTATATGTTTAAGAGGGGTCCACGGGGGTCCAGATGGCTTCGATTGTCACACGTGCTTTAGGATTACCTAAAAGTGCTACTGATAGTCGTAGATGGCTAGGAGGGGTCCACGGGGGTCAAATGACATAAAGAGGGTCCGAATACTCCTATATTGCTAGGAGGGGTCCACGGGGGTCCAGATGGCTATGATTGTCGCACGTGCTTTAGGATGACCTAAGAGTGCTACTCATACTCCTAGATGGCTAGGAGGGGTGCAATGGGTCAGATGACGTAAGGAGGGTGCGTATACTCCTATATGCCTAGGAGGGGTCCACGGGGGTCCAGAATGCTACGATATTCGCACGTGCTTTAGGATGACCTAAAAGTGCTACTGATACTCCTATATGGCTAGGAGGGGTGCAATGAGTCAAATGATATAAGGAGGGTCTGTATACTCCTATATGGCTAGTAGGGGTCCACGGGGGTCCAGATGGCTACGATTGTCGCACGTGCTTTAGGATGACCTAAAAGTGCTACTGATACTACTAAATGGCTAGGAGGGGTCCACGGTGGTCCAGATGGCTACGATTGTCGCACGTGCTTTAGGATGACCTAAAAGTGCTACTCATACTCCCAGATGGTTAGGAGGGGTGGAGTGGGTTAGATGACGTAAGGAGGGTCCGTATACTCCTATATGGCTAGGAGGGGTCCACGTGGGTCCAGATGGCACCGAGTGTCGCACGTGCTTTAGGATGACCTATAAGTGTTGCTGATTCTCCTATATGGCTAGGAGGGGTGCAATGGGTCAGATTACGTAAGGAGGTTCCGTATACTCCTATATGGCCAGGAGGGGTCCAAAGAGGTCCAGATGGCTAAGATTGTCACACGTGCTTTAGGATGACCTAAAAGTGCTACTGATACACCTAGATGGCTAGGAGGGGTCCACGGGGGTCAAATGACATAAAGAGGGTCCGTATACTCCTAGATGGCTAGGAGGGGTCCACGGGGGTCCAGATGGCTTCGATTGTCACACGTGCTTTAGGATGACCTAAAAGTGCTACTGATACTCATAGATGGCTATGAGCGGTCCACGGGGGTCAAATGACATAAAGAGGGTCCGTATACTCCTATATGGCTAGGAGGGGTCCACGTGGGTCCAGATGCAAACCAGTGTCGCACGTGCTTTAGGATGACCTGCAAGTGTTACTGATTCTCCTATATGGCTAGGAGGAGTGCAATGGGTCAGATTACGTAAGGAGGGTCCGTATACTTCCATATGGCTAGGAGGGGTCCACGGGGGTCCAGATGGCTACGATTGTCGCACGTGCTTTAGGATGACCTAAAAGTGCTACTCATACTCCTAGATGGTAAGGACGGTTGCAATGGGTCAGATGACGTAAGGAGGGTCCGTATACTCCTATATGGCTAGGAGGGGTCCACGTGGGTCCAGATGGCACCGAGTGTGGCACGTGCTTTAGGATGACGTGTAAGTGATACTGATTCTCCTATATGGCTAGGAGGGGTGCAATGGGTCAGATTACCTAAGGTGGGTCCGTATACTTCTATATGGCTAGGAGGGGTCCAGGGGGTCCAGATGGCTACGATTGTCGCACGTGCTTTAGGATGACCTAAGAGTGCTACTGATACTCCTAGATGGCTAGGAGGGGTGCAATGGGTCAGATGACGTAAGGAGGGTCCGTATACTCCTATATGGCTAGGAGGGGTCCACGGGGGTTCAGATGGCTACGATTGTGGCACGTGCTTTAGGATGAGCTAAAACTGCTACTGATACTCCTAGATGGCTAGGAGGGGTCCACGGGTGTCCAGATGGCTTGGATTGTCGCATGTGCTTTAGGATGACCTAAAAGTGCTATTGATACTCGTAGATTGCTAGGAGGGGTCCACACGAGTCAAATGACATAAAGAGGGTCCGAATACTCCTATATGGCTAGGAGGGGTCCCCGGGGGTCCAGATGGCTACGATTTTTGCACGTGCTTTAGTATGACCTAAGAGTGCTACTGATACTCCTATATGGCTAGGAGGGTGCAATGGGTCAGATGACGTAAGGAGGGTGCGTATACTCCTATATGGCTAGGAGGGGTCCAATGGGTCAGATTATGTAAGGAGGGTCCGTATACTCCTATATGGCTAGGAGGGGTCCACGGGGTCCAGATGGCTACGATTGTCGCACATGCTTTAGGATGACCTAAGACTGCTACTGATACTCCTAGATGTCTAGGAGGGTGTAATGGGTCAGATGACGTAAGGAGGGTCCGTATACTCCAATATGGCTAGGAGGGGTCCACGGGGGTCCAGATGGCTACGATTATCGCACGTGCTTTAGGATGAGCTAAAACTGCTACTGATACTCCTAGATGGCTAGGAGGGGTGCAATGGGTCAGATGACGTAAGGAGGGTGCGTATACTCCTATATGCCTAGGAGGGGTCCACGGGGGTCCAGAATGCTACGATATTCGCACGTGCTTTAGGATGACCTAAAAGTGCTACTGATACTCCTATATGGCTAGGAGGGGTGCAATGAGTCAAATGATATAAGGAGGGTCTGTATACTCCTATATGGCTAGTAGGGGTCCACGGGGGTCCAGATGGCTACGATTGTCGCACGTGCTTTAGGATGACCTAAAAGTGCTACTGATACTACTATATGGCTAGGAGGGGTCCACGGTGGTCCAGATGGCTACGATTGTCGCACGTGCTTTAGGATGACCTAAAAGTGCTACTCATACTCCCAGATGGTTAGGAGGGGTGGAGTGGGTTAGATGACGTAAGGAGGGTCCGTATACTCCTATATGGCTAGGAGGGGTCCACGTGGGTCCAGATGGCACCGAGTGTCGCACGTGCTTTAGGATGACCTATAAGTGTTGCTGATTCTCCTATATGGCTAGGAGGGGTGCAATGGGTCAGATTACGTAAGGAGGTTCCGTATACTCCTATATGGCCAGGAGGGGTCCAAAGAGGTCCAGATGGCTAAGATTGTCACACGTGCTTTAGGATGACCTAAAAGTGCTACTGATACACCTAGATGGCTAGGAGGGGTCCACGTGGGTCCAGATGGCACCGAGTGTCGCACGTGCTTTAGGATGACCTATAAGTGTTGCTGATTCTCCTATATGGCTAGGAGGGGTGCAATGGGTCAGATTACGTAAGGAGGTTCCGTATACTCCTATATGGCCAGGAGGGGTCCAAAGAGGTCCAGATGGCTAAGATTGTCACACGTGCTTTAGGATGACCTAAAAGTGCTACTGATACACCTAGATGGCTAGGAGGGGTCCACGGGGGTCAAATGACATAAAGAGGGTCCGTATACTCCTAGATGGCTAGGAGGGGTCCACGGGGGTCCAGATGGCTTCGATTGTCACACGTGCTTTAGGATGACCTAAAAGTGCTACTGATACTCATAGATGGCTATGAGCGGTCCACGGGGGTCAAATGACATAAAGAGGGTCCGTATACTCCTATATGGCTAGGAGGGATCCACGTGGGTCCAGATGCAAACCAGTGTCGCACGTGCTTTAGGATGACCTGCAAGTGTTACTGATTCTCCTATATGGCTAGGAGGAGTGCAATGGGTCAGATTACGTAAGGAGGGTCCGTATACTTCCATATGGCTAGGAGGGGTCCACGGGGGTCCAGATGGCTACGATTGTCGCACGTGCTTTAGGATGACCTAAAAGTGCTACTCATACTCCTAGATGGTAAGGACGGTTGCAATGGGTCAGATGACGTAAGGAGGGTCCGTATACTCCTATATGGCTAGGAGGGGTCCACGTGGGTCCAGATGGCACCGAGTGTGGCACGTGCTTTAGGATGACGTGTAAGTGTTACTGATTCTCCTATATGGCTAGGAGGGGTGCAATGGGTCAGATTACCTAAGGAGGGTCCGTATACTTCTATATGGCTAGGAGGGGTCCAGGGGGTCCAGATGGCTACGATTGTCGCACGTGCTTTAGGATGACCTAAGAGTGCTACTGATACTCCTAGATGGCTAGGAGGGGTGCAATGGGTCAGATGACGTAAGGAGGGTCCGTATACTCCTATATGGCTAGGAGGGGTCCACGGGGGTTCAGATGGCTACGATTGTGGCACGTGCTTTAGGATGAGCTAAAACTGCTACTGATACTCCTAGATGGCTAGGAGGGGTCCACGGGTGTCCAGATGGCTTGGATTGTCGCATGTGCTTTAGGATGACCTAAAAGTGCTATTGATACTCGTAGATTGCTAGGAGGGGTCCACACGAGTCAAATGACATAAAGAGGGTCCGAATACTCCTATATGGCTAGGAGGGGTCCCCGGGGGTCCAGATGGCTACGATTTTTGCACGTGCTTTAGTATGACCTAAGAGTGCTACTGATACTCCTATATGGCTAGGAGGGTGCAATGGGTCAGATGACGTAAGGAGGGTGCGTATACTCCTATATGGCTAGGAGGGGTCCAATGGGTCAGATTATGTAAGGAGGGTCCGTATACTCCTATATGGCTAGGAGGGGTCCACGGGGTCCAGATGGCTACGATTGTCGCACATGCTTTAGGATGACCTAAGACTGCTACTGATACTCCTAGATGTCTAGGAGGGTGTAATGGGTCAGATGACGTAAGGAGGGTCCGTATACTCCAATATGGCTAGGAGGGGTCCACGGGGGTCCAGATGGCTACGATTATCGCACGTGCTTTAGGATGAGCTAAAACTGCTTCTGATACTCCTAGATGGCTAGGAGGGGTGCAATGGGTCAGATGACGTAAGGAGGGTGCGTATACTCCTATATGCCTAGGAGGGGTCCACGGGGGTCCAGAATGCTACGATATTCGCACGTGCTTTAGGATGACCTAAAAGTGCTACTCATACTCCTAGATGGCTAGGAGGGGTGCAATGAGTCAAATGATATAAGGAGGGTCTGTATACTCCTATATGGCTAGTAGGGGTCCACGGGGGTCCAGATGGCTACGATTGTCGCACGTGCTTTAGGATGACCTAAAAGTGCTACTGATACTACTATATGGCTAGGAGGGGTCCACGGTGGTCCAGATGGCTACGATTGTCGCACGTGCTTTAGGATGACCTAAAAGTGCTACTCATACTCCCAGATGGTTAGGAGGGGTGGAGTGGGTTAGATGACGTAAGGAGGGTCCGTATACTCCTATATGGCTAGGAGGGGTCCACGTGGGTCCAGATGGCACCGAGTGTCGCACGTGCTTTAGGATGACCTATAAGTGTTGCTGATTCTCCTATATGGCTAGGAGGGGTGCAATGGGTCAGATTACGTAAGGAGGTTCCGTATACTCCTATATGGCCAGGAGGGGTCCAAAGAGGTCCAGATGGCTAAGATTGTCACACGTGCTTTAGGATGACCTAAAAGTGCTACTGATACACCTAGATGGCTAGGAGGGGTCCACGTGGGTCCAGATGGCACCGAGTGTCGCACGTGCTTTAGGATGACCTATAAGTGTTGCTGATTCTCCTATATGGCTAGGAGGGGTGCAATGGGTCAGATTACGTAAGGAGGTTCCGTATACTCCTATATGGCCAGGAGGGGTCCAAAGAGGTCCAGATGGCTAAGATTGTCACACGTGCTTTAGGATGACCTAAAAGTGCTACTGATACACCTAGATGGCTAGGAGGGGTCCACGGGGGTCAAATGACATAAAGAGGGTCCGTATACTCCTAGATGGCTAGGAGGGGTCCACGGGGGTCCAGATGGCTTCGATTGTCACACGTGCTTTAGGATGACCTAAAAGTGCTACTGATACTCATAGATGGCTATGAGCGGTCCACGGGGGTCAAATGACATAAAGAGGGTCCGTATACTCCTATATGGCTAGGAGGGGTCCACGTGGGTCCAGATGCAAACCAGTGTCGCACGTGCTTTAGGATGACCTGCAAGTGTTACTGATTCTCCTATATGGCTAGGAGGAGTGCAATGGGTCAGATTACGTAAGGAGGGTCCGTATACTTCCATATGGCTAGGAGGGGTCCACGGGGGTCCAGATGGCTACGATTGTCGCACGTGCTTTAGGATGACCTAAAAGTGCTACTCATACTCCTAGATGGTAAGGATGGTTGCAATGGGTCAGATGAC
The DNA here is from genome assembly GCA_026929855.1 of Poa annua. NCBI lineage: Eukaryota > Viridiplantae > Streptophyta > Magnoliopsida > Poales > Poaceae > Poa > Poa annua. The sequence continues at coordinate 49,663,079 of CM049430.1, forward strand.
GTAAGGAGGGTCCGTATACTCCTATATGGCTAGGAGGGGTCCACGTGGGTCCAGATGGCACCGAGTGTGGCACGTGCTTTAGGATGACGTGTAAGTGTTACTGATTCTCCTATATGGCTAGGAGGGGTGCAATGGGTCAGATTACCTAAGGAGGGTCCGTATACTTCTATATGGCTAGGAGGGGTCCAGGGGGTCCAGATGGCTACGATTGTCGCACGTGCTTTAGGATGACCTAAGAGTGCTACTGATACTCCTAGATGGCTAGGAGGGGTGCAATGGGTCAGATGACGTAAGGAGGGTCCGTATACTCCTATATGGCTAGGAGGGGTCCACGGGGGTTCAGATGGCTACGATTGTGGCACGTGCTTTAGGATGAGCTAAAACTGCTACTGATACTCCTAGATGGCTAGGAGGGGTCCACGGGTGTCCAGATGGCTTGGATTGTCGCATGTGCTTTAGGATGACCTAAAAGTGCTATTGATACTCGTAGATTGCTAGGAGGGGTCCACACGAGTCAAATGACATAAAGAGGGTCCGAATACTCCTATATGGCTAGGAGGGGTCCCCGGGGGTCCAGATGGCTACGATTTTTGCACGTGCTTTAGTATGACCTAAGAGTGCTACTGATACTCCTATATGGCTAGGAGGGTGCAATGGGTCAGATGACGTAAGGAGGGTGCGTATACTCCTATATGGCTAGGAGGGGTCCAATGGGTCAGATTATGTAAGGAGGGTCCGTATACTCCTATATGGCTAGGAGGGGTCCACGGGGTCCAGATGGCTACGATTGTCGCACATGCTTTAGGATGACCTAAGACTGCTACTGATACTCCTAGATGTCTAGGAGGGTGTAATGGGTCAGATGACGTAAGGAGGGTCCGTATACTCCAATATGGCTAGGAGGGGTCCACGGGGGTCCAGATGGCTACGATTATCGCACGTGCTTTAGGATGAGCTAAAACTGCTTCTGATACTCCTAGATGGCTAGGAGGGGTGCAATGGGTCAGATGACGTAAGGAGGGTGCGTATACTCCTATATGCCTAGGAGGGGTCCACGGGGGTCCAGAATGCTACGATATTCGCACGTGCTTTAGGATGACCTAAAAGTGCTACTGATACTCCTATATGGCTAGGAGGGGTGCAATGAGTCAAATGATATAAGGAGGGTCTGTATACTCGTATATGGCTAGTAGGGGTCCACGGTGGTCCAGATGGCTACGATTGTCGCACGTGCTTTAGGATGACCTAAAAGTGCTACTGATACTCCTATATGTCTAGGAGGGGTCCACGGTGGTCCAGATGGCTACGATTGTCGCACGTGCTTTAGGATGACCTAAAAGTGCTACTCATACTCCCAGATGGTTAGGAGGGGTGGAGTGGGTTAGATGACGTAAGGAGGGTCAGTATACTCCTGTATGGCTAGGAGGGGTCCACGTGGGTCCAGATGGCACCGAGTGTCGCACGTGCTTTAGGATGACCTATAAGTGTTGCTGATTCTCCTATATGGCTAGGAGGGGTGCAATGGGTCAGATTACGTAAGGAGGTTCCGTATACTCCTATATGGCCAGGAGGGGTCCAAAGAGGTCCAGATGGCTAAGATTGTCACACGTGCTTTAGGATGACCTAAAAGTGCTACTGATACACCTAGATGGCTAGGAGGGGTCCACGGGGGTCAAATGACATAAAGAGGGTCCGTATACTCCTAGATGGCTAGGAGGGGTCCACGGGGGTCCAGATGGCTTCGATTGTCACACGTGCTTTAGGATGACCTAAAAGTGCTACTGATACTCATAGATGGCTATGAGCGGTCCACGGGGGTCAAATGACATAAAGAGGGTCCGTATACTCCTATATGGCTAGGAGGGGTCCACGTGGGTCCAGATGCAAACCAGTGTCGCACGTGCTTTAGGATGACCTGCAAGTGTTACTGATTCTCCTATATGGCTAGGAGGAGTGCAATGGGTCAGATTACGTAAGGAGGGTCCGTATACTTCCATATGGCTAGGAGGGGTCCACGGGGGTCCAGATGGCTACGATTTTCGCACGTGCTTTAGGATGACCTAAAAGTGCTACTCATACTCCTAGATGGTAAGGACAGTTGCAATGGGTCAGATGACGTAAGAAGGGTCCGTATACTCCTATATGGCTAGGAGGGGTCCACGTGGGTCCAGATGGCACCGAGTGTGGCACGTGCTTTAGGATGACGTGTAAGTGTTACTGATTCTCCTATATGGCTAGGAGGGGTGCAATGGGTCAGATTACCTAAGGAGGGTCCGTATACTTCTATATGGCTAGGAGGGGTCCAGGGGGTCCAGATGGCTACGATTGTCGCACGTGTTTTAGGATGACCTTAGAGTGCTACTGATACTCCTAGATGGCTAGGAGGGGTGCAATGGGTCAGATGACGTAAGGAGGGTCCGTATACTCCTATATGGCTAGGAGGGGTCCACGGGGGTTCAGATGGCTACGATTGTGGCACGTGCTTTAGGATGAGCTAAAACTGCTACTGATACTCCTAGATGGCTAGGAGGGGTCCACGGGTGTCCAGATGGCTTGGATTGTCGCATGTGCTTTAGGATGACCTAAAAGTGCCATTGATACTCGTAGATTGCTAGGAGTGGTCCACACGAGTCAAATGACATAAAGAGGGTCCGAATACTCCTATATGGCTAGGAGGGGTCCCCGGGGGTCCAGATGGCTACGATTTTTGCACGTGCTTTAGTATGACCTAAGAGTGCTACTGATACTCCTATATGGCTAGGAGGGTGCAATGGGTCAGATGACGTAAGGAGGGTGCGTATACTCCTATATGGCTAGGAGGGGTCCAATGGGTCAGATTATGTAAGGAGGGTCCGTATACTCCTATATGGCTAGGAGGGGTCCACGGGGTCCAGATGGCTACGATTGTCGCACATGCTTTAGGATGACCTAAGACTGCTACTGATACTCCTAGATGTCTAGGAGGGTGTAATGGGTCAGATGACGTAAGGAGGGTCCGTATACTCCAATATGGCTAGGAGGGGTCCACGGGGGTCCAGATGGCTACGATTATCGCACGTGCTTTAGGATGAGCTAAAACTGCTACTGATACTCCTAGATGGCTAGGAGGGGTGCAATGGGTCAGATGACGTAAGGAGGGTGCGTATACTCCTATATGCCTAGGAGGGGTCCACGGGGGTCCAGAATGCTACGATATTCGCACGTGCTTTAGGATGACCTAAAAGTGCTACTGATACTCCTATATGGCTAGGAGGGGTGCAATGAGTCAAATGATATAAGGAGGGTCTGTATACTCCTATATGGCTAGTAGGGGTCCACGGTGGTCCAGATGGCTACGATTGTCGCACGTGCTTTAGGATGACCTAAAAGTGCTACTGATACTCCTATATGTCTAGGAGGGGTCCACGGTGGTCCAGATGGCTACGATTGTCGCACGTGCTTTAGGATGACCTAAAAGTGCTACTCATACTCCCAGATGGTTAGGAGGGGTGGAGTGGGTTAGATGACGTAAGGAGGGTCAGTATACTCCTGTATGGCTAGGAGGGGTCCACGTGGGTCCAGATGGCACCGAGTGTCGCACGTGCTTTAGGATGACCTATAAGTGTTGCTGATTCTCCTATATGGCTAGGAGGGGTGCAATGGGTCAGATTACGTAAGGAGGTTCCGTATACTCCTATATGGCCAGGAGGGGTCCAAAGAGGTCCAGATGGCTAAGATTGTCACACGTGCTTTAGGATGACCTAAAAGTGCTACTGATACACCTAGATGGCTAGGAGGGGTCCACGGGGGTCAAATGACATAAAGAGGGTCCGTATACTCCTAGATGGCTAGGAGGGGTCCACGGGGGTCCAGATGGCTTCGATTGTCACACGTGCTTTAGGATGACCTAAAAGTGCTACTGATACTCATAGATGGCTATGAGCGGTCCACGGGGGTCAAATGACATAAAGAGGGTCCGTATACTCCTATATGGCTAGGAGGGGTCCACGTGGGTCCAGATGCAAACCAGTGTCGCACGTGCTTTAGGATGACCTGCAAGTGTTACTGATTCTCCTATATGGCTAGGAGGAGTGCAATGGGTCAGATTACGTAAGGAGGGTCCGTATACTTCCATATGGCTAGGAGGGGTCCACGGGGGTCCAGATGGCTACGATTTTCGCACGTGCTTTAGGATGACCTAAAAGTGCTACTCATACTCCTAGATGGTAAGGACAGTTGCAATGGGTCAGATGACGTAAGAAGGGTCCGTATACTCCTATATGGCTAGGAGGGGTCCACGTGGGTCCAGATGGCACCGAGTGTGGCACGTGCTTTAGGATGACGTGTAAGTGTTACTGATTCTCCTATATGGCTAGGAGGGGTGCAATGGGTCAGATTACCTAAGGAGGGTCCGTATACTTCTATATGGCTAGGAGGGGTCCAGGGGGTCCAGATGGCTACGATTGTCGCACGTGCTTTAGGATGACCTTAGAGTGCTACTGATACTCCTAGATGGCTAGGAGGGGTGCAATGGGTCAGATGACGTAAGGAGGGTCCGTATACTCCTATATGGCTAGGAGGGGTCCACGGGGGTTCAGATGGCTACGATTGTGGCACGTGCTTTAGGATGAGCTAAAACTGCTACTGATACTCCTAGATGGCTAGGAGGGGTCCACGGGTGTCCAGATGGCTTGGATTGTCGCATGTGCTTTAGGATGACCTAAAAGTGCCATTGATACTCGTAGATTGCTAGGAGTGGTCCACACGAGTCAAATGACATAAAGAGGGTCCGAATACTCCTATATGGCTAGGAGGGGTCCCCGGGGGTCCAGATGGCTACGATTTTTGCACGTGCTTTAGTATGACCTAAGAGTGCTACTGATACTCCTATATGGCTAGGAGGGTGCAATGGGTCAGATGACGTAAGGAGGGTGCGTATACTCCTATATGGCTAGGAGGGGTCCAATGGGTCAGATTATGTAAGGAGGGTCCGTATACTCCTATATGGCTAGGAGGGGTCCACGGGGTCCAGATGGCTACGATTGTCTCACATGCTTTAGGATGACCTAAGACTGCTACTGATACTCCTAGATGTCTAGGAGGGTGTAATGGGTCAGATGACGTAAGGAGGGTCCGTATACTCCAATATGGCTAGGAGGGGTCCACGGGGGTCCAGATGGCTACGATTATCGCACGTGCTTTAGGATGAGCTAAAACTGCTACTGATACTCCTAGATGGCTAGGAGGGGTCCACGGGGGTCCAGATGGCTTCGATTGTCACACGTGCTTTAGGATGACCTAAAAGTGCTACTGATACTCCTAGATGGCTAGGAGGGGTGCAATGGGTCAGATGACGTATGGAGGGTGCGTATACTCCTATATGTCTAGGAGGGGTCCACAGAGGTCTAGATGGCTACGATATTCGCACGTGCTTTAGGATGACCTAAAAGTGCTACTGATACTCCTATATGGCTAGGAGGGATGCAATGGGTCAAATGACATAAAGAGGGTCTGTATACTCCTATATGGCTAGGAGGGGTCCACGGCGGTCCAAATGGCACCGAGTGTCGCACGTGCTTTAGGATGACCTATAAGTGTTACTGATTCTTCTATATGGCTAGGAGGAGTTCTATGGGTCAGATTACGTTAGGAGGGTCCGTACACTCCTATATGGCTAGGTGGGGTCCACGGGGGTCCATATGGCTACGATTATCGCACGTGCTGTAGGATGACCTAAGAGTGCTACTGATACTCCTAGATGGCTAGGAGGGGTGCAATGGGTCAGATGACGTAAGGAGGGTGCGTATACTCCTATATGCCTAGGAGGGGTCCACGGGGGTCCAGAATGCTACGATATTCGCACGTGCTTTGGGATGACCTAAAAGTGCTACTGATACTTTTATATTGCTAGGAGGAGCGCAATGAGTCAAATGATATAAGGAGGGTCTGAATACTCCTATATGGCTAGTAGGGGTCCACGGTGGTCCAGATGGCTACGATTGTCGCACGTGCATTAGGATGACCTAAAAGTGCTACTGATACTCCTATATGACTAGGAGGGGTCCACGGTGGTCCAGATGGCTACGATTGTCGCACGTGCTTTAGGATAACCTAAAAGTGCTACTCATACTCCTAGATGGTTAGGAGGGGTGCAATGGGTTAGATGACATAAAGAGGGTCCGTATACTCCTATATGGCTAGGAGGGGTCCACGTGGGTCCAGATGGCACCGAGTGTTGCACGTGCTTTAGGATGACCTGTAAGTGTTACTGATTCTCCTATATGGCTAGGAGGAGTGCAATGGGTCAGATTACGTAAGGAGGGTCCGTATACTTCTATATGGCTAGGAGGGGTCCACGGGGGTCCAGATGGCTACTATTGTCGCACATGCTTTAGGATGACCTAAAAGTGCTACTCATACTCCTAGATGGTAAGGAGGGGTGCAATGGGTCAGATGACGTAAGGAGGGTCCGTATACTCCTATATGGCTAGGAGGGGTCCACGTGGGTCTAGATGGCACCGAGTGTCGCACATGCTTTAGGATGACATGTAAGTGTTACTGATTCTCCTATATGGCTAGGAGGGGTGCAATGGGTCAGATTATGTAAGGAGGGTCCGTATACTCCTATATGGCTAGGAGGGGTCCACGGGGTCCAGATGGCTACGATTGTCGCACATGCTTTAGGATGACCTAAGAGTGCTACTGATTCTCCTAGATGGCTAGGAGGGTGTAATGGGTCAGATGACGTAAGGAGGGTCCGTATACTCCAATATGGCTAGGAGGGGTCCACGGGGGTCCAGATGGCTATGATTGTCGCACGTGCTTTAGGATGAGCTAAAACTGCTACTGATACTCCTAGATGGCTAGGAGTGGTCCACGGGGGTCCAGATGGCTTAGATTGTCACACGTGCTTTAGGATGACCTAAAAGTGCTACTGACACTCATAGATGGCTATGAGCGGTCCACGGGGGTCAAATGACATAAAGAGGGTCCGAATACTCCTATATGGCTAGGAGGGGTCCACGGGGGTCCAGAAGGCTATGATTGTCGCACGTGCTTTAGGATGACCTAAGAGTGCTACTGATACTCCTAGATGGCTAGGAGGGGTGCAATGGGTCAGATGACGTAAGGAGGGTGCGTATACTCCTATATGGCTAGGAGGGGTCCACGGGGGTCCAGAATACTACAATATTTGCACGTGCTTTAGGATGACCTAAAAGTGCTGCTGATACTCCTATATGGCTAGGAGGGGTGCAATGAGTCAAATGACATAAGGAGGGTCTGCATACTCCTATATGGCTAGTAGGGGTCCACGGGGGTCCAGATGGCTGCGATTGTCGCACGTGCTTTAGGATGACCTAAAGGTGCTACTGATACTCTTATATGGCTAGGAGGGGTCCACGGGGGTCCAGATGGCTACGATTGTCGCACGTGCTTTAGGATGACCTAAAAGTGCTACTCATACTCTTAGATGGTTAGGAGGGGTGCAATGGGTTAGATGATGTAAGGAGGGTCCGTATGCTCCTATATGGCTAGGAGGGGTCCACGTGGGTCCAGATGGCACCGAGTATCGCACGTGCTTTAGGATGACATATATGTGTTACTGATTCTCCTATATGGCTAGGAGGGGTGCAATGGGTCAGATTACGTAAGGAGGGTCCATATACTCCTATATGGCTAGGAGGGGTCCACGGCGGTCCAGATGGCTACGATTGTCGCACGTGCTTTAGGATGACCTAAAAGTGCTACTGCTACTCGTAGATGGCTAGGAGGGGTCCACGGGGGTCAAATGACATAAAGAGGGTCCGTATACTCCTATATGGCTAGGAGGGGTCCACGGGGGTCCAGATGGCTACGATTGTCGCACGTGCTTTAGGATGACCTTAAAGTGCTACTTATACTCCTAGATGGTTAGGAGGGGTGCAATGGGTCAGATGACGTAAGGAGGGTCCGTATACTCCTATATGGCTAGGAGGGGTCCACGTGGGTCCAGATGCAACCGAGTGTCGCACGTGCTTTAGGATGACCTGTAAGTGTTACTGATTCTCCTATATGGCTAGGAGGAGTGCAATGGGTCAGATTACGTAAGGAGGGTCCGTATACTTCCATATGGATAGGAGGGGTCCACGGGGGTCCAGATGGCTACGATTGTCGCACGTGCTTTAGGATGACCTACAAGTGCTACTCATACTCCTAGATGGTAAGGAGGGTTGCAATGGGTCAGATGACGTAAGGAGGGTCCCTATACTCCTATATGGCTAGGAGGGGTCCACGTGGTCCAGATGGCACCGAGTGTCGCACGTGCTTTAGGATGACGTGTAAGTGTTACTGATTCTCCTATATGGCTAGGAGGGGTGCAATGGGTCAGATTACGTAAGGAGGGTCCGTATACTCCTATATGGCTAGGAGGGGTCCAGGGGGTCCAGATGGCTACGATTGTCGCACGTGCTTTAGGATGACCTAAGAGTGTTACTGATACTCCTAGATGGCTAGGAGGGGTGCAATGGGTCAGATGACGTAAGGAGGGTCCGTATACTCCTATATGGCTAGGAGCGGTCCACGGGGGTCCAGATGGTTACGATTATCGCACGTGCTTTAGGATGAGCTAAAACTGCTACTGATACTCCTAGATGGCTAGGAGGGGTCCACGGGGGTCCAGATGGCTTCGATTATCACACGTGCTTTAGGATGACCTAAAAGTGCTACTGATACTCGTAGATAGCTAGGAGCGGTCCACAGGGGTCCAGAATGGCTAGGAGGGATGGGTCAGATGACGTAAGGAGGGTGCGTATACTCCTTTATGGCTAGGAGGGGTCCACGGGGGTCCAGAATGCTAAGATATTCGCACGTGCTTTAGGATGACCTAAAAGTGCTACTGATACTTCTATATGGCGAGGAGGGGTCCACAGGGGTCCAGATGGCTCCGATTGTCGCACGTGCTTTAGGATGACCTAAGGGTGCTACTGATACTCCTAGATGGCTAGGAGGGATGGGTCAGATGACGTAAGGAGGGTGCGTATACTCCTATATGGCTAGGAGGGGTCCACGGGGGTCCAGAATGCTACGATATTCGCACGTGCTTTAGGATGACCTAAAAGTGCTACTGATACTCCTATATGGCGAGGAGGGGAGCAATGAGTCAAATGACATAAGGAGGGTCTGTATACTCCTATATTGCTAGTAGGGCTCCACGGGGGTCCAGATGGCTACGATTGTCGCACGTGCTTTAGGATGACCTAAAAGTGCTAGTGATACTTCTATATGGCTAGGAGGAGTCCACGGGGGTCCAGATGGCTACGATTGTCGCACGTGCTTTAGGATGACCTAAAAGTGCTACGCATACTCCTATATGGTAAGGAGGGGATGATATGGGGTTTCCCGATCTTCTCGTTGAGCACGTCGATGGTGGATGGTGGATAACTTGGTGTCACCGATGAACTCTCCTCACTAGATCCCTGCAGCCAATGCAACAGCTCTCTACCCTTCGGATATTAACGACTTCACACACTTGCGCACGTAGCCGTCGACCACGAAACGGTATAAATGCAATCTACTAATTCCCAATGGAAGAAACAGATCACACTTCAATTGCGGTTCAACTCTCCAGATCGATATGAATTGGAGATGTATTATTTAAGAGGAAAGCTTTCGCTGTTCAACCAAAAGTAGGGTTTATCTAAACGTGGTCTAACCATCTAGGGCGCAGCCCTTGGCTATTTAAAGGGGCTGGCCGAAAGTAGGACTTAATTCGGATCTGAACTCAAACCTGGTTCGACTCGAACTGATACAAACCGACCCATGGTGGGTTCGGCCTAAACAGGGCACGCAGGCCTCATGCATTGCACCTTAGACTAATATCTTCATACGTTATGTCCTAGTGCGCCACTTGATCTCTCTAACGTGCAAACGTGTGATCTCCTTCATTGCCCTTGTGCGCCGGCCTCCCTCTCCTCCCTCGCGCACTTGCTGATATTGGAAATCAGTGATTACCCTTCTCCTTGTGGTAGCTCGTCTCCTCCTCCAACGCTTGTGTTATTAATAAACCTGATCATACATAAATGCATAGACTTAGGCAGTGTAAAATTCTCATTAACACAAACATCATATTCAACTAACAGCGAGTTCACCTGTTGCTGAAGTAACTTGGTTCGAGCTCTTGTCACTGGTCCAATTCGAACCTCATCATTGGACTTCTTCTTTGCAACAACTCTCATGTCATCATCATGTATTGGAGAGGGAACAACAGTATGGATGTCCTCATCATCTCCCCCCCCCCCCCTTCAAAAGGCGTCAACCTCGACGCTCCAAGGTCATCTCCATCATACGGTGACAAATCAGCAACGTTGAAACTATTGCTAACAGCACCAAACTCGGCCATAGGAAGATCAATGGAGTAGGCATTGTCATTTATCTTTGCAATAACCTCAAAAGGACAAGCACCACGTGGCTTCAACTTCGAATTCCTCAAATGTGGAAATCTGTCCTTCCGCAAATGCACCCAAACCATGTCTCCGGGCTGAAACAAAACTTGCTTGCGGGACTGATTTCTTGCAGCAGCAATGTGCTTTCCTTTCTTCTCAATTGCCTCTCGAGTCTTCTCATGAATTTTCTTCACATAATCTGCTCATTTTGATGCCTCCATATTGACTCTCTCATGCAACGGAAGAGGCAGCAAATCCAGCTGTGTAATTGGTTTGAAGCCGTACACCACCTCAAAAGGACAAAGCTGAGTGTTAGAGTGCACCGCTCGATTATACGCGAACTCAACATGTGGCAAACACTCCTCCCATTCACGCAAATTTTTCTTGATCATAGCTCGCAGCAACTGTGACAAAGTTCGATTCACCACCTCCGTTTGACCATCTGTTTGGGGATGACACGTTGTGCTGAACAGCAACTTCGTCCCAAGCTTGCCCCACAATGTCTTCCAGAAATAGCTCATGAACTTGACATCACGATCAGAAACAATCGTTCTAGGTACTCCATGAATGCGCACGATGTCCCTGAAAAACAGATTCGCAACATGCGACGCATCGTCGCTCTTGTGGCATGCAATAAAGTGTGCCATCTTAGAGAACCTATCCACTACTACAAAAATACTATCATGCCCTCTTTTAGTGCGTGGTAAACCTAACACAAAATCCATACTAATATCTGCCCATGGCGTGTTAGGTGCCGGTAGTGGTGTATACAAAACGTGAGGCTTCAGCTTTGACTTGGATGTATTGCATGTAACACAGCGACGAACAAATCTGTCCACGTCACGCCTCATCTTGGGCCAATAAAAGTGATCAGCAAGCATGAGTAAGGTCTTCTCACGCCAAAAATGGCCCATCAAACTACCTGCATGGGATTCCTGCAACAACAACAAAAGCACCGACGATTCTGGAACACACAATTTGTTAGCTCGAAACAGAAATCTATCATGTATGTGAAACTTATCCCATGCGTGTTTGAGCAGACATACGCGGTATGGTTCAGCAAAATCATGATCAGTAGCATACAAATCACATAAACTGTCCAAACCAGGAATCTTAACATCTAAATGTGTCAATAACATGTTCTTCCTAGAGAGAGCATCATCCAGAACATTATCCTTCCCTTTCTTATACTTTATGATGTAGGGAAACGACTCAATGAACTCAACCCACTTAGCAAGACGCCGATGCAAGTTAGATTGAGCTTTCAGAAATTTCAAAGCTTCATGATCAGAATGTATGATAAATTCTTTTGGCCACAAATAATGTTGCCAAACCTCAAGAACACGAACAAGTGCATACAATTCTTTATCATAAACAGGGTAGTTTAATCTAGCACCAGAAAGTTTCTCGCTGTAATAAGCAATAGGTTTACCTTCTTGCATCAAAACACCACCAATTCCTATGCCACTAGCATCACACTCAATTTAGAATTGTTTATTAAAATCTGGTAATGCAAGCAAAGGTGCAGAAGTAAGCAAACGTTTCAGCTCATTAAAAGCAATGTCTTGGGCAGCGCCCCACACAAAAGGAACACCTTTCTTAGTTAATTCAGTCAAGGGTGCAGCAATAGTATTAAAGTCTTTCACAAAACGTCTATAAAAACCAGCAAGACCATGAATACTTCGTACTTGACTCACGTTCATGTGAGTAGGCCAATTCTGAATTGCTTCAATTTTAGATGAATCTACCTCTACCCCATTCTTAGATACAACATAGCCTAAAAATATCACCTTATCTTTGGCAAAAGTGCACTTCTCAAGATTAGCATATAATTTTGCATCACGTAACACTTGCAAAACTTGTCTAAGATGATCACAATGTTCAGATTCAGTGCGGCTGTAAACAAGTATATCATCAAAATACACAACCACGAATTTACCAATGAAGTCTCTCAAAACATGATTCATTAAACGCATAAATGTGCTAGGTGCATTAGTAAGACCACTCATATAAGCCAAATTATGTTTTGAAAGCAGTTTTCCATTAATCCCCGTCGTTCATCCTAATTTGATGGTATCCACTACGCAAATCAATCTTAGAGAAAATAGCAGCACCACTTAATTCATCAAGCATATCTTCTAAGCGTGGAATAGGATGACGATATCTAATAGTGATGTTATTAATAGCGCGACAATCTACACACATACGCCATGTACCATCTTTCTTAGGAACCAAAATTACAGGAACAGCGCAAGGGCTAAGAGAGACACGAATGTACCCCTTGTCGAGTAGTGCTTGCACTTGTTGCTGTATCTCTTTCGTCTCTTCTGGAATTGTGCGATACGGCGCGCGGTTAGGAAGTGTGGCGCCCGGGATGAGATAAATTTGGTGCTCAATTCCACGCAAAGGTGGCAAACCTGCGGGCACCTCCGCTGGAAAAACATCATCATAATCCTGCAAAACAGTAGACACACCAAGAGAAACAGGTTGCATGTCATTAGAAACCAAAACCTCGCCCTTGTACATAAGCACAAGAGGAATGGCTGTAGGATCCTCACGAAAGTCTCTCATATCATCTTTGGTGGCTAATATTAACAAATTAGGCACTCTCTCACTTTTCGTTATATCACTCACAGCTGTTACAATTTTCTCCTTCCCTGGTGTTTTTTCTAAGTTTACTTCTGTTTTCTGGCGAGACTCATTCACTATTTGCTGCGGTGACATGGGCTGCAAATTAATTTTCTTGCCCTTGAACTCCAAGTGATATGTATTGGCACGCCCATTGTGTTGCACATGGCGATCGTACAGCCAAGGCCGTCCCAATAAAAGGTGACAAACAGTCATAGGCACCACATCAAACTCGATGGAATCCTTGTATGGCCGTATCTCCAAATTTACACGCACCATGTGACTCACCTTTATCTCACCATTATCACTCAACCACTGAACATAGTATGGTTTGGATGAGGTAAATATGTCAACTTCAGTTTGGCACAAAACTCTTTACTTGCAAGATTTCTGCAGCTACCTCCATCAATGATAACTTTGCAAGCTTTATTGTGACCTACAAGTGCCTTTGTTTGAAACAGATTGCAACGCTGAGAATCCACATGTGGCTGGACACTCAATGTGCGTGGTGACACAACAATAAGGGGCTGCTGCAGCAAAAGCATCAACGGCCTCATCACTTGTATAGCCATCATCATCATCCGCATTAGGATCAGCATCATCACCTGTTTCATACTCATTGTTCTCATTAATAACCATAACTTTCCTGTTTGGGCAATCTTTCTTAAAGTGACCTTTGCCCCCAATTGTGTGGCAACTCATGTCCCTATTGCGGGCTGTGGACATAGACGAATCAGTACTAGCAGCGGGTGCGGCTGGTCTCCTAGAAACAGGAGCAGTGGAGGCTGGTTTAGAATAGGAGGACGAGGCACGGCTTGGCTGGCCCTCGATTGGTGCAGCCGAGGGTGATGGCGCCCTACTAGAGAAACGCCCAGAGCTAGTGTAGCGTGCTTTGATTTGTGCCTCATCAGCAAGGTGTGATTCAGCCTCCCTTGCATGGTGTAAGAGCTCATTCATATTGGTGTAGTGATGATGTCGCACAATACCCTTGATGGTGAACTTTAATCCATGAAGAAAGCGCTGCATAGTCATCTCAACGGACTCCCGAACACGTGCACGCTGTAAGAACATCTCCATCTCCATGTAGTATGCATCAACTGTCATAGTCACTTGCTTCAATTGTGTCAATTTGTCAAAAACTGAGCGCAAATAATTAGAGGGAACAAAACGAGCTCTCATAACAGCCTTCATCTCAGGCCATGTAAGAAAAGGAACTTCATTGTCAGCGTGGCAGTTTTGCACAAGGCCATCCCACCAACGCAATGCATATCCATCAAATTCAGAAGACGCAAGCTTGACCTTCCTCTCTTCTGTATAGTCATGTAAGCGTCATAATGTTTCTATCTTCAGCTCCCATGTGAGATACTCTTCAACATCCGTGGATCCCTTAAACCGTGGAATAGAGAACTTGGGTTTTCCTAGTGGATCATCTTGTCCGTGGAGAGGTACACGCTGAGCACGGCCCAACGGAAGCACACCACGGCCCTGATTATAGTGAGCACGACCGCGGCCAGGAGCATTCATATTTTCGCCATGCACACTAGCCTCCTCAAAAGCATCATCAAATTGTTGTTGGTGCGGCTGCCGTTGGTCCAAAGCATGACGCAAAGCATCAGTAGACTGCTGTAAGGTGTGCACACTTGTTTGGAGAGTATCAACCGTGGTTTGAATGGTATTCACTGTGGTGTCAGTTGCGTCGAACTTGAGCTGCATGATTTGTATGTCGTTGGAAACGGCGTCAGTATTTTTCTCAAACAGCCTGCCCAAGTGATCACGCAAATGCTCATAGTCGCTCCATGTGACAGTAGTATTCGCATCCTTTTTCTGCATCACAATCTCATCACTAGAAGACATGATTAGAAGGTTACTGCAAAAACAAAATCGATATGGTGGTACGCTCACAACTCACTTGATGAGGACATCCCTAGTCCTTTACCATCTTCTCCTATTGATGATGTTGCTGTACAAGACAAAGCTAATGATGTGAGGATTGGACCAATGACAAGGGCTCGAACCAAGTTACTTGAGCAACAGGTGAACTCACTCTTAATTGAATATGATGTTTGTGTTAATGAGAACTTTATACTGCCTAAGTCTATGCATCTATGTATGATCAGGTTTATTGATAACACAAGCATGGGAGGAGGAGACGAGCTACAGCAATGAGAAGAACCATCACTGATTTCCAATATCAGCAAGTGCGCGAGGGAGGAGAGGGAGGCCGGCGCACCAGTGCATTGAAAGAAATCACTCGTTTGCACGTTAGAGGGATCAAGTGGCGCACCAGGACATAACGTAAGAAGATATTAGTCTAAGGTGTTATACATGAGGCCTGCGTGCCATGTTAGGCCGAACCACCATGGGTCGGTTTGTATCAGTTTGAGTCGAACCAGGTTTGGGTTCAGATCCGAATTGAGTCCTAGTTTCGGCCAGCCCCTTTAAATAGCCAAGGGCTGCGCCATAGAGAGGTAGACCACGTTTAAGCAAAACCCTAGATCGAATTGCTAAGCATTCATCTATCAGAATTCCTCTTTGCTGCGATCAGGAATTCACCCCTCTCCTTTGTTGCGATCGAGAGGTTATTGTTACCAAATTTTGAGTGTGATCTGTCGTTCCACTGGGAATTGGTAGATTGCAAAACCGCTTCGTGGTCGGCGGCTGCGTTGCACTAGCGTGTGGTGTTGCGAATATCCATTGGGTTGAAGAGCTGTTGCATTGGCAACGGGGGAACAGCCGGAGAGTTCGAGAGCATCCGCGAGTTATCTACATCATCCATCGATTCCACCATCGGCTCACTGAGAAGATCGGGCCACCCCTTATCATCTTGGTATCAGATTTCCAGCGTTTTTACTCGGTGAGCATCCACCAGTCCATCCCGTAGATTTACTGTTTTTCGTCCTATACAGAAAAAGCCACACAAAAATATTAGGGTTTAGACATCGCCATAGACTAGATAGCACCGATTGCATGTTCTAGTTGCTGTTCGTGTCGATCTTTTGCGTTTCTTTTTTTTCCGTTTGTGTCGTAGAGTTTGTTTAGGTTTGGAGTTGTTACTTTCCGTACTTAGTTGTGTTGGATTCGGAGTCATTGTCAAAAAATCAAAAAAATCAAAAAAAGAGAAGAGGTTTCGGTTGTTTCCGAGTTCGGGTCAGAATCGGCAGTTTCCATCGACGTACGTCGCTGTTTTCCTTCCGTGTTCCGTTTCCGAGTTCGTGTCGTATACGGTTCCGGCAGAAAATTCAACCGGGCATAACTTTTGCATACGAACTCCGATTTGGACGATTTTTAGCTCGTTTTGAAGAGGAGACAAAAGCGAAGGCAGCCAAACTCATTTCGTCTGTGTACGGCTTTTCGACGTCTCAGAATTCCCAAAAAACGTCGGGAAGTATTTCTTTTTGCCACTTTTGTGCAGAGACCTTAGACACAACCTTTCTACAGCAGTGTTAGGAGCTTACCCATACAGGACTAGCTAACGTTTTGTGCTCCCAGGCTGCTCATTATTGTGTATCTTGTGTATCTTCAAGTGCTGGCCATAGCAAATTGAAAAATTCAAAAAAAAAAGAGCAAGGAAATAGGCCGAAGTGCATAGTATCTTTTGTGACACTACTCATTGTTGAGCAATCTTGTGCCTGAGTTTATTTGAGCAACTTGCTAGTGTCCTTCCCGTGCATTGCAACACGAGCTATACTCCGGACATATCTTTACATATTTGTGCTCATCCCTATAGTTGCTTTGCCACATTATTCTCCACGTGTGTGTTTCCTGTGTTTTCGAGTTTCACACGAACAGCAAATAGGATTTGTAGTTGGTGTTGTTAGGCCTCCCAACCAAGCTCCACGAATATACCCTGTTTTTGTTGTGTGACACTTTGATACCCATAATATTCGCTTCATCACATCTGTGCACGTGCTCCTATTACAAGTTGGTAAGCTTTGCTAATTCACTTTGGAACGGTAAGATCCACACATTCTTTTGTTTTTTTTGAGTGAGTTGAGAGTTTCCACATATATATCTCGATATTCTTGTGCACACTAATTGATGCGGGGTGCCCGATCTTCACGGAGGATCTGCTTGATGATCGAAACAACGCCACCTGAAGGGTACGAAGGAAACCCTCGATCCCAGCCAACAACGTTGTCGGGTAATGGAGAAGTAGTGCAACCTGACAAAACCGAAGCTAACTATTGCAATGCAACAACCAGCAACAAGTATTCGCCCAACCACACTCTCAGTTTTCCAATCCACACAACCACGCACGAAGTTGGAAGCACGAACTGGTCGCCGCCTCAACGGCTGCTGTTGTAAATCACAAAGTGAGTTTACCCTCTCACAAGGCAAGTTTACAAGAGCTAAGGAGGAAGTGAACTCTCAAACAATATTCTGGTTGCACTTAGCTAACCTATGCTGAAAACAGATTGCCAAAGAGTTGTGCTTGAAGTGGGGAAAGGGGTACTTATACTAGGAACAGCCCTCCTAGCTTAGGTGTGAAGCCAGCACGAAAATGAGGCTCAAATTCGTGGTAACTTGGGTGGATGGGAAGCAGAAGTGTGGAGCCTCGCGCAGCAATAAATGTCTTGACAGCTCAGCATTGGAAATCACATATCTTTTGACTTGGGTCTTCAAAAGGTGCACGGTTTCTTTTGCTGCAAAATAGATTTGATTTCCTGTCCAATGTGTCCCTCCAAACGTGTTACACACGTTCATGTTCATGTGTCATGGCCCAGCAAGATCAGCGACGAAAACTGGAGCTGCACTTGCGATGTATTTTTGACTGGAACAGCTTGCTGGATTCCATGGTGTAATCCTCCAACTCCTTCTCGTCCCACTGGGCCCATGGGGTGTAAGGTGAGGTCCTCAAGCAATGCACGCCGTTGATGAAGTCTTGTTCGTTGCACTTTTCTCCATAGGCTTGAATTATCTCCATAGGTAGAAACCTGAGTAAAAGCAACACACAAGATTTAGGCAGTATATAGTTCTCATTCATATCAATATTAGAATCAGCTAGAAGCGCATTCACCTCTTGTTGTATATGTTTAGCACGGCTCCTTGTCATGGGACCCAAGTATGTCTTCTTTGGAGAGGTTTCACCTTGTATTTTTGTAGCTTCATCTTGTGAACATGATGATGCATGAGATGAACCAGGGATGTCCTCATCATCCTCCCCCTCTTCAAAAGGAGTCGTCCTCGACTCTTGATCTTCTTGATGAATGCATGGAGACAAATCTGCTACGTTAAATGTTGGACTAACAGAATAGTCTTTAGGGAGGTCGATCTTGTAAGCATTATCATTTATCTTTGCCAACACTTTGAATGGTCCATCTCCACGAGGCAGGAGCTTTGATTTGCGTCGTTCAGGGAATCGATCTTTGCGTAAATGTATCCAAACCAGATCACCGGGCTCAAAAGTCACCTTCTTGCGGTTCTTGTTTGCCTTAGCGGCATAATACTTGGATTTCTTCTCAATCTCTTCTCTTGTCTTCTCATGAATTTTCTTCACATATGCAGCACGCTTGGAAGCATCCATGTTAATTCTCTCTTGTAAGGGAAGTGGCAGCAAGTCAATTGGGGCAAGTGGTTTGAATCCATAGACCACTTCAAATGGACACATGCTTGTGGTCGAGTGAATAGCTCTGTTATAGGCGAACTCCACATGCGGCAAACACTCTTCCCACTCCTTTAAGTTCTTCTTGATCATTGTCCGTAGCAAAGCTGAAAGTGTACGGTTCACCACTTCTGTTTGGCCATCAGTTTGTGGGTGGCATGTTGTTGAAAACAGCAGCTTGGTTCCTAGCTTTGCCCACAATGTCTTCCAAAAATAGCTCATGAACTTGACATCCCGGTCTGATACGATGGTCCTCGGCATGCCGTGCAAACGTACAACTTCCCTGAAAAACAAATCAGCAACATGTGAAGCATCGTCGTTCTTATGGCATGGAATGAAGTGTGCCATCTTTGAGAACCTATCTACAACAACAAAAACAGAATCCCTCCCCCTCTTTGTTCTAGGTAATCCCAAAACAAAATCCATGCTAATATCTTCCCATGGAGCATGCGGAACAGGTAGGGGAGTATATAAACCATATGGGTTCAGTTTAGACTTAGCTTTGTGACATGTGATGCATCGCTGCACAAATTTCTCAACGTCCTTCCTCATCTTTGGCCAATAGAAGTGATCAGCCAGCAGCTCATACGTCTTCTCACGTCCAAAGTGTCCCATTAATCCACCTGCATGTGATTCCTGCAACAACAAGGGTCGAACCGACGAATCTGGAACACACAATTTGTTAGTCCTGAAAAGAAAACCATCATGCACATGGTATTTTTCCCATCCTTTCCCATCTTTGCATTTTTCATATGGCTCCATAAAGACATGATCAGTACTATACAATTCTTTTAAACTCTCAAGTCCTGGTACTTTTACTTCCAATTGATTCAGTAGAACATGTCTACGAGACAAAGCATCAGCTACCATATTTTCTTTGCCTTTCTTGTACTTTACAACATATGGGAAAGTTTCAATGAATTCTACCCATTTAGCATGTCTTCTATTCAATTTAGCTTGTCCTTTCAAATGCTTCAAAGCCTCATGATCAGAATGTACAACAAATTCCTTAGGCCATAAATAGTGCTGCCATGTTTCAAGCGCTCTAACCAAAGCATATAGTTCTTTATCATACACAGAATAATTCAGTTGTGCACCACTTAGCTTTTCACTAAAATAAGCAATTGGTTTTCGTTCCTGCATTAATACACCTCCAATGCCTATCCCACTAGCATCACATTCGATTTCAAAAGTTTTAGTGAAATCAGGCAAAACCAGCAAAGGTGCTTCAGTTAATTGTCTCTTAAGTTCAATGAAAGCTTCTTCCTGTGGCGCACCCCACTTAAAAACAACTCCTTTTTTTGTCAATTCGTGCAAAGCTGCAGCAATGCTACTAAAATCTTTCACAAATCTCCTATAGAAACCAGCAAGGCCAAGAAAACTTCTCACCTGGCTTATATTGATAGGAGTTGGCCAATTCTTGATTGCTTCCACCTTAGAGTCATCAACTTCAATTCCCTGTCCTGAAACGACATAGCCAAGAAAAACAACCTTGTTTGTGCAAAACGAGCACTTCTCAATATTAGCATATAGTTTTTCTACTCTTAGCACATCCAAAACTTGTTTGATATGTTCTATATGTTCGTCTATGGATTTACTGTAGATTAAGATGTCATCAAAGTACACAACAACAAACTTTCCAATGTAAGCTCTCAAAACATGATTCATTAATCGCATGAAGGTACTGGGTGCATTGGTTAATCCAAAAGGCATGACTAACCACTC
This sequence comes from Poa annua, assembly GCA_026929855.1. Lineage (NCBI taxonomy): Eukaryota > Viridiplantae > Streptophyta > Magnoliopsida > Poales > Poaceae > Poa > Poa annua. Next base: position 49,683,434 of record CM049430.1, read on the forward strand.
ATACAAACCAAATTTTGTTTTGAAAGCTGTTTTCCATTCATCACCTTCTCTCATTCTAATCTGATGGTACCCACTTCTCAAATCAATTTTAGAGAACACAACAGAACCACTCAATTCATCTAACATATCATCTAACCTAGGAATAGGATGACGATACCTAACAGTTATATTATTGATGGCCCTACAATCAACACACATGCGCCAAGTACCATCCTTCTTAGGCACTAAAATTACAGGAACAGCACAAGGACTTAAACTTTCACGCACATAGCCTTTTCCTAAAAGCTCTCGTACTTGCCTTTGTATCTCCTTTGTTTCTTCAGGGTTGGCGCGGTAGGCGGGTCGATTGGGAAGTGATGCTCCTGGAATGAGGTCAATTTGATGTTCTATGCCACGCAATGGAGGTAGACCAGCGGGTATATCCTCCGGAAAGACATCTTTAAAATCCTGCAAGAGATCACGAACAGCTCTAGGAAGACAAGTTAAGTCATTAGCAAAAATCACGTCATCCTTGTACACGAGTACAACGACAACTTGATCTGGGTTTTGCCTCACGTCTCTCATTTCTGATTTTGTGGCTAACATGACTAAGTTCTCTCCCTCTCTTTTATTTTTACCTCTCATATTTGGCTTGTGGCACTCACTCGCTGTTTTGTGGATGTCTCTCGAATTCTTTTTCTCTCCCTCTTTCCCACTTACAAATTTTACTTCAGAAACTTTTTGTACATGCTCAGCCATGATTTGTTGTGGTGTCATTGGTCGAAGCACCAAATCTTTTCCTTTCCACTTGATGGTGTACTGGTTGGTTCTACCACAATGTTGAGCTGAAAGATCATATTGCCACGGCCTTCCCAACAGCAAGTGACACACTTTCATGGGCACAACGTCACACTCAACAGTGTCAATATAATCACCAATCTTGAATTGGACCTTCACCATATGTGTGATTTTCAGTTCACCACAATCACTCAACCATTGAACATGATATGGGTGGGGGTGTTGGAGCATTTTCAATCCAAGTTTCTCACACATGTCTATACTAGCAAGATTGTGGCAACTCCCACCATCAATAATAACCTTGCATACCTTGTCATGAACTTTAGCTCTTGTTTGGAACAGATTGTGCCGCTGTCCAATGTCATCCTCTTTAATCTGCACACTCAAAACTTTTGTGACAACAAGAGAGGTTCCTTCTTCAAAATCACAATACTTCTGTTCATTTTCTTGTGTAGCATCATCGTCCTCATCTTCTTCAAGTTCACTACAGGAATCATATTCTCCATTCTCCATGATCAGCATAGCACGCTTATTGGGGCATTCCTTCCTCATGTGACCACGACCACCACATGTAAAGCACTCAATTTTGCTGCTTTTCCCACTTGATCCCATTGAAGATGCGGCTGATGCAGCAGGTTTACTTCTCTCCTTTTGGGCTGATGTTTCACTCCTAATAGGGGCTGCACGCACATTGGAATGGCTACCACTACCAGAATTTTCCATTATACCTTTCCCAACATTGAATTGGGGTACAAACTTGCTCCCACTTGATGTAGCTCTAGCTGAAAATGGCATAGTCCTATTTGGCCTTGAGTCTTCTTGCAGTTGTCTTTCAGCCTTGGAAGCTAGATGCACCAACTCCACCACATTGCGATATGGCTGCAAATCAACAACTCGCTTCACATTTGAATTCAGCCCAAACAGAAACCTTGACATGGATTGCTCTTCATCTTCATGTATATTGGCTCTTATCATTGACTTCTCCATCTCCTTATGATACTCTTCAACGGTCATTTTTCCTTGCCTCAAATTCTGGAGCTTGTCAAAGATGTCACGCTTATAATGCTTTGGGATGAATCTGGCCCTCATTTCTCTTTTCATTTCAGCCCATGTAGCTACAGCAGGTTCTCCCTCTTCTTCTCGCTGGTTTTGAACTTGCTCCCACCAGATTAGAGCATAGTCTTCAAATTCAAGAGAGGCCATTGCTAATTTCTTCTGTTCGGAATAGTTGTGCATGCGAAAAATCTTGTCAACTTTTAATTCCCATGTGAGGTATGTTTCTGGATCAGATCCACCATCAAACTTAGGCATGGTAAATTTAAGTTTACCAAACCTCTCCTCCTCGTGCCGCAAACGACCATAGTTGCCTTGGCGACGAAATCTGCCATCTCGGTGCTGCTCATAATTATCTTCCTCAAATTCTTCTTCGCTGTCTTCATCGTGTAAATTGGCCCTCCGGTGGCCGCCTCCACGACCAGCAGCATATTCACCACGACCACGACCAGCAGCACCTACACCACGACCACGACCAGCAGCACCAACATTTCCTCTCCCGGGAGCTCCATGTACACTTGCATCTTCAGGACCTTGACGTAGCTCTCGCACAATATCAGCAACAAGATCAGCCCTCATTGCTTCAATATTTTGGGTGAGCTGCTCATTCACATTGCCCATAAGTTGTTGCAAATCTTGTGACAACTTGTCTTGCTTCTCTTCAATTGGGTCAAGACTGTTTTTGAACTCTCGACGGAGATGATCACGCAAGGCATTGAAGTGAAACCGGGTGATGGGTTCATTGAGATGCCCATTACCTTCAACCTCGTACGTGTCTCCGGTACCTGCCATGATTAGTTGTGCAAAGTTCTATACTACAGCACGGGATATGTGTGTGACATCTCGATCTCACCTTCACTTACCAACCGAAGCTCGTGTAACTTCCAAGTGAGAGCAGAACATGCTCAACTGTGGTGCCGGTGGTTGGTATAAAGAGAGATAATTAAGCGAAAACAAGTCTAGGGTTGCACATGCAGGGGCTGTTTTGTGGAGCTTTGGGTGGGGGTATATATGTGGAAACAGCACACTAATCTGCAGTCTAGTTCTTGTTAAACCAAGTAATCATCCACACAAGATTCGAATGCCTTAGTTGCTGAATAGGATATAAGTGTAGAACAAGAACACTCAGCAATGAATCAGATTTGCTGCAACAGGAATTTTTGGATGATACACACTTGACTACTGTTTCAGCTCACACCACACAAACAAGGATTTCTCAAGATATAAGTGAAGATCAGTCCCAGATTTTCTCTTCTTTTTTTTTTTTTTTTTTTTTTTTTTTTTTTTTTTTTTTTTTTTTTGGACGGAAATGAACACAAATGGAGAACGCAGATGGGGAAAAACTCAGCAACTAAAACAAAAAAAATCTAATGGACAAGAACCTGATAAAACTCACCAAACCAACAGATCTAAGACTGAAAAAGGCTATAGGTAAAGGGAAATATTTTTGTGGGGCTTTTTCTGGACTGTAGGAATGAAAACAACTAAAACTAAACTAGGGATACAAGATCCTACCGTGTCAACCGAGGCTCTGATACCAAGATGATGCGGGGTGCCCGATCTTCACGGAGGATCTGCTTGATGATCGAAACAACGCCACCTGAAGGGTACGAAGGAAACCCTCGATCCCAGCCAACAACGTTGTCGGGTAATGGAGAAGTAGTGCAACCTGACAAAACCGAAGCTAACTATTGCAATGCAACAACCAGCAACAAGTATTCGCCCAACCACACTCTCAGTTTTCCAATCCACACAACCACGCACGAAGTTGGAAGCACGAACTGGTCGCCGCCTCAACGGCTGCTGTTGTAAATCACAAAGTGAGTTTACCCTCTCACAAGGCAAGTTTACAAGAGCTAAGGAGGAAGTGAACTCTCAAACAATATTCTGGTTGCACTTAGCTAACCTATGCTGAAAACAGATTGCCAAAGAGTTGTGCTTGAAGTGGGGAAAGGGGTACTTATACTAGGAACAGCCCTCCTAGCTTAGGTGTGAAGCCAGCACGAAAATGAGGCTCAAATTCGTGGTAACTTGGGTGGATGGGAAGCAGAAGTGTGGAGCCTCGCGCAGCAATAAATGTCTTGACAGCTCAGCATTGGAAATCACATATCTTTTGACTTGGGTCTTCAAAAGGTGCACGGTTTCTTTTGCTGCAAAATAGATTTGATTTCCTGTCCAATGTGTCCCTCCAAACGTGTTACACACGTTCATGTTCATGTGTCATGGCCCAGCAAGATCAGCGACGAAAACTGGAGCTGCACTTGCGATGTATTTTTGACTGGAACAGCTTGCTGGATTCCATGGTGTAATCCTCCAACTCCTTCTCGTCCCACTGGGCCCATGGGGTGTAAGGTGAGGTCCTCAAGCAATGCACGCCGTTGATGAAGTCTTGTTCGTTGCACTTTTCTCCATAGGCTTGAATTATCTCCATAGGTAGAAACCTGAGTAAAAGCAACACACAAGATTTAGGCAGTATATAGTTCTCATTCATATCAATATTAGAATCAGCTAGAAGCGCATTCACCTCTTGTTGTATATGTTTAGCACGGCTCCTTGTCATGGGACCCAAGTATGTCTTCTTTGGAGAGGTTTCACCTTGTATTTTTGTAGCTTCATCTTGTGAACATGATGATGCATGAGATGAACCAGGGATGTCCTCATCACTAATCATGTCGTCAGGTGATGACACCGCAAGTGTGGTGCAGCAAAATAAGGAGGATAATGCTTCGGTTAATTGGCGGGAATATGAGGCCCTACGTGATCATCTTTCGCGTCAGTTTGGGGCTGAATCTGAGAGGTTGCACACTGGTTTGGCGGCCACAGATGCCAAGGTTGATACTGTACAGCGGTCATTGGGGACTCTTCAGCGGTCCGTGGATGCTATGACTCGAGCCATGGAGGCAATCACACAGCGTCATGGACAGCCAGCAGACGATGCCAGTGTTCAGGCCGAACATGACGATGCTTATGATGATGCTGATGAGGCAGTTAATGGCCACGCTATTCCTGCTAATGTTGGCCGAGGAGACGGCCGCGGTGCTGCACATCCGGGGCGTGGTGGGGCACCTATTGGTCGTGCTCGTCGTCTGTTTGATAATGTTGGTCATGCAGCCATTCGTGATGATGACGGGTTGGGTAAACCAAAATTCAGCATTCCCAAATTCGAGGGCTCTATTGATGTGGAAGAATATATTAATTGGGAGTTGAAGATGGAACAACTATGGCGTTTGCATGATTATACGGAAGATAGAAAGATCAAGCTTGCATCTTCTGAGTTTGATGGTTATGCTTTGCTTTGGTGGCATGGTCTTGTTAATGCAAGGCGTGAAACTAATGACTTGCCTATTCGTTCTTGGCGAGAGATGAAGGACGAGATGCACCATCGTTTTGTTCCTCGTAACTATAGGCGTTCCTTGTATGACAAGTTGCAAAATCTGAAGCAAGGTACTTCCTCCGTGGATGAATATTACAAGGAGATGGAGTTGATTATGCAGCGTGCTAAAGTGAGAGAAGAATCTGAACAAACCATGCAGCGTTTCTTGTCAGGTTTGAACTTTCATGTCAAGAGAATTGTACGTCATTATCAATATGCTGATATAGAGGATTTATTGCATCAAGCACGTGAAGCTGAGTTACAAGTGGCCGAAGATGCCAAATATTTGTCTCGTTCTTCCTTTGGAAGGGGCAGTTTTTCCTCACGTGCTACACCTAGTATTGTGCAATCTAGTGTTGCACCAAGTTCTCATGGAGCTGCACCTACAAAGCCAATTTCGGCTGCACCTTCTCACAAGCCTCCACCGCCACCTACAGCAAGTGGTACCGGTTCTTCGAATTCTACAGCCCGTACACGTGATATGAACTGCCATACGTGCGGCGGCAAGGGTCATTTCAAGCGAGATTGTCCCAATAGAAAAGTTATGTTAGTCAATGAAGAAACTGGTGAGTATGAGAGTGGTGATGAGGTGGACCATACGGCTGATCTTGTGGAGGAAGAGGACAGCGGTCTTATATATGCTGATGCTGCTCATTTGCCCACTATTGTTTGTACGCAGCGAGCATTGAGCGTTACGCCAAGTCCCATGGAGCAGCGCTGCAATCTGTTTCAAACCATGGCTGCACTTGGTAATGGCAAGGCGTGCAAAGTGATAACTGATGGTGGCAGTTGCCGCAATTTGGCTAGTAAAGAGCTTTGTCAAAAACTGAATCTGAAATACTTGCCACATCCTAATCCTTATTTTATTCAGTGGTTGAGTGATAGTGGGGAGATGAAGATCAACCATATGGTGCGTGTGGACTTTCAGATTGGACCTTATAAGGACACCGTGGAGTGTGATGTTGTTCCTATGACGGTGTGCCATTTATTGTTGGGTCGGCCATGGCAATTTGATAGAGATGTCTGACACAATGGTAGAGCCAACACATACCAGCTCAATTGGCAAGGAAAGGAGATCATGTTGAGGCCTATGACACCGCAAGCTGTGGTCAATCAATCTCGTCAAAAAGTTGAGGTTCACCGTGAGGATGAGCGTGAGAGATTAGATAGGAGAGAGACTCCACCTTCGATGAGTGAGAGCCACAAGCCAAATTCGAGTGGTAAAAAGAAAAGTGAGGGAGAGAAAAAGCTAGTCATGTTAGCCACTAAATCTAATTTGCAAGAGTTTCGTGAGGATCCTACTCTAGTACCTCTTGTACTTATGTGCAAGGGCGAAATTCTTGTTTCTAACGACATGACCCCTATCTCTCTTGGTGTTGCTAATGTGTTGCAGGATTTCGAGGACGTTTTTCCCGACGCGGTGCCGGCTGGTTTGCCACCATTGAGAGGCATAGAACATCAAATTGATTTGATTCCAGGAGCCTCTTTGCCCAACCGAGCCCCCTACCGTACCAATCCTGAGGAGACGAAGGAAATTCAGCGACAAGTACAAGAACTTCTGGACAAAGGGTATATTCGTGTGAGATTAAGTCCTTGTGCTGTTCCTGTTATTTTAGTTCCTAAGAAAGATGGTACATGGCGCATGTGTGTAGATTGTAGAGCAATTAATAACATCACTATTCGTTATCGTCACCCTATTCCACGGTTGGATGACATGCTCGATGAATTAAGTGGTGCTGCTATTTTCTCTAAGATTGATTTGCGTAGTGGTTATCATCAAATTAGGATGAAAGAAGGAGATGAGTGGAAAACAGCCTTTAAAACTAAATTCGGTCTATATGAGTGGTTAGTCATGCCTTTTGGTTTAACTAATGCACCTAGTACTTTCATGAGATTAATGAATCATGTTTTGAGGCATTTCATTGGAAAGTTTGTGGTTGTGTATTTTGATGACATATTAATTTATAGCCACAACGAAACTGAACATATTGATCATATTCGCCAAGTTTTGCATGTGCTGCGTGCTAATAAGCTCTATGGTAATCTTGAGAAATGCACGTTTTGCAAAGATAGGGTAATATTTCTGGGATTTGTTGTTTCTAAGCATGGGGTTGAGGTAGATGACTCTAAAATTGAAGCAATAAAAAATTGGCCTACTCCCATGAACCTAAGTCAATTACGAAGCTTTCTTGGTCTTGCTGGATTTTATAGACGTTTCGTGAGAGACTTTAGTACTATTGCTGCAGCTTTGAATGATCTTACTAAGAAAGGTGTTCCTTTTGTTTGGGGCGCTGCCCAAGATGCTGCATTTGATGAATTGAAACGTTGTTTGATTTCTGCACCTTTGCTTATGCTTCCTGATTTCAATAAGCAATTTTATATTGAATGTGATGCTAGTGGCATTGGAATAGGAGGTGTGTTGATGCAAGAGGGAAAGCCGGTTGCATATTTTTCTGAAAAATTGAATGGAGCACAATTGAACTATCCTGTTTATGATAAGGAATTGTATGCTCTTGTTCGTGCTCTTGAGGTTTGGCAACATTATTTGTGGCCAAAAGAATTTATCATACATTCTGATCATGAGGCTTTGAAATTTTTAAAGTGCCAAACTAATCTTAATAAACGTCATGCTAAATGGATGGAATTCATTGAATCTTTTCCATACATTATTAAGTATAAGAAGGGCAAAGATAATGTTGTTGCTGATGCACTCTCTAGGAAAAACATGCTTTTGACACATCTTGATGTTCAAGTTCCAGGTTTAGAGAGTTTGCGTGATTTATATGCTTCCGATACTGATTTTGCCACTGCCTTTGCTAACTGTTCTGATGTGAAGGCGTGGGAAAAATACCATATGCATGATGGATATTTGTTTAGAGCTAACAAGTTATGTGTACCCGAGTCGTCCGTGCGTTTGCTCTTGTTGCAGGAATCACATGGAGGCGGCTTGATGGGTCACTTTGGACGTGAGAAGACGTTGTTGATGTTGGCTGATCACTTCTATTGGCCACGCATGAGGCGGGATGTGGACAGGTTTGTGAAGCGTTGCATTACGTGCAACAAGGCTAAGTCCAAACTTAAGCCCCACGGTTTGTATACCCCTCTTCCTGCTCCTACTACACCATGGGAAGATATAAGCATGGATTTTGTGTTAGGATTGCCTAGGACCAGTAGAGGACATGATTCTATTTTTGTGGTAGTGGATCGTTTTTCTAAGATGGCTCATTTTATTGCCTGCCACAAAAGCGACGATGCGTCGCATATTGCTAATCTGTTTTTCAGGGACATCGTGCGCATACATGGAGTACCGAAGACGATTGTTTCTGACCGTGATGTGAAGTTCATGAGCTACTTTTGGAAGACACTTTGGGGAAAGCTGGGGACGAAGCTGCTGTTTAGTACAACTTGTCATCCCCAAACTGATGGCCAAACGGAGGTGGTGAACCGCACACTTTCGGCGTTGCTGCGGACAATGATCAAGAAAAATCTGCGTGTGTGGGAAGAGTGTTTGCCGCATGTGGAGTTTGCATATAACAGGGCTGTACACTCCACCAAGCAATTGTGTCCCTTTGAGGTGGTGTATGGTTTTAAACCCATTACACCGCTTGATTTGCTGCCGCTTCCAATTCAAGAACGTGTCAACATGGATGCATCGAAAAGAGCAGATTTTGTGAGGAAGATACATGAGAAGACTAAAGAGGCTATCAAGAAGAAAGGCAAGTACAATGCTGATCGTGTTAACAAGAAAAGAAAGGAGGTGCTTTTTCAGCCCGGCGACATGGTTTGGGTGCACTTTCGCAAGGACAGATTTCATGTTCAGCGCAAGTCTAAATTGCTGCCACGTGGTGATGGTCCTTTCAAGGTTCTTGCCAAGATAAATGATAATGCATACAAGATAGATCTTCCTACATCTGAGTTTGGTGTGAGCAATACGTTTAATGTTGCTGATTTGACGCCATTTGCTGGAGAAGACCTTGACGCGTCGAGGTCGACGCCTTTTGAAGGGGGGGAAGAATGATGAGGACATCCCTAGTCCTTTACCATCTTCTCCTATTGATGATGTTGCTGTACAAGACAAAGCTAATGATGTGAGGATTGGACCAATGACAAGGGCTCGAACCAAGTTACTTGAGCAACAGGTGAACTCACTCTTAATTGAATATGATGTTTGTGTTAATGAGAACTTTATACTGCCTAAGTCTATGCATCTATGTATGATCAGGTTTATTGATAACACAAGCATGGGAGGAGGAGACGAGCTACAGCAATGAGAAGAACCATCACTGATTTCCAATATCAGCAAGTGCGCGAGGGAGGAGAGGGAGGCAGGCGCACCAGGGCATTGAAAGAAATCACTCGTTTGCACGTTAGAGGGATCAAGTGGCGCACCAGGACATAACGTAAGAAGATATTAGTCTAAGGTGTTATACATGAGGCCTGCGTGCCATGTTAGGCCGAACCACCATGGGTCGGTTTGTATCAGTTTGAGTCAAACCAGGTTTGGGTTCAGATCCGAATTGAGTCCTAGTTTCGGCCAGCCCCTTTAAATAGCCAAGGGCTGCGCCATAGAGAGGTAGACCACGTTTAAGCAAAACCCTTGATCGAATTGCTAAGCATTCATCTATCAGAATTCCTCTTTGCTGCGATCAGGAATTCACCCCTCTCCTTTGTTGCGATCGAGAGGTTATTGTTACCAAAGTTTGAGTGTGATCTGTCGTTCCACTGGGAATTGGTAGATTGCAAAACCGCTTCGTGGTCGGCGGCTGCGTTGCACTAGCGTGTGGTGTTGCGAATATCCATTGGGTCGAAGAGCTGTTGCATTGGCAACGGGGGAACAGCCGGAGAGTTCGAGAGCATCCGCGAGTTATCTACATCATCCATCGATTCCACCATCGGCTCACTGAGAAGATCGGGCCACCCCTTATCATCACTCCACCAACAAGAAAAGGTAATCTGAAAATTCCAAAGTGAATAGTAATGCGTACCCGATCGTATTGAGGACTAAATGCACGGATGTGATGAAGTGAATATTAGGGTATGAGAACGGTCACACGACAAGGCAGGGTATGAATGGTGGAGCTGTAGGTATGGAATCCTAACAACACCAACTACAAATCCTATTTGCTGCTCGTGTGATACACAACGACACAGGAAATACACACGTGTAGAAAATTGGGGCAAAGAAACTATAGGACTGAGCACAAATATATTTAGATATGTCCGAAGTATAGCTCATGGCTCGTGTTGCAATGCACTGGAAGGACACTAGCACGTAGCTCAAAGAATAGATGCAGGCGCAATATTGCTCAATAACTAGTCGTGTCACAAAGGATGATATGCACTTTGGCCTCTTCTTTTCTCTGAATTTTTTTTTTTGATTCTTGTCTCTTTCTTTTTTTTTTGACTTTTTCAATGTTCTATGGCCAGCAAGTTGATAGACACAAGACACACCATATGGAGCAGCCTGGGAGCACAAAACGTGAGCTAGTCCTGTATGGCTAAGCTCCTAACACTGCTGTAGAAGGGCTGTGTCTAATTTTTTAGCACAAAAGTGGCAAAAAGAGATACTTCCCGACGTTTTTTGGGATTCTGAGGCGTCGAGAAGGGTAAACAGACGAAGTCAGTTTGGTTGCCTTCGCTTTCGTCTCCTCTTCAAAACGAGCTAAAAATCATCCAAATCGAAGTTCGTATGCAAAAGTTATGACACTCTGAAATTCTGCCGGAAACTGTCTACGACACGGAGTCAGAACCGGAAAGATTGACGAAAACAGCAACGTATATCGCTCGAAACTGCCGATCCAGGGACGGAAACTGAACGGACGTCGGAAACAACTGAATTTTTTTTTGATTTTTGACAAGGACGCCGAAACAAACTCAAACGTGATACGGAAAGACTAAACCCTAAACCTAAACAAACACGAAGACACAAACGGAAAAAAAGGAAAACGCAACGGATCAACACAAACAAAAAACTAGAGATGCAATCGATGCTATCTAGGCTAAGGCAAAATCTAACCCTAATTTGTTTTTGGCTTTTTTTGTATAGGACGAAAATAAACTAATCTACGGGATGGATTTGTGGATGCTCACCGAGTAAACGCTGGAAATCTGATACCAGATGATATGGGGTTGCCCGATCTTCTCGTTGAGCACGTCGATGGTGGATGGTGGATAACTTGGTGTCACCGATGAACTCTCCTCGCTAGATCCCTGCAGCCAATGCAACAGCTCTCTACCCTTCGGATATTCACGACTTCACACACTTGCGCACGTAGCCGTCGACCACGAAACGGTATAATTGCAATCTACTAATTCCCAATGGAAGAAACAGATCACACTTCAATTGCGGTTCAACTCTCCAGATCGATACGAATTGGAGATGTATTATTTCAGAGGAAAGCTTTCGCAGTTCAACCAAAAATAGGGTTTATCTAAACGTGGTCTAACCCTCTAGGGCGCAGCCCTTGGCTATTTAAAGGGGCTGGCCGAAAGTAGGACTTAATTCGGACCTGAACTCAAACCTGGTTCGACTCGGACTCATACAAACCGACCCATGGTGGGTTCCGCCTAAACAGGGCACGCAGGCCTCATGCATTGCACTTTAGACTAATATCTTCATGCGTTATGTCCTGGTGCGCCACTTGATCCCTCTAACGTGCAAACGTGTGATCTCCTTCATTGCCCTTGTGCGCCGGCCTCCCTCTCCTCCCTCGCGCACTTGCTGATATTGGAAATCAGTGATTGCCCTTCTCCTTGTGGTAGCTCGTCTCCTCCTCCAACGCTTGTGTTATTAATAAACCTGATCATACATAAATGCATAGACTTAGGCAGTATAAAATTCTCATTAACACAAACATCATATTCAACTAAGAGCGAGTTCACCTGTTGCTGAAGTAACTTGGTTCGAGCTCTTGTCATTGGTCCAATTCGAACCTCATCATTGGACTTCTTCTTTGCAGCAACTCTCATGTCATCATCATGTATTGGAGAGGGAACAACAGTATGGAGGTCCTCATCAGGGGTGCAATGGGTCAGATGACGTAAGGAGGATTTGTATACTCCTATATGGCTAGGAGGGGTCCACGTGGGTCCAGATGGCACCGAGTGTCGCACGTGCTTTAGGATGACCTATAAGTGTTACTGATTCTCCTATATGGCTAGGAGTGGTGCAATGGGTCAGATGACGTAAGGAGGGTGCGTATACTCCTATATGGCTAGGAGGGGTCCACGGGGGTCTAGAAGGCTACGATATTCGCACGTGCTTTAGGATGACCTAAAAGTGCTACTGATACTCCTATATGGCTAGGAGGGATGCAATGGGTCAAATGACATAAGGAGGGTATGTATACTCCTATATGGCTAGGAGGGGTCCACGGGGGTCCAGATGGCTACGATTGTCGCACGTGCTTTAGAATGACCTAAAAGTGCTACTGATACTCCTAGATGGCTAGGAGGGGTCCACGGGGGTCAAATGACATAAAGAGGGTCCGTATACTCCTATATGGCTAGGAGGGGTCCACGGGGGTCCAGATGGCTACGATTGTCGCACGTGCTTAAGGATGACCTAAAAGTGCTACTGATACTCCTATATGGCTAGGAGGGGTGCAATGAGTCAAATGACATAAGGAGGGTCTGTATACTCCTATATGGCTAGGAGGGGTCCATGGGGGTCCAGATGGCTACGATTGTCGCATGTGCTTTAGGATGACCTAAAAAGTGATACTGATACTCCTAGATGGCTAGGAGGGGTCCACGGGGGTTAAAAGACATAAAGCGGGTCTGTATACTTCTATATGGCTAGGAGGGGTCCACGTGGGTCTAGATGGCACCGAGTGTCGCACGTGCTTAAGGATGACCTATAAGTGTTACTGATTCTCCTATATGGCTAGGAGGAGTGCTATGGGTCAGATTACGTAAGGAGGGTCCGTATACTCCTATATGGTTAGGAGGGGTCCACGGGGGTCCAGATGGCTACAATTGTCGCACGTGCTTTTGGGTGACCTAAAAGTGCTACTCATACTCCTAGATGGTAAGGAGGGGTGCAATGGGTCAGATGACGTAAGGAGGATCCGTATACTCCTATATGGCTAGGAGGGGTCCACGTGGGTCCAGATGGCACCGAGTTTCGCACGTGCCTTAGGATGACCTATAAGTGTTACTGATTCTCCTATATGGCTAGGAGGGGTGAAATGGGTCAGATGATGTAAGGAGGGTGCGTATACTCCTATATGGCTAGGAGGGGTCCACGGGGATCTAGAAGGCTACGATATTCGCACGTGCTTTAGGATGACCAAAAAGTGCTACTGATACTCCTATATGTCTAGGAGGGATGCAATGGGTCAAATGACATAAGGAGGGTCTGTATACTCCTATATGGCTAGGAGGGGTCCACGGGGGTCCAGATGGCTACGATTGTTTCACATGCTTTAGGATGACCTAAAAGTGCTACTGATACTCCTAGATGGCTAGGAGGGGTCCACGTGGGTCAAATGACATAAAGAGGGTCCGTATACTCCTATATAGCTAGGAAGGGTCCACGGGGGTCTAGATGGCTACGATTGTCGCACTTGCTTTAGGATAACCTAAAAGTGATACTGATACTCCTATATGGCTAGGAGGGGTCCACGGGGGTCAAATGACATAAAGAGGGTCCAGATGGCTACTGATACTCCTATATGGCTAGGAGGGGTCCACGGGGGTCCAGATGGCTATGATTGTCGCACGTGCTTTAGGATGACCTAAAAGTGATACTGATACTCCTAGATGGCTAGGAGGGGTCCACGGGGGTCAAATGACATAAAGAGGGTCTGTATACTCCTATATGGCTAGGAGGGGTCCACATGGGTCTAGATGGCACCGAGTGTCGCACGTGCTTTAGGATGACCTAAAAGTGCTACTCATACTCCTAGATGGTAAGGAGGGGTGCAACGGGTCAGATGACGTAAGGAGGATCCGTATACTCCTATATGGCTAGGAGGGGTCCACGTGGGTCCAGATGGCACCGAGTGTCGCACGTGCTTTAGGATGACCTAAAAGTGCTACTCATACTCCTAGATGGTAAGGAGGGGTGCAACGGGTCAGATGACGTAAGGAGGATCCGTATACTCCTATATGGCTAGGAGGGGTCCACGTGGGTCCAGATGGCACCGAGTGTCGCACGTGCTTTAGGATGACCTATAAGTGTTACTGATTCTCCTATATGGCTAGGAGGGGTGCAATGGGTCAGATGACATAAGGAGGGTGCGTATACTCCTCTATGGCTAGGAGGGGTCCACGGGGGTCTAGAAGGCTACGATATTCGCACGTGCTTTAGGATGACCTAAAAGTGCTACTGATACTCCTATATGGCAAGGAGGGATGCAATGGGTCAAATGACATAAGGAGGGTATGTATACTCCTATATGGCTAGGAGGGTTCCACGGGGGTCCAGATGGCTACGATTGTCGCACGTGCTTTAGGATGGCCTAAAAGTCCTACTGATACTCCAAGATGGCTAGGAGGAGTACGGGGGTCAAATGACATAAAGAGGGTCCGTATACTCCTATATGGCTAGGAGGGGTCCACGGAGGTCCAGATGGCTACGATTGTCGCACGTGCTTTAGGATGACCTAAAAGTGCTACTGATACTCCTATATGGCTAGGAGGGGTGCAATGAGTCAAATGACATAAGGAGGGTCTGTATACTCCTATATGGCTAGGAGGGGTCCACGGGGGTCCAGATGGCTACGATTGTCGCACGTGCTTTAGGATGACCTAAAAGTGATACTGATACTCCTATATGGCTAGGAGGGGGTCCACGGGGGTCAAATGACATAAAGATGGTCTGTATACTCCTATATGGCTAGGAGGGGTCCACGGGGGTCCAGATGGCACCGAGTGTCGCACGTGCTTTAGGTTGACCTATAAGTGTTACTGATTCTCCTATATGGCTAGGAGGAGTGTTGTGGGTCAGATTACGTAAGGAGGGTCCGTATACTCCTATATGGCTAGGAGGGGTCCACGGCGGTCCAGATGGTTACGATTGTCGCACGTGCTTTAGGATGACCTAAGAGTGCTAGTGATACTCCTAGATGGCTAGGAGGGGTGCAATGGGTCAGATGACGTATGGAGGGTCCGTATACTCCTATATGGTAAGGAGGGGTCCACGGGGGTCCAGATGGCTACGATTGTCGCACGTGCTTTAGGATGACCTAAGAGTGCTACTGATACTTCTAGATGGCTAGGAGGGGTGCAATGGGTCAGATGACGTAAGGAGGATGCGTTTACTCCTATATGGCTAGGAGGGTCCACGGGGGTCCATAATGCTACGATATTCGCATGTGCTTTAGGATGACCTAAAAGTGTTGCTGATACTCCTATATGGCTAGGAGGGGTGCAATGAGTCAAATGACATAAGGAGGGTCTGCATACTCCTATATGGCTAGTAGGTGTCCACGGGGGTCCAGATGGCTACAATTGTCGCACGTGCTTTAGGATGACCTAAAAGTGCTACTGATACTCCTATATGGCTAGGAGGGATCCACAGGGGTCCAGATGGCTACGATTGTCGCACGTGCTTTAGGATGACCTAAAAGTGCTACTCATACTCCTATATGGCTAGGAGGGGTCCACGTGGGTCCAGATGGCACCGAGTATCGCACGTGCTTTAGGATGACCTATATGTGTTACTGATTCTCCTATATGGCTAGGAGGGTTCCAATGGGTCAGATTTTGTAAGGAGGGTCCGTATACTCCTATATGGCTAGGAGGGGTCCACGGAGGTCCAGATGTCTACGATTGTCGCACGTGCTTTAGGATGACCTAAAAGTGCTACTGATACTCCTAGATGGGTAGGAGGGGTCCACGGGGGTCAAATGACATAAAGAGGGTTCGTATACTCCTATATGGCAAGGAGGGGTCCACGGGGGTCCAGATGGCTACGATTGTCGCACGTGCTTTAGGATGACCTAAAAGTGCTACTCATACTCCTAGATGGTTAGGAGGGGTGCAATGGGTCAGATGACGTAAGGAGGGTCCGTATACTCCTATATGGCTAGGAGGGGTCCACGTCGGTCTAGATGCAACCGAGTGTCGCATGTGCTTTAGGATGACATGTAAGTGTTACTGATTCTCCTATATGGCTAGGAGGAGTGCAATGGGTCAGATTACGTAAGGAGGGTCCGTATACTTCTATATGTCTAGGAGGGGTCCACGGGCGTCCAGATGGCTACGATTACCGCACGTGCTTTAGGATGACCTAAAAGTGCAACTCATACTCCTAGATGGTAAGGAGGGGTGCAATGGGTCAGATGACGTAAGGACGATCCGTATACTCCTAAATGGCTAGGAGGGGTCCATGTGGGTCCATATGGCACCGAGTGTCGCACGTGCTTTAGGATGACCTATAAGTGTTACTGATTCGCCTATATGGCTAGGAGGAGCGCTATGGGTCAGATTACGTAAGGAGGGTCCGTATACTCCTATATGGCTAGGAGGGGTCCACGGGGGTACAGATGGCTACAATTGTCGCACGTGCTTTAGGATGACCTAAAAGTGCTACTCATACTCCTAGATGGTAAGGAGGGGTGCAATGGGTCAGATGACGTAAGGAGGATCCCTATACTCCTATATGGCTAGGAGGGGTCCACGTGGGTCCAGATGGCACCGAGTGTCGCACGTGCTTTAGGATGACCTATAAGTGTTACTGATTCTCCTATATGGCTAGGAGGGGTGCAATGGGTCAGATGACATAAGGAGGGTGCGTATACTCCTCTATGGCTAGGAGGGGTCCACGGGGGTCTAGAAGGCTACGATATTCGCACGTGCTTTAGGATGACCTAAAAGTGCTACTGATACTCCTATATGGCAAGGAGGAATGCAATGGGTCAAATGACATAAGGAGGGTCTGTATACTCCTATATGGCTAGGAGGGCTCCACGGGGGTCCAGATGGCTACGATTGTCGCACGTGCTTTAGGATGGCCTAAAAGTGTTACTGATACTCCAAGATGGCTAGGAGGGGTACGGGGGTCAAATGACATAAAGAGGGTCCAGATGGCTACTGATACTCCTATAGGCTAGCAGGGGTCCACGGGGATCCAGATGGCTATGATTGTCGCACGTGCTTTAGGATGACCTAAAAGTGATACTGATACTCCTAGATGGCTAGGAGGGGTCCACGGGGGTCAAATGACATAAAGAGGGTCTGTATACTCCTATATGGCTAGGAGGGGTCCACGGGGGTCTAGATGGCACCGAGTGTCGCACGTGCTTTAGGATGACCTAAAAGTGCTACTCATACTCCTAGATGGTAAGGAGGGGTGCAACGGGTCAGATGACGTAAGGAGGATCCGTATACTCCTATATGGCTAGGAGGGGTCCACGTGGGTCCAGATGGCACCGAGTGTCGCACGTGCTTTAGGATGACCTAAAAGTGCTACTCATACTCCTAGATGGTAAGGAGGGGTGCAACGGGTCAGATGACGTAAGGAGGATCCGTATACTCCTATATGGCTAGGAGGGGTCCACGTGGGTCCAGATGGCACCGAGTGTCGCACGTGCTTTAGGATGACCTATAAGTGTTACTGATTCTCCTATATGGCTAGGAGGGGTGCAATGGGTCAGATGACATAAGGAGGGTGCGTATACTCCTCTATGGCTAGGAGGGGTCCACGGGGGTCTAGAAGGCTACGATATTCGCACGTGCTTTAGGATGACCTAAAAGTGCTACTGATACTCCTATATGGCAAGGAGGGATGCAATGGGTCAAATGACATAAGGAGGGTATGTATACTCCTATATGGCTAGGAGGGTTCCACGGGGGTCCAGATGGCTACGATTGTCGCGCGTGCTTTAGGATGGCCTAAAAGTCCTACTGATACTCCAAGATGGCTAGGAGGGGTACGGGGGTCAAATGACATAAAGAGGGTCCGTATACTCCTATATGGCTAAGAGGGGTCCACGGAGGTCCAGATGGCTACGATTGTCGCACGTGCTTTAGGATGACCTAAAAGTGCTACTGATACTCCTATATGGCTAGGAGGGGTGCAATGAGTCAAATGACATAAGGAGGGTCTGTATACTCCTATATGGCTAGGAGGGGTCCACGGGGGTCCAGATGGCTACGATTGTCGCACGTGCTTTAGGATGACCTAAAAGTGATACTGATACTCCTATATGGCTAGGAGGGGTCCACGGGGGTCAAATGACATAAAGATGGTCTGTATACTCCTATATGGCTAGGAGGGGACCACGGGGGTCCAGATGGCACCGAGTGTCGCACGTGCTTTAGGTTGACCTATAAGTGTTACTGATTCTCCTATATGGCTAGGAGGAGTGCTGTGGGTCAGATTACGTAAGGAGGGTCCGTATACTCCTATATGGCTAGGAGGGGTCCACGGCGGTCCAGATGGTTACGATTCTCGCACGTGCTTTAGGATGACCTAAGAGTGCTACTGATACTCCTAGATGGCTAGGAGGGGTGCAATGGGTCAGATGACGTATGGAGGGTCCGTATACTCCTATATGGTAAGGAGGGGTCCACGGGGGTCCAGATGGCTACGATTGTCGCACGTGCTTTAGGATGACCTAAGAGTGCTACTGATACTTCTAGATGGCTAGGAGGGGTGCAATGGGTCAGATGACGTAAGGAGGGTGCGTTTACTCCTATATGGCTAGGAGGGTCCACGGGGGTCCATAATGCTACGATATTCGCATGTGCTTTAGGATGACCTAAAAGTGTTGCTGATACTCCTATATGGCTAGGAGGGGTGCAATGAGTCAAATGACATAAGGAGGGTCTGCATACTCCTATATGGCTAGTAGATGTCCACGGGGGTCCAGATGGCTACAATTGTCGCACGTGCTTTAGGATGACCTAAAAGTGCTACTGATACTCCTATATGGCTAGGAGGGGTCCACAGGGGTCCAGATGGCTACGATTGTCGCACGTGCTTTAGGATGACCTAAAAGTGCTACTCATACTCCTATATGGCTAGGAGGGGTCCACGTGGGTCCAGA
Organism: Poa annua; assembly: GCA_026929855.1. Lineage (NCBI taxonomy): Eukaryota > Viridiplantae > Streptophyta > Magnoliopsida > Poales > Poaceae > Poa > Poa annua. The sequence continues at coordinate 49,702,634 of CM049430.1, forward strand.
TGGCACCGAGTATCGCACGTGCTTTAGGATGACCTATATGTGTTACTGATTCTCCTATATGGCTAGGAGGGTTCCAATGGGTCAGATTTTGTAAGGAGGGTCCGTATACTCCTATATGGCTAGGAGGGGTCCACAGAGGTCCAGATGTCTACGATTGTCGCACGTGCTTTAGGATGACCTAAAAGTGCTACTGATACTCCTAGATGGGTAGGAGGGGTCCACGGGGGTCAAATGACATAAAGAGGGTTCGTATACTCCTATATGGCAAGGAGGGGTCCACGGGGGTCCAGATGGCTACGATTGTCGCACGTGCTTTAGGATGACCTAAAAGTGCTACTCATACTCCTAGATGGTTAGGAGGGGTGCAATGGGTCAGATGACGTAAGGAGGGTCCGTATACTCCTATATGGCTAGGAGGGGTCCACGTCGGTCTAGATGCAACCGAGTGTCGCATGTGCTTTAGGATGACATGTAAGTGTTACTGATTCTCCTATATGGCTAGGAGGAGTGCAATGGGTCAGATTACGTAAGGAGGGTCCGTATACTTCTATATGTCTAGGAGGGGTCCACGGGGGTCCAGATGGCTACGATTGCCGCACGTGCTTTAGGATGACCTAAAAGTGCTACTCATACTCCTAGATGGTAAGGAGGGGTGCAATGGGTCAGATGACGTAAGGACGATCCGTATACTCCTAAATGGCTAGGAGGGGTCCACGTGGGTCCATATGGCACCGAGTGTCGCACGTGCTTTAGGATGACCTATAAGTGTTACTGATTCGCCTATATGGCTAGGAGGAGCGCTATGGGTCAGATTACGTAAGGAGGGTCCGTATACTCCTATATGGCTAGGAGGGGTCCACGGGGGTACAGATGGCTACAATTGTCGCACGTGCTTTAGGATGACCTAAAAGTGCTACTCATACTCCTAGATGGTAAGGAGGGGTGCAATGGGTCAGATGACGTAAGGAGGATCCCTATACTCCTATATGGCTAGGAGGGGTCCACGTGGGTCCAGATGGCACCGAGTGTCGCACGTGCTTTAGGATGACCTATAAGTGTTACTGATTCTCCTATATGGCTAGGAGGGGTGCAATGGGTCAGATGACATAAGGAGGGTGCGTATACTCCTCTATGGCTAGGAGGGGTCCACGGGGGTCTAGAAGGCTACGATATTCGCACGTGCTTTAGGATGACCTAAAAGTGCTACTGATACTCCTATATGGCAAGGAGGAATGCAATGAGTCAAATGACATAAGGAGGGTCTGTATACTCCTATATGGCTAGGAGGGCTCCACGGGGGTCCAGATGGCTACGATTGTCGCACGTGCTTTAGGATGGCCTAAAAGTGTTACTGATACTCCAAGATGGCTAGGAGGGGTACGGGGGTCAAATGACATCAAGAGGGTCCAGATGGCTACTGATACTCCTATATGGCTAGGAGGGGTCCACGGGGGTCCAGATGGCTATGATTGTCGCACGTGCTTTAGGATGACCTAAAAGTGATACTGATACTCCTAGATGGCTAGGAGGGGTCCACGGGGGTCAAATGACATAAAGAGGGTCTGTATACTCCTATATGGCTAGGAGGGGTCCACGGGGGTCTAGATGGCACCGAGTGTCGCACGTGCTTTAGGATGACCTAAAAGTGCTACTCATACTCCTAGATGGTAAGGAGGGGTGCAACGGGTCAGATGACGTAAGGAGGATCCGTATACTCCTATATGGCTAGGAGGGGTCCACGTGGGTCCAGATGGCACCGAGTGTCGCACGTGCTTTAGGATGACCTAAAAGTGCTACTCATACTCCTAGATGGTAAGGAGGGGTGCAACGGGTCAGATGACGTAAGGAGGATCCGTATACTCCTATATGGCTAGGAGGGGTCCACGTGGGTCCAGATGGCACCGAGTGTCGCACGTGCTTTAGGTTGACCTATAAGTGTTACTGATTCTCCTATATGGCTAGGAGGAGTGTTGTGGGTCAGATTACGTAAGGAGGGTCCGTATACTCCTATATGGCTAGGAGGGGTCCACGGCGGTCCAGATGGTTACGATTCTCGCACGTGCTTTAGGATGACCTAAGAGTGCTACTGATACTCCTAGATGGCTAGGAGGGGTGCAATGGGTCAGATGACGTATGGAGGGTCCGTATACTCCTATATGGTAAGGAGGGGTCCACGGGGGTCCAGATGGCTACGATTGTCGCACGTGCTTTAGGATGACCTAAGAGTGCTACTGATACTTCTAGATGGCTAGGAGGGGTGCAATGGGTCAGATGACGTAAGGAGGGTGCGTTTACTCCTATATGGCTAGGAGGGTCCACGGGGGTCCATAATGCTACGATATTCGCATGTGCTTTAGGATGACCTAAAAGTGTTGCTGATACTCCTATATGGCTAGGAGGGGTGCAATGAGTCAAATGACATAAGGAGGGTCTGCATACTCCTATATGGCTAGTAGATGTCCACGGGGGTCCAGATGGCTACAATTGTCGCACGTGCTTTAGGATGACCTAAAAGTGCTACTGATACTCCTATATGGCTAGGAGGGGTCCACAGGGGTCCAGATGGCTACGATTATCGCACGTGCTTTAGGATGACCTAAAAGTGCTACTCATACTCCTATATGGCTAGGAGGGGTCCACGTGGGTCCAGATGGCACCGAGTATCGCACGTGCTTTAGGATGACCTATATGTGTTACTGATTCTCCTATATGGCTAGGAGGGTTCCAATGGGTCAGATTTTGTAAGGAGGGTCCGTATACTCCTATATGGCTAGGAGGGGTCCACAGAGGTCCAGATGTCTACGATTGTCGCACGTGCTTTAGGATGACCTAAAAGTGCTACTGATACTCCTAGATGGGTAGGAGGGGTCCACGGGGGTCAAATGACATAAAGAGGGTTCGTATACTCCTATATGGCAAGGAGGGGTCCACGGGGGTCCAGATGGCTACGATTGTCGCACGTGCTTTAGGATGACCTAAAAGTGCTACTCATACTCCTAGATGGTTAGGAGGGGTGCAATGGGTCAGATGACGTAAGGAGGGTCCGTATACTCCTATATGGCTAGGAGGGGTCCACGTCGGTCTAGATGCAACCGAGTGTCGCATGTGCTTTAGGATGACATGTAAGTGTTACTGATTCTCCTATATGGCTAGGAGGAGTGCAATGGGTCAGATTACGTAAGGAGGGTCCGTATACTTCTATATGTCTAGGAGGGGTCCACGGGGGTCTAGATGGCTACGATTGCCGCACGTGCTTTAGGATGACCTAAAAGTGCTACTCATACTCCTAGATGGTAAGGAGGGGTGCAATGGGTCAGATGACGTAAGGACGATCCGTATACTCCTAAATGGCTAGGAGGGGTCCACGTGGGTCCATATGGCACCGAGTGTCGCACGTGCTTTAGGATGACCTATAAGTGTTACTGATTCGCCTATATGGCTAGGAGGAGCGCTATGGCTCAGATTACGTAAGGAGGGTCCGTATACTCCTATATGGCTAGGAGGGGTCCACGGGGGTACAGATGGCTACAATTGTCGCACGTGCTTTAGGATGACCTAAAAGTGCTACTCATACTCCTAGATGGTAAGGAGGGGTGCAATGGGTCAGATGACGTAAGGAGGATCCCTATACTCCTATATGGCTAGGAGGGGTCCACGTGGGTCCAGATGGCACCGAGTGTCGCACGTGCTTTAGGATGACCTATAAGTGTTACTGATTCTCCTATATGGCTAGGAGGGGTGCAATGGGTCAGATGACATAAGGAGGGTGCGTATACTCCTCTATGGCTAGGAGGGGTCCACGGGGGTCTAGAAGGCTACGATATTCGCACGTGCTTTAGGATGACCTAAAAGTGCTACTGATACTCCTATATGGCAAGGAGGAATGCAATGAGTCAAATGACATAAGGAGGGTCTATATACTCCTATATGGCTAGGAGGGCTCCACGGGGGTCCAGATGGCTACGATTGTCGCACGTGCTTTAGGATGGCCTAAAAGTGTTACTGATACTCCAAGATGGCTAGGAGGGGTACGGGGGTCAAATGACATCAAGAGGGTCCAGATGGCTACTGATACTCCTATATGGCTAGGAGGGGTCCACGGGGGTCCAGATGGCTATGATTGTCGCACGTGCTTTAGGATGACCTAAAAGTGATACTGATACTCCTAGATGGCTAGGAGGGGTCCACGGGGGTCAAATGACATAAAGAGGGTCTGTATACTCCTATATGGCTAGGAGGGGTCCACGGGGGTCTAGATGGCACCGAGTGTCGCACGTGCTTTAGGATGACCTAAAAGTGCTACTCATACTCCTAGATGGTAAGGAGGGGTGCAACGGGTCAGATGACGTAAGGAGGATCCGTATACTCCTATATGGCTAGGAGGGGTCCACGTGGGTCCAGATGGCACCGAGTGTCGCACGTGCTTTAGGATGACCTAAAAGTGCTACTCATACTCCTAGATGGTAAGGAGGGGTGCAACGGGTCAGATGACGTAAGGAGGATCCGTATACTCCTATATGGCTAGGAGGGGTCCACGTGGGTCCAGATGGCACCGAGTGTCGCACGTGCTTTAGGATGACCTATAAGTGTTACTGATTCTCCTATATGGCTAGGAGGGGTGCAATGGGTCAGATGACATAAGGAGGGTGCGTATACTCCTCTATGGCTAGGAGGGGTCCACGGGGGTCTAGAAGGCTACGATATTCGCACGTGCTTTAGGATGACCTAAAAGTGCTACTGATACTCCTATATGGCAAGGAGGGATGCAATGGGTCAAATGACATAAGGAGGGTATGTATACTCCTATATGGCTAGGAGGGTTCCACGGGGGTCCAGATGGCTACGATTGTCGCACGTGCTTTAGGATGGCCTAAAAGTCCTACTGATACTCCAAGATGGCTAGGAGGGGTACGGGGGTCAAATGACATAAAGAGGGTCCGTATACTCCTATATGGCTAGGAGGGGTCCACGGAGGTCCAGATGGCTTCGATTGTCGCACGTGCTTTAGGATGACCTAAAAGTGCTACTGATAGCCTATATGGCTAGGAGGGGTGCAATGAGTCAAATGACATAAGGAGGGTCTGTATACTCCTATATGGCTAGGAGGGGTCCACGGGGGTCCAGATGGCTACGATTGTCGCACGTGCTTTAGGATGACCTAAAAGTGATACTGATACTCCTATATGGCTAGGAGGGGTCCACGGGGGTCAAATGACATAAAGATGGTCTGTATACTCCTATATGGCTAGGAGGGGTCCACGGGGGTCCAGATGGCACCGAGTGTAGCACGTGCTTTAGGTTGACCTATAAGTGTTACTGATTCTCCTATATGGCTAGGAGGAGTGCTGTGGGTCAGATTACGTAAGGAGGGTCCGTATACTCCTATATGGCTAGGAGGGGTCCACGGCGGTCCAGATGGTTATGATTGTCGCACGTGCTTTAGGATGACCTAAGAGTGCTACTGATACTCCTAGATGGCTAGGAGGGGTGCAATGGGTCAGATGACGTATGGAGGGTCCGTATACTCCTATATGGTAAGGAGGGGTCCACGGGGGTCCAGATGGCTACGATTGTCGCACGTGCTTTAGGATGACCTAAGAGTGCTACTGATACTTCTAGATGGCTAGGAGGGGTGCAATGGGTCAGATGACGTAAGGAGGGTGCGTTTACTCCTATATGGCTAGGAGGGTCCACGGGGGTCCATAATGCTACGATATTCGCATGTGCTTTAGGATGACCTAAAAGTGTTGCTGATACTGCTATATGGCTAGGAGGGGTGCAATGAGTCAAATGACATAAGGAGGGTCTGCATACTCCTATATGGCTAGTAGATGTCCACGGGGGTCCAGATGGCTACAATTGTCGCACGTGCTTTAGGATGACCTAAAAGTGCTACTGATACTCCTATATGGCTAGGAGGGGTCCACAGGGGTCCAGATGGCTACGATTGTCGCACGTGCTTTAGGATGACCTAAAAGTGCTACTCATACTCCTATATGGCTAGGAGGGGTCCACGTGGGTCCAGATGGCACCGAGTATCGCACGTGCTTTAGGATGACCTATATGTGTTACTGATTCTCCTATATGGCTAGGAGGGTTCCAATGGGTCAGATTTTGTAAGGAGGGTCCGTATACTCCTATATGGCTAGGAGGGGTTCACTGAGGTCCAGATGTCTACGATTGTCGCACGTGCTTTAGGATGACCTAAAAGTGCTACTGATACTCCTAGATGGGTAGGAGGGGTCCACGGGGGTCAAATGACATAAAGAGGGTTCGTATACTCCTATATGGCAAGGAGGGGTCCACGGGGGTCCAGATGGCTACGATTGTCGCACGTGCTTTAGGATGACCTAAAAGTGCTACTCATACTCCTAGATGGTTAGGAGGGGTGCAATGGGTCAGATGACGTAAGGAGGGTCCGTATACTCCTATATGGCTAGGAGGGGTCCACGTCGGTCTAGATGCAACCGAGTGTCGGATGTGCTTTAGGATGACATGTAAGTGTTACTGATTCTCCTATATGGCTAGGAGGAGTGCAATGGGTCAGATTACGTAAGGAGGGTCGTATACTTCTATATGTCTAGGAGGGGTCCACGGGGGTCCAGATGGCTACGATTGCCGCACGTGCTTTAGGATGACCTAAAAGTGCTACTCATACTCCTAGATGGTAAGGAGGGGTGCAATGGGTCAGATGACGTAAGGACGATCCGTATACTCCTAAATGGCTAGGAGGGGTCCACGTGGGTCCAGATGGCACCGAGTGTCGCACGTGCTTTAGGATGACCTATAAGTGTTACTGATTCGCCTATATGGCTAGGAGGAGCGCAATGGGTCAGATTACGTAAGGAGGGTCCGTATACTCCTATATGGCTAGGAGGGGTCCACGGGGGTACAGATGGCTACAATTGTCGCACGTGCTTTAGGATGACCTAAAAGTGCTACTCATACTCCTAGATGGTAAGGAGGGGTGCAATGGGTCAGATGACGTAAGGAGGATCCGTATACTCCTATATGGCTAGGAGGGGTCCACGTGGGTCCAGATGGCACCGAGTGTCGCACGTGCTTTAGGATGACCTATAAGTGTTACTGATTCTCCTATATGGCTAGGAGGGGTGCAATGGGCCAGATGACATAAGGAGGGTGCGTATACTCCTCTATGGCTAGGAGGGGTCCACGGGGGTCTAGAAGGCTACGATATTCGCACGTGCTTTAGGATGACCTAAAAGTGCTACTGATACTCCTATATGGCAAGGAGGGATGCAATGGGTCAAATGACATAAGGAGGGTCTGTATACTCCTATATGGCTAGGAGGGCTCCACGGGGGTCCAGATGGCTACGATTGTCGCACGTGCTTTAGGATGGCCTAAAAGTGTTACTGATACTCCAAGATGGCTAGGAGGGGTACGGGGGTCAAATGACATCAAGAGGGTCCGTATACTCCTATATGGCTAGGAGGGGTCCACGGGGGTCCAGATGGCTACGATTGTCGCACGTACTTTAGGATGACCTAAAAGTGCTACTCATACTCCTAGATGGTAAGCAGGGGTGCAATGGTTCAGATGACGTAAGGAGGATCCGTATACTCCTATATGGCTAGGAGGGGTCCACGTGGGTCCAGATGGCACCGAGTGTCGCACGTGCTTTAGGATGACCTATAAGTGTTACTGATTCTCCTATATGGCTAGGAGGGGTGTAATGGGTCAGATGACATAAGGAGGGTGCGTATACTTCTCTATTGCTAGGAGGGGTCCACGGGGGCCTAGAAGGCTACGTTATTCGCACGTGCATTAGTATGACCTAAAAGTGCTACTGATACTCCTATATGGCAAGGAGGGATGCAATGGGTCAAATGACATAAGGAGGGTCTGTATACTCCTATATGGCTAGGAGGGCTCCACGGGGGTCCAGATGGCTACGATTGTCGCACGTGATTTAGGATGGCCTAAAAGTGTTACTGATACTCCAAGATGGCTAGGAGGGGTACGGGGGTCAAATGACATAAAGAGGGTCCGTATACTCCTATATGGCTAGGAGGGGTCCACGTGGGTCCAGATGGCACCGAGTGTCGCACGTGCTTTAGGATGACCTATAAGTGTTACTGATTCTCCTATATGGCTAGGAGGAGTGCTATGGGTCAGATTAAGTAAGGAGGGTCCGTATACTCCTATATGGCTAGGAGGGGTCCACGGGGGTCCAGATGGCTACAATTGTCGCACGTGCTTTAGGATGACCTAAAAGTGCTACTCATACTCCTAGATGGTAAGGAGGGGTGCAATGGGTCAGATGACGTAAGGAGGATCCGTATACTCCTATATGTCTAGGAGGGGTCCACGTGGGTCCAGATGGCACCGAGTGTCGCACGTGCTTTAGGATGACCTATAAGTGTTACTGATTCTCCTATATGGCTAGGAGGGGTGCAATGGGTCAGATGACATAAGGAGGGTGCGTATACTCCTCTATGGCTAGGAGGGGTCCACGGGGGTCTAGAAGGCTACGATATTCGCACGTGCTTTAGGATGACCTAAAAGTGCTACTGATACTCCTATATGGCAAGGAGGGATGCAATAGGTCAAATGACATAAGGAGGGTCTGTATACTCCTATATGGCTAGGAGGGCTCCACTGGGGTCCAGATGGCTACGATTGTCGCACGTGCTTTAGGATGGCCTAAAAGTGTTACTGATACTCCAAGATGGCTAGGAGGGGTACGGGGGTCAAACGACATCAAGAGGGTCCGTATACTCCTATATGGTTAGGAGGGGTCCACGGGGGTCCAGATGGCTACGATTGTCGCACGTGCTTTAGGATGACCTAAAAGTGCTACTCATACTCCTAGATGGTAAGGAGGGGTGCAATGGTTCAGATGACGTAAGGAGGATCCGTATACTCCTATATGGCTAGGAGGGGTCCACGTGGGTCCAGATGGCACCGAGTGTCGCACGTGCTTTAGGATGACCTATAAGTGTTACTGATTCTCCTATATGGCTAGGAGGGGTGCAATGGGTCAGATCACATAAGGAGGGTGCGTATACTCCTCTATGGCTAGGAGGGGTCCACGGGGGCCTAGAAGGCTACGTTATTCGCACGTGCATTAGGATGACCTAAAAGTGCTACTGATACTCCTATATGGCAAGGAGGGATGCAATGGGTCAAATGACATAAGGAGGGTCTGTATACTCCTATATGGCTAGGAGGGCTCCACGGGTGTCCAGATGGCTACGATTGTCGCACGTGCTTTAGGATGGCCTAAAAGTGTTACTGATACTCCAAGATGGCTAGGAGGGGTACGGGGGTCAAATGACATAAAGAGGGTCCGTATACTCCTATATGGCTAGGAGGGGTCCACGGGGGTCCAGATGGCTACGATTGTCGCACGTGCTTTAGGATGACCTAAAAGTGCTACTGATACTCCTATATGGCTAGGAGGGATGCAATAAGTCAAATGACATAAGGAGGGTATGTATACTCCTATATGGCTAGGAGGGGTCCACGGGGGTCCAGATGGCTACGATTGTCGCACGTGCTTTAGGATGACCTAGAAGTGCTACTGATACTTCTAGATGGCTAGGAGGGGTGCAATGGGTCAGATGACTTAAGGAGGGTGCGTATACTCCTATATGGCTAGGAGGGGTCCACGGGGGTCCATAATTCTACGATATTCGCACGTGCTTTAGGATGACCTAAAAGTGCTGCTGATACTCCTATATGGCTAGGAGGGGTGCAATGAGTAAAATGACATAAGGAGGGTCTGCATACTCCTATATGGCTAGTAGATGTCCACGGGGGTCCAGATGGCTACGATTGTCGCACGTGCTTTAGGATGACCTAAAAGTGCTACTGATACTCCTATATGGCTAGGAGGGGTCCACAGGGGTCCAGATGGATACGATTGTCGCACGTGCTTTAGGATGACCTAAAAGTGCTACTCATACTCCTATATGGCTAGGAGGGGTCCACGTGGGTCCAGATGGCACCGAGTATCGCACGTGCTTTAGGATGACCTATATGTGTTACTGATTCTCCTATATGGCTAGGAGGGTTCCAATGGGTCAGATTACGTAAGGAGGGTCCGTATACTCCTATATGGCTAGGAGGGGTCCACGGAGGTCCAGATGTCTACGATTGTCGCACGTGCTTTAGGATGACCTAAAAGTGCTACTGATACTCCTAGATGGGTAGGAGGGGTCCACGGGGGTCAAATGACATAAAGAGGGTTCGTATACTCCTATATGGCTAGGAGGGGTCCACGGGGGTCCAGAAGGATACGATTGTCGCACGTGCTTTAGGATGACCTAAAAGTGCTACTCATACTCCTAGATGGTTAGGAGGGGTGCAATGGGTCAGATGACGTAAGGAGGGTCCGTATACTCCTATATGGCTAGGAGGGGTCCACGTGGGTCTAGATGCAACCGAGTGTCGCATGTGCTTTAGGATGACATGTAAGTGTTACTGATTCTCCTATATGGCTAGGAGGAGTGCAATGGGTAAAATTACGTAAGGAGGGTCCGTATACTTCTATAGGGGTCCACGGGGGTCCAGATGGCTACGATTGCCGCACGTGCTTTAGGATGACCTAAAAGTGCTACTCATACTCCTAGATGGTAAGGAGGGGTGCAATGGGTCAGATGACGTAAGGACGATCCGTATACTCCTATATGGCTAGGAGGGGTCCACGTGGCTCCAGATGGCACCGAGTGTCGCACGTGCTTTAGGATGACCTATAAGTGTTACTGATTCTCCTATATGGCTAGGAGGAGTGCTATGGGTCAGATTACGTAAGGAGGGTCCGTATACTCCTATATGGCTAGGAGGGGTCCACGGGGGCCTAGAAGGCTACAATTGTCGCACATGCTTTAGGATGACCTAAAAGTGCTACTCATACTCCTATATGGCAAGGAGGGATGCAATGGGTCAAATGACATAAGGAGGGTCTGTATACTCCTATATGGCTAGGAGGGCTCCACGGGTGTCCAGATGGCTACGATTGTCGCACGTGCTTTAGGATGGCCTAAAAGTGTTACTGATACTCCAAGATGGCTAGGAGGGGTACGGGGGTCAAATGACATAAAGAGGGTCCGTATACTCCTATATGGCTAGGAGGGGTCCACGGGGGTCCAGATGGCTACGATTGTCGCACGTGCTTTAGGATGACCTAAAAGTGCTACTGATACTCCTATATGGCTAGGAGGGATGCAATAAGTCAAATGACATAAGGAGGGTATGTATACTCCTATATGGCTAGGAGGGGTCCACGGGGGTCCAGATGGCTACGATTGTCGCACGTGCTTTAGGATGACCTAGAAGTGCTACTGATACTTCTAGATGGCTAGGAGGGGTGCAATGGGTCAGATGACGTAAGGAGGGTGCGTATACTCCTATATGGCTAGGAGGGGTCCACGGGGGTCCATAATTCTACGATATTCGCACGTGCTTTAGGATGACCTAAAAGTGCTGCTGATACTCCTATATGGCTAGGAGGGGTGCAATGAGTCAAATGACATAAGGAGGGTCTGCATACTCCTATATGGCTAGTAGATGTCCACGGGGGTCCAGATGGCTACGATTGTCGCACGTGCTTTAGGATGACCTAAAAGTGCTACTGATACTCCTATATGGCTAGGAGGGGTCCACAGGGGTCCAGATGGCTACGATTGTCGCACGTGCTTTAGGATGACCTAAAAGTGCTACTCATACTCCTATATGGCTAGGAGGGGTCCACGTGGGTCCAGATGGCACCGAGTATCGCACGTGCTTTAGGATGACCTATATGTGTTACTGATTCTCCTATATGGCTAGGAGGGTTCCAATGGGTCAGATTACGTAAGGAGGGTCCGTATACTCCTATATGGCTAGGAGGGGTCCACGGAGGTCCAGATGTCTACGATTGTCGCACGTGCTTTAGGATGACCTAAAAGTGCTACTGATACTCCTAGATGGGTAGGAGGGGTCCACGGGGGTCAAATGACATAAAGAGGGTTCGTATACTCCTATATGGCTAGGAGGGGTCCACGGGGGTCCAGAAGGCTACGATTGTCGCACGTGCTTTAGGATGACCTAAAAGTGCTACTCATACTCCTAGATGGTTAGGAGGGGTGCAATGGGTCAGATGACGTAAGGAGGGTCCGTATACTCCTATATGGCTAGGAGGGGTCCACGTGGGTCTAGATGCAACCGAGTGTCGCATGTGCTTTAGGATGACATGTAAGTGTTACTGATTCTCCTATATGGCTAGGAGGAGTGCAATGGGTCAGATTACGTAAGGAGGGTCCGTATACTTCTATAGGGGTCCACGGGGGTCCAGATGGCTACGATTGCCGCACGTGCTTTAGGATGACCTAAAAGTGCTACTCATACTCCTAGATGGTAAGGAGGGGTGCAATGGGTCAGATGACGTAAGGACGATCCGTATACTCCTATATGGCTAGGAGGGGTCCACGTGGGTCCAGATGGCACCGAGTGTCGCACGTGCTTTAGGATGACCTATAAGTGTTACTGATTCTCCTATATGGCTAGGAGGAGTGCTATGGGTCAGATTACGTAAGGAGGGTCCGTATACTCCTATATGGCTAGGAGGGGTCCACGGGGGTCCAGATGGCTACAATTGTCGCACATGCTTTAGTATGACCTAAAAGTGCTACTCATACTCCTAGATGGTAAGGAGGGGTGCAATGGGTCAGATGACGTAAGGAGGATCCGTATACTCCTATATGGCTAGGAGGGGTCCACGTGGGTCCAGATGGCACCGAGTGTCGCACGTGCTTTAGGATGACCTATAAGTGTTACTGATTCTCCTATATGGCTAGGAGGGGTGCAATCGGTCAGATGACATAAGGAGGGTGCTTATACTCCTCTATGGCTAGGAGGGGTCCACGGGGGTCTAGAAGGCTACGATATTCGCACGTGCTTTAGGATGACCTAAAAGTGCTACTGATACTCCTATATGGCAAGGAGGGATGCAATGGGTCAAATAACATAAGGAGGGTCTGTATACTCCTATATGGCTAGGAGGGCTCCACGGGGGTCCAGATGGCTACGATTGTTGCACGTGCTTTAGGATGGCCTAAAAGTGTTACTGATACTCCAAGATGGCTAGGAGGGGTACTGGGGTCAAATGACATCAAGAGGGTCCGTATACTCCTATATGGCTAGGAGGGGTCCACGGGGGTCCAGATGGCTACGATTGTCGCACGTGCTTTAGGATGACCTAAAAGTGCTACTCATACTCCTAGATGGTAAGGAGGGGTGCAATGGTTCAGATGACGTAAGGAGGATCCGTATACTCCTATATGGCTAGGAGGGGTCCACGTGGGTCCAGATGGCACCGAGTGTCCCACGTGCTTTAGGATGACCTATAAGTGTTACTGATTCTCCTATATGGCTAGGAGGGGTGCAATGGGTCAGATGACATAAGGAGGGTGCATATACTCCTCTATGGCTAGGAGGGGTCCACGGGGGCCTAGAAGGCTACGATATTCGCACGTGCATTAGGATGACCTAAAAGTGCTACTGATACTCCTATATGGCAAGGAGGGATGCAATGGGTCAAATGACATAAGGAGGGTCTGTATACTCCTATATGGCTAGGAGGGCTCCACGGGGGTCCAGATGGCTACGATTGTCGCACGTGCTTTAGGATGGCCAAAAAGTGTTACTGATACTCCAAGATGGCTAGGAGGGGTACGGGGGTCAAATGACATAAAGAGGGTCCGTATACTCCTATATGGCTAGGAGGGGTCCACGGGGGTCCAGATGGCTACGATTGTCGCACGTGCTTCAGGATGACCTAAAAGTGCTACTGATACTCCTATATGGCTAGGAGGGGTGCAATAAGTCAAATGACATAAGAAGGGTCTGTATACTCCTATATGGCTAGGAGGGGTCCACGGGGGTCCAGATGGCTACGATTGTAGCACGTGCTTTAGGATGACCTAAAAGTGCTACTGATACTTCTAGATTGCTAGGAGGGGTGCAATGGGTCAGATGACGTAAGGAGGGTGCGTATACTCCTATATGGCTAGGAGGGGTCCACGGGGGTCCATAATGCTACGATATTCGCACGTGCTTTAGGATGACCTAAAAGTGCTGCTGATACTCCTATATGGATAGGAGGTGTGCAATGAGTCAAATGACATAAGGAGGGTCTGCATACTCCTATATGGCTAGTAGATGTCCACGGGGGTCCAGATGGCTACGATTGTCGCACGTGCTTTAGGATGACCTAAAAGAGCTACTGATACTCCTTTATGGCTAGGAGGGGTGCAATAAGTCAAATGACATAAGGAGGGTCTGCATACTACTATATGGCTAGTAGATGTCCACGGGGGTCCAGATGGCTACGATTGTCGCACGTGCTTTAGGATGACCTAAAAGTGCTACTGATACTCCTCTATGGCTAGGAGGGGTCCACGGGGGTCAAATGACATAAAGAGGGTCTGTATACTCCTATATGGCTAGGAGGGGTCCACGGGGGTCCAGATGGCACCGAGTGTCGCACGTGCTTTAGGTTGACCTATAAGTGTTACTGATTCTCCTATATGGCTAGGAGGAGTGCTATGGGTCAGATTACGTAAGGAGGGTCCGTATACTCCTATATGGCTAGGAGGGGTCCACGGGGGTCCAGATGGTTACGATTGTCGCACGTGCTTTAGGATGACCTAAGAGTGCTACTGATACTCCTAGATGGCTAGGAGGGCTGCAATGGGTCAGATGACGTATGGAGGGTCCGTATACTCCTATATGGTTAGGAGGGGTCGACGGGGGTCCAGATGGCTACGATTGTCGCACGTGCTTTAGGATGACCTAAGAGTGCTACTGATACTTCTAGATGGCTAGGAGGGGTGCAATGGGTCAGATGACGTAAGGAGGGTGCGTAAACTCCTATATGGCTAGGAGGGTCCACGGGGGTCCATAATGCTACGATATTCGCACGTGCTTTAGGATGACCTAAAAGTGCTGCTGATACTCCTATATGGCTAGGAGGGGTGCAATGAGTCAAATGACATAAGGAGGGTCTGCATACTCCTATATGGCTAGTAGATGTCCACGGGGGTCCAGATGGCTACGATTGTCGCACGTGCTTTAGGATGACCTAAAAGTGCTGCTGATACTCCTATATGGCTAGGAGGGGTGCAATGAGTCAAATGACATAAGGAGGGTCTGCATACTCCTATATGGCTAGTAGATGTCCACGGGGGTCCAGATGGCTACGATTGTCGCACGTGCTTTAGGATGACCTAAAAGTGCTACTGATACTCCTCTATGGCTAGGAGGGGTCCACGGGGGTCAAATGACATAAAGAGGGTCTGTATACTCCTATATGGCTAGGAGGGGTCCACGGGGGTCCAGATGGCACCGAGTGTCGCACGTGCTTTAGGTTGACCTATATGTGTTAC
This sequence comes from Poa annua, assembly GCA_026929855.1. Taxonomy (NCBI): domain Eukaryota; kingdom Viridiplantae; phylum Streptophyta; class Magnoliopsida; order Poales; family Poaceae; genus Poa; species Poa annua. The sequence goes on from CM049430.1 coordinate 49,718,026, forward strand.
TGATTCTCCTATATGGCTAGGAGGGTTCCAATGGGTCAGATTTTGTAAGGAGGGTCCGTATACTCCTATATGGCTAGGAGGGGTTCACGGAGGTCCAGATGTCTACGATTGTCGCACGTGCTTTAGGATGACCTAAAAGTGCTACTGATACTCCTAGATGGGTAGGAGGGGTCCACGGGGGTCAAATGACATAAAGAGGGTTCGTATACTCCTATATGGCAAGGAGGGGTCCACGGGGGTCCAGATGGCTACGATTGTCGCACGTGCTTTAGGATGACCTAAAAGTGCTACTCATACTCCTAGATGGTAAGGAGGGGTGCAATGGTTCAGATGACGTAAGGAGGATCCGTATACTCCTATATGGCTAGGAGGGGTCCACGTGGGTCCAGATGGCACCGAGTGTCCCACGTGCTTTAGGATGACCTATAAGTGTTACTGATTCTCCTATATGGCTAGGAGGGGTGCAATGGGTCAGATGACATAAGGAGGGTGCATATACTCCTCTGTGGCTAGGAGGGGTCCACGGGGGCCTAGAAGGCTACGATATTCGCACGTGCATTAGGATGACCTAAAAGTGCTACTGATACTCCTATATGGCAAGGAGGGATGCAATGGGTCAAATGACATAAGGAGGGTCTGTATACTCCTATATGGCTAGGAGGGCTCCACGGGGGTCCAGATGGCTACGATTGTCGCACGTGCTTTAGGATGGCCAAAAAGTGTTACTGATACTCCAAGATGGCTAGGAGGGGTACGGGGGTCAAATGACATAAAGAGGGTCCGTATACTCCTATATGGCTAGGAGGGGTCCACGGGGGTCCAGATGGCTACGATTGTCGCACGTGCTTCAGGATGACCTAAAAGTGCTACTGATACTCCTATATGGCTAGGAGGGGTGCAATAAGTCAAATGACATAAGAAGGGTCTGTATACTCCTATATGGCTAGGAGGGGTCCACGGGGGTCCAGATGGCTACGATTGTAGCACGTGCTTTAGGATGACCTAAAAGTGCTACTGATACTTCTAGATTGCTAGGAGGGGTGCAATGGGTCAGATGACGTAAGGAGGGTGCGTATACTCCTATATGGCTAGGAGGGGTCCACGGGGGTCCATAATGCTACGATATTCGCACGTGCTTTAGGATGACCTAAAAGTGCTGCTGATACTCCTATATGGATAGGAGGTGTGCAATGAGTCAAATGACATAAGGAGGGTCTGCATACTCCTATATGGCTAGTAGATGTCCACGGGGGTCCAGATGGCTACGATTGTCGCACGTGCTTTAGGATGACCTAAAAGAGCTACTGATACTCCTTTATGGCTAGGAGGGGTGCAATAAGTCAAATGACATAAGGAGGGTCTGCATACTACTATATGGCTAGTAGATGTCCACGGGGGTCCAGATGGCTACGATTGTCGCACGTGCTTTAGGATGACCTAAAAGTGCTACTGATACTCCTCTATGGCTAGGAGGGGTCCACGGGGGTCAAATGACATAAAGAGGGTCTGTATACTCCTATATGGCTAGGAGGGGTCCACGGGGGTCCAGATGGCACCGAGTGTCGCACGTGCTTTAGGTTGACCTATAAGTGTTACTGATTCTCCTATATGGCTAGGAGGAGTGCTATGGGTCAGATTACGTAAGGAGGGTCCGTATACTCCTATATGGCTAGGAGGGGTCCACGGGGGTCCAGATGGTTACGATTGTCGCACGTGCTTTAGGATGACCTAAGAGTGCTACTGATACTCCTAGATGGCTAGGAGGGCTGCAATGGGTCAGATGACGTATGGAGGGTCCGTATACTCCTATATGGTTAGGAGGGGTCGACGGGGGTCCAGATGGCTACGATTGTCGCACGTGCTTTAGGATGACCTAAGAGTGCTACTGATACTTCTAGATGGCTAGGAGGGGTGCAATGGGTCAGATGACGTAAGGAGGGTGCGTAAACTCCTATATGGCTAGGAGGGTCCACGGGGGTCCATAATGCTACGATATTCGCACGTGCTTTAGGATGACCTAAAAGTGCTGCTGATACTCCTATATGGCTAGGAGGGGTGCAATGAGTCAAATGACATAAGGAGGGTCTGCATACTCCTATATGGCTAGTAGATGTCCACGGGGGTCCAGATGGCTACGATTGTCGCACGTGCTTTAGGATGACCTAAAAGTGCTGCTGATACTCCTATATGGCTAGGAGGGGTGCAATGAGTCAAATGACATAAGGAGGGTCTGCATACTCCTATATGGCTAGTAGATGTCCACGGGGGTCCAGATGGCTACGATTGTCGCACGTGCTTTAGGATGACCTAAAAGTGCTACTGATACTCCTCTATGGCTAGGAGGGGTCCACGGGGGTCAAATGACATAAAGAGGGTCTGTATACTCCTATATGGCTAGGAGGGGTCCACGGGGGTCCAGATGGCACCGAGTGTCGCACGTGCTTTAGGTTGACCTATATGTGTTACTGATTCTCCTATATGGCTAGGAGGGTTCCAATGGGTCAGATTTTGTAAGGAGGGTCCGTATACTCCTATATGGCTAGGAGGGGTTCACGGAGGTCCAGATGTCTACGATTGTCGCACGTGCTTTAGGATGACCTAAAAGTGCTACTGATACTCCTAGATGGGTAGGAGGGGTCCACGGGGGTCAAATGACATAAAGAGGGTTCGTATACTCCTATATGGCAAGGAGGGGTCCACGGGGGTCCAGATGGCTACGATTGTCGCACGTGCTTTAGGATGACCTAAAAGTGCTACTCATACTCCTAGATGGTTAGGAGGGGTGCAATGGGTCAGATGACGTAAGGAGGGTCCGTATACTCCTATATGGCTAGGAGGGGTCCACGTCGGTCTAGATGCAACCGAGTGTCGGATGTGCTTTAGGATGACATGTAAGTGTTACTGATTCTCCTATATGGCTAGGAGGAGTGCAATGGGTCAGATTACGTAAGGAGGGTCCGTATACTTCTATATGTCTAGGAGGGGTCCACGGGGGTCCAGATGGCTACGATTGCCGCACGTGCTTTAGGATGACCTAAAAGTGCTACTCATACTCCTAGATGGTAAGGAGGGGTGCAATGGGTCAGATGACGTAAGGACGATCCGTATACTCCTAAATGGCTAGGAGGGGTCCACGTGGGTCCAGATGGCACCGAGTGTCGCACGTGCTTTAGGATGACCTATAAGTGTTACTGATTCGCCTATATGGCTAGGAGGAGCGCTATGGGTCAGATTACGTAAGGAGGGTCCGTATACTCCTATATGGCTAGGAGGGGTCCACGGGGGTACAGATGGCTACAATTGTCGCACGTGCTTTAGGATGACCTAAAAGTGCTACTCATACTCCTAGATGGTAAGGAGGGGTGCAATGGGTCAGATGACGTAAGGAGGATCCGTATACTCCTAAATGGCTAGGAGGGGTCCACGTGGGTCCAGATGGCACCGAGTGTCGCACGTGCTTTAGGATGGCCACAAAGTGTTACTGATACTCCAAGATGGCTAGGAGGGGTACGGGGGTCAAATGACATAAAGAGGGTCTGTATACTCCTATATGGCTAGGAGGCGTCCACGGGGGTCCAGATGGCTACGATTGTAGCACGTGCTTTAGGATGACCTAAAAGTGCTACTGATACTTCTAGATTGCTAGGAGGGGTGCAATGGGTCAGATGACGTAAGGAGGGTGCGTATACTCCTATATGGCTAGGAGGGGTCCACGGGGGTCCATAATGCTACGATATTCGCACGTGCTTTAGGATGACCTAAAAGTGCTGCTGATACTCCTATATGGATAGGAGGTGTGCAATGAGTCAAATGACATAAGGAGGGTCTGCATACTCCTATATGGCTAGTAGATGTCCACGGGGGTCCAGATGGCTACGATTGTCGCACGTGCTTTAGGATGACCTAAAAGAGCTACTGATACTCCTTTATGTCTAGGAGGGGTGCAATAAGTCAAATGACATAAGGAGGGTCTGCATACTACTATATGGCTAGTAGATGTCCACGGGGGTCCAGATGGCTACGATTGTCGCACGTGCTTTAGGATGACCTAAAAGTGCTACTGATACTCCTCTATGGCTAGGAGGGGTCCACGGGGGTCAAATGACATAAAGAGGGTCTGTATACTCCTATATGGCTAGGAGGGGTCCACGGGGGTCCAGATGGCACCGAGTGTCGCACGTGCTTTAGGTTGACCTATAAGTGTTACTGATTCTCCTATATGGCTAGGAGGAGTGCTATGGGTCAGATTACGTAAGGAGGGTCTGCATACTCCTATATGGCTAGTAGATGTCCACGGGGGTCCAGATGGCTACGATTGTCGCACGTGCTTTAGGATGACCTAAAAGTGCTACTGATACTCCAATATGGCTAGGAGGGGTCCACAGGGGTCCAGATGGCTACGATTGTCGCACGTGCTTTAGGATGACCTAAAAGTGCTACTCATACTCCTATATGGCTAGGAGGGGTCCACGTGGGTCCAGATGGCACCGAGTATCGCACGCGCTTTAGGATGACCTATATGTGTTACTGATTCTCCTATATGGCTAGGAGGGTTCCAATGGGTCAGATTACGTAAGGAGGGTCCGTATACTCCTATATGGCTAGGAGGGGTCCACGGAGGTCCAGATGTCTACGATTGTCGCACGTGCTTTAGGATGACCTAAAAGTGCTACTGATACTCCTAGATGGGTAGGAGGGGTCCACGGGGGTCAAATGACATAAAGAGGGTTCGTATACTCCTATATGGCTAGGAGGGGTCCACGGGGGTCCAGAAGGCTACGATTGTCGCACGTGCTTTAGGATGACCTAAAAGTGCTACTCATACTCCTAGATGGTTAGGAGGGGTGCAATGGGTCAGATGACGTAAGGAGGGTCCGTATACTCCTATATGGCTAGGAGGGGTCCACGTCGGTCTAGATGCAACCGAGTGTCGGATGTGCTTTAGGATGACATGTAAGTGTTACTGATTCTCCTATATGGCTAGGAGGAGTGCAATGGGTCAGATTACGTAAGGAGGGTCCGTATACTTCTATATGTCTAGGAGGGGTCCACGGGGGTCCAGATGGCTACGATTGCCGCACGTGCTTTAGGATGACCTAAAAGTGCTACTCATACTCCTAGATGGTAAGGAGGGGTGCAATGGGTCAGATGACGTAAGGACGATCCGTATACTCCTAAATGGCTAGGAGGGGTCCACGTGGGTCCAGATGGCACCGAGTGTCGCACGTGCTTTAGGATGACCTATAAGTGTTACTGATTCGCCTATATGGCTAGGAGGAGCGCTATGGGTCAGATTACGTAAGGAGGGTCCGTATACTCCTATATGGCTAGGAGGGGTCCACGGGGGTACAGATGGCTACAATTGTCGCACGTGCTTTAGGATGACCTAAAAGTGCTACTCATACTCCTAGATGGTAAGGAGGGGTGCAATGGGTCAGATGACGTAAGGAGGATCCGTATACTCCTAAATGGCTAGGAGGGGTCCACGTGGGTCCAGATGGCACCGAGTGTCGCACGTGCTTTAGGATGACCTATAAGTGTTACTGATTCGCCTATATGGCTAGGAGGAGCGCTATGGGTCAGATTACGTAAGGAGGGTCCGTATACTCCTATATGGCTAGGAGGGGTCCACGGGGGTCCAGATGGCTACGATTGTCGCACGTACTTTAGGATGACCTAAAAGTGCTACTCATACTCCTAGATGGTAAGCAGGGGTGCAATGGTTCAGATGACGTAAGGAGGATCCGTATACTCCTATATGGCTAGGAGGGGTCCACGTGGCTCCAGATGGCACCGAGTGTCGCACGTGCTTTAGGATGACCTATAAGTGTTACTGATTCTCCTATATGGCTAGGAGGGGTGTAATGGGTCAGATGACATAAGGAGGGTGCGTATACTTCTCTATGGCTAGGAGGGGTCCACGGGGGCCTAGAAGGCTACGTTATTCGCACGTGCATTAGTATGACCTAAAAGTGCTACTGATACTCCTATATGGCAAGGAGGGATGCAATGGGTCAAATGACATAAGGAGGGTCTGTATACTCCTATATGGCTAGGAGGGCTCCACGGGGGTCCAGATGGCTACGATTGTCGCACGTGCTTTAGGATGGCCTAAAAGTGTTACTGATACTCCAAGATGGCTAGGAGGGGTACGGGGGTCAAATGACATAAAGAGGGTCCGTATACTCCTATATGGCTAGGAGGGGTCCACGGGGGTCCAGATGGCTACGATTGTCGCACGTGCTTTAGGATGACCTAAAAGTGCTACTGATACTCCTATATGGCTAGGAGGGGTGCAATAAGTGAAATGACATAAGGAGGGTCTGTATACTCCTATATGGCTAGGAGGGGTCCACGGGGGTCCAGATGGCTACGATTGTCGCACGTGCTTTAGGATGACCTAAAAGTGCTACTGATACTTCTAGATGGCTAGGAGGGGTGCAATGGGTCAGATGACGTAAGGAGGGTGCGTATACTCCTATATGGCTAGGAGGGGTCCACGGGGGTCCATAATGCTACGATATTCGCACGTGCTTTAGGATGACCTAAAAGTGCTGCTGATACTCCTATATGGCTAGGAGGGGTGCAATGAGTCAAATGACATAAGGAGGGTCTGCATACTCCTATATGGCTAGTAGATGTCCACGGGGGTCCAGATGGCTACGATTGTCGCACGTGCTTTAGGATGACCTAAAAGTGCTACTGATACTCCTTTATGGCTAGGAGAGGTGCAATAAGTCAAATGACATAAGGAGGGTCTGCATACTCCTATATGGCTAGTAGATGTCCACGGGGGTCCAGATGGCTACGATTGTCGCACGTGCTTTAGGATGACCTAAAAGTGCTACTGATACTCCTATATGGCTAGGAGGGGTCCACGGGGGTCAAATGACATAAAGAGGGTCTGTATACTCCTATATGGCTAGGAGGGGTCCACGGGGGTCCAGATGGCTACGATTGTCGCACGGGCTTTAGGATGACCTAAAAGTGCTACTCATACTCCTAGATGGTTAGGAGGGGTGCAATGGGTCAGATGACGTAAGGAGGGTCCGTATACTCCTATATGGCTAGGAGGGGTCCACAGAGGTCCAGATGGCTACGATTGTCGCACGGGCTTTAGGATGACCTAAAAGTGCTACTCATACTCCTAGATGGTTAGGAGGGGTGCAATGGGTCAGATGACGTAAGGAGGGTCCGTATACTCCTATATGGCTAGGAGGGGTCCACGGAGGTCCAGATGGCTACGATTGTCGACGTGCTTTATGATGACCTAAAAGTGCTACTGATACTCCTAGATGGCTAGGAGGGGTCCACGGGGGTCAAATGACATAAGGAGGGTCTATATACTCCTCTATGGCTAGGAGGACACCACGGGGGTCCAGATGGCTACGATTGTCGCACGTGCTTTAGGATCGCCTAAAAGTGTTACTGATACTCCAAGATGGCTACGAGGGGTACGGGGGTCAAATGACATAAAGAGGGTCCGTATACTCCTATATGGATAGGAGGGGTCCACGGGGGTCCAGATGGCTACGATTGTCGCACGTGCTTTAGGATGACCTAAAAGTGCTACTGATACTCCTATATGGCAAGGAGGGGTGCAATGAGTCAAATGACATAAGGAGGGTCTGTATACTCCTATATGGCTAGGAGGGATCCACGGGGGTCCAGATGGCTACGATCGTCGCACGTGCTTTAGGATGACCTAAAAGTGCTACTGATACTTCTAGATGGCTAGGAGGGGTGCAATGGGTCAGATGACGTCAGGAGGGTGCGTATACTCCTATATGGCTAGGAGGGGTCCACGGGGGTCCATAATGCTACGATATTCGCACGTGCTTTAGGATGACCTAAAAGTGCTGCTGATACTCCTATATGGCTAGGAGGGGTGCAATGAGTCAAATGACATAAGGAGGGTCTGCATACTTCTATATGGCTAGTAGATGTCCACGGGGGTCCAGATGGCTACGATTGTCGCACGTGCTTTAGGATGACCTAAAAGTGCTACTGATACTCCTATATGGCTAGGAGGGGTCCACGGGGGTCAAATGACATAAATAAGGTCTGTATACTCCGATGTGGCTAGGAGGGGTCCACGGGGGCCAGATGGCACCGAGTGTCGCACGTGCTTTTGGTTGACCTATAAGTGTTACTGATTCTCCTATATGGCTAGGAGGAGTGCTATGGGTCAGATTACGTAAGGAGGGTCCGTATACTCCTATATGGCTAGGAGGGGTCCACGGGGGTCCAGATGGTTACGATTGTCGCACGTGCTTGAGGATGACCGTAGAGTGCTACTGATACTCCTAGTTGGCTAGGAGGGGTGCAATGGGTCAGATGACGTATAGAGGGTCCGTATACTCCTATATGGCTAGGAGGGGTCCACGGGGGTCCAGATGGCTACGATTGTCGCACGTGCTTTAGGATGACCTAAGAGTGCTACTGATACTTCTAGATGGCTAGGAGGGGTGCAATGGGTCAAATGACATAAAGAGGGTCCGTATACTCCTATATGGATAGGAGGGGTCCACGGGGGTCCAGATGGCTACGATTGTCGCACGTGCTTTAGGATGACCTAAAAGTGCTACTGATACTTCTAGATGGCTAGGAGGGGTGCAATGGGTCAGATGACGTAAGGAGGGTGCGTATACTCCTATATGGCTAGGAGGGGTCCACGGGGGTCCATAATGCTATGATATTCGCACGTGCTTTAGGATGACCTAAAAGTGCTACTGGTACTTCTAGATGGCTAGGAGGGGTGCAATGGGTCAGATGACATAAGGAGGGTGCGTATACTCCTATATGGCTAGGAGGGGTCCACGGGGGTCCATAATGCTACGATATTCGCACGTGCTTTAGGATGACCTAAAAGTGCTGCTGATACTCCTATATGGCTAGGAGGGGTGCAATGAGTCAAATGACATAAGGAGGGTCTGCATACTCCTATATGGCTAGTAGATGTCCACGGGGGTCCAGATGGCTACGATTGTCGCACGTGCTTTAGGATGACCTAAAAGTGCTACTAATACTCCTTTATGGCTAGGAGAGGTGCAATAAGTCAAATGACATAAGGAGGGTCTGCATACTCCTATATGGCTAGTAGATGTCCACGGGGGTCCAGATGGCTACGATTGTCGCACGTGCTTTAGGATGACCTAAAAGTGCTACTGATACTCCTATATGGCTAGGAGGGGTCCACGGGGGTCAAATGACATAAAGAGCGTCTGTATACTCCTATATGGCTAGGAGGGGTCCACGGCGGTCCAGATGGCTACGATTGTCGCACGGGCTTTAGGATGACCTAAAAGTGCTACTCATACTCCTAGATGGTTAGGAGGGGTGCAATGGGTCAGATGACGTAAGGAGGGTCCGTATACTCCTATATGGCTAGGAGGGGTCCACGGAGGTCCAGATGGCTACGATTGTCGCACGGGCTTTAGGATGACCTAAAAGTGCTACTCATACTCCTAGATGGTTAGGAGGGGTGCAATGGGTCAGATGACGTAAGGAGGGTCCGTATACTCCTATATGGCTAGGAGGGGTCCACGGAGGTCCAGATGGCTACGATTGTCGCACGTGCTTTATGATGACCTAAAAGTGCTACTGATACTCCTAGATGGCTACGAGGGGTCCACGGGGGTCAAATGACATAAGGAGGGTCTATATACTCCTCTATGGCTAGGAGGACACCACGGGGGTCCAGATGGCTACGATTGTCGCACGTGCTTTAGGATGGCCTAAAAGTGTTACTGATACTCCAAGATGGCTAGGAGGGGTACGGGGGTCAAATGACATAAAGAGGGTCCGTATACTCCTAGATGGATAGGAGGGGTCCACGGGGGTCCAGATGGCTACGATTGTCGCACGTGCTTTAGGATGACCTAAAAGTGCTACTCATACTCCTAGATGGTTAGGAGGGGTCCACGGGGGTCCAGATGGCTACGATTGTCGCACGTGCTTTAGGATGACCTAAGAGTGCTACTGATACTTCTAGATGGCTAGGAGGGGTGCAATCGGTCAAATGACATAAAGAGGGTCCGTATACTCCTATATGGATAGGAGGGGTCCACGGGGGTCCAGATGGCTACGATTGTCGCACGTGCTTTAGGATGACCTAAAAGTGCTACTGATACTCCTATATGGCAAGGAGGGGTGCAATGAGTCAAATGACATAAGGAGGGTCTGTATACTCCTATATGGCTAGGAGGGATCCACGGGGGTCCAGATGGCTACGATCGTCGCACGTGCTTTAGGATGACCTAAAAGTGCTACTGATACTTCTAGATGGCTAGGAGGGGTGCAATGGGTCAGATGACGTCAGGAGGGTGCGTATACTCCTATATGGCTAGGAGGGGTCCACGGGGGTCCATAATGCTATGATATTCGCACGTGCTTTAGGATGACCTAAAAGTGCTACTGATACTTCTAGATGGCTAGGAGGGGTGCAATGGGTCAGATGACACAAGGAGGGTGCGTATACTCCTATATGGCTAGGAGGGGTCCACGGGGGTCCATAATGCTACGATATTCGCACGTGCTTTAGGATGACCTAAAAGTGCTGCTGATACTCCTATATGGCTAGGAGGGGTGCAATGAGTCAAATGACATAAGGAGGGTCTGCATACTCCTATATGGCTAGTAGATGTCCACGGGGGTCCAGATGGCTACGATTGTCGCACGTGCTTTAGGATGACCTAAAAGTGCTACTAATACTCCTTTATGGCTAGGAGAGGTGCAATAAGTCAAATGACATAAGGAGGGTCTGCATACTCCTATATGGCTAGTAGATGTCCACGGGGGTCCAGATGGCTACGATTGTCGCACGTGCTTTAGGATGACCTAAAAGTGCTACTGATACTCCTATATGGCTAGGAGGGTCCACGGGGGTCAAATGACATAAAGAGGGTCTGTATACTCCTATATGGCTAGGAGGAGTCCACGGGGGTCCAGATGGCTACGATTGTCGCACGGGCTTTAGGATGACCTAAAAGTGCTACTCATACTCCTAGATGGTTAGGAGGGGTGCAATGGGTCAGATGACGTAAGGAGGGTCCGTATACTCCTATATGGCTAGGAGGGATTCCACGGAGGTCCAGATGGCTACGATTGTCGCACGGGCTTTAGGATGACCTAAAAGTGCTACTCATACTCCTAGATGGTTAGGAGGGGTGCAATGGGTCAGATGACGTAAGGAGGGTCCGTATACTCCTATATGGCTAGGAGGGGTCCACGGAGGTCCAGATGGCTACGATTGTCGCACGTGCTTTATGATGACCTAAAAGTGCTACTGATACTCCTAGATGGCTAGGAGGGGTCCACGGGGGTCAAATGACATAAGGAGGGTCTATATACTCCTCTATGGCTAGGAGGACACCACGGGGGTCCAGATGGCTACGATTGTCGCACGTGCTTTAGGATGGCCTAAAAGTGTTACTGATACTCCAAGATGGCTACGAGGGGTACGGGGGTCAAATGACATAAAGAGGGTCCGTATACTCCTATATGGATAGGAGGGGTCCACGGGGGTCCAGATGGCTACGATTGTCGCACGTGCTTTAGGATGACCTAAAAGTGCTACTGATACTCCTATATGGCTAGGAGGGGTCCATGGGGGTCAAATGACATAAAGAAGGTCTGTATACTCCTATGTGGCTAGGAGGGGTCCACGGGGGCCAGATGGCACCGAGTGTCGCACGTGCTTTTGGTTGACCTATAAGTGTTACTGATTCTCCTATATGGCTAGGAGGAGTGCTATGGGTCAGATTACGTAAGGAGGGTCCGTATACTCCTATATGGCTAGGAGGGGTCCACGGGGGTCCAGATGGTTACGATTGTCGCACGTGCTTGAGGATGACCGAAGAGTGCTACTGATACTCCTAGTTGGCTAGGAGGGGTGCAATGGGTCAGATGACGTATAGAGGGTCCGTATACTCCTATATGGCTAGGAGGGGTCCACGGGGGTCCAGATGGCTACGATTGTCGCACGTGCTTTACGATGACCTAAGAGTGCTACTGATACTTCTAGATGGCTAGGAGGGGTGCAATGGGTCAAATGACATAAAGAGGGTCCGTATACTCCTATATGGATAGGAGGGGTCCACGGGGGTCCAGATGGCTACGATTGTCGCACGTGCTTTAGGATGACCTAAAAGTGCTACTGATACTTCTAGATGGCTAGCAGGGGTGCAATGGGTCAGATGACGTAAGGAGGGTGCGTATACTCCTATATGGCTAGGAGGGGTCCACGGGGGTCCATAATGCTATGATATTCGCACGTGCTTTAGGATGACCTAAAAGTGCTACTGATACTTCTAGATGGCTAGGAGGGGTGCAATGGGTCAGATGACATAAGGAGGGTGCGTATACTCCTATATGGCTAGGAGGGGTCCACGGGGGTCCATAATGCTACGATATTCGCACGTGCTTTAGGATGACCTAAAAGTGCTGCTGATACTCCTATATGGCTAGGAGGGGTGCAATTAGTCAAATGACATAAGGAGGGTCTGCATACTCCCATATGGCTAGTAGATGTCCACGGGGGTCCAGATGGCTACGATTGTCGCACGTGCTTTAGGATGACCTAAAAGTGCTACTAATACTCCTTTATGGCTAGGAGAGGTGCAATAAGTCAAATGACATAAGGAGGGTCTGCATACTCCTATATGGCTAGTAGATGTCCACGGGGGTCCAGATGGCTACGATTGTCGCACGTGCTTTAGGATGACCTAAAAGTGCTACTGATACTCCTATATGGCTAGGAGGGGTCCACGGGGGTCAAATGACATAAAGAGGGTCTGTATACTCCTATATGGCTAGGAGGGGTCCACGGGGGTCCAGATGGCTACGATTGTCGCACGGGCTTTAGGATGACCTAAAAGTGCTACTCATACTCCTAGATGGTTAGGAGGGGTGCAATGGGTCAGATGACGTAAGGAGGGTCCGTATACTCCTATATGGCTAGGAGGGGTCCACGGAGGTCCAGATGGCTACGATTGTCGCACGGGCTTTAGGATGACCTAAAAGTGCTACTCATACTCCTAGATGGTTAGGAGGGGTGCAATGGGTCAGATGACGTAAGGAGGGTCCGTATACTCCTATATGGCTAGGAGGGGTCCACGGAGGTCCAGATGGCTACGATTGTCGCACGTGCTTTATGATGACCTAAAAGTGCTACTGATACTCCTAGATGGCTAGGAGGGGTCCACGGGGGTCAAATGACATAAGGAGGGTCTATATACTCCTCCTAGGAGGACACCACGGGGGTCCAGATGGCTACGATTGTCGCACGTGCTTTAGGATGGCCTAAAAGTGTTACTGATACTCCAAGATGGCTAGGAGGGGTACGGGGGTCAAATGACATAAAGAGGGTCCGTATACTCCTATATGGATAGGAGGGGTCCACGGGGGTCCAGATGGCTACGATTGTCGCACGTGCTTTAGGATGACCTAAAAGTGCTACTGATACTCCTATATGGCAAGGAGGGGTGCAATGAGTCAAATGACATAAGGAGGGTCTGTATACTCCTATATGGCTAGGAGGGATCCACGGGGGTCCAGATGGCTACGATCGTCGCACGTGCTTTAGGATGACCTAAAAGTGCTACTGATACTTCTAGATGGCTAGGAGGGGTGCAATGGGTCAGATGACGTCAGGAGGGTGCGTATACTCCTATATGGCTAGGAGGGGTCCACGGGGGTCCATAATGCTATGATATTCGCACGTGCTTTAGGATGACCTAAAAGTGCTACTGATACTTCTAGATGGCTAGGAGGGGTGCAATGGGTCAGATGACATAAGGAGGGTGCGTATACTCCTATATGGCTAGGAGGGGTCCACGGGGGTCCATAATGCTACGATATTCGCACGTGCTTTAGGATGACCTAAAAGTGCTGCTGATACTCCTATATGGCTAGGAGGGGTGCAATTAGTCAAATGACATAAGGAGGGTCTGCATACTCCCATATGGCTAGTAGATGTCCACGGGGGTCCAGATGGCTACGATTGTCGCACGTGCTTTAGGATGACCTAAAAGTGCTACTAATACTCCTTTATGGCTAGGAGAGGTGCAATAAGTCAAATGACATAAGGAGGGTCTGCATACTCCTATATGGCTAGTAGATGTCCACGGGGGTCCAGATGGCTACGATTGTCGCACGTGCTTTAGGATGACCGAAGAGTGCTACTGATACTCCTAGTTGGCTAGGAGGGGTGCAATGGGTCAGATGACGTATAGAGGGTCCGTATACTCCTATATGGCTAGGAGGGGTCCACGGGGGTCCAGATGGCTACGATTGTCGCACGTGCTTTACGATGACCTAAGAGTGCTACTGATACTTCTAGATGGCTAGGAGGGGTGCAATGGGTCAAATGACATAAAGAGGGTCCGTATACTCCTATATGGATAGGAGGGGTCCACGGGGGTCCAGATGGCTACGATTGTCGCACGTGCTTTAGGATGACCTAAAAGTGCTACTGATACTTCTAGATGGCTAGGAGGGGTGCAATGGGTCAGATGACGTAAGGAGGGTGCGTATACTCCTATATGGCTAGGAGGGGTCCACGGGGGTCCATAATGCTATGATATTCGCACGTGCTTTAGGATGACCTAAAAGTGCTACTGATACTTCTAGATGGCTAGGAGGGGTGCAATGGGTCAGATGACATAAGGAGGGTGCGTATACTCCTATATGGCTAGGAGGGGTCCACGGGGGTCCATAATGCTACGATATTCGCACGTGCTTTAGGATGACCTAAAAGTGCTGCTGATACTCCTATATGGCTAGGAGGGGTGCAATTAGTCAAATGACATAAGGAGGGTCTGCATACTCCCATATGGCTAGTAGATGTCCACGGGGGTCCAGATGGCTACGATTGTCGCACGTGCTTTAGGATGACCTAAAAGTGCTACTAATACTCCTTTATGGCTAGGAGAGGTGCAATAAGTCAAATGACATAAGGAGGGTCTGCATACTCCTATATGGCTAGTAGATGTCCACGGGGGTCCAGATGGCTACGATTGTCGCACGTGCTTTAGGATGACCTAAAAGTGCTACTGATACTCCTATATGGCTAGGAGGGGTCCACGGGGGTCAAATGACATAAAGAGGGTCTGTATACTCCTATATGGCTAGGAGGGGTCCACGGGGGTCCAGATGGCTACGATTGTCGCACGGGCTTTAGGATGACCTAAAAGTGCTACTCATACTCCTAGATGGTTAGGAGGGGTGCAATGGGTCAGATGACGTAAGGAGGGTCCGTATACTCCTATATGGCTAGGAGGGGTCCACGGAGGTCCAGATGGCTACGATTGTCGCACGGGCTTTAGGATGACCTAAAAGTGCTACTCATACTCCTAGATGGTTAGGAGGGGTGCAATGGGTCAGATGACGTAAGGAGGGTCCGTATACTCCTATATGGCTAGGAGGGGTCCACGGAGGTCCAGATGGCTACGATTGTCGCACGTGCTTTATGATGACCTAAAAGTGCTACTGATACTCCTAGATGGCTAGGAGGGGTCCACGGGGGTCAAATGACATAAGGAGGGTCTATATACTCCTCCTAGGAGGACACCACGGGGGTCCAGATGGCTACGATTGTCGCACGTGCTTTAGGATGGCCTAAAAGTGTTACTGATACTCCAAGATGGCTAGGAGGGGTACGGGGGTCAAATGACATAAAGAGGGTCCGTATACTCCTATATGGATAGGAGGGGTCCACGGGGGTCCAGATGGCTACGATTGTCGCACGTGCTTTAGGATGACCTAAAAGTGCTACTGATACTCCTATATGGCAAGGAGGGGTGCAATGAGTCAAATGACATAAGGAGGGTCTGTATACTCCTATATGGCTAGGAGGGATCCAGGGGGGTCCAGATGGCTACGATCGTCGCACGTGCTTTAGGATGACCTAAAAGTGCTACTGATACTTCTAGATGGCTAGGAGGGGTGCAATGGGTCAGATGACGTCAGGAGGGTGCGTATACTCCTATATGGCTAGGAGGGGTCCACGGGGGTCCATAATGCTATGATATTCGCACGTGCTTTAGGATGACCTAAAAGTGCTACTGATACTTCTAGATGGCTAGGAGGGGTGCAATGGGTCAGATGACATAAGGAGGGTGCGTATACTCCTATATGGCTAGGAGGGGTCCACGGGGGTCCATAATGCTACGATATTCGCACGTGCTTTAGGATGACCTAAAAGTGCTGCTGATACTCCTATATGGCTAGGAGGGGTGCAATGAGTCAAATGACATAAGGAGGGTCTGCATACTCCTATATGGCTAGTAGATGTCCACGGGGGTCCAGATGGCTACGATTGTCGCACGTGCTTTAGGATGCCCTAAAAGTGCTACTAATACTCCTTTATGGCTAGGAGAGGTGCAATAAGTCAAATGACATAAGGAGGGTCTGCATACTCCTATATGGCTAGTAGATGTCCACGGGGGTCCAGATGGCTACGATTGTCGCACGTGCTTTAGGATGACCTAAAAGTGCTACTGATACTCCTATATGGCTAGGAGGGTCCACGGGGGTCAAATGACATAAAGAGGGTCTGTATACTCCTATATGGCTAGGAGGAGTCCACGGGGGTCCAGATGGCTACGATTGTCGCACGGGCTTTAGGATGACCTAAAAGTGCTACTCATACTCCTAGATGGTTAGGAGGGGTGCAATGGGTCAGATGACGTAAGGAGGGTCCGTATACTCCTATATGGCTAGGAGGGGTCCACGGAGGTCCAGATGGCTACGATTGTCGCACGGGCTTTAGGATGACCTAAAAGTGCTACTCATACTCCTAGATGGTTAGGAGGGGTGCAATGGGTCAGATGACGTAAGGAGGGTCCGTATACTCCTATATGGCTAGGAGGGGTCCACGGAGGTCCAGATGGCTACGATTGTCGCACGTGCTTTATGATGACCTAAAAGTGCTACTGATACTCCTAGATGGCTAGGAGGGGTCCACGGGGGTCAAATGACATAAGGAGGGTCTATATACTCCTCTATGGCTAGGAGGACACCACGGGGGTCCAGATGGCTACGATTGTCGCACGTGCTTTAGGATGGCCTAAAAGTGTTACTGATACTCCAAGATGGCTACGAGGGGTACGGGGGTCAAATGACATAAAGAGGGTCCGTATACTCCTATATGGATAGGAGGGGTCCACGGGGGTCCAGATGGCTATGATTGTCGCACGTGCTTTAGGATGACCTAAAAGTGCTACTGATACTCCTATATGGCTAGGAGGGGTCCACGGGGGTCAAATGACATAAAGAAGGTCTGTATACTCCTATGTGGCTAGGAGGGGTCCACGGGGGCCAGATGGCACCGAGTGTCGCACGTGCTTTTGGTTGACCTATAAGTGTTACTGATTCTCCTATATGGCTAGGAGGAGTGCTATGGGTCAGATTACGTAAGGAGGGTCCGTATACTCCTATATGGCTAGGAGGGGTCCACGGGGGTCCAGATGGTTACGATTGTCGCACGTGCTTGAGGATGACCAAAGAGTGCTACTGATACTCCTAGTTGGCTAGGAGGGGTGCAATGGGTCAGATGACGTATAGAGGGTCCGTATACTCCTATATGGCTAGGAGGGGTCCACGGGGGTCCAGATGGCTACGATTGTCGCACGTGCTTTAGGATGACCTAAGAGTGCTACTGATACTTCTAGATGGCTAGGAGGGGTGCAATCGGTCAAATGACATAAAGAGGGTCCGTATACTCCTATATGGATAGGAGGGGTCCACGGGGGTCCAGATGGCTACGATTGTCGCACGTGCTTTAGGATGACCTAAAAGTGCTACTGATACTCCTATATGGCAAGGAGGGGTGCAATGAGTCAAATGACATAAGGAGGGTCTGTATACTCCTATATGGCTAGGAGGGATCCACGGGGGTCCAGATGGCTACGATCGTCGCACGTGCTTTGGGATGACCTAAAACTGCTACTGATACTTCTAGATGGCTAGGAGGGGTGCAATGGGTCAGATGACGTCAGGAGGGTACGTATACTCCTATATGGCTAGGAGGGGTCCACGGGGGTCCATAATGCTACGATATTCGCACGTGCTTTAGGATGACCTAAAAGTGCTGCTGATACTCCTATATGGCTAGGAGGGGTGCAATGAGTCAAATGACATAAGGAGGGTCTGCATACTTCTATATGGCTAGTAGATGTCCACGGGGGTCCAGATGGCTACGATTGTCGCACGTGCTTTAGGATGACCTAAAAGTGCTACTGATACTCCTATATGGCTAGGAGGGGTCCACGGGGGTCAAATGACATAAAGAAGGTCTGTATACTCCTATGTGGCTAGGAGGGGTCCACGGGGGCCAGATGGCACCGAGTGTCGCACGTGCTTTTGGTTGACCTATAAGTGTTACTGATTCTCCTATATGGCTAGGAGGAGTGCTATGGGTCAGATTACGTAAGGAGGGTCCGTATACTCCTATATGGCTAGGAGGGGTCCACGGGGATCCAGATGGTTACGATTGTCGCACGTGCTTGAGGATGACCGAAGAGTGCCACTGATACTCCTAGTTGGCTAGGAGGGGTGCAATGGGTCAGATGACGAATAGAGGGTCCGTATACTCCTATATGGCTAGGAGGGGTCCACGGGGGTCCAGATGGCTACGATTGTCGCACGTGCTTTAGGATGACCTAAGAGTGCTACTGATACTTCTAGATGGCTAGGAGGGGTGCAATGGGTCAGATGACGTAAGGAGGGTGCGTATACTCCTATATGGCTAGGAGGGGTCCACGGGGGTCCATAATGCTACGATATTCGCACGTGCTTTAGGATGACCTAAAAGTGCTGCTGATACTCCTATATGGCTAGGAGGGGTGCAATGAGTCAAATGACATAAGGAGGGTCTGCATACTCCTATATGGCTAGTAGATGTCCACGGGGGTCCAGATGGTTACGATTGTCGCACGTGCTTTAGGATGACCTAAAAGTGCTACTGATACTCCTATATGGCTAGGAGGGGTCCACAGGGATCCAGATGGCTACGATTGTCGCACGTGCTTTAGGATGACCTAAAAGTGCTACTCATACTCGTAGATGGTTAGGAGGGGTGCAATGGGTCAAATGACATAAGGAGGGTCTGCATACTCCTATATGGCTAGTAGATGTCCACGGGGGTCCAGATGGCTACGATTGTCGCACGTGCTTTAGGATGACCTAAAAGTGCTACTAATACTCCTTTATGGCTAGGAGAGGTGCAATAAGTCAAATGACATAAGGAGGGTCTGCATACTCCTATATGGCTAGTAGATGTCCACGGGGGTCCAGATGGCTACGATTGTCGCACGTGCTTTAGGATGACCTGTAAGTGTTATTGATTCTCCTATATGGCTAGGAGGAATGCAATGGGTCAGATTACGTAAGGAGGGTCCGTATACTTCTATATGGCTAGGAGGGGTCGACGGGGGTCCAGATGGTTACGATTGTCGCACGTGCTTTAGGATGACCTAAAAGTACTACTCATACTCGTAGATGGTAAGGAGGGGTGCAATGGGTCAGATGACGTAAGGAGGGTCCGTATACTCCTATATGGCTAGGAGGGGTCCACGGGGGTCCAGATGGCACCGAGTATCGCACGTGCTTTAGGATGACCTATATGTGTTACTGATTCTCCTATATGGCTAGAAGGGTTCAAATTGGTCAGATTACGTAAGGAGGGTCCGTATACTCCTATATGGCTAGGAGGGGTCCACGGAGGTCCAGATGTCTACGATTGTCGCACGTGCTTTAGGATGACCTAAAAGTGCTACTGATACTCCTAGATGGGTAGGAGGGGTCCACGGGGGTCAAATGACATAAAGAGGGTTCGTATACTCCTATATGGCTAGGAGGGGTCCACGGGGGTCCAGATGGCTACGATTGTCACACGTGCTTTAGGATGACCTAAAAGTGCTACTCATACTCCTAGATGGTTAGGAGGGGTGCAATGGGTCAGATGACGTAAGGAGGGTCCGTATACTCCTATATGGCTAGGAGGGGTCCACGTGGGTCTAGATGCAACCGAGTGTCGCATGTGCTTTAGGATGACATGTAAGTGTTACTGATTCTCCTATATGGCTAGGAGGAGTGCAATGGGTCAGATTACGTAAGGAGGGTCCGTATACTTCTATATGTCTAGGAGGGTTCCACGGGGGTCCAGATGGCTACGATTGCCGCACGTGCTTTAGGATGACCTAAAAGTGCTACTCATACTCCTAGATGGTAAGGAGGGGTGCAATGGGTCAGATGACGTAAGGACGATCCGTATACTCCAATATGGCTAGGAGGGGTCCACGTGGGTCCAGATGGCACCGAGTGTCGCACGTGCTTTAGGATGACCTATAAGTGTTACTGATTATCCTATATGGCTAGGAGGAGTGCTATGGGTCAGATTACGTAAGGAGGGTCCGTATACTCCTATATGGCTAGGAGGGGTCCATGGGGGTCCAGATGGCTACAATTGTCGCACGTGCTTTAGGATGACCTAAAAGTGCTACTGATACTCCAAGATGGTAAGGAGGGGTGCAATGGGTCAGATGACGTAAGGAGGATCCGTATACTCCTATATGGCTAGGAGGGGTCCACGTGGGTCCAGATGGCACCGAGTGTCGCACGTGCTTTAGGGTGACCCATAAGTGTTACTGATTCTCCTATATGGCTAGGAGGGGTGCAATGGGTCAGATGACATAAGGAGGGTGCGTATACTACTCTATGGCTAGGAGGGGTCCACGGGGGTCCAGATGGCTACGATTGTCGCACGTGCTTTAGGATGACCTAAAAGTGCTACTGATACTCCTATATGGCTCGGAGGGATGCAATAAGTCAAATGACATAAGGAGGGTATGTATACTCCTATATGGCTAGGAGGGGTCCACGGGGGTCCAGATGGCTACGATTGTCGCACGTGCTTGAGGATGACCTAAGAGTGCTACTGATACTTCTAGATGGCTAGGAGGGGTGCAATGGGTCAGATGACGTAAGGAGGGTGCGTATACTCCTATATGGCTAGGAGGGGTCCACGGGGGTCCATAATTCTACGATATTCGCACGTGCTTTAGGATGACCTAAAAGTGCTGCTGATAATCCTATATGGCTAGGAGGGGTGCAATGAGTCAAATGACATAAGGAGGGTCTGCATACTCCTATATGGCTAGTAGATGTCCACGGGGGTCCAGATGGTTACGATTGTCGCACGTGCTTTAGGATGACCTAAAAGTGCTACTGATACTCCTATATGGCTAGGAGGGGTCCACAGGGATCCAGATGGCTACGATTGTCGCACGTGCTTTAGGATGACCTAAAAGTGCTACTCATACTCGTAGATGGTTAGGAGGGGTGCAATGGGTCAAATGACATAAGGAGGGTCTGCATACTCCTATATGGCTAGTAGATGTCCACGGGGGTCCAGATGGCTACGATTGTCGCACGTGCTTTAGGATGACCTAAAAGTGCTACTAATACTCCTTTATGGCTAGGAGAGGTGCAATAAGTCAAATGACATAAGGAGGGTCTGCATACTCCTATATGGCTAGTAGATGTCCACGGGGGTCCAGATGGCTACGATTGTCGCACGTGCTTTAGGATGACCTGTAAGTGTTATTGATTCTCCTATATGGCTAGGAGGAATGCAATGGGTCAGATTACGTAAGGAGGGTCCGTATACTTCTATATGGCTAGGAGGGGTCGACGGGGGTCCAGATGGTTACGATTGTCGCACGTGCTTTAGGATGACCTAAAAGTACTACTCATACTCGTAGATGGTAAGGAGGGGTGCAATGGGTCAGATGACGTAAGGAGGGTCCGTATACTCCTATATGGCTAGGAGGGGTCCACGGGGGTCCAGATGGCACCGAGTATCGCACGTGCTTTAGGATGACCTATATGTGTTACTGATTCTCCTATATGGCTAGAAGGGTTCAAATTGGTCAGATTACGTAAGGAGGGTCCGTATACTCCTATATGGCTAGGAGGGGTCCACGGAGGTCCAGATGTCTACGATTGTCGCACGTGCTTTAGGATGACCTAAAAGTGCTACTGATACTCCTAGATGGGTAGGAGGGGTCCACGGGGGTCAAATGACATAAAGAGGGTTCGTATACTCCTATATGGCTAGGAGGGGTCCACGGGGGTCCAGATGGCTACGATTGTCACACGTGCTTTAGGATGACCTAAAAGTGCTACTCATACTCCTAGATGGTTAGGAGGGGTGCAATGGGTCAGATGACGTAAGGAGGGTCCGTATACTCCTATATGGCTAGGAGGGGTCCACGTGGGTCTAGATGCAACCGAGTGTCGCATGTGCTTTAGGATGACATGTAAGTGTTACTGATTCTCCTATATGGCTAGGAGGAGTGCAATGGGTCAGATTACGTAAGGAGGGTCCGTATACTTCTATATGTCTAGGAGGGTTCCACGGGGGTCCAGATGGCTACGATTGCCGCACGTGCTTTAGGATGACCTAAAAGTGCTACTCATACTCCTAGATGGTAAGGAGGGGTGCAATGGGTCAGATGACGTAAGGACGATCCGTATACTCCTATATGGCTAGGAGGGGTCCACGTGGGTCCAGATGGCACCGAGTGTCGCACGTGCTTTAGGATGACCTATAAGTGTTACTGATTATCCTATATGGCTAGGAGGAGTGCTATGGGTCAGATTACGTAAGGAGGGTCCGTATACTCCTATATGGCTAGGAGGGGTCCATGGGGGTCCAGATGGCTACAATTGTCGCACGTGCTTTAGGATGACCTAAAAGTGCTACTGATACTCCAAGATGATAAGGAGGGGTGCAATGGGTCAGATGACGTAAGGAGGATCCGTATACTCCTATATGGCTAGGAGGGGTCCACGTGGGTCCAGATGGCACCGAGTGTCGCACGTGCTTTAGGATGACCCATAAGTGTTACTGATTCTCCTATATGGCTAGGAGGGGTGCAATGGGTCAGATGACATAAGGAGGGTGCGTATACTACTCTATGGCTAGGAGGGGTCCACGGGGGTCTAGAAGGCTACGATATTCGCACGTGATTTAGGATGACCTAAAAGTGCTACTGATACTCCTATATGGCAAGGAGGGATGCAATGGGTCAAATGACATAAGGAGGGTCTGTATACTCCTATATGGCTAGGAGTCCACGGGGGTCCAGATGGCTACGATTGTCGCACGTGCTTTAGGATGGCCTAAAAGTGTTACTGATACTCCAAGATGGCTAGGAGGGGTACGGGGGTCAAACATCAAGAGGGTCCGTATACTCCTATATGGCTAGGAGGGTTCCACGGGGGTCCAGATGGCTACGATTGTCGCACGTGCTTTAGGATGACGTAAAAGTGATACTCATACTCCTAGATGATAAGGAGGGGTGCAATGGTTCAGATGACGTAAGGAGGATCCGTATACTCCTATATGGCTAGGAGGGGTCCACGTGGGTCCAGATGGCACCGAGTGTCGCACGTGCTTTAGGATGACCTATACGTGTTACTGATTCTCCTATATGGCTAGGAGGGGTGCAATGGGTCAGATGACATAAGGAGGGTGCATATACTCCTCTATGGCTAGGAGGGGTCCACGGGGGCCTAGAAGGCTACGATATTCGCACGTGCATTAGGATGACCTAAAAGTGCTACTGATACTCCTATATGGCAAGGAGGGATGCAATGGGTCAAATGACATAAGGAGGGTCTGTATACTCCTATATGGCTACGATTGTCGCACGTGCTTTAGGATGGCCTAAAAGTGTTACTGATACTCCAAGATGGCTAGGAGGGGTACGGGGGTGAAATGACATAAAGAGGGTCCGTATACTCCTATATGGCTAGGAGGGGTCCACGGGGGTCCAGATGGCTACAATTGTCGCACGTGCTTTAGGATGACCTAAAAGTGCTACTGATACTCCTATATGGCTAGGAGGGGTGCAATAAGTCAAATGACATATGGAGGGTCTGTATACTCCTATATGGCTAGGAGGGGTCCACGAGGGCCCAGATGGCTACGATTGTCGCACGTGCTTTAGGATGACCTAAAAGTGCTACTGATACTTCTAGATGGCTAGGACGGGTGCAATGGGTCAGATGACATAAGGAGGGTGCGTATACTCCTATATGGCTAGGAGGGGTACACGGGGGTCCATAATGCTACGATATTCGCACGTGCTTTAGGATGACCTAAAAGTGCTGCTGATACTCCTATATGGCTAGGAGGGGTGCAATGAGTCAAATGACATAAGGAGGGTCTGCATGCTCCTATATGGCTAGTAGATGTCCACGGGGGTCCAGATGGCTACGATTGTCGCACGTGCTTTAGGATGACCTAAAAGTGCTACTAATACTCCTTTATGGCTAGGAGAGGTGCAATAAGTCAAATGACATAAGGAGGGTCTGCATACTCCTATATGGCTAGTAGATGTCCACGGGGGTCCAGATGGCTACGATTGTCGCACGTGCTTTAGGATGACCTGTAAGTGTTATTGATTCTCCTATATGGCTAGGAGGAATGCAATGGGTCAGATTACGTAAGGAGGGTCCGTATACTTCTATATGGCTAGGAGGGGTCGACGGGGGTCCAGATGGTTACGATTGTCGCACGTGCTTTAGGATGACCTAAAAGTACTACTCATACTCGTAGATGGTAAGGAGGGGTGCAATGGGTCAGATGACGTAAGGAGGGTCCGTGTACTCCTATATGGCTAGGAGGGGTCCACGGGGGTCCAGATGGCACCGAGTATCGCACGTGCTTTAGGATGACCTATATGTGTTACTGATTCTCCTATATGGCTAGAAGGGTTCAAATTGGTCAGATTACGTAAGGAGGGTCCGTATACTCCTATATGGCTAGGAGGGGTCCACGGAGGTCCAGATGTCTACGATTGTCGCACGTGCTTTAGGATGACCTAAAAGTGCTACTGATACTCCTAGATGGGTAGGAGGGGTCCACGGGGGTCAAATGACATAAAGAGGGTTCGTATACTCCTATATGGCTAGGAGGGGTCCACGGGGGTCCAGATGGCTACGATTGTCACACGTGCTTTAGGATGACCTAAAAGTGCTACTCATACTCCTAGATGGTTAGGAGGGGAGCAATCGGTCAGATGACGTAAGGAGGGTCCGTATACTCCTATATGGCTAGGAGGGGTCCACGTGGGTCTAGATGCAACCGAGTGTCGCATGTGCTTTAGGATGACATGTAAGTGTTACTGATTCTCCTATATGGCTAGGAGGGGTGCAATAAGTCAAATGACATAAGGAGGGTCTGTATACTCCTATATGGCTAGGAGGGGTCCACGGGGGTCCAGATGGCTACGATTGTCGCACGTGCTTTAGGATGACCTAAGAGTGCTACTGATACTTCTAGATGGCTAGGAGGGGTGCAATGGGTCAGATGACGTAAGGAGGGTGCGTAAACTCCTATATGGCTAGGAGGGTCCACGGGGGTCCATAATGCTACGATATTCGCACGTGCTTTAGGATGACCTAAAAGTGCTGCTGATACTCCTATATGGCTAGGAGGGGTGCAATGAGTCAAATGACATAAGGAGGGTCTGCATACTCCTATATGGCTAGTAGATGTCCACGGGGGTCCAGATGGCTACGATTGTCGCACGTGCTTTAGGATGACCTGAAAGTGCTACGGATACTCCTATATGGATAGGAGGGGTCCACGGGGGTCCAGATGGCTACGATTGTCGCACGTGCTTTAGGATGACCTAAAAGTGCTACTCATACTCCTAGATGGCAAGGAGGGGTGCAATGAGTCAAATGACATAAGGAGGGTCTGTATACTCCTATATGGCTAGGAGGGATCCACGGGGGTCCAGATGGCTACGATTGTCGCACGTGCTTTAGGATGACCTAAAAGTGCTACTGATACTTCTAGATGGCTAGGAGGGGTGCAATGGGTCAGATGACGTCAGGAGGGTGCGTATACTCCTATATGGCTAGGAGGGGTCCACGGGGGTCCATAATGCTACGATATTCGCACGTGCTTTAGGATGACCTAAAAGTGCTGCTGATACTCCTATATGGCTAGGAGGGGTGCAATGAGTCAAATGACATAAGGAGGGTCTGCATACTCCTATATGGCTAGTAGATGTCCACGGGGGTCCAGATGGCTACGATTGTCGCACGTGCTTTAGGATGACCTAAAAGTGCTACTGATACTCCTATATGGCTAGGAGGGGTCCACGGGGGTCAAATGACATAAAGAAGGTCTGTATACTCCTATATGGCTAGGAGGGGTCCACGGGGGCGAGATGGCACCGAGTGTCGCACGTGCTTTAGGTTGACCTATAAGTGTTACTGATTCTCCGATATGGCTAGGAGGAGTGCTATGGGTTAGATTTAGTAAGGAGGGTCCGTATACTCCTATATGGCTAGGAGGGGTCCACGGGGGTCCAGATGGTTACGATTGTCGCACGTGCTTGAGGATGACCGAAGTGTGCTACTGATACTCCTAATTGGCTAGGAGGGGTGCAATGGGTCAGATGACGTATAGAGGGTCCGTATACTCCTATATGGCTAGGAGGGGTCCACGGGGGTCCAGATGGCTACGATTGTCGCACGTGCTTTAGGATGACCTAAGAGTGCTACTGATAGTTCTAGATGGCTAGGAGGGGTGCAATGGGTCAGATGACGTAAGGAGGGTGCGTATACTCCTATATGGCTAGGAGGGGTCCACGGAGGTCCATAATGCTACGATATTCGCACGTGCTTTAGGATGACCTAAAAGTGCTGCTGATACTCCTATATGGCTAGGAGGGGTGCAATGAGTCAAATGACATAAGGAGGGTCTGCATACTCCTATATGGCTAGTAGATGTCCACGGGGGTCCAGATGGTTACGATTGTCGCACGTGCTTTAGGATGACCTAAAAGTGCTACTGATACTCCTATATGGCTAGGAGGGGTCCACAGGGGTCCAGATGGCTACGATTGTCGCACGTGCTTTAGGATGACCTAAAAGTGCTACTCATACTCGTAGATGGTTAGGAGGGGTGCAATGGGTTAGATGACGTAAGGAGGGTCCGTATGCTACTATATGGATAGGAGGGGTCCACGTGGGTCCAGATGGCACCGAGTATCGCACGTGCTTTAGGATGACCTAAAAGTGCTACTGATACTCCTAGATGGGTAGGAGGGGTCCACCGGAGGTCAAATGACATAAAGAGGGTTTGTATACTCCTATATGGCTAGGAGGGGTCCACGGGGGTCCATATGGCTACGATTGTCGCATGTGCTTTAGGATGACCTAAAAGTGCTACTCATACTCCTAGATGGTTAGGAGGGTGCAATGGGTCAGATGACGTAAGGAGGGTCCGTATACTCCTATATGGCTAGGAGGGGTCCACGTGGGTCCAGATGCAACCGAGTGTCGCACGAGCTTTAGGATGACATGTAAGTGTTACTGATTCTCCTATATGGCTAGGAGGGGTGCAATGGGTCAGATTACGTAAGGAGGGTCCGTATACTCCTATATGGCTAGGAGGGGTCCACGGGGATCCAGATGGCTACGATTGTCGCACGTGCTTTAGGATGACATGTAAGTATTACTGATTCTCCTATATGGCTAGGAGGGGAGCAATGGGTCAGATTACGTAAGGAGGGTCCGTATACTCCTATATGGCTAGGAGGGGTCCACATGGGTCCAGATCGCTACGATTGTCGCACATGTTTTAGGATGACCTAAGAGTGCTACTGATACTCCTAGATGGCTAGGAGGGGTGCAATGGGTCAGATGACATTAGGAGGGTCCGTATACTCCTATATGGCTAGGAGAGGTCCACGGGGGTTCAGATGGCTACGATTATCGCACGTGCTTTAGGATGAGCTAAAACTGCTACTGATACTCCTAGATGGCTAGGAGGGGTCCACGGGGGTCCAGATAGCTTCGATTGTCACACGTGCTTTAAGATGACCTAAAAGTGCTACTGATACTCGTAGATGGCTAGGAGCGGTCCACGGGGGTCAAATGACATAAGAGGGTCCGAATACTCCTATATGGCTAGGAGGGGTCCACGGGGGTCCAGATGGCTACGATTGTCGCACGTGCTTTAGGATGACCTAAGGGTGCTACTGATACTCCTAGATGGCTAGGAGGGATGGGTCAGATGACGTAAGGAGGGTGTGTATACTCCTATATGGTTAGGAGGGGTCCACGGGGGTCTAGAATGCTACGATATTCGCACGTGCTTTAGTATGACCTAAATGTGCTACTGATACTCCTATATGGCTAGGAGGGGTGCAATGAGTCAAATGACATAAGGAGGGTCTGCATACTCCTATATGGCTAGTAGATGTCCACGGGGGTCCAGATGGCTACGATTGTCGCACGTGCTTTAGGATGACCTAAAAGTGCTACTAATACTCCTATATGTCAAGGAGGGATGCAATGGGTCAAATGACATCAGGAGGGTCTGTATACTGCTATATCGCTAGGAGGGCTCCACGGAGATCCAGATGGCTACGATTGTCGCACGTGCTTTAGGATGGCCTAAAAGTGTTACTGATACTCCAAGATGGCTAGGAGGGGTACGGGGGTCAAATGACATAAAGAGGGTCCATATACTCCTATATGGCTAGGAGGGGTCCACGGGGGTCCAGATGGCTACGATTGTCGCACATGCATTAGGATGACCTAAAAGTGCTACTGATACTCCTATATGGCTAGGAGGGGTGCAATAAGTTAAATGACATAAGGAGGGTCTGTATACTCCTATATGGCTAGGAGGGGTCCACGGGGGTCCAGATGGCTACGATTGTCGCACGTGCTTTAGGATGACCTAAAAGTGCTACTGATACTTCTAGATGGCTAGGAGGGGTGCAATGGGTCAGATGACGTAAGGAGGGTGCGTATACTCCTATATGGATAGGAGGGGTCCACGTGGGTCCATAATGCTACGATATTCGCACGTGCTTTAGGATGACCTAAAAGTGTTGCTGATACTCCTATATGGCTAGGAGGGGTGCAATGAGTCAAATGACATAAGGAGGGTCTGCATACTCCTATATGGCTAGTAGATGTCCACGGGGGTCCAGATGGCTACGATTGTCGCACGTGCTTTAGGATGACCTAAAAGTGCTACTAATACTCCTTTATGGCTAGGAGGGGTGCAATAAGTCAAATGACATAAGGAGGGT
The DNA here is from genome assembly GCA_026929855.1 of Poa annua. Taxonomy (NCBI): domain Eukaryota; kingdom Viridiplantae; phylum Streptophyta; class Magnoliopsida; order Poales; family Poaceae; genus Poa; species Poa annua. The sequence continues at coordinate 49,747,161 of CM049430.1, forward strand.
CTGCATACTCCTATATGGCTAGTAGATGTCCACGGGGGTCCAGATGGCTACGATTGTCGCACGTGCTTTAGGATGACCTAAAAGTGCTACTGATACTCCTATATGGCTAGGAGGGGTCCACGGGGGTCAAATAACATAAAGAGGGTATGTATACTCCTATATGGCTAGGAGGGGTCCACGGGGGTCCAGATGGCTACGATTGTCGCACGTGCTTTAGGATCACCTAAAAGTGCTACAGATACTCCTATATGGCTAGGAGGGGTCCACCGGGGTCCAGATGGCTACGATTGTCGCACGGGCTTTAGGATGACCTAAAAGTGCTACTCATACTCCTAGATGGTTAGGAGGGGTGCAATGGGTCAGATGACGTAAGGAGGGTCCGTATACTCCTATATGGCTAGGAGGGGTCCACGGAGGTCTAGATGGCTACGATTGTCGCACGTGCTTTATGATGACCTAAAAGTGGTACTGATACTCCTAGATGGCTAGGAGGAGTCCACGGGGGTCACATGACATAAGGAGGGTCTGTATACTCCTCTATGGCTAGGAGGACACCACGGGGGTCCAGATGGCTACGATTGTCGCACGTGCTTTAGGATGGCCTAAAAGTGTTACTGATACTCCAAGATGGCTAGGAGGGGTACGGGGGTCAAATCACATAAAGAGGGTCCGTATACTCCTATATGGCTAGGAGGGGTCCACGGGGGTCCAGATTGCTACGATTGTCGCACGTGCTTTAGGATGACCTAAAAGTGCTACTGATACTCCTATATGGCAAGGAGGGGTGCAATGAGTCAAATGACATAAGGAGGGTTTGTATACTCCTATATGGCTAGGAGGGATCCACGGGGGTCCAGATGGCTACGATCGTCGCACGTGCTTTAGGATGACCTAAAAGTGCTACTGATACTTCTAGATGGCTAGGAGGGGTGCAATGGGTCAGATGACGTCAGGAGGGTGCGTATACTCCTATATGGCTAGGAGGGGTCCACGGGGGTCCATAATGCTACGATATTCGCACGTGCTTTAGGATGACCTAAAAGTGCTGCTGATACTCCTATATGGCTAGGAGGGGTGCAATGAGTCAAATGACATAAGGAGGGTCTGCATACTTCTATATGGCTAGTAGATGTCCACGGGGGTCCAGATGGCTACGATTGTCGCACGTGCTTTAGGATGACCTAAAAGTGCTACTGATACTCCTATATGGCTAGGAGGGGTCCACGGGGGTCAAATGACATAAAGAGGGTATGTATACTCCTATATGGCTAGGAGGGGTCCACGGGGGTCCAGATGGCTACGATTGTCGCACGTGCTTTAGGATCACCTAAAAGTGCTACAGATACTCCTATATGGCTAGGAGGGGTCCACCGGGGTCCAGATGGCTACGATTGTCGCACGGGCTTTAGGATGACCTAAAAGTGCTACTCATACTCCTAGATGGTTAGGAGGGGTGCAATGGATCAGATGACGTAAGGAGGGTCCGTATACTCCTATATGGCTAGGAGGGGTCCACGGAGGTCCAGATGGCTACGATTGTCGCACGTGCTTTATGATGACCTAAAAGTGGTACTGATACTCCTAGATGGCTAGGAGGAGTCCACGGGGGTCACATGACATAAGGAGGGTCTGTATACTCCTCTATGGCTAGGAGGACACCACGGGGGTCCAGATGGCTACGATTGTCGCACGTGCTTTAGGATGGCCTAAAAGTGTTACTGATACTCCAAGATGGCTAGGAGGGGTACGGGGGTCAAATCACATAAAGAGGGTCCGTATACTCCTATATGGCTAGGAGGGGTCCACGGGGGTCCAGATTGCTACGATTGTCGCACGTGCTTTAGGATGACCTAAAAGTGCTACTGATACTTGATAAGGATCAAGGGGATGATCCTATGATTGTTGTCCCGATCTTTCACAACGAGTAACCCGGATGGTAAATCCTTCCAACAACACCAACGGCGTCACCTGAAGGTGGGGAATAAATCCAGCAAGCAACGTGATGAAGATCACCACGCCTCTAACCCGAGCACGATAACACTTGATGAACACAAGCACCCTCGCAGCAATCTTTATTACAAACTGATAAACGGCATCGCCGTCCCCGGAGGGATGCTTCACCAACGAGCTCAAAGTCTATGGACTGTTTTTAATCTAAACTCAAGCTAACCCTAAAACGATGCCTAGCAACTCCTTATATGAGGGGAGGGATGCTACAGTACCGCGCTACAGTACCGCCCCCCCTAATGGACCCTACGTTGACTTGGTTGGACAGGCCCAAACCAAGCCCAAACTCATAATTATTAAAAACTCTAATTATTTAAAATAGCAACACACGACGAATACACCTAACTTGGTGGAGTCCTGAAATTGGGCTGCACCTCCCCCGTCGTTCCCATATCATCCTCCCCCCCTTCAAGAAGCGTTGTCCTCAACGCTTGAGGGTCGGCTCGAAAGGGTGGCGTGATAGCAGCAACAACATCACGCGTCTTCGTCATCTTCAAATCTCGCTTGCCTTCCTCACCACATCCTCCCGCTCGGCCTGCTCGACTTGATACAGTCTTCGGCAGCTGCATCTCTTTCCTTCTCCACATGAGCTTGGACCTAGGCGCCACCATCTTCTTCTTCTCAACTCTTGCTGGAACCTCGTGTTGCTGAACATGAACCTGCTTTGCACGACCCTGCACAAGATGAGTAATGCCTGGGCCACACAACTGACGAACACGTCCATCCTTGCCTTTATGCACACGTACTGCTGCTCCAACAAAACGTTTCCGAGGTGTTCTCACAAAACTGTGGCTAACTACCCGCGGCACCATATGCACCGGAACACGATCAGCACCACTATCATCGGTCTGAACACCCATGTCAACACGAACTGGAATTTCCTTCTTCTCATCAATCAGAGGCATAACTTCAACCGGCTTGTCACTAACAGGTACAACTGGCTTGTCATCTACAGGCATGGCTGAAACAATGTCAACACTGACGCTCCGTGCATCATGCTCCTCAGGCTGCGGCGTAGCTAGCTCAGATTTTGGCTTAGCCTTGCGCAACTTCTCCTTGTGTACCACCAGCTCAACATCAGACTTTATTTGATCATCCTGCATAGGTTTCAAAGTCCGCTGTTTGCCATCATGCACAAAAGAATATGTATTTGCTCTCCCAGCATGAGTAACATTGCGATCATACTGCCATGGACGTCCAAGTAACAGTCCACATACCTCCAATGGCAACACATCGCATTCCACCTCATCAACATAGTCACCAACTATAAATGGCACACGAACCTTGTGAGTAATCTTCATCATACCGCAGCTATTAACCCACTCAACATGCCTCGGTTCTGGAATACGCCATGTGGATAAACCCAACGCTTCCACAACCGCCTTGCTAATGCCATTACAGTAGCTACCACTGTCAATCATCAACTTGCATGCTTTGCCCTTGATCATGCACTGCGCCTGAAATAAATTCCATCGCTGGCCTCTATCCACTGTCATACAAGTATCACCATGTACTCTCTTGAGTTGCATATTCAGCCCACTCAATGGTACAACATCCTCCACCGGACTTTTGTCCAAATCCGTAGACGGCTCCACAAATTTGGTGCGCAGAAATTGTTTGAATTCCTCCCAATTAGATGTTTGCCATGTGATGCCTCTCACACGCATCTCTTCCCGCCACCAACTCGACAACTTTGTATCTACTCGCCGGTACGCAATAACTAATGCAGTAGGGTCACCAAAATTGTAATCAAGCGTACGACATTTTGCAAAACCACTGTCCATGTCTGATTCCCAAGACTGATATTCTGCAGGCGTCGCCGAGCTGTCCAATCTCCACTTGATTTTAGTTGGATCAAAGGCGAAACCAACAATGATACCAGTGTAGTCATGATAAACATCACCGGACCTTTCACCAGAAACACACCTCTTGCCATAAAAATCACCCTGAAACGAACTCATTATCACGTCAAATTCGGTTCGGACTGACAGAAACTCTGAATTTAAAACGGACGTGGTTTCCTCGTAGGAAGTCCGAAACAGGCAAATAAGCACTTGTCGGAAAGGTAATTTTATGTACTTTCCAATTGGTAGCCTCCCAAGTCCCGACTCCTCACGTGCAGGTCACTGTGGGCTGAACAAGACGACGGTCGTTTCTGGACTGGGCAGAACGCGAGATCAAAGCTGACCTCTTGCCTTTTCCTTTCCTCCGGTATTTCCTTTCCTTTCTTATCGGCCAAGTAAATCCGAATCTGCCTCTTGTTTACTTTCCTTTCCTGCCAAAACTCCACGTCAGAAAACAAAACGAGAAAGAATCCCACCAAATCCGGAACTAATGAAATCCGAGATTTATCTTTCCGTTTTTATCAGATCCGATCTTGCTTGGAATTTCCTATCCGGTTTGGACTTTCCTTTTCCTTGACTTGATGATCAAACACCACCACGTGCTGTCCCTTGCTGCTCCTCCACGATCTGATGTTTGGTGTTTGAAATTGACTAGCAGATCTAGCAGGAACCGCACTGCCTGGACTTCACGTGCTACTCCAGCCAACCTCCACACAACCACGATCAAAAGCAACCACGATCGGGACTGCAGCAGAAAACGATCTTAGCAAATTTGCAATCGATCTAACCTCCTTGCCGGCTGTACGCTGGACTCCCTGCAGGACGACCACCGACACGATCTCTACGAACGCGATCTCCAACAGCCTCCGCCTGAACCAATCTCCACCGAAATCAATCTAGCAGATTGATCAAACAAAACTCGCTGTGAGAAACCTAGTAATCTGATACCACATGATAAGGATCAAGGGGATGATCCTATGATTGTTGTCCCGATCTTTCACAACGAGTAACCCGGATGGTAAATCCTTCCAACAACACCAACGGCGTCACCTGAAGGTGGGGAATAAATCCAGCAAGCAACGTGATGAAGATCACCACGCCTCTAACCCGAGCACGATAACACTTGATGAACACAAGCACCCTCGCAGCAATCTTTATTACAAACTGATAAACGGCATCGCCGTCCCCGGAGGGATGCTTCACCAACGAGCTCAAAGTCTATGGACTGTTTTTAATCTAAACTCAAGCTAACCCTAAAACGATGCCTAGCAACTCCTTATATGAGGGGAGGGATGCTACAGTACCGCGCTACAGTACCGCCCCCCCTAATGGACCCTACGTTGACTTGGTTGGACAGGCCCAAACCAAGCCCAAACTCATAATTATTAAAAACTCTAATTATTTAAAATAGCAACACACGACGAATACACCTAACTTGGTGGAGTCCTGAAATTGGGCTGCACCTCCCCCGTCGTTCCCATATCAATACTCCTATATGGCAAGGAGGGGTGCAATGAGTCAAATGACATAAGGAGGGTTTGTATACTCCTATATGGCTAGGAGGGATCCACGGGGGTCCAGATGGCTACGATCGTCGCACGTGCTTTAGGATGACCTAAAAGTGCTACTGATACTTCTAGATGGCTAGGAGGGGTGCAATGGGTCAGATGACGTCAGGAGGGTGCGTATACTCCTATATGGCTAGGAGGGGTCCACGGGGGTCCATAATGCTACGATATTCGCACGTGCTTTAGGATGACCTAAAAGTGCTGCTGATACTCCTATATGGCTAGGAGGGGTGCAATGAGTCAAATGACATAAGGAGGGTCTGCATACTTCTATATGGCTAGTAGATGTCCACGGGGGTCCAGATGGCTACGATTGTCGCACGTGCTTTAGGATGACCTAAAAGTGCTACTGATACTCCTATATGGCTAGGAGGGGTCCACGGGGGTCAAATGACATAAAGAGGGTATGTATACTCCTATATGGCTAGGAGGGGTCCACGGGGGTCCAGATGGCTACGATTGTCGCACGTGCTTTAGGATCACCTAAAAGTGCTACAGATACTCCTATATGGCTAGGAGGGGTCCACCGGGGTCCAGATGGCTACGATTGTCGCACGGGCTTTAGGATGACCTAAAAGTGCTACTCATACTCCTAGATGGTTAGGAGGGGTGCAATGGATCAGATGACGTAAGGAGGGTCCGTATACTCCTATATGGCTAGGAGGGGTCCACGGAGGTCCAGATGGCTACGATTGTCGCACGTGCTTTATGATGACCTAAAAGTGGTACTGATACTCCTAGATGGCTAGGAGGAGTCCACGGGGGTCACATGACATAAGGAGGGTCTGTATACTCCTCTATGGCTAGGAGGACACCACGGGGGTCCAGATGGCTACGATTGTCGCACGTGCTTTAGGATGGCCTAAAAGTGTTACTGATACTCCAAGATGGCTAGGAGGGGTACGGGGGTCAAATCACATAAAGAGGGTCCGTATACTCCTATATGGCTAGGAGGGGTCCACGGGGGTCCAGATTGCTACGATTGTCGCACGTGCTTTAGGATGACCTAAAAGTGCTACTGATACTCCTATATGGCAAGGAGGGGTGCAATGAGTCAAATGACATAAGGAGGGTTTGTATACTCCTATATGGCTAGGAGGGATCCACGGGGGTCCAGATGGCTACGATCGTCGCACGTGCTTTAGGATGACCTAAAAGTGCTACTGATACTTCTAGATGGCTAGGAGGGGTGCAATGGGTCAGATGACGTCAGGAGGGTGCGTATACTCCTATATGGCTAGGAGGGGTCCACGGGGGTCCATAATGCTACGATATTCGCACGTGCTTTAGGATGACCTAAAAGTGCTGCTGATACTCCTATATGGCTAGGAGGGGTGCAATGAGTCAAATGACATAAGGAGGGTCTGCATACTTCTATATGGCTAGTAGATGTCCACGGGGGTCCAGATGGCTACGATTGTCGCACGTGCTTTAGGATGACCTAAAAGTGCTACTGATACTCCTATATGGCTAGGAGGGGTCCACGGGGGTCAAATGACATAAAGAAGGTCTGTATACTCCTATGTGGCTAGGAGGGGTCCACGGGGGCCAGATGGCACCGAGTGTCGCACGTGCTTTTGGTTGACCTATAAGTGTTACTGATTCTCCTATATGGCTAGGAGGAGTGCTATGGGTCAGATTACGTAAGGAGGGTCCGTATACTCCTATATGGCTAGGAGGGGTCCACGGGGGTCCAGATGGTTACGATTGTCGCACGTGCTTGAGGATGAGCGAAGAGTGCCACTGATACTCCTAGTTGGCTAGGAGGGGTGCAATGGGTCAGATGACGTATAGAGGGTCCGTATACTCCTATATGGCTAGGAGGGGTCCACGGGGGTCCAGATGGCTACGATTGTCGCACGTGCTTTAGGATGACCTAAGAGTGCTACTGATACTTCTAGATGGCTAGGAGGGGTGCAATGGGTCAGATGACGTAAGGAGGGTGCGTATACTCCTATATGTCTAGGAGGGGTCCACGGGGGTCCATAATGCTACGATATTCGCACGTGCTTTAGGATGACCTAAAAGTGCTGCTGATACTCCTATATGGCTAGGAGGGGTGCAATGAGTCAAATGACATAAGGAGGGTTTGCATACTCCTATATGGCTAGTAGATGTCCACGGGGGTCCAGATGGTTACGATTGTCGCACGTGCTTTAGGATGACCAAAAAGTGCTACTGATACTCCTATATGGCTAGGAGGGGTCCACAGGGATCCAGATGGCTACGATTGTCGCACGTGCTTTAGGATGACCTAAAAGTGCTACTCATACTCGTAGATGGTTAGGAGGGGTGCAATGGGTTAGATGACGTAAGGAGGGTCCGTATGCTACTATATGGATAGGAGGGGTCCACGTGGGTCCAGATGGCACCGAGTATCGCACGTGCTTTAGGATGACCTAAAAGTGCTACTGATACTCCTAGATGGGTAGGAGGGGTCCACCGGGGGTCAAATGACATAAAGAGGGTTTGTATATTCCTATATGGCTAGGAGGGGTCCACGGGGGTCCATATGGCTACGATTGTCGCACGTGCTTTAGGATGACCTAAAAGTGCTACTCATACTCCTAGATGGTTAGGAGGGGTGCAATGGGTCAGATGACGTAAGGAGGGTCCGTATACTCCTATATGGCTAGGAGGGGTCCACGAGGGTCCAGATGCAACCGAGTGTCGCACGAGCTTTAGGATGACCTGTAAGTGTTATTGATTCTCCTATATGGCTAGGAGGAATGCAATGGGTCAGATTACGTAAGGAGGGTCCGTATACTTCTATATGGCTAGGAGGGGTCGACGGGGGTCCAGATGGTTACGATTGTCGCACGTACTTTAGGATGACCTAAAAGTACTACTCATACTCGTAGATGGTAAGGAGGGGTGCAATGGGTCAGATGACGTAAGGAGGGTCCGTATACTCCTATATGGCTAGGAGGGGTCCACGGGGGTCCAGATGGCACCGAGTATCGCACGTGCTTTAGGATGACCTATATATGTTACTGATTCTCCTATATGGCTAGAAGGGTTCAAATTGGTCAGATTACGTAAGGAGGGTCCGTATACTCCTATATGGCTAGGAGGGGTCCACGGAGGTCCAGATGTCTACGATTGTCGCACGTGCTTTAGGATGACCTAAAAGTGCTACTGATACTCCTAGATGGGTAGGAGGGGTCCACGGGGGTCAAATGACATAAAGAGGGTTCGTATACTCCTATATGGCTAGGAGGGGTCCACGGGGGTCCAGATGGCTACGATTGTCACACGTGCTTTAGGATGACCTAAAAGTGCTACTCATACTCCTAGATGGTTAGGAGGGGTGCAATGGGTCAGATGACGTAAGGAGGGTCCGTATACTCCTATATGGCTAGGAGGGGTCCACGTGGGTCTAGATGCAACCGAGTGTCGCATGTGCTTTAGGATGACATGTAAGTGTTACTGATTCTCCTATATGGCTAGGAGGAGCGCAATGGGTCAGATTACGTAAGGAGGGTCCGTATACTTCTATATGTCTAGGAGGGTTCCACGGGGGTCCAGATGGCTACGATTGCCGCACGTGCTTTAGGATGACCTAAAAGTGCTACTCATACTCCTAGATGGTAAGGAGGGGTGCAATGGGTCAGATGACGTAAGGACGATCCCTATACTCCTATATGGCTAGGAGGGGTCCACGTGGGTCCAGATGGCACCGAGTGTCGCACGTGCTTTAGGATGACCTATAAGTGTTACTGATTCTCCTATATGGCTAGGAGGAGTGCTATGGGTCAGATTACGTAAGGAGGGTCCGTATACTCCTATATGGCTAGGAGGGGTCCACGGGGGTCCAGATGGCTACAATTGTCGCACGTGCTTTAGGATGACCTAAAAGTGCTACTGATACTCCAAGATGGTAAGGAGGGGTGCAATGGGTCAGATGACGTAAGGAGGATCCGTATACTCCTATATGGCTAGGAGGGGTCCACGTGGGTCCAGATGGCACCGAGTGTCGCACGTGCTTTAGGGTGACCTATAAGTGTTACTGATTCTCCTATATGGCTAGGAGGGGTGCAATGGGTCAGATGACATAAGGAGGGTGCGTATACTCCTCTATGGCTAGGAGGGGTCCACGGGGGTCTAGAAGGCTACGATATTCGCACGTGCTTTAGGATGACCTAAAAGTGCTACTGATACTCCTATATGGCAAGGTGGGATGCAATGGGTCAAATGACATAAGGAGGGTCTGTATATTCCTATATGGCTTGGAGGGGTCCACGGGGGTCCAGATGGCTACGATTGTCGCACGTGCTTTAGGATGACCTAAAAGTGCTAATGATACTCCTACATGGCTAGGAGGGGTCCACGGGGGTCAAATGACATAAAGAGGGTCCGTATACTCCTATATTGCTAGGAGGGGTCCACGGGGGTCCAGATGGCTAGGATAGTCGCACGTGCTTTAGGATGACCTAAAAGTGCTACTCATACTCCTAGATGGTAAGGAGGGGTGCAATGGGTCAGATGACGTAAGGACGATCCGTATACTCCTATATGGCTAGGAGGGGTCCACGTGGGTCCAGATGGCACCGAGTGTCGCACGTGCTTTAGGATGACCTATAAGTGTTACTGATTCTCCTATATGGCTAGGAGGAGTGCTATGGGTCAGATTACGTAAGGAGGGTCCGTATACTCCTATATGGCTAGGAGGGGTCCACGGGGGTCCAGATGGCTACAATTGTCGCACGTGCTTTAGGATGACCTAAAAGTGCTACTGATACTCCAAGATGGTAAGGAGGGGTGCAATGGGTCAGATGACGTAAGGAGGATCCGTATACTCCTATATGGCTAGGAGGGGTCCACGTGGGTCCAGATGGCACCGAGTGTCGCACGTGCTTTCGGGTGACCTATAAGTGTAACTGATTCTCCTATATGGCTAGGAGGGGTGCAATGGGTCAGATGACATAAGGAGGGTGCGTATACTCCTCTATGGCTAGGAGGGGTCCACGGGGGTCTAGAAGGCTACGATATTCGCACGTGCTTTAGGATGACCTAAAAGTGCTACTGATAGTCCTATATGGCAAGGAGGGATGCAATGGGTCAAATGACATAAGGAGGGTCTGTATACTCCTATATGGCTAGGAGTCCACGGGGGTCCAGATGGCTACGATTGTCGCACGTGCTTTAGGATGGCCTAAAAGTGTTACTGATACTCCAAGATGGCTAGGAGGGGTTCGGGGGTCAAACATCAAGAGGTTCCGTATACTCCTATATGGCTAGGAGGGTTCCACGGGGGTCCAGATGGCTACGATTGTCGCACGTGCTTTAGGATGACGTAAAAGTCCTACTCATACTCCTAGATGATAAGGAGGGGTGCAATGGTTCAGATGACGTAAGGAGGATCCGTATACTCCTATATGGCTAGGAGGGGTCCACGTGGGTCCAGATGGCACCGAGTGTCGCACGTGCTTTAGGATGACCTATAAGTGTTACTGATTCTCCTATATGGCTAGGAGGGGTGCAATGGGTCAGATGACATAAGGAGGGTGCATATACTCCTCTATGGCTAGGAGGGGTCCACGGGGGCCTAGAAGGCCACGATATTCGCACGTGCATTAGGATGACCTAAAAGTGCTACTGATACTCCTATATGGCAAGGAGGGATGCAATGGGTCAAATGACATAAGGAGGGTCTGTATACTCCTATATGGCCAGGAGGGCTCCACGGGGGTCCAGATGGCTACGATTGTCGCACGTGCTTTAGGATGGCCTAAAAGTGTTACTGATACTCCAAGATGGCTAGGAGAGGTACGGGGGTGAAATGACATAAAGAGGGTCCGTATACTCCTATATGGCTAGGAGGGGTCCACGGGGGTCCAGATGGCTACAATTGTCGCACGTGCTTTAGGATGACCTAAAAGTGCTACTGATACTCCTATATGGCTAGGAGGGGTGCAATAAGTCAAATGACATAAGGAGGGTCTGTATACTCCTATATGGCTAGGAGGGGTCCACGGGGGTCCAGATGGCTACGATTGTCGCACGTGCTTTAGGATGACCTAAAAGTGCTACTGATACTTCTAGATGGCTAGGAGGGGTGCAATGGGTCAGATGACATAAGGAGGGTGCGTATACTCCTATATGGCTAGGAGGGGTCCAAGGGGGTCCATAATGCTACGATATTCGCACGTGCTTTAGGATGACCTAAAAGTGCTGCTGATACTCCTATATGGCTAGGAGGGGTGCAATGAGTCAAATGACATAAGGAGGGTCTGCATACTCCTATATGGCTAGTAGATGTCCACGGGGGTCCAGATGGCTACGATTGTCGCACGTGCTTTAGGATGACCTAAAAGTGCTACTAATACTCCTTTATGGCTAGGAGAGGTGCAATAAGTCAAATGACATAAGGAGGGTCTGCATACTCCTATATGGCTAGTAGATGTCCACGGGGGTCCAGATGGCTACGATTGTCGCACGTGCTTTAGGATGGCCTAAAAGTGTTACTGATACTCCAAGATGGCTAGGAGGGGTACGGGGGTCAAATGACATAAAGAGGGTCCGTATACTCCTATATGGCTAGGAGGGGTCCACGTGGGTCCGGATGGCACCGAGTGTCGCACGTGCTTTAGGATGACCTATAAGTGTTACTGATTCTCCTATATGGCTAGGAGGGGTGCAATGGGTCAGATGACATAAGGAGGGTGCATATACTCCTCTATGGCTAGGAGGGGTCCACGGGGGCCTAGAAGGCTACGATATTCACACGTGCATTAGGATGACCTAAAAGTGCTACTGATACTCCTATATGGCAAGGAGGGATGCAATGGGTCAAATGACATAAGGAGGGTCTGTATACTCCTATATGGCTAGGAGGGCTCCACGGGGGTCCAGATGGCTACGATTGTCGCACGTGCTTTAGGATGGCCGAAAGTGTTACTGATACTCCAAGATGGCTAGGAGGGGTACGGGGGTGAAATGACATAAAGAGGGTCCGTATACTCCTATATGGCTAGGAGGGGTCCACGGGGGTCCAGATGGCTACAATTGTCGCACGTGCTTTAGGATGACCTAAAAGTGCTACTGATACTCCTATATGGCTAGGAGGGGTGCAATAAGTCAAATGACATAAGGAGGGTCTGTATACTCCTATATGGCTAGGAGGGGTCCACGGGGGTCCAGATGGCTACGATTGTCGCACGTGCTTTAGGATGACCTAAAAGTGCTACTGATACTTCTAGATGGCTAGGAGGGGTGCAATGGGTCAGATGACGTAAGGAGGGTGCGTATACTCCTATATGGCTAGGAGGGGTCCACGGGGGTCCATAATGCTACGATATTCGCACGTGCTTTAGGATGACCTAAAAGTGCTGCTGATACTCCTATATGGCTAGGAGGGGTGCAATGAGTCAAATGACATAAGGAGGGTCTGCATACTCCTATATGGCTAGTAGATGTCCACGGGGGTCCAGATGGCTACGATTGTCGCACGTGCTTTAGGATGACCTAAAAGTGCTACTAATACTCCTTTATGGCTAGGAGAGGTGCAATAAGTCAAATGACATAAGGAGGGTCTGCATACTCCTATATGGCTAGTAGATGTCCACGGGGGTCCAGATGGCTACGATTGTCGCACGTGCTTTAGGATGATCTAAAAGTGCTACTGATACTCCTATATGGCTAGGAGGGGTCCACGGGGGTCAAATGACATAAAGAGGGTCTGTATACTCCTATATGGCTAGTAGGGGTCCACGGGGGTCCAGATGGCTACGATTGTCGCACGTGCTTTAGGATGACCTAAAAGTGCTACGGATACTCCTATATGGCTAGGAGGGGTCCACGGGGGTCCAGATGGCTACGATTGTCGCACGGGCTTTAGGATGACCTAAAAGTGCTACTCATACTCCTAGATGGTTAGGAGGGGTGCAATGGGTCAGATGACGTAAGGAGGGTCCGTATACTCCTATATGGCTAGGAGGGGTCCACGGAGGTCCAGATGGCTACGATTGTCGCACGTGCTTTAGGATGACCTAAAAGTGCTACTTATACTCCTAGATGGCTAGGAGGGGTCCACGGGGGTCAAATGACATAAGGAGGGTCTGTATACTCCTCTAAGGCTAGGAGGACACCACGGGGGTCCAGATGGCTACGATTGTCGCACGTGCTTTAGGATGACCTAAAAGTGCTACTGATACTCCTATATGGCTAGGAGGGGTCCACGCGGGTCAAATGACATAAAGAAGGTCTGTATACTCCTATATGGCTAGGAGGGGTCCACGGGGGCCAGATGGCACCGAGTGTCGCACGTGCTTTAGGTTGACCTATAAGTGTTACTGATTCTCCTATATGGCTAGGAGGAGTGCTATGGGTCAGATTACGTAAGGAGGGTCCGTATACTCCTATATGGCTAGGAGGGGTCCACGGGGTTCCAGATGGTTACGATTGTCGCACGTGCTTTAGGATGACCGAAGTGTGCTACTGATACTCCTTGTTGGCTAGGAGGGGTGCAATGGGTCAGATGACGTATAGAGGGTCCGTATACTCCTATATGGCTAGGAGGGGTCCACGGGGGTCCAGATGGCTACGATTGTCACACGTGCTTTAGGATGACCTAAGAGTGCTACTGATACTTCTAGATGGCTAGGAGGGGTGCAATGGGTCAGATGACGTAAGGAGGGTGCGTATACTCCTATATGGCTAGGAGGGGTCCACGGGGGTCCATAATGCTACGATATTTGCACGTGCTTTAGGATGACCTAAAAGTGCTGCTGATACTCCTATATGGCTAGGAGGGGTGCAATGAGTCAAATGACATAAGGAGGGTCTGCATACTCCTATATGGCTAGTAGATGTCCACGGGGGTCCAGATGGCTACGATTGTCGCACGTGCTTTAGGATGACCTAAAAGTGCTACTCATACTCGTAGATGGTTAGGAGGGGTGCAATGGGTTAGATGACGTAAGGAGGGTCCGTATGCTACTATATGGATAGGAGGGGTCCACGTGGGTCCAGATGGCACCGAGTATCGCACGTGCTTTAGGATGACCTAAAAGTGCTACTCATACTCCTAGATGGGTAGGAGGGGTCCACCGGGGGTCAAATAACATAAAGAGGGTTTGTATCCTCCTATATGGTTAGGAGGGGTCCACGGGGGTCCATATGGCTACGATTGTCGCACGTGCTTTAGGATGACCTAAAAGTGCTACTCATACTCCTAGATGGTTAGGAGGGGTGCAATGGGTCAGATGACGTAAGGAGGGTCCGTATACTCCTATATGGCTAGGAGGGGTCCACGTGGGTCTAGATGCAACCGAGTGTCGCACGAGCTTTAGGATGACCTGTAAGTGTTATTGATTCTCCTATATGGCTAGGAGGAATGCAATGGGTCAGATTACGTAAGGAGGGTCCGTATACTTCTATATGGCTAGGAGGGGTCGACGGGGGTCCAGATTGTTACGATTGTCGCACGTGCTTTAGGATGACCTAAAAGTACTACTCATACTCCTAGATGGTAAGGAGGGGTGCAATGGGTCAGATGACGTAAGGAGGGTCCGTGTACTCCTATATGGCTAGGAGGGGTCCACGTGGGTCCAGATGGCACCGAGTGTCGCACGAGCTTTAGGATGACATGTAAGTGTTACTGATTCTCCTATATGGCTAGGAGGGGTGCAATGGGTCAGATTACGTAAGCAGGGTCCGTATACTCCTATATGTCTAGGAGGGGTCGACGGGGGTCCAGATGGCTACGATTGTCGCACATGTTTTAGGATGACCTAAGAGTGCTACTGATACTCCTAGATGGCTAGGAGGGGTGCAATGGGTCAGATGACGTAAGGAGGGTCAGTATACTCCTATATGGCTAGGAGAGGTCCACGGGGGTACAGATGGCTACGATTATCGCACGTGCTTTAGGATGAGCTAAAACTGCTACTGATACTCCTAGATGGCTAGGAGGGGTCCACGGGGGTCCAGATAGCTTCGATTGTCACACGTGCTTTAGGATGACCTAAAAGTGCTACTGATACTCGTAGATGGCTAGGAGCGGTCCACGGGGGTCAAATGACATAAAGAGGGTCCGAATACTCCTATATGGCTAGGAGGGGTCCACGGGGGTCCAGATGGCTACGATTGTCGCACGTGCTTTAGGATGACCTAAGGGTGCTACTGATACTCCTAGATGGCTAGGAGGGATGGGTCAGATGACGTAAGGAGGGTGTGTATACTCCTATATGGTTAGGAGGGGTCCACGGGAGTCTAGAATGCTACGATATTCGCACGTGCTTTAGGATAACCTAAATGTGCTACTGATACTCCTATATGGCTAGGAGGGGTGCAATGAGTCAAATGACATAAGGAGGGTTTGTATACTCCTATATGGCTAGTAGGGGTCCACGGGGGTCCAGATGGCTACGATTGTCGCACGTGCTTTAGGATGACCTAAAAGTGCTACGGATACTCCTATATGGCTAGGAGGGGTGCAATGAGTCAAATGACATAAGGAGGGTCTGCATACTCCTATATGGCTAGTAGATGTCCACGGGGGTCCAGATGGCTACGATTGTCGCACGTGCTTTAGGATGACCTAAAAGTGCTACTCATACTCGTAGATGGTTAGGAGGGGTGCAATGGGTTAGATGACGTAAGGAGGGTCCGTATGCTACTATATGGATAGGAGGGGTCCACGTGGGTCCAGATGGCACCGAGTATCGCACGTGCTTTAGGATGACCTAAAAGTGCTACTCATACTCCTAGATGGGTAGGAGGGGTCCACCGGGGGTCAAATAACATAAAGAGGGTTTGTATCCTCCTATATGGTTAGGAGGGGTCCACGGGGGTCCATATGGCTACGATTGTCGCACGTGCTTTAGGATGACCTAAAAGTGCTACTCATACTCCTAGATGGTTAGGAGGGGTGCAATGGGTCAGATGACGTAAGGAGGGTCCGTATACTCCTATATGGCTAGGAGGGGTCCACGTGGGTCTAGATGCAACCGAGTGTCGCACGAGCTTTAGGATGACCTGTAAGTGTTATTGATTCTCCTATATGGCTAGGAGGAATGCAATGGGTCAGATTACGTAAGGAGGGTCCGTATACTTCTATATGGCTAGGAGGGGTCGACGGGGGTCCAGATTGTTACGATTGTCGCACGTGCTTTAGGATGACCTAAAAGTACTACTCATACTCCTAGATGGTAAGGAGGGGTGCAATGGGTCAGATGACGTAAGGAGGGTCCGTGTACTCCTATATGGCTAGGAGGGGTCCACGTGGGTCCAGATGGCACCGAGTGTCGCACGAGCTTTAGGATGACATGTAAGTGTTACTGATTCTCCTATATGGCTAGGAGGGGTGCAATGGGTCAGATTACGTAAGCAGGGTCCGTATACTCCTATATGTCTAGGAGGGGTCGACGGGGGTCCAGATGGCTACGATTGTCGCACATGTTTTAGGATGACCTAAGAGTGCTACTGATACTCCTAGATGGCTAGGAGGGGTGCAATGGGTCAGATGACGTAAGGAGGGTCAGTATACTCCTATATGGCTAGGAGAGGTCCACGGGGGTACAGATGGCTACGATTATCGCACGTGCTTTAGGATGAGCTAAAACTGCTACTGATACTCCTAGATGGCTAGGAGGGGTCCACGGGGGTCCAGATAGCTTCGATTGTCACACGTGCTTTAGGATGACCTAAAAGTGCTACTGATACTCGTAGATGGCTAGGAGCGGTCCACGGGGGTCAAATGACATAAAGAGGGTCCGAATACTCCTATATGGCTAGGAGGGGTCCACGGGGGTCCAGATGGCTACGATTGTCGCACGTGCTTTAGGATGACCTAAGGGTGCTACTGATACTCCTAGATGGCTAGGAGGGATGGGTCAGATGACGTAAGGAGGGTGTGTATACTCCTATATGGTTAGGAGGGGTCCACGGGAGTCTAGAATGCTACGATATTCGCACGTGCTTTAGGATGACCTAAATGTGCTACTGATACTCCTATATGGCTAGGAGGGGTGCAATGAGTCAAATGACATAAGGAGGGTTTGTATACTCCTATATGGCTAGTAGGGGTCCACGGGGGTCCAGATGGCTACGATTGTCGCACGTGCTTTAGGATGACCTAAAAGTGCTACGGATACTCCTATATGGCTAGGAGGGGTGCAATGAGTCAAATGACATAAGGAGGGTCTGCATACTCCTATATGGCTAGTAGATGTCCACGGGGGTCCAGATGGCTACGATTGTCGCACGTGCTTTAGGATGACCTAAAAGTGCTACTCATACTCGTAGATGGTTAGGAGGGGTGCAATGGGTTAGATGACGTAAGGAGGGTCCGTATGCTACTATATGGATAGGAGGGGTCCACGTGGGTCCAGATGGCACCGAGTATCGCACGTGCTTTAGGATGACCTAAAAGTGCTACTGATACTCCTAGATGGGTAGGAGGGGTCCACCGGGGGTCAAATAACATAAAGAGGGTTTGTATCCTCCTATATGGCTAGGAGGGGTCCACGGGGGTCCATATGGCTACGATTGTCGCACGTGCTTTAGGATGACCTAAAAGTGCTACTCATACTCCTAGATGGCTGATGAGGACATCCCTAGTCCTTTACCATCTTCTCCTATTGATGATGTTGCTGTACAAGACAAAGCTAATGATGTGAGGATTGGACCAATGACAAGGGCTCGAACCAAGTTACTTGAGCAACAGGTGAACTCACTCTTAATTGAATATGATGTTTGTGTTAATGAGAACTTTATACTGCCTAAGTCTATGCATCTATGTATGATCAGGTTTATTGATAACACAAGCATGGGAGGAGGAGACGAGCTACAGCAATGAGAAGAACCATCACTGATTTCCAATATCAGCAAGTGCGCGAGGGAGGAGAGGGAGGCCGGCGCACCAGGGCATTGAAGGAAATCACTCGTTTGCACGTTAGAGGGATCAAGTGGCGCACCAGGACATAACGTAAGAAGATATTAGTCTAAGGTGTTATACACGAGGCCTGCGTGCCATGTTAGGCCGAACCACCATGGGTCGGTTTGTATCAGTTTGAGTCGAACCAGGTTTGGGTTCAGATCCGAATTGAGTCCTAGTTTCGGCCAGCCCCTTTAAATAGCCAAGGGCTGCGCCATAGAGAGGTAGACCACGTTTAAGCAAAACCCTAGATCGAATTGCTAAGCATTCATCTATCAGAATTCCTCTTTGCTGCGATCAGGAATTCACCCCTCTCCTTTGTTGCGATCGAGAGGTTATTGTTACCAAAGTTTGAGTGTGATCTGTCGTTCCACTGGGAATTGGTAGATTGCAAAACCGCTTCGTGGTCGGCGGCTGCGTTGCACTAGCGTGTGGTGTTGCGAATATCCATTGGGTTGAAGAGCTGTTGCATTGGCAACGGGGGAACAGCCGGAGAGTTCGAGAGCATCCGCGAGTTATCTACATCATCCATCGATTCCACCATCGGCTCACTGAGAAGATCGGGCCACCCCTTATCATCTTGGTATCAGATTTCCAGCGTTTTACTCGGTGAGCATCCACCAGTCCATCCCGTAGATTTACTGTTTTTCGTCCTATACAGAAAAAGCCACACAAAAATATTAGGGTTTAGACATCGCCATAGACTAGATAGCACCGATTGCATGTTCTAGTTGCTGTTCGTGTCGATCTTTTGCGTTTCCTTTTTTTTTCCGTTTGTGTCGTAGAGTTTGTTTAGGTTTGGAGTTGTTACTTTCCGTACTTAGTTGTGTTGGATTCGGAGTCATTGTCAAAATTCAAAAAAAAAAAAAAAAAGGAGAAGAGGTTTCGGTTGTTTCCGAGTTCGGGTCAGAATCGGCAGTTTCCATCGACGTACATCGCTGTTTTCCTTCCGTGTTCCGTTTCCGAGTTCGTGTCGTATACGGTTCCGGCAGAAAATTCAACCGGGCATAACTTTTGCATACGAACTCCGATTTGGACGATTTTTAGCTCGTTTTGAAGAGGAGACAAAAGCGAAGGCAGCCAAACTCACTACGTCTGTTTACGCCTTTTCGACGTCTCAGAATTCCCAAAAAACGTCGGGAAGTATTTCTTTTTGCCACTTTTGTGCAGAAACCTTAGACACAGCCTTTCTACAGCAGTGTTAGGAGCTTACCCATACAGGACTAGCTAACGTTTTGTGCTCCCAGGCTGCTCATTATTGTGTGTCTTGTGTATCTTCAAGTACTGGCCATAGCAAATTGAAAAATTCAAAAAAAAAAAAAAAAAGAGCAAGGAAATAGGCCGAAGTGCATAGTATCTTTTGTGACACTACTCATTGTTGAGCAATCTTGTGCCTGAGTTTATTTGAGCAACTTGCTAGTGTCCTTCCCGTGCATTGCAACACGAGCTATACTCCGGACATATCTTTACATATTTGTGCTCATCCCTATAGTTGCTTTGCCACATTATTCTCCACGTGTGTGTTTCCTGTGTTTTTGAGTTTCACACGAACAGCAATTAGGATTTGTAGTTGGTGTTGTTAGGCCTCCCAACCAAGCTCCACCATTATACCCTGTTTTTGTTGTGTGACACTTTGATACCCATAATATTCGCTTCATCACATCTGTGCACGTGCTCCTATTACAAGTTGGTAAGCTTTGCTAATTCACTTTGGAACGGTAAGATCCACACATTCTTTTGTTTTTTTTGAGTGAGTTGAGAGTTTCCACATATATATCTCGATATTCTTGTGCACACTAATCATGTCGTCAGGTGATGACACCGCAAGTGTGGTGCAGCAAAAGAAGGAGGATAATGCTTCGGTTAATTGGCGGGAATATGAGGCCCTACGTGATCATCTTTCGCGTCAGTTTGGGGCTGAATCTGAGAGGTTGCACACTGGTTTGGCGGCCACAGATGCCAAGGTTGATACTGTACAGCGTTCATTGGGGACTCTTCAGCGGTCCGTGGATGCTATGACTCGAGCCATGGAGGCAATCACACAGCGTCATGGACAGCCAGCAGACGATGCCAGTGTTCAGGCCGAACATGACGATGCTTATGATGATGCTGATGAGGCAGTTAATGGCCACGCTATTCCTGCTAATGTTGGCCGAGGAGACGGCCGCGGTGCTGCACATCCGGGGCGTGGTGGGGCACCTATTGGTCGTGCTCGTCGTCTGTTTGATAATGTTGGTCATGCAGCCATTCGTGATGATGACGGGTTGGGTAAACCAAAATTCAGCATTCCCAAATTCGAGGGCTCTATTGATGTGGAAGAATATATTAATTGGGAGTTGAAGATGGAACAATTATGGCGTTTGCATGATTATACGGAAGATAGAAAGATCAAGCTTGCATCTTCTGAGTTTGATGGTTATGCTTTGCTTTGGTGGCATGGTCTTGTTAATGCAAGGCGTGAAACTAATGCCTTGCCTATTCGTTCTTGGCGAGAGATGAAGGAAGAGATGCACCATCGTTTTGTTCCTCGTAACTATAGGCGTTCCTTGTATGACAAGTTGCAAAATCTGAAGCAAGGTACTTCCTCCGTGGATGAATATTACAAGGAGATGGAGTTGATTATGCAGCGTGCTAAAGTGAGAGAAGAATCTGAACAAACCATGCAGCGTTTCTTGTCAGGTTTGAACTTTCATGTCAAGAGAATTGTACGTCATTATCAATATGCTGATATAGAGGATTTATTGCATCAAGCACGTGAAGCTGAGTTACAAGTGGCCGAAGATGCCAAATATTTGTCTCGTTCTTCCTTTGGAAGGGGCAGTTTTTCCTCACGTGCTACACCTAGTATTGTGCAATCTAGTGTTGCACCAAGTTCTCATGGAGCTGCACCTACAAAGCCAATTTCGGCTGCACCTTCTCACAAGCCTCCACCGCCACCTACAGCAAGTGGTACCGGTTCTTCGAATTCTACAGCCCGTACACGTGATATGAACTGCCATACGTGCGGCGGCAAGGGTCATTTCAAGCGAGATTGTCCCAATAGAAAAGTTATGTTAGTCAATGAAGAAACTGGTGAGTATGAGAGTGGTGATGAGGTGGACCATACGGCTGATCTTGTGGAGGAAGAGGACAGCGGTCTTATATATGCTGATGCTGCTCATTTGCCCACTATTGTTTGTACGCAGCGAGCATTGAGCGTTACGCCAAGTCCCATGGAGCAGCGCTGCAATCTGTTTCAAACCATGGCTGCACTTGGTAATGGCAAGGCGTGCAAAGTGATAATTGATGGTGGCAGTTGCCGCAATTTGGCTAGTAAAGAGCTTTGTCAAAAACTGAATCTGAAATACTTGCCACATCCTAATCCTTATTTTATTCAGTGGTTGAGTGATAGTGGGGAGATGAAGATCAACCATATGGTGCGTGTGGACTTTCAGATTGGACCTTATAAGGACACCGTGGAGTGTGATGTTGTTCCTATGACGGTGTGCCATTTATTGTTGGGTCGGCCATGGCAATTTGATAGAGATGTCCGACACAATGGTAGGGCCAACACATACCAGCTCAATTGGCAAGGAAAGGAGATCATGTTGAGGCCTATGACACCGCAAGCTGTGGTCAATCAATCTCGTCAAAAAGTTGAGGTTCACCGTGAGGATGAGCGTGAGAGATTAGATAGGAGAGAGACTCCACCTTCGGTGAGTGAGAGCCACAAGCCAAATTCGAGTGGTAAAAAGAAAAGTGAGGGAGAGAAAAAGCTAGTCATGTTAGCCACTAAATCTGATTTACAAGAGTTTCGTGCGGATCCTACTCTAGTACCTCTTGTACTTATGTGCAAGGGCGAAATTCTTGTTTCTAATGACATGACCCCTATCTCTCTTGGTGTTGCTAATGTGTTGCAGGATTTCGAGGACGTTTTTCCCGACGCGGTACCGGCTGGTTTGCCACCATTGAGAGGCATAGAACATCAAATTGATTTGATTCCAGGAGCCTCTTTGCCCAACCGAGCCCCCTACCGTACCAATCCTGAGGAGACGAAGGAAATTCAGCGACAAGTACAAGAACTTCTGGACAAAGGGTATATTCGTGTGAGCTTAAGTCCTTGTGCTGTTCCTGTTATTTTAGTTCCTAAGAAAGATGGTACATGGCGCATGTGTGTAGATTGTAGAGCAATTAATAACATCACTATTCGTTATCGTCACCCTATTCCACGGTTGGATGACATGCTCGATGAATTAAGTGGTGCTGCTATTTTCTCTAAGATTGATTTGCGTAGTGGTTATCATCAAATTAGGATGAAAGAAGGAGATGAGTGGAAAACAGCCTTTAAAACTAAATTCGGTCTATATGAGTGGTTAGTCATGCCTTTTGGTTTAACTAATGCACCTAGTACTTTCATGAGATTAATGAATCATGTTTTGAGGCATTTCATTGGAAAGTTTGTGGTTGTGTATTTTGATGACATATTAATTTATAGCCACAACGAAACTGAACATATTGATCATATTCGCCAAGTTTTGCATGTGCTGCGTGCTAATAAGCTCTATGGTAATCTTGAGAAATGCACGTTTTGCAAAGATAGGGTAATATTTCTGGGATTTGTTGTTTCTAAGCATGGGGTTGAGGTAGATGACTCTAAAATTGAAGCAATTAAAAATTGGCCTACTCCCATGAACCTAAGTCAATTACGAAGCTTTCTTGGTCTTGCTGGATTTTATAGACGTTTCGTGAGAGACTTTAGTACTATTGCTGCAGCTTTGAATGATCTTACTAAGAAAGGTGTTCCTTTTGTTTGGGGCGCTGCCCAAGATGCTGCATTTGATGAATTGAAACGTTGTTTGATTTCTGCACCTTTGCTTATGCTTCCTGATTTCAATAAGCAATTTTATATTGAATGTGATGCTAGTGGCCTTGGAATAGGAGGTGTGTTGATGCAAGAGGGAAAGCCGGTTGCATATTTTTCTGAAAAATTGAATGGTGCACAATTGAACTATCCTGTTTATGATAAGGAATTGTATGCTCTTGTTCGTGCTCTTGAGGTTTGGCAACATTATTTGTGGCCAAAAGAATTTATCATACATTCTGATCATGAGGCTTTGAAATTTTTAAAGTGCCAAACTAATCTTAATAAACGTCATGCTAAATGGATGGAATTCATTGAATCTTTTCCATACATTATTAAGTATAAGAAGGGCAAAGATAATGTTGTTGCTGATGCACTCTCTAGGAAAAACATGCTTTTGACACATCTTGATGTTCAAGTTCCGGGTTTAGAGAGTTTGCGTGATTTATATGCTTCTGATACTGATTTTGCCACTGCCTTTGCTAACTGTTCTGATGTGAAGGCGTGGGAAAAATACCATATGCATGATGGATATTTGTTTCGAGCTAACAAGTTATGTGTACCCGAGTCGTCCGTGCGTTTGCTCTTGTTGCAGGAATCACATGGAGGCGGCTTGATGGGTCACTTTGGACGTGAGAAGACGTTGTTGATGTTGGCTGATCACTTCTATTGGCCACGCATGAGGCGGGATGTGGACAGGTTTGTGAAGCGTTGCATTACGTGCAACAAGGCTAAGTCCAAACTTAAGCCCCACGGTTTGTATACCCCTCTTCCTGCTCCTACTACACCATGGGAAGATATAAGCATGGATTTTGTGTTAGGATTGCCTAGGACCAGTAGAGGACATGATTCTATTTTTGTGGTAGTGGATCGTTTTTCTAAGATGGCTCATTTTATTGCCTGCCACAAAAGCGACGATGCGTCGCATATTGCTAATCTGTTTTTCAGGGACATCGTGCGCATACATGGAGTACCGAAGACAATTGTTTCTGACCGTGATGTGAAGTTCATGAGCTACTTTTGGAAGACACTTTGGGGAAAGCTGGGGACGAAGCTGCTGTTTAGTACAACTTGTCATCCCCAAACTGATGGCCAAACGGAGGTGGTGAACCGCACACTTTCGGCGTTGCTGCGGACAATGATCAAGAAAAATCTGCGTGTGTGGGAAGAGTGTTTGCCGCATGTGGAGTTTGCATATAACAGGGCTGTACACTCCACCACGCAATTGTGTCCATTTGAGGTGGTGTATGGTTTTAAACCCATTACACCGCTTGATTTGCTGCCGCTTCCAATTCAAGAACGTGTCAACATGGATGCATCGAAAAGAGCAGATTTTGTGAGGAAGATACATGAGAAGACTAAAGAGGCTATCGAGAAGAAAGGCAAGTACAATGCTGATCGTGTTAACAAGAAAAGAAAGGAGGTGCTTTTTCAGCCCGGCGACATGGTTTGGGTGCACTTTCGCAAGGACAGATTTCCTGTTCAGCGCAAGTCTAAATTGCTGCCACGTGGTGATGGTCCTTTCAAGGTTCTTGCCAAGATAAATGATAATGCATACAAGATAGATCTTCCTACATCTGAGTTTGGTGTGAGCAATACGTTTAATGTTGCTGATTTGACGCCATTTGCTGGAGAAGACCTTGACGCGTCGAGGTCGACGCCTTTTGAAGGGGGGGAGGATGATGAGGACATCCCTAGTCCTTTACCATCTTCTCCTATTGATGATGTTGCTGTACAAGACAAAGCTAATGATGTGAGGATTGGACCAATGACAAGGGCTCGAACCAAGTTACTTGAGCAACAGGTGAACTCACTCTTAATTGAATATGATGTTTGTGTTAATGAGAACTTTATACTGCCTAAGTCTATGCATCTATGTATGATCAGGTTTATTGATAACACAAGCATGGGAGGAGGAGACGAGCTACAGCAATGAGAAGAACCATCACTGATTTCCAATATCAGCAAGTGCGCGAGGGAGGAGAGGGAGGCCGGCGCACCAGGGCATTGAAGGAAATCACTCGTTTGCACGTTAGAGGGATCAAGTGGCGCACCAGGACATAACGTAAGAAGATATTAGTCTAAGGTGTTATACACGAGGCCTGCGTGCCATGTTAGGCCGAACCACCATGGGTCGGTTTGTATCAGTTTGAGTCGAACCAGGTTTGGGTTCAGATCCGAATTGAGTCCTAGTTTCGGCCAGCCCCTTTAAATAGCCAAGGGCTGCGCCATAGAGAGGTAGACCACGTTTAAGCAAAACCCTAGATCGAATTGCTAAGCATTCATCTATCAGAATTCCTCTTTGCTGCGATCAGGAATTCACCCCTCTCCTTTGTTGCGATCGAGAGGTTATTGTTACCAAAGTTTGAGTGTGATCTGTCGTTCCACTGGGAATTGGTAGATTGCAAAACCGCTTCGTGGTCGGCGGCTGCGTTGCACTAGCGTGTGGTGTTGCGAATATCCATTGGGTTGAAGAGCTGTTGCATTGGCAACGGGGGAACAGCCGGAGAGTTCGAGAGCATCCGCGAGTTATCTACATCATCCATCGATTCCACCATCGGCTCACTGAGAAGATCGGGCCACCCCTTATCAATGGCTAGGAGGGGTGCAATGGGTCAGATGACGTAAGGAGGGTCCGTATACTCCTATATGGCTAGGAGGGGTCCACGTGGGTCTAGATGCAACCGAGTGTCGCACGAGCTTTAGGATGACCTGTAAGTGTTATTGATTCTCCTATATGGCTAGGAGGAATGCAATGGGTCAGATTACGTAAGGAGGGTCCGTATACTTCTATATGGCTAGGAGGGGTCGACGGGGGTCCAGATTGTTACGATTGTCGCACGTGCTTTAGGATGACCTAAAAGTACTACTCATACTCCTAGATGGTAAGGAGGGGTGCAATGGGTCAGATGACGTAAGGAGGGTCCGTGTACTCCTATATGGCTAGGAGGGGTCCACGTGGGTCCAGATGGCACCGAGTGTCGCACGAGCTTTAGGATGACATGTAAGTGTTACTGATTCTCCTATATGGCTAGGAGGGGTGCAATGGGTCAGATTACGTAAGCAGGGTCCGTATACTCCTATATGTCTAGGAGGGGTCGACGGGGGTCCAGATGGCTACGATTGTCGCACATGTTTTAGGATGACCTAAGAGTGCTACTGATACTCCTAGATGGCTAGGAGGGGTGCAATGGGTCAGATGACGTAAGGAGGGTCAGTATACTCCTATATGGCTAGGAGAGGTCCACGGGGGTACAGATGGCTACGATTATCGCACGTGCTTTAGGATGAGCTAAAACTGCTACTGATACTCCTAGATGGCTAGGAGGGGTCCACGGGGGTCCAGATAGCTTCGATTGTCACACGTGCTTTAGGATGACCTAAAAGTGCTACTGATACTCGTAGATGGCTAGGAGCGGTCCACGGGGGTCAAATGACATAAAGAGGGTCCGAATACTCCTATATGGCTAGGAGGGGTCCACGGGGGTCCAGATGGCTACGATTGTCGCACGTGCTTTAGGATGACCTAAGGGTGCTACTGATACTCCTAGATTGCTAGGAGGGATGGGTCAGATGACGTAAGGAGGGTGTGTATACTCCTATATGGTTAGGAGGGGTCCACGGGAGTCTAGAATGCTACGATATTCGCACGTGCTTTAGGATGACCTAAATGTGCTACTGATACTCCTATATGGCTAGGAGGGGTGCAATGAGTCAAATGACATAAGGAGGGTTTGTATACTCCTATATGGCTAGTAGGGGTCCACGGGGGTCCAGATGGCTACGATTGTCGCACGTGCTTTAGGATGACCTAAAAGTGCTACGGATACTCCTATATGGCTAGGAGGGGTCCACGGGGGTCCAGATGGCTACGATTGTCGCACGGGCTTTAGGATGACCTAAAAGTGCTACTCATACTCCTAGATGGTTAGGAGGGGTGCAATGGGTCAGATGACGTAAGGAGGGTCCGTATACTCCTATATGGCTAGGAGGGGTCCACGTGGGTCCAGATGCAACCGAGTGTCGCACGTGCTTTAGGATGACCTGTAAGTGTTACTGATTCTCCTATGTGGCTAGGAGGAGTGCAATGGGCCAGATTACGTAAGGAGGGTCCGTATACTTCTATATGGCTAGGAGGGGTCCACGGGGGTCCAGATGGCTACGATTGTCGCACGTGCTTTAGGATGACCTAAAAGTGCTACTCATACTCCTAAATGGTAAGGAGGGGTGCAATGGGTCAGATGACGTAAGGAGGGTCCGTATTCGCCTGTACGGCTAGGAGGGGTCCACGTGTGTCCAGATGGCACCGAGTGTCGCACGTGCTTTAGGATGACCTATAAGTGTTACTCATTCTGCTATATGGCTAGGAGGGGTGCAATGGGTCAGATGACGTAAGGAGGGTGCGTATACTCCTATATGGCTAGGAGGGGTCCACGGGGGGTCTAGAAGGCTACGATATTCGCACGTGATTTAGGATGACCTAAAAGTGCTACTGATACTCCTATATGGCTAGGAGGGGTCCACGGAGGTCCAGATGGCTAAAGGAGGGTCTGTATACTCCTATATGGCTAGGAGGGGTCCACGGGGGTCCAGATGGCTAAGATTGTCGCACATGTTTTAGGATGACCTAAAAGTGCTACCGATACTCCGAGATGGCTAGGAGTGGTCAACGGGGAACAAATGACATAAAGAGGGTCCGTATACTCCTATATGGCTAGGAGGGGTCCACGGGGGTCCAGATGGCTACGATTGTCGCACGTTCTTTAGGATGACCTAAAAGTGCTACTAATACTCCTATATGGCTACGAGGGGTGCAATGAGTCAAATGACATAAGGAGGGTCTCTATACTCCTATATCGCTAGGAGGGGTCCATGGGGGTCCAGATGGCTACGATTGTCGCACGTGCTTTAGGATGACCTAAAAGTGATACTGATACTCCTAGATGGCTAGAAGGGGTCCACGAGGGTCAAATGACATAAAGAGGGTCTGTATACTCCTATATGGCTAGGAGGGGTCCACGGGGGTCCAGATGGCACCGAGTGTCGCACGTGCTTTAGGATGACCAATTAAGTGTTACTGATTCTCCTATATGGCTAGGAGGAGTGCTATGGGTCAGATTACGTAAGGAGGGTCTGTATACTCCTATATGGCTAGGAGGGGTCCACGAGGGTCCAGATGGCTACGATTGTCGCACGTGCTTTAGGATGACCTAAAAGTGCTACTCATACTCCTAGATGGTAAGGAGGGGTGCAATGGGTCAGATGACGTAAGGAGGATCCGTATACTCCTATATGGCTAGGAGGGGTCCACGTGGGTCCAGATGGCACCGAGTGTCGCACGAGCTTTAGGATGACCTGTAAGTGTTATTGATTCTCCTATATGGCTAGGAGGAATGCAATGGGTCAGATTACGTAAGGAGGGTCCGTATACTTCTATATGGCTAGGAGGGGTCCACGGGGGTCCAGATGGCTACGATTGTCGCACGTGCTTTAGGATGACATAAAAGTACTACTCATACTCCTAGATGGTAAGGAGGGGTGCAATGGGTCAGATGACGTAAGGAGGGTCCGTATACTCCTATATTGCTAGGAGGGGTCCACGTGGGTCCAGATGGCACCGAGTGTCGCACGATCTTTAGGATGACATGTAAGTGTTACTGATTCTCCTATATGGCTAGGAGGGGTGCAATGGGTCAGATTACGTAAGCAGGGTCCGTATACTCCTATATGTCTAGGAGGGGTCGACGGGGGTCCAGATGGCTACGATTGTCGCACATGTTTTAGGATGACCTAAGAGTGCTACTGATACTCCTAGATGGCTAGGAGGGGTGCAATGGGTCAGATGACGTAAGGAGGGTCAGTATACTCCTATATGGCTAGGAGAGGTCCACGGGGGTACAGATGGCTACGATTATCGCACGTGCTTTAGGATGAGATAAAACTGCTACTGATACTCCTAGATGGCTAGGAGGGGTCCACGGGGGTCCAGATAGCTTCGATTGTCACACGTGCTTTAGGATGACCTAAAAGTGCTACTGATACTCGTAGATGGCTAGGAGCGGTCCACGGGGGTCAAATGACATAAAGAGGGTCCGAATACTCCTATATGGCTAGGAGGGGTCCACGGGGGTCCAGATGGCTACGATTGTCGCACGTGCTTTAGGATGACCTAAGGGTGCTACTGATACTCCTAGATGGCTAGGAGGGATGGGTCAGATGACGTAAGGAGGGTGTGTATACTCCTATATGGTTAGGAGGGGTCCACGGGAGTCTAGAATGCTACGATATTCGCACGTGCTTTAGGATGACCTAAATGTGCTACTGATACTCCTATATGGCTAGGAGGGGTGCAATGAGTCAAATGACATAAGGAGGGTTTGTATACTCCTATATGGCTAGTAGGGGTCCACGGGGGTCCAGATGGCTACGATTGTCGCACGTGCTTTAGGATGACCTAAAAGTGCTACGGATACTCCTATATGGCTAGGAGGGGTCCACGGGGGTCCAGATGGCTACGATTGTCGCACGGGCTTTAGGATGACCTAAAAGTGCTACTCATACTCCTAGATGGTTAGGAGGGGTGCAATGGGTCAGATGACGTAAGGAGGGTCCGTATACTCCTATATGGCTAGGAGGGGTCCACGTGGGTCCAGATGCAACCGAGTGTCGCACGTGCTTTAGGATGACCTGTAAGTGTTACTGATTCTCCTATATGGCTAGGAGGAGTGCAATGGGCCAGATTACGTAAGGAGGGTCCGTATACTTCTATATGGCTAGGAGGGGTCCACGGGGGTCCAGATGGCTACGATTGTCGCACGTGCTTTAGGATGACCTAAAAGTGCCACTCATACTCCTAAATGGTAAGGAGGGGTGCAATGGGTGAGATGACGTAAGGAGGGTCCGTATTCGCCTGTACGGCTAGGAGGGGTCCACGTGTGTCCAGATGGCACTGAGTGTCGCACGTGCTTTAGGATGACCTATAAGTGTTGCTCATTCTGCTATATGGCTAGGAGGGGTGCAATGGGTCAGATGACGTAAGGAGGGTGCGTATACTCCTATATGGCTAGGAGGGGTCCACGGGGGGTCTAGAAGGCTACGATATTCGCACGTGATTTAGGATGACCTAAAAGTGCTACTGATACTCCTATATGGCTAGGAGGGGTCCACGGAGGTCCAGATGGCTAAAGGAGGGTCTGTATACTCCTATATGGCTAGGAGGGGTCCACGGGGGTCCAGATGGCTAAGATTGTCGCATATGTTTTAGGATGACCTAAAAGTCCTACCGATACTCCTAGATGGCTAGGAGTGGTCAACGGGGGTCAAATGACATAAAGAGGGTCCGTATACTCCTATATGGCTAGGAGGGGTCCACGGGGGTCCAGATGGCTACGATTGTCGCACGTTCTTTAGGATGACCTAAAAGTGCTACTAATACTCCTATATGGCTACGAGGGGTGCAATGAGTCAAATGACATAAGGAGGGTCTCTATACTCCTATATCGCTAGGAGGGGTCCATGGGGGTCCAGATGGCTACGATTGTCGCACGTGCTTTAGGATGACCTAAAAGTGATACTGATACTCCTAGATGGCTAGGAGGGGTCCACGAGGGTCAAATGACATAAAGAGGGTCTGTATACTCCTATATGGCTAGGAGGGGTCCACGGGGGTCCAGATGGCACCGAGTGTCGCACGTGCTTTAGGATGACCAATTAAGTGTTACTGATTCTCCTATATGGCTAGGAGGAGTGCTATGGGTCAGATTACGTAAGGAGGGTCTGTATACTCCTATATGGCTAGGAGGGGTCCACGAGGGTCCAGATGGCTACGATTGTCGCACGTGCTTTAGGATGACCTAAAAGTGCTACTCATACTCCTAGATGGTAAGGAGGGGTGCAATGGGTCAGATGACGTAAGGAGGATCCGTATACTCCTATATGGCTAGGAGGGGTCCACGTGGGTCCAGATGGCACCGAGTGTCGCACGAGCTTTAGGATGACCTGTAAGTGTTATTGATTCTCCTATATGGCTAGGAGGAATGCAATGGGTCAGATTACGTAAGGAGGGTCCGTATACTTCTATATGGCTTGGAGGGGTCCACGGGGGTCCAGATGGCTACGATTGTCGCACGTGCTTTAGGATGACATAAAAGTACTACTCATACTCCTAGATGGTAAGGAGGGGTGCAATGGGTCAGATGACGTAAGGAGGGTCCGTATACTCCTATATTGCTAGGAGGGGTCCACGTGGGTCCAGATGGCACCGAGTGTCGCACGATCTTTAGGATGACATGTAAGTGTTACTGATTCTCCTATATGGCTAGGAGGGGTGCAATGGGTCAGATTACGTAAGCAGGGTCCGTATACTCCTATATGTCTAGGAGGGGTCGACGGGGGTCCAGATGGCTACGATTGTCGCACATGTTTTAGGATGACCTAAGAGTGCTACTGATACTCCTAGATGGCTAGGAGGGGTGCAATGGGTCAGATGACGTAAGGAGGGTCAGTATACTCCTATATGGCTAGGAGAGGTCCACGGGGGTACAGATGGCTACGATTATCGCACGTGCTTTAGGATGAGCTAAAACTGCTACTGATACTCCTAGATGGCTAGGAGGGGTCCACGGGGGTCCAGATAGCTTCGATTGTCACACGTGCTTTAGGATGACCTAAAAGTGCTACTGATACTCGTAGATGGCTAGGAGCGGTCCACGGGGGTCAAATGACATAAAGAGGGTCCGAATACTCCTATATGGCTAGGAGGGGTCCACGGGGGTCCAGATGGCTACGATTGTCGCACGTGCTTTAGGATGACCTAAGGGTGCTACTGATACTCCTAGATGGCTAGGAGGGATGGGTCAGATGACGTAAGGAGGGTGTGTATACTCCTATATGGTTAGGAGGGGTCCACGGGAGTCTAGAATGCTACGATATTCGCACGTGCTTTAGGATAACCTAAATGTGCTACTGATACTCCTATATGGCTAGGAGGGGTGCAATGAGTCAAATGACATAAGGAGGGTTTGTATACTCCTATATGGCTAGTAGGGGTCTACGGGGGTCCAGATGGCTACGATTGTCGCACGTGCTTTAGGATGACCTAAAAGTGCTACGGATACTCCTATATGGCTAGGAGGGGTCCACGGGGGTCCAGATGGCTACGATTGTCGCACGGGCTTTAGGATGACCTAAAAGTGCTACTCATACTCCTAGATGGTTAGGAGGGGTGCAATGGGTCAGATGACGTAAGGAGGGTCCGTATACTCCTATATGGCTAGGAGGGGTCCACGTGGGTCCAGATGCAACCGAGTGTCGCACGTGCTTTAGGATGACCTGTAAGTGTTACTGATTCTCCTATATGGCTAGGAGGAGTGCAATGGGCCAGATTACGTAAGGAGGGTCCGTATACTTCTATATGGCTAGGAGGGGTCCACGGGGGTCCAGATGGCTACGATTGTCGCACGTGCTTTAGGATGACCTAAAAGTGCCACTCATACTCCTAAATGGTAAGGAGGGGTGCAATGGGTCAGATGACGTAAGGAGGGTCCGTATTCGCCTGTACGGCTAGGAGGGGTCCACGTGTGTCCAGATGGCACTGAGTGTCGCACGTGCTTTAGGATGACCTATAAGTGTTGCTCATTCTGCTATATGGCTAGGAGGGGTGCAATGGGTCAGATGACGTAAGGAGGTTGCGTATACTCCTATATGGCTAGGAGGGGTCCACGGGGGGTCTAGAAGGCTACGATATTCGCACGTGATTTAGGATGACCTAAAAGTGCTACTGATACTCCTATATGGCTAGGAGGGGTCCACGGAGGTCCAGATGGCTAAAGGAGGGTCTGTATACTCCTATATGGCTAGGAGGGGTCCACGGGGGTCCAGATGGCTAAGATTGTCGCATATGTTTTAGGATGACCTAAAAGTGCTACCGATACTCCTAGATGGCTAGGAGTGGTCAACGGGGGTCAAATGACATAAAGAGGGTCCGTATACTCCTATATGGCTAGGAGGGGTCCACGGGGGTCTAGATGGCTACGATTGTCGCACGTTCTTTAGGATGACCTAAAAGTGCTACTAATACTCCTATATGGCTACGAGGGGTGCAATGAGTCAAATGACATAAGGAGGGTCTCTATACTCCTATATCGCTAGGAGGGGTCCATGGGGGTCCAGATGGCTACGATTGTCGCACGTGCTTTAGGATGACCTAAAAGTGATACTGATACTCCTAGATGGCTAGGAGGGGTCCACGAGGGTCAAATGACATAAAGAGGGTCTGTATACTCCTATATGGCTAGGAGGG
Organism: Poa annua; assembly: GCA_026929855.1. Lineage (NCBI taxonomy): Eukaryota > Viridiplantae > Streptophyta > Magnoliopsida > Poales > Poaceae > Poa > Poa annua. The sequence continues at coordinate 49,780,600 of CM049430.1, forward strand.
GTCCACGGGGGTCCAGATGGCACCGAGTGTCGCACGTGCTTTAGGATGACCAATTAAGTGTTACTGATTCTCCTATATGGCTAGGAGGAGTGCTATGGGTCAGATTACGTAAGGAGGGTCTGTATACTCCTATATGGCTAGGAGGGGTCCACGAGGGTCCAGATGGCTACGATTGTCGCACGTGCTTTAGGATGACCTAAAAGTGCTACTCATACTCCTAGATGGTAAGGAGGGGTGCAATGGGTCAGATGACGTAAGGAGGATCCGTATACTCCTATATGGCTAGGAGGGGTCCACGTGGGTCCAGATGGCACCGAGTGTCGCACGAGCTTTAGGATGACATGTAAGTGTTATTGATTCTCCTATATGGCTAGGAGGAATGCAATGGGTCAGATTACGTAAGGAGGGTCCGTATACTTCTATATGGCTAGGAGGGGGTCCACGGGGGTCCAGATGGCTACGATTGTCGCACGTGCTTTAGGATGACCTAAAAGTACTACTCATACTCCTAGATGGTAAGGAGGGGTGCAATGGGTCAGATGACGTAAGGAGGGTCCGTATACTCCTATATTGCTAGGAGGGGTCCACGTGGGTCCAGATGGCACCGAGTGTCGCACGATCTTTAGGATGACATGTAAGTGTTACTGATTCTCCTATATGGCTAGGAGGGGTGCAATGGGTCAGATTACGTAAGGAGGGTCCGTATACTCCTATATGGCTAGGAGGGGTCCACGGGGGTCCAGATGGCTACGATTGTCGCACATGTTTTAGGATGACCTAAGAGTGCTACTGATACTCCTAGATGGCTAGGAGGGGTGCAATGGGTCAGATGACGTAAGGAGGGTCCGTATACTCCTATATGGCTAGGAGAGGTCAACGGGGGTACAGATGGCTACGATTATCGCACGTGCTTTAGGATGAGGTAAAACTGCTACTGATACTCCTAGATGGCTAGGAGGGGTCCACGGGGGTCCAGATAGCTTCGATTGTCACACGTGCTTTAGGATGACCTAAAAGTGCTACTGATACTCGTAGATGGCTAGGAGCGGTCCACGGGGGTCAAATGACATAAAGAGGGTCCGAATACTCCTATATGGCTAGGAGGGGTCCACGGGGGTCCAGATGGCTACGATTGTCGCACGTGCTTTAGGATGACCTAAGGGTGCAACTGATACTCCTAGATGGCTAGGAGGGATGGGTCAGATGACGTAAGGAGGGTGTGTATACTCCTATATGGTTAGGAGGGGTCCACGGGAGTCTAGAATGCTACGATATTCGCACGTGCTTTAGGATGACCTAAATGTGCTACTGATACTCCTATATGGCTAGGAGGGGTGCAATGAGTCAAATGACATAAGGAGGGTTTGTATACTCCTATATGGCTAGTAGGGGTCCACGGGGGTCCAGATGGCTACGATTGTCGCACGTGCTTTAGGATGACCAAAAAGTGCTACGGATACTCCTTTATGGCTAGGAGGGGTCCACGGGGGTCCAGATGGCTACGATTGTCGCACAGGCTTTAGGATGTCCTAAAAGTGCTACTCATACTCCTAGATGGTTAGGAGGGGTGCAATGGGTCAGATGACGTAAGGAGGGTCCGTATACTCCTATATGGCTAGGAGGGGTCGACGTGGGTCCAGATGCAACCGAGTGTCGCACGTGCTTTAGGATGACCTGTAAGTGTTACTGATTCTCCTATATGGCTAGGAGGAGTGCAATGGGCCAGATTACGTAAGGAGAGTCCGTATACTTCTATATGGCTAGGAGGGGTCCACGGGGGTCTAGATGGCTACGATTGTCGCACGTTCTTTAGGATGACCTAAAAGTGCTACTAATACTCCTATATGGCTACGAGGGGTGCAATGAGTCAAATGACATAAGGAGGGTCTCTATACTCCTATATCGCTAGGAGGGGTCCATGGGGGTCCAGATGGCTACGATTGTCGCACGTGCTTTAGGATGACCTAAAAGTGATACTGATACTCCTAGATGGCTAGGAGGGGTCCACGAGGGTCAAATGACATAAAGAGGGTCTGTATACTCCTATATGGCTAGGAGGGGTCCACGGGGGTCCAGATGGCACCGAGTGTCGCACGTGCTTTAGGATGACCAATTAAGTGTTACTGATTCTCCTATATGGCTAGGAGGAGTGCTATGGGTCAGATTACGTAAGGAGGGTCTGTATACTCCTATATGGCTAGGAGGGGTCCACGAGGGTCCAGATGGCTACGATTGTCGCACGTGCTTTAGGATGACCTAAAAGTGCTACTCATACTCCTAGATGGTAAGGAGGGGTGCAATGGGTCAGATGACGTAAGGAGGATCCGTATACTCCTATATGGCTAGGAGGGGTCCACGTGGGTCCAGATGGCACCGAGTGTCGCACGAGCTTTAGGATGACATGTAAGTGTTATTGATTCTCCTATATGGCTAGGAGGAATGCAATGGGTCAGATTACGTAAGGAGGGTCCGTATACTTCTATATGGCTAGGAGGGGTCCACGGGGGTCCAGATGGCTACGATTGTCGCACGTGCTTTAGGATGACCTAAAAGTACTACTCATACTCCTAGATGGTAAGGAGGGGTGCAATGGGTCAGATGACGTAAGGAGGGTCCGTATACTCCTATATTGCTAGGAGGGGTCCACGTGGGTCCAGATGGCACCGAGTGTCGCACGATCTTTAGGATGACATGTAAGTGTTACTGATTCTCCTATATGGCTAGGAGGGGTGCAATGGGTCAGATTACGTAAGGAGGGTCCGTATACTCCTATATGGCTAGGAGGGGTCCACGGGGGTCCAGATGGCTACGATTGTCGCACATGTTTTAGGATGACCTAAGAGTGCTACTGATACTCCTAGATGGCTAGGAGGGGTGCAATGGGTCAGATGACGTAAGGAGGGTCCGTATACTCCTATATGGCTAGGAGAGGTCAACGGGGGTACAGATGGCTACGATTATCGCACGTGCTTTAGGATGAGGTAAAACTGCTACTGATACTCCTAGATGGCTAGGAGGGGTCCACGGGGGTCCAGATAGCTTCGATTGTCACACGTGCTTTAGGATGACCTAAAAGTGCTACTGATACTCGTAGATGGCTAGGAGCGGTCCACGGGGGTCAAATGACATAAAGAGGGTCCGAATACTCCTATATGGCTAGGAGGGGTCCACGGGGGTCCAGATGGCTACGATTGTCGCACGTGCTTTAGGATGACCTAAGGGTGCAACTGATACTCCTAGATGGCTAGGAGGGATGGGTCAGATGACGTAAGGAGGGTGTGTATACTCCTATATGGTTAGGAGGGGTCCACGGGAGTCTAGAATGCTACGATATTCGCACGTGCTTTAGGATGACCTAAATGTGCTACTGATACTCCTATATGGCTAGGAGGGGTGCAATGAGTCAAATGACATAAGGAGGGTTTGTATACTCCTATATGGCTAGTAGGGGTCCACGGGGGTCCAGATGGCTACGATTGTCGCACGTGCTTTAGGATGACCAAAAAGTGCTACGGATACTCCTATATGGCTAGGAGGGGTCCACGGGGGTCCAGATGGCTACGATTGTCGCACAGGCTTTAGGATGTCCTAAAAGTGCTACTCATACTCCTAGATGGTTAGGAGGGGTGCAATGGGTCAGATGACGTAAGGAGGGTCCGTATACTCCTATATGGCTAGGAGGGGTCGACGTGGGTCCAGATGCAACCGAGTGTCGCACGTGCTTTAGGATGACCTGTAAGTGTTACTGATTCTCCTATATGGCTAGGAGGAGTGCAATGGGCCAGATTACGTAAGGAGGGTCCGTATACTTCTATATGGCTAGGAGGGGTCCACGGGGGTCCAGATGGCTACGATTGTCGCACGTGCTTTAGGATGACCTAAAAGTGCTACTCATACTCCTAAATGGTAAGGAGGGGTGCAATGGGTCAGATGACGTAAGGAGGGTCCGTATTCGCCTGTACGGCTAGGAGGGGTCCACGTGTGTCCAGATGGCACCGAGTGTCGCACGTGCTTTAGGATGACGTATAAGTGTTACTGATTCTGCTATATGGCTAGGAGGGGTGCAATGGGTCAGATGACGTAAGGAGGGTGCGTATACTCCTATATGGCTAGGAGGGGTCCACGGGGGGTCTAGAAGGCTACGATATTCGCACGTGATTTAGGATGACCTAAAAGTGCTACTGATACTCCTATATGGCTAGGAGGGGTCCACGGAGGTCCAGATGGCTAAAGGAGGGTCTGTATACTCCTATATGGCTACGAGGGGTCCACGGGGGTCCAGATGGCTAAGATTGTCGCACATGTTTTAGGATGACCTAAAAGTGCTACCGATACTCCTAGATGGCTAGGAGTGGTCAACGGGGGTTAAATGACATAAAGAGGGTCCGTATACTCCTATATGGCTAGGAGGGGTCCACGGGGGTCCAGATGGCTACGATTGTCGCACGTTCTTTAGGATGACCTAAAAGTGCTACTAATACTCCTATATGGCTACGAGGGGTGCAATGAGTCAAATGACATAAGGAGGGTCTCTATACTCCTATATCGCTAGGAGGGGTCCATGGGGGTCCAGATGGCTACGATTGTCGCACGTGCTTTAGGATGACCTAAAAGTGATACTGATACTCCTAGATGGCTAGGAGGCGTCCACGAGGGTCAAATGACATAAAGAGGGTCTGTATACTCCTATATGGCTAGGAGGGGTCCACGGGGGTCCAGATGGCACCGTGTGTCGCACGTGCTTTAGGATGACCAATTAAGTGTTACTGATTCTCCTATATGGCTAGGAGGAGTGCTATGGGTCAGATTACGTAAGGAGGGTCTGTATACTCCTATATGGCTAGGAGGGGTCCACGAGGGTCCAGATGGCTACGATTGTCGCACGTGCTTTAGGATGACCTAAAAGTGCTACTCATACTCCTAGATGGTAAGGAGGGGTGCAATGGGTCAGATGACGTAAGGAGGATCCGTATACTCCTATATGGCTAGGAGGGGTCCACGTGGGTCCAGATGGCACCGAGTGTCGCACGACCTTTAGGATGACATGTAAGTGTTATTGATTCTCCTATATGGCTAGGAGGAATGCAATGGGTCAGATTACGTAAGGAGGGTCCGTATACTTCTATATGGCTAGGAGGGGTCCACGGGTGTCCAGATGGCTACGATTGTCGCACGTGCTTTAGGATGACCTAAAAGTGCTACTCATACTCCTAGATGGTAAGGAGGGGTGCAATGGGTCAGATGACGTAAGGAGGATCCGTATACTCCTATATGGCTAGGAGGGGTCCACGTGGGTCCAGATGGCACCGAGTGTCGCACGATCTTTAGGATGACATGTAAGTGTTACTGATTCTCCTATATGGCTAAGAGGGGTGCAATGGGTCAGATTACGTAAGGAGGGTCCGTATACTCCTATATGGTTAGGAGGGGTCCACGGGGGTCCAGATGGCTACGATTGTCGCACATGTTTTAGGATGACCTAAGAGTGCTACTGATACTCCTAGATGGCTAGAAGGGGTGCAATGGGTCAGATGACGTAAGGAGGGTCCGTATACTCCTATATATCTAGGAGGGGTCCACGGGGATCCAGATAGCTACGATTGTCGCACGTGCTTTAGGATGACCTAAAAGTACTACTCATACTCCTAGATGGTAAGGAGGGGTGCAATGGGTCAGATGACGTAAGGAGGGTCCGTATACTCCTATATGGCTAGGAGGGGTCCACGTGGGTCCAGATGGCACCGAGTGTCGCACGATCTTTAGGATGACATGTAAGTGTTACTGATTCTCCTATATGGCTCGGAGGGGTGCAATGGGTCAGATTACGTAAGGAGGGTCCGTATACTCATATATGGCTAGGAGGGGTCCACGGGGGTCCAGATGGCTACGATTGTCGCACATGTTTTAGGATGACCTAAGAGTGCTACTGATACTCCTAGATGGCTAGGAGGGGTGCAATGGGTCAGATGACGTTAGGAGGGTCCGTATACTCCTATATGGCTAGGAGAGGTCCACGGGGGTACAGATGGCTACGATTATCGCACGTGCTTTAGGATGAGCTAAAACTGCTACTGATACTCCTAGATGGCTAGGAGGGGTCCACGGGGGACCAGATAGCTTCGATTGTCACACGTGCTTTAGGATGACCTAAAAGTGCTACTGATACTCGTAGATGGCTAGGAGCGGTCCACGGGGGTCAAATGACATAAAGAGGGTCCGAATACTCCTATATGGCTAGGAGGGGTCCACGGGGGTCAAATGACATAAAGAGGGTCTGTATACTCCTATATGGCTAGGAGGGGTCCACGAGGGTCCAGATGGCACCGAGTGTCGCACGTGCTTTAGGATGACCTATAAGTGTTACTGATTCTCCTATATGGCTAGGAGGAGTGCTATGGGTCAGATTACGTAAGGAGGGTCCGTATACTCCTATATGGCTAGTAGGGGTCCACAGTGGTCCAGATGGCTACGATTGTCGCACGTGCTTTAGGATGACCTAAAAGTGCTACTGATACTCGTAGATGGCTAGGAGCGGTCCACGGGGGTCAAATGACATAAAGAGGGTCCGAATACTCCTATATGGCTACGAGGGGTCCACGGGGGTCCAGATGGCTACGATTGTCGCACGTGCTTTAGGATGACCTAAGGGTGCTACTGAGACTCCTAGTTGGCTAGGAGGGATGGGTCAGATGACGTTAGGAGGGTGTGTATACTCCTATATGGTTAGGAGGGGTGCACGGGGGTCTAGAATGCTACGATATTCGCACGTGCTTTAGGATGACCTAAATGTGCTACTGATACTCCTATATGGCTAGGAGGGGTGCAATGAGTCAAATGACATAAGGAGGGTTTGTATACTCCTATATGGCTAGTAGGGGTCCACGGCGGTCCAGATGGCTACGATTGTCGCACGTGCTTTAGGATGACCTAAAAGTGCTACTGATACTCCTATATGGCTAGGAGGGGTCCACGGGGGTCCAGATGGCTACGATTGTCGCACGGGCTTTAGGATGACCTAAAAGTGCTACTCATACTCCTAGATGGTTAGGAGGGGTGCAATGGGTCAGATGACGTAAGGAGGGTCCGTATACTCCTATATGGCTAGGAGGGGTCGACGTGGGTCCAGATGCAACCGAGTGTCGCACGTGCTTTAGGATGACCTGTAAGTGTTACTGATTCTCCTATATGGCTAGGAGGAGTGCAATGGGCCAGATTACGTAAGGAGGGTCCGTATACTTCTATATGGCTAGGGGGGTCCACGGGGGTCCAGATGGCTACGATTGTCGCACGTGCTTTAGGATGACCTAAAAGTGCTACTCATACTCCTAAATGGTAAGGAGGGGTGCAATGGGTCAGATGACGTAAGGAGGGTCCGTATTCGCCTGTACGGCTAGGAGGGGTCCACGTGTGTCCAGATGGCACCGAGTGTCGCACGTGCTTTAGGATGACGTATAAGTGTTACTGATTCTGCTATATGGCTAGGAGGGGTGCAATGGGTCAGATGACGTAAGGAGGGTGCGTATACTCCTATATGGCTAGGAGGGGTCCACGGGGGGTCTAGAAGGCTACGATATTCGCACGTGATTTAGGATGACCTAAAAGTGCTACTGATACTCCTATATGGCTAGGAGGGGTCCACGGAGGTCCAGATGGCTAAAGGAGGGTCTGTATACTCCTATATGGCTAGGAGGGGTCCACGGGGGTCCAGATGGCTAAGATTGTCGCACATGTTTTAGGATGACCTAAAAGTGCTACCGATACTCCTAGATGGCTAGGAGTGGTCAACGGGGGTCAAATGACATAAAGAGGGTCCGTATACTCCTATATGGCTAGGAGGGGTCCACGGGGGTCCAGATGGCTACGATTGTCGCACGTTCTTTAGGATGACCTAAAAGTGCTACTAATACTCCTATATGGCTACGAGGGGTGCAATGAGTCAAATGACATAAGGAGGGTCTCTATACTCCTATATCGCTAGGAGGGGTCCATGGGGGTCCAGATGGCTACGATTGTCGCACGTGCTTTAGGATGACCTAAAAGTGATACTGATACTCCTAGATGGCTAGGAGGCGTCCACGAGGGTCAAATGACATAAAGAGGGTCTGTATACTCCTATATGGCTAGGAGGGGTCCACGGGGGTCCAGATGGCACCGTGTGTCGCACGTGCTTTAGGATGACCAATTAAGTGTTACTGATTCTCCTATATGGCTAGGAGGAGTGCTATGGGTCAGATTACGTAAGGAGGGTCTGTATACTCCTATATGGCTAGGAGGGGTCCACGAGGGTCCAGATGGCTACGATTGTCGCACGTGCTTTAGGATGACCTAAAAGTCCTACTCATACTCCTAGATGGTAAGGAGGGGTGCAATGGGTCAGATGACGTAAGGAGGATCCGTATACTCCTATATGGCTAGGAGGGGTCCACGTGGGTCCAGATGGCACCGAGTGTCGCACGACCTTTAGGATGACATGTAAGTGTTATTGATTCTCCTATATGGCTAGGAGGAATGCAATGGGTCAGATTACGTAAGGAGGGTCCGTATACTTCTATATGGCTAGGAGGGGTCCACGGGTGTCCAGATGGCTACGATTGTCGCACGTGCTTTAGGATGACCTAAAAGTGCTACTCATACTCCTAGATGGTAAGGAGGGGTGCAATGGGTCAGATGACGTAAGGAGGATCCGTATACTCCTATATGGCTAGGAGGGGTCCACGTGGGTCCAGATGGCACCGAGTGTCGCACGATCTTTAGGATGACATGTAAGTGTTACTGATTCTCCTATATGGCTAAGAGGGGTGCAATGGGTCAGATTACGTAAGGAGGGTCCGTATACTCCTATATGGCTAGGAGGGGTCCACGGGGGTCCAGATGGCTACGATTGTCGCACATGTTTTAGGATGACCTAAGAGTGCTACTGATACTCCTAGATGGCTAGGAGGGGTGCAATGGGTCAGATGACGTAAGGAGGGTCCGTATACTCCTATATATCTAGGAGGGGTCCACGGGGATCCAGATAGCTACGATTGTCGCACGTGCTTTAGGATGACCTAAAAGTACTACTCATACTCCTAGATGGTAAGGAGGGGTGCAATGGGTCAGATGACGTAAGGAGGGTCCGTATACTCCTATATGGCTAGGAGGGGTCCACGTGGGTCCAGATGGCACCGAGTGTCGCACGATCTTTAGGATGACATGTAAGTGTTACTGATTCTCCTATATGGCTCGGAGGGGTGCAATGGGTCAGATTACGTAAGGAGGGTCCGTATACTCATATATGGCTAGGAGGGGTCCACGGGGGTCCAGATGGCTACGATTGTCGCACATGTTTTAGGATGACCTAAGAGTGCTACTGATACTCCTAGATGGCTAAGAGGGGTGCAATGGGTCAGATGACGTTAGGAGGGTCCGTATACTCCTATATGGCTAGGAGAGGTCCACGGGGGTACAGATGGCTACGATTATCGCACGTGCTTTAGGATGAGCTAAAACTGCTACTGATACTCCTAGATGGCTAGGAGGGGTCCACGGGGGACCAGATAGCTTCGATTGTCACACGTGCTTTAGGATGACCTAAAAGTGCTACTGATACTCGTAGATGGCTAGGAGCGGTCCACGGGGGTCAAATGACATAAAGAGGGTCCGAATACTCCTATATGGCTAGGAGGGGTCCACGGGGGTCAAATGACATAAAGAGGGTCTGTATACTCCTATATGGCTAGGAGGGGTCCACGAGGGTCCAGATGGCACCGAGTGTCGCACGTGCTTTAGGATGACCTATAAGTGTTACTGATTCTCCTATATGGCTAGGAGGAGTGCTATGGGTCAGATTACGTAAGGAGGGTCCATATACTCCTATATGGCTAGTAGGGGTCCACAGTGGTCCAGATGGCTACGATTGTCGCACGTGCTTTAGCATGACCTAAAAGTGCTACTGATACTCGTAGATGGCTAGGAGCGGTCCACGGGGGTCAAATGACATAAAGAGGGTCCGAATACTCCTATATGGCTAGGAGGGGTCCACGGGGGTCCAGATGGCTACGATTGTCGCACGTGCTTTAGGATGACCTAAGGGTGCTACTGATACTCCTAGTTGGCTAGGAGGGATGGGTCAGATGACGTTAGGAGGGTGTGTATACTCCTATATGGTTAGGAGGGGTCCACGGGGGTCTAGAATGCTACGATATTCGCACGTGCTTTAGGATGACCTAAATGTGCTACTGATACTCCTATATGGCTAGGAGGGGTGCAATGAGTCAAATGACATAAGGAGGGTTTGTATACTCCTATATGGCTAGTAGGGGTCCACGGCGGTCCAGATGGCTACGATTGTCGCACGTGCTTTAGGATGACCTAAAAGTGCTACTGATACTCCTATATGGCTAGGAGGGGTCCACGGGGGTCCAGATGGCTACGATTGTCGCACGGGCTTTAGGATGACCTAAAAGTGCTACTCATACTCCTAGATGGTTAGGAGGGGTGCAATGGGTCAGATGACGTAAGGAGGGTCCGTATACTCCTATATGGCTAGGAGGGGTCGACGTGGGTCCAGATGCAACCGAGTGTCGCACGTGCTTTAGGATGACCTGTAAGTGTTACTGATTCTCCTATATGGCTAGGAGGAGTGCAATGGGCCAGATTACGTAAGGAGGGTCCGTATACTTCTATATGGCTAGGAGGGGTCCACGGGGGTCCAGATGGCTACGATTGTCGCACGTGCTTTAGGATGACCTAAAAGTGCTACTCATACTCCTAAATGGTAAGGAGGGGTGCAATGGGTCAGATGACGTAAGATGGATCCGTATACGGTTGTATGGCTAGGAAGGGTCCACGTGTGTCCAGATGGCACCGAGTGTCGCACGTGCTTTAGGATGACCTATAAGTGTTACTGATTCTCCTATATGGCTAGGAGGGGTGCAATGGGTCAGATGACGTAAGGAGAGTGCGTATACTCCTATATGGCTAGGAGGGGTCCACGGGGGGTCTAGAAGGCTACGATATTCGCACGTGCTGTAGGATGACCTAAAAGTGCTACTGATACTCCTATATGGCTAGGAGGGGTCCACGGAGGTCCAGATGGCTAAAGGAGGGTCTGTATACTCCTATATGGCTAGGAGGGGTCCACGGGGGTCCAGATGGCTACGATTGTCGCACATGCTTTAGGATGACCTAAAAGTGGTACCGATACTCCTAGATGGCTAGGAGTGGTCAACGGGGGTCAAATGACATAAAGAGGGTCCGTATACTCCTATATGGCTAGGAGGGGTCCACGGGGGTCCAGATGGCTACGATTGTCACACGTTATTTAGGATGACCTAAAAGTGCTACTAATACTCCTATATGGCTAGGAGGGGTGCAATGAGTCAAATGACATAAGGAGGGTCTCTATACTCCTATATGGCTAGGAGGGGTCCATGGGGGTCCAGATGGCTACGATTGTCGCACGTGCTTTAGGATGACCTAAAAGTGATACTGATACTCCTAGATGGCTAGAAGGGGTCCACGGGGTCAAATGACATAAAGAGGGTTTGTATACTCCTGTATGGCTAGGAGGGGTCCACGGGGGTTCAGATGGCACCGAGTGTCGCACGTGCTTTAGGATGACCAATTAAGTGTTACTGATTCTCCTATATGGCTAGGAGGAGTGCTATGGGTCAGATTACGTAAGGAGGGTCTGTATACTCCTATATGGCTAGGAGGGGTCCACGGGGGTCCAGATGGCTACGATTGTCGCACGTGCTTTAGGATGACCTAAAACTGCTACTCATACTCCTAGATGGTAAGGAGGGGTGCAATGGGTCAGATGACGTAAGGAGGATCCGTATACTCCTATATGGCTAGGAGGGGTCCACGTGGGTCCAGATGGCACCGAGTGTCGCACGAGCTTTAGGATGACATGTAAGTGTTACTGATTCTCCTATATGGCTAGGAGGGGTGCAATGGGTCAGATTACGTAAGGAGGGTCCGTATACTCCTATATATCTAGGAGGGGTCCACGGGGATCCAGATAGCTACGATTGTCGCACGTGCTTTAGGATGACCTAAAAGTACTACTCATACTCCTAGATGGTAAGGAGGGGTGCAATGGGTCAGATGACGTAAGGAGGGTCCGTATACTCCTATATGGCTAGGAGGGGTCCACGTGGGTCCAGATGGCACCGAGTGTCGCACGATCTTTAGGATGACATGTAAGTGTTACTGATTCTCCTATATGGCTCGGAGGGGTGCAATGGGTCAGATTACGTAAGGAGGGTCCGTATACTTCTATATGGCTAGGAGGGGTCCACGGGGGTCCAGATGGCTACGATTGTCGCACGTGCTTTAGGATGACCTAAAAGTGCTACTCATACTCCTAAATGGTAAGGAGGGGTGCAATGGGTCAGATGACGTAAGATGGATCCGTATACGGTTGTATGGCTAGGAAGGGTCCACGTGTGTCCAGATGGCACCGAGTGTCGCACGTGCTTTAGGATGACCTATAAGTGTTACTGATTCTCCTATATGGCTAGGAGGGGTGCAATGGGTCAGATGACGTAAGGAGAGTGCGTATACTCCTATATGGCTAGGAGGGGTCCACGGGGGGTCTAGAAGGCTACGATATTCGCACGTGCTTTAGGATGACCTAAAAGTGCTACTGATACTCCTATATGGCTAGGAGGGGTCCACGGAGGTCCAGATGGCTAAAGGAGGGTCTGTATACTCCTATATGGCTAGGAGGGGTCCACGGGGGTCCAGATGGCTACGATTGTCGCACATGCTTTAGGATGACCTAAAAGTGGTACCGATACTCCTAGATGGCTAGGAGTGGTCAACGGGGGTCAAATGACATAAAGAGGGTCCGTATACTCCTATATGGCTAGGAGGGGTCCACGGGGGTCCAGATGGCTACGATTGTCACACGTTATTTAGGATGACCTAAAAGTGCTACTAATACTCCTATATGGCTAGGAGGGGTGCAATGAGTCAAATGACATAAGGAGGGTCTCTATACTCCTATATGGCTAGGAGGGGTCCATGGGGGTCCAGATGGCTACGATTGTCGCACGTGCTTTAGGATGACCTAAAAGTGATACTGATACTCCTAGATGGCTAGAAGGGGTCCACGGGGTCAAATGACATAAAGAGGGTTTGTATACTCCTGTATGGCTAGGAGGGGTCCACGGGGGTTCAGATGGCACCGAGTGTCGCACGTGCTTTAGGATGACCAATTAAGTGTTACTGATTCTCCTATATGGCTAGGAGGAGTGCTATGGGTCAGATTACGTAAGGAGGGTCTGTATACTCCTATATGGCTAGGAGGGGTCCACGGGGGTCCAGATGGCTACGATTGTCGCACGTGCTTTAGGATGACCTAAAACTGCTACTCATACTCCTAGATGGTAAGGAGGGGTGCAATGGGTCAGATGACGTAAGGAGGATCCGTATACTCCTATATGGCTAGGAGGGGTCCACGTGGGTCCAGATGGCACCGAGTGTCGCACGAGCTTTAGGATGACATGTAAGTGTTACTGATTCTCCTATATGGCTAGGAGGGGTGCAATGGGTCAGATTACGTAAGGAGGGTCCGTATACTCCTATATATCTAGGAGGGGTCCACGGGGATCCAGATAGCTACGATTGTCGCACGTGCTTTAGGATGACCTAAAAGTACTACTCATACTCCTAGATGGTAAGGAGGGGTGCAATGGGTCAGATGACGTAAGGAGGGTCCGTATACTCCTATATGGCTAGGAGGGGTCCACGTGGGTCCAGATGGCACCGAGTGTCGCACGATCTTTAGGATGACATGTAAGTGTTACTGATTCTCCTATATGGCTCGGAGGGGTGCAATGGGTCAGATTACGTAAGGAGGGTCCGTATACTTCTATATGGCTAGGAGGGGTCCACGGGGGTCCAGATGGCTACGATTGTCGCACGTGCTTTAGGATGACCTAAAAGTGCTACTCATACTCCTAAATGGTAAGGAGGGGTGCAATGGGTCAGATGACGTAAGATGGATCCGTATACGGTTGTATGGCTAGGAAGGGTCCACGTGTGTCCAGATGGCACCGAGTGTCGCACGTGCTTTAGGATGACCTATAAGTGTTACTGATTCTCCTATATGGCTAGGAGGGGTGCAATGGGTCAGATGACGTAAGGAGAGTGCGTATACTCCTATATGGCTAGGAGGGGTCCACGGGGGGTCTAGAAGGCTACGATATTCGCACGTGCTTTAGGATGACCTAAAAGTGCTACTGATACTCCTATATGGCTAGGAGGGGTCCACGGAGGTCCAGATGGCTAAAGGAGGGTCTGTATACTCCTATATGGCTAGGAGGGGTCCACGGGGGTCCAGATGGCTACGATTGTCGCACATGCTTTAGGATGACCTAAAAGTGGTACCGATACTCCTAGATGGCTAGGAGTGGTCAACGGGGGTCAAATGACATAAAGAGGGTCCGTATACTCCTATATGGCTAGGAGGGGTCCACGGGGGTCCAGATGGCTACGATTGTCACACGTTATTTAGGATGACCTAAAAGTGCTACTAATACTCCTATATGGCTAGGAGGGGTGCAATGAGTCAAATGACATAAGGAGGGTCTCTATACTCCTATATGGCTAGGAGGGGTCCATGGGGGTCCAGATGGCTACGATTGTCGCACGTGCTTTAGGATGACCTAAAAGTGATACTGATACTCCTAGATGGCTAGAAGGGGTCCACGGGGTCAAATGACATAAAGAGGGTTTGTATACTCCTGTATGGCTAGGAGGGGTCCACGGGGGTTCAGATGGCACCGAGTGTCGCACGTGCTTTAGGATGACCAATTAAGTGTTACTGATTCTCCTATATGGCTAGGAGGAGTGCTATGGGTCAGATTACGTAAGGAGGGTCTGTATACTCCTATATGGCTAGGAGGGGTCCACGGGGGTCCAGATGGCTACGATTGTCGCACGTGCTTTAGGATGACCTAAAACTGCTACTCATACTCCTAGATGGTAAGGAGGGGTGCAATGGGTCAGATGACGTAAGGAGGATCCGTATACTCCTATATGGCTAGAAGGGGTCCACGTGGGTCCAGATGGCACCGAGTGTCGCACGAGCTTTAGGATGACATGTAAGTGTTACTGATTCTCCTATATGGCTAGGAGGGGTGCAATGGGTCAGATTACGTAAGGAGGGTCCGTATACTCCTATATATCTAGGAGGGGTCCACGGGGATCCAGATAGCTACGATTGTCGCACGTGCTT
This sequence comes from Poa annua, assembly GCA_026929855.1. NCBI lineage: Eukaryota > Viridiplantae > Streptophyta > Magnoliopsida > Poales > Poaceae > Poa > Poa annua. Next base: position 49,795,832 of record CM049430.1, read on the forward strand.
TAGGATGACCTAAAAGTACTACTCATACTCCTAGATGGTAAGGAGGGGTGCAATGGGTCAGATGACGTAAGGAGGGTCCGTATACTCCTATATGGCTAGGAGGGGTCCACGTGGGTCCAGATGGCACCGAGTGTCGCACGATCTTTAGGATGACATGTAAGTGTTACTGATTCTCCTATATGGCTCGGAGGGGTGCAATGGGTCAGATTACGTAAGGAGGGTCCGTATACTCATATATGGCTAGGAGGGGTCCACGGGGGTCCAGATGGCTACGATTGTCGCACATGTTTTAGGATGACCTAAGAGTGCTACTGATACTCCTAGATGGCTAGGAGGGGTGCAATGGGTCAGATGACGTTAGGAGGGTCCGTATACTCCTATATGGCTAGGAGAGGTCCACGGGGGTACAGATGGCTACGATTATCGCACGTGCTTTAGGATGAGCTAAAACTGCTACTGATACTCCTAGATGGCTAGGAGGGGTCCACGGGGGACCAGATAGCTTCGATTGTCACACGTGCTTTAGGATGACCTAAAAGTGCTACTGATACTCGTAGATGGCTAGGAGCGGTCCACGGGGGTCAAATGACATAAAGAGGGTCCGAATACTCCTATATGGCTAGGAGGGGTCCACGGGGGTCCAGATGGCTACCATTGTCGTACGTGCTTTAGGATGACCTAAGGGTGCTACTGATACTCCTAGTTGGCTAGGAGGGATGGGTCAGATGACGTTAGGAGGGTGTGTATACTCCTATATGGTTAGGAGGGGTCCACGGGGGTCTAGAATGCTACGATATTCGCACGTGCTTTAGGATGACCTAAATGTGCTACTGATACTCCTATATGGCTAGGAGGGGTGCAATGAGTCAAATGACATAAGGAGGGTTTGTATACTCCTATATGGCTAGTAGGGGTCCATGGGGGTCCAGATGGCTACGATTGTCGCACGTGCTTTAGGATGACCTAATAGTGCTACTGATACTCCTATATGGCTAGGAGGGGTCCACGGGGGTCCAGATGGCTACGATTGTCGCACGGGCTTTAGGATGACCTAAAAGTGCTACTCATACTCCTAGATGGTTAGGAGGGGTGCAATGGGTCAGATGACGTAAGGAGGGTCCGTATACTCCTATATGGCTAGGAGGGGTCGACGTGGGTCCAAATGCAACCGAGTGTCGCACGTGCTTTAGGATGACCTGTAAGTGTTACTGATTCTCCTATATGGCTAGGAGGAGTGCAATGGGCCAGATTACGTAAGGAGGGTCCGTATGCTTCTATATGGCTAGGAGGGGTCCACGGGGGTCCAGATGGCTACGATTGTCGCACGTGCTTTAGGATGACCTAAAAGTGCTACTCATACTCCTAAATGGTAAGGAGGGGTGCAATGGGTCAGATGACGTAAGGAGGATCCGTATACGGCTGTATGGCTAGGAGGGGTCCACGTGTGTCCAGATGGCACCGAGTGTCGCACGTGCTTTAGGATGACCTATAAGTGTTACTGATTCTCCTATATGGCTAGGAGGGGTGCAATGGGTCAGATGACGTAAGAAGGGTGCGTATACTGCTATATGGCTAGGAGGGGTCCACGGGGGGTCTAGAAGGCTACGATATTCGCACGTGCTTTAGGATGACCTAAAAGTGCTACTGATACTCCTATATGGCTAGGAGGGGTCCACGGAGGTCCAGATGGCTAAAGGAGGGTCTGTATACTCCTATATGGCTAGGAGGGGTCCACGGGGGTCCAGATGGCTACGATTGTCGCACATGCTTTAGGATGACCTAAAAGTGCTACCGATACTCCTAGATGGCTAGGAGTGGTCAACGGGGGTCAAATGACATAAAGAGGGTCCGTATACTCCTATATGGCTAGGAGGGGTCCACGGGGGTCCAGATGGCTACGATTGTCTCACGTTATTTAGGATGACCTAAAAGTGCTACTAATACTCCTATATGGCTAGTAGGGGTGCAATGAGTCAAATGACATAAGGAGGGTCTCTATACTCCTATATGGCTAGGAGGGGTCCATGGGGGTCCAGATGGCTACGATTGTCGCACGTGCTTTAGGATGACCTAAAAGTGATACTGATACTCCTAGATGGCTAGAAGGGGTCCACGGGGGTCAAATGACATAAAGAGGGTTTGTATACTCCTATATGGCTAGGAGGGGTCCACGGGGGTCCAGATGGCACCGAGTGTTGCACGTGCTTTAGGATGACCAATTAAGTGTTACTGATTCTCCTATATGGCTAGGAGGAGTGCTATGGGTCAGATTACGTAAGGAGGGTCTGTATACTCCTATATGGCTAGGAGGGGTCCACGGGGGTCCAGATGGCTACGATTGTTCCACATGCTTTAGGATGACCTAAAACTGCTACTCATACTCCTAGATGGTAAGGAAGGGTGCAATGGGTCAGATGACGTAAGGAGGATCCGTATACTCCTATATGGCTAGGAGGGGTCCACGTGGGTCCAGATGGCACCGAGTGTCGCACGAGATTTAGGATGACATGTAAGTGTTACTGATTCTCCTATATGGCTAGGAGGGGTGCAATGGGTCAGATTACGTAAGGAGTGTCCGTATACTCCTATATATCTAGGAGGGGTCCACGGGGATCCAGATAGCTACGATTGTCGCACGTGCTTTAGGATGACCTAAAAGTACTACTCATACTCCTAGATGGTAACGAGGGGTGCAATGGGTCAGATGACGTAAGGAGGGTCCGTATACTCCTATATGGCTAGGAGGGGTCCACGTGGGTCCAGATGGCACCGAGTGTCGCACGATCTTTAGGATGACATGTAAGTGTTACTGATTCTCCTATATGGCTCGGAGGGGTGCAATGGGTCAGATTACGTAAGGACGGTCCGTATACTCATATATGGCTAGGAGGGGTCCACGGGGGTCCAGATGGCTACGATTGTCGCACATGTTTTAGGATGACCTAAGAGTGCTACTGATACTCCTAGATGGCTAGGAGGGGTGCAATGGGTCAGATGACGTTAGGAGGGTCCGTATACTCCTATATGGCTAGGAGAGGTCCACGGGGGTACAGATGGCTACGATTATCGCACGTGCTTTAGGATGAGCTAAAACTGCTACTGATACTCCTAGATGGCTAGGAGGGGTCCACGGGGGACCAGATAGCTTCGATTGTCACACGTGCTTTAGGATGACCTAAAAGTGCTACTGATACTCGTAGATGGCTAGGAGCGGTCCACGGGGATCAAATGACATAAAGAGGGTCCGAATACTCCTATATGGCTAGGAGGGGTCCACGGGGGTCCAGATGGCTACGATTGTCGTACGTGCTTTAGGATGACCTAAGGGTGCTACTGATACTCCTAGTTGGCTAGGAGGGATGGGTCAGATGATGTTAGGAGGGTGTGTATACTCCTATATGGTTAGGACGGGTCCACGGGGGTCTAGAATGCTACGATATTCGCACGTGCTTTAGGATGACCTAAATGTGCTACTGATACTCCTATATGGCTAGGAGGGGTGCAATGAGTCAAATGACATAAGGAGGGTTTGTATACTCCTATATGGCTAGTAGGGGTCCACGGGGGTCCAGATGGCTACGATTGTCGCACTTGCTTTAGGATGACCTAAGAGTGCTACTGATACTCCTATATGGCTAGGAGGGGTCCACGGGGGTCAAATGACATAAAGAGGGTCTGTATACTCCTATATGGCTAGGAGGGGTCCACGGGGGTCCAGATGGCACCGAGTGTCGCACGTGCTTTAGGATGACCAATTAAGTGTTACTGATTCTCCTATATGGCTAGGAGGAGTGCTATGGGTCAGATTACGTAAGGAGGGTCTGTATACTCCTATATGGCTAGGAGGGGTCCACGGGGGTACAGATGGCTACGATTGTCGCACGTAGTTAGGATGACCTAAAAGTGCTACTCATACTCCTAGATGGTAAGGAGGGGTGCAATGGGTCAGATGACGTAAGGAGGATCTGTATACTCCTATATGGCTAGGAGGGGTCCACGTGGGTCTAGATGGCACCGAGTGTCGCACGAGCTTTAGGATGACATGTAAGTGTTACTGATTCTCCTATATGGCTAGGAGGGGTGCAATGGGTCAGATTACGAAAGGAGGGTCCGTATACTCCTATATATCTAGGAGGGGTCCACGGGGATCCAGATAGCTACGATTGTCGCACGTGCTTTAGGATGACCTAAAAGTACTACTCATACTCCTAGATGGTAAGGAGGGGTGCAATGGGTCAGATGACGTAAGGAGGGTCCGTATACTCCTATATGGCTAGGAGGGGTCCACGTGGGTCCAGATGGCACCGAGTGTCGCACGATTTTAGGATGACATGTAAGTGTTACTGATTCTCCTATATGGCTCGGAGGGGTGCAATGGGTCAGATTACGTAAGGAGGGTCCGTATACTCATATATGGCTAGGAGGGGTCCACGGGGGTCCAGATGGCTACGATTGTCGCACATGTTTTAGGATGACCTAAGAGTGCTACTGATACTCCTAGATGGCTAGGAGGGGTGCAATGGGTCAGATGACGTTAGGAGGGTCCGTATACTCCTATATGGCTAGGAGAGGTCCACGGGGGTACAGATGGCTACGATTATCGCACGTGCTTTAGGATGAGCTAAAACTGCTACTGATACTCCTAGATGGCTAGGAGGGGTCCACGGGGGACCAGATAGCTTCGATTGTCACACGTGCTTTAGGATGACCTAAAAGTGCTACTGATACTCGTAGATGGCTAGGAGCGGTCCACGGGGGTCAAATGACATAAAGAGGGTCCGAATACTCCTATATGGCTAGGAGGGGTCCACGGGGGTCCAGATGGCTACGATTGTCGTACGTGCTTTAGGATGACCTAAGGGTGCTACTGATACTCCTAGTTGGCTAGGAGGGATGGGTCAGATGACGTTAGGAGGGTGTGTATACTCCTATATGGTTAGGAGGGGTCCACGGGGGTCTAGAATGCTACGATATTCGCACGTGCTTTAGGATGACCTAAATGTGCTACTGATACTCCTATATGGCTAGGAGGGGTGCAATGAGTCAAATGACATAAGGAGGGTTTGTATACTCCTATATGGCTAGTAGGGGTCCATGGGGGTCCAGATGGCTACGATTGTCGCACGTGCTTTAGGATGACCTAAAAGTGCTACTGATACTCCTATATGGCTAGGAGGGGTCCACGGGGGTCCAGATGGCTACGATTGTCGCACGGGCTTTAGGATGACCTAAAAGTGCTACTCATACTCCTAGATGGTTAGGAGGGGTGCAATGGGTCAGATGACGTAAGGAGGGTCCGTATACTCCTATATGGCTAGGAGGGGTCGACGTGGGTCCAAATGCAACCGAGTGTCGCACGTGCTTTAGGATGACCTGTAAGTGTTACTGATTCTCCTATATGGCTAGGAGGAGTGCAATGGGCCAGATTACGTAAGGAGGGTCCGTATGCTTCTATATGGCTAGGAGGGGTCCACGGGGGTCCAGATGGCTACGATTGTCGCACGTGCTTTAGGATGACCTAAAAGTGCTACTCATACTCCTAAATGGTAAGGAGGGGTGCAATGGGTCAGATGACGTAAGGAGGATCCGTATACGGCTGTATGGCTAGGAGGGGTCCACGTGTGTCCAGATGGCACCGAGTGTCGCACGTGCTTTAGGATGACCTATAAGTGTTACTGATCCTCCTATATGGCTAGGAGGGGTGCAATGGGTCAGATGACGTAAGAAGGGTGCGTATACTGCTATATGGCTAGGAGGGGTCCACGGGGGGTCTAGAAGGCTACGATATTCGCACGTGCTTTAGGATGACCTAAAAGTGCTACTGATACTCCTATATGGCTAGGAGGGGTCCACGGAGGTCCAGATGGCTAAAGGAGGGTCTGTATACTCCTATATGGCTAGGAGGGGTCCACGGGGGTCCAGATGGCTACGATTGTCGCACATGCTTTAGGATGACCTAAAAGTGCTACCGATACTCCTAGATGGCTAGGAGTGGTCAACGGGGGTCAAATGACATAAAGAGGGTCCGTATACTCCTATATGGCTAGGAGGGGTCCACGGGGGTCCAGATGGCTACGATTGTCTCACGTTATTTAGGATGACCTAAAAGTGCTACTAATACTCCTATATGGCTAGTAGGGGTGCAATGAGTCAAATGACATAAGGAGGGTCTCTATACTCCTATATGGCTAGGAGGGGTCCATGGGGGTCCAGATGGCTACGATTGTCGCACGTGCTTTAGGATGACCTAAAAGTGATACTGATACTCCTAGATGGCTAGAAGGGGTCCACGGGGGTCAAATGACATAAAGAGGGTTTGTATACTCCTATATGGCTAGGAGGGGTCCACGGGGGTCCAGATGGCACCGAGTGTTGCACGTGCTTTAGGATGACCAATTAAGTGTTACTGATTCTCCTATATGGCTAGGAGGAGTGCTATGGGTCAGATTACGTAAGGAGGGTCTGTATACTCCTATATGGCTAGGAGGGGTCCACGGGGGTCCAGATGGCTACGATTGTTCCACGTGCTTTAGGATGACCTAAAACTGCTACTCATACTCCTAGATGGTAAGGAAGGGTGCAATGGGTCAGATGACGTAAGGAGGATCCGTATACTCCTATATGGCTAGGAGGGGTCCACGTGGGTCCAGATGGCACCGAGTGTCGCACGAGCTTTAGGATGACATGTAAGTGTTACTGATTCTCCTATATGGCTAGGAGGGGTGCAATGGGTCAGATTACGTAAGGAGTGTCCGTATACTCCTATATATCTAGGAGGGGTCCACGGGGATCCAGATAGCTACGATTGTCGCACGTGCTTTAGGATGACCTAAAAGTACTACTCATACTCCTAGATGGTAACGAGGGGTGCAATGGGTCAGATGACGTAAGGAGGGTCCGTATACTCCTATATGGCTAGGAGGGGTCCACGTGGGTCCAGATGGCACCGAGTGTCGCACGATCTTTAGGATGACATGTAAGTGTTACTGATTCTCCTATATGGCTCGGAGGGGTGCAATGGGTCAGATTACGTAAGGACGGTCCGTATACTCATATATGGCTAGGAGGGGTCCACGGGGGTCCAGATGGCTACGATTGTCGCACATGTTTTAGGATGACCTAAGAGTGCTACTGATACTCCTAGATGGCTAGGAGGGGTGCAATGGGTCAGATGACGTTAGGAGGGTCCGTATACTCCTATATGGCTAGGAGAGGTCCACGGGGGTACAGATGGCTACGATTATCGCACGTGCTTTAGGATGAGCTAAAACTGCTACTGATACTCCTAGATGGCTAGGAGGGGTCCACGGGGGACCAGATAGCTTCGATTGTCACACGTGCTTTAGGATGACCTAAAAGTGCTACTGATACTCGTAGATGGCTAGGAGCGGTCCACGGGGGTCAAATGACATAAAGAGGGTCCGAATACTCCTATATGGCTAGGAGGGGTCCACGGGGGTCCAGATGGCTACGATTGTCGTACGTGCTTTAGGATGACCTAAGGGTGCTACTGATACTCCTAGTTGGCTAGGAGGGATGGGTCAGATGATGTTAGGAGGGTGTGTATACTCCTATATGGTTAGGAGGGGTCCACGGGGGTCTAGAATGCTACGATATTCGCACGTGCTTTAGGATGACCTAAATGTGCTACTGATACTCCTATATGGCTAGGAGGGGTGCAATGAGTCAAATGACATAAGGAGGGTTTGTATACTCCTATATGGCTAGTAGGGGTCCACGGGGGTCCAGATGGCTACGATTGTCGCACTTGCTTTAGGATGACCTAAAAGTGCTACTGATACTCCTATATGGCTAGGAGGGGTCCACGGGGGTCCAGATGGCTACGATTGTCGCACGGGCTTTAGGATGACCTTAAAGTGCTACTCATACTCCTAGATGGTTAGGAGGGGTGCAATGGGTCAGATGACGTAAGGAGGGTCCGTATACTCCTATATGGCTAGGAGGGGTCGACGTGGGTCCAGATGCAACCGAGTGTCGCACGTGCTTTAGGATGACCTGTAAGTGTTACTGATTCTCCTATATGGCTAGGAGGAGTGCAATGGGCCAGATTACATAAGGAGGGTCCGTATACTTCTATATGGCTAGGAGGGGTCCACGGGGGTCCAGATGGCTACGATTGTCGCACGTGCTTTAGGATGACCTAAAAGTGCTACTCATACTCCTAAATGGTAAGGAGGGGTGCAATGGGTCAGATGACGTAAGGAGGATCCGTATACGGCTGTATGGCTAGGAGGGGTCCACGTGTGTCAAGATGGCACCGAGTGTCGCACGTGCTTTAGGATGACCTATAAGCGTTACTGATTCTCCTATATGGCTAGGAGGGGTGCAATGGGTCAGATGACGTAAGGAGGGTGCGTATACTCCTATATGGCTAGGAGGGGTCCACGGGGGGTCTAGAAGGCTACGATATTCACACGTGCTTTAGGATGACCTAAAAGTGCTACTGATACTCCTATATGGCTAGGAGGGGTCCACGGAGGTCCAGATGGCTAAAGGAGGGTCTGTATACTCCTATATGGTTAGGAGGGGTCCACGGGGGTCCAGATGGCTACGATTGTCGCACATGCTTTAGGATGACCTAAAAGTGCTACCGATACTCCTAGATGGCTAGGAGTGGTCAACGGGGGTCAAATGCCATAAAGAGGGTCCGTATACTCCTATATGGCTAGGAGGGGTCCACGGGGGTCCAGATGGCTACGATTGTCACACGTTATTTAGGATGACCTAAAAGTGCTACTAATACTCCTATATGGCTAGGAGGGGTGCAATGAGTCAAATGACATAAGGAGGGTCTCTATACTCCTATATGGCTAGGAGGGGTCCATGGGGGTCCAGATGGCTACGATTGTCGCACGTGCTTTAGGATGACCTAAAAGTGATACTGATACTCCTAGATGGCTAGAAGGGGTCCACGGGGGTCAAATGACATAAAGAGGGTTTGTATACTCCTATATGGCTAGGAGGGGTCCACGGGGGTCCAGATGGCACCGAGTGTCGCACGTGCTTTAGGATGACCAATTAAGTGTTACTGATTCTCCTATATGGCTAGGAGGAGTGCTATGGGTCAGATTACGTAAGGAGGGTCTGTATACTCCTATATGGCTAGGAGGGGTCCACGGGGGTCCAGATGGCTACGATTGTCGCACGTGCTTTAGGATGACCTAAAACTGCTACTCAAACTCCTTGATGGTAAGGAGGGGTGCAATGGGTCAGATGATGTAAGGAGGATCCGTATACTCCTATATGGCTAGGAGGGGTCCACGTGGGTGCAGATGGCACCGAGTGTCGCACGAGCTTTAGGATGACATGTAAGTGTTACTGATTCTCCTATATGGCTAGGAGGGGTGCAATGGGTCAGATTACGTAAGGAGGGTCCGTATACTCCTATATATCTAGGAGGGGTCCACGGGGATCCAGATAGCTACGATTGTCGCACGTGCTTTAGGATGACCTAAAAGTACTACTCATACTCCTAGATGGTAAGGAGGGGTGCAATGGGTCAGATGACGTAAGGAGGGTCCGTATACTCCTATATGGCTAGGAGGGGTCCACGTGGGTCCAGATGGCACCGAGTGTCACACGATCTTTAGGATGACATGTAAGTGTTACTGATTCTCCTATATGGCTCGGAGGGGTGCAATGGGTCAGATTACGTAAGGAGGGTCCGTATACTCATATATGGCTAGGAGGGGTCCACGGGGGTCCAGATGGCTACGATTGTCGCACATGTTTTAGGATGACTTAAGAGTGCTACTGATACTCCTAGATGGCTAGGAGGGGTGCAATGGGTCAGATGACGTTAGGAGGGTCTATATACTCCTATATGGCTAGGAGAGGTCCACGGGGGTACAGATGGCTACGATTATCGCACGTGCTTTAGGATGAGCTAAAACTGCTACTGATACTCCTAGATGGCTAGGAGGGGTCCACGGGGGACCAGATAGCTTCGATTGTCACACATGCTTTAGGATGACCTAAAAGTGCTACTGATACTCGTAGATGGCTAGGAGCGGTCCACGGGGGTCAAATGACATAAAGAGGGTCCGAATACTCCTATATGGCTAGGAGGGGTCCACGGGGGTCCAGATGGCTACGATTGTCGTACGTGCTTTAGGATGACCTAAGGGTGCTACTGATACTCCTAGATGGCTAGGAGGGATGAGTCAGATGACGTAAGGAGGGTGTGTATACTCCTATATGGTTAGGAGCGGTCCACGGGGGTCTAGAATGCTACGATATTCGCACGTGCTTTAGGATGACCTAAATGTGCTACTGATACTCCTATATGGCTAGGAGGGGTGCAATGAGTCAAATGACATAAGGAGGGTTTGTATACTCCTATATGGCTAGTAGGGGTCCACGGGGGTCCAGATGGCTACGATTGTGGCACGTGCTTTAGGATGACCTAAAAGTGATACTGATACTCCTAGATGGCTAGGAGGGGTCCACGGGGGTCAAATGACATAAAGAGGGTCTGTATACTCCTATATGGCTAGGAGGGGTCCACGGGGGTCCAGATGGCACCGAGTGTCGCACGTGCTTTAGGATGACCAATTAAGTGTTACTGATTCTCCTATATGGCTAGGAGGAGTGCTATGGGTCAGATTACGTAAGGAGGGTCTGTATACTCCTATATGGCTAGGAGGGGTCCACGGGGGTCCAGATGGCTACGATTGTCGCACGTAGTTAGGATGACCTAAAAGTGCTACTCATACTCCTAGATGGTAAGGAGGGGTGCAATGGGTCAGATGACGTAAGGAGGATCTGTATACTCCTATATGGCTAGGAGGGGTCCACGTGGGTCTAGATGGCACCGAGTGTCGCACGAGCTTTAGGATGACATGTAAGTGTTACTGATTCTCCTATATGGCTAGGAGGGGTGCAATGGGTCAGATTACGTAAGGAGGGTCCGTATACTCCTATATGGCTAGGAGGGGTCCACGGGGATCCAGATGGCTACGATTGTCGCACGTGCTTTAGGATGACCTAAAAGTACTACTCATACTCCTAGATGGTAAGGAGGGGTGCAATGGGTCAGATGACGTAAGGAGGGTCCGTATACTCCTATATGGCTAGGAGGGGTCCACGTGGGTCCAGATGGCACCGAGTGTCGCACGATTTTAGGATGACATGTAAGTGTTACTGATTCTCCTATATGGCTAGGAGGGGTGCAATGGGTCAGATTACGTAAGGAGGGTCCGTATACTCCTATATGGCTAGGAGGGGTCCACGGGGGTCCATATGGCTACGATTGTCGCACATGTTTTAGGATGACCTAAGAGTGCTACTGATACTCCTAGATGGCTAGGAAGGGTGAAATGGGTCAGATGACGTTAGGAGGGTCCGTATACTCCTATATGGCTAGGAGAGGTCCACGGGGGTACAGATGGCTACGATTATCGCACGTGCTTTAGGATGAGCTAAAACTGCTACTGATACTCCTAGATGGCTAGGAGGGGTCCACGGGGGTCCAGATAGCTTCGATTGTCACACGTGCTTTAGGATGACCTAAAAGTGCTACTGATACTCGTAGATGGCTAGGAGCGGTCCACGGGGGTCAAATGACATAAAGAGGGTCCGAATACTCCTATATGGCTAGGAGGGGTCCACGGGGGTCCAGATGGCTACGATTGTCGCACGTGCTTTAGGATGACCTAAGGGTGCTACTGATACTCCTAGATGGCTAGGAGGGATGGGTCAGATGACGTAAGGAGGGTGTGTATACTCCTATATGGTTAGGAGGGGTCAACGGGGGTCTAGAATGCTACGATATTCGCACGTGCTTTAGGATGACCTAAATGTGCTACTGATACTCCTATATGGCTAGGAGGGGTGCAATGAGTCAACTGACATAAGGAGGGTTTGTATACTCCTATATGGCTAGTAGGGGTCCACGGGGGTCCAGATGGCTACGATTGTCGCACGTGCTTTAGGATGACCTAAAAGTGCTACTGATACTCCTATATGGCTAGGAGGGGTCCACGGGGGTCCAGATGGCTACGATTGTTGCACGGGCTTTAGGATGACCTAAAAGTGCTACTCATACTCCTAGATGGTTAGGAGGGGTGCAATGGGTCAGATGACGTAAGGAGGGTCCGTATACTCCTATATGGCTAGGAGGGGTCCACGTGGGTCCAGATGCAACCGAGTGTCGCACGTGCTTTAGGATGACCTGTAAGTGTTACTGATTCTCCTATATGGCTAGGAGGAGTGCAATGGGCCAGATTACGTAAGGAGGGTCCGTATACTTCTATATGGCTAGGAGGGGTCCACGGGGGTCCAGATGGCTACGATTGTCGCACGTGCTTTAGGATGACCTAAAAGTGCTACTCATACTCCTAAATGGTAAGGAGGGGTGCAATGGGTCAGATGACGTAAGGAGGATCCGTATACGCCTGTATGGCTAGGAGGGGTCCACGTGTGTCCAGATGGCACCGAGTGTCGCACGTGCTTTAGGATGACCTATAAGTGTTACTGATTCTCCTATATGGCTAGGAGGGGTGCAATGGGTCAGATGGCGTAAGGAGGGTGCGTATACTCCTGTATGGCTAGGAGGGGTCCACGGGGGGTCTAGAAGGCTACGATATTCGCACGTGCTTTAGGATGACCAAAAAGTGCTACTGATACTCCTATATGGCTAGGAGGGGTCCACGGAGGTCCAGATGGCTAAAGGAGGGTCTGTCTACTCCTATATGGCTAGGAGGGGTCCACGGGGGTCCAGATGGCTACTATTGTCGCACATGCTTTAGGATGACCTAAAAGTGCTACCGATACTCCTAGATGGCTAGGAGTGGTCAACGGGGGTCAAATGACATAAAGAGGGTCCGTATACTCCTATATGGCTAGGAGGGGTCCACAGGGGTCCATATGGCTACGATTGTCGCACGTTCTTTAGGATGACCTAAAAGTGCTACTAATACTCCTATATGGCTAGGAGGGGTACAATGAGTCAAATGACATAAGGAGGGTCTCTATACTCCTATATGGCTAGGAGGGGTCCATGGGGGTCCAGATGGCTACGATTGTCGCACGTGCTTTAGGATGACCTAAAAGTGATACTGATACTCCTAGATGGCTAGGAGGGGTCCACGGGGGTCAAATGACATAAAGAGGGTCTGTATACTCCTATATGGCTAGGAGGGGTCCACGGGGGTCCAGATGGCACCGAGTGTCGCACGTGCTTTAGGATGACCAATTAAGTGTTACTGATTCTCCTATATGGCTAGGAGGAGTGCTATGGGTCAGATTACGTAAGGAGGGTCTGTATACTCCTATATGGCTAGGAGGGGTCCACGGGGGTCCAGATGGCTACGATTGTCGCACGTGCTTTAGGATGACCTAAAAGTGCTACTCATACTCCTAGATGGTAAGGAGGGGTGCAATGGGTCAGATGACGTAAGGAGGATCCGTATACTCCTATATGGCTAGGAGGGGTCCACATGGGTCCAGATGGCACCGAGTGTCGCACGAGCTTTAGGATGACATGTAAGTGTTACTGATTCTCCTATATGGCTAGGAGGGGTGCAATGGGTCAGATTACGTAAGGAGGGTCCGTATACTCCTATATGGCTAGGAGGGATCCACGGGGGTCCACATGGCTACGATTGTCGCACGTGTTTTAGGATGACCTAAGAGTGCTACTGATACTCCTAGATGGCTAGGAGAGGTGCAATGGGTCAGATGACGTAAGGAGGGTCCGTATACTCCTATATGGCTAGGAGAGGTCCACGGGGGTACAGATGGCTACGATTATCGCACGTGCTTTAGGATGACCTAAAACTGCTACTGATACTCCTAGATGGCTAGGAGGGGTCCACGGGGGTCCAGATGGCTTCGATTGTCACACATGCTTTAGGATGACCTAAAAGTGCTACTGATACTCATAGATGGCTAGGAACGTTCCACGGGGGTCAAATGACATAAAGAGGGTCCGAATACTCCTATAAGTCTTGGAGGGGTCCACGGGGGTCCAGATGGCTACGATTGTCGCACGTGCTTTAGGATGACCTAAGGGTGCTACTGATACTCCTAGATGGCTAGGAGGGATGGGTCAGATGACGTAAGGAGGGTGCGTATACTCCTATATGGCTAGGAGGGGTCCACGGGGGTCTAGAATGCTACGATATTCGCACGTGCTTTAGGATGACCTAAAAGTGCTACTGATACTCCTATATGGCTAGGAGGGGTGCAATGAGACAAATGACATAAGGAGGGTTTGTATACTCCTATATGGCTAGTAGGGGTCCACAGGGGTCCAGATGGCAACGATTGTCGCACGTGCTTTAGGATGACCTAAAAGTGCTACTAATACTCCTATATGGCTAGGAGGGGTCCACGGGGGTCCAGATGGCAACGATTGTCGCACGTGCTTTAGGATGACCTAAAAGTGCTACTCATACTCCTAGATGCTTAGGAGGGGTGCAATGGGTTAGATGACGTAAGGAGGGTCCGTATACTCCTATATGGCTAGGAGGGGTCCACGCGCGTCCAGATATCACCGAGTGTCGCACGTGCTTTAGGATTACCTATAAGTGTTATTGATTCTCCTATATGGCTAGGAGGGGTGCAATGGGTCAGATTACGTAAGGAGGGTCCGTATACTCCTATATGGCTAGGAGGGGTCCACGGAGGTCCAGATGGCTACGATTGTCGCACGTGGTTTAGGATGACCTAAAAGTGCTACTGATACACCTATATGGCTAGGAGGGGTCCACGGGGGTCCAGATGGCTACGATTGTTACACGGGCTTTAGGATGACCCAAAAGTGCTACTCATACTCCTAGATGGTTAGGAGGGGTGCAATAGGTCAGATGACGTAAGGAGGGTCCGTATACACCTATATGGCTAGGAGGGGTCCACGTGGGTCCAGATGCAACCGAGTGTCGCACGTGCTTTAGGATGACCTGTAAGTGTTACTGATTCTCCTATATGGCTAGGAGGAGTGCAATGGGTCAGATTACGTAAGGAGGGTCCGTATACTTCTATATGGCTAGGAGGGGTCCACGGGGGTCCAGATGGCTACGATTGTCGCATGTGCTTTAGGATGACCTAAAAGTGCTACTCATACTCCTAGATGGTAAGGAGGGGTGCAATGGGTCAGATGACGTAAGGAGGATCCGTATACGCCTATATGGCTAGGAGGGGTCCACGTGTGTCCAGATGGCACCGAGTG
This sequence comes from Poa annua, assembly GCA_026929855.1. Classification (NCBI taxonomy): domain Eukaryota; kingdom Viridiplantae; phylum Streptophyta; class Magnoliopsida; order Poales; family Poaceae; genus Poa; species Poa annua. The sequence continues at coordinate 49,811,025 of CM049430.1, forward strand.
TCGCACGTGCTTTAGGATGACCTATAAGTGTTACTGATTCTCCTATATGGCTAGGAGGGGTGCAATGGGTCAGATGACGGAAGGAGGGTGCGTATACTCCTATATGGCTAGGAGGGGTCCACGGGGGTCTAGAAGGCTACGATATTCGCACGTGCTTTAGGATGACCTAAAAGTGCTACTGATACTCCTATATGGCTAGGAGGGGTCCACGAAGGTCCAGATGGCTAAAAGAGGGTCTGTACACTCCTATATGGCTAGGAGGGGTCCACGGGGGTCCAGATGGCTACGATTGTCGCACATGCTTTAGGATGACCTAAAAGTGCTACCGATACTCCTAGATGGCTAGGAGGGGTCAACGGGGGTCAAATCACATAAAGAGGGTCCGTATACTCCTATATGGCTAGGAGGGGTCCACGGGGGTCCAGATGGCTACGATTGTCGCACGTGCTTTAGGATGACCTAAAAGTGCTACTAATACTCCTATATGGCTAGGAGGGGTCCACGGGGGTCCAGATGGCTACGATTGTCGCACGTGCTTTAGGATGACCTAAGGGTGCTACTGATACTCCTAGATGGCTAGGAGGGATGGGTCAGATGACGTAAGGAGGGTGCGTATACTCCTATATGGCTAGGAGGGGTCCACGGGGGTCTAGAATGCTACGATATTCGCACGTGCTTTAGGATGACCTAAAAGTGCTACTGATACTCCTATATGGCTAGGAGGGGTGCAATGATTCAAATGACATAAGGAGGGTTTGTATACTCCTATATGGCTAGTAGGGGTCCACAGGGGTCCAGATGGCTACGATTGTCGCACGTGCTTTAGGATGACCTAAAAGTGCTACTGATACTCCTATATGGCTAGGAGGGGTCCACGGGGGTCCAGATGGCAACGATTGTCGCACGTGCTTTAGGATGACCTAAAAGTGCTACTCATACTCCTAGATGCTTAGGAGGGGTGCAATGGGTTAGATGACGTAAGGAGGGTCCGTATACTCCTATATGGCTAGGAGGGGTCCACGGGGGTCCAGATATCACCGAGTGTCGCACGTGCTTTAGGATGACCTATAAGTGTTATTGATTCTCCTATATGGCTAGGAGGGGTGCAATGGGTCAGATTACGTAAGGAGGGTCCGTATACTCCTATATGGCTAGGAGGGGTCCACGGAGGTCCAGATGGCTACGATTGTCGCACGTGGTTTAGGATGACCTAAACGTGCTACTGATACTCCTATATGGCTAGGAGGGGTCCACGGGGGTCCAGATGGCTACGATTGTCGCACGGGCTTTAGGATGACCCAAAAGTGCTACTCATACTCCTAGATGGTTAGGAGGGGCGCAATAGGTCAGATGACGTAAGGAGGGTCCGTATACTCCTATATGGGTAGGAGGGGTCCACTTGGGTCCAGATGCAACCGAGTGTCGCACGTGCTTTAGGATGACCTGTAAGTGTTACTGATTCTCCTATATGGCTAGGAGGAGTGCAATGGGTCAGATTACGTAAGGAGGGTCCGTATACTTCTATATGGCTAGGAGGGGTCCACGGGGGTCCAGATGGCAACGATTGTCGCACGTGCTTTAGGATGACCTAAAAGTGCTACTCATACTCCTAGATGCTTAGGAGGGGTGCAATGGGTTAGATGACGTAAGGAGGGTCCGTATACTCCTATATGGCTAGGAGGGGTCCACGGGGGTCCAGATATCACCGAGTGTCGCACGTGCTTTAGGATGACCTATAAGTGTTATTGATTCTCCTATATGGCTAGGAGGGGTGCAATGGGTCAGATTACGTAAGGAGGGTCCGTATACTCCTATATGGCTAGGAGGGGTCCACGGAGGTCCAGATGGCTACGATTGTCGCACGTGGTTTAGGATGACCTAAAAGTGCTACTGATACTCCTATATGGCTAGGAGGGGTCCACGGGGGTCCAGATGGCTACGATTGTCGCACGGGCTTTAGGATGACCCAAAAGTGCTACTCATACTCCTAGATGGTTAGGAGGGGCGCAATAGGTCAGATGACGTAAGGAGGGTCCGTATACTCCTATATGGCTAGGAGGGGTCCACTTGGGTCCAGATGCAACCGAGTGTCGCACGTGCTTTAGGATGACCTGTAAGTGTTACTGATTCTCCTATATGGCTAGGAGGAGTGCAATGGGTCAGATTACGTAAGGAGGGTCCGTATACTTCTATATGGCTAGGAGGGGTCCACGGGGGTCCAGATGGCTACGATTGTCGCACGTGCTTTAGGATGACCTAAAAGTGCTACTCATACTCCTAGATGGTAAGGAGGGGTGCAATGGGTCAGATGACGTAAGGAGGATCCGTATACGCCTATATGGCTAGGAGGGGTCCACGTGTGTCCAGATGGCACCGAGTGTCGCACGTGCTTTAGGATGACCTATAAGTGTTACTGATTCTCCTATATGGCTAGGATGGGTGCAATGGGTCAGATGACGTAAGGAAGGTGCGTATACTCCTATATGGCTAGGAGGGGTCGACGGGGGTCTAGAAGGCTACGATATTCACACGTGCTTTATGATGACCTAAAAGTGCTACTGATACTCCTATATGGCAAGGAGGGGTCCACGGAGGTCCAGATGGCTAAAGGAGGGTCTGTATACTCCTATATGGCTAGGAGGGGTCCACGGGGGTCCAGATGGCTAAGATTGTCGCACATGCTTTAGGATGACCTAAAAGTGCTACCGATACTCCTAGATGGCTAGGAGGGGTCAACGGGGGTCAAATGACATAAAGAGGGTCCGTATACTCCTATATGGCTAGGAGGGGTCCAAGGGGGTCCAGATGGCTACGATTGTCGCACGTGCTTTAGGATGACCAAAAAGTGCTACTAATACTCCTATATGGCTAGGAGGGGTGCAATGAGTCAAATGACATAAGGAGGGTCTCTATACTCCTATATGGCTAGGAGGGGTCCATGGGGGTCCAGATGGCTACGATTGTCGCACGTGCTTTAGGATGACCTAAAAGTGATACTGATACTCCTAGATGGCTAGGAGGGGTCCACGGGGGTCAAATGACATAAAGAGGGTCTGTATACTCCTATATGGCTAGGAGGGGTCCACAGGGGTCCAGATGGCACCGAGTGTCACACGTGCTTTAGGATGACCAATTAAGTGTTACTGTTTCTCCTATATGGCTAGGAGGAGTGCTATGGGTCAGATTACGTAAGGAGGGTCCGTATACTCCTATATGGCTAGGAGGGGTCCACGGGGGTCCAGATGGCTACGATTGTCGCACGTGCTTTAGGATGACCTAAAAGTGCTACTCATACTCCTAGATGGTAAGGAGGGGTGCAATGGGTCAGATGACATAAGGAGGATCCGTATACTCCTATATGGCTAGGAGGGGTCCACGTGGGTCCAGATGGCACCGAGTGTCGCACGTGCTTTAGGATGACCTATAAGTGTTACTGATTCTCCAATATGGCTAGGAGGGGTGCAATGGGTCAGATAACGTAAGGAGGGTGCGTATACTCCTATATGGCTAGGAGGGGTCCACGGGGGTCTAGAAGGCTTCGATATTCGCACGTGCTTTAGGATGACCTAAAAGTGCTACTGATACTCCTATATGGCTAGGAGGGATGCAATGGGTCAAATGACATAAGGAGGGTATGTATACTCCTATATGGCTAGGAGGGCTCCACGGGGGTCCAGATGGCTACGATTGTCGCACGTGCTTTAGGATGACCTTAATGTGCTACTGATACTCCAAGATGGCTAGGAGGGGTACGGGGGTCAAATGACATAAAGAGGGTCCGTATACTCCTATATGGCTAGGAGGGGTCCACGGGGGTCCAGATGGCTACGATTGTCGCACGTGCTTTAGGATGACCTAAAAGTGATACTGATACTCCTATATGGCTAGGAGGGGTCCACGGGGGTCAAATGACATAAAGAGGGTCTGTATACTCCTATATGGCTAGGAGGGGTCCACGGGGGTCAAATGACATAAAGAGGGTCTGTATACTCCTATATGGCTAGGAGGGGTCCACGGGGGTCCAGATGGCACCGAGTGTCGCACGTGCTTTAGGATGACCTATAAGTGTTACTGATTCTCCTATATGGCTAGGAGGAGTGCAATGGGTCAGATTACGTAAGGAGGGTCCGTATACTCCTATATGGCTAGTAGGGGACCACAGTGGTCCAGATGGCTACGTTTGTCGCACGTGCTTTAGGATGACCTAAGAGTGCTACTGATACTCCTATATGGCTAGGAGGGGTCCACGGGGGTCCAGATGGCAACGATTGTCGCACGTGCTTTAGGATGACCTAAAAGTGCTACTCATACTCCTAGATGCTTAGGAGGGGTGCAATGGGTTAGATGACGTAAGGAGGGTCCGTATACTCCTATATGGCTAGGAGGGGTCCACGGGGGTCCAGATATCACCGAGTGTCGCACGTGCTTTAGGATGACCTATAAGTGTTACTGATTCTCCTATATGGCTAGGATGGGTGCAATGGGTCAGATGACGTAAGGAAGGTGCGTATACTCCTATATGGCTAGGAGGGGTCGACGGGGGTCTAGAAGGCTACGATATTCGCACGTGCTTTATGATGACCTAAAAGTGCTACTGATACTCCTATATGGCAAGGAGGGGTCCACGGAGGTCCAGATGGCTAAAGGAGGGTCTGTATACTCCTATATGGCTAGGAGGGGTCCACGGGGGTCCAGATGGCTAAGATTGTCGCACATGCTTTAGGATGACCTAAAAGTGCTACCGATACTCCTAGATGGCTAGGAGGGGTCAACGGGGGTCAAATGACATAAAGAGGGTCCGTATACTCCTATATGGCTAGGAGGGGTCCAAGGGGGTCCAGATGGCTACGATTGTCGCACGTGCTTTAGGATGACCAAAAAGTGCTACTAATACTCCTATATGGCTAGGAGGGGTGCAATGAGTCAAATGACATAAGGAGGGTCTCTATACTCCTATATGGCTAGGAGGGGTCCATGGGGGTCCAGATGGCTACGATTGTCGCACGTGCTTTAGGATGACCTAAAAGTGATACTGATACTCCTAGATGGCTAGGAGGGGTCCACGGGGGTCAAATGACATAAAGAGGGTCTGTATACTCCTATATGGCTAGGAGGGGTCCACAGGGGTCCAGATGGCACCGAGTGTCACACGTGCTTTAGGATGACCAATTAAGTGTTACTGATTCTCCTATATGGCTAGGAGGAGTGCTATGGGTCAGATTACGTAAGGAGGGTCCGTATACTCCTATATGGCTAGGAGGGGTCCACGGGGGTCCAGATGGCTACGATTGTCGCACGTGCTTTAGGATGACCTAAAAGTGCTACTCATACTCCTAGATGGTAAGGAGGGGTGCAATGGGTCAGATGACATAAGGAGGATCCGTATACTCCTATATGGCTAGGAGGGGTCCACGTGGGTCCAGATGGCACCGAGTGTCGCACGTGCTTTAGGATGACCTATAAGTGTTACTGATTCTCCAATATGGCTAGGAGGGGTGCAATGGGTCAGATAACGTAAGGAGGGTGCGTATACTCCTATATGGCTAGGAGGGGTCCACGGGGGTCTAGAAGGCTTCGATATTCGCACGTGCTTTAGGATGACCTAAAAGTGCTACTGATACTCCTATATGGCTAGGAGGGATGCAATGGGTCAAATGACATAAGGAGGGTATGTATACTCCTATATGGCTAGGAGGGCTCCACGGGGGTCCAGATGGCTACGATTGTCGCACGTGCTTTAGGATGACCTTAATGTGCTACTGATACTCCAAGATGGCTAGGAGGGGTACGGGGGTCAAATGACATAAAGAGGGTCCGTATACTCCTATATGGCTAGGAGGGGTCCACGGGGGTCCAGATGGCTACGATTGTCGCACGTGCTTTAGGATGACCTAAAAGTGATACTGATACTCCTATATGGCTAGGAGGGGTCCACGGGGGTCAAATGACATAAAGAGGGTCTGTATACTCCTATATGGCTAGGAGGGGTCCACGGGGGTCAAATGACATAAAGAGGGTCTGTATACTCCTATATGGCTAGGAGGGGTCCACGGGGGTCCAGATGGCACCGAGTGTCGCACGTGCTTTAGGATGACCTATAAGTGTTACTGATTCTCCTATATGGCTAGGAGGAGTGCAATGGGTCAGATTACGTAAGGAGGGTCCGTATACTCCTATATGGCTAGTAGGGGACCACAGTGGTCCAGATGGCTACGTTTGTCGCACGTGCTTTAGGATGACCTAAGAGTGCTACTGATACTCCTATATGGCTAGGAGGGGTCCACGGGGGTCCAGATGGCAACGATTGTCGCACGTGCTTTAGGATGACCTAAAAGTGCTACTCATACTCCTAGATGCTTAGGAGGGGTGCAATGGGTTAGATGACGTAAGGAGGGTCCGTATACTCCTATATGGCTAGGAGGGGTCCACGGGGGTCCAGATATCACCGAGTGTCGCACGTGCTTTAGGATGACCTATAAGTGTTACTGATTCTCCTATATGGCTAGGATGGGTGCAATGGGTCAGATGACGTAAGGAAGGTGCGTATACTCCTATATGGCTAGGAGGGGTCGACGGGGGTCTAGAAGGCTACGATATTCGCACGTGCTTTATGATGACCTAAAAGTGCTACTGATACTCCTATATGGCAAGGAGGGGTCCACGGAGGTCCAGATGGCTAAAGGAGGGTCTGTATACTCCTATATGGCTAGGAGGGGTCCACGGGGGTCCAGATGGCTAAGATTGTCGCACATGCTTTAGGATGACCTAAAAGTGCTACCGATACTCCTAGATGGCTAGGAGGGGTCAACGGGGGTCAAATGACATAAAGAGGGTCCGTATACTCCTATATGGCTAGGAGGGGTCCAAGGGGGTCCAGATGGCTACGATTGTCGCACGTGCTTTAGGATGACCAAAAAGTGCTACTAATACTCCTATATGGCTAGGAGCGGTGCAATGAGTCAAATGACATAAGGAGGGTCTCTATACTCCTATATGGCTAGGAGGGGTCCATGGGGGTCCAGATGGCTACGATTGTCGCACATGCTTTAGGATGACCTAAAAGTGATACTGATACTCCTAGATGGCTAGGAGGGGTCCACGGGGGTCAAATGACATAAAGAGGGTCTGTATACTCCTATATGGCTAGGAGGGGTCCACAGGGGTCCAGATGGCACCGAGTGTCACACGTGCTTTAGGATGACCAATTAAGTGTTACTGATTCTCCTATATGGCTAGGAGGAGTGCTATGGGTCAGATTACGTAAGGAGGGTCCGTATACTCCTATATGGCTAGGAGGGGTCCACGGGGGTCCAGATGGCTACGATTGTCGCACGTGCTTTAGGATGACCTAAAAGTGCTACTCATACTCCTAGATGGTAAGGAGGGGTGCAATGGGTCAGATGACATAAGGAGGATCCGTATACTCCTATATGGCTAGGAGGGGTCCACGTGGGTCCAGATGGCACCGAGTGTCGCACGTGCTTTAGGATGACCTATAAGTGTTACTGATTCTCCAATATGGCTAGGAGGGGTGCAATGGGTCAGATAACGTAAGGAGGGTGCGTATACTCCTATATGGCTAGGAGGGGTCCACGGGGGTCTAGAAGGCTTCGATATTCGCACGTGCTTTAGGATGACCTAAAAGTGCTACTGATACTCCTATATGGCTAGGAGGGATGCAATGGGTCAAATGACATAAGGAGGGTATGTATACTCCTATATGGCTAGGAGGGCTCCACGGGGGTCCAGATGGCTACGATTGTCGCACGTGCTTTAGGATGACCTTAATGTGCTACTGATACTCCAAGATGGCTAGGAGGGGTACGGGGGTCAAATGACATAAAGAGGGTCCGGATACTCCTATATGGCTAGGAGGGGTCCACGGGGGTCCAGATGGCTACGATTGTCGCACGTGCTTTAGGATGACCTAAAAGTGATACTGATACTCCTATATGGCTAGGAGGGGTCCACGGGGGTCAAATGACATAAAGAGGGTCTGTATACTCCTATATGGCTAGGAGGGGTCCACGGGGGTCAAATGACATAAAGAGGGTCTGTATACTCCTATATGGCTAGGAGGGGTCCACGAGGGTCCAGATGGCACCGAGTGTCGCACGTGCTTTAGGATGACCTATAAGTGTTACTGATTCTCCTATATGGCTAGGAGGAGTGCTATGGGTCAGATTACGTAAGGAGGGTCCGTATACTCCTATATGGCTAGTAGGGGTCCACAGTGGTCCAGATGGCTACGATTGTCGAACGTGCTTTAGGATGACCTAAGAGTGCTACTGATACTCCTATATGGCTAGGAGGGGTCCACGGGGGTCCAGATGGCAACGATTGTCGCACGTGCTTTAGGATGACCTAAAAGTGCTACTCATACTCCTAGATGCTTAGGAGGGGTGCAATGGGTTAGATGACGTAAGGAGGGTCCGTATACTCCTATATGGCTAGGAGGGGTCCACGGGGGTCCAGATATCACCGAGTGTCGCACGTGCTTTAGGATGACCTATAAGTATAATTGATTCTCCGATATGGCTAGGAGGGGTGCAATGGGTCAGATTACTCAAGGAGGGTCCGTATACTCCTATATGGCTAGGAGGGGTCCACGGAGGTCCAGATGGCTATGATTGTCGCACGTGGTTTAGGATGACCTAAAAGTGCTACTGATACTCCTATATGGCTAGGAGAGGTCCATGGGGGTCCAGATGGCTACAATTGTCGCACGGGCTTTAGGATGACCCAAAAGTGCTACTCATACTCCTAGATGGTTAGGAGGGGTGCAATAGGTCAGATGACGTAAGGAGGGTCCGTATACTCCTATATGGCTAGGAGGGGTCCACGTGGGTCCAGATGCAACCGAGTGTCGCACGTGCTTTAGGATGACCTGTAAGTGTTACTGATTCTCCTGTATGAATAGGAGGAGAGCAATGGGTCAGATTACGTAAGGAGGGTCCGTATACTTCTATATGGCTAGGAGGGGTCCACGGGGGTTCAGATGGCTACGATTGTCGCACGTGCTTTAGGATGACCTAAAAGTGCTACTCATACTCCTAGATGGTAAGGAGGGGTGCAATGGGTCAGATGACGTAAGGAGGATCCGTATACTCCTATATGGCTAGGAGGGGTCCACGTGGGTCCAGATGGCACCGAGTGTCGCACGTTCTTTAGGATGACCTATAAGTGTTACTGATTCTCCTATATGGCTAGGAGGGGTGCAATGGGTCAGATAACGTAAGGAGGGTGCGTATACTCCTATATGGCTAGGAGGGGTCCACGGGGGTCTAGAAGGCTTCGATATTCGCACGTGCTTTAGGATGACCTAAAAGTGCTACTGATACTCCTATATGGCTAGGAGGGATGCAATGGGTCAAATGACATAAGGAGGGTATGTATACTCCTATATGGCTAGGAGGGCTCCACGGGGGTCCAGATGGCTACGATTGTCGCACGTGCTTTAGGATGACCTTAATGTGCTACTGATACTCCAAGATGGCTAGGAGGGGTACGGGGGTCAAATGACATAAAGAGGGTCCGTATACTCCTATATGGCTAGGAGGGGTCCACGGGGGTCCAGATGGCTACGATTGTCGCACGTGCTTTAGGATGACCTAAAAGTGATACTGATACTCCTATATGGCTAGGAGGGGTCCACGGGGGTCAAATGACATAAAGAGGGTCTGTATACTCCTATATGGCTAGGAGGGGTCCACGGGGGTCAAATGACATAAAGAGGGTCTGTATACTCCTATATGGCTAGGAGGGGTCCACGAGGGTCCAGATGGCACCGAGTGTCGCACGTGCTTTAGGATGACCTATAAGTGTTACTGATTCTCCTATATGGCTAGGAGGAGTGCTATGGGTCAGATTACGTAAGGAGGGTCCGTATACTCCTATATGGCTAGTAGGGGTCCACAGTGGTCCAGATGGCTACGATTGTCGCACGTGCTTTAGGATGACCTAAGAGTGCTACTGATACTCCTATATGGCTAGGAGGGGTCCACGGGGGTCCAGATGGCAACGATTGTCGCACGTGCTTTAGGATGACCTAAAAGTGCTACTCATACTCCTAGATGCTTAGGAGGGGTGCAATGGGTTAGATGACGTAAGGAGGGTCCGTATACTCCTATATGGCTAGGAGGGGTCCACGGGGGTCCAGATATCACCGAGTGTCGCACGTGCTTTAGGATGACCTATAAGTGTTATTGATTCTCCGATATGGCTAGGAGGGGTGCAATGGGTCAGATTACTCAAGGAGGGTCCGTATACTCCTATATGGCTAGGAGGGGTCCACGGAGGTCCAGATGGCTACGATTGTCGCACGTGGTTTAGGATGACCTAAAAGTGCTACTGATACTCCTATATGGCTAGGAGAGGTCCATGGGGGTCCAGATGGCTACAATTGTCGCACGGGCTTTAGGATGACCCAAAAGTGCTACTCATACTCCTAGATGGTTAGGAGGGGTGCAATAGGTCAGATGACGTAAGGAGGGTCCGTATACTCCTATATGGCTAGGAGGGGTCCACGTGGGTCCAGATGCAACCGAGTGTCGCACGTGCTTTAGGATGACCTGTAAGTGTTACTGATTCTCCTATATGGCTAGGAGGAGAGCAATGGGTCAGATTACGTAAGGAGGGTCCGTATACTTCTATATGGCTAGGAGGGGTCCACGGGGGTTCAGATGGCTACGATTGTCGCACGTGCTTTAGGATGACCTAAAAGTGCTACTCATACTCCTAGATGGTAAGGAGGGGTGCAATGGGTCAGATGACGTAAGGAGGATCCATATACGCCTATATGGCTAGGAGGGGTCCACGTGTGTCCAGATGGCACCGAGTGTCGCACGTGCTTTAGGATGACCTATAAGTGTTACTGATTCTCCTATATGGCTAGGATGGGTGCAATGGGTCAGATGACGTAAGGAAGGTGCGTATACTCCTATATGGCTAGGAGGGGTCGACGGGGGTCTAGAAGGCTACGATATTCGCACGTGCTTTAGGATGACCTAAAAGTGCTACTGATACTCCTAAATGGCAAGGAGGGGTCCACGGAGGTCCAGATGGCTAAAGGAGGGTCTGTATACTCCTATATGGCTAGGACGGGTCCACGGGGGTCCAGATGGCTACGATTGTCGCACATGCTTTAGGATGACCTAAAAGTGCTACCGATACTCCTAGATGGCTAGGAGGGGTCAACGGGGGTCAAATGACATAAAGAGGGTCCGTATACTCCTATATGGCTAGGAGGGGTCCAAGGGGGTCCAGATGGCTACGATTGTCGCACGTGCTTTAGGATGACCTAAAAGTGCTACTAATACTCCTATATGGCTAGGAGGGGTGCAATGAGTCAAATGACATAAGGAGGGTCTCTATACTCCTATATGGCTAGGAGGGGTCCATGGGGGTCCAGATGGCTACAATTGTCGCACGTGCTTTAGGATGACGTAAAAGTGATACTGATACTCCAAGATGGCTAGGAGGGGTCCACGGGGGTCCAGATGGCACCGAGTGTCACACGTGCTTTAGGATGACCAATTAAGTGTTACTGATTCTCCTATATGGCTAGGAGGAGTGCTATGGGTCAGATTACGTAAGGAGGGTCCGTATACTCCTATATGGCTAGGAGGGGTCCACGGGGGTCCAGATGGCTACGATTGTCGCACGTGCTTTAGGATGACATAAAAGTGCTAATCATACTCCTAGATGCTAAGGAGGGGTGCAATGGGTCAGATGACATAAGGAGGATCCGTATACTCCTATATGGCTAGGAGGGGTCCACGTGGGTCCAGATGGCACCGAGTGTCGCACGTGCTTTAGGATGACCTATAAGTGTTACTGATTCTCCAATATGGCTAGGAGGGGTGCAATGGGTCAGATAACGTAAGGAGGGTGCGTATACTCCTATATGGCTAGGAGGGGTCCACGGGGGTCTAGAAGGCTTCGATATTCGCACGTGCTTTAGGATGACCTAAAAGTGCTACTGATACTCCTATATGGCTAGGAGGGATGCAATGGGTCAAATGACATAAGGAGGGTATGTATACTCCTATATGGCTAGGAGGGCTCCACGGGGGTCCAGATGGCTACAATTGTCGCACGTGCTTTAGGATGACCTTAATGTGCTACTGATACTCCAAGATGGCTAGGAGGGGTACGGGGGTCAAATGACATAAAGAGGGTCCGTATACTCCTATATGGCTAGGAGGGGTCCAAGGGGGTCCAGATGGCTACGATTGTCGGACGTGCTTTAGGATGACCTAAAAGTGATACTGATAGTCCTATATGGCTAGGAGGGGTCCACGGGGGTCAAATGACATAAAGAGGGTCTGTATACTCCTATATGGCTAGGAGGGGTCCACGGGGGTCAACTGACATAAAGAGTGTCTCTATACTCCTATATGGCTAGGAGGGGTCCACGGGGGTCCAGATGGCACCGAGTGTCGCACGTGCTTTAGGATGACCTATAAGTGTTACTGATTCTCCTATATGGCAAGCAGGAGTGCTATGGGTCAGATTACGTAAGGAGGGTCCGTATACTCCTATATGGCTAGGAGGGGTCCACAGGGGTCCAGATGGTTACGATTGTCGCACGTGCTTTAGGATGACCTAAGAGTGCTACTGATACTCGTAGATGGCTAGGAGGGGTCGACGGGGGTCAAATGACATAAAGAGGGTCTGAATACTCCTATATGGCTAGGAGGGGTCCACGGGGGTCTAGAAGGCTTCGATATTCGCACGTGCTTTAGGATGACCTAAAAGTGCTACTGATACTCTTATATGGCTAGGAGGGATGCAATGTGTCAAATGACATAAGGAGGGTATGTATACTCCTATATGGCTAGGAGGGCTCCACGGGGGTCCAGATGGCTACGATTGTCGCACGTGCTTTAGGATGACCTTAATGTGCTACTGATACTCCAAGATGGCTAGGAGGGGTACGGGGGTCAAATGACATAAAGAGGGTCCGTATACTCCTATATGGCTAGGAGGGGTCCACGGGGGTCCAGATGGCTACGATTGTCGCACGTGCTTTAGGATGACCTAAAAGTGATACTGATACTCCTATATGGCTAGAAGGGGTCCACGGGGGTCAAATGACATAAAGAGGGTCTGTATACTCCTATATGGCTAGGAGGGATCCACGGGGGTCAAATGACATAAAGAGGGTCTCTATACTCCTATATGGCTAGGAGGGGTCCACGGGGGTCCAGATGGCAACGAGTGTCGCACGTGCTTTAGGATGACCTATAAGTGTTACTGATTCTCCTATATGGCTAGCAGGAGTGCTATGGGTCAGATTACGTAAGGAGGGTCCGTATACTCCTATATGGCTAGGAGGGGTCCACAGGGGTCCAGATGGTTACGATTGTCGCACGTGCTTTAGGATGACCTAAGAGTGCTACTGATACTCGTAGATGGCTAGGAGGGGTCGAAGGGGGTCAAATGACATAAAGAGGGTCTGAATACTCCTATATGGCTAGGAGGGGTCCACGGGGGTCTAGAAGGCTTCGATATTCGCACGTGCTTTAGGATGACCTAAAAGTGCTACTGATACTCCTATATGGCTAGGAGGGATGCAATGGGTCAAATGACATAAGGAGGGTATGTATACTCCTATATGGCTAGGAGGGCTCCACGGGGGTCCAGATGGCTACGATTGTCGCACGTGCTTTAGGATGACCTTAATGTGCTACTGATACTCCAAGATGGCTAGGAGGGGTACGGGGGTCAAATGACATAAAGAGGGTCCGTATACTCCTATATGGCTAGGAGGGGTCCACGGGGGTCCAGATGGCTACGATTGTCGCACGTGCTTTAGGATGACCTAAAAGTGATACTGATACTCCTATATGGCTAGAAGGGGTCCACGGGGGTCAAATGACATAAAGAGGGTCTGTATACTCCTATATGGCTAGGAGGGGTCCACGGGGGTCAAATGACATAAAGAGGGTCTCTATACTCCTATATGGCTAGGAGGGGTCCACGGGGGTCCAGATGGCACCGAGTGTCGCACGTGCTTTAGGATGACCTATAAGTGTTACTGATTCTCCTATATGGCTAGCAGGAGTGCTATGGGTCAGATTACGTAAGGAGGGTCCGTATACGCCTATATGGCTAGGAGGGGTCCACAGGGGTCCAGATGGTTACGATTGTCGCACGTGCTTTAGGATGACCTAAGAGTGCTACTGATACTCGTAGATGGCTAGGAGGGGTCGACGGGGGTCAAATGACATAAAGAGGGTCTGAATACTCCTATATGGCTAGGAGGGGTCCACGGGGGTCTAGAAGGCTTCGATATTCGCACGTGCTTTAGGATGACCTAAAAGTGCTACTGATACTCCTATATGGCTAGGAGGGATGCAATGGGTCAAATGACATAAGGAGGGTATGTATACTCCTATATGGCTAGGAGGGCTCCACGGGGGTCCAGATGGCTACGATTGTCGCACGTGCTTTAGGATGACCTTAATGTGCTACTGATACTCCAAGATGGCTAGGAGGGGTACGGGGGTCAAATGACATAAAGACGGTCCGTATACTCCTATATGGCTAGGAGGGGTCCACGGGGGTCCAGATGGCTACGATTGTCGCACGTGCTTTAGGATGACCTAAAAGTGATACTGATACTCCTATATGGCTAGGAGGGGTCCACGGGGGTCAAATGACATAAAGAGGGTCTGTATACTCCTATATGGCTAGGAGGGGTCCACGGGGGTCAAATGACATAAAGAGGGTCTCTATACTCCTATATGGCTAGGAGGGGTCCACGGGGGTCCAGATGGCACCGAGTGTCGCACGTGCTTTAGGATGACCTATAAGTGTTACTGATTCTCCTATATGGCTAGCAGGAGTGCTATGGGTCAGATTACGTAAGGAGGGTCCGTATACTCCTATATGGCTAGGAGGGGTCCACAGGGGTCCAGATGGTTACGATTGTCGCACGTGCTTTAGGATGACCTAAGAGTGCTACTGATACTCGTAGATGGCTAGGAGGGGTCGACGGGGGTCAAATGACATAAAGAGGGTCTGAATACTCCTATATGGCTAGGAGGGGTCCACGAGGGGTCCAGATGGCTACGATTGTCGCACGTGCTTTAGGATGACCTAAGAGTGCTACTGATACTCCTAGATGGCTAGGAGGGGTGCAATGGGTCAGATGACGTAAGGAGGGTGCGTATACTCCTATATGGCTAGGAGGGGTCCACGGGGGTCCAGAATGCTACGATATCCACACGTGCTTTAGGATGACCTAAAAGTACTACTGATACTCCTATATGGCTAGGAGGGGTCCACGGGGGTCCAGATGGCTTCGATTGTCACACGTGATTTAGGATTACCTAAAAGTGCTACTAATACTCGTACATGGCTAGGAGGGGTCCACGGGGGTCAAATGACATAAAGAGGGTCCGAATACTCCTATATGGCTAGGAGGGGTCCACGGGGGTCCAGATGGCTACGATTGTCGCACGTGCTTTAGGATGACCTAAGAGTGCTACTGATACTCCTAGATGGCTAGGAGGGGTGCAATGGGTCAGATGACGTAAGGAGGGTGCGTATACTCCAATATGGCTAGGAGGGGTCCACGGGGGTCCAGAATGCTACGATGTTCGCACGTGCTTTAGTATGAACTAAAAGTGTTACTGATACTCCTATTTGGCTAGGAGGGGTGCAATGAGTCAAATGACATAAGGAGGGTCTGTATACTCCTATATGGCTAGTAGGGGTCCACGGCGGTCTAGATGGCTACGATTGTCGCACGTGTTTAGGATGACCTAAAAGTGCTACTGATCTATATGGCTAGGAGGGGTCCACGGGGGTCCAGATGGCTACGATTGTAGCACATGCCTTAGGATGACCTAAAATTGCTACTCATACTCCTAGATGGTTAGGAGGGGTGCAATAGGTCAGATGACGTAAGGAGGGTCCGTATACTCCTATATGGCTAGGAGGGGTCCACGTGGGTCCAGATGCAACCGAGTGTCGCACGTGCTTTAGGATGACCTGTAAGTGTTACTGATTCTCCTATATGGCTAGGAGGAGTGCAATGGGTCAGATTACGTAAGGAGGGTCCGTATACTTCTATATGGCTAGGAGGGGTCCACGGGGGTCCAGATGGCTACGATTGTCGCACGTGCTTTAGGATGACCTAAAAGTGCTACTCATACTCCTAGATGGTAAGGAGGGGTGCAATGGGTCAGATGACGTAAGGAGGATCCGTAAACGCCTACATGGCTAGGAGGGGTCCACGTGTGTCCAGATGGCACCGAGTGTCGCACGTGCTTTAGGATGACCTATAAGTGTTACTGATTCTCCGATATGGCTAGGAGGGGTGCAATGGGTCAGATGACGTAAGGAGGGTGCGTATACTCCTATATGGCTAGGAGGGGTCCACGGGGGTCTAGAAGGCTACGATATTTGCACGTGCTTTAGGATGACCTAAAAGTGCTACTGATACTCCTATATGGCAAGGAGGGGTCCACGGAGGTCCAGATGGCTAAAGGAGGGTCTGTATACTCCTATATGGCTAGGAGGGGTCCAAGGGGGTCCAGATGGCTACGATTGTCGCACGTGCTTTAGGATGACCTAAAAGTGCTACTAATACTCCTATATGGCTAGGAGGGGTGCAATGAGTCAAATGACATAAGGAGGGTCTCTATACTCCTATATGGCTAGGACGGGTCCATGGGGGTCCAGATGGCTACAATTGTCGCACGTGCTTTAGGATGACGTAAAAGTGATACTGATACTCCAAGATGGCTAGGAGGGGTCCACGGGGGTCAAATGACAAAAAGAGGGACTGTATACTCCTATATTGCTAGGAGGGGTCCACAGGGGTCCAGATGGCACCGAGTGTCACACGTGCTTTAGGATGACCAATTAAGTGTTACTGATTCTCCTATATGGCTAGGAGGAGTGCTATGGGTCAGATTACGTAAGGAGGGTCCGTATACTCCTATATGGCTAGGAGGGGTCCACGGGGGTCCAGATGGCTACGATTGTCGCACGTGCTTTAGGATGACCTAAAAGTGCTACTCATACTCCTAGATGGTAAGGAGGGGTGCAATGGGTCAGATGACGTAAGGAGGATCCGTAAACGCCTATATGGCTAGGAGGGGTCCACGTGTGTCCAGATGGCACCGAGTGTCGCACGTGCTTTAGGATGACCTATAAGTGTTACTGATTCTCCGATATGGCTAGGAGGGGTGCAATGGGTCAGATGACGTAAGGAGGGTGCGTATACTCCTATATGGCTAGGAGGGGTCCACGGGGGTCTAGAAGGCTACGATATTTGCACGTGCTTTAGGATGACCTAAAAGTGCTACTGATACTCCTATATGGCAAGGAGGGGTCCACGGAGGTCCAGATGGCTAAAGGAGGGTCTGTATACTCCTATATGGCTAGGAGGGGTCCACGGGGGTCCAGATGGTTACGATTGTCGCATATGCTTTAGGATGACCTAAAAGTGCTACCGATACTCCTAGATGGCTAGGAGGGGTCCACAGGGGTCCAGATGGTTACGATTGTCGCACGTGCTTTAGGATGACCTAAGAGTGCTACTGATACTCGTAGATGGCTAGGAGGGGTCGACGGGGGTCAAATGACATAAAGAGGGTCTGAATACTCCTATATGGCTAGGAGGGGTCCACGGGGGTCTAGAAGGCTTCGATATTCGCACGTGCTTTAGGATGACCTAAAAGTGCTACTGATACTCCTATATGGCTAGGAGGGATGCAATGGGTCAAATGACATAAGGAGGGTATGTATACTCCTATATGGCTAGGAGGGCTCCACGGGGGTCCAGATGGCTACGATTGTCGCACGTGCTTTAGGATGACCTTAATGTGCTACTGATACTCCAAGATGGCTAGGAGGGGTACGGGGGTCAAATGACATAAAGAGGGTCCGTATACTCCTATATGGCTAGGAGGGGTCCACGGGGGTCCAGATGGCTACGATTGTCGCACGTGCTTTAGGATGACCTAAAAGTGATACTGATACTCCTATATGGCTAGGAGGGGTCCACGGGGGTCAAATGACATAAAGAGGGTCTGTATACTCCTATATGGCTAGGAGGGGTCCACGGGGGTCAAATGACATAAAGAGGGTCTCTATACTCCTATTGGGCTAGGAGGGGTCCACGGGGGTCCAGATGGCACCGAGTGTCGCACGTGCTTTAGGATGAACTATAAGTGTTACTGATTCTCCTATATGGCTAGCAGGAGTGCTATGGGTCAGATTACGTAAGGAGGGTCCGTATACTCCTATATGGCTAGGAGGGGTCCACAGGGGTCCAGATGGTTACGATTGTCGCACGTGCTTTAGGATCACCTAAGAGTGCTACTGATACTCGTAGATCGCTAGGAGGGGTCGACGGGGGTCAAATGACATAAAGAGGGTCTGAATACTCCTATATGGCTAGGAGGGGTCCACGGGGGTCTAGAAGGCTTCGATATTCGCACGTGCTTTAGGATGACCTAAAAGTGCTACTGATACTCCTATATGGCTAGGAGGGATGCAATGGGTCAAATGACATAAGGAGGGTATGTATACTCCTATATGGCTAGGAGGGCTCCACGGGGGTCCAGATGGCTACGATTGTCGCACGTGCTTTAGGATGACCTTAATGTGCTACTGATACTCCAAGATGGCTAGGAGGGGTACGGGGGTCAAATGACATAAAGAGGGTCCGTATACTCCTATATGGCTAGGAGGGGTCCACGGGGGTCCAGATGGCTACGATTGTCGCACGTGCTTTAGGATGACCTAAAAGTGATCCTGATACTCCTATATGGCTAGAAGGGGTCCACGGGGGTCAAATGACATAAAGAGGGTCTGTATACTCCTATATGGCTAGGAGGGGTCCACGGGGGTCAAATGACATAAAGAGGGTCTCTATACTCCTATATGGCTAGGAGGGGTCCACGGGGGTCCAGATGGCACCGAGTGTCGCACGTGCTTTAGGATGACCTATAAGTGTTACTGATTCTCCTATATGGCTAGCAGGAGTGCTATGGGTCAGATTACGTAAGGAGGGTCCGTATACTCCTATATGGCTAGGAGGGGTCCGCAGGGGTCCAGATGGTTACGATTGTCGCACGTGCTTTAGGATGACCTAAGAGTGCTACTGATACTCGTAGATGGCTAGGAGGGGTCGACGGGGGTCAAATGACATAAAGAGGGTCTGAATACTCCTATATGGCTAGGAGGGGTCCACGGGGGTCTAGAAGGCTTCGATATTCGCACGTGCTTTAGGATGACCTAAAAGTGCTACTGATACTCCTATATGGCTAGGAGGGATGCAATGGGTCAAATGACATAAGGAGGGTATGTATACTCCTATATGGCTAGGAGGGCTCCACGGGGGTCCAGATGGCTACGATTGTCGCACGTGCTTTAGGATGACCTTAATGTGCTACTGATACTCCAAGATGGCTAGGAGGGGTACGGGGGTCAAATGACATAAAGAGGGTCCGTATACTCCTATATGGCTAGGAGGGGTCCACGGGGGTCCAGATGGCTACGATTGTCGCACGTGCTTTAGGATGACCTAAAAGTGATACTGATACTCCTATATGGCTAGGAGGGGTCCACGGGGGTCAAATGACATAAAGAGGGTCTGTATACTCCTATATGGCTAGGAGGGGTCCACGGGGGTCAAATGACATAAAGAGGGTCTCTATACTCCTATATTGCTAGGAGGGGTCCACGGGGGTCCAGATGGCACCGAGTGTCGCACGTGCTTTAGGATGACCTATAAGTATTACTGATTCTCCTATATGGCTAGCAGGAGTGCTATGGGTCAGATTACGTAAGGAGGGTCCGTATACTCCTATATGGCTAGGAGGGGTCCACAGGGGTCCAGATGGTTACGATTGTCGCACGTGCTTTAGGATGACCTAAGAGTGCTACTGATACTCGTAGATGGCTAGGAGGGGTCGACGGGGGTCAAATGACATAAAGAGGGTCTGAATACTCATATATGGCTAGGAGGGGTCCACGGGGGTCTAGAAGGCTTCGATATTCGCACGTGCTTTAGGATGACCTAAAAGTGCTACTGATACTCCTATATGGCTAGGAGGGATGCAATGGGTCAAATGACATAAGGAGGGTATGTATACTCCTATATGGCTAGGAGGGCTCCACGGGGGTCCAGATGGCTACAATTGTCGCACGTGCTTTAGGATGACCTTAATGTGCTACTGATACTCCAAGATGGCTAGGAGGGGTACGGGGGTCAAATGACATAAAGAGGGTCCGTATACTCCTATATGGCTAGGAGGGGTCCACGGGGGTCCAGATGGCTACGATTGTCGCACGTGCTTTAGGATGACCTAAAAGTGATACTGATACTCCTATATGGCTAGGAGGGGTCCACGGGGGTCAAATGACATAAAGAGGGTCTGTATACTCCTATATGGCTAGGAGGGGTCCACGGGGGTCAAATGACATAAAGAGGGTCTCTATACTCCTATATGGCTAGGAGGGGTCCACGGGGGTCCAGATGGCACCGAGTGTCGCACGTGCTTTAGGATGACCTATAAGTGTTACTGATTCTCCTATATGGCTAGCAGGAGTGCTATGGGTCAGATTACGTAAGGAGGGTCCGTATACTCCTATATGGCTAGGAGGGGTCCACAGGGGTCCAGATGGTTACGATTGTCGCACGTGCTTTAGGATGACCTAAGAGTGCTACTGATACTCGTAGATGGCTAGGAGGGGTCGACGGGGGTCAAATGACATAAAGAGGGTCTGAATACTCCTATATGGCTAGGAGGGGTCCACGGGGGTCTAGAAGGCTTCGATATTCGCACGTGCTTTAGGATGACCTAAAAGTGCTACTGATACTCCTATATGGCTAGGAGGGATGCAATGGGTCAAATGACATAAGGAGGGTATGTATACTCCTATATGGCTAGGAGGGGTCCACGGGGGTCCAGATGGCTACGATTGTCGCACATGCTTTAGGATGACCTTAATGTGCTACTGATACTCCAAGATGGCTAGGAGGGGTACGGGGGTCAAATGACATAAAGAGGGTCCGTATACTCCTATATGGCTAGGAGGGGTCCACGGGGGTCAAATGACATAAAGAGGGTCTCTATACTCCTATATTGCTAGGAGGGGTCCACGGGGATCCAGATGGCACCGAGTGTCGCACGTGCTTTAGGATGACCTATAAGTATTACTGATTCTCCTATATGGCTAGCAGGAGTGCTATGGGTCAGATTACGTAAGGAGGGTCCGTATACTCCTATATGGCTAGGAGGGGTCCACAGGGGTCCAGATGGTTACGATTGTCGCACGTGCTTTAGGATGACCTAAGAGTGCTACTGATACTCGTAGATGGCTAGGAGGGGTCGACGGGGGTCAAATGACATAAAGAGGGTCTGAATACTCCTATATGGCTAGGAGGGGTCCACGGGGGTCTAGAAGGCTTCGATATTCGCACGTGCTTTAGGATGACCTAAAAGTGCTACTGATACTCCTATATGGCTAGGAGGGATGCAATGGGTCAAATGACATAAGGAGGGTATGTATACTCCTATATGGCTAGGAGGGCTCCACGGGGGTCCAGATGGCTACGATTGTCGCACGTGCTTTAGGATGACCTTAATGTGCTACTGATACTCCAAGATGGCTAGGAGGGGTACGGGGGTCAAATGACATAAAGAGGGTCCGTATACTCCTATATGGCTAGGAGGGGTCCACGGGGGTCCAGATGGCTACGATTGTCGCACGTGCTTTAGGATGACCTAAAAGTGATACTGATACTCCTATATGGCTAGGAGGGGTCCACGGGGGTCAAATGACATAAAGAGGGTCTGTATACTCCTATATGGCTAGGAGGGGTCCACGGGGGTCAAATGACATAAAGAGGGTCTCTATACTCCTATATGGCTAGGAGGGGTCCACGGGGGTCCAGATGGCACCGAGTGTCGCACGTGCTTTAGGATGACCTATAAGTGTTACTGATTCTCCTATATGGCTAGCAGGAGTGCTATGGGTCAGATTACGTAAGGAGGGTCTGTATACTCCTATATGGCTAGGAGGGGTCCACAGGGGTCCAGATGGTTACGATTGTCGCACGTGCTTTAGGATGACCTAAGAGTGCTACTGATACTCGTAGATGGCTAGGAGGGGTCGACGGGGGTCAAATGACATAAAGAGGGTCTGAATACTCCTATATGGCTAGGAGGGGTCCACGAGGGGTCCAGATGGCTACGATTGTCGCACGTGCTTTAGGATGACCTAAGAGTGCTACTGATACTCCTAGATGGCTAGGAGGGGTGCAATGGGTCAGATGACGTAAGGAGGGTGCGTATACTCCTATATGGCTAGGAGGGGTCCACGGGGGTCCAGAATGCTACGATATCCACACGTGCTTTAGGATGACCTAAAAGTACTAATGATACTCCTATATGGCTAGGAGGGGTCCACGGGGGTCCAGATGGCTTCGATTGTCACACGTGATTTAGGATTACCTTAAAGTGCTACTAATACTCGTACATGGCTAGGAGGGGTCCACGGGGGTCAAATGACATAAAGAGGGTCCGAATACCCCTATATGGCTAGGAGGGGTCCACGGGGGTCCAGATGGCTACGATTGTCGCACGTGCTTTAGGATGACCTAAGAGTGCTACTGATACTCCTAGATGGCTAGGAGGGGTGCAATGGGTCAGATGACGTAAGGAGGGTGCGTATACTCCTATATGGCTAGGAGGGGTCCACGGGGGTCCAGAATGCTACGATGTTCGCACGTGCTTTAGTATGACCTAAAAGTGTTACTGATACTCCTATATGGCTAGGAGGGGTGCAATGAGTCAAATGACATAAGGAGGGTCTGTATACTCCTATATGGCTAGTAGGGGTCCACGGTGGTCTAGATGGCTACGATTGTCGCACGTGTTTAGGATGACCTAAAAGTGCTACTGATCTATATGGCTAGGAGGGGTCCACGGGGGTCCAGATGGCTACGATTGTAGCACATGCCTTAGGATGACCTAAAAGTGCTACTCATACTCCTAGATGGTTAGGAGGGGTGCAATAGGTCAGATGACGTAAGGAGGGTCCGTATACTCCTATATGGCTAGGAGGGGTCCACGTGGGTCCAGATGCAACCTAGTGTCGCACGTGCTTTAGGATGACCTGTAAGTGTTACTGATTCTCCTATATGGCTAGGAGGAGTGCAATGGGTCAGATTACGTAAGGAGGGTCCGTATACTTCTATATGGCTAGGAGGGGTCCACGGGGGTCCAGATGGCTACGATTGTCGCACGTGCTTTAGGATGACCTAAAAGTGCTACTCATACTCCTAGATGGTAAGGAGGGGTGCAATGGGTCAGATGACGTAAGGAGGATCCGTAAACGCCTATATGGCTAGGAGGGGTCCACGTGTGTCCAGATGGCACCGAGTGTCGCACGTGCTTTAGGATGACCTATAAGTGTTGTTGATTCTCCGATATGGCTAGGAGGGGTGCAATGGGTCAGATGACGTAAGGAGGGTGCGTATACTCCTATATGGCTAGGAGGGGTCCACGGGGGTCTAGAAGGCTACGATATTCGCACGTGCTTTAGGATGACCTAAAAGTGCTACTGATACTCCTATATGGCAAGGAGGGGTCCACGGAGGTCCAGATGGCTAAAGGAGGGTCTGTATACTCCTATATAGCTAGGAGGGGTCCACGGGGGTCCAGATGGTTACGATTGTCGCACGTGCTTTAGGATGACCTAAGAGTGCTACTGATACTCGTAGATGGCTAGGAGGGGTCGACGGGGGTCAAATGACATAAAGAGGGTCTGAATACTCCTATATGGCTAGGAGGGGTCCACGGGGGTCTAGAAGGTTTCGATATTCGCACGTGCTTTAGGATGACCTAAAAGTGCTACTGATACTCCTATATGGCTAGGAGGGATGCAATGGGTCAAATGACATAAGGAGGGTATGTATACTCCTATATGGCTAGGAGGGGTCCACGGGGGTCCAGATGGCTACGATTGTCGCACGTGCTTTAGGATGACCTAAAAGTGATACTGATACTCCTATATGGCTAGGAGGGGTCCACGGGGGTCAAATGACATAAAGAGGGTCTGTATACTCCTATATGGCTAGGAGGGGTCCACGGGGGTCAAATGACATAAAGAGGGTCTCTATACTCCTATATGGCTAGGAGGGGTCCACGGGGGTCCAGATGGCACCGAGTGTCGCACGTGCTTTAGGATGACCTATAAGTGTTACTGATTCTCCTATATGGCTAGCAGGAGTGCTATGGGTCAGATTACGTAAGGAGGGTCCGTATACTCCTATATGGCTAGGAGGGGTCCACAGGGGTCCAGATGGTTACGATTGTCGCACGTGCTTTAGGATGACCTAAGAGTGCTACTGATACTCGTAGATGGCTAGGAGGGGTCGACGGGGGTCAAATGACATAAAGAGGGTCTGAATACTCCTATATGGCTAGGAGGGGTCCACGGGGGTCTAGAAGGCTTCGATATTCGCACGTGCTTTAGGATGACCTAAAAGTGCTACTGATACTCCTATATGGCTAGGAGGGATGCAATGGGTCAAATGACATAAGGAGGGTATGTATACTCCTATATGGCTAGGAGGGGTCCACGGGGGTCCAGATGGCTACGATTGTCGCACATGCTTTAGGATGACCTTAATGTGCTACTGATACTCCAAGATGGCTAGGAGGGGTACGGGGGTCAAATGACATAAAGAGGGTCCGTATACTCCTATATGGCTAGGAGGGGTCCACGGGGGTCCAGATGGCTACGATTGTCGCACGTGCTTTAGGATGACCTAAAAGTGATACTGATACTCCTATATGGCTAGGAGGGGTCCACGGGGGTCAAATGACATAAAGAGGGTCTGTATACTCCTATATGGCTAGGAGGGGTCCACGGGGGTCAAATGACATAAAGAGGGTCTCTATACTCCTATATGGCTAGGAGGGGTCCACGGGGGTCCAGATGGCACCGAGTGTCGCACGTGCTTTAGGATGACCTATAAGTGTTACTGATTCTCCTATATGGCTAGCAGGAGTGCTATGGGTCAGATTACGTAAGGAGGGTCCGTATACTCCTATATGGCTAGGAGGGGTCCACAGGGGTCCAGATGGTTACGATTGTCGCACGTGCTTTAGGATGACCTAAGAGTGCTACTGATACTCGTAGATGGCTAGGAGGGGTCGACGGGGGTCAAATGACATAAAGAGGGTCTGAATACTCCTATATGGCTAGGAGGGGTCCACGAGGGGTCCAGATGGCTACGATTGTCGCACGTGCTTTAGGATGACCTAAGAGTGCTACTGATACTCCTAGATGGCTAGGAGGGGTGCAATGGGTCAGATGACGTAAGGAGGGTGCGTATACTCCTATATGGCTAGGAGGGGTCCACGGGGGTCCAGAATGCTACGATATCCACACGTGCTTTAGGATGACCTAAAAGTACTACTGATACTCCAAGATGGCTAGGAGGGGTCCACGGGGGTCCAGATGGCTTCGATTGTCACACGTGATTTAGGATTACCTAAAAGTGCTACTAATACTCGTACATGGCCAGGAGGGGTCCACGGGGGTCAAATGACATAAAGAGGGTCCGAATACTCCTATATGGCTAGGAGGGGTCCACGGGGGTCCAGATGGCTACGATTGTCGCACGTGCTTTAGGATGACCTAAGAGTGCTACTGATACTCCTAGATTGCTCGGAGGGGTGCAATGGGTCAGATGACGTAAGGAGGGTGCGTATACTCCTATATGGCTAGAAGGGGTCCACGGGGGTCCAGAATGCTACGATGTTCGCACGTACCTTAGTATGACCTAAAAGTGTTACTGATACTCCTATATGGCTAGGAGGGGTGCAATGAGTCAAATGACATAAGGAGGGTCTGTATACTCCTATATGGCTAGTAGGGGTCCACGGTGGGTCCAGATGCAACCGAGTGTCGCACGTGCTTTAGGATGACCTGTAAGTGTTACTGATTCTCCTATATGGCTAGGAGGAGTGCAATGGGTCAGATTACGTAAGGAGGGTCCGTATACTTCTATATGGCTAGGAGGGGTCCACGGGGGTCCAGATGGCTACGATTGTCGCACGTGCTTTAGGATGACCTAAAAGTGCTACTCATACTCCTAGATGGTAAGGAGGGGTGCAATGGGTCAGATGACGTAAGGAGGATCCGTAAACGCCTATATGGCTAGGAGGGGTCCACGTGTGTCCAGATGGCACCGAGTGTCGCACGTGCTTTAGGATGACCTATAAGTGTTACTGATTCTCCGATATGGCTAGGAGGGGTGCAATGGGTCAGATGACGTAAGGAGGGTGCGTATACTCCTATATGGCTAGGAGGGGTCCACGGGGGTCTAGAAGGCTACGATATTCGCACGTGCTTTAGGATGACCTAAAAGTGCTACTGATACTCCTATATGGCAAGGAGGGGTCCACGGAGGTCCAGATGGCTAAAGGAGGGTCTGTATACTCCTATATGGCTAGGAGGGGTCCACGGGGGTCCAGATGGTTACGATTGTCGCACATGCTTTAGGATGACCTAAAAGTGCTACCGATACTCCTAGATGGCTAGGAGGGGTCAACGGGGGTCAAATGACATAAAGAGGGTCCGTATACTCCTATATGGCTAGGAGGGGTCCACGGGGGTCCAGATGGCTACGATTGTCGCACGTGCTTTAGGATGAACTAAAAGTGCTACTCATACTCCTAGATGGTAAGGAGGGGTGCAATGGGTCAGATGGCGTAAGGAGGATCCGTATACTCCTATATGGCTAGGAGGGGTCCACGTGGGTCCAAATGGGACCGAGTGTCGCACGTGCTTTAGGATGACCTATAAGTGTTACTGATTCTCCTATATGGCTAGGAGGGGTGCAATGGGTCAGATAACGTAAGGAGGGTGCGTATACTCCTATATGGCTAGGAGGGGTCCACGGGGGTCTAGAAGGCTTCGATATTCGCACGTGCTTTAGGATGACCTAAAAGTGCTACTGATACTCCTATATGGCTAGGAGGGATGCAATGGGTCAAATGACATAAGGAGGGTATGTATACTCCTATATGGCTAGGAGGGCTCCACGGGGGTCCAGATGGCTACGATTGTCGCACGTGCTTTAGGATGACCTAAAAGTGCTACTGATACTCCAAGATGGCTAGGAGGGTTACGGGGGTCAAATGACATAAAGAGGGTCCGTATACTCCTATATGGCTAGGAGAGGTCCACGGGGGTCCGGATGGCTACGATTGTCGCACGTGCTTTAGGATGACCTAAAAGTGATACTGATACTCCTATATGGCTAGGAGGGGTCCACGGGGGTCAAATGACATAAAGAGGGTCTGTATACTCCTATATGGCTAGGAGGGGTCCACGGGGGTCCAGATGGCACCGAGTGTCGCACGTGCTTTAGGATGACCTATAAGTGTTACTGATTCTCCTATATGGCTAGGAGGAGTGCTATGGGTCAGATTACGTAACGAGGGTCCGTATACTCCTATATGGCTAGGAGGGGTCCACAGGGGTCCAGATGGTTACGATTGTCGCACGTGCTTTAGGATGACATAAGAGTGCTACTGATACTCGTAGATGGCTAGGAGGGGTCGACGGGGGTCAAATGACATAAAGAGGGTCTGAATACTCCTATATGGCTAGGAGGGGTCCACGAGGGGTCCAGATGGCTACGATTGTCGCACGTGCTTTAGGATGACCTAAGAGTGCTACTGACACTCCTAGATGGCTAGGAGGGGTGCATTGGGTCAGATGACGTAAGGAGGGTGCGTATACTCCTATATGGCTAGGAGGGGTCCACGGGGGTCCAGAATGCTAGGATATCCACACGTGCTTTAGGATGACCTAAAAGTACTACTGATACTCCTATATGGCTAGGAGGGATCCACGGGGGTCCAGATGGCTTCGATTGTCACACGTGCTTTAGGATTACCTAAAAGTGCTATTAATACTCGTAGATGGCTAGGAGGGGTCCACGGGGGTCAAATGACATAAAGAGGGTCCGAATACTCCTATATGGCTAGGAGGGGTCCACGGGGGTCCAGATGGCTACGATTGTCGCACGTGCTTTAGGATGACCTAAGAGTGCTACTGATACTCTTAGATGGCTAGGAGGGGTGCAATGGGTCAGATGACGTAAGGAGGGTGCGTATACTCCTATATGGCTAGGAGGGGTCCACGGGGGTCCAGAATGCTACGATGTTCGCACGTGCTTTAGTATGACCTAAAAGTGTTACTGATACTCCTATATGGCGAGGAGGGGTGAAATGAGTCAAATGACATAAGGAGGGTCTTTATACTTCTATATGGCTAGTAGGGGTCCACGGTGGTCTAGATGGCTACGATTGTCGCACGTGCTTTAGGATGACCTAAAAGTGCTACTGATACTCCTATATGGCTAGGAGGGGTCCACGGAGGTCCAGATGGCTACGATTGTAGCACATGCCTTAGGATGACCTAAAAGTCCTACTGATACTCGTAGATGGCTACGAGCGGTCCACGGAGGTCAAATGACATAAAGAGGGTCCGAATACTCCTATATGGCTAGGAGGGGTCCACGGGGGTCCAGATGGCTACGATTGTCGCACGTGCTTTAGGATGACCTAAGAGTGCTACTGATACTCCTAGATGGCTAGGAGGGGTGCAATGGGTCAGATGACGTAAGGAGGGTGCGTATACTCCTATATGGCTAGGAGGGGTCCACAGGGGTCCAGAATGCTACGATATCCGCACATGCTTTAGGATGACCTAAAAGTGCTACTGATACTCCTATATGGCTAGGAGGGGTCCACGGGGGTCCAGATGGCTTCGATATTCACACGTGCTTTAGGATTACCTAAAAGTGCTACTAATAATCGTAGATGGCTAGGAACGGTCCTCGGGGGTCAAATGACATAAAGAGGGTCCGAATACTCCTATATGGCTAGGAGGGGTCCACGGGGGTCCAGATGGCTACGATTGTCGCACGTGCTTTAGGATGACCTAAGTGTGCTACTGATACTCCTTGATGGCTAGGAGGGGTGCAATGGGTCAGATGACGTAAGGAGGGTGCGTATACTCCTATATGGCTAGGAGGGGTCCACGGGGGTCCAGAATGCTACGATGTTCGCACGTGCTTTAGTATGACCTAAAAGTGTTACTGATACTCCTATATGGCTAGGAGGGGTGCAATGAGTCAAATGACATAAGGAGGGTCTGTATACTCCTATATGGCTAGTAGGGGTCCACGGTGGTCTAGATGGCTACGATTGCCGCACGTGCTTTAGGATGACCTAAAAGTGCTACTGATACTCCTATATGGCTAGGAGGGGTCCACGGGGGTCCAGATGGCTACGATTGTAGCACATGCATTAGGATGACCTAAAAGTCCTACTGATACTCGTAGATGGCTACGAGCGGTCCACGGAGGTCAAATGACATAAAGAGGGTCCGAATACTCCTATATGGCTAGGAGGGGTCCATGGGGGTCCAGATGGCTACGATTGTCGCACGTGCTTTAGGATGACCTAAGAGTGCTACTGATACTCCTAGATGGCTAGGAGGGGTGCAATGGGTCAGATGACGTAAGGAGGGTGTGTATACTCCTATATGGCTAGGAGGGGTCCACAGGGGTCCAGAATGCTACGATATCCGCACGTGCTTTAGGATGACCTAAAAGTGCTACTGATACTCCTATATGGCTAGGAGGGGTCCACGGGGGTCCAGATGGCTTCGATTGTCACACGTGCTTTAGGACTACCTAAAAGTTCTACTAATACTCGTAGATGGCTAGGAAGGGTCCACGGGGGTCAAATGACATAAAGAGGGTCCGAATACTCCTATATGGCTAGGAGGGGTCCACAGGGGTCCAGATGGTTACGATTGTCGCACGTGCTTTAGGATGACATAAGAGTGCTACTGATACTCGTAGATGGCTAGGAGGGGTCGACGGGGGTCAAATGACATAAAGAGGGTCTGAATACTCCTATATGGCTAGGAGGGGTCCACGAGGGGTCCAGATGGCTACGATTGTCGCACGTGCTTTAGGATGACCTAAGAGTGCTACTGACACTCCTAGATGGCTAGGAGGGGTGCATTGGGTCAGATGACGTAAGGAGGGTGCGTATACTCCTATATGGCTAGGAGGGGTCCACGGGGGTCCAGAATTCTAGGATATCCACACGTGCTTTAGGATGACCTAAAAGTACTACTGATACTCCTATATGGCTAGGAGGGATCCACGGGGGTCCAGATGGCTTCGATTGTCACACGTGCTTTAGGATTACCTAAAAGTGCTATTAATACTCGTAGATGGCTAGGAGGGGTCCACGGGGGTCAAATGACATAAAGAGGGTCCGAATACTCCTATATGGCTAGGAGGGGTCCACGGGGGTCCGGATGGCTACGATTGTCGCACGTGTTTTAGGATGACCTAAGAGTGCTACTGATACTCTTAGATGGCTAGGAGGGGTGCAATGGGTCAGATGACGTAAGGAGGGTGCGTATACTCCTATATGGCTAGGAGGGGTCCACGCGGGTCCAGAATGCTACGATGTTCGCACGTGCTTTAGTATGACCTAAAAGTGTTACTGATACTCCTATATGGCGAGGAGGGGTGAAATGAGTCAAATGACATAAGGAGGGTCTGTATACTCCTATATGGCTAGTAGGGGTCCACGGTGGTCTAGATGGCTACGATTGTCGCACGTGCTTTAGGATGACCTAAAAGTGCTACTGATACTCCTATATGGCTAGGAGGGGTCCACGGAGGTCCAGATGGCTACGATTGTAGCACATGCCTTAGGATGACCTAAAAGTCCTACTGATACTCGTAGATGGCTACGAGCGGTCCACGGAGGTCAAATGACATAAAGAGGGTCCGAATACTCCTATATGGCTAGGAGGGGTCCACGGGGGTCCAGATGGCTACGATTGTCGCACGTGCTTTAGGATGACCTAAGAGTGCTACTGATACTTCTAGATGGCTAGGAGGGGTGCAATGGGTCAGATGACGTAAGGAGGGTGCGTATACTCCTATATGGCTAGGAGGGGTCCACAGGGGTCCAGAATGCTACGATATCCGCACATGCTTTAGGATGACCTAAAAGTGCTACTGATACTCCTATATGGCTAGGAGGGGTCCACGGGGGTCCAGATGGCTTCGATATTCACACGTGCTTTAGGATTACCTAAAAGTGCTACTAATAATCGTAGATGGCTAGGAACGGT
Source organism: Poa annua (assembly GCA_026929855.1). Lineage (NCBI taxonomy): Eukaryota > Viridiplantae > Streptophyta > Magnoliopsida > Poales > Poaceae > Poa > Poa annua. Next base: position 49,842,249 of record CM049430.1, read on the forward strand.
CCACGGGGGTCAAATGACATAAAGAGGGTCCGAATACTCCTATATGGCTAGGAGGGGTCCACGGGGGTCCAGATGGCTACGATTGTCGCACGTGCTTTAGGATGACCTAAGTGTGCTACTGATACTCCTTGATGGCTAGGAGGGGTGCAATGGGTCAGATGACGTAAGGAGGGTGCGTATACTCCTATATGGCTAGGAGGGGTCCACGGGGGTCCAGAATGCTACGATGTTCGCACGTGCTTTAGTATGACCTAAAAGTGTTACTGATACTCCTATATGGCTAGGAGGGGTGCAATGAGTCAAATGACATAAGGAGGGTCTTTATACTCCTATATGGCTAGTAGGGGTCCACGGTGGTCTAGATGGCTACGATTGCCGCACGTGCTTTAGGATGACCTAAAAGTGCTACTGATACTCCTATATGGCTAGGAGGGGTCCACGGGGGTCCAGATGGCTACGATTGTAGCACATGCATTAGGATGACCTAAAAGTCCTACTGATACTCGTAGATGGCTACGAGCGGTCCACGGAGGTCAAATGACATAAAGAGGGTCCGAATACTCCTATATGGCTACGAGCGGTCCACGGAGGTCAAATGACATAAAGAGGGTCCGAATACTCCTATATGGCTAGGAGGGGTCCACGGGGGTCCAGATGGCTACGATTGTCGCACGTGCTTTAGGATGACCTAAGAGTGCTACTGATACTCCTAGATGGCTAGGAGGGGTGCAATGGGTCAGATGACGTAAGGAGGGTGTGTATACTCCTATATGGCTAGGAGGGGTCCACAGGGGTCCAGAATGCTACGATATCCGCACGTGCTTTAGGATGACCTAAAAGTGCTACTGATACTCCTATATGGCTAGGAGGGGTCCACGGGGGTCCAGATGGCTTCGATTGTCACACGTGCTTTAGGACTACCTAAAAGTTCTACTAATACTCGTAGATGGCTAGGAAGGGTCCACGGGGGTCAAATGACATAAAGAGGGTCCGAATACTCCTATATGGCTAGGAGGGGTCCACAGGGGTCCAGATGGTTACGATTGTCGCACGTGCTTTAGGATGACCTAAAAGTCCTACTGATACTCGTAGATGGCTACGAGCGGTCCACGGAGGTCAAATGACATAAAGAGGGTCCGAATACTCCTATATGGCTAGGAGGGGTCCACGGGGGTCCAGATGGCTACGATTGTCGCACGTGCTTTAGGATGACCTAAGAGTGCTACTGATACTTCTAGATGGCTAGGAGGGGTGCAATGGGTCAGATGACGTAAGGAGGGTGCGTATACTCCTATATGGCTAGGAGGGGTCCACAGGGGTCCAGAATTCTAGGATATCCGCACATGCTTTAGGATGACCTAAAAGTGCTACTGATACTCCTATATGGCTAGGAGGGGTCCACGGGGGTCCAGATGGCTTCGATATTCACACGTGCTTTAGGATTACCTAAAAGTGCTACTAATAATCGTAGATGGCTAGGAACGGTCCACGGGGGTCAAATGACATAAAGAGGGTCCGAATACTCCTATATGGCTAGGAGGGGTCCACGGGGGTCCAGATGGCTACGATTGTCGCACGTGCTTTAGGATGACCTAAGTGTGCTACTGATACTCCTTGATGGCTAGGAGGGGTGCAATGGGTCAGATGACGTAAGGAGGGTGCGTATACTCCTATATGGCTAGGAGGGGTCCACGGGGGTCCAGAATGCTACGATGTTCGCACGTGCTTTAGTATGACCTAAAAGTGTTACTGATACTCCTATATGGCTAGGAGGGGTGCAATGAGTCAAATGACATAAGGAGGGTCTGTATACTCCTATATGGCTAGTAGGGGTCCACGGTGGTCTAGATGGCTACGATTGTCGCACGTGCTTTAGGATGACCTAAAAGTGCTACTGATACTCCTATATGGCTAGGAGGGGTCCACGGGGGTCCAGATGGCTACGATTGTAGCACATGCATTAGGATGACCTAAAAGTCCTACTGATACTCGTAGATGGCTACGAGCGGTCCACGGAGGTCAAATGACATAAAGAGGGTCCGAATACTCCTATATGGCTAGGAGGGGTCCACGGGGGTCCAGATGGCTACGATTGTCGCATGTGCTTTAGGATGACCTAAGAGTGCTACTGATACTCCTAGATGGCTATGAGGGGTGCAATGGGTCAGATGACGTAAGGAGGGTGTGTATACTCCTATATGGCTAGGAGGGGTCCACAGGGGTCCAGAATGCTACGATATCCGCACGTGCTTTAGGATGACCTAAAAGTGCTACTGATACTCCTATATGGCTAGGAGGGGTCCACGGGGGTCCAGATGGCTTCGATTGTCACACGTGCTTTAGGACTACCTAAAAGTTCTACTAATACTCGTAGATGGCTAGGAAGGGTCCACGGGGGTCAAATGACATAAAGAGGGTCCGAATACTCCTATATGGCTAGGAGGGGTCCACGGGGGTCCAGATGGCTACGATTGTCGCACGTGCTTTAGGATGACCTAAGAGTGCTACTGATACTCCTAGATGGCTAGGAGGGGTGCAATGTGTCAGATGACGTAAGGAGGGTGCGTATACTCCTATATGGCTAGGAGGGGTCCACGGGGGTCCAGAATGCTACGATTGTCGCACGTGCTTTAGGATGACCTAAAAGTGTTACTGATACTCCTATATGGCTAGGAGGGGTGCAATGAGTCAAATGACATAAGGAGGGTCTGTATACTCCTATATGGCTAGTAGGGGTCCACAATGGTCTAGATGGCTACGATTGTCACACGTGCTTTAGTATGACCTAAAAGTGTTACTGATACTCCTATATGGCTAGGAGGGGTGCAATGAGTCAAATGACATAAAGAGGGTCTGTATACTCCTATATGGCTAGTAGGGGTCCACGGTGGTCTAGATGGCTACGATTGTCGCACGTGTTTAGGATGACCTAAAAGTGCTACTGATCTATATGGCTAGGAGGGGTCCACGGGGGTCCAGATGGCTACGATTGTAGCACATGCCTTAGGATGACCTAAAAGTGCTACTCATACTCCTAGATGGTTAGGAGGGGTGCAATAGGTCAGATGACGTAAGGAGGGTCCGTATACTCCTATATGGCTAGGAGGGGTCCACAGGGGTCCAGAATGCTACGATATCCGCACATGCTTTAGGATGACCTAAAAGTGCTACTGATACTCCTATATGGCAAGGAGGGGTCCACGGAGGTCCAGATGGCTAAAGGAGGGTCTGTATACTCCTATATGGCTAGGAGGGGTCCACGGGGGTCCAGATGGTTACGATTGTCGCACATGCTTTAGGATGACCTAAAAGTGCTACCGATACTCCTAGATGGCTAGGAGGGGTCAACGGGGGTCAAATGACATAAAGAGGGTCCGTATACTCCTATATGGCTAGGAGGGGTCCACGGGGGTCCAGATGGCTACGATTGTCGCACGTGCTTTAGGATGAACTAAAAGTGCTACTCATACTCCTAGATGGTAAGGAGGGGTGCAATGGGTCAGATGGCGTAAGGAGGATCCGTATACTCCTATATGGCTAGGAGGGGTCCACGTGGGTCCAAATGGGACCGAGTGTCGCACGTGCTTTAGGATGACCTATAAGTGTTACTGATTCTCCTATATGGCTAGGAGGGGTGCAATGGGTCAGATAACGTAAGGAGGGTGCGTATACTCCTATATGGCTAGGAGGGGTCCACGGGGGTCTAGAAGGCTTCGATATTCGCACGTGCTTTAGGATGACCTAAAAGTGCTACTGATACTCCTATATGGCTAGGAGGGATGCAATGGGTCAAATGACATAAGGAGGGTATGTATACTCCTATATGGCTAGGAGGGCTCCACGGGGGTCCAGATGGCTACGATTGTCGCACGTGCTTTAGGATGACCTAAAAGTGCTACTGATACTCCAAGATGGCTAGGAGGGTTACGGGGGTCAAATGACATAAAGAGGGTCCGTATACTCCTATATGGCTAGGAGAGGTCCACGGGGGTCCGGATGGCTACGATTGTCGCACGTGCTTTAGGATGACCTAAAAGTGATACTGATACTCCTATATGGCTAGGAGGGGTCCACGGGGGTCAAATGACATAAAGAGGGTCTGTATACTCCTATATGGCTAGGAGGGGTCCACGGGGGTCCAGATGGCACCGAGTGTCGCACGTGCTTTAGGATGACCTATAAGTGTTACTGATTCTCCTATATGGCTAGGAGGAGTGCTATGGGTCAGATTACGTAACGAGGGTCCGTATACTCCTATATGGCTAGGAGGGGTCCACAGGGGTCCAGATGGTTACGATTGTCGCACGTGCTTTAGGATGACATAAGAGTGCTACTGATACTCGTAGATGGCTAGGAGGGGTCGACGGGGGTCAAATGACATAAAGAGGGTCTGAATACTCCTATATGGCTAGGAGGGGTCCACGAGGGGTCCAGATGGCTACGATTGTCGCACGTGCTTTAGGATGACCTAAGAGTGCTACTGACACTCCTAGATGGCTAGGAGGGGTGCATTGGGTCAGATGACGTAAGGAGGGTGCGTATACTCCTATATGGCTAGGAGGGGTCCACGGGGGTCCAGAATGCTAGGATATCCACACGTGCTTTAGGATGACCTAAAAGTACTACTGATACTCCTATATGGCTAGGAGGGATCCACGGGGGTCCAGATGGCTTCGATTGTCACACGTGCTTTAGGATTACCTAAAAGTGCTATTAATACTCGTAGATGGCTAGGAGGGGTCCACGGGGGTCAAATGACATAAAGAGGGTCCGAATACTCCTATATGGCTAGGAGGGGTCCACGGGGGTCCAGATGGCTACGATTGTCGCACGTGCTTTAGGATGACCTAAGAGTGCTACTGATACTCTTAGATGGCTAGGAGGGGTGCAATGGGTCAGATGACGTAAGGAGGGTGCGTATACTCCTATATGGCTAGGAGGGGTCCACGGGGGTCCAGAATGCTACGATGTTCGCACGTGCTTTAGTATGACCTAAAAGTGTTACTGATACTCCTATATGGCGAGGAGGGGTGAAATGAGTCAAATGACATAAGGAGGGTCTTTATACTTCTATATGGCTAGTAGGGGTCCACGGTGGTCTAGATGGCTACGATTGTCGCACGTGCTTTAGGATGACCTAAAAGTGCTACTGATACTCCTATATGGCTAGGAGGGGTCCACGGAGGTCCAGATGGCTACGATTGTAGCACATGCCTTAGGATGACCTAAAAGTCCTACTGATACTCGTAGATGGCTACGAGCGGTCCACGGAGGTCAAATGACATAAAGAGGGTCCGAATACTCCTATATGGCTAGGAGGGGTCCACGGGGGTCCAGATGGCTACGATTGTCGCACGTGCTTTAGGATGACCTAAGAGTGCTACTGATACTCCTAGATGGCTAGGAGGGGTGCAATGGGTCAGATGACGTAAGGAGGGTGCGTATACTCCTATATGGCTAGGAGGGGTCCACAGGGGTCCAGAATGCTACGATATCCGCACATGCTTTCGGATGACCTAAAAGTGCTACTGATACTCCTATATGGCTAGGAGGGGTCCACGGGGGTCCAGATGGCTTCGATATTCACACGTGCTTTAGGATTACCTAAAAGTGCTACTAATAATCGTAGATGGCTAGGAACGGTCCTCGGGGGTCAAATGACATAAAGAGGGTCCGAATACTCCTATATGGCTAGGAGGGGTCCACGGGGGTCCAGATGGCTACGATTGTCGCACGTGCTTTAGGATGACCTAAGTGTGCTACTGATACTCCTTGATGGCTAGGAGGGGTGCAATGGGTCAGATGACGTAAGGAGGGTGCGTATACTCCTATATGGCTAGGAGGGGTCCACGGGGGTCCAGAATGCTACGATGTTCGCACGTGCTTTAGTATGACCTAAAAGTGTTACTGATACTCCTATATGGCTAGGAGGGGTGCAATGAGTCAAATGACATAAGGAGGGTCTGTATACTCCTATATGGCTAGTAGGGGTCCACGGTGGTCTAGATGGCTACGATTGCCGCACGTGCTTTAGGATGACCTAAAAGTGCTACTGATACTCCTATATGGCTAGGAGGGGTCCACGGGGGTCCAGATGGCTACGATTGTAGCACATGCATTAGGATGACCTAAAAGTCCTACTGATACTCGTAGATGGCTACGAGCGGTCCACGGAGGTCAAATGACATAAAGAGGGTCCGAATACTCCTATATGGCTAGGAGGGGTCCATGGGGGTCCAGATGGCTACGATTGTCGCACGTGCTTTAGGATGACCTAAGAGTGCTACTGATACTCCTAGATGGCTAGGAGGGGTGCAATGGGTCAGATGACGTAAGGAGGGTGTGTATACTCCTATATGGCTAGGAGGGGTCCACAGGGGTCCAGAATGCTACGATATCCGCACGTGCTTTAGGATGACCTAAAAGTGCTACTGATACTCCTATATGGCTAGGAGGGGTCCACGGGGGTCCAGATGGCTTCGATTGTCACACGTGCTTTAGGACTACCTAAAAGTTCTACTAATACTCGTAGATGGCTAGGAAGGGTCCACGGGGGTCAAATGACATAAAGAGGGTCCGAATACTCCTATATGGCTAGGAGGGGTCCACAGGGGTCCAGATGGTTACGATTGTCGCACGTGCTTTAGGATGACATAAGAGTGCTACTGATACTCGTAGATGGCTAGGAGGGGTCGACGGGGGTCAAATGACATAAAGAGGGTCTGAATACTCCTATATGGCTAGGAGGGGTCCACGAGGGGTCCAGATGGCTACGATTGTCGCACGTGCTTTAGGATGACCTAAGAGTGCTACTGACACTCCTAGATGGCTAGGAGGGGTGCATTGGGTCAGATGACGTAAGGAGGGTGCGTATACTCCTATATGGCTAGGAGGGGTCCACGGGGGTCCAGAATTCTAGGATATCCACACGTGCTTTAGGATGACCTAAAAGTACTACTGATACTCCTATATGGCTAGGAGGGATCCACGGGGGTCCAGATGGCTTCGATTGTCACACGTGCTTTAGGATTACCTAAAAGTGCTATTAATACTCGTAGATGGCTAGGAGGGGTCCACGGGGGTCAAATGACATAAAGAGGGTCCGAATACTCCTATATGGCTAGGAGGGGTCCACGGGGGTCCGGATGGCTACGATTGTCGCACGTGTTTTAGGATGACCTAAGAGTGCTACTGATACTCTTAGATGGCTAGGAGGGGTGCAATGGGTCAGATGACGTAAGGAGGGTGCGTATACTCCTATATGGCTAGGAGGGGTCCACGCGGGTCCAGAATGCTACGATGTTCGCACGTGCTTTAGTATGACCTAAAAGTGTTACTGATACTCCTATATGGCGAGGAGGGGTGAAATGAGTCAAATGACATAAGGAGGGTCTGTATACTCCTATATGGCTAGTAGGGGTCCACGGTGGTCTAGATGGCTACGATTGTCGCACGTGCTTTAGGATGACCTAAAAGTGCTACTGATACTCCTATATGGCTAGGAGGGGTCCACGGAGGTCCAGATGGCTACGATTGTAGCACATGCCTTAGGATGACCTAAAAGTCCTACTGATACTCGTAGATGGCTACGAGCGGTCCACGGAGGTCAAATGACATAAAGAGGGTCCGAATACTCCTATATGGCTAGGAGGGGTCCACGGGGGTCCAGATGGCTACGATTGTCGCACGTGCTTTAGGATGACCTAAGAGTGCTACTGATACTTCTAGATGGCTAGGAGGGGTGCAATGGGTCAGATGACGTAAGGAGGGTGCGTATACTCCTATATGGCTAGGAGGGGTCCACAGGGGTCCAGAATGCTACGATATCCGCACATGCTTTAGGATGACCTAAAAGTGCTACTGATACTCCTATATGGCTAGGAGGGGTCCACGGGGGTCCAGATGGCTTCGATATTCACACGTGCTTTAGGATTACCTAAAAGTGCTACTAATAATCGTAGATGGCTAGGAACGGTCCACGGGGGTCAAATGACATAAAGAGGGTCCGAATACTCCTATATGGCTAGGAGGGGTCCACGGGGGTCCAGATGGCTACGATTGTCGCATGTGCTTTAGGATGACCTAAGTGTGCTACTGATACTCCTTGATGGCTAGGAGGGGTGCAATGGGTCAGATGACGTAAGGAGGGTGCGTATACTCCTATATGGCTAGGAGGGGTCCACAGGGGTCCAGAATGCTACGATATCCGCACATGCTTTCGGATGACCTAAAAGTGCTACTGATACTCCTATATGGCTAGGAGGGGTCCACGGGGGTCCAGATGGCTTCGATATTCACACGTGCTTTAGGATTACCTAAAAGTGCTACTAATAATCGTAGATGGCTAGGAACGGTCCTCGGGGGTCAAATGACATAAAGAGGGTCCGAATACTCCTATATGGCTAGGAGGGGTCCACGGGGGTCCAGATGGCTACGATTGTCGCACGTGCTTTAGGATGACCTAAGTGTGCTACTGATACTCCTTGATGGCTAGGAGGGGTGCAATGGGTCAGATGACGTAAGGAGGGTGCGTATACTCCTATATGGCTAGGAGGGGTCCACGGGGGTCCAGAATGCTACGATGTTCGCACGTGCTTTAGTATGACCTAAAAGTGTTACTGATACTCCTATATGGCTAGGAGGGGTGCAATGAGTCAAATGACATAAGGAGGGTCTGTATACTCCTATATGGCTAGTAGGGGTCCACGGTGGTCTAGATGGCTACGATTGCCGCACGTGCTTTAGGATGACCTAAAAGTGCTACTGATACTCCTGTATGGCTAGGAGGGGTCCACGGGGGTCCAGATGGCTACGATTGTAGCACATGCATTAGGATGACCTAAAAGTCCTACTGATACTCGTAGATGGCTACGAGCGGTCCACGGAGGTCAAATGACATAAAGAGGGTCCGAATACTCCTATATGGCTAGGAGGGGTCCATGGGGGTCCAGATGGCTACGATTGTCGCACGTGCTTTAGGATGACCTAAGAGTGCTACTGATACTCCTAGATGGCTAGGAGGGGTGCAATGGGTCAGATGACGTAAGGAGGGTGTGTATACTCCTATATGGCTAGGAGGGGTCCACAGGGGTCCAGAATGCTACGATATCCGCACGTGCTTTAGGATGACCTAAAAGTGCTACTGATACTCCTATATGGCTAGGAGGGGTCCACGGGGGTCCAGATGGCTTCGATTGTCACACGTGCTTTAGGACTACCTAAAAGTTCTACTAATACTCGTAGATGGCTAGGAAGGGTCCACGGGGGTCAAATGACATAAAGAGGGTCCGAATACTCCTATATGGCTAGGAGGGGTCCACAGGGGTCCAGATGGTTACGATTGTCGCACGTGCTTTAGGATGACATAAGAGTGCTACTGATACTCGTAGATGGCTAGGAGGGGTCGACGGGGGTCAAATGACATAAAGAGGGTCTGAATACTCCTATATGGCTAGGAGGGGTCCACGAGGGGTCCAGATGGCTACGATTGTCGCACGTGCTTTAGGATGACCTAAGAGTGCTACTGACACTCCTAGATGGCTAGGAGGGGTGCATTGGGTCAGATGACGTAAGGAGGGTGCGTATACTCCTATATGGCTAGGAGGGGTCCACGGGGGTCCAGAATTCTAGGATATCCACACGTGCTTTAGGATGACCTAAAAGTACTACTGATACTCCTATATGGCTAGGAGGGATCCACGGGGGTCCAGATGGCTTCGATTGTCACACGTGCTTTAGGATTACCTAAAAGTGCTATTAATACTCGTAGATGGCTAGGAGGGGTCCACGGGGGTCAAATGACATAAAGAGGGTCCGAATACTCCTATATGGCTAGGAGGGGTCCACGGGGGTCCGGATGGCTACGATTGTCGCACGTGTTTTAGGATGACCTAAGAGTGCTACTGATACTCTTAGATGGCTAGGAGGGGTGCAATGGGTCAGATGACGTAAGGAGGGTGCGTATACTCCTATATGGCTAGGAGGGGTCCACGCGGGTCCAGAATGCTACGATGTTCGCACGTGCTTTAGTATGACCTAAAAGTGTTACTGATACTCCTATATGGCGAGGAGGGGTGAAATGAGTCAAATGACATAAGGAGGGTCTGTATACTCCTATATGGCTAGTAGGGGTCCACGGTGGTCTAGATGGCTACGATTGTCGCACGTGCTTTAGGATGACCTAAAAGTGCTACTGATACTCCTATATGGCTAGGAGGGGTCCACGGAGGTCCAGATGGCTACGATTGTAGCACATGCCTTAGGATGACCTAAAAGTCCTACTGATACTCGTAGATGGCTACGAGCGGTCCACGGAGGTCAAATGACATAAAGAGGGTCCGAATACTCCTATATGGCTAGGAGGGGTCCACGGGGGTCCAGATGGCTACGATTGTCGCACGTGCTTTAGGATGACCTAAGAGTGCTACTGATACTTCTAGATGGCTAGGAGGGGTGCAATGGGTCAGATGACGTAAGGAGGGTGCGTATACTCCTATATGGCTAGGAGGGGTCCACAGGGGTCCAGAATGCTACGATATCCGCACATGCTTTAGGATGACCTAAAAGTGCTACTGATACTCCTATATGGCTAGGAGGGGTCCACGGGGGTCCAGATGGCTTCGATATTCACACGTGCTTTAGGATTACCTAAAAGTGCTACTAATAATCGTAGATGGCTAGGAACGGTCCACGGGGGTCAAATGACATAAAGAGGGTCCGAATACTCCTATATGGCTAGGAGGGGTCCACGGGGGTCCAGATGGCTACGATTGTCGCATGTGCTTTAGGATGACCTAAGTGTGCTACTGATACTCCTTGATGGCTAGGAGGGGTGCAATGGGTCAGATGACGTAAGGAGGGTGCGTATACTCCTATATGGCTAGGAGGGGTCCACGGGGGTCCAGAATGCTACGATGTTCGCACGTGCTTTAGTATGACCTAAAAGTGTTACTGATACTCCTATATGGCTAGGAGGGGTGCAATGAGTCAAATGACATAAGGAGGGTCTTTATACTCCTATATGGCTAGTAGGGGTCCACGGTGGTCTAGATGGCTACGATTGCCGCACGTGCTTTAGGATGACCTAAAAGTGCTACTGATACTCCTATATGGCTAGGAGGGGTCCACGGGGGTCCAGATGGCTACGATTGTAGCACATGCATTAGGATGACCTAAAAGTCCTACTGATACTCGTAGATGGCTACGAGCGGTCCACGGAGGTCAAATGACATAAAGAGGGTCCGAATACTCCTATATGGCTACGAGCGGTCCACGGAGGTCAAATGACATAAAGAGGGTCCGAATACTCCTATATGGCTAGGAGGGGTCCACGGGGGTCCAGATGGCTACGATTGTCGCACGTGCTTTAGGATGACCTAAGAGTGCTACTGATACTCCTAGATGGCTAGGAGGGGTGCAATGGGTCAGATGACGTAAGGAGGGTGTGTATACTCCTATATGGCTAGGAGGGGTCCACAGGGGTCCAGAATGCTACGATATCCGCACGTGCTTTAGGATGACCTAAAAGTGCTACTGATACTCCTATATGGCTAGGAGGGGTCCACGGGGGTCCAGATGGCTTCGATTGTCACACGTGCTTTAGGACTACCTAAAAGTTCTACTAATACTCGTAGATGGCTAGGAAGGGTCCACGGGGGTCAAATGACATAAAGAGGGTCCGAATACTCCTATATGGCTAGGAGGGGTCCACAGGGGTCCAGATGGTTACGATTGTCGCACGTGCTTTAGGATGACCTAAAAGTCCTACTGATACTCGTAGATGGCTACGAGCGGTCCACGGAGGTCAAATGACATAAAGAGGGTCCGAATACTCCTATATGGCTAGGAGGGGTCCACGGGGGTCCAGATGGCTACGATTGTCGCACGTGCTTTAGGATGACCTAAGAGTGCTACTGATACTTCTAGATGGCTAGGAGGGGTGCAATGGGTCAGATGACGTAAGGAGGGTGCGTATACTCCTATATGGCTAGGAGGGGTCCACAGGGGTCCAGAATTCTAGGATATCCGCACATGCTTTAGGATGACCTAAAAGTGCTACTGATACTCCTATATGGCAAGGAGGGGTCCACGGGGGTCCAGATGGCTTCGATATTCACACGTGCTTTAGGATTACCTAAAAGTGCTACTAATAATCGTAGATGGCTAGGAACGGTCCACGGGGGTCAAATGACATAAAGAGGGTCCGAATACTCCTATATGGCTAGGAGGGGTCCACGGGGGTCCAGATGGCTACGATTGTCGCACGTGCTTTAGGATGACCTAAGTGTGCTACTGATACTCCTTGATGGCTAGGAGGGGTGCAATGGGTCAGATGACGTAAGGAGGGTGCGTATACTCCTATATGGCTAGGAGGGGTCCACGGGGGTCCAGAATGCTACGATGTTCGCACGTGCTTTAGTATGACCTAAAAGTGTTACTGATACTCCTATATGGCTAGGAGGGGTGCAATGAGTCAAATGACATAAGGAGGGTCTGTATACTCCTATATGGCTAGTAGGGGTCCACGGTGGTCTAGATGGCTACGATTGTCGCACGTGCTTTAGGATGACCTAAAAGTGCTACTGATACTCCTATATGGCTAGGAGGGGTCCACGGGGGTCCAGATGGCTACGATTGTAGCACATGCATTAGGATGACCTAAAAGTCCTACTGATACTCGTAGATGGCTACGAGCGGTCCACGGAGGTCAAATGACATAAAGAGGGTCCGAATACTCCTATATGGCTAGGAGGGGTCCACGGGGGTCCAGATGGCTACGATTGTCGCATGTGCTTTAGGATGACCTAAGAGTGCTACTGATACTCCTAGATGGCTATGAGGGGTGCAATGGGTCAGATGACGTAAGGAGGGTGTGTATACTCCTATATGGCTAGGAGGGGTCCACAGGGGTCCAGAATGCTACGATATCCGCACGTGCTTTAGGATGACCTAAAAGTGCTACTGATACTCCTATATGGCTAGGAGGGGTCCACGGGGGTCCAGATGGCTTCGATTGTCACACGTGCTTTAGGACTACCTAAAAGTTCTACTAATACTCGTAGATGGCTAGGAAGGGTCCACGGGGGTCAAATGACATAAAGAGGGTCCGAATACTCCTATATGGCTAGGAGGGGTCCACGGGGGTCCAGATGGCTACGATTGTCGCACGTGCTTTAGGATGACCTAAGAGTGCTACTGATACTCCTAGATGGCTAGGAGGGGTGCAATGTGTCAGATGACGTAAGGAGGGTGCGTATACTCCTATATGGCTAGGAGGGGTCCACGGGTGATGCGGGGTGCCCGATCTTCACGGAGGATCTGCTTGATGATCGAAACAACGCCACCTGAAGGGTACGAAGGAAACCCTCGATCCCAGCCAACAACGTTGTCGGGTAATGGAGAAGTAGTGCAACCTGACAAAACCGAAGCTAACTATTGCAATGCAACAACCAGCAACAAGTATTCGCCCAACCACACTCTCAGTTTTCCAATCCACACAACCACGCACGAAGTTGGAAGCACGAACTGGTCGCCGCCTCAACGGCTGCTGTTGTAAATCACAAAGTGAGTTTACCCTCTCACAAGGCAAGTTTACAAGAGCTAAGGAGGAAGTGAACTCTCAAACAATATTCTGGTTGCACTTAGCTAACCTATGCTGAAAACAGATTGCCAAAGAGTTCTGCTTGAAGTGGGGAAAGGGGTACTTATACTAGGAACAGCCCTCCTAGCTTAGGTGTGAAGCCAGCACGAAAATGAGGCTCAAATTCGTGGTAACTTGGGTGGATGGGAAGCAGAAGTGTGGAGCCTCGCGCAGCAATAAATGTCTTGACAGCTCAGCATTGGAAATCACATATCTTTTGACTTGGGTCTTCAAAAGGTGCACGGTTTCTTTTGCTGCAAAATAGATTTGATTTCCTGTCCAATGTGTCCCTCCAAACGTGTTACACACGTTCATGTTCATGTGTCATGGCCCAGCAAGATCAGCGACGAAAACTGGAGCTGCACTTGCGATGTATTTTTGACTGGAACAGCTTGCTGGATTCCATGGTGTAATCCTCCAACTCCTTCTCGTCCCACTGGGCCCATGGGGTGTAAGGTGAGGTCCTCAAGCAATGCACGCCGTTGATGAAGTCTTGTTCGTTGCACTTTTCTCCATAGGCTTGAATTATCTCCATAGGTAGAAACCTCTTGTTGTATATGTTTAGCACGGCTCCTTGTCATGGGACCCAAGTATGTCTTCTTTGGAGAGGTTTCACCTTGTATTTTTGTAGCTTCATCTTGTGAACATGATGATGCATGAGATGAACCAGGGATGTCCTCATCATCCTCCCCCTCTTCAAAAGGAGTCGTCCTCGACTCTTGATCTTCTTGATGAATGCATGGAGACAAATCTGCTACGTTAAATGTTGGACTAACAGAATAGTCTTTAGGGAGGTCGATCTTGTAAGCATTATCATTTATCTTTGCCAACACTTTGAATGGTCCATCTCCACGAGGCAGGAGCTTTGATTTGCGTCGTTCAGGGAATCGATCTTTGCGTAAATGTATCCAAACCAGATCACCGGGCTCAAAAGTCACCTTCTTGCGGTTCTTGTTTGCCTTAGCGGCATAATACTTGGATTTCTTCTCAATCTCTTCTCTTGTCTTCTCATGAATTTTCTTCACATATGCAGCACGCTTGGAAGCATCCATGTTAATTCTCTCTTGTAAGGGAAGTGGCAGCAAGTCAATTGGGGCAAGTGGTTTGAATCCATAGACCACTTCAAATGGACACATGCTTGTGGTCGAGTGAATAGCTCTGTTATAGGCGAACTCCACATGCGGCAAACACTCTTCCCACTCCTTTAAGTTCTTCTTGATCATTGTCCGTAGCAAAGCTGAAAGTGTACGGTTCACCACTTCTGTTTGGCCATCAGTTTGTGGGTGGCATGTTGTTGAAAACAGCAGCTTGGTTCCTAGCTTTGCCCACAATGTCTTCCAAAAATAGCTCATGAACTTGACATCCCGGTCTGATACGATGGTCCTCGGCATGCCGTGCAAACGTACAACTTCCCTGAAAAACAAATCAGCAACATGTGAAGCATCGTCGTTCTTATGGCATGGAATGAAGTGTGCCATCTTTGAGAACCTATCTACAACAACAAAAACAGAATCCCTCCCCCTCTTTGTTCTAGGTAATCCCAAAACAAAATCCATGCTAATATCTTCCCATGGAGCATGCGGAACAGGTAGGGGAGTATATAAACCATATGGGTTCAGTTTAGACTTAGCTTTGTGACATGTGATGCATCGCTGCACAAATTTCTCAACGTCCTTCCTCATCTTTGGCCAATAGAAGTGATCAGCCAGCAGCTCATACGTCTTCTCACGTCCAAAGTGTCCCATTAATCCACCTGCATGTGATTCC
Source organism: Poa annua (assembly GCA_026929855.1). Lineage (NCBI taxonomy): Eukaryota > Viridiplantae > Streptophyta > Magnoliopsida > Poales > Poaceae > Poa > Poa annua. Next base: position 49,857,655 of record CM049430.1, read on the forward strand.
TGCAACAACAAGGGTCGAACCGACGAATCTGGAACACACAATTTGTTAGTCCTGAAAAGAAAACCATCATGCACATGGTATTTTTCCCATCCTTTCCCATCTTTGCATTTTTCATATGGCTCCATAAAGACATGATCAGTACTATACAATTCTTTTAAACTCTCAAGTCCTGGTACTTTTACTTCCAATTGATTCAGTAGAACATGTCTACGAGACAAAGCATCAGCTACCATATTTTCTTTGCCTTTCTTGTACTTTACAACATATGGGAAAGTTTCAATGAATTCTACCCATTTAGCATGTCTTCTATTCAATTTAGCTTGTCCTTTCAAATGCTTCAAAGCCTCATGATCAGAATGTACAACAAATTCCTTAGGCCATAAATAGTGCTGCCATGTTTCAAGCGCTCTAACCAAAGCATATAGTTCTTTATCATACACAGAATAATTCAGTTGTGCACCACTTAACTTTTCACTAAAATAAGCAATTGGTTTTCGTTCCTGCATTAATACACCTCCAATGCCTATCCCACTAGCATCACATTCGATTTCAAAAGTTTTAGTGAAATCAGGCAAAACCAGCAAAGGTGCTTCAGTTAATTGTCTCTTAAGTTCAATGAAAGCTTCTTCCTGTGGCGCACCCCACTTAAAAACAACTCCTTTTTTTGTCAATTCGTGCAAAGCTGCAGCAATGCTACTAAAATCTTTCACAAATCTCCTATAGAAACCAGCAAGGCCAAGAAAACTTCTCACCTGGCTTATATTGATAGGAGTTGGCCAATTCTTGATTGCTTCCACCTTAGAGTCATCAACTTCAATTCCCTGTCCTGAAACGACATAGCCAAGAAAAACAACCTTGTTTGTGCAAAACGAGCACTTCTCAATATTAGCATATAGTTTTTCTACTCTTAGCACATCCAAAACTTGTTTGATATGTTCTATATGTTCGTCTATGGATTTACTGTAGATTAAGATGTCATCAAAGTACACAACAACAAACTTTCCAATGTAAGCTCTCAAAACATGATTCATTAATCGCATGAAGGTACTGGGTGCATTGGTTAATCCAAAAGGCATGACTAACCACTCATACAAACCAAATTTTGTTTTGAAAGCTGTTTTCCATTCATCACCTTCTCTCATTCTAATCTGATGGTACCCACTTCTCAAATCAATTTTAGAGAACACAACAGAACCACTCAATTCATCTAACATATCATCTAACCTAGGAATAGGATGACGATACCTAACAGTTATATTATTGATGGCCCTACAATCAACACACATGCGCCAAGTACCATCCTTCTTAGGCACTAAAATTACAGGAACAGCACAAGGACTTAAACTTTCACGCACATAGCCTTTTCCTAAAAGCTCTCGTACTTGCCTTTGTATCTCCTTTGTTTCTTCAGGGTTGGCGCGGTAGGCGGGTCGATTGGGAAGTGATGCTCCTGGAATGAGGTCAATTTGATGTTCTATGCCACGCAATGGAGGTAGACCAGCGGGTATATCCTCCGGAAAGACATCTTTAAAATCCTGCAAGAGATCACGAACAGCTCTAGGAAGACAAGTTAAGTCATTAGCAAAAATCACGTCATCCTTGTACACGAGTACAACGACAACTTGATCTGGGTTTTGCCTCACGTCTCTCATTTCTGATTTTGTGGCTAACATGACTAAGTTCTCTCCCTCTCTTTTATTTTTACCTCTCATATTTGGCTTGTGGCACTCACTCGCTGTTTTGTGGATGTCTCTCGAATTCTTTTTCTCTCCCTCTTTCCCACTTACAAATTTTACTTCAGAAACTTTTTGTACATGCTCAGCCATGATTTGTTGTGGTGTCATTGGTCGAAGCACCAAATCTTTTCCTTTCCACTTGATGGTGTACTGGTTGGTTCTACCACAATGTTGAGCTGAAAGATCATATTGCCACGGCCTTCCCAACAGCAAGTGACACACTTTCATGGGCACAACGTCACACTCAACAGTGTCAATATAATCACCAATCTTGAATTGGACCTTCACCATATGTGTGATTTTCAGTTCACCACAATCACTCAACCATTGAACATGATATGGGTGGGGGTGTTGGAGCATTTTCAATCCAAGTTTCTCACACATGTCTATACTAGCAAGATTGTGGCAACTCCCACCATCAATAATAACCTTGCATACCTTGTCATGAACTTTAGCTCTTGTTTGGAACAGATTGTGCCGCTGTCCAATGTCATCCTCTTTAATCTGCACACTCAAAACTTTTGTGACAACAAGAGAGGTTCCTTCTTCAAAATCACAATACTTCTGTTCATTTTCTTGTGTAGCATCATCGTCCTCATCTTCTTCAAGTTCACTACAGGAATCATATTCTCCATTCTCCATGATCAGCATAGCACGCTTATTGGGGCATTCCTTCCTCATGTGACCACGACCACCACATGTAAAGCACTCAATTTTGCTGCTTTTCCCACTTGATCCCATTGAAGATGCGGCTGATGCAGCAGGTTTACTTCTCTCCTTTTGGGCTGATGTTTCACTCCTAATAGGGGCTGCACGCACATTGGAATGGCTACCACTACCATAATTTTCCATTATACCTTTCCCAACATTGAATTGGGGTACAAACTTGCTCCCACTTGATGTAGCTCTAGCTGAAAATGGCATAGTCCTATTTGGCCTTGAGTCTTCTTGCAGTTGTCTTTCAGCCTTGGAAGCTAGATGCACCAACTCCACCACATTGCGATATGGCTGCAAATCAACAACTCGCTTCACATTTGAATTCAGCCCAAACAGAAACCTTGACATGGATTGCTCTTCATCTTCATGTATATTGGCTCTTATCATTGACTTCTCCATCTCCTTATGATACTCTTTAACGGTCATTATTCCTTGCCTCAAATTCTGGAGCTTGTCAAAGATGTCACGCTTATAATGCTTTGGGATGAATCTGGCCCTCATTTCTCTTTTCATTTCAGCCCATGTAGCTACAGCAGGTTCTCCCTCTTCTTCTCGCTGGTTTTGAACTTGCTCCCACCAGATTAGAGCATAGTCTTCAAATTCAAGAGAGGCCATTGCTAATTTCTTCTGTTCGGAATAGTTGTGCATGCGAAAAATCTTGTCAACTTTTAATTCCCATGTGAGGTATGTTTCTGGATCAGATCCACCATCAAACTTAGGCATGGTAAATTTAAGTTTACCAAACCTCTCCTCCTCGTGCCGCAAACGACCATAGTTGCCTTGGCGACGAAATCTGCCATCTCGGTGCTGCTCATAATTATCTTCCTCAAATTCTTCTTCGCTGTCTTCATCGTGTAAATTGGCCCTCCGGTGGCCGCCTCCACGACCAGCAGCATATTCACCACGACCACGACCAGCAGCACCTACACCACGACCACGACCAGCAGCACCAACATTTCCTCTCCCGGGGGCTCCATGTACACTTGCATCTTCAGGACCTTGACGTAGCTCTCGCACAATATCAGCAACAAGATCAGCCCTCATTGCTTCAATATTTTGGGTGAGCTGCTCATTCACATTGCCCATAAGTTGTTGCAAATCTTGTGACAACTTGTCTTGCTTCTCTTCAATTGGGTCAAGACTGTTTTTGAACTCTCGACGGAGATGATCACGCAAGGCATTGAAGTGAAACCGGGTGATGGGTTCATTGAGATGCCCATTACCTTCAACCTCGTACGTGTCTCCGGTACCTGCCATGATTAGTTGTGCAAAGTTCTATACTACAGCACGGGATATGTGTGTGACATCTCGATCTCACCTTCACTTACCAACCGAAGCTCGTGTAACTTCCAAGTGAGAGCAGAACATGCTCAACTGTGGTGCCGGTGGTTGGTATAGAGAGAGATAATTAAGCGAATACAAGCCTAGGGTTGCACATGCAGGGGCTGTTTTGTGGAGCTTTGGGTGGGGGTATATATGTGGAAACAGCACACTAATCTGCAGTCTAGTTCTTGTTAAACCAAGTAATCATCCACACAAGATTCGAATGCCTTAGTTGCTGAATAGGATATAAGTGTAGAACAAGAACACTCAGCAATGAATCAGATTTGCTGCAACAGGAATTTTTGGATGATACACACTTGACTACTGTTTCAGCTCACACCACACAAACAAGGATTTCTCAAGATATAAGTGAAGATCAGTCCCAGATTTTCTCTTCTTTCTTTCTTTTTTTTTTTTTTTTGTGTTTGACACACTTTTCAACAGGGGACTTGATCTGAACACACACTTGGTGGAACTTCACGAATTTTATTTTGCAAAGGAAGAACTCAACAACCAAAACAGGAGCTGAAACTTTGGCAGCAAACAACCACGAACAGATCTATTTTTTTTTTTTTTTTGGACGGAAATGAACACAAATGGAGAACGCAGATGGGGAAAAACTCAGCAACTAAAACAAAAAAATCTAATGGACAAGAACCTGATAAAACTCACCAAACCAACAGATCTAAGACTGAAAAAGGCTATAGGTAAAGGGAAATATTTTTGTGGGGCTTTTTCTGGACTGTAGGAATGAAAACAACTAAAACTAAACTAGGGATACAAGATCCTACCGTGTCAACCGAGGCTCTGATACCAAGATGATGCGGGGTGCCCGATCTTCACGGAGGATCTGCTTGATGATCGAAACAACGCCACCTGAAGGGTACGAAGGAAACCCTCGATCCCAGCCAACAACGTTGTCGGGTAATGGAGAAGTAGTGCAACCTGACAAAACCGAAGCTAACTATTGCAATGCAACAACCAGCAACAAGTATTCGCCCAACCACACTCTCAGTTTTCCAATCCACACAACCACGCACGAAGTTGGAAGCACGAACTGGTCGCCGCCTCAACGGCTGCTGTTGTAAATCACAAAGTGAGTTTACCCTCTCACAAGGCAAGTTTACAAGAGCTAAGGAGGAAGTGAACTCTCAAACAATATTCTGGTTGCACTTAGCTAACCTATGCTGAAAACAGATTGCCAAAGAGTTCTGCTTGAAGTGGGGAAAGGGGTACTTATACTAGGAACAGCCCTCCTAGCTTAGGTGTGAAGCCAGCACGAAAATGAGGCTCAAATTCGTGGTAACTTGGGTGGATGGGAAGCAGAAGTGTGGAGCCTCGCGCAGCAATAAATGTCTTGACAGCTCAGCATTGGAAATCACATATCTTTTGACTTGGGTCTTCAAAAGGTGCACGGTTTCTTTTGCTGCAAAATAGATTTGATTTCCTGTCCAATGTGTCCCTCCAAACGTGTTACACACGTTCATGTTCATGTGTCATGGCCCAGCAAGATCAGCGACGAAAACTGGAGCTGCACTTGCGATGTATTTTTGACTGGAACAGCTTGCTGGATTCCATGGTGTAATCCTCCAACTCCTTCTCGTCCCACTGGGCCCATGGGGTGTAAGGTGAGGTCCTCAAGCAATGCACGCCGTTGATGAAGTCTTGTTCGTTGCACTTTTCTCCATAGGCTTGAATTATCTCCATAGGTAGAAACCTCTTGTTGTATATGTTTAGCACGGCTCCTTGTCATGGGACCCAAGTATGTCTTCTTTGGAGAGGTTTCACCTTGTATTTTTGTAGCTTCATCTTGTGAACATGATGATGCATGAGATGAACCAGGGATGTCCTCATCAACGGGGGTCCAGAATGCTACGATTGTCGCACGTGCTTTAGGATGACCTAAAAGTGTTACTGATACTCCTATATGGCTAGGAGGGGTGCAATGAGTCAAATGACATAAGGAGGGTCTGTATACTCCTATATGGCTAGTAGGGGTCCACAATGGTCTAGATGGCTACGATTGTCACACGTGCTTTAGTATGACCTAAAAGTGTTACTGATACTCCTATATGGCTAGGAGGGGTGCAATGAGTCAAATGACATAAAGAGGGTCTGTATACTCCTATATGGCTAGTAGGGGTCCACGGTGGTCTAGATGGCTACGATTGTCGCACGTGTTTAGGATGACCTAAAAGTGCTACTGATCTATATGGCTAGGAGGGGTCCACGGGGGTCCAGATGGCTACGATTGTAGCACATGCCTTAGGATGACCTAAAAGTGCTACTCATACTCCTAGATGGTTAGGAGGGGTGCAATAGGTCAGATGACGTAAGGAGGGTCCGTATACTCCTATATGGCTAGGAGGGGTCCACAGGGGTCCAGAATGCTACGATATCCGCACATGCTTTAGGATGACCTAAAAGTGCTACTGATACTCCTATATGGCAAGGAGGGGTCCACGGAGGTCCAGATGGCTAAAGGAGGGTCTGTATACTCCTATATGGCTAGGAGGGGTCCACGGGGGTCCAGATGGTTACGATTGTCGCACATGCTTTAGGATGACCTAAAAGTGCTACCGATACTCCTAGATGGCTAGGAGGGGTCAACGGGGGTCAAATGACATAAAGAGGGTCCGTATACTCCTATATGGCTAGGAGGGGTCCACGGGGGTCCAGATGGCTACGATTGTCGCACGTGCTTTAGGATGAACTAAAAGTGCTACTCATACTCCTAGATGGTAAGGAGGGGTGCAATGGGTCAGATGGCGTAAGGAGGATCCGTATACTCCTATATGGCTAGGAGGGGTCCACGTGGGTCCAAATGGGACCGAGTGTCGCACGTGCTTTAGGATGACCTATAAGTGTTACTGATTCTCCTATATGGCTAGGAGGGGTGCAATGGGTCAGATAACGTAAGGAGGGTGCGTATACTCCTATATGGCTAGGAGGGGTCCACGGGGGTCTAGAAGGCTTCGATATTCGCACGTGCTTTAGGATGACCTAAAAGTGCTACTGATACTCCTATATGGCTAGGAGGGATGCAATGGGTCAAATGACATAAGGAGGGTATGTATACTCCTATATGGCTAGGAGGGCTCCACGGGGGTCCAGATGGCTACGATTGTCGCACGTGCTTTAGGATGACCTAAAAGTGCTACTGATACTCCAAGATGGCTAGGAGGGTTACGGGGGTCAAATGACATAAAGAGGGTCCGTATACTCCTATATGGCTAGGAGAGGTCCACGGGGGTCCGGATGGCTACGATTGTCGCACGTGCTTTAGGATGACCTAAAAGTGATACTGATACTCCTATATGGCTAGGAGGGGTCCACGGGGGTCAAATGACATAAAGAGGGTCTGTATACTCCTATATGGCTAGGAGGGGTCCACGGGGGTCCAGATGGCACCGAGTGTCGCACGTGCTTTAGGATGACCTATAAGTGTTACTGATTCTCCTATATGGCTAGGAGGAGTGCTATGGGTCAGATTACGTAACGAGGGTCCGTATACTCCTATATGGCTAGGAGGGGTCCACAGGGGTCCAGATGGTTACGATTGTCGCACGTGCTTTAGGATGACATAAGAGTGCTACTGATACTCGTAGATGGCTAGGAGGGGTCGACGGGGGTCAAATGACATAAAGAGGGTCTGAATACTCCTATATGGCTAGGAGGGGTCCACGAGGGGTCCAGATGGCTACGATTGTCGCACGTGCTTTAGGATGACCTAAGAGTGCTACTGACACTCCTAGATGGCTAGGAGGGGTGCATTGGGTCAGATGACGTAAGGAGGGTGCGTATACTCCTATATGGCTAGGAGGGGTCCACGGGGGTCCAGAATGCTAGGATATCCACACGTGCTTTAGGATGACCTAAAAGTACTACTGATACTCCTATATGGCTAGGAGGGATCCACGGGGGTCCAGATGGCTTCGATTGTCACACGTGCTTTAGGATTACCTAAAAGTGCTATTAATACTCGTAGATGGCTAGGAGGGGTCCACGGGGGTCAAATGACATAAAGAGGGTCCGAATACTCCTATATGGCTAGGAGGGGTCCACGGGGGTCCAGATGGCTACGATTGTCGCACGTGCTTTAGGATGACCTAAGAGTGCTACTGATACTCTTAGATGGCTAGGAGGGGTGCAATGGGTCAGATGACGTAAGGAGGGTGCGTATACTCCTATATGGCTAGGAGGGGTCCACGGGGGTCCAGAATGCTACGATGTTCGCACGTGCTTTAGTATGACCTAAAAGTGTTACTGATACTCCTATATGGCGAGGAGGGGTGAAATGAGTCAAATGACATAAGGAGGGTCTTTATACTTCTATATGGCTAGTAGGGGTCCACGGTGGTCTAGATGGCTACGATTGTCGCACGTGCTTTAGGATGACCTAAAAGTGCTACTGATACTCCTATATGGCTAGGAGGGGTCCACGGAGGTCCAGATGGCTACGATTGTAGCACATGCCTTAGGATGACCTAAAAGTCCTACTGATACTCGTAGATGGCTACGAGCGGTCCACGGAGGTCAAATGACATAAAGAGGGTCCGAATACTCCTATATGGCTAGGAGGGGTCCACGGGGGTCCAGATGGCTACGATTGTCGCACGTGCTTTAGGATGACCTAAGAGTGCTACTGATACTCCTAGATGGCTAGGAGGGGTGCAATGGGTCAGATGACGTAAGGAGGGTGCGTATACTCCTATATGGCTAGGAGGGGTCCACAGGGGTCCAGAATGCTACGATATCCGCACATGCTTTCGGATGACCTAAAAGTGCTACTGATACTCCTATATGGCTAGGAGGGGTCCACGGGGGTCCAGATGGCTTCGATATTCACACGTGCTTTAGGATTACCTAAAAGTGCTACTAATAATCGTAGATGGCTAGGAACGGTCCTCGGGGGTCAAATGACATAAAGAGGGTCCGAATACTCCTATATGGCTAGGAGGGGTCCACGGGGGTCCAGATGGCTACGATTGTCGCACGTGCTTTAGGATGACCTAAGTGTGCTACTGATACTCCTTGATGGCTAGGAGGGGTGCAATGGGTCAGATGACGTAAGGAGGGTGCGTATACTCCTATATGGCTAGGAGGGGTCCACGGGGGTCCAGAATGCTACGATGTTCGCACGTGCTTTAGTATGACCTAAAAGTGTTACTGATACTCCTATATGGCTAGGAGGGGTGCAATGAGTCAAATGACATAAGGAGGGTCTGTATACTCCTATATGGCTAGTAGGGGTCCACGGTGGTCTAGATGGCTACGATTGCCGCACGTGCTTTAGGATGACCTAAAAGTGCTACTGATACTCCTATATGGCTAGGAGGGGTCCACGGGGGTCCAGATGGCTACGATTGTAGCACATGCATTAGGATGACCTAAAAGTCCTACTGATACTCGTAGATGGCTACGAGCGGTCCACGGAGGTCAAATGACATAAAGAGGGTCCGAATACTCCTATATGGCTAGGAGGGGTCCATGGGGGTCCAGATGGCTACGATTGTCGCACGTGCTTTAGGATGACCTAAGAGTGCTACTGATACTCCTAGATGGCTAGGAGGGGTGCAATGGGTCAGATGACGTAAGGAGGGTGTGTATACTCCTATATGGCTAGGAGGGGTCCACAGGGGTCCAGAATGCTACGATATCCGCACGTGCTTTAGGATGACCTAAAAGTGCTACTGATACTCCTATATGGCTAGGAGGGGTCCACGGGGGTCCAGATGGCTTCGATTGTCACACGTGCTTTAGGACTACCTAAAAGTTCTACTAATACTCGTAGATGGCTAGGAAGGGTCCACGGGGGTCAAATGACATAAAGAGGGTCCGAATACTCCTATATGGCTAGGAGGGGTCCACAGGGGTCCAGATGGTTACGATTGTCGCACGTGCTTTAGGATGACATAAGAGTGCTACTGATACTCGTAGATGGCTAGGAGGGGTCGACGGGGGTCAAATGACATAAAGAGGGTCTGAATACTCCTATATGGCTAGGAGGGGTCCACGAGGGGTCCAGATGGCTACGATTGTCGCACGTGCTTTAGGATGACCTAAGAGTGCTACTGACACTCCTAGATGGCTAGGAGGGGTGCATTGGGTCAGATGACGTAAGGAGGGTGCGTATACTCCTATATGGCTAGGAGGGGTCCACGGGGGTCCAGAATTCTAGGATATCCACACGTGCTTTAGGATGACCTAAAAGTACTACTGATACTCCTATATGGCTAGGAGGGATCCACGGGGGTCCAGATGGCTTCGATTGTCACACGTGCTTTAGGATTACCTAAAAGTGCTATTAATACTCGTAGATGGCTAGGAGGGGTCCACGGGGGTCAAATGACATAAAGAGGGTCCGAATACTCCTATATGGCTAGGAGGGGTCCACGGGGGTCCGGATGGCTACGATTGTCGCACGTGTTTTAGGATGACCTAAGAGTGCTACTGATACTCTTAGATGGCTAGGAGGGGTGCAATGGGTCAGATGACGTAAGGAGGGTGCGTATACTCCTATATGGCTAGGAGGGGTCCACGCGGGTCCAGAATGCTACGATGTTCGCACGTGCTTTAGTATGACCTAAAAGTGTTACTGATACTCCTATATGGCGAGGAGGGGTGAAATGAGTCAAATGACATAAGGAGGGTCTGTATACTCCTATATGGCTAGTAGGGGTCCACGGTGGTCTAGATGGCTACGATTGTCGCACGTGCTTTAGGATGACCTAAAAGTGCTACTGATACTCCTATATGGCTAGGAGGGGTCCACGGAGGTCCAGATGGCTACGATTGTAGCACATGCCTTAGGATGACCTAAAAGTCCTACTGATACTCGTAGATGGCTACGAGCGGTCCACGGAGGTCAAATGACATAAAGAGGGTCCGAATACTCCTATATGGCTAGGAGGGGTCCACGGGGGTCCAGATGGCTACGATTGTCGCACGTGCTTTAGGATGACCTAAGAGTGCTACTGATACTTCTAGATGGCTAGGAGGGGTGCAATGGGTCAGATGACGTAAGGAGGGTGCGTATACTCCTATATGGCTAGGAGGGGTCCACAGGGGTCCAGAATGCTACGATATCCGCACATGCTTTAGGATGACCTAAAAGTGCTACTGATACTCCTATATGGCTAGGAGGGGTCCACGGGGGTCCAGATGGCTTCGATATTCACACGTGCTTTAGGATTACCTAAAAGTGCTACTAATAATCGTAGATGGCTAGGAACGGTCCACGGGGGTCAAATGACATAAAGAGGGTCCGAATACTCCTATATGGCTAGGAGGGGTCCACGGGGGTCCAGATGGCTACGATTGTCGCACGTGCTTTAGGATGACCTAAGTGTGCTACTGATACTCCTTGATGGCTAGGAGGGGTGCAATGGGTCAGATGACGTAAGGAGGGTGCGTATACTCCTATATGGCTAGGAGGGGTCCACGGGGGTCCAGAATGCTACGATGTTCGCACGTGCTTTAGTATGACCTAAAAGTGTTACTGATACTCCTATATGGCTAGGAGGGGTGCAATGAGTCAAATGACATAAGGAGGGTCTGTATACTCCTATATGGCTAGTAGGGGTCCACGGTGGTCTAGATGGCTACGATTGCCGCACGTGCTTTAGGATGACCTAAAAGTGCTACTGATACTCCTATATGGCTAGGAGGGGTCCACGGGGGTCCAGATGGCTACGATTGTAGCACATGCATTAGGATGACCTAAAAGTCCTACTGATACTCGTAGATGGCTACGAGCGGTCCACGGAGGTCAAATGACATAAAGAGGGTCCGAATACTCCTATATGGCTAGGAGGGGTCCATGGGGGTCCAGATGGCTACGATTGTCGCACGTGCTTTAGGATGACCTAAGAGTGCTACTGATACTCCTAGATGGCTAGGAGGGGTGCAATGGGTCAGATGACGTAAGGAGGGTGTGTATACTCCTATATGGCTAGGAGGGGTCCACAGGGGTCCAGAATGCTACGATATCCGCACGTGCTTTAGGATGACCTAAAAGTGCTACTGATACTCCTATATGGCTAGGAGGGGTCCACGGGGGTCCAGATGGCTTCGATTGTCACACGTGCTTTAGGACTACCTAAAAGTTCTACTAATACTCGTAGATGGCTAGGAAGGGTCCACGGGGGTCAAATGACATAAAGAGGGTCCGAATACTCCTATATGGCTAGGAGGGGTCCACAGGGGTCCAGATGGTTACGATTGTCGCACGTGCTTTAGGATGACATAAGAGTGCTACTGATACTCGTAGATGGCTAGGAGGGGTCGACGGGGGTCAAATGACATAAAGAGGGTCTGAATACTCCTATATGGCTAGGAGGGGTCCACGAGGGGTCCAGATGGCTACGATTGTCGCACGTGCTTTAGGATGACCTAAGAGTGCTACTGACACTCCTAGATGGCTAGGAGGGGTGCATTGGGTCAGATGACGTAAGGAGGGTGCGTATACTCCTATATGGCTAGGAGGGGTCCACGGGGGTCCAGAATTCTAGGATATCCACACGTGCTTTAGGATGACCTAAAAGTACTACTGATACTCCTATATGGCTAGGAGGGATCCACGGGGGTCCAGATGGCTTCGATTGTCACACGTGCTTTAGGATTACCTAAAAGTGCTATTAATACTCGTAGATGGCTAGGAGGGGTCCACGGGGGTCAAATGACATAAAGAGGGTCCGAATACTCCTATATGGCTAGGAGGGGTCCACGGGGGTCCGGATGGCTACGATTGTCGCACGTGTTTTAGGATGACCTAAGAGTGCTACTGATACTCTTAGATGGCTAGGAGGGGTGCAATGGGTCAGATGACGTAAGGAGGGTGCGTATACTCCTATATGGCTAGGAGGGGTCCACGCGGGTCCAGAATGCTACGATGTTCGCACGTGCTTTAGTATGACCTAAAAGTGTTACTGATACTCCTATATGGCGAGGAGGGGTGAAATGAGTCAAATGACATAAGGAGGGTCTGTATACTCCTATATGGCTAGTAGGGGTCCACGGTGGTCTAGATGGCTACGATTGTCGCACGTGCTTTAGGATGACCTAAAAGTGCTACTGATACTCCTATATGGCTAGGAGGGGTCCACGGAGGTCCAGATGGCTACGATTGTAGCACATGCCTTAGGATGACCTAAAAGTCCTACTGATACTCGTAGATGGCTACGAGCGGTCCACGGAGGTCAAATGACATAAAGAGGGTCCGAATACTCCTATATGGCTAGGAGGGGTCCACGGGGGTCCAGATGGCTACGATTGTCGCACGTGCTTTAGGATGACCTAAGAGTGCTACTGATACTTCTAGATGGCTAGGAGGGGTGCAATGGGTCAGATGACGTAAGGAGGGTGCGTATACTCCTATATGGCTAGGAGGGGTCCACAGGGGTCCAGAATGCTACGATATCCGCACATGCTTTAGGATGACCTAAAAGTGCTACTGATACTCCTATATGGCTAGGAGGGGTCCACGGGGGTCCAGATGGCTTCGATATTCACACGTGCTTTAGGATTACCTAAAAGTGCTACTAATAATCGTAGATGGCTAGGAACGGTCCACGGGGGTCAAATGACATAAAGAGGGTCCGAATACTCCTATATGGCTAGGAGGGGTCCACGGGGGTCCAGATGGCTACGATTGTCGCACGTGCTTTAGGATGACCTAAGTGTGCTACTGATACTCCTTGATGGCTAGGAGGGGTGCAATGGGTCAGATGACGTAAGGAGGGTGCGTATACTCCTATATGGCTAGGAGGGGTCCACGGGGGTCCAGAATGCTACGATGTTCGCACGTGCTTTAGTATGACCTAAAAGTGTTACTGATACTCCTATATGGCTAGGAGGGGTGCAATGAGTCAAATGACATAAGGAGGGTCTTTATACTCCTATATGGCTAGTAGGGGTCCACGGTGGTCTAGATGGCTACGATTGCCGCACGTGCTTTAGGATGACCTAAAAGTGCTACTGATACTCCTATATGGCTAGGAGGGGTCCACGGGGGTCCAGATGGCTACGATTGTAGCACATGCATTAGGATGACCTAAAAGTCCTACTGATACTCGTAGATGGCTACGAGCGGTCCACGGAGGTCAAATGACATAAAGAGGGTCCGAATACTCCTATATGGCTACGAGCGGTCCACGGAGGTCAAATGACATAAAGAGGGTCCGAATACTCCTATATGGCTAGGAGGGGTCCACGGGGGTCCAGATGGCTACGATTGTCGCACGTGCTTTAGGATGACCTAAGAGTGCTACTGATACTCCTAGATGGCTAGGAGGGGTGCAATGGGTCAGATGACGTAAGGAGGGTGTGTATACTCCTATATGGCTAGGAGGGGTCCACAGGGGTCCAGAATGCTACGATATCCGCACGTGCTTTAGGATGACCTAAAAGTGCTACTGATACTCCTATATGGCTAGGAGGGGTCCACGGGGGTCCAGATGGCTTCGATTGTCACACGTGCTTTAGGACTACCTAAAAGTTCTACTAATACTCGTAGATGGCTAGGAAGGGTCCACGGGGGTCAAATGACATAAAGAGGGTCCGAATACTCCTATATGGCTAGGAGGGGTCCACAGGGGTCCAGATGGTTACGATTGTCGCACGTGCTTTAGGATGACCTAAAAGTCCTACTGATACTCGTAGATGGCTACGAGCGGTCCACGGAGGTCAAATGACATAAAGAGGGTCCGAATACTCCTATATGGCTAGGAGGGGTCCACGGGGGTCCAGATGGCTACGATTGTCGCACGTGCTTTAGGATGACCTAAGAGTGCTACTGATACTTCTAGATGGCTAGGAGGGGTGCAATGGGTCAGATGACGTAAGGAGGGTGCGTATACTCCTATATGGCTAGGAGGGGTCCACAGGGGTCCAGAATTCTAGGATATCCGCACATGCTTTAGGATGACCTAAAAGTGCTACTGATACTCCTATATGGCTAGGAGGGGTCCACGGGGGTCCAGATGGCTTCGATATTCACACGTGCTTTAGGATTACCTAAAAGTGCTACTAATAATCGTAGATGGCTAGGAACGGTCCACGGGGGTCAAATGACATAAAGAGGGTCCGAATACTCCTATATGGCTAGGAGGGGTCCACGGGGGTCCAGATGGCTACGATTGTCGCACGTGCTTTAGGATGACCTAAGTGTGCTACTGATACTCCTTGATGGCTAGGAGGGGTGCAATGGGTCAGATGACGTAAGGAGGGTGCGTATACTCCTATATGGCTAGGAGGGGTCCACGGGGGTCCAGAATGCTACGATGTTCGCACGTGCTTTAGTATGACCTAAAAGTGTTACTGATACTCCTATATGGCTAGGAGGGGTGCAATGAGTCAAATGACATAAGGAGGGTCTGTATACTCCTATATGGCTAGTAGGGGTCCACGGTGGTCTAGATGGCTACGATTGTCGCACGTGCTTTAGGATGACCTAAAAGTGCTACTGATACTCCTATATGGCTAGGAGGGGTCCACGGGGGTCCAGATGGCTACGATTGTAGCACATGCATTAGGATGACCTAAAAGTCCTACTGATACTCGTAGATGGCTACGAGCGGTCCACGGAGGTCAAATGACATAAAGAGGGTCCGAATACTCCTATATGGCTAGGAGGGGTCCACGGGGGTCCAGATGGCTACGATTGTCGCATGTGCTTTAGGATGACCTAAGAGTGCTACTGATACTCCTAGATGGCTATGAGGGGTGCAATGGGTCAGATGACGTAAGGAGGGTGTGTATACTCCTATATGGCTAGGAGGGGTCCACAGGGGTCCAGAATGCTACGATATCCGCACGTGCTTTAGGATGACCTAAAAGTGCTACTGATACTCCTATATGGCTAGGAGGGGTCCACGGGGGTCCAGATGGCTTCGATTGTCACACGTGCTTTAGGACTACCTAAAAGTTCTACTAATACTCGTAGATGGCTAGGAAGGGTCCACGGGGGTCAAATGACATAAAGAGGGTCCGAATACTCCTATATGGCTAGGAGGGGTCCACGGGGGTCCAGATGGCTACGATTGTCGCACGTGCTTTAGGATGACCTAAGAGTGCTACTGATACTCCTAGATGGCTAGGAGGGGTGCAATGTGTCAGATGACGTAAGGAGGGTGCGTATACTCCTATATGGCTAGGAGGGGTCCACGGGGGTCCAGAATGCTACGATTGTCGCACGTGCTTTAGGATGACCTAAAAGTGTTACTGATACTCCTATATGGCTAGGAGGGGTGCAATGAGTCAAATGACATAAGGAGGGTCTGTATACTCCTATATGGCTAGTAGGGGTCCACAATGGTCTAGATGGCTACGATTGTCACACGTGCTTTAGTATGACCTAAAAGTGTTACTGATACTCCTATATGGCTAGGAGGGGTGCAATGAGTCAAATGACATAAAGAGGGTCTGTATACTCCTATATGGCTAGTAGGGGTCCACGGTGGTCTAGATGGCTACGATTGTCGCACGTGTTTAGGATGACCTAAAAGTGCTACTGATCTATATGGCTAGGAGGGGTCCACGGGGGTCCAGATGGCTACGATTGTAGCACATGCCTTAGGATGACCTAAAAGTGCTACTCATACTCCTAGATGGTTAGGAGGGGTGCAATAGGTCAGATGACGTAAGGAGGGTCCGTATACTCCTATATGGCTAGGAGGGGTCCACGTGGGTCCAGATGCAACCGAGTGTCGCACGTGCTTTAGGATGACCTTTAAGTGTTACTGATTCTCCTATATGGCTAGGAGGAGTGCAATGGGTCAGATTACGTAAGGAGGGTCCGTATACTTCTATATGGCTAGGAGGGGTCCACGGGGGTCCAGATGGCTACGATAGTCGCACGTGCTTTAGGATGACCTAAAAGTGCTACTCATACTCCTAGATGGTAAGGAGGGGTGCAATGGGTCAGATGACGTAAGGAGGATCCGTAAACGCCTATATGGCTAGGAGGGGTCCACGTGTGTCCAGATGGCACCGAGTGTCGCACGTGCTTTAGGATGACCTATAAGTGTTACTGATTCTCCGATATGGCTAGGAGGGGTGCAATGGGTCAGATGACGTAAGGAGGGTGCGTATACTCCTATATGGCTAGGAGGGGTCCACGGGGGTCTAGAAGGCTATGATATTCGCACGTGCTTTAGGATGACCTAAAAGTGCTACTGATACTCCTATATGGCAAGGAGGGGTCCACGGAGGTCCAGATGGCTAAAGGAGGGTCTGTATACTCCTATATGGCTAGGAGGGGTCCACGGGGGTCCAGATGGTTACGATTGTCGCACATGCTTTAGGATGACCTAAAAGTGCTACCGATACTCCTAGATGGCTAGGAGGGGTCCACAGGGGTCCAGATGGTTACGATTGTCGCACGTGCTTTAGGATGACCTAAGAGTGCTACTGATACTCGTAGATGGCTAGGAGGGGTCGACGGGGGTCAAATGACATAAAGAGGGTCTGAATACTCCTATATGGCTAGGAGGGGTCCACGGGGGTCTAGAAGGCTTCGATATTCGCACGTGCTTTAGGATGACCTAAAAGTGCTACTGATACTCCTATATGGCTAGGAGGGATGCAATGGGTCAAATGACATAAGGAGGGTATGTATACTCCTATATGGCTAGGAGGGTTCCACGGGGGTCCAGATGGCTACGATTGTCGCACGTGCTTTAGGATGACCTTAATGTGCTACTGATACTCCAAGATGGCTAGGAGGGGTACGGGGGTCAAATGACATAAAGAGGGTCCGTATACTCCTATATGGCTAGGAGGGGTCCACGGGGGTCCAGATGGCTACGATTGTCGCACGTGCTTTAGGATGACCTAAAAGTGATACTGATACTCCTATATGGCTAGGAGGGGTCCACGGGGGTCAAATGACATAAAGAGGGTCTGTATACTCCTATATGGCTAGGAGGGGTCCACGGGGGTCAAATGACATAAAGAGGGTCTCTATACTCCTATATGGCTAGGAGGGGTCCACGGGGGTCCAGATGGCACCGAGTGTCGCACGTGCTTTAGGATGACCTATAAGTGTTACTGATTCTCCTATATGGCTAGCAGGAGTGCTATGGGTCAGATGACGTAAGGAGGGTCCGTATACTCCTATATGGCTAGGAGGGGTCCACAGGGGTCCAGATGGTTACAATTGTCGCACGTGCTTTAGGATGACCTAAGAGTGCTACTGATACTCGTAGATGGCTAGGAGGGGTCGACGGGGGTCAAATGACATAAAGAGGGTCTGAATACTCCTATATCGCTAGGAGGGGTCCACCGGGGTCTAGAAGGCTTCGATATTCGCACGTGCTTTAGGATGACCTAAAAGTGCTACTGATACTCCTATATGGCTAGGAGGGATGCAATGGGTCAGATGACGTAAGGAGGGTGCGTATACTCCTATATGGCTAGGAGGGCTCCACGGGGGTCTAGAAGGCTACGATATTCGCACGTGCTTTAGGATGACCTAAAAGTGCTACTGATACTCCTATATGGCAAGGAGGGGTCCACGGAGGTCCAGATGGCTAAAGGAGGGTCTGTATACTCCTATATGGCTAGGAGGGGTCCACGGGGGTCCAGATGGTTACGATTGTCGCACATGCTTTAGGATGACCTAAAAGTGCTACCGATACTCCTAGATGGCTAGGAGGGGTCCACAGGGGTCCAGATGGTTACGATTGTCGCACGTGCTTTAGGATGACCTAAGAGTGCTACTGATACTCGTAGATGGCTAGGAGGGGTCGACGGGGGTCAAATGACATAAAGAGGGTCTGAATACTCCTATATGGCTAGGAGGGGTCCACGGGGGTCTAGAAGGCTTCGATATTCGCACGTGCTTTAGGATGACCTAAAAGTGCTACTGATACTCCTATATGGCTAGGAGGGATGCAATGGGTCAAATGACATAAGGAGGGTATGTATACTCCTATATGGCTAGGAGGGTTCCACGGGGGTCCAGATGGCTACGATTGTCGCACGTGCTTTAGGATGACCTTAATGTGCTACTGATACTCCAAGATGGCTAGGAGGGGTACGGGGGTCAAATGACATAAAGAGGGTCCGTATACTCCTATATGGCTAGGAGGGGTCCACGGGGGTCCAGATGGCTACGATTGTCGCACGTGCTTTAGGATGACCTAAAAGTGATACTGATACTCCTATATGGCTAGGAGGGGTCCACGGGGGTCAAATGACATAAAGAGGGTCTGTATACTCCTATATGGCTAGGAGGGGTCCACGGGGGTCAAATGACATAAAGAGGGTCTCTATACTCCTATATGGCTAGGAGGGGTCCACGGGGGTCCAGATGGCACCGAGTGTCGCACGTGCTTTAGGATGACCTATAAGTGTTACTGATTCTCCTATATGGCTAGCAGGAGTGCTATGGGTCAGATTACGTAAGGAGGGTCCGTATACTCCTATATGGCTAGGAGGGGTCCACAGGGGTCCAGATGGTTACGATTGTCGCACGTGCTTTAGGATGACCTAAGAGTGCTACTGATACTCGTAGATGGCTAGGAGGGGTCGACGGGGGTCAAATGACATAAAGAGGGTCTGAATACTCCTATATGGCTAGGAGGCGTCCACGGGGGTCTAGAAGGCTTCGATATTCGCACGTGCTTTAGGATGACCTAAAAGTGCTACTAATACTCCTATATGGCTAGGAGGGATGCAATGGGTCAAATGACATAAGGAGGGAATGTATACTCCTATATGGCTAGGAGGGCTCCACGGGGGTCCAGATGGCTACGATTGTCGCACGTGCTTTAGGATGACCTTAATGTGCTACTGATACTCCAAGATGGCTAGGAGGGGTACGGGGGTCAAATGACATAAAGAGGGTCCGTATACTCCTATATGGCTAGGAGGGGTCCACGGGGGTCCAGATGGCTACGATTGTCGCACGTGCTTTAGGATGACCTAAAAGTGATACTGATACTCCTATATGGCTAGAAGGGGTCCACGGGGGTCAAATGACATAAAGAGGGTCTGTATACTCCTATATGGCTAGGAGGGGTCCACGGGGGTCAAATGACATAAAGAGGGTCTCTATACTCCTATATGGCTAGGAGGGGTCCACGGGGGTCCAGATGGCACCGAGTGTCGCACGTGCTTTAGGATGACCTATAAGTGTTACTGATTCTCCTATATGGCTAGCAGGAGTGCTATGGGTCAGATTACGTAAGGAGGGTCCGTATACTCCTATATGGCTAGGAGGGGTCCACAGGGGTCCAGATGGTTACGATTGTCGCACGTGCTTTAGGATGACCTAAGAGTGCTACTGATACTCGTAGATGGCTAGGAGGGGTCGACGGGGGTCAAATGACATAAAGAGGGTCTGAATACTCCTATATGGCTAGGAGGGGTCCACGAGGGGTCCAGATGGCTACGATTGTCGCACGTGCTTTAGAATGACCTAAGAGTGCTACTGATACTCCTAGATGGCTAGGAGGGGTGCAATGGGTCAGATGACGTAAGGAGGGTGCGTATACTCCTATATGGCTAGGAGGGGTCCACGGGGGTCCAGAATGCTACGATATCCACACGTGCTTTAGGATGACCTAAAAGTACTACTGATACTCCTATATGGCTAGGAGGAGTCCACGGGGGTCCAGATGGCTTCGATTGTCACACGTGATTTAGGATTACCTAAAAGTGCTACTAATACTCGTACATGGCTAGGAGGGGTCCACGGGGGTCAAATGACATAAAGAGGGTCCGAATACTCCTATATGGCTAGGAGGGGTCCACGGGGGTCCAGATGGCTACGATTGTCGCACGTGCTTTAGGATGACCTAAGAGTGCTACTGATACTCCTAGATGGCTAGGAGGGGTGCAATGGGTCAGATGACGTAAGGAGGGTGCGTATACTCCTATATGGCTAGGAGGGGTCCACGGGGGTCCAGATGGCTACGATTGTCGCACGTGCTTTAGGATGACCTAAAAGTGATACTGATACTCCTATATGGCTAGGAGGGGTCCACGGGGGTCAAATGACATAAAGAGTGCTACTGATACTCGTAGATGGCTAGGAGGGGTCGACGGGGGTCAAATGACATAAAGAGGGTCTGAATACTCCTATATGGCTAGGAGGGGTCCACGGGGGTCTAGAAGGCTTCGATATTCGCACGTGCTTTAGGATGACCTAAAAGTGCTACTGATACTCCTATATGGCTAGGAGGGATGCAATGGGTCAAATGACATAAGGAGGGTATGTATACTCCTATATGGCTAGGAGGGTTCCACGGGGGTCCAGATGGCTACGATTGTCGCACGTGCTTTAGGATGACCTTAATGTGCTACTGATACTCCAAGATGGCTAGGAGGGGTACGGGGGTCAAATGACATAAAGAGGGTCCGTATACTCCTATATGGCTAGGAGGGGTCCACGGGGGTCCAGATGGCTACGATTGTCGCACGTGCTTTAGGATGACCTAAAAGTGATACTGATACTCCTATATGGCTAGGAGGGGTCCACGGGGGTCAAATGACATAAAGAGGGTCTGTATACTCCTATATGGCTAGGAGGGGTCCACGGGGGTCAAATGACATAAAGAGGGTCTCTATACTCCTATATGGCTAGGAGGGGTCCACGGGGGTCCAGATGGCACCGAGTGTCGCACGTGCTTTAGGATGACCTATAAGTGTTACTGATTCTCCTATATGGCTAGCAGGAGTGCTATGGGTCAGATTACGTAAGGAGGGTCCGTATACTCCTATATGGCTAGGAGGGGTCCACAGGGGTCCAGATGGTTACGATTGTCGCACGTGCTTTAGGATGACCTAAGAGTGCTACTGATACTCGTAGATGGCTAGGAGGGGTCGACGGGGGTCAAATGACATAAAGAGGGTCTGAATACTCCTATATGGCTAGGAGGCGTCCACGGGGGTCTAGAAGGCTTCGATATTCGCACGTGCTTTAGGATGACCTAAAAGTGCTACTAATACTCCTATATGGCTAGGAGGGATGCAATGGGTCAAATGACATAAGGAGGGAATGTATACTCCTATATGGCTAGGAGGGCTCCACGGGGGTCCAGATGGCTACGATTGTCGCACGTGCTTTAGGATGACCTTAATGTGCTACTGATACTCCAAGATGGCTAGGAGGGGTACGGGGGTCAAATGACATAAAGAGGGTCCGTATACTCCTATATGGCTAGGAGGGGTCCACGGGGGTCCAGATGGCACCGAGTGTCGCACGTGCTTTAGGATGACCTATAAGTGTTACTGATTCTCCTATATGGCTAGCAGGAGTGCTATGGGTCAGATTACGTAAGGAGGGTCCGTATACTCCTATATGGCTAGGAGGGGTCCACAGGGGTCCAGATGGTTACGATTGTCGCACGTGCTTTAGGATGACCTAAGAGTGCTACTGATACTCGTAGATGGCTAGGAGGGGTCGACGGGGGTCAAATGACATAAAGAGGGTCTGAATACTCCTATATGGCTAGGAGGGGTCCACGAGGGGTCCAGATGGCTACGATTGTCGCACGTGCTTTAGGATGACCTAAGAGTGCTACTGATACTCCTAGATGGCTAGGAGGGGTGCAATGGGTCAGATGACGTAAGGAGGGTGCGTATACTCCTATATGGCTAGGAGGGGTCCACGGGGGTCCAGAATGCTACGATATCCACACGTGCTTTAGGATGACCTAAAAGTACTACTGATACTCCTATATGGCTAGGAGGAGTCCACGGGGGTCCAGATGGCTTCGATTGTCACACGTGATTTAGGATTACCTAAAAGTGCTACTAATACTCGTACATGGCTAGGAGGGGTCCACGGGGGTCAAATGACATAAAGAGGGTCCGAATACTCCTATATGGCTAGGAGGGGTCCACGGGGGTCCAGATGGCTACGATTGTCGCACGTGCTTTAGGATGACCTAAGAGTGCTACTGATACTCCTAGATGGCTAGGAGGGGTGCAATGGGTCAGATGACGTAAGGAGGGTGCGTATACTCCTATATGGCTAGGAGGGGTCCACGGGGGTCCAGAATGCTACGATGTTCGCACGTGCTTTAGTATGACCTAAAAGTGTTACTGATACTCCTATATGGCTAGGAGGGGTGCAATGAGTCAAATGACATAAGGAGGGTCTGTATACTCCTATATGGCTAGTAGGGGTCCACGGTGGTCTAGATGGCTACGATTGTCGCACGTGTTTAGGATGACCTAAAAGTGCTACTGATCTATATGGCTAGGAGGGGTCCACGGGGGTCCAGATGGCTACGATTGTAGCACATGCCTTAGGATGACCTAAAAGTGCTACTCATACTCCTATATGGCTAGGAGGGGTGCAATAGGTCAGATGACGTAAGGAGGGTCCGTATACTCCTATATGGCTGGGAGGGGTCCACGTGGGTCCAGATGCAACCGAGTGTCGCACGTGCTTTAGGATGACCTATAAGTGTTACTGATTCTCCTATATGGCTAGCAGGAGTGCTATGGGTCAGATTACGTAAGGAGGGTCCGTATACTCCTATATGGCTAGGAGGGGTCCACAGGGGTCCAGATGGTTACGATTGTCGCACGTGCTTTAGGATGACCTAAGAGTGCTACTGATACTCGTAGATGGCTAGGAGGGGTCGACGGGGGTCAAATGACATAAAGAGGGTCTGAATACTCCTATATGGCTAGGAGGCGTCCACGGGGGTCTAGAAGGCTTCGATATTCGCACGTGCTTTAGGATGACCTAAAAGTGCTACTAATACTCCTATATGGCTAGGAGGGATGCAATGGGTCAAATGACATAAGGAGGGAATGTATACTCCTATATGGCTAGGAGGGCTCCACGGGGGTCCAGATGGCTACGATTGTCGCACGTGCTTTAGGATGACCTTAATGTGCTACTGATACTCCAAGATGGCTAGGAGGGGTACGGGGGTCAAATGACATAAAGAGGGTCCGTATACTCCTATATGGCTAGGAGGGGTCCACGGGGGTCCAGATGGCTACGATTGTCGCACGTGCTTTAGGATGACCTAAAAGTGATACTGATACTCCTATATGGCTAGAAGGGGTCCACGGGGGTCAAATGACATAAAGAGGGTCTGTATACTCCTATATGGCTAGGAGGGGTCCACGGGGGTCAAATGACATAAAGAGGGTCTCTATACTCCTATATGGCTAGGAGGGGTCCACGGGGGTCCAGATGGCACCGAGTGTCGCACGTGCTTTAGGATGACCTATAAGTGTTACTGATTCTCCTATATGGCTAGCAGGAGTGCTATGGGTCAGATTACGTAAGGAGGGTCCGTATACTCCTATATGGCTAGGAGGGGTCCACAGGGGTCCAGATGGTTACGATTGTCGCACGTGCTTTAGGATGACCTAAGAGTTCTACTGATACTCGTAGATGGCTAGGAGGGGTCGACGGGGGTCAAATGACATAAAGAGGGTCTGAATACTCCTATATGGCTAGGAGGGGTCCACGAGGGGTCCAGATGGCTACGATTGTCGCACGTGCTTTAGAATGACCTAAGAGTGCTACTGATACTCCTAGATGGCTAGGAGGGGTGCAATGGGTCAGATGACGTAAGGAGGGTGCGTATACTCCTATATGGCTAGGAGGGGTCCACGGGGGTCCAGAATGCTACGATATCCACACGTGCTTTAGGATGACCTAAAAGTACTACTGATACTCCTATATGGCTAGGAGGAGTCCACGGGGGTCCAGATGGCTTCGATTGTCACACGTGATTTAGGATTACCTAAAAGTGCTACTAATACTCGTACATGGCTAGGAGGGGTCCACGGGGGTCAAATGACATAAAGAGGGTCCGAATACTCCTATATGGCTAGGAGGGGTCCACGGGGGTCCAGATGGCTACGATTGTCGCACGTGCTTTAGGATGACCTAAGAGTGCTACTGATACTCCTAGATGGCTAGGAGGGGTGCAATGGGTCAGATGACGTAAGGAGGGTGCGTATACTCCTATATGGCTAGGAGGGGTCCACGGGGGTCCAGATGGCTACGATTGTCGCACGTGCTTTAGGATGACCTAAAAGTGATACTGATACTCCTATATGGCTAGGAGGGGTCCACGGGGGTCAAATGACATAAAGAGTGCTACTGATACTCGTAGATGGCTAGGAGGGGTCGACGGGGGTCAAATGACATAAAGAGGGTCTGAATACTCCTATATGGCTAGGAGGGGTCCACGGGGGTCTAGAAGGCTTCGATATTCGCACGTGCTTTAGGATGACCTAAAAGTGCTACTGATACTCCTATATGGCTAGGAGGGATGCAATGGGTCAAATGACATAAGGAGGGTATGTATACTCCTATATGGCTAGGAGGGCTCCACGGGGGTCCAGATGGCTACGATTGTCGCACGTGCTTTAGGATGACCTTAATGTGCTACTGATACTCCAAGATGGCTAGGAGGGGTACGGGGGTCATATGACATAAAGAGGGTCCGTATACTCCTATATGGCTAGGAGGGGTCCACGGGGGTCCAGATGGCTACGACTGTCGCACGTGCTTTAAGATGACCTAAAAGTGATACTGATACTCCTATATGGCTAGAAGGGGTCCACGGGGGTCAAATGACATAAAGAGGGTCTGTATACTCCTATATGGCTAGGAGGGGTCCACGGGGGTCAAATGACATAAAGAGGGTCTCTATACTCCTATATGGCTAGGAGGGGTCCACGGGGGTCCAGATGGCACCGAGTGTCGCACGTGCTTTAGGATGACCTATAAGTGTTACTGATTCTCCTATATGGCTAGCAGGAGTGCTATGGGTCAGATTACGTAAGGAGGGTCCGTATACTCCTATATGGCTAGGAGGGGTCCACAGGGGTCCAGATGGTTACGATTGTCGCACGTGCTTTAGGATGACCTAAGAGTGCTACTGATACTCGTAGATGGCTAGGAGGGGTCGACGGGGGTCAAATGACATAAAGAGGGTCTGAATACTCCTATATGGCTAGGAGGGGTCCACGAGGGGTCCAGATGGCTACGATTGTCGCACGTGCTTTAGGATGACCTAAGAGTGCTACTGATACTCCTAGATGGCTAGGAGGGGTGCAATGGGTCAGATGACGTAAGGAGGGTGCGTATACTCCTATATGGCTAGGAGGGTCCACGGGGGTCCAGAATGCTACGATATCCACACGTGCTTTAGGATGACCTAAAAGTACTACTGATACTCCTATATGGCTAGGAGGAGTCCACGGGGGTCCAGATGGCTTCGATTGTCACACGTGATTTAGGATTACCAAAAAGTGCTACTAATACTCGTACATGGCTAGGAGGGGTCCACGGGGGTCAAATGACATAAAGAGGGTCCGAATACTCCTATATGGCTAGGAGGGGTCCACGGGGGTCCAGATGGCTACGATTGTCGCACGTGCTTTAGGATGACCTAAGAGTGCTACTGATACTCCTAGATGGCTAGGAGGGGTGCAATGGGTCAGATGACGTAAGGAGGGTGCGTATACTCCTATATGGCTAGGAGGGGTCCACGGGGGTCCAGAATGCTACGATGTTCGCACGTGCTTTAGTATGACCTAAAAGTGTTACTGATACTCCTATATGGCTAGGAGGGGTGCAATGAGTCAAATGACATAAGGAGGGTCTGTATACTCCTATATGGCTAGTAGGGGTCCACGGTGGTCTAGATGGCTACGATTGTCGCACGTGTTTAGGATGACCTAAAAGTGCTACTGATCTATATGGCTAGGAGGGGTCCACGGGGGTCCAGATGGCTACGATTGTAGCACATGCCTTAGGATGACCTAAAAGTGCTACTCATACTCCTAGATGGTTAGGAGGGGTGCAATAGGTCAGATGACGTAAGGAGGGTCCGTATACTCCTATATGGCTGGGAGGGGTCCACGTGGGTCCAGATGCAACCGAGTGTCGCACGTGCTTTAGGATGACCTGTAAGTGTTACTGATTCTCCTATATGGCTAGGAGGAGTGCAATGGGTCAGATTACGTAAGGAGGGTCCGTATACTTCTATATGGCTAGGAGGGGTCCACGGGGGTCCAGATGGCTACGATTGTAGCACATGCCTTAGGATGACCTAAAAGTGCTACTCATACTCCTAGATGGTTAGGAGGGGTGCAATAGGTCAGATGACGTAAGGAGGGTCCGTATACTCCTATATGGCTGGGAGGGGTCCACGTGGGTCCAGATGCAACCGAGTGTCGCACGTGCTTTAGGATGACCTGTAAGTGTTACTGATTCTCCTATATGGCTAGGAGGAGTGCAATGGGTCAGATTACGTAAGGAGGGTCCGTATACTTCTATATGGCTAGGAGGGGTCCACGGGGGTCCAGATGGCTACGATTGTCGCACGTGCTTTAGGGTGACCTAAAAGTGCTACTCATACTCCTAGATGGTAAGGAGGGGTGCAATGGGTCAGATGACGTAAGGAGGATCCGTAAACGCCTATATGGCTAGGAGGGGTCCACGTGTGTCCAGATGGCACGGAGTGTCGCACGTGCTTTAGGATGACCTATAAGTGTTACTGATTCTCCAATATGGCTAGGAGGGGTGCAATGGGTCAGATGACGTAAGGAGGGTGCGTATACTCCTATATGGCTGGGAGGGGTCCACGTGGGTCCAGATGCAACCGAGTGTCGCACGTGCTTTAGGATGACCTGTAAGTGTTACTGATTCTCCTATATGGCTAGGAGGAGTGCAATGGGTCAGATTACGTAAGGAGGGTCCGTATACTTCTATATGGCTAGGAGGGGTCCACGGGGGTCCAGATGGCTACGATTGTCGCACGTGCTTTAGGGTGACCTAAAAGTGCTACTCATACTCCTAGATGGTAAGGAGGGGTGCAATGGGTCAGATGACGTAAGGAGGATCCGTAAACGCCTATATGGCTAGGAGGGGTCCACGTGTGTCCAGATCGCACGGAGTGTCGCACGTGCTTTAGGATGACCTATAAGTGTTACTGATTCTCCAATATGGCTAGGAGGGGTGCAATGGGTCAGATGACGTAAGGAGGGTGCGTATACTCCTATATGGCTAGGAGGGGTCCACGGGGGTCTAGAAGGCTACGATATTCGCACGTGCTTTAGGATGACCTAAAAGTGCTACTGATACTCCTATATGGCAAGGAGGGTCCACGGAGGTCCAGATGGCTAAAGGAGGGTCTGTATACTCCTATATGGCTAGGAGGGGTCCACGGGGGTCCAGATGGTTACGATTGTCGCACATGCTTTAGGATGACCTAAAAGTGCTACCGATACTCCTAGATGGCTAGGAGGGGTCAACGGGGGTCAAATGACATAAAGAGGGTCCGTATACTCCTATATGGCTAGGAGGGGTCCACGGGGGTCCAGATGGCTACGATTGTCGCACGACATTTAGGATGACCTTAATGTGCTACTGATACTCCAAGATGGCTAGGAGGGGTACGGGGGTCAAATGACATAAAGAGGGTCCGTATACTCCTATATGGCTAGGAGGGGTCCACGGGGGTCCAGATGGCTACGATTGTCGCACGTGCTTTAGGATGACCTAAAAGTGATACTGATACTCCTATATGGCTAGAAGGGGTCCACGGGGGTCAAATGACATAAAGAGGGTCTGTATACTCCTATATGGCTAGGAGGGGTCCACGGGGGTCAAATGACATAAAGAGGGTCTCTATACTCCTATATGGCTAGGAGGGGTCCACGGGGGTCCAGATGGCACCGAGTGTCGCACGTGCTTTAGGATGACCTATAAGTGTTACTGATTCTCCTATATGGCTAGCAGGAGTGCTATGGGTCAGATTACGCAAGGAGGGTCCGTATACTCCTATATGGCTAGGAGGGGTCCACAGGGGTCCAGATGGTTACGATTGTCGCACGTGCTTTAGGATGACCTAAGAGTGCTACTGATACTCGTAGATGGCTAGAAGGGGTCGACGGGGGTCAAATGACATAAAGAGGGTCTGAATACTCCTATATGGCTAGGAGGGGTCCACGAGGGGTCCAGATGGCTACGATTGTCGCACGTGCTTTAGGATGACCTAAGAGTGCTACTGATACTCCTAGATGGCTAGGAGGGGTGCAATGGGTCAGATGACGTAAGGAGGGTGCGTATACTCCTATATGGCTAGGAGGGGTCCACGGGGGTCCAGAATGCTACGATATCCACACGTGCTTTAGGATGACCTAAAAGTACTACTGATACTCCTATATGGCTAGGAGGAGTCCACGGGGGTCCAGATGGCTTCGATTGTCACACGTGATTTAGGATTACCTAAAAGTGCTACTAATACTCGTACATGGCTAGGAGGGGTCCACGGGGGTCAAATGACATAAAGAGGGTCCGAATACTCCTATATGGCTAGGAGGGGTCCACGGGGGTCCAGATGGCTACGATTGTCGCACGTGCTTTAGGATGACCTAAGAGTGCTACTGATACTCCTAAGATGGCTAGGAGGGGTGCAATGGGTCAGATGACGTAAGGAGGGTGCGTATACTCCTATATGGCTAGGAGGGGTCCACGGGGGTCCAGAATGCTACGATGTTCGCACGTGCTTTAGTATGACCTAAAAGTGTTACTGATACTCCTATATGGCTAGGAGGGGTGCAATGAGTCAAATGACATAAGGAGGGTCTGTATACTCCTATATGGCTAGTAGGGGTCCACGGTGGTCTAGATGGCTACGATTGTCGCACGTGTTTAGGATGACCTAAAAGTGCTACTGATCTATATGGCTAGGAGGGGTCCACGGGGGTCCAGATGGCTACGATTGTAGCACATGCCTTAGGATGACCTAAAAGTGCTACTCATACTCCTAGATGGTTAGGAGGGGTGCAATAGGTCAGATGACGTAAGGAGGGTCCGTATACTCCTATATGGCTAGGAGGGGTCCACGTGGGTCCAGATGCAACCGAGTGTCGCACGTGCTTTAGGATGACCTGTAAGTGTTACTGATTCTCCTATATGGCTAGGAGGAGTGCAATGGGTCAGATTACGTAAGGAGGGTCCGTATACTTCTATATGGCTAGGAGGGGTCCACGGGGGTCCAGATGGCTACGATTGTCGCACGTGCTTTAGGGTGACCTAAAAGTGCTACTCATACTCCTAGATGGTAAGGAGGGGTGCAATGGGTCAGATGACGTAAGGAGGATCCGTAAACGCCTATATGGCTAGGAGGGGTCCACGTGTTTCCAGATGGCACCGAGTGTCGCACGTGCTTTAGGATGACCTATAAGTGTTACTGATTCTCCAATATGGCTAGGAGGGGTGCAATGGGTCAGATGACGTAAGGAGGGTGCGTATACTCCTATATGGCTAGGAGGGGTCCACGGGGGTCTAGAAGGCTACGATATTCGCACGTGCTTTAGGATGACCTAAAAGTGCAACTGATACTCCTATATGGCAAGGAGGGGTCCACGGAGGTCCAGATGGCTAAAGGAGGGTCTGTATACTCCTATATGGCTAGGAGGGGTCCACGGGGGTCCAGATGGTTACGATTGTCGCACATGCTTTAGGATGACCTAAAAGTGCTACCGATACTCCTAGATGGCTACGAGGGGTCAACGGGGGTCAAATGACATAAAGAGGGTCCGTATACTCCTATATGGCTAGGAGGGGTCCACGGGGGTCCAGATGGCTACGATTGTCGCACGACATTTAGGATGACCTTAATGTGCTACTGATACTCCAAGATGGCTAGGAGGGGTACGGGGGTCAAATGACATAAAGAGGGTCCGTATACTCCTATATGGCTAGGAGGGGTCCACGGGGGTCCAGATGGCTACGATTGTCGCACGTGCTTTAGGATGACCTAAAAGTGATACTGATACTCCTATATGGCTAGAAGGGGTCCACGGGGGTCAAATGACATAAAGAGGGTCTGTATACTCCTATATGGCTAGGAGGGGTCCACGGGGGTCAAATGACATAAAGAGGGTCTCTATACTCCTATATGGCTAGGAGGGGTCCATGGGGGTCCAGATGGCACCGAGTGTCGCACGTGCTTTAGGATGACCTATAAGTGTTACTGATTCTCCTATATGGCTAGCAGGAGTGCTATGGGTCAGATTACGTAAGGAGGGTCCGTATACTCCTATATGGCTAGGAGGGGTCCACAGGGGTCCAGATGGTTACGATTGTCGCACGTGCTTTAGGATGACCTAAGAGTGCTACTGATACTCGTAGATGGCTAGAAGGGGTCGACGGGGGTCAAATGACATAAAGAGGGTCTGAATACTCCTATATGGCTAGGAGGGGTCCACGAGGGGTCCAGATGGCTACGATTGTCGCACGTGCTTTAGGATGACCTAAGAGTGCTACTGATACTCCTAGATGGCTAGGAGGGGTGCAATGGGTCAGATGACGTAAGGAGGGTGCGTATACTCCTATATGGCTAGGAGGGGTCCACGGGGGTCCAGAATGCTACGATATCCACACGTGCTTTAGGATGACCTAAAAGTACTACTGATACTCCTATATGGCTAGGAGGAGTCCACGGGGGTCCAGATGGCTTCGATTGTCACACGTGATTTAGGATTACCTAAAAGTGCTACTAATACTCGTACATGGCTAGGAGGGGTCCACGGGGGTCAAATGACATAAAGAGGGTCCGAATACTCCTATATGGCTAGGAGGGGTCCACGGGGGTCCAGATGGCTACGATTGTCGCACGTGCTTTAGGATGACCTAAGAGTGCTACTGATACTCCTAAGATGGCTAGGAGGGGTGCAATGGGTCAGATGACGTAAGGAGGGTGCGTATACTCCTATATGGCTAGGAGGGGTCCACGGGGGTCCAGAATGCTACGATGTTCGCACGTGCTTTAGTATGACCTAAAAGTGTTACTGATACTCCTATATGGCTAGGAGGGGTGCAATGAGTCAAATGACATAAGGAGGGTCTGTATACTCCTATATGGCTAGTAGGGGTCCACGGTGGTCTAGATGGCTACGATTGTCGCACGTGTTTAGGATGACCTAAAAGTGCTACTGATCTATATGGCTAGGAGGGGTCCACGGGGGTCCAGATGGCTACGATTGTAGCACATGCCTTAGGATGACCTAAAAGTGCTACTCATACTCCTAGATGGTTAGGAGGGGTGCAATAGGTCAGATGACGTAAGGAGGGTCCGTATACTCCTATATGGCTAGGAGGGGTCCACGTGGGTCCAGATGCAACCGAGTGTCGCACGTGCTTTAGGATGACCTGTAAGTGTTACTGATTCTCCTATATGGCTAGGAGGAGTGCAATGGGTCAGATTACGTAAGGAGGGTCCGTATACTTCTATATGGCTAGGAGGGGTCCACGGGGGTCCAGATGGCTACGATTGTCGCACGTGCTTTAGGGTGACCTAAAAGTGCTACTCATACTCCTAGATGGTAAGGAGGGGTGCAATGGGTCAGATGACGTAAGGAGGATCCGTAAACGCCTATATGGCTAGGAGGGGTCCACGTGTGTCCAGATGGCACCGAGTGTCGCACGTGCTTTAGGATGACCTATAAGTGTTACTGATTCTCCGATATGGCTAGGAGGGGTGCGTATACTCCTATATGGCTAGGAGGGGTCCACGGGGGTCTAGAAGGCTTCGATATTCGCACGTGCTTTAGGATGACCTAAAAGTGCTACTGATACTCCTATATGGCTAGGAGGGATGCAATGGGTCAAATGACATAAGGAGGGTATGTATACTCCTATATGGCTAGGAGGGCTCCACGGGGGTCCAGATGGCTACGATTGTCGCACGTGCTTTAGGATGACCTAAAAGTGCTACTGATACTCCAAGATGGCTAGGAGGGTTACGGGGGTCAAATGACATAAAGAGGGTCCGTATACTCCTATATGGCTAGGAGAGGTCCACGGGGGTCCGGATGGCTACGATTGTCGCACGTGCTTTAGGATGACCTAAAAGTGATACTGATACTCCTATATGGCTAGGAGGGGTCCACGGGGGTCAAATGACATAAAGAGGGTCTGTATACTCCTATATGGCTAGGAGGGGTCCACGGGGCTCCAGATGGCACCGAGTGTCGCACGTGCTTTAGGATGACCTATAAGTGTTACTGATTCTCCTATATGGCTAGGAGGAGTGCTATGGGTCAGATTACGTAAGGAGGGTCCGTATACTCCTATATGGCTAGGAGGGGTCCACAGGGGTCCAGATGGTTACGATTGTCGCACGTGCTTTAGGATGACATAAGAGTGCTACTGATACTCGTAGATGGCTAGGAGGGGTCGACGGGGGTCAAATGACATAAAGAGGGTCTGAATACTCCTATATGGCTAGGAGGGGTCCACGAGGGGTCCAGATGGCTACGATTGTCGCACGTGCTTTAGGATGACCTAAGAGTGCTACTGACACTCCTAGATGGCTAGGAGGGGTGCATTGGGTCAGATGACGTAAGGAGGGTGCGTATACTCCTATATGGCTAGGAGGGGTCCACGGGGGTCCAGAATGCTAGGATATCCACACGTGCTTTAGGATGACCTAAAAGTACTACTGATACTCCTATATGGCTAGGAGGGATCCACGGGGGTCCAGATGGCTTCGATTGTCACACGTGCTTTAGGATTACCTAAAAGTGCTATTAATACTCGTAGATGGCTAGGAGGGGTCCACGGGGGTCAAATGACATAAAGAGGGTCCGAATACTCCTATATGGTTAGGAGGGGTCCACAGGGGTCCAGATGGCTACGATTGTGGCACGTGCTTTAGGATGACCTAAGAGTGCTACTGATACTCTTACATGGCTAGGAGGGGTGCAATGGGTCAGATGACGTAAGGAGGGTGCGTATACTCCTATATGGCTAGGAGGGGTCCACGGGGGTCCAGAATGCTACGATGTTCGCACGTGCTTTAGTATGACCTAAAAGTGTCACTGATACTCCTATATGGCGAGGAGGGGTGCAATGAGTCAAATGACATAAGGAGGGTCTGTATACTCCTATATGGCTAGTAGGGGTCCACGGTGGTCTAGATGGCTACGATTGTCGCACGTGCTTTAGGATGACCTAAAAGTGCTACTGATACTCCTATATGGCTAGGAGGGGTCCACGGAGGTCCAGATGGCTACGATTGTAGCACATGCCTTAGGATGACCTAAAAGTCCTACTGATACTCGTAGATGGCTACGAGCGGTCCACGGAGGTCAAATGACATAAAGAGGGTCCGAATACTCCTATATGGCTAGGAGGGGTCCACGGGGGTCCAGATGGCTACGATTGTCGCACGTGCTTTAGGATGACCTAAGAGTGCTACTGATACTCCTAGATGGCTAGGAGGGGTGCAATGGGTCAGATGACGTAAGGAGGGTGCGTATACTCCTATATGGCTAGGAGGGGTCCACAGAGGTCCAGAATGCTACGATATCCGCACATGCTTTAGGATGACCTAAAAGTGCTACTGATACTCCTATATGGCTAGGAGGGGTCCACGGGGGGTCCAGATGGCTTCGATATTCACACGTGCTTTAGGATTACCTAAAAGTGCTACTAATACTCGTAGATGGCTAGGAACGGTCCACGGGGGTCAAATGACATAAAGAGGGTCCGAATACTCCTATATGGCTAGGAGGGGTCCACGGGGGTCCAGATGGCTACGATTGTCGCACGTGCTTTAGGATGACCTAAGTGTGCTACTGATACTCCTTGATGGCTAGGAGGGGTGCAATGGGTCAGATGACGTAAGGAGGGTGCGTATACTCCTATATGGCTAGGAGGGGTCCACGGGGGTCCAGAATGCTACGATGTTCGCACGTGCTTTAGTATGACCTAAAAGTGTTACTGATGCTCCTATATGGCTAGGAGGGGTGCAATGAGTCAAATGACTTAAGGAGGGTCTGTATACTCCTATATGGCTAATAGGGGTCCACGGTGGTCTAGATGGCTACGATTGTCGCACGTGCTTTAGGATGACCTAAAAGTGCTACTGATACTCCTATATGGCTAGGAGGGGTCCACGGGGGTCCAGATGGCTACGATTGTAGCACATGCATTAGGATGACCTAAAAGTCCTACTGATACTCGTAGATGGCTACGAGCGGTCCACGGAGGTCAAATGACATAAAGAGGGTCCGAATACTCCTATATGGCTAGGAGGGGTCCACGGGGGTCCAGATGGCTACGATTGTCGCACGTGCTTTAGGATGACCTAAGAGTGCTACTGATACTCCTAGATGGCTAGGAGGGGTGCAATGGGTCAGATGACGTAAGGAGGGTGCGTATACTCCTATATGGCTAGGAGGGGTCCACAGGGGTACAGAATGCTACGATATCCGCACGTGCTTTAGGATGACCTAAAAGTGCTACTGATACTCCTATATGGCTAGGAGGGGTGCAATGAGTCAAATGACATAAGGAGGGTCTGTATACTCCTATATGGCTAGTAGGGGTCCACAATGGTCTAGATGGCTACGATTGTCACACGTGCTTTAGGATGAGCTAAAAGTGCTACTGATACTCCTATATGGCTAGAAGGGGTCCACGGGGGTCCAGATGGCTACGATTCTCGCACATGCTTTAGGATGACCTAAAAGTCCTACTCATACTCCTAGATGGTTAGGAGGAGTGCAATGGGTTAGATGACGTAAGGAGGGTACGTATACTCCTATATGGCTAGGAGGGGTCCACCTGGGTCCAGATGGCACCGAGTGTCGCACGTGCTTTAGGATGACCTATAAGTGTTACTGATTCTCCAATATGGCTAGGAGGGGTGCAATGGGTCAGATTACGTAAGGAGGTTCCGTATACTCCTATATGGCTAGGAGGGGTCCACAGAGGTCGAGATGGCTACGATTGTCGCACGTGCTTTAGGATGACTTAAAAGTGCTACTGATACTCCTAGATGGTTAGGAGGGGTCAACGGGGGTCAAATGACATAAAGAAGGTCTGTGTACTCCTATATGGCAAGGAGGGGTCCACGGGGGTCCAGATGGCACGGAGTGTCGCACGTGCTTTAGGATGACCAATTAAGTGTTACTGATTCTCCTATATGGCTAGGAGGAGTGCTATGGGTCAGATTACGTAAGGAGGGTCTGTATACTCCTATATGGCTAGGAGGGGTCCACGGGGGTCCAGATGGCTACGATTGTCGCACGTGCTTTAGGATGACCTAAAAGTGCTACTCATACTCCTAGATGGTTAGGAGGTGTGCAATGGGTCAGATGACGTAAGGAGGGTCCGTATACTCCTATATGGCTAGCAGGGGTCCACCTGGGTCCAGATGGCACCGAGTGTCGCACGTGCTTTAGGATGACCTGTAAGTGTTACTGATTCTCCTATATGGCTAGGAGAAGTGCAACGGGTCAGATTACGTAAGGAGGGTCCGTATACTTCTATATGGCTAGGAGGGGTCCACGGGGTTCCAGATGGCTACGATTGTCGCACGTGCTTTAGGATGACCTAAAAGTGCTACGCATACTCCTGGATGGTAAGGAGGGGTGCAACGGGTCAGATGACGTAAGGAGGGTCCGTATACTCTTATATGGCTAGGAGGGGTCCACGTGGGTCCAGATGGCACCGAGTGTGGCACGTGCTTTAGGATGACATGTAAGTGTTACTGATTCTCCTATATTGCTAGGAGGGGTGCAACGGGTAAGATTACGTAAGGAGGGTCCATATACTCCTATATTGCTAGGAGGGGTCCAGATGGCTACGATTGTCGCACGTGCTTTAGGATGACCTAAGAGTGCTACTGATACTCCTAGATGGCTAGGAGGGGTGCAATGGGTCAGATGACGTAAGGAGGGTCCGTATACTCCTATATGGCAAGGAGGGGTCCACGGGGGTCCAGATGGCTACGATTGTCGCACGTGCTTTAGGATGAGCTAAAACTGCTACTGATACTCCTAGATGGCTAGGAGGGGTCCACGGGGGTCTAGATGGCTTCGATTGTCACACGTGCTTTAGGATGACCTAAAAGTGCTACTGATACTCGTAGATGGCTACGAGCGGTCCACGGAGGTCAAATGACATAAAGAGGGTCCGAATACTCCTATATGGCTAGGAGGGGTCCAAGGGGGTCCAGATGGCTACGATTGTCGCACGTGCTTTAGGATGACCTAAGAGTGCTACTGATACTCCTAGATGGCTAGGAGGGGTGCAATGGGTCAGATGACGTAAGGAGGGTCCGTATACTCCTATATGGCAAGGAGGGGTCCACGGGGGTCCAGATGGCTACGATTGTCGCACGTGCTTTAGGATGAGCTAAAACTGCTACTGATACTCCTAGATGGCTAGGAGGGGTCCACGGGGGTCTAGATGGCTTCGATTGTCACACGTGCTTTAGGATGACCTAAAAGTGCTACTGATACTCGTAGATGGCTACGAGCGGTCCACGGAGGTCAAATGACATAAAGAGGGTCCGAATACTCCTATATGGCTAGGAGGGGTCCACGGGGGTCCAGATGGCTACGATTGTCGCACGTGCTTTAGGATGACCTAAGAGTGCTACTGATACTCCTAGATGGCTAGGAGGGGTGCAATGGGTCAGATGACGTAAGGAGGGTGCGTATACTCCTATATGGCTAGGAGGGGTCCACAGGGGTCCAGAATGCTACGATATCCGCACATGCTTTAGGATGACCTAAAAGTGCTACTGATACTCCTATATGGCTAGGAGGGGTCCACGGGGGTCCAGATGGCTTCGATATTCACACGTGCTTTAGGATTATCTAAAAGTGCTACTAATACTCGTAGATGGCTAGGAACGGTCCACGGGGGTCAAATGACATAAAGAGGGTCCGAATACTCCTATATGGCTAGGAGGGGTCCACGGGGGTCCAGATGGCTACGATTGTCGCACGTGCTTTAGGATGACCTAAGTGTGCTACTGATACTCCTTGATGGCTAGGAGGGGTGCAATGGGTCAGATGACGTAAGGAGGGTGCGTATACTCCTATATGGCTAGGAGGGGTCCACGGGGGTCCAGAATGCTACGATGTTCGCACGTGCTTTAGTATGACCTAAAAGTGTTACTGATACTCCTATATGGCTAGGAGGGGCGCAATGAGTCAAATGACATAAGGAGGGTCTGTATACTCCTATATGGCTAGTAGGGGTCCACGGTGGTCTAGATGGCTACGATTGTCGCACGTGCTTTAGGATGACCTAAAAGTGCTACTGATACTCCTATATGGCTAGGAGGGGTCCACGGGGGTCCAGATGGCTACGATTGTAGCACATGCATTAGGATGACCTAAAAGTCCTACTGATACTCGTAGATGGCTACGAGCGGTCCACGGAGGTCAAATGACATAAAGAGGGTCCGAATACTCCTATATGGCTAGGAGGGGTCCACGGGGGTCCAGATGGCTACGATTGTCGCACGTGCTTTAGGATGACCTAAGAGTGCTACTGATACTCCTAGATGGCTAGGAGGGGTGCAATGGGTCAGATGACGTAAGGAGGGTGTGTATACTCCTATATGGCTAGGAGGGGTCCACAGGGGTCCAGAATGCTACGATATCCGCACGTGCTTTAGGATGACCTAAAAGTGCTACTGATACTCCTATATGGCTAGGAGGGGTCCACGGGGGTCCAGATGGCTTCGATTGTCACACGTGCTTTAGGACTACCTAAAAGTTCTACTAATACTCGTAGATGGCTAGGAAGGGTCCACGGGGGTCAAATGACATAAAGAGGGTCCGAATACTCCTATATGGCTAGGAGGGGTCCACGGGGGTCCAGATGGCTACGATTGTCGCACGTGCTTTAGGATGACCTAAGAGTGCTACTGATACTCCTAGATGGCTAGGAGGGGTGCAATGTGTCAGATGACGTAAGGAGGGTGCGTATACTCCTATATGGCTAGGAGGGGTCCACGGGGGTCCAGAATGCTATGATGTTCGCACGTGCTTTAGTATGACCTAAAAGTGTTACTGATGCTCCTATATGGCTAGGAGGGGTGCAATGAGTCAAATGACTTAAGGAGGGTCTGTATACTCCTATATGGCTAATAGGGGTCCACGGTGGTCTAGATGGCTACGATTGTCGCACGTGCTTTAGGATGACCTAAAAGTGCTACTGATACTCCTATATGGCTAGGAGGGGTCCATGGGGGTCCAGATGGCTACGATTGTAGCACATGCATTAGGATGACCTAAAAGTCCTACTGATACTCGTAGATGGCTACGAGCGGTCCACGGAGGTCAAATGACATAAAGAGGGTCCGAATACTCCTATATGGCTAGGAGGGGTCCACGGGGGTCCAGATGGCTACGATTGTCGCACGTGCTTTAGGATGACCTAAGAGTGCTACTGATACTCCTAGATGGCTAGGAGGGGTGCAATGGGTCAGATGACGTAAGGAGGGTGCGTATACTCCTATATGGCTAGGAGGGGTCCACAGGGCTACAGAATGCTACGATATCCGCACGTGCTTTAGGATGACCTAAAAGTGCTACTGATACTCCTATATGGCTAGGAGGGGTCCACGGGGGTCCAGATGGCTTCGATTGTCACACGTGCTTTAGGACTACCTAAAAGTGCTACTAATACTCGTAGATGGCTAGGAAGGGTCCACGGGGGTCAAATGACATAAAGAGGGTCCGAATACTCCTATATGGCTAGGAGGGGTCCACGGGGGTCCAGATGGCTACGATTGTGGCACGTGCTTTAGGATGAGCTAAGAGTGCTAGTGATACTCCTAGATGGCTAGGAGGGGTGCAATGGGTCAGATGACGTAAGGAGGGTGCGTATACTCCTATATGGCTAGGAGGGTTCCACGGGGGTCCAGAATGCTACGATTGTCGCACGTGCTTTAGGATGACCTAAAAGTGTTACTGATACTCCTATATGGCTAGGAGGGGTGCAATGAGTCAAATGACATAAGGAGGGTCTGTATACTCCTATATGGCTAGTAGGGGTCCACAATGGTCTAGATGGCTACGATTGTCACACGTGCTTTAGGATGAGTTAAAAGTGCTACTGATACTCCTATATGGCTAGAAGGGGTCCACGGGGGTCCAGATGGCTACGATTCTCGCACATGCTTTAGGATGACCTAAAAGTCCTACTCATACTCCTAGATGGTTAGGAGGAGTGCAATGGGTTAGATGACATAAGGAGGGTACGTATACTCCTATATGGCTAGGAGGGGTCCACCTGGGTATAGATAGCACCGAGTGTCGCACGTGCTTTAGGATGACCTATAAGTGTTACTGATTCTCCAATATGGCTAGGAGGGGTGCAATGGGTCAGATTACGTAAGGAGGTTCCGTATACTCCTATATGGCTAGGAGGGGTCCACAGAGGTCGAGATGGCTACGATTGTCGCACGTGCTTTAGGATGACTTAAAAGTGCTACTGATACTCCTAGATGGTTAGGAGGGGTCAACGAGGGTGAAATGACATAAAGAAGGTCTGTATACTCCCATATGGCAAGGAGGGGTCCACGCGGGTCCAGATGGCACGGAGTGTCGCACGTGCTTTAGGATGACCAAT
The DNA here is from genome assembly GCA_026929855.1 of Poa annua. Taxonomy (NCBI): domain Eukaryota; kingdom Viridiplantae; phylum Streptophyta; class Magnoliopsida; order Poales; family Poaceae; genus Poa; species Poa annua. The sequence goes on from CM049430.1 coordinate 49,897,819, forward strand.
TAAGTGTTACTGATTCTCCTATATGGCTAGGAGGAGTGCTATGGGTCAGATTACGTAAGGAGGGTCTGTATACTCCTATATGGCTAGGAGGGGTCCACGGGGGTCCAGATGGCTACGATTGTCGCACGTGCTTTAGGATGACCTAAAAGTGCTACTCATACTCCTAGATGGTTAGGAGGTGTGCAATGGGTCAGATGACGAAAGGAGGGTCCGTATACTCCTATATGGCTAGCAGGGGTCCACCTGGGTCCAGATGGCACCGAGTGTCGCACGTGCTTTAGGATGACCTGTAAGTGTTACTGATTCTCCTATATGGCTAGGAGAAGTGCAATGGGTCAGATTACGTAAGGAGGGTCCGTATACTTCTATATGGCTAGGAGGGGTCCACGGGGGTCCAGATGGCTACGATTGTCGCACGTGCTTTAGGATGACCTAAAAGTGCTACGCATACTCCTGGATGGTAAGGAGGGGTGCAATGGGTCAGATGACGTAAGGAGGGTCCGTATACTCTTATATGGCTAGGAGGGGTCCACGTGGGTCCAGATGGCACCGAGTGTGGCACGTGCTTTAGGATGACATGTAAGTGTTACTGATTCTCCTATATGGCTAGGAGGGGTGCAACGGGTAAGATTACGTAAGGAGGGTCCATATACTCCTATATTGCTAGGAGGGGTCCAGATGGCTACGATTGTCGCATGTGCTTTAGGATGACCTAAGAGTGCTACTGATACTCCTAGATGGCTAGGAGGGGTGCAATGGGTCAGATGACGTAAGGAGGGTCCGTATACTCCTATATGGCAAGGAGGGGTCCACGGGGGTCCAGATGGCTACGATTGTCGCACGTGCTTTAGGATGAGCTAAAACTGCTACTGATACTCCTAGATGGCTAGGAGGGGTCCACGGGGGTCTAGATGGCTTCGATTGTCACACGTGCTTTAGGATGACCTAAAAGTGCTACTGATACTCGTAGATGGCTACGAGCGGTCCACGGAGGTCAAATGACATAAAGAGGGTCCGAATACTCCTATATGGCTAGGAGGGGTCCAAGGGGGTCCAGATGGCTACGATTGTCGCACGTGCTTTAGGATGACCTAAGAGTGCTACTGATACTCCTAGATGGCTAGGAGGGGTGCAATGGGTCAGATGACGTAAGGAGGGTGCGTATACTCCTATATGGCTAGGAGGGGTCCACGGGGGTCCAGAATGCTACGATATTCGCACGTGCTTTAGGATGACCTAAAAGTGCTACTAATACTCCTATATGTCTCGGAGGGGTGCAATGAGACAAATGACATAAGGTGGGTCTGTATACTCCTATATGGCTAGTAGGGGTCCATGGGGGTCCAGATGGCTACGATTGTCGCACGTGCTTTGGGATGACCTAAAAGTGCTACTAATACTCCTATATGGCTAGGAGGGGTCCACGGGGGTCCAGATGGCTACGATTGTCGCATGTGCTTTAGGATGACCTAAAAGTGCTACTCATACTCCTAGATGGTTAGGAGGGGTGCAATGGGTTAGATGACGTAAGGAGGGTCCGTATACTCCTATATGGCTAGGAGGGGTCCACGTGGGTCCAGATGGCACCGAGTGTCGCACGTGCTTTAGGAAGACCTATAAGTGTTACTGATTCTCCTATATGGCTAGGAGGGGTGCAATGGGTCAGATTACGTAAGGAGGGTCCGTATACTCCTATATGGCTAGGAGGGGTCCACGGAGGTCCAGATGGCTACGATTGTCGCACGTGCTTTAGGATGACCTAAAAGTGCTACTGATACTCCTAGATTGCTATGAGGGTTCCACGGGGGTCAAATGACATAAAGAGGGTCCGTATACTCCTATATGGCTAGGAGGGGTCCACGGGGGTCCAGATAGCTAGGATTGTCGCACGTGCTTTAGGATGACCTAAAAGTGCTACTCATACTCCTAGATGGTTAGGAGGGGTGCAATGGGTCAGATGACGCAAGGAGGGTCCGTATACTCCTATATGGCTAGGAGGGGTCCACGTGGGTCTAGATGCAACCGAGTGTCGCACGTGCTTTGGGATGACCTGTAAGTGTTACTGATTCTCCTATATGGAAAGGAGGAGTGCAATGGGTCAGATTACGTAAGGAGGGTCCGTATACTTCTATATGGCTAGGAGGGTTCCACGGGGGTCCAGATGGCTACGACTGTCGCACGTGCTTTAAGATGACCTAAAAGTGCTACTCATACTCCTAGATGGTAAGGAGGGGTGCAATGGGTCAGATGACGTAAGGATGATCCGAAAACGCCTATATGGCTAGGAGGGGTCCACGTGTGTCCAGATGGCACCGAGTGTGGCACGTGCTTTAGGATGACATGTAAGTGTTACTGATTCTCCTATATGGCTAGGAGGGGTGCAACGGGTAAGATTACGTAAGGAGGGTCCATATACTCCTATATTGCTAGGAGGGGTCCAGATGGCTACGATTGTCGCATGTGCTTTAGGATGACCTAAGAGTGCTACTGATACTCCTAGATGGCTAGGAGGGGTGCAATGGGTCAGATGACGTAAGGAGGGTCCGTATACTCCTATATGGCAAGGAGGGGTCCACGGGGGTCCAGATGGCTACGATTGTCGCACGTGCTTTAGGATGAGCTACAACTGCTACTGATACTCCTAGATGGCTAGGAGGGGTCCACGGGGGTCTAGATGGCTTCGATTTTCACACGTGCTTTAGGATGACCTAAAAGTGCTACTGATACTCGTAGATGGCTACGAGCGGTCCACGGAGGTCAAATGACATAAAGAGGGTCCGAATACTCCTATATGGCTAGGAGGGGTCCAAGGGGGTCCAGATGGCTACGATTGTCGCACGTGCTTTTGGATGACCTAAGAGTGCTACTGATACTCCTAGATGGCTAGGAGGGGTGCAATGGGTCAGATGACGTAAGGAGGGTGCGTATACTCCTATATGGCTAGGAGGGGTCCACGGGGGTCCAGATGGCTACGATTGTCGCACGTGCTTTAGGATGACCTAAAAGTGCTACTCATACTCCTAGATGGTTAGGAGGTGTGCAATGGGTCAGATGACGTAAGGAGGGTCCGTATACTCCTATATGGCTAGCAGGGGTCCACCTGGGTCCAGATGGCACCGAGTGTCGCACGTGCTTTAGGATGACCTGTAAGTGTTACTGATTCTCCTATATGGCTAGGAGGGGTCCACAGAGGTCCAGATGGCTACGATTGTCGCACGTGCTTTAGGATGACTTAAAAGTGCTACTGATACTCCTAGATGGTTAGGAGGGGTCCATGGGGGTCAAATGACATAAAGAAGGTCTGTATACTCCTATATGGCAAGGAGGGGTCCACGGGGGTCCAGATGGCACGGAGTGTCGCACGTGCTTTAGGATGACCAATTAAGTGTTACTGATTCTCCTATATGGCTAGGAGGTGGGTCAGATTACGTAAGGAGGGTCTGTATACTCCTATATGGCTAGGAAGGGTCCACGGGGGTCCAGATGGCTACGATTGTCGCACGTGCTTTAGGATGACCTAAAAGTGCTACTCATACTCCTAGATGGTTAGGAGGTGTGCAATGGGTCATATGACGTAAGGAGGGTCCGTATACTCCTATATGGCTAGCAGGGGTCCACCTGGGTCCAGATGGCACCGAGTGTCGCACGTGCTTTAGGATGACCTGTAAGTGTTACTGATTCTCCTATATGGCTAGGAGGAGTGCAATGGGTCAGATTACGTAAGGAGGGTCCGTATACTTCTATATGGCTAGGCGGGGTCCACGGGGGTCCAGATGGCTACGATTGTCGCACGTGCTTTAGGATGACCTAAAAGTGCTACGCATACTCCTGGATGGTAAGGAGGGGTGCAACGGGTCAGATGACGTAACGAGGGTCCGTATACTCCTTTATGGCTAGTAGGGGTCCTCGTGGGTCCAGATGGCACCGAGTGTGGCACGTGCTTTAGGATGACATGTAAGTGTTACTGATTCTCCTATATGGCTAGGAGGGGTGCAACGGGTAAGATTACGTAAGGAGGGTCCATATACTCCTATATTGCTAGGAGGGGTCCAGATGGCTACGATTGTCGCATGTGCTTTAGGATGACCTAAGAGTGTTACTGATACTCCTAGATGGCTAGGAGGGGTGCAATGGGTCAGATGACGTAAGGAGGGTCCGTATACTCCTATATGGCAAGGAGGGGTCCACGGGGGTCCAGATGGCTACGATTGTCGCACGTTCTTTAGGATGAGCTAAAACTGCTACTGATACTCCTAGATGGCTAGGAGGGGTCCACGGGGGTCTAGATGGCTTCGATTGTCACACGTGCTTTACGATGACCTAAAAGTGCTACTGATACTCGTAGATGGCTACGAGCGGTCCACGGAGGTCAAATGACATAAAGAGGGTCCGAATACTCCTATATGGCTAGGAGGGGTCCAAGGGGGTCCAGATGGCTACGATTGTCGCACGTGCTTTAGGATGACCTAAGAGTGCTACTGATACTCCTAGATGGCTAGGAGGGGTGCAATGGGTCAGATGACGTAAGGAGGATGCGTATACTCCTATATGGCTAGGAGGGGTCCACGGGGGTCCAGAATGCTACGATTTTCGCACGTGCTTTAGGATGACCTAAAAGTGCTACTAATACTCCTATATGTCTCGGAGGGGTGCAATGAGACAAATGACATAAGGTGGGTCTGTATACTCCTATATGGCTAGTAGGGGTCCATGGGGGTCCAGATGGCTACGATTGTCGCACGTGCTTTGGGATGACCTGAAAGTGCTACTAATACTCCTATATGGCTAGGAGGGGTCCACGGGTGTCCAGATGGCTACGATTGTCGCATGTGCTTTAGGATGACCTAAAAGTGCTACTCATACTCCTAGATGGTTAGGAGGGGTGCAATGGGTTAGATGACGTAAGGAGGGTCCGTATACTCCTATATGGCTAGGAGGGGTCCACGTGGGTCCAGATGGCACCGAGTGTCGCACGTGCTTTAGGAATACCTATAAGTGTTACTGATTCTCCTATATGGCTAGGAGGGGTGCAATGGGTCAGATTACGTAAGGAGGGTCCGTATACTCCTATATGGCTAGGAGGGGTCCACGGAGGTCCAGATGGCTACGATTGTCGCACGTGCTTTAGGATGACCTAAAAGTGCTACTGATACTCCTAGATTGCTATGAGGGTTCCACGGGGGTCAAATGACATAAAGAGGGTCCGTATACTCCTATATGGCTAGGAGGGGTCCACGGGGGTCCAGATGGCTACGATTGTCGCACGTGCTTTAGGATGACCTAAAAGTGCTACTCATACTCCTAGATGGTTAGGAGGGGTGCAATGGGTCAGATGACGCAAGGAGGGTCCGTATACTCCTATATGGCTAGGAGGGGTCCACGTGGGTCCAGATGCAACCGAGTGTCGCACGTGCTTTGGGATGACCTGTAAGTGTTACTGATTCTCCTATATGGAAAGGAGGAGTGCAATGGGTCAGATTACGTAAGGAGGGTCCGTATACTTCTATATGGCTAGGAGGGTTCCACGGAGGTCCAGATGGCTACGACTGTCGCACGTGCTTTAAGATGACCTAAAAGTGCTACTCATACTCCTAGATGGTAAGGAGGGGTGCAACGGGGCAGATGACGTAAGGAGGGTCCGTATACTCCTATATGGCTAGGAGGGGTCCACGTGGGTCCAGATGGCACTGAGTGTCGCACGTGCTTTAGGATGACATGTAAGTGTTACTGGTTCTCCTATATGGCTAGGAGGGGTGCAACGGGTCAGATTACGTAAGGAGGGTCCATATACTCCTATATTGCTAGGAGGGGTCCACGGGGGTCCAGATGGCTACGATTGTCGCACATGCTTAAGGATGACCTAAGAGTGCTACTGATACTCCTAGATGGCTAGGAGGGGTGCAATGGGCCAGATGACGTAAGGAGGGTCCGTATACTCCTATATGGCAAGGAGGGGTCCACGGGGGTCCAGATGGCTACGATTGTCGCACGTGCTTTAGGATGAGCGAAAACTGCTACTGATACTCCTAGATGGCTAGGAGGGGTCCACGGGGGTCCAGATGGCTTCGATTGTCACACGTACTTTAGGATGACCTAAAAGTGCTACAGATACTCGTAGATGGCTACGAGCGGTCCACGGAGGTCAAATGACATAAAGAGGGTCCGAATACTCCTATATGGCTAGGAGGGGTCCACGGGGGTCCAGATGGCTACGACTGTCGCACGTGCTTTAAGATGACCTAAAAGTGCTACTCATACTCCTAGATGGTAAGGAGGGGTGCAATGGGTCAGATGACGTAAGGAGGATCCGTAAACGCCTATATGGCTAGGAGGGGTCTACGTGTGTCCAGATGGCACCGAGTGTGGCACGTGCTTTAGGATGACATGTAAGTGTTACTGATTCTCCTATGTGGCTAGGAGGGGTGCAACGGGTAAGATTACGTAAGGAGGGTCCATATACTCCTATATTGCTAGGAGGGGTCCAGATGGCTACGATTGTCGCATGTGCTTTAGGATGACCTAAGAGTGCTACTGATACTCCTAGATGGCTAGGAGGGGTGCAATGGGTCAGATGACGTAAGGAGGGTCCGTATACTCCTATATGGCAAGGAGGGGTCCACGGGTGTCCAGATGGCTACGATTGTCGCACGTGCTTTAGGATGAGCTACAACTGCTACTGATACTCCTAGATGGCTAGGAGGGGTCCACGGGGGTCTAGATGGCTTCGATTGTCACACGTGCTTTAGGATGACCTAAAAGTGCTACTGATACTCGTAGATGGCTACGAGCGGTCCACGGAGGTCAAATGACATAAAGAGGGTCCGAATACTCCTATATGGCTAGGAGGGGTCCAAGGGGGTCCAGATGGCTACGATTGTCGCACGTGCTTTTGGATGACCTAAGAGTGCTACTGATACTCCTAGATGGCTAGGAGGGGTGCAATGGGTCAGATGACATAAGGAGGGTGCGTATACTCCTATATGGCTAGGAGGGGTCGACGGGGGTCCAGATGGCTACGATTGTCGCACGTGCTTTAGGATGACCTAAAAGTGCTACTCATACTCCTAGATGGTTAGGAGGTGTGCAATGGGTCAGATGACGTAAGGAGGGTCCGTATACTCCTATATGGCTAGCAGGGGTGATAAGGATATATCAGTGGATTATGATGATTATCCATGCTTAAACTGGAAGGAAATATTAAGCCTGATCGATGATTATTATAAGGTGAACTCATTCCTAGTTGGATATGATTTCATGAATTATAAGAATGTTATACTGCCTAAGTTATTATGTTTATGTATCATTAGGTTTGAGTTAATGAAGATAATGGGGAATGGAGAAGAAGATGTGGGCAAGGAATGGAGGCTATCGACAAACATCAAGGTGGCTAGCACGAGGGAGGCGAGGGAGGAAGTGGAGCCATCACGCAAAGAAGGGATGCTGCAAACAAAGAAAGATCCTTTCCAATTCGGATTCAAGATTTGTTCAGATTCGGTTCGGACTGACAGAAGTCCTGAATTTGAAACGGACGTGGATTCTTTATACGGACTCCAAATAGAGCAAAGAAGCACAATCTGAAAAGGCAATTTGAAGGGCTTTCCAATGGGTCCGGCCCCATGCCCCGGTTCGGCTCGGACTGGGCGCGGTGACCGCAACAAGTCACGAGTTGTTTTCTGCCTGTTTCCAAACAGAGTCCGTTAAAGTTAGGAAAGTTAGGTTTTGACTCCAACACAATGTTGGACGTCCAGCAGCCTTTATAAGGCTTGTAATTTCGTGGCTTTTAGGTTGAGACCACGTCTAAGATAAACCCTAGATTGGATTGCTAAGCATTCATCTATATTCGAGTTCCTCTGTGTTGCGCTCAGGAATTCAACCTCTCCACTGTGTTGCGCTCTGGAGATTATTATCCGAAGTTTGAGTGTGATCTGTTGTTCCACTGGGAATTAGTAGATTGCAAAACCGCTTCGTGGTCGGCGGCTACGTTGCATCGGTGTGAGGCGTCGCGAATATCCATTGGGTTGAAGAGCTGTTGCATTGGCAACGGGGGAACAGCCGGAGAGTTCGTCGGATTCTCGCAAGTTATCTTCCACCATCATCCATCTACCCACCGCTCACTGAGAAGATCGGGCCACCCCTTATCATCTTGGTATCAGATTTCCAGCGTTTACTCGGTGAGCATCCACATATCCATCCCCGTAGATATTACTATTTTTCGTCCTATCCAGAAAAAGCCCCACAAAAATATTTGCCATAGCCTTAGATCGCATTGTTTTATCGAGTTTAGTTGTTGATCGTGTGTCCCTTTTGCGTTGCTTTTTCCGATCTGAGCCGTAGTTGCGTCAGTTTTCTGTTTATTTCCGTGTCAGTTTTCGTGTCGTCGGAGTCCTGGTGTGATACGTTTCGTCTAATCGGACGTAGTTGCTGCGCCGTCAATTGCTGTTCTGCTGCCGCGCGTATATCGTGGCCGAGTTTGTTTTCTTATGTGCATGCGCGCGTTCCTAGACAGCTCGATTTGTTCCGATCCGCAGCGGTCATACGAGTCAATGGACGAGTAAATCTTTGCTGCGTCCGTGTTGGAGTCCGATTCTGCTTAGATTTTGATGCCCTCGTCCGTGTCCTGCATTAGGTTTGTTAGGATTTTTATTTGGCACCTACCAATCGTGTCTTTCATTTTTGACAGCCATACGTAAAAGCCATTCAATCTTTGCGGTTAGAACTATCCTACCGAGAATAGCAATTTCTTTGCTCTTTGGGCTGCTCATTAGGATTTGGAAAAGTGCAATTTATTTCTGCAGAGTTGTCTTCTGCTCCCGTGACATATTCTGTATAGACTAACCGAAAAGAGCAAAAGAGTATTAAAAAAAAAAAGTGAAACAGGAGAGAGAAGAAAAAAAAAGGTGAGGAAAAGAAAGTTCCGAAGTTACTGTAGCTACAGTACCGAGCGAAAAAGAGAAAAGAGGCCCGAATATTATTTTATTCTAAGTTCTATTTGGAGCTACTGCCTTGCACTAAATAGTTTTGAGCAATCTTGTGCCCTTATCACTGAGCTTTTTGCTAGCGTCTCTCCTGTGCATTGCAACACGAGCATTATTCCGACATATATCATTTTTAGCTCATTTTCAGAGTTGCAATTGCCCCATTTATCTCCACCGTGTGCGTTTCCGAGTGTCTCTTGTGTCATATGATCAGCACTAGGCTTTGTGAATCGGTGTGTTGTTAGGTATCCCTACCAAGCTCCACTAAAATACCCTGATTTTGTTGTGCGACACTTTGAGACCCATAATATTCGCTTCACCCCATCCGTGCGCGTACTGCCCTACGAGTGGTAAGCTTTACTATTCACTTTGGAACGGTAAGATACATAATTTCTTTCGGTTTTGAGTGAGTTGAGAGTTTTTCCACATATACATATTCGTGTTGTTCACTAATCATGGCAGACAAGGCTACGGATACTTTGGACACACACCGATATCACTTCCTCCGCCATAAATATTGCAGTGATACTTTTTGGGAGGAAGAATGTGGTACTTTTGATGGTGATGGCCTATTCCACCATTGTGTGCAAATTGGTGAGCGATGTGCTGCCGCCACCGTTGACGGATCCTCTAATCTCAATCTGGTTAGCATTGAGGTTGTAGACAAATTGCAGCTACATAAATGTGCCCGTTCGAAGCCATACCTTTTACGCTCATCATATGGCACATTGCTGATTTCCCACACTGCTGAAGTTCCTTTTACCTTCGGCAATTATACCGAGCTGGTGTGGTGTGATGTATCCCCAGTGCCACTTGATTCTTGTCATGTCCTTTTGGGAGGTCCATGGTGCAAGAAGTTTCAAGTTCAAGCCCGCCCAAAGGTCAAGAATATTTCATTCATATGGAACAAGACGCGGGGTGGACTGTTGCGGAGTTCAGCCAATGATTTTCATGAGTATCATCTTCTTCGTAAGGAGAGGAGAAAAGAATTCAGCTTGTCCGCTAGGTACAAGGTCATCATGGACGGTGACAGATCCATTATATGTCATCTTGACCACATTGTGCATCAAATCCCATGTGAGAATGAGAGCCACATAGCCAAATTGAGTGAGAGTGTTATAAAAAGTGACTTGTGTGACTCCACTAAACGTGAGGTTGAGTGCATCCACTTCGAGAGTATGAGAGAACAAGATAACATGAGTGTAGTAGATGATAGGACATGTGAGGATATTTCTACTAACGTCATAATCTCTACTCCTAGTGTTGTTTCATGTGATATGCAGGTTGCTTTTGAAGAAAGGGAGCCGTCAAGTCTACAACCTGCATCACCACAAGAGGAAGATGTTCCAGTACCTACTACATCTGAGGAGATTGCCATTGACATAGGTACTGATTTGGAGCTGCTGCCAGCAAGCGCGCCACTTTGTGAGTACAATTCTTTACTGGATGATTCTTGTGATTTGAACTACACACATATTTCAAAACCATGTGATAAATTGCTAATTTCGAATTTAGATCATGTGGTACTGATTTCACATAAGGAAGTGCTTGCTCGAATTCCACTTGATACTATTGTTTGTTATGTAATGCTAGATGAACCTATGAAGTTGAGTTGTGCTATGGACAAGATATCTGAAATTTCATATTTGCGTTCTGGCACACATGCATGTTGTTTCTTTATTAATTTAATTGGTGAGTATAGCATTAATGATGAATTTATGGTGGATCACATATGCATTACGTATGATAAAATTGCTGAATTAAACTGTCCTAGTTTAAATCCTATATGCTATGTGCCGAGATCTTTTTGCTTTGGGACAATACCTTATTCTCATGATCATATGACGTGTTCTAGTCTAGTTGATGTTTTACAGGGAACTGCTCTTGCTAGATTTCAACCTGATTTTGCACATACGTTTTGTGTGTATCATGCGTTGTGTCCTAGGTGTGCTACAAATTTGAACTTCACTTATACTTGCAATTTCAGTTGCCTTTGGTCTATTGATATTAATTTGTGTGTCAAGAAAAATGGTACAACAAGCTATATATACATGTACTCTGCATATACGTTGTTCTTTTTGTTTCTTCCGCTTTCAACTTCTCCACAGCCGAGGACGGCTGTTCTTGAAGAAAGGGAGGATGATAAGGATATATCAGTGGATTATGATGATTATCCATGCTTAAACTGGAAGGAAATATTAAGCCTGATCGATGATTATTATAAGGTGAACTCATTCCTAGTTGGATATGATTTCATGAATTATAAGAATGTTATACTGCCTAAGTTATTATGTTTATGTATCATTAGGTTTGAGTTAATGAAGATAATGGGGAATGGAGAAGAAGATGTGGGCAAGGAATGGAGGCTATCGACAAACATCAAGGTGGCTAGCACGAGGGAGGCGAGGGAGGAAGTGGAGCCATCACGCAAAGAAGGGATGCTGCAAACAAAGAAAGATCCTTTCCAATTCGGATTCAAGATTTGTTCAGATTCGGTTCGGACTGACAGAAGTCCTGAATTTGAAACGGACGTGGATTCTTTATACGGACTCCAAATAGAGCAAAGAAGCACAATCTGAAAAGGCAATTTGAAGGGCTTTCCAATGGGTCCGGCCCCATGCCCCGGTTCGGCTCGGACTGGGCGCGGTGACCGCAACAAGTCACGAGTTGTTTTCTGCCTGTTTCCAAACAGAGTCCGTTAAAGTTAGGAAAGTTAGGTTTTGACTCCAACACAATGTTGGACGTCCAGCAGCCTTTATAAGGCTTGTAATTTCGTGGCTTTTAGGTTGAGACCACGTCTAAGATAAACCCTAGATTGGATTGCTAAGCATTCATCTATATTCGAGTTCCTCTGTGTTGCGCTCAGGAATTCAACCTCTCCACTGTGTTGCGCTCTGGAGATTATTATCCGAAGTTTGAGTGTGATCTGTTGTTCCACTGGGAATTAGTAGATTGCAAAACCGCTTCGTGGTCGGCGGCTACGTTGCATCGGTGTGAGGCGTCGCGAATATCCATTGGGTTGAAGAGCTGTTGCATTGGCAACGGGGGAACAGCCGGAGAGTTCGTCGGATTCTCGCAAGTTATCTTCCACCATCATCCATCTACCCACCGCTCACTGAGAAGATCGGGCCACCCCTTATCAAGGGGTCCACCTGGGTCCAGATGGCACCGAGTGTCGCACGTGCTTTAGGATGACCTGTAAGTGTTACTGATTCTCCTATATGGCTAGGAGGGGTGCAACGGGTAAGATTACGTAAGGAGGGTCCATATACTCCTATATTGCTAGGAGGGGTCCAGATGGCTACGATTGTCGCATGTGCTTTAGGATGACCTAAGAGTGCTACTGATACTCCTAGATGGCTAGGAGGGGTGCAATGGGTCAGATGACGTAAGGAGGGTCCGTATACTCCTATATGGCAAGGAGGGGTCCACGGGGGTCCAGATGGCTACGATTGTCGCACGTGCTTTAGGATGAGCTACAACTGCTACTGATACTCCTAGATGGCTAGGAGGGGTCCACGGGGGTCTAGATGGCTTCGATTGTCACACGTGCTTTAGGATGACCTAAAAGTGCTACTGATACTCGTAGATGGCTACGAGCGGTCCACGGAGGTTAAATGACATAAAGAGGGTCCGAATACTCCTATATGGCTAGGAGGGGTCCAAGGGGGTCCAGATGGCTACGATTGTCGCACGTGCTTTTGGATGACCTAAGAGTGCTACTGATACTCCTAGATGGCTAGGAGGGGTGCAATGGGTCAGATGACGTAAGGAGGGTCCGTATACTCCTATATGGCAAGGAGGGGTCCACGGGGGTCCAGATGGCTACGATTGTCGCACGTTCTTTAGGATGAGCTAAAACTGCTACTGATACTCCTAGATGGCTAGGAGGGGTCCACGGGGGTCTAGATGGCTTCGATTGTCACACGTGCTTTAGGATGACCTAAAAGTGCTACTGATACTCGTAGATGGCTACGAGCGGTCCACGGAGGTCAAATGACATAAAGAGGGTCCGAATACTCCTATATGGCTAGGAGGGGTCCAAGGGGGTCCAGATGGCTACGATTGTCGCACGTGCTTTAGGATGACCTAAGAGTGCTACTGATACTCCTAGATGGCTAGGAGGGGTGCAATGGGTCAGATGACGTAAGGAGGGTGCGTATACTCCTATATGGCTAGGAGGGGTCCACGGGGGTCCAGAATGCTACGATATTCGCACGTGCTTTAGGATGACCTAAAAGTGCTACTAATACTCCTATATGTCTCGGAGGGGTGCAATGAGACAAATGACATAAGGTGGGTCTGTATACTCCTATATGGCTAGTAGGGGTCCATGGGGGTCCAGATGGCTACGATTGTCGCACGTGCTTTGGGATGACCTGAAAGTGCTACTAATACTCCTATATGGCTAGGAGGGGTCCACGGGGGTCCAGATGGCTACGATTGTCGCATGTGCTTTAGGATGACCTAAAAGTGCTACTCATACTCCTAGATGGTTAGGAGGGGTGCAATGGGTTAGATGACGTAAGGAGGGTCCGTGTACTCCTATATGGCTAGGAGGGGTCCACGTGGGTCCAGATGGCACCGAGTGTCGCACGTGCTTTAGGAAGACCTATAAGTGTTACTGATTCTCCTAAATGGCTAGGAGGGGTGCAATGGGTCAGATTACGTAAGGAGGGTCCGTATACTCCTATATGGCCAGGAGGGGTCCACGGAGGTCCAGATGGCTACGATTGTCGCACGTGCTTTAGGATGACCTAAAAGTGCTACTGATACTCCTAGATTGCTATGAGGGTTCCACGGGGGTCAAATGACATAAAGAGGGTCCGTATACTCCTATATGGCTAGGAGGGGTCCACGGGGGTCCAGATGGCTACGATTGTCGCACGTGCTTTAGGATGACCTAAAAGTGCTACTCATACTCCTAGATGGTTAAGAGGGGTGCAATGGGTCAGATGACGCAAGGAGGGTCCGTATACTCCTATATGGCTAGGAGGGGTCCACGTGGGTCCAGATGCAACCGAGTGTCGCACGTGCTTTGGGATGACCTGTAAGTGTTACTGATTCTCCTATATGGAAAGGAGGAGTGCAATGGGTCAGATTACGTAAGGAGGGTCCGTATACTTCTATATGGCTAGGAGGGTTCCACGGGGGTCCAGATGGCTACGACTGTCGCACGTGCTTTAAGATGACCTAAAAGTGCTACTCATACTCCTAGATGGTAAGGAGGGGTGCAACGGGGCAGATGACGTAAGGAGGGTCCGTATACTCCTATATGGCTAGGAGGGGTCCACGTGGGTCCAGATGGCACTGAGTGTCGCACGTGCTTTAGGATGACATGTAAGTGTTACTGGTTCTCCTATATGGCTAGGAGGGGTGCAACGGGTCAGATTACGTAAGGAGGGTCCATATACTCCTATATTGCTAGGAGGGGTCCACGGGGGTCCAGATGGCTACGATTGTCGCACATGCTTAAGGATGACCTAAGAGTGCTACTGATACTCCTAGATGGCTAGGAGGGGTGCAATGGGCCAGATGACGTAAGGAGGGTCCGTATACTCCTATATGGCAAGGAGGGGTCCACGGGGGTCCAGATGGCTACGATTGTCGCACGTGCTTTAGGATGAGCTAAAACTGCTACTGATACTCCTAGATGGCTAGGAGGGGTCCACGGGGGTCCAGATGGCTTCGATTGTCACACGTACTTTAGGATGACCTAAAAGTGCTACAGATACTCGTAGATGGCTACGAGCGGTCCACGGAGGTCAAATGACATAAAGAGGGTCCGAATACTCCTATATGGCTAGGAGGGGTCCACGGGGGTCCAGATGGCTACGACTGTCGCAAGTGCTTTAAGATGACCTAAAAGTGCTACTCATACTCCTAGATGGTAAGGAGGGGTGCAATGGGTCAGATGACGTAAGAAGGATCCGTAAACGCCTATATGGCTAGGAGGGGTCTACGTGTGTCCAGATGGCACCGAGTGTGGCACGTGCTTTAGGATGACATGTAAGTGTTACTGATTCTCCTATGTGGCAAGGAGGGGTGCAACGGGTAAGATTACGTAAGGAGGGTCCATATACTCCTATATTGCTAGGAGGGGTCCAGATGGCTACGATTGTCGCATGTGCTTTAGGATGACCTAAGAGTGCTACTGATACTCCTAGATGGCTAGGAGGGGTGCAATGGGTCAGATGACGTAAGGAGGGTCCGTATACTCCTATATGGCAAGGAGGGGTCCACGGGGGTCCAGATGGCTACGATTGTCGCACGTGCTTTAGGATGAGCTACAACTGCTACTGATACTCCTAGATGGCTAGGAGGGGTCCACGGGGGTCTAGATGGCTTCGATTGTCACACGTGCTTTAGGATGACCTAAAAGTGCTACTGATACTCGTAGATGGCTACGAGCGGTCCACGGAGGTTAAATGACATAAAGAGGGTCCGAATACTCCTATATGGCTAGGAGGGGTCCAAGGGGGTCCAGATGGCTACGATTGTCGCACGTGCTTTTGGATGACCTAAGAGTGCTACTGATACTCCTAGATGGCTAGGAGGGGTGCAATGGGTCAGATGACGTAAGGAGGGTGCGTATACTCCTATATGGCTAGGAGGGGTCCACGGGGGTCCAGATGGCTACGATTGTCGCACGTGCTTTAGGATGACCTAAAAGTGCTACTCATACTCCTAGATGGTTAGGAGGTGTGCAATGGGTCAGATGACGTAAGGAGGGTCCGTATACTCCTATATGGCTAGCAGGGGTCCACCTGGGTCCAGATGGCACCGAGTGTCGCACGTGCTTTAGGATGAACTGTAAGTGTTACTGATTCTCCTATATGGCTAGGAGGGGTCCACAGAGGTCCAGATGGCTACGATTGTCGCACGTGCTTTAGGATGACTTAAAAGTGCTACTGATACTCCTAGATGGTTAGGAGGGGTCCATGGGGGTCAAATGACATAAAGAAGGTCTGTATACTCCTATATGGCAAGGAGGGGTCCACGGGGGTCCAGATGGCACGGAGTGTCGCACGTGCTTTAGGATGACCAATTAAGTGTTACTGATTCTCCTATATGGCTAGGAGGTGGGTCAGATTACGTAAGGAGGGTCTGTATACTCCTATATGGCTAGGAAGGGTCCACGGGGGTCCAGATGGCTACGATTGTCGCACGTGCTTTAGGATGACCTAAAAGTGCTACTCATACTCCTAGATGGTTAGGAGGTGTGCAATGGGTCATATGACGTAAGGAGGGTCCGTATACTCCTATATGGCTAGCAGGGGTCCACCTGGGTCCAGATGGCACCGAGTGTCGCACGTGCTTTAGGATGACCTGTAAGTGTTACTGATTCTCCTATATGGCTAGGAGGAGTGCAATGGGTCAGATTACGTAAGGAGGGTCCGTATACTTCTATATGGCTAGGAGGGGTCCACGGGGGTCCAGATGGCTACGATTGTCGCACGTGCTTTAGGATGACCTAAAAGTGCTACGCATACTCCTGGATGGTAAGGAGGGGTGCAACGGGTCAGATGACGTAAGGAGGGTCCGTATACTCCTATATGGCTAGGAGGGGTCCACGTGGGTCCAGATGGCACCGAGTGTGGCACGTGCTTTAGGATGACATGTAAGTGTTACTGATTCTCCTATATGGCTAGGAGGGGTGCAACGGGTAAGATTACGTAAGGAGGGTCCATATACTCCTATATTGCTAGGAGGGGTCCAGATGGCTACGATTGTCGCATGTGCTTTAGGATGACCTAAGAGTGTTACTGATACTCCTAGATGGCTAGGAGGGGTGCAATGGGTCAGATGACGTAAGGAGGGTCCGTATACTCCTATATGGCAAGGAGGGGTCCACGGGGGTCCAGATGGCTACGATTGTCGCACGTTCTTTAGGATGAGCTAAAACTGCTACTGATACTCCTAGATGGCTAGGAGGGGTCCACGGGGGTCTAGATGGCTTCGATTGTCACACGTGCTTTAGGATGACCTAAAAGTGCTACTGATACTCGTAGATGGCTACGAGCGGTCCACGGAGGTCAAATGACATAAAGAGGGTCCGAATACTCCTATATGGCTAGGAGGGGTCCACGGGGGTCCAGATGGCTACGATTGTCGCACGTGCTTTAGGATGACCTAAGAGTGCTACTGATACTCCTAGATGGCTAGGAGGGGTGCAATGGGTCAGATGACGTAAGGAGGGTGTGTATACTCCTATATGGCTAGGAGGGGTCCTGGGGTCCAGAATGCTACGATATTCGCACGTGCTTTAGGATGACCTAAAAGTGCTACTAATACTCCTATATGTCTAGGAGGGGTGCAATGAGTCAAATGACATAAGGAGTGTCTGTATACTCCTATATGGCTAGTAGGGGTCCATGGGGGTCCAGATGGCTACGATTGTCGCACGTGCTTTAGGATGACCTGAAAGTGCTACTAATACTCCTATATGGCTAGGAGGGGTCCATGGGGGTCCAGATGGCTACGATTGTCGCATGTGCTTTAGGATGACCTAAAAGTGCTACTCATACTCCTAGATGGTTAGGAGGGGTGCAATGGGTTAGATGACATAAGGAGGGTCCGTATACTCCTATATGGCTAGGAGGGGTCCGCGTGGGTCCACATGGCACCGAGTGTCGCACGTGCTTTAGGAAGACCTATAAGTGTTACTGATTCTCCTATATGGCTAGGAGGGGTGCAATGGGTCAGATTACGTAAGGAGGGTCCGTATACTCCTATATGGCTAGGAGGGGTCCACGGAGGTCCAGATGGCTACGATTGTCGCACGTGCTTTAGGATGACCTAAAAGTGCTACTGATACTCCTAGATTGCTATGAGGGGTCCACGGGGGTCAAATGACATAAAGAGGGTCCGTATACTCCTATATGGCTAGGAGGGGTCCACGGGGGTCCAGATGGCTACGATTGTCGCACGTGCTTTAGGATGACCTAAAAGTGCTACTCATACTCCTAGATGGTTAGGAGGGGTGCAACGGGTCAGATGACGGAAGGAGGGTCCGTATACTCCTATATGGCTAGGAGGGGTCCACGTGGGTCCAGATGCAACCGAGTGTCGCACGTGCTTTAGGATGACCTGTAAGTGTTACTGATTCTCCTATATGGCAAGGAGGAGTGCAATGGGTCAGATTACGTAAGGAGGGTCCGTATACTCCTATATGGCTAGGAGGGGTCCACGTGGGTCCAGATGCAACCGAGTGTCGCACGTTCTTTAGGATGACCTGTAAGTGTTACTGATTCTCCTATATGGCTAGGAGGAGTGCAATGGGTCAGATTACGTAAGGAGGGTCCGTATACTTCTATATGGCTAGGAGGGGTCCACGGGGGTCCAGATGGCTTCGATTGTCACACGTGCTTTAGGATGACCTAAAAGTGCTACAGATACTCGTAGATGGCTACGAGCGGTCCACGGAGGTCAAATGACATAAAGAGGGTCCGAATACTCCTATATGGCTAGGAGGGGTCCACGGGGGTCCAGATGGCTACGATTGTCGCACGTGCTTTAGGATGACCTAAGAGTGCTACTGATACTCCTAGATGGCTAGGAGGGGTGCAATGGGTCAGATGACGTAAGGAGGGTGTGTATACTCCTATATGGCTAGGAGGGGTCCTGGGGTCCAGAATGCTACGATATTCGCACGTGCTTTAGGATGACCTAAAAGTGCTACTAATACTCCTATATGTCTAGGAGGGGTGCAATGAGTCAAATGACATAAGGAGTGTCTGTATACTCCTATATGGCTAGTAGGGGTCCATGGGGGTCCAGATGGCTACGATTGTCGCACGTGCTTTAGGATGACCTAAAAGTGCTACTAATACTCCTATATGGCTAGGAGGGGTCCATGGGGGTCCAGATGGCTACGATTGTCGCATGTGCTTTAGGATGACCTAAAAGTGCTACTCATACTCCTAGATGGTTAGGAGGGGTGCAATGGGTTAGATGACATAAGGAGGGTCCGTATACTCCTATATGGCTAGGAGGGGTCCGCGTGGGTCCACATGGCACCGAGTGTCGCACGTGCTTTAGGAAGACCTATAAGTGTTACTGATTCTCCTATATGGCTAGGAGGGGTGCAATGGGTCAGATTACGTAAGGAGGGTCCGTATACTCCTATATGGCTAGGAGGGGTCCACGGAGGTCCAGATGGCTACGATTGTCGCACGTGCTTTAGGATGACCTAAAAGTGCTACTGATACTCCTAGATTGCTATGAGGGGTCCACGGGGGTCAAATGACATAAAGAGGGTCCGTATACTCCTATATGGCTAGGAGGGGTCCACGGGGGTCCAGATGGCTACGATTGTCGCACGTGCTTTAGGATGACCTAAAAGTGCTACTCATACTCCTAGATGGTTAGGAGGGGTGCAACGGGTCAGATGACGCAAGGAGGGTCCGTATACTCCTATATGGCTAGGAGGGGTCCACGTGGGTCCAGATGCAACCGAGTGTCGCACGTGCTTTAGGATGACCTGTAAGTGTTACTGATTCTCCTATATGGCTAGGAGGAGTGCAATGGGTCAGATTACGTAAGGAGGGTCCGTATACTCCTATATGGCTAGGAGGGGTCCACGTGGGTCCAGATGCAACCGAGTGTCGCACGTGCTTTAGGATGACCTGTAAGTGTTACTGATTCTCCTATATGGCTAGGAGGAGTGCAATGGGTCAGATTACGTAAGGAGGGTCCGTATACTTCTATATGTCTAGGAGGGGTCCACGGGGGTCCAGATGGCTTCGATTGTCACACGTGCTTTAGGATGACCTAAAAGTGCTACAGATACTCGTAGATGGCTACGAGCGGTCCACGGAGGTCAAATGACATAAAGAGGGTCCGAATACTCCTATATGGCTAGGAGGGGTCCACGGGGGTCCAGATGGCTACGATTGTCGCACGTGCTTTAGGATGACCTAAGAGTGCTACTGATACTCCTAGATGGCTAGGAGGGGTGCAATGGGTCAGATGACGTAAGGAGGGTGTGTATACTCCTATATGGCTAGGAGGGGTCCTGGGGTCCAGAATGCTACGATATTCGCACGTGCTTTAGGATGACCTAAAAGTGCTACTAATACTCCTATATGTCTAGGAGGGGTGTAATGAGTCAAATGACATAAGGAGTGTCTGTATACTCCTATATGGCTAGTAGGGGTCCATGGGGGTCCAGATGGCTACGATTGTCGCACGTGCTTTAGGATGACCTAAAAGTGCTACTAATACTCCTATATGGCTAGGAGGGGTCCATGGGGGTCCAGATGGCTACGATTGTCGCATGTGCTTTAGGATGACCTAAAAGTGCTACTCATACTCCTAGATGGTTAGGAGGGGTGCAATGGGTTAGATGACGTAAGGAGGGTCCGTATACTCCTATATGGCTAGGAGGGGTCCACGTGGGTCCAGATGGCACCGAGTGTCGCACGTGCTTTAGGAAGACCTATAAGTGTTACTGATTCTCCTATATGGCTAGGAGGGGTGCAATGGGTCAGATTACGTAAGGAGGGTCCGTATACTCCTATATGGCTAGGAGGGGTCCACAGAGGTCCAGATGGCTACGATTGTCGCACGTGCTTTAGGATGACCTAAAAGTGCTACTGATACTCCTAGATTGCTATGAGGGTTCCACGGGGGTCAAATGACATAAAGAGGGTCCGTATACTCCTATATGGCTAGGAGGGGTCCACGGGGGTCCAGATGGCTACGATTGTCGCACGTGCTTTAGCATGACCTAAAAGTGCTACTCATACTCCTAGATGGTTAGGAGGGGTGCAATGGGTCAGATGACGCAAGGAGGGTCCGTATACTCCTATATGGCTAGGAGGGGTCCACGTGGGTCCAGATGCAACCGAGTGTCGCACGTGCTTTGGGATGACCTGTAAGTGTTACTGATTCTCCGATATGGAAAGGAGGAGTGCAATGGGTCAGATTACGTAAGGAGGGTCCGTATACTTCTATATGGCTAGGAGGGTTCCACGGGGGTCTAGATGGCTACGACTGTCGCACGTGCTTTAAGATGACCTAAAAGTGCTACTCATACTCCTAGATGGTAAGGAGGGGTGCAACGGGTCAGATGACGTAAGGAGGGTCCGTATACTCCTATATGGCTAGGAGGGGTCCACGTGGGTCCAGATGGCACTGAGTGTCGCACGTGTTTTAGGATGACATGTAAGTGTTACTGGTTCTCCTATATGGCTAGGAGGGGTGCAACGGGTCAGATTACGTAAGGAGGGTCCATATACTCCTATATTGCTAGGAGGGGTCCACGGGGGTCCAGATGGCTACGATTGTCGCACGTGCTTTAGGATGACCTAAGAGTGCTACTGATACTCCTAGATGGCTAGGAGGGGTGCAATGGGTCAGATGACGTAAGGAGGGTGTGTATACTCCTATATGGCTAGGAGGGGTCCTGGGGTCCAGAATGCTACGATATTCGCACGTGCTTTAGGATGACCTAAAAGTGCTACTAATACTCCTATATGTCTAGGAGGGGTGCAATGAGTCAAATGACATAAGGAGTGTCTGTATACTCCTATATGGCTAGTAGGGGTCCATGGGGGTCCAGATGGCTACGATTGTCGCACGTGCTTTAGGATGACCTAAAAGTGCTACTAATACTCCTATATGGCTAGGAGGGGTCCATGGGGGTCCAGATGGCTACGATTGTCGCATGTGCTTTAGGATGACCTAAAAGTGCTACTCATACTCCTAGATGGTTAGGAGGGGTGCAATGGGTTAGATGACATAAGGAGGGTCCGTATACTCCTATATGGCTAGGAGGGGTCCGCGTGGGTCCACATGGCACCGAGTGTCGCACGTGCTTTAGGAAGACCTATAAGTGTTACTGATTCTCCTATATGGCTAGGAGGGGTGCAATGGGTCAGATTACGTAAGGAGGGTCCGTATACTCCTATATGGCTAGGAGGGGTCCACGGAGGTCCAGATGGCTACGATTGTCGCACGTGCTTTAGGATGACCTAAAAGTGCTAGTGATACTCCTAGATTGCTATGAGGGGTCCACGGGGGTCAAATGACATAAAGAGGGTCCGTATACTCCTATATGGCTAGGAGGGGTCCACGGGGGTCCAGATGGCTACGATTGTCGCACGTGCTTTAGGATGACCTAAAAGTGCTACTCATACTCCTAGATGGTTAGGAGGGGTGCAACGGGTCAGATGACGCAAGGAGGGTCCGTATACTCCTATATGGCTAGGAGGGGTCCACGTGGGTCCAGATGCAACCGAGTGTCGCACGTGCTTTAGGATGACCTGTAAGTGTTACTGATTCTCCTATATGGCTAGGAGGAGTGCAATGGGTCAGATTACGTAAGGAGGGTCCGTATACTCCTATATGGCTAGGAGGGGTCCACGTGGGTCCAGATGCAACCGAGTGTCGCACGTTCTTTAGGATGACCTGTAAGTGTTACTGATTCTCCTATATGGCTAGGAGGAGTGCAATGGGTCAGATTACGTAAGGAGGGTCCGTATACTTCTATATGGCTAGGAGGGGTCCACGGGGGTCCAGATGGCTTCGATTGTCACACGTGCTTTAGGATGACCTAAAAGTGCTACAGATACTCGTAGATGGCTACGAGCGGTCCACGGAGGTCAAATGATATAAAGAGGGTCCGAATACTCCTATATGGCTAGGAGGGGTCCACGGGGGTCCAGATGGCTACGATTGTCGCACGTGCTTTAGGATGACCTAAGAGTGCTACTGATACTCCTAGATGGCTAGGAGGGGTGCAATGGGTCAGATGACGTAAGGAGGGTGTGTATACTCCTATATGGCTAGGAGGGGTCCTGGGGTCCAGAATGCTACGATATTCGCACGTGCTTTAGGATGACCTAAAAGTGCTACTAATACTCCTATATGTCTAGGAGGGGTGCAATGAGTCAAATGACATAAGGAGTGTCTGTATACTCCTATATGGCTAGTAGGGGTCCATGGGGGTCCAGATGGCTACGATTGTCGCACGTGCTTTAGGATGACCTAAAAGTGCTACTAATACTCCTATATGGCTAGGAGGGGTCCATGGGGGTCCAGATGGCTACGATTGTCGCATGTGCTTTAGGATGACCTAAAAGTGCTACTCATACTCCTAGATGGTTAGGAGGGGTGCAATGGGTTAGATGACATAAGGAGGGTCCGTATACTCCTATATGGCTAGGAGGGGTCCGCGTGGGTCCACATGGCACCGAGTGTCGCACGTGCTTTAGGAAGACCTATAAGTGTTACTGATTCTCCTATATGGCTAGGAGGGGTGCAATGGGTCAGATTACGTAAGGAGGGTCCGTATACTCCTATATGGCTAGGAGGGGTCCACGGAGGTCCAGATGGCTACGATTGTCGCACGTGCTTTAGGATGACCTAAAAGTGCTACTGATACTCCTAGATTGCTATGAGGGGTCCACGGGGGTCAAATGACATAAAGAGGGTCCGTATACTCCTATATGGCTAGGAGGGGTCCACGGGGGTCCAGATGGCTACGATTGTCGCACGTGCTTTAGGATGACCTAAAAGTGCTACTCATACTCCTAGATGGTTAGGAGGGGTGCAACGGGTCAGATGACGCAAGGAGGGTCCGTATACTCCTATATGGCTAGGAGGGGTCCACGTGGGTCCAGATGCAACCGAGTGTCGCACGTGCTTTAGGATGACCTGTAAGTGTTACTGATTCTCCTATATGGCTAGGAGGAGTGCAATGGGTCAGATTACGTAAGGAGGGTCCGTATACTCCTATATGGCTAGGAGGGGTCCACGTGGGTCCAGATGCAACCGAGTGTCGCACGTGCTTTAGGATGACCTGTAAGTGTTACTGATTCTCCTATATGGCTAGGAGGAGTGCAATGGGTCAGATTACGTAAGGAGGGTCCATATACTTCTATATGGCTAGGAGGGGTCCACGGGGGTCCAGATGGCTTCGATTGTCACACGTGCTTTAGGATGACCTAAAAGTGCTACAGATACTCGTAGATGGCTACGAGCGGTCCACGGAGGTCAAATGACATAAAGAGGGTCCGAATACTCCTATATGGCTAGGAGGGGTCCACGGGGGTCCAGATGGCTACGATTGTCGCACGTGCTTTAGGATGACCTAAGAGTGCTACTGATACTCCTAGATGGCTAGGAGGGGTGCAATGGGTCTGATGACGTAAGGAGGGTGTGTATACTCCTATATGGCTAGGAGGGGTCCTGGGGTCCAGAATGCTACGATATTCGCACGTGCTTTAGGATGACCTAAAAGTGCTACTAATACTCCTATATGTCTAGGAGGGGTGCAATGAGTCAAATGACATAAGGAGTGTCTGTATACTCCTATATGGCTAGTAGGGGTCCATGGGGGTCCAGATGGCTACGATTGTCGCACGTGCTTTAGGATGACCTAAAAGTGCTACTAATACTCCTATATGGCTAGGAGGGGTCCATGGGGGTCCAGATGGCTACGATTGTCGCATGTGCT
The DNA here is from genome assembly GCA_026929855.1 of Poa annua. NCBI lineage: Eukaryota > Viridiplantae > Streptophyta > Magnoliopsida > Poales > Poaceae > Poa > Poa annua. The sequence continues at coordinate 49,922,257 of CM049430.1, forward strand.
TTAGGATGACCTAAAAGTGCTACTCATACTCCTAGATGGTTAGGAGGGGTGCAATGGGTTAGATGACGTAAGGAGGGTCCGTATACTCCTATATGGCTAGGAGGGGTCCACGTGGGTCCAGATGGCACCGAGTGTCGCACGTGCTTTAGGAAGACCTATAAGTGTTACTGATTCTCCTATATGGCTAGGAGGGGTGCAATGGGTCAGATTACGTAAGGAGGGTCCGTATACTCCTATATGGCTAGGAGGGGTCCACAGAGGTCCAGATGGCTACGATTGTCGCACGTGCTTTAGGATGACCTAAAAGTGCTACTGATACTCCTAGATTGCTATGAGGGTTCCACGGGGGTCAAATGACGTAAAGAGGGTCCGTATACTCCTATATGGCTAGGAGGGGTCCACGGGGGTCCAGATGGCTACGATTGTCGCACGTGCTTTAGCATGACCTAAAAGTGCTACTCATACTCCTAGATGGTTAGGAGGGGTGCAATGGGTCAGATGACGCAAGGAGGGTCCGTATACTCCTATATGGCTAGGAGGGGTCCACGTGGGTCCAGATGCAACCGAGTGTCGCACGTGCTTTGGGATGACCTGTAAGTGTTACTGATTCTCCTATATGGAAAGGAGGAGTGCAATGGGTCAGATTACGTAAGGAGGGTCCGTATACTTCTATATGGCTAGGAGGGTTCCACGGGGGTCTAGATGGCTACGACTGTCGCACGTGCTTTAAGATGACCTAAAAGTGCTACTCATACTCCTAGATGGTAAGGAGGGGTGCAACGGGTCAGATGACGTAAGGAGGGTCCGTATACTCCTATATGGCTAGGAGGGGTCCACGTGGGTCCAGATGGCACTGAGTGTCGCACGTGCTTTAGGATGACATGTAAGTGTTACTGGTTCTCCTATATGGCTAGGAGGGGTGCAACGGGTCAGATTACGTAAGGAGGGTCCATATACTCCTATATTGCTAGGAGGGGTCCACGGGGGTCCAGATGGCTACGATTGTCGCACATGCTTAAGGATGACCTAAGAGTGCTACTGATACTCCTAGATGGCTAGGAGGGGTGCAATGGGCCAGATGACGTAAGGAGGGTCCGTATACTCCTATATGGCAAGGAGGGGTCCACGGGGGTCCAGATGGCTACGATTGTCGCACGTGCTTTAGGATGAGCTAAAACTGCTACTGATACTCCTAGATGGCTAGGAGGGGTCCACGGGGGTCCAGATGGCTTCGATTGTCACACGTGCTTTAGGATGACCTAAAAGTGCTACAGATACTCGTAGATGGCTACGAGCGGTCCACGGAGGTCAAATGACATAAAGAGGGTCTGAATACTCCTATATGGCTAGGAGGGGTCCACGGGGGTCCAGATGGCTACGATTGTCGCACGTGCTTTAGGATGACCTAAGAGTGCTACTGATACTCCTAGATGGCTAGGAGGGGTGCAATGGGTCAGATGACGTAAGGAGGGTGTGTATACTCCTATTGTGCTAGGAGGGGTCCTGGGGTCCAGAATGCTACGATATTCGCACGTGCTTTAGGATGACCTAAAAGTGCTACTAATACTCCTATATGTCTAGGAGGGGTGCAATGAGTCAAATGACATAAGGAGTGTCTGTATACTCCTATATGGCTAGTAGGGGTCCATGGGGGTCCAGATGGCTACGATTGTCGCACGTGCTTTAGGATGACCTAAAAGTGCTACTAATACTCCTATATGGCTAGGAGGGGTCCATGGGGGTCCAGATGGCTACGATTGTCGCATGTGCTTTAGGATGACCTAAAAGTGCTACTCATACTCCTAGATGGTTAGGAGGGGTGCAATGGGTTAGATGACATAAGGAGGGTCCGTATACTCCTATATGGCTAGGAGGGGTCCGCGTGGGTCCACATGGCACCGAGTGTCGCACGTGCTTTAGGAAGACCTATAAGTGTTACTGATTCTCCTATATGGCTAGGAGGGGTGCAATGGGTCAGATTACGTAAGGAGGGTCCGTATACTCCTATATGGCTAGGAGGGTTCCACGGAGGTCCAGATGGCTACGATTGTCGCACGTGCTTTAGGATGACCTAAAAGTGCTACTGATACTCCTAGATTGCTATGAGGGGTCCACGGGGGTCAAATGACATAAAGAGGGTCCGTATACTCCTATATGGCTAGGAGGGGTCCACGGGGGTCCAGATGGCTACGATTGTCGCACGTGCTTTAGGATGACCTAAAAGTGCTACTCATACTCCTAGATGGTTAGGAGGGGTGCAACGGGTCAGATGACGCAAGGAGGGTCCGTATACTCCTATATGGCTAGGAGGGGTCCACGTGGGTCCAGATGCAACCGAGTGTCGCACGTGCTTTAGGATGACCTGTAAGTGTTACTGATTCTCCTATATGGCTAGGAGGAGTGCAATGGGTCAGATTCTGTAAGGAGGGTCCGTATACTCCTATATGGCTAGGAGGGGTCCACGTGGGTCCAGATGCAACCGAGTGTCGCACGTTCTTTAGGATGACCTGTAAGTGTTACTGATTCTCCTATATGGCTAGGAGGAGTGCAATGGGTCAGATTACGTAAGGAGGGTCCGTATACTCCTATATGGCTAGGAGGGGTCCACGTGGGTCCAGATGGCACTGAGTGTCGCACGTGCTTTAGGATGACCTAAAAGTGCTACAGATACTCGTAGATGGCTACGAGCGGTCCACGGAGGTCAAATGACATAAAGAGGGTCCGAATACTCCTATATGGCTAGGAGGGGTCCACGGGGGTCCAGATGGCTACGATTGTCGCACGTGCTTTAGGATGACCTAAGAGTGCTACTGATACTCCTAGATGGCTAGGAGGGGTGCAATGGGTCAGATGACGTAAGGAGGGTGTGTATACTCCTATATGGCTAGGAGGGGTCCTGGGGTCCAGAATGCTACGATATTCGCACGTGCTTTAGGATGACCTAAAAGTGCTACTAATACTCCTATATGTCTAGGAGGGGTGCAATGAGTCAAATGACATAAGGAGTGTCTGTATACTCCTATATGGCTAGTAGGGGTCCATGGGGGTCCAGATGGCTACGATTGTCGCACGTGCTTTAGGATGACCTAAAAGTGCTACTAATACTCCTATATGGCTAAGAGGGGTCCATGGGGGTCCAGATGGCTACGATTGTCGCATGTGCTTTAGGATGACCTAAAAGTGCTACTCATACTCCTTGATGGTTAGGAGGGGTGCAATGGGTTAGATGACATAAGGAGGGTCCGTATACTCCTATATGGCTAGGAGGGGTCCGCGTGGGTCCACATGGCACCGAGTGTCGCACGTGCTTTAGGAAGACCTATAAGTGTTACTGATTCTCCTATATGGCTAGGAGGGGTGCAATGGGTCAGATTACGTAAGGAGGGTCCGTATACTCCTATATGGCTAGGAGGGTTCCACGGAGGTCCAGATGGCTACGATTGTCGCACGTGCTTTAGGATGACCTAAAAGTGCTACTGATACTCCTAGATTGCTATGAGGGGTCCACGGGGGTCAAATGACGTAAAGAGGGTCCGTATACTCCTATATGGCTAGGAGGGGTCCACGTGGGTCCAGATGCAACCGAGTGTCGCACGTGCTTTAGGATGACCTGTAAGTGTTACTGATTCTCCTATATGGCTAGGAGGAGTGCAATGGGTCAGATTACGTAAGGAGGGTCCGTATACTCCTATATGGCTAGGAGGGGTCCACGTGGGTCCAGATGCAACCGAGTGTCGCACGTGCTTTAGGATGACCTGTAAGTGTTACTGATTCTCCTATATGGCTAGGAGGAGTGCAATGGGTCAGATTACGTAAGGAGGGTCCGTATACTTCTATATGGCTAGGAGGGGTCCACGGGGGTCCAGATGGCTTCGATTGTCACACGTGCTTTAGGATGACCTAAAAGTGCTACAGATACTCGTAGATGGCTACGAGCGGTCCACGGAGGTCAAATGACATAAAGAGGGTCCGAATACTCCTATATGGCTAGGAGGGGTCCACGGGGGTCCAGATGGCTACGATTGTCGCACGTGCTTTAGGATGACCTAAGAGTGCTACTGATACTCCTAGATGGCTAGGAGGGGTGCAATGGGTCAGATGACGTAAGGAGGGTGTGTATACTCCTATATGGCTAGGAGGGGTCCTGGGGTCCAGAATGCTACGATATTCGCACGTGCTTTAGGATGACCTAAAAGTGCTACTAATACTCCTATATGTCTAGGAGGGGTGCAATGAGTCAAATGACATAAGGAGTGTCTGTATACTCCTATATGGCTAGTAGGGGTCCATGGGGGTCCAGATGGCTACGATTGTCGCACGTGCTTTAGGATGACCTAAAAGTGCTACTAATACTCCTATATGGCTAGGAGGGGTCCATGGGGGTCCAGATGGCTACGATTGTCGCATGTGCTTTAGGATGACCTAAAAGTGCTACTCATACTCCTAGATGGTTAGGAGGGGTGCAATGGGTTAGATGACATAAGGAGGGTCCGTATACTCCTATATGGCTAGGAGGGGTCCGCGTGGGTCCACATGGCACCGAGTGTCGCACGTGCTTTAGGAAGACCTATAAGTGTTACTGATTCTCCTATATGGCTAGGAGGGGTGCAATGGGTCAGATTACGTAAGGAGGGTCCGTATACTCCTATATGGCTAGGAGGGGTCCACGGAGGTCCAGATGGCTACGATTGTCGCACGTGCTTTAGGATGACCTAAAAGTGCTACTGATACTCCTAGATTGCTATGAGGGGTCCACGGGGGTCAAATGACATAAAGAGGGTCCGTATACTCCTATATGGCTAAGAGGGGTCCACGGGGGTCCAGATGGCTACGATTGTCGCACGTGCTTTAGGATGACCTAAAAGTGCTACTCATACTCCTAGATGGTTAGGAGGGGTGCAACGGGTCAGATGACGCAAGGAGGGTCCGTATACTCCTATATGGCTAGGAGGGGTCCACGTGGGTCCAGATGCAACCGAGTGTCGCACGTGCTTTAGGATGACCTGTAAGTGTTACTGATTCTCCTATATGGCTAGGAGGAGTGCAATGGGTCAGATTACGTAAGGAGGGTCCGTATACTCCTATATGGCTAGGAGGGGTCCACGTGGGTCCAGATGCAACCGAGTGTCGCACGTGCTTTAGGATGACCTGTAAGTGTTACTGATTCTCCTATATGGCTAGGAGGAGTGCAATGGGTCAGATTACGTAAGGAGGGTCCGTATACTTCTATATGGCTAGGAGGGGTCCACGGGGGTCCAGATGGCTTCGATTGTCACACGTGCTTTAGGATGACCTAAAAGTGCTACAGATACTCGTAGATGGCTACGAGCGGTCCACGGAGGTCAAATGACATAAAGAGGGTCCGAATACTCCTATATGGCTAGGAGGGGTCCACGGGGGTCCAGATGGCTACGATTGTCGCACGTGCTTTAGGATGACCTAAGAGTGCTACTGATACTCCTAGATGGCTAGGAGGGGTGCAATGGGTCAGATGACGTAAGGAGGGTGTGTATACTCCTATATGGCTAGGAGGGGTCCTGGGGTCCAGAATGCTACGATATTCGCACGTGCTTTAGGATGACCTAAAAGTGCTACTAATACTCCTATATGTCTAGGAGGGGTGCAATGAGTCAAATGACATAAGGAGTGTCTGTATACTCCTATATGGCTAGTAGGGGTCCATGGGGGTCCAGATGGCTACGATTGTCGCACGTGCTTTAGGATGACCTAAAAGTGCTACTAATACTCCTATATGGCTAGGAGGGGTCCATGGGGGTCCAGATGGCTACGATTGTCGCATGTGCTTTAGGATGACCTAAAAGTGCTACTCATACTCCTAGATGGTTAGGAGGGGTGCAATGGGTTAGATGACATAAGGAGGGTCCGTATACTCCTATATGGCTAGGAGGGGTCCGCGTGGGTCCACATGGCACCGAGTGTCGCACGTGCTTTAGGAAGACCTATAAGTGTTACTGATTCTCCTATATGGCTAGGAGGGGTGCAATGGGTCAGATTACGTAAGGAGGGTCCGTATACTCCTATATGGCTAGGAGGGGTCCACGGAGGTTCAGATGGCTACGATTGTCGCACGTGCTTTAGGATGACCTAAAAGTGCTACTGATACTCCTAGATTGCTATGAGGGGTCCACGGGGGTAAAATGACATAAAGAGGGTCCGTATACTCCTATATGGCTAGCAGGGGTCCACGGGGGTCCAGATGGCTACGATTGTCGCACGTGCTTTAGGATGACCTAAAAGTGCTACTCATACTCCTAGATGGTTAGGAGGGGTGCAACGGGTCAGATGACGCAAGGAGGGTCCGTATACTCCTATATGGCTAGGAGGGGTCCACGTGGGTCCAGATGCAACCGAGTGTCGCACGTGCTTTAGGATGACCTGTAAGTGTTACTGATTCTCCTATATGGCTAGGAGGAGTGCAATGGGTCAGATTACGTAAGGAGGGTCCGTATACTCCTATATGGCTAGGAGGGGTCCACGTGGGTCCAGATGCAACCGAGTGTCGCACGTGCTTTAGGATGACCTGTAAGTGTTACTGATTCTCCTATATGGCTAGGAGGAGTGCAATGGGTCAGATTACGTAAGGAGGGTCCGTATACTTCTATATGGCTAGGAGGGTTCCACGGGGGTCCAGATGGCTACGATTGTCGCACGTGCTTTAAGATGACCTAAAAGTGCTACTCATACTCCTAGATGGTAAGGAAGGGTGCAATGGGTCAGATTACGTAAGGAGGGTCCGTATACTCCTATATGGCTAGGAAGGGTCCACGGGGGTCCAGATGGCTACAATTGTCGCACGAGCTTTAGGATGACCTAAGACTGCTACTGATACTCCTAGATGGCTAGGAGGGGTGCAATGGGTCAGATGACGTAAGGAGGGTCCGTATACTCCTATATTGCTAGCAGGGGTCCACGGGGGTCCAGATGGCTACGATTTTCACACCTGCTTTAGGATGACCTAAAAGTGCTACTGATACTCGTTGATGGCTAGGAGAGGTCCACGGGGGTCAAATGACATAAAGATGGTCCGAATACTCCTATATGGCTAGGAGGGGTCCACGGGGGTACAAATAGCTACGATTGTCGCACGTGCGTTAGGATGACCTAAGAGTGCTACTGATACTCCTAGATGGCTAGGAGGGGTGCAATGGGTCAGATGACGTAAGGAGGGTGCGTATACTCCTATATGTCTAGGAGGGGTCCACGGGGGTCCAGAATGCTAGTGCTACTGATACTCCTATATGGCTAGGAGGGGTGCAATGAGTCAAATGACATAAGGAGGGTATGTATACTCCTATATGGCTAGTAGGGGTCCACGGGGGTCCAGATGGCTACGATTGTCGCACGTGCTTTAGGATGACCTAAAAGTGCTACTGATACTCCTATATGGCTAGGAGGGGTCCACGGGGGTCCAGATGGGTACGATTGTCACACGTGCTTTACGATGACCTAAAAGTGCTACTCATACTCCTAGATGGTTAGGAGGGGTGCAATGGGTTAGATGACGTAAGGAGGGTCCGTATACTACTATATGGCTAGGAGGGGTCCACGTTGGTCCAGATGGCACTGAGTGTCGCACGTGCTTTAGGATGACCTAAAAGTGCTACTGATACTCCTATATGGCTAGGAGGGGTCCACGGGGGTCCAGATGGCTACAATTGTCACACGTGCTTTACGATGACCTAAAAGTGCTACTCATACTCGTAGATGGTTAGGAGGGGTGCAATGGGTTAGATGACGTAAGGAGGGTCCGTATACTCCTATATGGCTAGGAGGGGTCCACGTTGGTCCAGATGGCACTGAGTGTCGCACGTGCTTTAGGATGACCTATAAGTGTTACTGATTCTCCTATATGGCTAGGAGGGGTGCAATGGGTCAGATTACGTAAGGAGGGCCCGTATACTCCTATATGGCTAGGAGGGGTCCAGGGAGGTCCAGATGGCTACGATTGTCGCACGTGCTTTAGGATGACCTAAAAGTGCTACTGATACTCCTATATGGCTAGGAGGGGTCCACGGGGGTCAAATGACATAAAGATGGTCCGTATACTCCAATATGGCTAGGAGGGATCCACGTTGGTCCAGATGGCACTGAGTGTCGCACGTGCTTTAGGATGACCTATAAGTGTTACTGATTCTCCTATATGGCTAGGAGGGGTGCAATGGGTCAGATTACGTAAGGAGGGCCCGTATACTCCTATATGGCTAGGAGGGGTCCACGGAGGTCCAGATGGCTACGATTGTCGCACGTGCTTTAGGATGACCTAAAAGTTCTACTGATACTCCTAGATGGCTAGGAGGGGTCCACGGGGGTCAAATGACATAAAGAGGGTCCGTATACTCCTATATGGCTAGGAGGGGTCCACGGGGGTCCAGATGGCTACGATTGTCGCACGTGCTTTAGGATGACCTAAAAGTGCTACTCATACTCCTAGATGGTTAGGAGGGGTGCAACGGGTCAGATGACGCAAGGAGGGTCCGTATACTCCTATATGGCTAGGAGGGGTCCACGTGGGTCCAGATGCAACCGAGTGTCGCACGTGCTTTAGGATGACCTGTAAGTGTTACTGATTCTCCTATATGGCTAGGAGGAGTGCAATGGGTCAGATTACGTAAGGAGGGTCCGTATACTCCTATATGGCTAGGAGGGGTCCACGTGGGTCCAGATGCAACCGAGTGTCGCACGTGCTTTAGGATGACCTGTAAGTGTTACTGATTCTCCTATATGGCTAGGAGGAGTGCAATGGGTCAGATTACGTAAGGAGGGTCCGTATACTTCTATATGGCTAGGAGGGGTCCACGGGGGTCCAGATGGCTTCGATTGTCACACGTGCTTTAGGATGACCTAAAAGTGCTACAGATACTCGTAGATGGCTACGAGCGGTCCACGGAGGTCAAATGACATAAAGAGGGTCCGAATACTCCTATATGGCTAGGAGGGGTCCACGGGGGTCCAGATGGCTACGATTGTCGCACGTGCTTTAGGATGACCTAAGAGTGCTACTGATACTCCTAGATGGCTAGGAGGGGTGCAATGGGTCAGATGACGTAAGGAGGGTGTGTATACTCCTATATGGCTAGGAGGGGTCCTGGGGTCCAGAATGCTACGATATTCGCACGTGCTTTAGGATGACCTAAAAGTGCTACTAATACTCCTATATGTCTAGGAGGGGTGCAATGAGTCAAATGACATAAGGAGTGTCTGTATACTCCTATATGGCTAGTAGGGGTCCATGGGGGTCCAGATGGCTACGATTGTCGCACGTGCTTTAGGATGACCTAAAAGTGCTACTAATACTCCTATATGGCTAGGAGGGGTCCATGGGGGTCCAGATGGCTACGATTGTCGCATGTGCTTTAGGATGACCTAAAAGTGCTACTCATACTCCTAGATGGTTAGGAGGGGTGCAATGGGTTAGATGACATAAGGAGGGTCCGTATACTCCTATATGGCTAGGAGGGGTCCGCGTGGGTCCACATGGCACCGAGTGTCGCACGTGCTTTAGGAAGACCTATAAGTGTTACTGATTCTCCTATATGGCTAGGAGGGGTGCAATGGGTCAGATTACGTAAGGAGGGTCCGTATACTCCTATATGGCTAGGAGGGGTCCACGGAGGTTCAGATGGCTACGATTGTCGCACGTGCTTTAGGATGACCTAAAAGTGCTACTGATACTCCTAGATTGCTATGAGGGGTCCACGGGGGTAAAATGACATAAAGAGGGTCCGTATACTCCTATATGGCTAGCAGGGGTCCACGGGGGTCCAGATGGCTACGATTGTCGCACGTGCTTTAGGATGACCTAAAAGTGCTACTCATACTCCTAGATGGTTAGGAGGGGTGCAACGGGTCAGATGACGCAAGGAGGGTCCGTATACTCCTATATGGCTAGGAGGGGTCCACGTGGGTCCAGATGCAACCGAGTGTCGCACGTGCTTTAGGATGACCTGTAAGTGTTACTGATTCTCCTATATGGCTAGGAGGAGTGCAATGGGTCAGATTACGTAAGGAGGGTCCGTATACTCCTATATGGCTAGGAGGGGTCCACGTGGGTCCAGATGCAACCGAGTGTCGCACGTGCTTTAGGATGACCTGTAAGTGTTACTGATTCTCCTATATGGCTAGGAGGAGTGCAATGGGTCAGATTACGTAAGGAGGGTCCGTATACTTCTATATGGCTAGGAGGGTTCCACGGGGGTCCAGATGGCTACGATTGTCGCACGTGCTTTAAGATGACCTAAAAGTGCTACTCATACTCCTAGATGGTAAGGAAGGGTGCAATGGGTCAGATTACGTAAGGAGGGTCCGTATACTCCTATATGGCTAGGAAGGGTCCACGGGGGTCCAGATGGCTACAATTGTCGCACGAGCTTTAGGATGACCTAAGACTGCTACTGATACTCCTAGATGGCTAGGAGGGGTGCAATGGGTCAGATGACGTAAGGAGGGTCCGTATACTCCTATATTGCTAGGAGGGGTCCACGGGGGTCCAGATGGCTACGATTTTCACACCTGCTTTAGGATGACCTAAAAGTGCTACTGATACTTGTTGATGGCTAGGAGAGGTCCACGGGGGTCAAATGACATAAAGAGGGTCCGAATACTCCTATATGGCTAGGAGGGGTCCACGGGGGTACAAATAGCTACGATTGTCGCACGTGCGTTAGGATGACCTAAGAGTGCTACTGATACTCCTAGATGGCTAGGAGGGGTGCAATGGGTCAGATGACGTAAGGAGGGTGCGTATACTCCTATATGTCTAGGAGGGGTCCACGGGGGTCCAGAATGCTAGTGCTACTGATACTCCTATATGGCTAGGAGGGGTGCAATGAGTCAAATGACATAAGGAGGGTATGTATACTCCTATATGGCTAGTAGGGGTCCACGGGGGTCCAGATGGCTACGATTGTCGCACGTGCTTTAGGATGACCTAAAAGTGCTACTGACACTCCTATATGGCTAGGAGGGGTCCACGGGGGTCCAGATGGGTACGATTGTCACACGTGCTTTACGATGACCTAAAAGTGCTACTCATACTCCTAGATGGTTAGGAGGGGTGCAATGGGTTAGATGACGTAAGGAGGGTCCGTATACTACTATATGGCTAGGAGGGGTCCACGTTGGTCCAGATGGCACTGAGTGTCGCACGTGCTTTAGGATGACCTAAAAGTGCTACTGATACTCCTATATGGCTAGGAGGGGTCCACGGGGGTCCAGATGGCTACAATTGTCACACGTGCTTTACGATGACCTAAAAGTGCTACTCATACTCGTAGATGGTTAGGAGGGGTGCAATGGGTTAGATGACGTAAGGAGGGTCCGTATACTCCTATATGGCTAGGAGGGGTCCACGTTGGTCCAGATGGCACTGAGTGTCGCACGTGCTTTAGGATGACCTATAAGTGTTACTGATTCTCCTATATGGCTAGGAGGGGTGCAATGGGTCAGATTACGTAAGGAGGGCCCGTATACTCCTATATGGCTAGGAGGGGTCCAGGGAGGTCCAGATGGCTACGATTGTCGCACGTGCTTTAGGATGACCTAAAAGTGCTACTGATACTCCTATATGGCTAGGAGGGGTCCACGGGGGTCAAATGACATAAAGATGGTCCGTATACTCCAATATGGCTAGGAGGGATCCACGTTGGTCCAGATGGCACTGAGTGTCGCACGTGCTTTAGGATGACCTATAAGTGTTACTGATTCTCCTATATGGCTAGGAGGGGTGCAATGGGTCAGATTACGTAAGGAGGGCCCGTATACTCCTATATGGCTAGGAGGGGTCCACGGAGGTCCAGATGGCTACGATTGTCGCACGTGCTTTAGGATGACCTAAAAGTTCTACTGATACTCCTAGATGGCTAGGAGGGGTCCACGGGGGTCAAATGACATAAAGAGGGCCAGTATACTCCAATATGTATAGGAGGGGTCCACGGGGGTCCAGATGGCTACGATTGTCGCATGTGCTTTAGGATGACCTAAAAGTGCTACTCATAGTCCTAGATGCTTAGGAGGGGTGCAATGGGTCAGATGACGTAAGGAGGGTCCGTATACTCCTATATGGCTCGGAGGGGTCCACGTGGATCCAGATGGCACCGAGTATCGCACGTGCTTTAGGATAGCCTGTAAGTGTTACTGATTCTCCTATATGGCTAGGAGGAGTGCAATGGGTCATATTACGTAAGGAGGGTCCGTATACTTCTATATGGCTAGGAGAGGTCCACGGGGGTCCAGATGGCTACGATTGTCGCACGTGCTTTAGGATGACCTAAGAGTGCTACTCATACTCCTAGATGGCTAGGAGGGGTGCAATGGTCAGATGACGTAAGGAGGGTCCGTATACTCCTATATGGCTAGGAGGGGTCCACAAGGGTCCAGATGGCTACGATTGTCGCACGTGCTTTAGGATGAGCTAAAATTGCTACTGATACATCTAGATGGCTAGGAGGGGTCCACGGGGGTCCAAATGGCTACGAGTGTCGCATGTGCTTTGGGATGACCTATAAGTGGTACTGATCCTTCTAGATTGCTGGGAGGGGTGCAATCGGTCAAATGACGAAAGGTGGGTCCGTATACTCCTATATGGCTAGGAGGGGTCCACGGGGGTCCAGATGGCTATGATTGCCGCACGTCTTTAGGATGACCTAAGAGTGCTACTGATACTCCTAGATGGCTAGGAGGGGTGCAATGGGTCAGATGACATAAGGAGGGTGCGTATACTCCTATATGGCTAGGAGGGGTCCACGGGGGTCCAGAATGCTCCGATATTCGCACGTGCTTTAGGATGACCTAAAAGTGCTACTGATACTCCTATATGGCTAGGAGGGGTGGAATGAGTCAATTGACATAAGCAGGGTCTGTATACTCCTATATGGCTAGTAGGGGTCCACGGGGGTCCAGATGGCTACGATTGTCGCATGTGCTTTAGGATGACCTAAAACTGCTACTGATACTCCTATATGGCTAGGAGGGGTTCACGGGGGTCCAGATGGCTTCGATCGTCACACCTGCTTTAGCATGACCTAAAATTGCTACTGACACTCGTAGATGGCTAGGAGAGGTCCACGGGGGTTAAATGACATAAAGAGGGTCCGAATACTCCTATATGGCTAGGAGGGGTCCACGGGGGTCCAGATAGCTACGATTGTCGCACGTGCTTTAGGATGACCTAAGAGTGCTACTGATACTCCTAGTTTGCTAGGAGGGGTGCAATGGGTCAGATGACGTAAGGAGGGTACGTATACTCCTATATGGCTAGGAGGGGTCCACGGGGGTCCAGAATGCTAGTGCTACTGATACTCCTATATGGCTAGGAGGGGTGCAATGAGTCAAATGACATAAGGAGGGTATGTATACTCCTATATGGCTAGTAGGGGTCCACGGGAGTCCAGATGGCTACGACTGTCACACGTGCTTTAGGATGACCTAAAAGTGCTATTGTTACTCCTATATGGCTAGGAGGGGTCCACGGGGGTCCAGATGTCTACGATTGTCACACGTGCTTTACGATGACCTAAAAGTGCTACTCATACTCCTAGATGGTTAGGAGGGGTGCAATGGGTAAGATGACGTAAGGAGGGTCCGTATACTCCTATATGGCTAGGAGGGGTCCACGTTGGTCCAGATGGCACTGAGTGTCGCACGTGCTTTAGGATGACCTATAAGTGTTACTGATTCTCCTATATGGCTAGGAGTGGTGCAATGGGTCAGATTACGTAAGGAGGGCCCGTATACTCCTATATGGCTAGGAGGGGTCCACGGAGGTCCAGATGGCTACGATTGTCGCACGTGCTTTAGGATGACCTAAAAGTGCTACTGATACTCCTAGATGGCTAGGAGGGGTCCACGGGGGTCAAATGACATAAAGATGGTCCGTATACTCCAATATGGCTAGGAGGGGTCCACGGGGGTCTAGATGGCTACGATTGTCGCACGTGCTTTAGGATGACCTAAAAGTGCTACTCATACTCCTAGATGGTTAGGAGGGGTGCAATGGGTCTGATGACGTAAGGAGGGTCTGTATACTCCTATATGGCTAGGAGGGGTCCACGTGGGTCCAGATGGCACCGAGTGTCGCACGTGCTTAAGGATGACCTGTAAGTGTTACTGATTCTCCTATATGGCTAGGAGGACTGCAATGGGTCATATTACGTAAGGAGGGTCCGTATACTTCTATATGGCTAGGAGAGGTCCACAGGGGTCCAGATGGCTACGATTGTCGCACGTGCTTTAGGATAACCTAAGAGTGCTACTCATACTCCTAGATGGCTAGGAGGGGTGCAATGGTCAGATGACGTAAGGACGGTCCGTATACTCCTATATGGCTAGGAGGGGTCCACGAGGGTCCAGATGGCTACGACTGTCGCACGTGCTTTAGGATGAGCTAAAATTGCTACTGATACTTCTAGATGGCTAGGAGGGGTCCACGGGGGTCCAGATGGCTACGAGTGTCGCATGTGCTTTGGGATGACCTATAAGTGGTACTGATCCTTCTAGATTGCTGGGAGGGGTGCAATCGGTCAAATGACGAAAGGAGGGTCCGTATACTCCTATATGGCTAGGAGGGGTCCACGGGGGTCCAGATGGCTACGATTGTCGCACGTGCTTTATGATGACCTACAAGTGCTATTGATACTCCTATATGGCTAGGAGGGGTGGAATGAGTCAAATGACATAAGGAGGGTCTGTATACTCCTATATGGCTAGTAGGGGTCCACGGGGGTCCAGATGGCTACGATTGTCGCACGTGCTTTAGGATGAACTAAAACTGCTACTGATACTCCTATATGGCTAGGAGGGGTCCACGGGGGTCCAGATGGCTTCGATCGTCACACTTGCTTTAGGATGACCTAAAATTGCTACTGATACTCGTAGATGGCTAGGAGAGGTCCACGGGGGTCAAATAACATAAAGAGGGTCCGAATACTCCTATATGGCTAGGAGGGGTCCACGGGGGTCCAGATAGCTACGATTGTCGCACGTGCTTTAGGATGACCTAAGAGTGCTACTGATACTCCTAGTTGGCTAGGAGGGGTGCAATGGGTAAGATGACGTAAGGAGGGTGCGTATACTCCTTTATGGCTAGGAGGGGTCCACGGAGGTCCAGAATGCTAGTGCTACTGATACTCCTATATGGCTAGGAGGGGTGCAATGAGTCAAATCACATAAGGAGGGTATGTATACTCCTATATGGCTAGGAGGGGTCCACGGGGGTCCAGATGGCTACGATTGTCGCACATGCTTTAGGATGACCTAAAAGTCCTACTCATACTCCTACATGGTTAGGAGGAGTGCAATGGGTTAGATGACGTAAGGAGGGTCCGTATACTCCTATATGGCTAGGAGGGGTCCACGTGGGTCCAGATGGCACCGAGTGTCGCACGTGCTTTAGGATGACCTATAAGTGTTACTGATTCTCCTATATGGCTAGGAGGGGTGCAATGGGTCAGATTACGTAAGGAGGTTCCGTATACTCCTATATGGCTAGGAGGGGTCCACAGAGGTCCAGATGGCTACGATTGTCGCACGTGCTTTAGGATGACTTAAAAGTGCTACTGATACTCCTAGATGGCTAGGAGGGGTCCACGGGGGTCAAATGACATAAAGAGGGTCCGTATACTCCTATATGGCTAGGAGGGGTCCACGGGGGTCCAGATGACTACGATTGTCGCACGTGCTTTAGGATGACCTAAAAGTGCTACTCATACTCCTAGATGGTTAGGAGGGGTGCAATGGGTCAGATGACGTTAGGAGGGTCCGTATACTCCTATATGGCTAGGAGGGGTCCACCTGGGTCCAGATGGCACCGAGTGTCGCACGTGCTTTAGGATGACCTGTAAGTGTTACTGATTCTCCTATATGGCTAGGAGGAGTGCAATGGGTCAGATTACGTAAGGAGGGTCCGTATACTCCTATATGGCTAGGAGGGGTCCACAAGGGTCCAGATGGCTACGATTGTCGCACGTGCTTTAGGATGAGCTAAAAGTGCTACTGATACATCTAGATGGCTAGGAGGGGTCCACGGGGGTCCAAATGGCTACGAGTGTCGCATGTGCTTTGGGATGACCTATAAGTGGTACTGATCCTTCTAGATTGCTGGGAGGGGTGCAATCGGTCAAATGACGAAAGGAGGGTCCGTATACTCCTATATGGCTAGGAGGGGTCCACGGGGGTCCAGATGGCTATGATTGCCGCACGTGCTTTAGGATGACCTAAGAGTGCTACTGATACTCCTAGATGGCTAGGAGGGGTGCAATGGGTCAGATGACATAAGGAGGGTGCGTATACTCCTATATGGCTAGGAGGGGTCCACGGGGGTCCAGAATGCTCCGATATTCGCACGTGCTTTAGGATGACCTAAAAGTGCTACTGATACTCCTATATGGCTAGGAGGGGTGGAATGAGTCAAATGACATAAGCAGGGTCTGTATACTCCTATATGGCTAGTAGGGGTCCACGGGGGTCCAGATGGCTTCGATCGTCACACCTGCTTTAGCATGACCTAAAATTGCTACTGATACTCGTAGATGGCTAGGAGAGGTTCACGGGGGTCAAATGACATAAAGAGGGTCCGAATACTCCTATATGGCTAGGAGGGGTCCACGGGGGTCCAGATAGCTACGATTGTCGCACGTGCTTTAGGATGACCTAAGAGTGCTACTGATACTCCTAGTTGGCTAGGAGGGGTGCAATGGGTCAGATGACGTAAGGAGGGTACGTATACTCCTATATGGCTAGGAGGGGTCCACGGGGGTCCAGAATGCTAGTGCTACTGATACTCCTATATGGCTAGGAGGGGTGCAATGAGTCAAATGACATAAGGAGGGTATGTATACTCCTATATGGCTAGTAGGGGTCCACGGGGGTCCAGATGGCTACGACTGTCACACGTGCTTTAGGATGAGCTAAAAGTGCTATTGTTACTCCTATATGGCTAGGAGGGGTGCAATGGGTCAGATTACGTAAGGAGGGTCCGTATACTCCTATATGGCTAGGAGGGTTCCACGGAGGTCCAGATGTCTACGATTGTCACACGTGCTTTACGATGACCTAAAAGTGCTACTCATACTCCTAGATGGTTAGGAGGGGTGCAATGGGTAAGATGACGTAAGGAGGGTCCGTATACTCCTATATGGCTAGGAGGGGTCCACGTTGGTCCAGATGGCATTGAGTGTCGCACGTGCTTTAGGATGACCTATAAGTGTTACTGATTCTCCTATATGGCTAGGAGTGGTGCAATGGGTCAGATTACGTAAGGAGGGCCCGTATACTCCTATATGGCTAGGAGGGGTCCACGGAGGTCCAGATGGCTACGATTGTCGCACGTGCTTTAGGATGACCTAAAAGTGCTACTGATACTCCTAGATGGCTAGGAGGGGTCCACGGGGGTCAACTGACATAAAGATGGTCCGTATACTCCAATATGGCTAGGAGGGGTCCACGGGGGTCTAGATGGCTACGATTGTCGCACGTGCTTTAGGATGACCTAAAAGTGCTACTCATACTCCTAGATGGTTAGGAGGGGTGCAATGGGTCTGATGACGTAAGGAGGGTCCGTATACTCCTATATGGCTAGGAGGGGTCCACGTGGGTCCAGATGGCACCGAGTGTCACACGTGCCTAAGGATGACCTGTAAGTTTTACTGATTCTCCTATATGGCTAGGAGGACTGCAATGGGTCATATTACGTAAGGAGGGTCCGTATACTTCTATATGGCTAGGAGAGGTCCACAGGGGTCCAGATGGCTACGATTGTCGCACGTGCTTTAGGATAACCTAAGAGTGCTACTCATACTCCTAGATGGCTAGGAGGGGTGCAATGGTCAGATGACGTAAGGAGGGTCCGTATACTCCTATATGGCTAGGAGGGGTCCACGAGGGTCCAGATGGCTACGACTGTCGCACGTGCTTTAGGATGAGCTAAAATTGCTACTGATACTTCTAGATGGCTAGGAGGGGTCCACGGGGGTCCAGATGGCTACGAGTGTCGCATGTGCTTTGGGATGACCTATAAGTGGTACTGATCCTTCTAGATTGCTGGGAGGGGTGCAATCGGTCAAATGACGAAAGGAGGGTTCGTATACTCCTATATGGCTAGGAGGGGTCCACGGGGGTCCAGATGGCTACGATTGTCGCACGTGCTTTATGATGACCTACAAGTGCTATTGATACTCCTATAAGGCTAGGAGGGGTGGAATGAGTCAAATGACATAAGGAGGGTCTGTATACTCCTATATGGCTAGTAGGGGTCCACGGGGGTCCAGATGGCTACGATTGTCGCACGTGCTTTAGGATGACCTAAAACTGCTACTGATACTCCTATATGGCTAGGAGGGGTCCACGGGGGTCCAGATGGCTTCGATCGTCACACTTGCTTTAGGATGACCTAAAATTGCTACTGATACTCGTAGATGGCTAGGAGAGGTCCACGGGGGTCAAATAACATAAAGAGGGTCCGAATACTCCTATATGGCTAGGAGGGGTCCACGGGGGTCCAGATAGCTACGATTGTCGCACGTACTTTAGGATGACCTAAGAGTGCTACTGATACTCCTAGTTGGCTAGGAGGGGTGCAATGGGTCAGATGACGTAAGGAGGGTGCGTATACTCCTTTATGGCTAGGAGCGGTCCACGGGGGTCCAGAATGCTAGTGCTACTGATACTCCTATATGGCTAGGAGGGGTGCAATGAGTCAAATCACATAAGGAGGGTATGTATACTCCTATATGGCTAGGAGGGGTCCACGGGGGTCCAGATGGCTACGATTGTCGCACATGCTTTAGGATGACCTAAAAGTCCTACTCATACTCCTACATGGTTAGGAGGAGTGCAATGGGTTAGATGACGTAAGGAGGGTCCGTATACTCCTATATGGCTAGGAGGGGTCCACGTGGGTCCAGATGGCACCGAGTGTCGCACGTGCTTTAGGATGACCTATAAGTGTTACTGATTCTCCTATATGGCTAGGAGGGGTGCAATGGGTCAGATTACGTAAGGAGGTTCCGTATACTCCTATATGGCTAGGAGGGGTCCACAGAGGTCCAGATGGCTACGATTGTCGCACGTGCTTTAGGATGACTTCAAAGTGCTACTGATACTCCTAGATGGCTAGGAGGGGTCCACGGGGGTCAAATGACATAAAGAGGGTCCGTATACTCCTATATGGCTAGGAGGGGTCCACGGGGGTCCAGATGACTACGATTGTCGCACGTGCTTTAGGATGACCTAAAAGTGCTACTCATACTCCTAGATGGTTAGGAGGGGTGCAATGGGTCAGATGACGTTAGGAGGGTCCGTATACTCCTATATGGCTAGGAGGGGTCCACCTGGGTCCAGATGGCATCGAGTGCCGCACGTGCTTTAGGATGACCTGTAAGTGTTACTGATTCTCCTATATGGCTAGGAGGAGTGCAATGGGTCAGATTACGTAAGGAGGGTCCGTATACTTCTATATGGCTAGGAGGGCTCCACGGGGGTCCAGATGGCTACGATTGTCGCACGTGCTTTAG
Organism: Poa annua; assembly: GCA_026929855.1. NCBI lineage: Eukaryota > Viridiplantae > Streptophyta > Magnoliopsida > Poales > Poaceae > Poa > Poa annua. The sequence continues at coordinate 49,941,783 of CM049430.1, forward strand.
GATGACCTAAAAGTGCTACTCATACTCCTGGATGGTAAAGGAGGGGTGCAACGGGTCAGATGACGTAAGGAGGGTCCGTATACTCCTATATGGCTAGGAGGGGTCCACGTGGGTCCAGATGGCACCGAGTGGCGGACGTGCTTTAGGATGACATGTAAGTGCTAGTGATTCTCCTATATGGCTAGGAGGGGTGCAACGGGTCAGATTACGTAAGGAGGTTCCATATACTCCTATATTGCTAGGAGGGGTCCACGGGGGTCCAGATGGCTACGATTGTCGCACGTGCTTTAGGATGACCTAAGAGTGATACTGATACTCCTAGATGGCTAGGAGGGGTGCAGTGGGTCAGATGACGTAAGGAGGGTCCGTATACTCCTATATGGCAAGGAGGGGTCCACGGGGGTCCAGATGGCTACGATTGTCGCACGTGCTTTAGGATGAGCAAAAACTGCTACTCATACTCCTATATGGCTAGGAGGGGTCCACGGGGGTCCAGATGGCTACGATTGTCGCACGTGCTTTAGGATGAGCAAAAACTGCTACTCATACTCCTATATGGCTAGGAGGGGTCCACGGGGGTCCAGATGGCTTCGATTGTCATACGTGCTTTAGGATGACCTAAAAGTGCTACTGATACTCCTATATGGCTAGGAGGGGTCCATGGGGGTCCAGATGGCTACGATTGTCGCATGTGCTTTAGGATGACCTAAAAGTGCTACTCATACTCCTAGATGGTTAGGAGGGGTGCAATGGGTTAGATGACGTAAGGAGGGTCCCATGTGAGATACTCTTCAACATCCGTGGATCCCTTAAACCGTGGAATAGAGAACTTGGGTTTTCCTAGTGGATCATCTTGTCCGTGGAGAGGTACACGCTGAGCACGGCCCAACGGAAGCACACCACGGCCCTGATTATAGTGAGCACGACCGCGGCCAGGAGCATTCATATTTTCGCCATGCACACTAGCCTCGTCAAAAGCATCATCAAATTGTTGTTGGTGCGGCTGCCGTTGGTCCAAAGCATGACGCAAAGCATCAGTAGACTGCTGTAAGGTGTGCACACTTGTTTGGAGAGTATCAACCGTGGTTTGAATGGTATTCACTGTGGTGTCAGTTGCGTCGAACTTGAGCTGCATGATTTGTATGTCGTTGGAAACGGCGTCAGTATTTTTCTCAAACAGCCTGCCCAAGTGATCACGCAAATGCTCATAGTCGCTCCATGTGACAGTAGTATTCGCATCCTTTTTCTGCATCACAATCTCATCACTAGAAGACATGATTAGAAGGTTAGTGCAAAAACAAAATCGATATGGTGGTACGCTCACAACTCACTTGATGAGGACATCCCTAGTCCTTTACCATCTTCTCCTATTGATGATGTTGCTGTACAAGACAAAGCTAATGATGTGAGGATTGGACCAATGACAAGGGCTCGAACCAAGTTACTTGAGCAACAGGTGAACTCACTCTTAATTGAATATGATGTTTGTGTTAATGAGAACTTTATACTGCCTAAGTCTATGCATCTATGTATGATCAGGTTTATTGATAACACAAGCATGGGAGGAGGAGACGAGCTACAGCAATGAGAAGAACCATCACTGATTTCCAATATCAGCAAGTGCGCGAGGGAGGAGAGGGAGGCAGGCGCACCAGGGCATTGAAAGAAATCACTCGTTTGCACGTTAGAGGGATCAAGTGGCGCACCAGGACATAACGTAAGAAGATATTAGTCTAAGGTGTTATACATGAGGCCTGCGTGCCATGTTAGGCCGAACCACCATGGGTCGGTTTGTATCAGTTTGAGTCGAACCAGGTTTGGGTTCAGATCCGAATTGAGTCCTAGTTTCGGCCAGCCCCTTTAAATAGCCAAGGGCTGCGCCATAGAGAGGTAGACCACGTTTAAGCAAAACCCTAGATCGAATTGCTAAGCATTCATCTATCAGAATTCCTCTTTGCTGCGATCAGGAATTCACCCCTCTCCTTTGTTGCGATCGAGAGGTTATTGTTACCAAAGTTTGAGTGTGATCTGTCGTTCCACTGGGAATTGGTAGATTGCAAAACCGCTTCATGGTCGGCGGCTGCGTTGCACTAGCGTGTGGTGTTGCGAATATCCATTGGGTTGAAGAGCTGTTGCATTGGCAACGGGGGAACAGCCGGAGAGTTCGAGAGCATCCGCGAGTTATCTACATCATCCATCGATTCCACCATCGGCTCACTGAGAAGATCAGGCCACCCCTTATCATCTTGGTATCAGATTTCCAGCGTTTTTACTCGGTGAGCATCCACCAGTCCATCCCGTAGATTTACTGTTTTTCGTCCTATACAGAAAAAGCCACACAAAAATATTAGGGTTTAGACATCGCCATAGACTAGATAGCACCGATTGCATGTTCTGTTGCTGTTCGTGTCGATCTTTTGCGTTTCATTTTTTTCCGTTTGTGTCGTAGAGTTTGTTTAGGTTTGGAGTTGTTACTTTCCGTACTTAGTTGTGTTGGATTCGGAGTCATTGTCAAAAAATCAAAAAAAAAAAAAAAAGAGAAGAGGTTTCGGTTGTTTCCGAGTTCGGGTCAGAATCGGCAGTTTCCATCGACGTACGTCGCTGTTTTCCTTCCGTGTTCCGTTTCCGAGTTCGTGTCGTATACGGTTCCGGCAGAAAATTCAACCGGGCATAACTTTTGCATACGAACTCCGATTTGGACGATTTTTAGCTCGTTTTGAAGAGGAGACAAAAGCGAAGGCAGCCAAACTTACTTCGTCTGTTTACGGCTTTTCGACGTCTCAAAATTCCCAAAAAACATCGGGAAGTATTTCTTTTTGCCACTTTTGTGCAGAGACCTTAGACACAACCTTTCTACAGCAGTGTTAGGAGCTTACCCATACAGGACTAGCTAACGTTTTGTGCTCCCAGGCTGCTCATTATTGTGTGTCTTGTGTATCTTCAAGTGCTGGCCATAGCAAATTGAAAAATTCAAAAAAAAAAGAGCAAGGAAATAGGCCGAAGTGCATAGTATCTTTTGTGACACTACTCATTGTTGAGCAATCTTGTGCCTGAGTTTATTTGAGCAACTTGCTAGTGTCCTTCCCGTGCATTGCAACACGAGCTATACTCCGGACATATCTTTACATATTTGTGCTCATCCCTATAGTTGCTTTGCCACATTATTCTCCACGTGTGTGTTCCCTGTGTTTTCGAGTTTCACACGAACAGCAAATAGGATTTGTAGTTGGTGTTGTTAGGCCTCCCAACCAAGCTCCACCAATATACCCTGTTTTTGTTGTGTGACACTTTGATACCCATAATATTCGCTTCATCACATCTGTGCACGTGCTCCTATTACAAGTTGGTAAGCTTTGCTAATTCACTTTGGAACGGTAAGATCCACACATTCTTTTGTTTTTTTTGAGTGAGTTGAGAGTTTCCACATATATATCTCGATATTCTTGTGCACACTAATCATGTCGTCAGGTGATGACACCGCAAGTGTGGTGCAGCAAAAGAAGGAGGATAATGCTTCGGTTAATTGGCGGGAATATGAGGCCCTACGTGATCATCTTTCGCGTCAGTTTGGGGCTGAATCTGAGAGGTTGCACACTGGTTTGGCGGCCACAGATGCCAAGGTTGATACTGTACAGCGGTCATTGGGGACTCTTCAGCGGTCCGTGGATGCTATGACTCGAGCCATGGAGGCAATCACACAGCGTCATGGACAGCCAGCAGACGATGCCAGTGTTCAGGCCGAACATGACGATGCTTATGATGATGCTGATGAGGCAGTTAATGGCCACGCTATTCCTGCTAATGTTGGCCGAGGAGACGGCCGCGGTGCTGCACATCCGGGGCGTGGTGGGGCACCTATTGGTCGTGCTCGTCGTCTGTTTGATAATGTTGGTCATGCAGCCATTCGTGATGATGACGGGTTGGGTAAACCAAAATTCAGCATTCCCAAATTCGAGGGCTCTATTGATGTGGAAGAATATATTAATTGGGAGTTGAAGATGGAACAACTATGGCGTTTGCATGATTATACGGAAGATAGAAAGATCAAGCTTGCATCTTCTGAGTTTGATGGTTATGCTTTGCTTTGGTGGCATGGTCTTGTTAATGCAAGGCGTGAAACTAATGACTTGCCTATTCGTTCTTGGCGAGAGATGAAGGACGAGATGCACCATCGTTTTGTTCCTCGTAACTATAGGCGTTCCTTGTATGACAAGTTGCAAAATCTGAAGCAAGGTACTTCCTCCGTGGATGAATATTACAAGGAGATGGAGTTGATTATGCAGCGTGCTAAAGTGAGAGAAGAATCTGAACAAACCATGCAGCGTTTCTTGTCAGGTTTGAACTTTCATGTCAAGAGAATTGTACGTCATTATCAATATGCTGATATAGAGGATTTATTGCATCAAGCACGTGAAGCCGAGTTACAAGTGGCCGAAGATGCCAAATATTTGTCTCGTTCTTCCTTTGGAAGGGGCAGTTTTTCCTCACGTGCTACACCTAGTATTGTGCAATCTAGTGTTGCACCAAGTTCTCATGGAGCTGCACCTACAAAGCCAATTTCGGCTGCACCTTCTCACAAGCCTCCACCGCCACCTACAGCAAGTGGTACCGGTTCTTCGAATTCTACAGCCCGTACACGTGATATGAACTGCCATACGTGCGGCGGCAAGGGTCATTTCAAGCGAGATTGTCCCAATAGAAAAGTTATGTTAGTCAATGAAGAAACTGGTGATGAGGTGGACCATACGGCTGATCTTGTGGAGGAAGAGGACAGCGGTCTTATATATGCTGATGCTGCTCATTTGCCCACTATTGTTTGTACGCAGCGAGCATTGAGCGTTGCGCCAAGTCCCATGGAGCAGCGCTGCAATCTGTTTCAAACCATGGCTGCACTTGGTAATGGCAAGGCGTGCAAAGTGATAATTGATGGTGGCAGTTGCCGCAATTTGGCTAGTAAAGAGCTTTGTCAAAAACTGAATCTGAAATACTTGCCACATCCTAATCCTTATTTTATTCAGTGGTTGAGTGATAGTGGGGAGATGAAGATCAACCATATGGTGCGTGTGGACTTTCAGATTGGACCTTATAAGGACACCGTGGAGTGTGATGTTGTTCCTATGACGGTGTGCCATTTATTGTTGGGTCGGCCATGGCAATTTGATAGAGATGTCCGACACAATGGTAGAGCCAACACATACCAGCTCAATTGGCAAGGAAAGGAGATCATGTTGAGGCCTATGACACCGCAAGCTGTGGTCAATCAATCTCGTCAAAAAGTTGAGGTTCACCGTGAGGATGAGCGTGAGAGATTAGATAGGAGAGAGACTCCACCTTCGGTGAGTGAGAGCCACAAGCCAAATTCGAGTGGTAAAAAGAAAAGTGAGGGAGAGAAAAAGCTAGTCATGTTAGCCACTAAATCTGATTTGCAAGAGTTTCGTGAGGATCCTACTCTAGTACCTCTTGTACTTATGTGCAAGGGCGAAATTCTTGTTTCTAACGACATGACCCCTATCTCTCTTGGTGTTGCTAATGTGTTGCAGGATTTCGAGGACGTTTTTCCCGACGCGGGTACCGGCTGGTTTGCCACCATTGAGAGGCATAGAACATCAAATTGATTTGATTCCAGGAGCCTCGTTGCCCAACCGAGCCCCCTACCGTACCAATCCTGAGGAGACGAAGGAAATTCAGCGACAAGTACAAGAACTTCTGGACAAAGGGTATATTCGTGTGAGCTTAAGTCCTTGTGCTGTTCCTGTTATTTTAGTTCCTAAGAAAGATGGTACATGGCGCATGTGTGTAGATTGTAGAGCAATTAATAACATCACTATTCGTTATCGTCACCCTATTCCACGGTTGGATGACATGCTCGATGAATTAAGTGGTGCTGCTATTTTCTCTAAGATTGATTTGCGTAGTGGTTATCATCAAATTAGGATGAAAGAAGGAGATGAGTGGAAAACAGCCTTTAAAACTAAATTCGGTCTATATGAGTGGTTAGTCATGCCTTTTGGTTTAACTAATGCACCTAGTACTTTCATGAGATTAATGAATCATGTTTTGAGGCATTTCATTGGAAAGTTTGTGGTTGTGTATTTTGATGACATATTAATTTATAGCCACAACGAAACTGAACATATTGATCATATTCGCCAAGTTTTGCATGTGCTGCGTGCTAATAAGCTCTATGGTAATCTTGAGAAATGCACGTTTTGCAAAGATAGGGTAATATTTCTGGGATTTGTTGTTTCTAAGCATGGGGTTGAGGTAGATGACTCTAAAATTGAAGCAATTAAAAATTGGCCTACTCCCATGAACCTAAGTCAATTACGAAGCTTTCTTGGTCTTGCTGGATTTTATAGACGTTTCGTGAGAGACTTTAGTACTATTGCTGCAGCTTTGAATGATCTTACTAAGAAAGGTGTTCCTTTTGTTTGGGGCGCTGCCCAAGATGCTGCATTTGATGAATTGAAACGTTGTTTGATTTCTGCACCTTTGCTTATGCTTCCTGATTTCAATAAGCAATTTTATATTGAATGTGATGCTAGTGGCATTGGAATAGGAGGTGTGTTGATGCAAGAGGGAAAGCCGGTTGCATATTTTTCTGAAAAATTGAATGGTGCACAATTGAACTATCCTGTTTATGATAAGGAATTGTATGCTCTTGTTCGTGCTCTTGAGGTTTGGCAACATTATATGTGGCCAAAAGAATTTATCATACATTCTGATCATGAGGCTTTGAAATTTTTAAAGTGCCAAACTAATCTTAATAAACGTCATGCTAAATGGATGGAATTCATTGAATCTTTTCCATACATTATTAAGTATAAGAAGGGCAAAGATAATGTTGTTGCTGATGCACTCTCTAGGAAAAACATGCTTTTGACACATCTTGATGTTCAAGTTCCAGGTTTAGAGAGTTTGCGTGATTTATATGCTTCCGATACTGATTTTGCCACTGCCTTTGCTAACTGTTCTGATGTGAAGGCGTGGGAAAAATACCATATGCATGATGGATATTTGTTTAGAGCTAACAAGTTATGTGTACCCGAGTCGTCCGTGCGTTTGCTCTTGTTGCAGGAATCACATGGAGGCGGCTTGATGGGTCACTTTGGACGTGAGAAGACGTTGTTGATGTTGGCTGATCACTTCTATTGGCCACGCATGAGGCGGGATGTGGACAGGTTTGTGAAGCGTTGCATTACGTGCAACAAGGCTAAGTCCAAACTTAAGCCCCACGGTTTGTATACCCCTCTTCCTGCTCCTACTACACCATGGGAAGATATAAGCATGGATTTTGTGTTAGGATTGCCTAGGACCAGTAGAGGACATGATTCTATTTTTGTGGTAGTGGATCGTTTTTCTAAGATGGCTCATTTTATTGCCTGCCACAAAAGCGACGATGCGTCGCATATTGCTAATCTGTTTTTCAGGGACATCGTGCGCATACATGGAGTACCGAAGACGATTGTTTCTGACCGTGATGTGAAGTTCATGAGCTACTTTTGGAAGACACTTTGGGGAAAGCTGGGGACGAAGCTGCTGTTTAGTACAACTTGTCATCCCCAAACTGATGGCCAAACGGAGGTGGTGAACCGCACACTTTCGGCGTTGCTGCGGACAATGATCAAGAAAAATCTGCGTGTGTGGGAAGAGTGTTTGCCGCATGTGGAGTTTGCATATAACAGGGCTGTACAATCCACCACGCAATTCTGTCCGTTTGAGGTGGTGTATGGTTTTAAACCCATTACACCGCTTGATTTGCTGCCGCTTCCAATTCAAGAACGTGTCAACATGGATGCATCGAAAAGAGCAGATTTTGTGAGGAAGATACATGAGAAGACTAAAGAGGCTATCGAGAAGAAAGGCAAGTACAATGCTGATCGTGTTAACAAGAAAAGAAAGGAGGTGCTTTTTCAGCCCGGCGACATGGTTTGGGTGCACTTTCGCAAGGACAGATTTCCTGTTCAGCGCAAGTCTAAATTACTGCCACGTGGTGATGGTCCTTTCAAGGTTCTTGCCAAGATAAATGATAATGCATACAAGATAGATCTTCCTACATCTGAGTTTGGTGTGAGCAATACGTTTAATGTTGCTGATTTGACGCCATTTGCTGGAGAAGACCTTGACGCGTCGAGGTCGACGCCTTTTGAAGGGGGGGAGGATGATGAGGACATCCCTAGTCCTTTACCATCTTCTCCTATTGATGATGTTGCTGTACAAGACAAAGCTAATGATGTGAGGATTGGACCAATGACAAGGGCTCGAACCAAGTTACTTGAGCAACAGGTGAACTCACTCTTAATTGAATATGATGTTTGTGTTAATGAGAACTTTATACTGCCTAAGTCTATGCATCTATGTATGATCAGGTTTATTGATAACACAAGCATGGGAGGAGGAGACGAGCTACAGCAATGAGAAGAACCATCACTGATTTCCAATATCAGCAAGTGCGCGAGGGAGGAGAGGGAGGCAGGCGCACCAGGGCATTGAAAGAAATCACTCGTTTGCACGTTAGAGGGATCAAGTGGCGCACCAGGACATAACGTAAGAAGATATTAGTCTAAGGTGTTATACATGAGGCCTGCGTGCCATGTTAGGCCGAACCACCATGGGTCGGTTTGTATCAGTTTGAGTCGAACCAGGTTTGGGTTCAGATCCGAATTGAGTCCTAGTTTCGGCCAGCCCCTTTAAATAGCCAAGGGCTGCGCCATAGAGAGGTAGACCACGTTTAAGCAAAACCCTAGATCGAATTGCTAAGCATTCATCTATCAGAATTCCTCTTTGCTGCGATCAGGAATTCACCCCTCTCCTTTGTTGCGATCGAGAGGTTATTGTTACCAAAGTTTGAGGGTGATCTGTCGTTCCACCGGGAATTGGTAGATTGCAAAACCGCTTCGTGGTCGGCGGCTGCGTTGCACTAGCGTGTGGTGTTGCGAATATCCATTGGGTTGAAGAGCTGTTGCATTGGCAACGGGGGAACAGCCGGAGAGTTCGAGAGCATCCGCGAGTTATCTACATCATCCATCGATTCCACCATCGGCTCACTGAGAAGATCGGGCCACCCCTTATCAGTCCAGATGGCTACGATTGTCACACGTGCTTTACGATGACCTAAAAGTGCTACTCATACTCCTAGATGGTTAGGAGGGGTGCAATGGGTTAGATGACGTAAGGAGGGTCCGTATACTCCTATTTGGCTAGGAGGGGTCCACGTTGGTCCAGATGGCACTGAGTGTCGCACGTGCTTTAGGATGACCTATAAGTGTTACTGATTCTCCTATATGGCTAGGAGTGGTGCAATGGGTCAGATTACGTAAGGAGGGCCCGTATACTCCTATATGGCTAGGAGGGGTCCACGGAGGTCCAGATGGCTACGATTGTCGCACGTGCTTTAGGATGACCTAAAAGTTCGACTGATACTCCTAGATGGCTAGGAGGGGTCCACGGGGGTCAAATGACATAAAGATGGTCCGTATACTCCAATATGGCTAGGAGGGGTCCACGGGGGTCCAGATGGCTACGATTGTCGCACGTGCTTTAGGATGACCTAAAAGTGCTACTCATACTCCTAGATGGTTAGGAGGGGTGCAATGGGTCAGATGACGTAAGGAGGGTCCGTATACTCCTATATGGCTAGAAGGGGTCGACGGGGGTCCAGATGGCTACGATTGTCGCACGAGCTTTAGGATGACCTAAGAGTGCTACTGATACTCCTAGATGGCTAGGAGGGGTGCAATGGGTCAGATGACGTAAGGAGGGTCCGTATACTCCTATATTGCTAGGAGCGGTCCACGGGGGTCCAGATGGCTACGATTGTCACACCTGCTTTAGGATGACCTAAAACTGCTACTGATACTAGTTGATGGCAAGGAGAGGTCCACGGGGGTCAAATGACATAAAGAGGGTCCAAATACTCCTATATGGCTAGGAGGGGTCCACGGGGGTACAGATAGCTACGATTGTCGCACGTGCTTTAGGATGACCTAAGAGTGCTACTGATACTCCTAGATGGCAAGGAGGGGTGCAATGGGTCAGATGACGTAAGGAGGGTGCGTATACTCCTATATGGCTAGGAGGGGTCCACGGGGGTCCAGAATGCTAGTGCTACTGATACTCCTATATGGCTAGGAGGGGTGCAATGAGTCAAATGACATAAGGAGGGTATGTATACTCCTATATGGCTAGTAGGGGTCCACGTGGGTCCAGATGGCTACGATTGTCACACGTGCTTTACGATGACCTAAAAGTGCTACTCATACTCCTAGATGGTTAGGAGCGGTGCAATGGGTTAGATGACGTAAGGAGGGTCTGTATACTCCTATATGGCTAGGAGGGGTCCACGTTGGTCCAGATGGCACTGAGTGTCGCACGTGCTTTAGGATGACCTATAAGTGTTACTGATTCTCCTATATGGCTAGGAGGGGTGCAATGGGTCAGATTACGTAAGGAGTGCCCGTATACTCCTACATGGCTAGGAGGGGTCCACGGAGGTCCAGATGGCTACGATTGTCGCACGTGCTTTAGGATGACCTAAAAGTTCTACTGATACTCCTAGATGGCTAGGAGGGGTCCACGGGGGTCAAATGACATAAAGAGGGTCAGTATACTCCAATATGTCTAGGAGGGGTCCACGGGGGTCCAGATGGCTACGATTGTCGCACGTGCTTTAGGATGACCTAAAAGTGCTACTCATACTCCTAGATGGTTAGGAGGGGTGCAATGGGTCAGATGACGTAAGGAGGGTTCGTATACTCCTATATGGCTAGAAGGGGTCCACGGGGGTCCAGATGGCTATGATTGTCGCACGAGTTTTAGGATGACCTAAGAGTGCTACTGATACTCCTAGATGGCTAGGAGGGGTGCAATGGGTCAGATGACGTAAGGAGGGTCCGTATACTCCTATATTGCTAGGAGGGGTCCACGGGGGTCCAGATGGCTACGATTGTCACACCTGCTTTAGGATGACCTAAAAGTGCTACTGATACTCGTTGATGGCAAGGAGAGGTCCACGGGGGTCAAATGACATAAAGAGGGTCCAAATACTCCTATATGGCTAGGAGGGGTCCACGGGGGTACAGATAGCTACGATTGTCGCACGTGCTTTAGGATAACCTAAGAGTGCTACTGATACTCCTAGATGGCTAGGAGGGGTGCAATGGGTCAGATGACGTAAGGAGGGTGCGTATACTCCTATATGGCTAGGAGGGGTCCACGGGGGTCCAGAATGCTAGTGCTACTGATACTCCTATATGGCTAGGAGGGGTGCAATGAGTCAACTGACATAAGGAGGGTATGTATACTCCTATATGGCTAGTAGGGGTCCACGGGGGTCCAGATGGCTACGATTGTCACACGTGCTTTACGATGACCTAAAAGTGCTACTCATACTCCTAGATGGTTAGGAGGGGTGCAATGGGTTAGATGACGTAAGGAGGGTCCGTATACTCCTATATGGCTAGGAGGGGTCCACGTTGGTCCAGATGGCACTGAGTGTCGCACGTGCTTTAGGATGACCTATAAGTGTTACTGATACTCCTATATGGCTAGGAGGGGTGCAATGGGTCAGATTACGTAAGGAGTGCCCGTATACTCCTATATGGCTAGGAGGGGTCCACGGAGGTCCAGATGGCTACGATTGTCGCACGTGCTTTAGGATGACCTAAAAGTTCGACTGATACTCCTAGATGGCTAGGAGGGGTCCACGGGGGTCAAATGACATAAAGAGGGTCAGTATACTCCAATATGTCTAGGAGGGGTCCACGGGGGTCCAGATGGCTACGATTGTCGCACGTGCTTTAGGATGACCTAAAAGTGCTACTCATACTCCTAGATGGTTAGGAGGGGTGCAATGGGTCAGATGACGTAAGGAGGGTCCGTATACTCCTATGTGGCTAGGAGGGGTCCACGTGGGTCCAGATGGCACCGAGTATCGCACGTGCTTTAGGATGACCTGTAAGTGTTACTGATTCTCCTATATGGCTAGGAGGAGTGCAATGGGTCATATTACGTTAGGAGGGTCCGTATACTTCTATATGGCTAGGAGAGGTCCGCGGGGGTCCAGATGGCTACGATTGTCGCACGTGCTTTAGGATGACCTAAGAGTGCTTCTCATACTCCTAGATGGCTAGGAGGGGTGCAATGGTCAGATGACGTAAGGAGGGTCCATATACTCCTATATGACTAGGAGGGGTCCACCAGGGTCCAGATGGCTACGATTGTCGCACGTGCTTTAGGATGAGCTAAAATTGCTACTAATACATCTAGATGGCTAGGAGGGGTCCACGGGGGTCCAAATGTCTACGAGTGTCGCATGTGCTTTGGGATGACCTATAAGTGGTACTGATCCTTCTAGATTGCTGGGAGGGGTGCAATCGGTCAAATGACGTAAGGAGGGTCCGTATACTCCTATATGGCTAGGAGGGGTCCACGGGGGTCCAGATGGCTATGATTGCCGCACGTGCATTAGGATGACCTAAGAGTGCTACTGATACTCCTAGATGGCTAGGAGGGGTGCAATGGGTCAGATGACATAAGGAGGGTGCGTATACTCCTATATGGCTAGGAGGGGTCCACGGGGGTCCAGATGGCTATGATTGCCGCACGTGCTTTAGGATGACCTAAGAGTACTCCTAGATGGCTAGGAGGGGTGCAATGGGTCAGATGACGTAAGGAGGGTGCGTATACTCCTATATGGCTAGGAGGGGTCCACGGGGGTCCAGATGGCTACGATATTCGCACGTGCTTTAGGATGACCTAAGAGTGCTACTGATACTCCTATATGGCTAGGAGGGGTGCAATGGGTCAGATGACGTAAGGAGGATCCATGTACTCCTATATGGCTAGGAGGGGTCCATGTGGGTCCAGATGGCACCGAGTGTCGCACGTGCTTTCAGATGACATGTAAGTGTTACTGATTCTCCTATATGGCTAGGAAGGGTGCAATGGGTCAGATTACGTAAGGAGGGTCCGTATACTCCTATATGGCTAGAAGGGGTCCACGGGGGTCCACATGGCTACGATTGTCGCACGAGCTTTAGAATGACCTAAGAGTGCTACTGATACTCCTAGATGGCTAGGAGGGGTGCAATGGGTCAGATGACGTAAGGAGGGTCCGTATACTCCTATATTGCTAGGAGGGGTCCACGGGGGTCCAGATGGCTACGATTGTCACACCTGCTTTAGGATGACCTAAAAGTGCTACTGATACTCGTTGATGGCAAGGAGAGGTCCACGGGGGTCAAATGACATAAAGAGGGTCCGAATACTCCTATATGGCTAAGAGGGGTCCACGGGGGTACAGATAGCTACGATTGTCGCACGTGCTTTAGGATGACCTAAGAGTGCTACTGATACTCCTAGATGGCTAGGAGGGGTGCAATGGCTCAGATGACGTAAGGAGGGTGCGTATACTCCTATATGGCTAGGAGGGGTCCACGGGGGTCCAGAATGCTAGTGGTACTGATACTCCTATATGGCTAGGAGGGGTGCAATGAGTCAAATGACATAAGGAGGGTATGTATACTCCTATATGGCTAGTATGGGTCCACGGGGGTCTAGATGGCTACGATTGTCGCACGTGCTTTAGGATGACCTAAAAGTGCTACTAATACTCCTATATGGCTAGGAGGGGTCCACGGGGGTCCAGATGGCTACGATTGTCACACGTGCTTTACGATGACCTAAAAGTGCTACTCATACTCCTAGATGGTTAGGAGGGGTGCAATGGGTTAGATGACGTAAGGAGGGTCCGTATACTCGTATAAGGCTAGGAGGGGTCCACGTTGGTCCAGATGGCACTGAGTGTCGCACGTGCTTTAGGATGACCTATAAGTGTTACGGATTCTCCTATATGGCTAGGAGGGGTGCAATGGGTCAGATTACGTAAGGAGTGCCCGTATACTCCTATATGGCTAGGAGGGGTCCACGGAGGTCCAGATGGCTACGATTGTCACACGTGCTTTAGGATGACCTAAAAGTTCTACTGATACTCCTAGATGGCTAGGAGGGGTCCACGGGGGTGAAATGACATAAAGAGGGCCAGTATACTCCAATATGTCTAGGAGGGGTCCACGGGGGTCCAGATGGCTACGATTGTCGCACGTGCTTTAGGATGACCTAAAAGTGCTACTCATACTCCTAGATGGTTAGGAGGGGTGCAATGGGTCAGATGACGTAAGGAGGGTCCATATACTCCTATATGACTAGGAGGGGTCCACAAGGGTCCAGATGGCTACGATTGTCGCACGTGCTTTAGGATGAGCTAAAATTGCTACTGATACATCTAGATGGCTAGGAGGGGTCCACGGGGGTCCAAATGGCTACGAGTGTCGCATTTGCTTCGGGATGACCTATAAGTGGTCCTGATCCTTCTAGATTGCTGGGAGGGGTGCAATCGGTCAAATGACGAAAGGAGGGTCCGTATACTCCTATATGGCTAGGAGGGGTCCACGGGGGTCCAGATGGCTATGATTGCCGCACGTGCTTTAGGATGACCTAAGAGTGCTACTGATACTCCTAGATGGCTAGGAGGGGTGCAATGGGTCAGATGACATAAGGAGGGTGCGTATACTCCTATATGGCTAGGAGGGGTCCACGGGGGTCCAGATGGCTATGATTGCCGCACGTGCTTTAGGATGACCTAAGAGTGCTACTGATACTCCTAGATGGCTAGGAGGCGTGCAATGGGTCAGATGACATAACGAGGGTGCGTATACTCCTATATGGCTAGGAGGGGTTCACGGGGGTCCAGAATGCTGCGATATTCGCACGTGCTTTAGGATGACCTAAAAGTGCTACTGATACTCCTATATGGCTAGGAGGGGTCCACGGGGGTCCAGATGGCTTCGATCGTCACACCTGCTTTAGCATGACCTAAAATTGCTACTGATACTCGTAGATGGCTAGGAGAGGTCCACGGGGGTCAAATGACATAAAGAGGGTCCGAATACTCCTATATGGCTAGGAGGGGTCCACGGGGGTCCAGATAGCTACGATTGTCGCACGTGCTTTAGGATGACCTAAGAGTGCTACTGATACTCCTAGTTGGCTAGGAGGGGTGCAATGGGACATATGACGTAAGGAGGGTGCGTATACTCCTATATGGCTAGGAGGGGTCCACGGGGGTCCAGAATGCTAGTGGTACTGATACTCCTATATGGCTAGGAGGGGTGCAATGAGTCAAATGACATAAGGAGGGTATGTATACTCCTATATGGCTAGTAGGGGTCCACGGGAGTACAGATGGCTACGATTGTCGCACGTGCTTTAGGATGACCTAAAAGTGCTACTGTTACTCCTATATGGCTAGGAGGGGTCCACGGGGGTCCAGATGTCTACGATTGTCACACGTGCTTTACGATGACCTAAAAGTGCTACTGATACTCCTAGATGGTTAGGACGGGTGCAATGCGTCAGATTACGTAAGGAGGGTCCGTATACTCCTATATGGCTAGGAGGGGTCCACGGTGGTCCCGATGGCTACGATTGTCGCACGTGCTTTAGGATGACCTAAGAGTGCTACTGATACTCCTAGATGGCTAGGAGGGGTGCAATGGGTCAGATGACGTAAGGAGGGTCCGTATAATCCTATATGGCTTCGATTGTCGGACGTGCTTTAGTATGACCTAAAAGTGCTACTCATACTCGAAGATGGCTAGGAGGGGTCCACGGGGGTCAAATGACATAAAGAGGGTCCGAATACTCCTATATGGCTAGGAGCGGTCCACGGGGGTCCAAATAGCTACGATTGTCGCACGTGCTTTAGGATGAGCTAGGAGGGGTCCACGGGGGTCCAGATGGGTACGAGTGTCGCATGTGCTTTGGGATGACCTATAAGTGGTACTGATACTTCTAGATTGCTGGGAAGGGTGCAATGGGTCGAATGACGTAAAGAGGGTCCGTATACTCCTATATGGCTAGGAGGGGTCCACGGGGGTCCAGATGGCTACGATTGTCGCACGTGCTTTAGGATGACCTAAGAGTGCTACTGATACTCCTAGATGGCTAGGAGGGGTGCAATGGGTCAGATGACGTAAGGAGGGTGCGTATACTCCTATATGGCTAGGAGGGGTCCACGGGGGTCCAGAATGCTACGATATTCGCACGTGCTTTAGGATGACCTAAAAGTGCTACCGATACTCCTAGATGGCTAGGAGGGGTCCATGGGGGTCAAATGACATAAAGAGGGTCCGTATACTCCAATATAGCTAGGAGGGGTCCACGAGGGTCCAGATAGCTATGATTGTCGCACGTGCTTTAGGATGACCTAAAAGTGCTACTCATCCTCCTAGATGGTTAGGAGGGGTGCAATGGGTCAGATGACGTAAGGAGGGTCCGCATACTCCTATATGGCTAGGAGGGTTCCACGGGGGTCCAGATGGCTACGAGTGTCGCATGTGCTTTGGGATGACCTATAAGTGGTACTGATACTTCTAGATTGCTGGGAAGGGTGCAACGGGTCGAATGACGTAAAGAGGGTCCGTATACTCCTATATGGCTAGGAGGGGTCCACGGGGGTCCAGATGGCTACGATTGTCGCACGTGCTTTAGGATGACCTAAGAGTGCTACTGATACTCCTAGATGGCTAGGAGGGGTGCAATGGGTCAGATGACGTAAGGAGGGTGCGTATACTCCTATATGGCTAGGAGGGGTCCACGGGGGTCCAGAATGCTACGATATTCGCACGTGCTTTAGGATGACCTAAAAGTGCTACTGATACTCCTAGATGGCTAGGAGAGGTCCACGGGGGTCAAATGACATAAAGAGGGTCCGAATACTCCTATATGGCTAGGAGGGGTCCACGAGGGTCCAGATGGCTACGATTGTCGCACGTGCTTTAGGATGACCTAAAAGTGCTACTCATACTCCTAGATGTTTAGGAGGGGTGCTGATGAGGATATATCGGTGGATTATGATGATTATCCATGCTTAAACTGGAAGGAAATACGAAACATGATCGATGATTATTATAAGGTGAACTCATTCCTAGTTGGACATGATACTTTGATTTATAAGAATGTTATACTACCTAAGTTATTGTGTTCTTGTATCATTAGGTTTGAGTTAATAGAGGGCATGGCGCATGGAGAAGATGATGCGCGCAAGGAATGGAAATCATTGACAACCATCAAGGTGGCAAGCACGAGGGAGGCGAGGGAGGAAGTGGAGCCATCAATGAAGAGAGATTCAATTCGGACTAGCAGAAGTCACGAATTCGAAACAGTCAAGGTGTATTCATATGAAGTCCAAATAAAGCAACGAAGCACAGGTTAGAAAGGAAATTACAAATCCTTTCCAACGGATCCGACCCCAAACACCGGTTCGACTCGGACAAGCCTCGGTGACCAAAACAAGTCGACGGCTGTTTCCTGCCAGTTTCCAAATAGAGTCCTTTAAGTTAGGAAAGTTAGAGATATGGTTGTTTTCGACTCCAACTCTATGTTGGACGTCCAGCAGCCTTTATAAGGCTTGTAATTTCGTGGCTTTTAGGTAGAGACCACGTTTAAGATAAACCCTAGATCGAATTTGCTCCAAGCATTCATCTATATTCGAGTTCCTCTGTGTTGCGCTCAGGAATTCAACCTCTCCACTGTGTTGCGCTCTGGAGATTATTATCCGAAGTTTGAGTGTGATCTGTTGTTCCACTGGGAATTAGTAGATTGCAAAACCGCTTCGTGGTCGGCGGCTACGTTGCATGGGTGTGAGGCGTCGCGAATATCCATTGGGTTGAAGAGCTGTTGCATTGGCAACGGGGGAACAGCCGGAGAGTTCGTCGGATTCTCGCAAGTTATCTTCCACCATCATCCATCTACCCACCGCTCACTGAGAAGATCGGGCCACCCCTTATCATCTTGGTATCAGATTTCCAGAGTTTACTCGGTGAGCATCCACAAATCCATCCCGTAGATTTACTGTTTTTCGTCCTATCCAGAAAAAGCCCCACAAATATTTGCCATAGCCTTAGATCGCATCGTTTCATCGAGTCTAGCTGCTGATCGTGTCTTTTCGCGTTACTTTTTCTTCCGATCTGAGTCGTCCTAGCGTCTAGGTCTCTGTTTCTTTTCGTCTGTTTTTCTTGTCATCGGAGTGCTGGTCTGTTACGTGTTTGTCCAATCGGAAGTCAGCCGAATCGCTGCTGCGCCATATAAAATTGCTTTGCTTAAATACCTGCCTCGTGAGGTGTTTGTTTGAGCAAAGAATTTTCCTGCACGTGTATCCAAGCAGCAAAGGACAAGGAAAGACAAGTTTGAATCAATCTTCGTTGCTGTTTTTCTTTTGGTTTCCATGCCGCATATGTGTGCTGCTGTTTCCATGTCTGATTAGAGTCCGAATTTAGATTGATTAGGTTTTTGTTCTTGTCCGTCCATTAAATTCCCTGATCCCGTTAATCCGAGTCTTCCTTTTGCTAAGCCTTAGGTAAAAGCCTGTCTATCTTTTTGTGTTTAGAACTTTCCTACGAGACTAGTAAATTATTTGCTCTTTGGGCTGCTCATATAGGTTGGAAGTGCATTATTTTGGCAGTCTATTTTATTTGCTCCTGTGAAATATTTGTGTGGCTTAGTTAAACAGAGAAAAAGGGAGAAAAAAAAAGAAGAGAAAAAGGAAGTTCTGAAATTACTGTAGCTACAGTACGAGCGAAAAAGAAAAGGAGGCCAGAATTTTACTCATATAAGATCTGTTGGGAGCATTGTTTGCAAATTATATTCCTGCCTTGCACTAGTAGAATTGAGCAATCTTGTGCCCTTATTATTGAGCTTTTGCTAGCGTCTCTCCTCTGCATTGCAACACGAGCATTACTCCGACATATATCATTCTTAGCTCATTTTCAGAGTTGCAATTGCCCCATTTATCTCCACCGTGTGCGTTTCCGAGTGTCTCTTGTGTCATACGATCAGCACTAGGCTTTGTGAATCAGTGTTGTTAGGTATCCCAACCAAGCTCCACCAAATACCCTGGTTTGTTGTGTGACACTTTGATACCCATAATATTCGCTTCACCCCATCCATGCACGTACTGTCCCTACTAGTGGTAAGCTTTACTATTCACTTTGGAACGGTAAGATACACAATTTCTTTCGGTCTTGAGTGAGTTGAGAGTTTGCCACATATATACATATTTGTGTTGTTTACTAACCATGGCAGAATACGAGGGTGATTTTGAAACTAGCAAACGCAAATTTTGCAGTGCAGCCTTTTGGAAAGAAGAAAGTCGTCCAATCCAAGGAAACGGTCTGTTCCACTTCAATGCCATTATTTGTGGACGAGTTGCTGCTGTAACCATTGAGAGATTCTCATCTATTAATTTAGTCAGCATTGAAGTCGTTGAAAAGTTGCAGCTTAGTACATGTTACCTTTCAGAGCCTTATTTCCTAGCTTCTGCGTATGGTGCACTCCAAATTTCACACCAGGCTGAGGTTCCTATTACCATAGGACAGCACACCGAGGTTGTGGTATGTGATATATCTCCTGTGGCGCTTGATTCTTGTCACATCATGTTGGGAGCACTGTGGTGGAGACAATTTAAAGCAAGTTGTCCACGAGGTGTTGATGGTTTGTCCATCATTTGGAACATGAGGAAGAGATACTTACAACCTACACCTGAAGACGATTTTCATGCATTTCATCTTGTTCGGAAGGAAAAGAAGAAAGAGTTTTTAATATCAAAAACGAACAAGAGCATGGTTGTGGAGTGTCCGAATCTGAAAACTGTTGAGCTACTTGTGCATCAAAACCCATGTGAGAATGAGCGCCACATAGCCAAATTGAGTGAGATTGTTATAAAAAGTGAGCTGTGTGATTCCACTAAACGTGAGGTTGAGTGCATCCACTTCGAGAGTATGAGAGAAAAAGATAACATGAGTGTAGTAGATGATAGGACATGTGAGGATATTAATGCTAATATAACTATCTCTCCTTCTAGTGTTGTTTCTTGTGATATGCAGGTTGCTTTTGAAGAAAGGGAGCCGTCAAGTCTTCAACCTGCATCACCACTAGAGGAACCTATTTCAGTGCCTACTACATCTGAGGAGTTTGCCATTGAAAAAGGTACTGATTTTGCGCTGCAGCCAGCAAGCGCGTCACTTTGTGAGTATGATTCTTCGCTGACTGGTTCTAGTGATTTTATACACAAACATATTTCAGCATCATGTGATAATTTGCTAAATTCGAATTTCGATCATGTGGTACTGATTACACATAAAGAGATTCTTGCTAAAATACCACCAACTGATGTTTTGTATTACATTATGCTAGAAGCACCGCTTACCATGAGTTGTGCTATGAATAAGATTTCTGAACTTTCATTTGTAAATTCTAGCACCTATGCCAATTGTTTCGGATTATATTTAATTGGTGACAACAACATGAACGAGAATTTTTTGGTGGATCACATATGCATTACCTATGATAACATTGCTGAACTAAAACATTTTTCTTGCAATCATATATGCTCTGTGCCGAAATCTTTTTGCTTTGGGACAATACCTCATTATCATGATAATATGATGTCTTCTAGTCTAGTTGATGTACCTCAGCGAACAAAGGTAGCATCACCTTTGTTGGACTGTTCTGATCTTGCTAGATTTGCATATGATTATGCACATCCGTCTTGTTTGTCCCAAACTGATTTATGCTTCACTTATATTTGCAAAGTGAGTTGCATCTTAAGTACTGGAAATAATCGACATGACTATTTACCTGTTTGTGCTGCATGGTCATTGCTTTGTTCTACATATCAGAGTAGCGCAATTGAAGCATGGTATGACACATATGATGATTTGCATCGTTTGGATTGGTTTGACCTTGATAGCATGAAATTTGATCATCGATCTTCTGTGAGGACATTGGATTTAATACTGAATCATAACATTTTATATATTTGTGTCTATCATTTTTATCATGATTCTATGAACTTCACTTATACTTGCAATTCTGATTGCTTATTGCTGAGATTTTCTTGGTTCCATTATGACAATTATATGTGCTATGCTCGCAATTTTCGTTGCATTTTGTCATTTGAGAATAATCATCCTATTTACAAACATGATACAACCTGCTATATATACATATACTCTGCATACACGTTGTTCTTTTTGTTTCTTCCACTTTCAGCTTATCCAAAGCCGCGGACGGCTTTTCTTGAAGAAAGGGAGGATGATGAGGATATATCGGTGGATTATGATGATTATCCATGCTTAAACTGGAAGGAAATACGAAACATGATCGATGATTATTATAAGGTGAACTCATTCCTAGTTGGACATGATACTTTGATTTATAAGAATGTTATACTACCTAAGTTATTGTGTTCTTGTATCATTAGGTTTGAGTTAATAGAGGGCATGGCGCATGGAGAAGATGATGCGCGCAAGGAATGGAAATCATTGACAACCATCAAGGTGGCAAGCACGAGGGAGGCGAGGGAGGAAGTGGAGCCATCAATGAAGAGAGATTCAATTCGGACTAGCAGAAGTCACGAATTCGAAACAGTCAAGGTGTATTCATATGAAGTCCAAATAAAGCAACGAAGCACAGGTTAGAAAGGAAATTACAAATCCTTTCCAACGGATCCGACCCCAAACACCGGTTCGACTCGGACAAGCCTCGGTGACCAAAACAAGTCGACGGCTGTTTCCTGCCAGTTTCCAAATAGAGTCCTTTAAGTTAGGAAAGTTAGAGATATGGTTGTTTTCGACTCCAACTCTATGTTGGACGTCCAGCAGCCTTTATAAGGCTTGTAATTTCGTGGCTTTTAGGTAGAGACCACGTTTAAGATAAACCCTAGATCGAATTTGCTCCAAGCATTCATCTATATTCGAGTTCCTCTGTGTTGCGCTCAGGAATTCAACCTCTCCACTGTGTTGCGCTCTGGAGATTATTATCCGAAGTTTGAGTGTGATCTGTTGTTCCACTGGGAATTAGTAGATTGCAAAACCGCTTCGTGGTCGGCGGCTACGTTGCATGGGTGTGAGGCGTCGCGAATATCCATTGGGTTGAAGAGCTGTTGCATTGGCAACGGGGGAACAGCCGGAGAGTTCGTCGGATTCTCGCAAGTTATCTTCCACCATCATCCATCTACCCACCGCTCACTGAGAAGATCGGGCCACCCCTTATCAGGTGCAATGGGTCAGATGACGTAAGGAGGGTCCGCATACTCCTATATGGCTAGGAGGGGTCTACGTGGGTCCAGATGGCACCGAGTGTCGCACGTGCTTTAGGATTACCTGTAAGTGTTACTTATTCTCCTATATGGCTAGGAGGAGTGCAATGGGTCATATTACGTAAGGAGGGTCCGTATACTCCTATATGGCTAGGAAGGGTCCACGGAGGTCCAGATGGCTACGATTGTCGCACGTGCTTTAGGATGACCTAAAAGTGCTACTCATACTCCTAGATGGCTAGGAGGGGTCCACGTGGGTCCAGATGGCACCGAGTGTCGCACGTGCTTTTGGATGACATGTAAGTGTAACTGATTCTCCTATATGGCTAGGAGGGGTGCAATGGTTCAGATTACGTAAGGAGGGTCCGAATACTCCTATATGGCTAGGAGGGGTCCACGGGGGTCCAGATGGCTACGATTGTCGCACGTGCTTTAGGATGACCTAAGAGTACTACTGATTCTCCTATATGGCTAGGAGGGGTGCAATGGGTCAGTTGACGTAAGGAGGGTGCGTATACTCCTATATTGCTAGGAGGGTTCCACGGGGGTCCAGAATGCTACGATATTCGCACGTGCTTTAGGATGACCTAAAAGTGCTACTGATTCTCCTATATGGCTAGGAGGGGTGCAATGGGTCAAATTACGTAAGGAGGGTCCGTATACTCCTATATGGCTAGGAGGAGTCCACGGAGGTCCAGATGGCTACGATTGTCGCACGTGCTTTAGGATGACCTAAAAGTGCTACTGATACTACTAGATGGCTAGGAGGGGTCCACGGGGGTCAAATGACATAAAGAGGGTCCGTATACTCCTATATGGCTAGGAGGGGTCCACGGGGGTCCAGAATGCTATGATATTCGCACATGCTTTAGGATGACCTAAAAGTGCTACTGATACTACTAGATGGCTAGGAGGGGTCCACGGGGGTCAAATGACATAAGGAGGGTCCGTATACTCCAATATGGCTAGGAGGGGTCCACGAGGGTCCAGATGGCTACGATTGTCGCACGTGCTTTAGGATGACCTAAAAGTGCTACTCATACTCCTAGATGGTTAGGAGGGGTGCAATGGGTCAGATGACGTAAGGAGGGTCGCATACTCCTATATGGCTAGGAGGGGTCCACGTGGGTCCAGATGGCACCGAGTGTCGCACGTGCTTTAGGATGACCTGTAAGTGTTACTTATTCTCCTATATGGCTAGGAGGAGTGCAATGGGTCATATTACGTAAGGAGGGTCCGTATACTCCTATATGGCTAGGAAGGGTCCACGGAGGTCCAGATGGCTACGATTGTCGCACGTGCTTTAGGATGACCTAAAAGTGCTACTGATACTCCTAGATGGCTAGGAGGGGTCCACGTGGGTCCAGATGGCACCGAGTGTCGCACGTGCTTTAGGATGACATGTAAGTGTAACTGATTCTCCTATATGGCTAGGAGGGGTGCAATGGTTCAGATTACGTAAGGAGGGTCCGAATACTCCTATATGGCTAGGAGGGGTCCACGGGGGTCCAGATGGCTACGATTGTCGCACGTGCTTTCGGATGACCCAAGAGTACTACTGATACTCCTATATGGCTAGGAGGGCTGCAATGGGTCAGTTGACGTAAGGAGGGTGCGTATACTCCTATATTGCTAGGAGGGTTCCACGGGGGTCCAGAATGCTACGATATTCGCACGTGCTTTAGGATGACCTAAAAGTGCTACTGATTCTCCTATATGGCGGCTAGGAGGGGTGCAATGGGTCAAATTACGTAAGGAGGGTCCGTATACTCCTATATGGCTAGGAGGAGTCCACGGAGGTCCAGATGGCTACGATTGTCGCACGTGCTTTAGGATGACCTAAAAGTGCTACTGATACTACTAGATGGCTAGGAGGGGTCCACGGGGGTCAAATGACATAAAGAGGGTCCGTATACTCCTATATGGCTAGGAGAGGTCCACGGGGGTCCAGATGGCTACGATTGTCGCACGTGCTTTAGGATGACCTAAAAGTGCTACTAATACTCCTAGATGGTTAGTAGGAGTGCAATGGGTCAGATGACGTAAGGACGGTCTGTAACCTATATGGCTAGGAGGGGTCCACGTGGGTCCAGATGGCACCGAGTGTCGCACGTGCTTTAGGATGACATATAAGTGTTACTAATTCTCCTGTATGGCTAGGAGGGGTGCAATGGGTGAGATTACGTAAGGAGGGTCAGTATACTCCTATATGGTAGGAGGGTCCACGGGGGTCGATGGCTACGATTGTCGCACGTGCTTTAGGATGACCTAAGAGTGCTACTGATACTCCTAGATGGCTAGGAGGGGTGCAATGGGTCAGATGACGTTAGGAGGGTATTTATACTCCTATATGGCTAGGAGGGGTCCACGGGGGTCCAGATGGCTACGATTGTCGCACGTGCTTTAGGATGAGCTAAAACAGCTATTGATACTCCTAGATGGCTAGTAGGGGTCCACAGGGGTCCAGATGGCTTCGATTGTCACACGTGCTTTAGGATGACCTAAAAGTGCTACTGATACTCGTAGATGGCTAGGAGGGGTCCACGGGGGTCAAATGAATAAAGAGGGTATGAATACTCCTATCTGGCAAGGAGGGGTCCACGGGGGTCCAAATGGCTACGATTTTCGCACGTGCTTTAGGATGACCTAAGAGTGCTACTGATACTCCAAGATGGCTAGGAGGGGTGCAATGGGTCAGATGACGTATGGAGGGTGCGTATACTCCTATATGGCTAGGAGGGGTCTACGGGGGTCCAGAATGCTACGATATTCGCACGTGCTTTTGGATGACCTAAAAGTGCTCTCGATACTCCTATACGGCTAGGAGGGGTGCAATGAGTCAGATGACATAAGGAGGGTCTGTATACTCCTATATGGCTAGTAGGGGTCCACGTGGGTCTAGATGGTTACGATTGTCGCACGTGCTTTAGGATGACCTAAAAGTGCTACTGATACTCCTATATGGCTAGGAGAGGTCCAGATGGCTACGATTGTTGCACGTGCTTTAGGATGACCTAAAAGTGCTACTCATACTCCTTGATGGCTAGGAGGGGTGCAATGGGTTAGATGACGTAAGGAGGGTCCGTATACTCCTATATGGCTAGGAGGGGTCCACGGAGGTCCAGATGGCTACGATTGTCGCACGTGCTTTAGGATGACCTAAAAGTGCTACTGATACTCCTAGATGGCTAGGAGGGGTCCACGGGGGTCAAATGACATAAAGAGGGTCCGTATACTCCTATATGGCTAGGAGGGGTCCACGGGGGTCCAGATGGCTACGATTATTGCACGTTCTTTAGGATGACCTAAAAGTGCTACTCATACTCCAAGATGGCTAGGAGGGGTGCAATGGGTCAGATGACGTATGGAGGGTGCGTATACTCCTATATGGCTAGGAGGGGTCCACGGGGTCTAGAATGCTACGATATTCGCACGTGCTTTTGGATGACCTAAAAGTGCTCTCGATACTCCTATATGGCTAGGAGGGGTGCAATGAGTCAAATGACATAAGGATGGTCTGTATACTCCTATATGGCTAGTAGGGGTCCACGGGGGTCTAGATGGCTACGATTGTCGCACGTGCTTTAGGATGACCTAAAAGTGCTACTAATACTCCTATATGGCTAGGAGGGGTCCACGGGGGTCCAGATGGCTACAATTGTTGCACGGGTTTAGGATGACCTAAAAGTGCTACTCATACTCCTTGATGGCTAGGAGGGGTGCAATGGGTTAGATGACGTAAGGAGGGTCCGTATACTCTTATATGGCTAGGAGGGGTCCACGTGGGTCCAGACGGCACCGAGTGTCGCACGTGCTTTAGGATGACCTATAAGTGTTACTGATTCTCCGATATGGCTAGGAGGGGTGCAATGGGTCAGATTACGTAAGGAGGGTCCGTATACTCCTATATGGCTAGGAGGGGTCCACGGAGGTCCAGATGGCTACGATTGTCGCACGTGCTTTAGGATGACCTAAAAGTGCTACTGATACTCCTAGATGGCTAGGAGGGGTCCACGGGGGTCAAATGACATAAAGAGGGTCCGTATACTCCTATATGGCTAGGAGGGGTCCACGGGGGTCCAGATGGCTACGATTGTTGCACGTTCTTTAGGATGACCTAAAAGTGCTACTCATACTCCTAGATGGTTAGGAGGGGTGCAATGGGTCAGATGACGTAAGGAGGGTCCGTATACTCCTATATGGTAAGGAGGGGTCCACGTGGGTCCAGATGGCACCGAGTGTCGCACGTGCTTTAGAATGACCTGTAAGTGTTACTGATTCTCCTATATGGCTAGGAGGAGTGCAATGGGTCAGATTACGTAAGGAGGGTCCGTATAGTCCTATATGGCTAGGAGGGGTCCACGGGGGTCCAGATGGCTACGATTGTCGCACGTCCTTTAGGATGACCTAAGAGTGCTACTGATACTCCTAGATGGCTAGGAGGGGTGCAATGGGTCAGATGACGTATGGAGGGTCCGTATACTCCTATATGGCTAGGAGGGGTCCACGAGGGTCCAGATGGCTACGATTGTCGCACGTGCTTTAGGATGAGCTAAAACTGCAACTGATACTCCTAGATGGCTAGGAGGGGTCCACCGGGGTCCAGATGGCTTCGATTGTCGGATGTGCTTTAGGATGACCTAAAAGTGCTACTAATACTCGTTGATGGCTAGGAGGGGACCACGTGGGTCCAGATGGCACCGAGTGTAGCACATGCTTTAGGATGACATGTAAGTGTTACTGATTCTCCTATATGGCTAGGAGGGTGCAATGGGTCAGATTACGTAAGGAGGGTCCGTATACTCCTATATGGCTAGGAGGGGTCCACGGGGTCCATATGGCTACGATTGTCGCACGGCTTTAGGATGACCTAAGAGTGCTCCTGATATTCCTAGATGGCTAGATGGGGTGCAATTGGTCAGATGACGTAAGGAGGGTCCGTATACTCCTATATGGCTAGGAGGGGTCCACGGGGGTCCAAATGGCTACGATTTTCGCACGTGCTTTAGGATGACCTAAGAGTGCTACTGATACTCCAAGATGGCTAGGAGGGGTGCAATGGGTCAGATGACGTATGGAGGGTGCGTATACTCCTATATGGCTAGGAGGGGTCTACGGGGGTCCAGAATGCTACGATATTCGCACGTGCTTTTGGATGACCTAAAAGTGCTCTCGATACTCCTATACGGCTAGGAGGGGTGCAATGAGTCAGATGACATAAGGAGGGTCTGTATACTCCTATATGGCTAGTAGGGGTCCACGTGGGTCTAGATGGTTACGATTGTCGCACGTGCTTTAGGATGACCTAAAAGTGCTACTGATACTCCTATATGGCTAGGAGAGGTCCAGATGGCTACGATTGTTGCACGTGCTTTAGGATGACCTAAAAGTGCTACTCATACTCCTTGATGGCTAGGAGGGGTGCAATGGGTTAGATGACGTAAGGAGGGTCCGTATACTCCTATATGGCTAGGAGGGGTCCACGGAGGTCCAGATGGCTACGATTGTCGCACGTGCTTTAGGATGACCTAAAAGTGCTACTGATACTCCTAGATGGCTAGGAGGGGTCCACGGGGGTCAAATGACATAAAGAGGGTCCGTATACTCCTATATGGCTAGGAGGGGTCCACGGGGGTCCAGATGGCTACGATTATTGCACGTTCTTTAGGATGACCTAAAAGTGCTACTCATACTCCAAGATGGCTAGGAGGGGTGCAATGGGTCAGATGACGTATGGAGGGTGCGTATACACCTATATGGCTAGGAGGGGTCCACGGGGTCTAGAATGCTACGATATTCGCACGTGCTTTTGGATGACCTAAAAGTGCTCTCGATACTCCTATATGGCTAGGAGGGGTGCAATGAGTCAAATGACATAAGGATGGTCTGTATACTCCTATATGGCTAGTAGGGGTCCACGGGGGTCTAGATGGCTACGATTGTCGCACGTGCTTTAGGATGACCTAAAAGTGCTACTAATACTCCTATATGGCTAGGAGGGGTCCACGGGGGTCCAGATGGCTACAATTGTTGCACGGGTTTAGGATGACCTAAAAGTGCTACTCATACTCCTTGATGGCTAGGAGGGGTGCAATGGGTTAGATGACGTAAGGAGGGTCCGTATACTCTTATATGGCTAGGAGGGGTCCACGTGGGTCCAGACGGCACCGAGTGTCGCACGTGCTTTAGGATGACCTATAAGTGTTACTGATTCTCCGATATGGCTAGGAGGGGTGCAATGGGTCAGATTACGTAAGGAGGGTCCGTATACTCCTATATGGCTAGGAGGGGTCCACGGAGGTCCAGATGGCTACGATTGTCGCACGTGCTTTAGGATGACCTAAAAGTGCTACTGATACTCCTAGATGGCTAGGAGGGGTCCACGGGGGTCAAATGACATAAAGAGGGTCCGTATACTCCTATATGGCTAGGAGGGGTCCACGGGGGTCCAGATGGCTACGATTGTTGCACGTTCTTTAGGATGACCTAAAAGTGCTACTCATACTCCTAGATGGTTAGGAGGGGTGCAATGGGTCAGATGACGTAAGGAGGGTCCGTATACTCCTATATGGTAAGGAGGGGTCCACGTGGGTCCAGATGGCACCGAGTGTCGCACGTGCTTTAGAATGACCTGTAAGTGTTACTGATTCTCCTATATGGCTAGGAGGAGTGCAATGGGTCAGATTACGTAAGGAGGGTCCGTATAGTCCTATATGGCTAGGAGGGGTCCACGGGGGTCCAGATGGCTACGATTGTCGCACGTCCTTTAGGATGACCTAAGAGTGCTACTGATACTCCTAGATGGCTAGGAGGGGTGCAATGGGTCAGATGACGTATGGAGGGTCCGTATACTCCTATATGGCTAGGAGGGGTCCACGAGGGTCCAGATGGCTACGATTGTCGCACGTGCTTTAGGATGAGCTAAAACTGCAACTGATACTCCTAGATGGCTAGGAGGGGTCCACCGGGGTCCAGATGGCTTCGATTGTCGGATGTGCTTTAGGATGACCTAAAAGTGCTACTAATACTCGTTGATGGCTAGGAGGGGACCACGTGGGTCCAGATGGCACCGAGTGTAGCACATGCTTTAGGATGACATGTAAGTGTTACTGATTCTCCTATATGGCTAGGAGGGTGCAATGGGTCAGATTACGTAAGGAGGGTCCGTATACTCCTATATGGCTAGGAGGGGTCCACGGGGTCCATATGGCTACGATTGTCGCACGGCTTTAGGATGACCTAAGAGTGCTCCTGATATTCCTAGATGGCTAGATGGGGTGCAATTGGTCAGATGACGTAAGGAGGGTCCGTATACTCCTATATGGCTAGGAGGGGTCCACGGGGGTCCAGATGGCTACGATTATTGCACGTGCTTTAGAATGAGCTAAAACTGCTACTGATACTCCTATATGGCTAGGAGGGGTCCACGGGGGTCCAGATGGCTTCGATTGTCGCACGTGCTTTAGGATGACCTAAAAGTGCTATTGATACTCGTAGATGGCTAGGAGGGGTCCACGGGGGTCAAATGACATAAAGAGGGTCCGAATACTCCTATATGGCTAGGAGGGGTCCACGGGGGTCCAGGTGGCTACGATTGTCGCACGTGCTATAGGATGACCTAAAAGTGCTACTGATACTCGTAGATGGCTAGGAGGGGTCCCCGGGGGTCAAATGACATAAAGAGGGTCTGTATACTCCTATATGGCTAGGAGGGGTCCACGGGGGTCCAGATGGCACCGAGTGTCGCACGTGCTTTAGGATGACCTATAAGTGTTACTGATTCTCCTATATGGCTAGGAGGAGTGCTATGGGTCAGATTACGTAAGGAGGGTCCGTATACTCCTATATGGCTAGGAGGGGTCCACGGAGGTCAAGATGGCTTCGATTGTCGCACGTGCTTTAGGATGACCTAAAAGTGCTACTGATACTCCTTGATGGCTAGGAGGGGTCCACGGGGGTCAAATGACATAAAGAGGGTCCGCATACTCCTATATGGCTAGGAGGGGTCCACGGGGGTCCTGATGGCTACGATTGTTGCACGTTCTTTAGGATGACCTAAAAGTGCTACTCATACTACTAGATGGTTAGGAGGGGTGCAATGGGTCAGATGACGTAAGGAGGGTCCGTATACTCCTATATGGTAAGGAGGGGTCCACGTGGGTCCAGATGGCACCGAGTGTCGCACGTGCTTTAGAATGACCTGTAAGTGTTACTGATTCTCCTATATGGCTAGGAGGAGTGCAATGGGTCAGATTACGTAAGGAGGGTCCGTATACTCCTATATGGCTAGGAGGGGTCCACGGGGGTCCAGATGGCTACGATTGTCGCACGTCCTTTAGGATGACCTAAGAGTGCTACTGATACTCCTAGATGGCTAGGAGGGGTGCAATGGGTCAGATGACGTATGGAGGGCCCGTATACTCCTATATGGCTAGGAGGGGTCCACGAGGGTCCAGATGGCTACGATTGTCGCACGTGCTTTAGGATGAGCTAAAACTGCAACTGATACTCCTAGATGGCTAGGAGGTGTCCACGAGGGTCCAAATGGCTACGATTGTCGCACGTGCTTTAGGATGAGTTAAAACTGCTACTGATACTCCTAGATGGCTAGGAGGGGTCCACGGTGGTCCAGATGGCTTCGATTGTCGGACGTGCTTTAGGATGACCTAAAAGTGCTACTGATACTCGTTGATGGCTAGGAAGGGACCACGTGGGTCCAGATGGCACCGAGTGTAGCACATGCTTTAGGATGACATGTAAGTGTTACTGATTCTCCTATATGGCTAGGAGGGGTGCAATGGGTCAGATTACGTAAGGAGGGTCCGTATACTCCTATATGGCTAGGAGGGGTCCACGGGGTCCATATAGCTACGATTGTCGCACGGCCTTAGGATGACCTAAGAGTGCTACTGATATTCCTAGATGGCTAGGAGGGGTGCAATGGGTCAGATGACGTAAGGAGGGGCCATATACTCCTATATGGCTAGGAGGGGTCCACGGGGGTCCAGATGGCTACGATTGTCGCACGTGCTTTAGGATGAGCTAAAACTGCTACTGATACTCCTAGATGGCTAGGAGGGGTCCACGGGGGTCCAGATGGCTTCGATTGTCGCACGTGCTTTAGGATGACCTAAAAGTGCTATTGATACTCGTAGATGGCTAGGAGGGGTCCACGGGGGTCAAATGACATAAAGAGGGTCCGAATACTCCTATATGGCTAGAACGGGTCCACGGGGGTCCAGGTGGCTACGATTGTCGCACGTGCTTTAGGATGACATAAATGTGCTACTGATACTCCAGATGGCTAGGAGGGGTCCACGGGGTCAAATGACATAAAGACGGTCCGTATACTACTATATGGCTAGGAGGGGTCTACGGGGGTCCAGATGGCTACGATTGTCGCACGTTATTTAGGATGAGCTAAAACTGCTATTGATACTCCTAGATGGCTAGGAGGGGTCCACGGGGGTCCAGATGGCTTCGATTGTCGCACGTGCTTTAGGATGACCTCAAAGTGCTACTGATACTCGTAGATGGCTAGGAGGGGTCCACGGGGGTCAAATGACATAAAGAGGGTCTGTATACTCCTATATGGCTAGGAGGGGTCCACGGGGGTCCAGATGGCACCGAGTGTCGCACGTGCTTTAGGATGACCTAAAAGTGCTACTCATACTCCTAGATGGTAAGGAGGGGTGCAATGGGTCAAATGACGTAAGGAGGATCCGTATGCTCCTATATGGCTAGGAGGGGTCCACGTGGGTCCAGATGGCACCAAGTGTCGCACGTGCTTTAGGATGATATGGCTAGGAGGGGTCCACGGGGGTGCAGATGGCTACGATTGTTCCACGTGCTTTCGGATGACCTAAAAGTGCTACTCATACTCCTAGATGTTTAGGAAGGGTGCAATGGGTCAGATGACGTAAGGAGGGTCCGTATACTCCTATATGGCTAGTAGGGGTCCACGGAGGTCCAGATGGCTACGATTGTCGCACGTCCTTTAGGATGACCTAAGAGTGCTACTGATACTCCTAGATGGCTAGGAGGGGTGCATTGGGTCAGATGACGTATGGAGGGCCCGTATACTCCTATATGGCTAGGAGGGGTCCACGAGGGTCCAGATGGCTACGATTGTCGCACGTGCTTTAGGATGAGCTAAAACTGCAACTGATACTCCTAGATGGCTAGGAGGGGTCCACCGGGGTCCAGATGGCTTCGATTGTCGGATGTGCTTTAGGATGACCTAAAAGTGCTACTGATACTCGTTGATGGCTAGGAGGGGACCACGTGGGTCCAGATGGCACCGAGTGTAGCACATGCTTTAGGATGACATGTAAGTGTTACTGATTCTCCTATATGGCTAGGAGGGTGCAATGGGTCAGATTACGTAAGGAGGGTCCGTATACTCCTATATGGCTAGGAGGGGTCCACGGGGTCCATATGGCTACGATTGTCGCACGGCTTTAGGATGACCTAAGAGTGCTCCTGATATTCCTAGATGGCTAGATGGGGTGCAATTGGTCAGATGACGTAAGGAGGGTCCGTATACTCCTATATGGCTAGGAGGGGTCCACGGGGGTCCAGATGGCTACGATTATTGCACGTGCTTTAGAATGAGCTAAAACTGCTACTGATACTCCTAGATGGCTAGGAGGGGTCCACGGGGGTCCAGATGGCTTCGATTGTCGCACGTGCTTTAGGATGACCTAAAAGTGCTATTGATACTCGTAGATGGCTAGGAGGGGTCCACGGGGGTCAAATGACATAAAGAGGGTCCGAATACTCCTATATGGCTAGGAGGGGTCCACGGGGGTCCAGGTGGCTACGATTGTCGCACGTGCTATAGGATGACCTAAAAGTGCTACTGATACTCCTAGATGGCTAGGAGGGGTCCACGGGGTCAAATGACATAAAGACGGTCCGTATAGTCCTATATGGCTAGGAGGGGTCTACGGGGGTCCAGATGGCTACGATTGTTGCACGTGCTTTAGGATGACCTAAAAGTGCTACTCATACTCCTAGAAGGTTTGGAGGGGTGCAATGGGTCAGATGACGTAAGGAGGGTCCGTATACTCCTATATTGCTAGGAGGGGTCCACGGGTGTCCAGATGGCTACGATTGTCGCACGTTCTTTAGGATGAGCTAAAACTGCTACTGATACTCCTAGATGGCTAGGAGGGGTCCACGGGGGTCCAGATGGCTTCGATTGTTGCACGTGCTTTAGGATGACCTAAAAGTGCTACTGATACTCGTAGATGGCTAGGAGGGGTCCACGGGGGTCAAATGACATAAAGAGGGTCTGTATACTCCTATATGGCTAGGAGGGGTCCACGGGGGTCCAGATGGCACCGAGTGTCGCACGTGCTTTAGGATGACCTATAAGTGTTACTGATTCTCCTATATGGCTAGGAGGAGTGCTATGGGTCAGATTACGTAAGGAGGGTCCGTATACTCCTATATGGCTAGGAGGGGTCCACGGAGGTCCAGATGGCTTCGATTGTCGCACGTGATTTAGGATGACCTAAAAGTGCTACTGATACTCCTAGATGGCTAGGAGGGGTCCACGGGGGTCAAATGACATAAAGAGGGTCCGTATACTCCTATATGGCTAGGAGGGGTCCACGGGGGTCCAGATGGCTACGATTGTTGCACGTTCTTTAGGATGACCTAAAAGTGCTACTCATACTCCTAGAAGGTTTGGAGGGGTGCAATGGGTCAGATGACGTAAGGAGGGTCCGTATACTCCTATATTGCTAGGAGGGGTCCACGGGTGTCCAGATGGCCACGATTGTCGCACGTTCTTTAGGATGAGCTAAAACTGCTACTGATACTCCTAGATGGCTAGGAGGGGTCCACGGGGGTCCAGATGGCTTCGATTGTCGCACGTGCTTTAGGATGACCTAAAAGTGCTACTGATACTCGTAGATGGCTAGGAGGGGTCCACGGGGGTCAA
Source organism: Poa annua (assembly GCA_026929855.1). Taxonomy (NCBI): domain Eukaryota; kingdom Viridiplantae; phylum Streptophyta; class Magnoliopsida; order Poales; family Poaceae; genus Poa; species Poa annua. Next base: position 49,975,892 of record CM049430.1, read on the forward strand.
ATGACATAAAGAGTGATGCGGGGTGCCCGATCTTCACGGAGGATCTGCTTGATGATCGAAACAACGCCACCTGAAGGGTACGAAGGAAACCCTCGATCCCAGCCAACAACGTTGTCGGGTAATGGAGAAGTAGTGCAACCTGACAAAACCGAAGCTAACTATTGCAATGCAACAACCAGCAACAAGTATTCGCCCAACCACACTCTCAGTCTTCCAATCCACACAACCACGCACGAAGTTGGAAGCACGAACTGGTCGCCGCCTCAACGGCTGCTGTTGTAAATCACAAAGTGAGTTTACCCTCTCACAAGGCAAGTTTACAAGAGCTAAGGAGGAAGTGAACTCTCAAACAATATTCTGGTTGCACTTAGCTAACCTATGCTGAAAACAGATTGCCAAAGAGTTGTGCTTGAAGTGGGGAAAGGGGTACTTATACTAGGAACAGCCCTCCTAGCTTAGGTGTGAAGCCAGCACGAAAATGAGGCTCAAATTCGTGGTAACTTGGGTGGATGGGAAGCAGAAGTGTGGAGCCTCGCGCAGCAATAAATGTCTTGACAGCTCAGCATTGGAAATCACATATCTTTTGACTTGGGTCTTCAAAAGGTGCACGGTTTCTTTTGCTGCAAAATAGATTTGATTTCCTGTCCAATGTGTCCCTCCAAACGTGTTACACACGTTCATGTTCATGTGTCATGGCCCAGCAAGATCAGCGACGAAAACTGGAGCTGCACTTGCGATGTATTTTTGACTGGAACAGCTTGCTGGATTCCATGGTGTAATCCTCCAACTCCTTCTCGTCCCACTGGGCCCATGGGGTGTAAGGTGAGGTCCTCAAGCAATGCACGCCGTTGATGAAGTCTTGTTCGTTGCACTTTTCTCCATAGGCTTGAATTATCTCCATAGGTAGAAACCTGAGTAAAAGCAACACACAAGATTTAGGCAGTATATAGTTCTCATTCATATCAATATTAGAATCAGCTAGAAGCGCATTCACCTCTTGTTGTATATGTTTAGCACGGCTCCTTGTCATGGGACCCAAGTATGTCTTCTTTGGAGAGGTTTCACCTTGTATTTTTGTAGCTTCATCTTGTGAACATGATGATGCATGAGATGAACCAGGGATGTCCTCATCATCCTCCCCCTCTTCAAAAGGAGTCGTCCTCGACTCTTGATCTTCTTGATGAATGCATGGAGACAAATCTGCTACGTTAAATGTTGGACTAACAGAATAGTCTTTAGGGAGGTCGATCTTGTAAGCATTATCATTTATCTTTGCCAACACTTTGAATGGTCCATCTCCACGAGGCAGGAGCTTTGATTTGCGTCGTTCAGGGAATCGATCTTTGCGTAAATGTATCCAAACCAGATCACCGGGCTCAAAAGTCACCTTCTTGCGGTTCTTGTTTGCCTTAGCGGCATAATACTTGGATTTCTTCTCAATCTCTTCTCTTGTCTTCTCATGAATTTTCTTCACATATGCAGCACGCTTGGAAGCATCCATGTTAATTCTCTCTTGTAAGGGAAGTGGCAGCAAGTCAATTGGGGCAAGTGGTTTGAATCCATAGACCACTTCAAATGGACACATGCTTGTGGTCGAGTGAATAGCTCTGTTATAGGCGAACTCCACATGCGGCAAACACTCTTCCCACTCCTTTAAGTTCTTCTTGATCATTGTCCGTAGCAAAGCTGAAAGTGTACGGTTCACCACTTCTGTTTGGCCATCAGTTTGTGGGTGGCATGTTGTTGAAAACAGCAGCTTGGTTCCTAGCTTTGCCCACAATGTCTTCCAAAAATAGCTCATGAACTTGACATCCCGGTCTGATACGATGGTCCTCGGCATGCCGTGCAAACGTACAACTTCCCTGAAAAACAAATCAGCAACATGTGAAGCATCGTCGTTCTTATGGCATGGAATGAAGTGTGCCATCTTTGAGAACCTATCTACAACAACAAAAACAGAATCCCTCCCCCTCTTTGTTCTAGGTAATCCCAAAACAAAATCCATGCTAATATCTTCCCATGGAGCATGCGGAACAGGTAGGGGAGTATATAAACCATATGGGTTCAGTTTAGACTTAGCTTTGTGACATGTGATGCATCGCTGCACAAATTTCTCAACGTCCTTCCTCATCTTTGGCCAATAGAAGTGATCAGCCAGCAGCTCATACGTCTTCTCACGTCCAAAGTGTCCCATTAATCCACCTGCATGTGATTCCTGCAACAACAAGGGTCGAACCGACGAATCTGGAACACACAATTTGTTAGTCCTGAAAAGAAAACCATCATGCACATGGTATTTTTCCCATCCTTTCCCAGCTTTGCATTTTTCATATGGCTCCATAAAGACATGATCAGTACTATACAATTCTTTTAAACTCTCAAGTCCTGGTACTTTTACTTCCAATTGATTCAGTAGAACATGTCTACGAGACAAAGCATCAGCTACCATATTTTCTTTGCCTTTCTTGTACTTTACAACATATGGGAAAGTTTCAATGAATTCTACCCATTTAGCATGTCTTCTATTCAATTTAGCGTGTCCTTTCAAATGCTTCAAAGCCTCATGATCAGAATGTACAACAAATTCCTTAGGCCATAAATAGTGCTGCCATGTTTCAAGCGCTCTAACCAAAGCATATAGTTCTTTATCATACACAGAATAATTCAGTTGTGCACCACTTAGCTTTTCACTAAAATAAGCAATTGGTTTTCGTTCCTGCATTAATACACCTCCAATGCCTATCCCACTAGCATCACATTCGATTTCAAAAGTTTTAGTGAAATCAGGCAAAACCAGCAAAGGTGCTTCAGTTAATTGTCTCTTAAGTTCAATGAAAGCTTCTTCCTGTGGCGCACCCCACTTAAAAACAACTCCTTTTTTTGTCAATTCGTGCAAAGCTGCAGCAATGCTACTAAAATCTTTCACAAATCTCCTATAGAAACCAGCAAGGCCAAGAAAACTTCTCACCTGGCTTATATTGATAGGAGTTGGCCAATTCTTGATTGCTTCCACCTTAGAGTCATCAACTTCAATTCCCTGTCCTGAAACGACATAGCCAAGAAAAACAACCTTGTTTGTGCAAAACGAGCACTTCTCAATATTAGCATATAGTTTTTCTACTCTTAGCACATCCAAAACTTGTTTGATATGTTCTATATGTTCGTCTATGGATTTACTGTAGATTAAGATGTCATCAAAGTACACAACAACAAACTTTCCAATGTAAGCTCTCAAAACATGATTCATTAATCGCATGAAGGTACTGGGTGCATTGGTTAATCCAAAAGGCATGACTAACCACTCATACAAACCAAATTTTGTTTTGAAAGCTGTTTTCCATTCATCACCTTCTCTCATTCTAATCTGATGGTACCCACTTCTCAAATCAATTTTAGAGAACACAACAGAACCACTCAATTCATCTAACATATCATCTAACCTAGGAATAGGATGACGATACCTAACAGTTATATTATTGATGGCCCTACAATCAACACACATGCGCCAAGTACCATCCTTCTTAGGCACTAAAATTACAGGAACAGCACAAGGACTTAAACTTTCACGCACATAGCCTTTTCCTAAAAGCTCTCGTACTTGCCTTTGTATCTCCTTTGTTTCTTCAGGGTTGGCGCGGTAGGCGGGTCGATTGGGAAGTGATGCTCCTGGAATGAGGTCAATTTGATGTTCTATGCCACGCAATGGAGGTAGACCAGCGGGTATATCCTCCGGAAAGACATCTTTAAAATCCTGCAAGAGATCACGAACAGCTCTAGGAAGACAAGTTAAGTCATTAGCAAAAATCACGTCATCCTTGTACACGAGTACAACGACAACTTGATCTGGGTTTTGCCTCACGTCTCTCATTTCTGATTTTGTGGCTAACATGACTAAGTTCTCTCCCTCTCTTTTATTTTTACCTCTCATATTTGGCTTGTGGCACTCACTCGCTGTTTTGTGGATGTCTCTCGAATTCTTTTTCTCTCCCTCTTTCCCACTTACAAATTTTACTTCAGAAACTTTTTGTACATGCTCAGCCATGATTTGTTGTGCAAAGTTCTATACTACAGCACGGGATATGTGTGTGACATCTCGATCTCACCTTCACTTACCAACCGAAGCTCGTGTAACTTCCAAGTGAGAGCAGAACATGCTCAACTGTGGTGCCGGTGGTTGGTATAGAGAGAGATAATTAAGCGAATACAAGCCTAGGGTTGCACATGCAGGGGCTGTTTTGTGGAGCTTTGGGTGGGGGTATATATGTGGAAACAGCACACTAATCTGCAGTCTAGTTCTTGTTAAACCAAGTAATCATCCACACAAGATTCGAATGCCTTAGTTGCTGAATAGGATATAAGTGTAGAACAAGAACACTCAGCAATGAATCAGATTTGCTGCAACAGGAATTTTTGGATGATACACACTTGACTACTGTTTCAGCTCACACCACACAAACAAGGATTTCTCAAGATATAAGTGAAGATCAGTCCCAGATTTTCTCTTCTTTCTTTCTTTCTTTTTTTTTTTTTTTTTGTGTTTGACACACTTTTCAACAGGGGACTTGATCTGAACACACACTTGGTGGAACTTCACGAATTTTATTTTGCAAAGGAAGAACTCAACAACCAAAACAGGAGCTGAAACTTTGGCAGCAAACAACCACGAACAGATCTATTTTTTTTTTTTTTTTTTTTTTGGACGGAAATGAACACAAATGGAGAACGCAGATGGGGAAAAACTCAGCAACTAAAACAAAAAAATCTAATGGACAAGAACCTGATAAAACTCACCAAACCAACAGATCTAAGACTGAAAAAGGCTATAGGTAAAGGGAAATATTTTTGTGGGGCTTTTTCTGGACTGTAGGAATGAAAACAACTAAAACTAAACTAGGGATACAAGATCCTACCGTGTCAACCGAGGCTCTGATACCAAGATGATGCGGGGTGCCCGATCTTCACGGAGGATCTGCTTGATGATCGAAACAACGCCACCTGAAGGGTACGAAGGAAACCCTCGATCCCAGCCAACAACGTTGTCGGGTAATGGAGAAGTAGTGCAACCTGACAAAACCGAAGCTAACTATTGCAATGCAACAACCAGCAACAAGTATTCGCCCAACCACACTCTCAGTCTTCCAATCCACACAACCACGCACGAAGTTGGAAGCACGAACTGGTCGCCGCCTCAACGGCTGCTGTTGTAAATCACAAAGTGAGTTTACCCTCTCACAAGGCAAGTTTACAAGAGCTAAGGAGGAAGTGAACTCTCAAACAATATTCTGGTTGCACTTAGCTAACCTATGCTGAAAACAGATTGCCAAAGAGTTGTGCTTGAAGTGGGGAAAGGGGTACTTATACTAGGAACAGCCCTCCTAGCTTAGGTGTGAAGCCAGCACGAAAATGAGGCTCAAATTCGTGGTAACTTGGGTGGATGGGAAGCAGAAGTGTGGAGCCTCGCGCAGCAATAAATGTCTTGACAGCTCAGCATTGGAAATCACATATCTTTTGACTTGGGTCTTCAAAAGGTGCACGGTTTCTTTTGCTGCAAAATAGATTTGATTTCCTGTCCAATGTGTCCCTCCAAACGTGTTACACACGTTCATGTTCATGTGTCATGGCCCAGCAAGATCAGCGACGAAAACTGGAGCTGCACTTGCGATGTATTTTTGACTGGAACAGCTTGCTGGATTCCATGGTGTAATCCTCCAACTCCTTCTCGTCCCACTGGGCCCATGGGGTGTAAGGTGAGGTCCTCAAGCAATGCACGCCGTTGATGAAGTCTTGTTCGTTGCACTTTTCTCCATAGGCTTGAATTATCTCCATAGGTAGAAACCTGAGTAAAAGCAACACACAAGATTTAGGCAGTATATAGTTCTCATTCATATCAATATTAGAATCAGCTAGAAGCGCATTCACCTCTTGTTGTATATGTTTAGCACGGCTCCTTGTCATGGGACCCAAGTATGTCTTCTTTGGAGAGGTTTCACCTTGTATTTTTGTAGCTTCATCTTGTGAACATGATGATGCATGAGATGAACCAGGGATGTCCTCATCAAAGAGGGTCTTTATACTCCTATATGGCTAGGAGGGGTCCACGGGGGTCCAGATGGCACCGAGTGTCGCACGTGCTTTAGGATGACCTATAAGTGTTACTGATTCTCCTATATGGCAAGGAGGAGTGCTATGGGTCAGATTACGTAAGGAGGGTCCGTATACTCCTATATGGCTAGGAGGGGTCCACGGAGGTCAAGATGGCTTCGATTGTCGCACGTGCTTTAGGATGACCTAAAAGTGCTACTGATACTCCTTGATGGCTAGGAGGGGTCCACGGGGGTCAAATGACATAAAGAGGGTCCGCATACTCCTATATGGCTAGGAGGGGTCCACGGGGGTCCAGATGCCTACGATTGTTGCACGTTCTTTAGGATGACCTAAAAGTGCTATTCATACTCCTAGATGGTTAGGAGGGGTGCAATGGGTCAGATGACGTAAGGAGGGTCCGTATACTCCTATATGGTAAGGAGGGGTCCACGTGGGTCCAGATGGCACCGAGTGTCGCACGTGCTTTAGAATGACCTGTAAGTGTTACTGATCCTCCTATATGGCTAGGAGGAGTGCAATGGGTCAGATTACGTAAGGAGGGTCCGTATACTCCTATATGGCTAGGAGGGGTCCACGGGGGTCCAGATGGCTACGATTGTCGCACGTCCTTTAGGATGACCTAAGAGTGCTACTGATACTCCTAGATGGCTAGGAGGGGTGCAATGGGTCAGATGACGTATGGCGGGCCCGTATACTCCTATATGGCTAGGAGGGGTCCACGAGGGTCCAGATGGCTACGATTGTCGCACGTGCTTTAGGATGAGCTTAAACTGCAACTGATACTCCTAGATGGCTAGGAGGTGTCCACGAGGGTCCAGATGGCTACGATTGTCGCACGTGCTTTAGGATGAGTTAAAACTGCTACTGATACTCCTAGATGGCTAGGAGGGGTCCACGGTGGTCCAGATGGCTTCGATTGTCGGACGTGCTTTAGGATGACCTAAAAGTGCTACTGATACTCGTTGATGGCTAGGAAGGGACCACGTGGGTCCAGATGGCACCGAGTGTAGCACATGCTTTAGGATGACATGTAAGTGTTACTGATTCTCCTATATGGCTAGGAGGGGTGCAATGGGTCAGATGACGTAAGGAGGGTCCATATACTCCTATATGGCTAGGAGGGGTCCACGGGGGTCCAGATGGCTACGATTGTCGCACGTGCTTTAGGATGAGCTAAAACTGCTACTGATACTCCTAGATGGCTAGGAGGGGTCCACGGGGGTCCAGATGGCTTCGATTGTCGCACGTGCTTTAGGATGACCTAAAAGTGCTATTGATACTCGTAGATGGCTAGGACGGGTCCACGGGGGTCAAATGACATAAAGAGGGTCCGAATACTCCTATATGGCTAGAAGGGGTCCACGGGGGTCCAGGTGGCTACGATTGTCGCACGTGCTTTAGGATGACATAAATGTGCTACTGATACTCTAGATGGCTAGGAGGGGTCCACGGGGTCAAATGACATAAAGACGGTCCGTATACTCCTATATGGCTAGGAGGGGTCTACGGGGGTCCAGATGGCTACGATTGTCGCACGTTCTTTAGGATGAGCTAAAACTGCTATTGATACTCCTAGATGGCTAGGAGGGGTCCACGGGGGTCCAGATGGCTTCGATTGTCGCACGTGCTTTAGGATGACCTCAAAGTGCTACTGATACTCGTAGATGGCTAGGAGGGGTCCACGGGGGTCAAATGACATAAAGAGGGTCTGTATACTCCTATATGGCTAGGAGGGGTCCACGGGGGTTCAGATGGCACCGAGTGTCGCACGTGCTTTAGGATGACCTAAAAGTGCTACTCATACTCCTAGATGGTAAGGAGGGGTGCAATGGGTCAAATGACGTAAGGAGGATCCGTATGCTCCTATATGGCTAGGAGGGGTCCACGTGGGTCCAGATGGCACCAAGTGTCGCACGTGCTTTAGGATGATATGGCTAGGAGGGGTCCACGGGGGTGCAGATGGCTACGATTGTTCCACGTGCTTTCGGATGACCTAAAAGTGCTACTCATACTCCTAGATGGTTAGGAAGGGTGCAATGGGTCAGATGACGTAAGGAGGGTCCGTATACTCCTATATGGCTAGTAGGGGTCCACGGAGGTCCAGATGGCTACGATTGTCGCACGTGCTTTAGGATGACCTTAAAGTGCTACTCATACTCCTAGATGGCTAGGAGGGGTCCACGGGGGTCAAATGACATAAAGAGGGTCCGTATACTCCTATATGGCTAGGAGGGGTCCACGGAGGTCAAGATGGCTTCGATTGTCGCACGTGCTTTAGGATGACCTAAAAGTGCTACTGATACTCCTTGATGGCTAGGAGGGGTCCACGGGGGTCAAATGACATAAAGAGGGTCCGTATACTCCTATATGGCTAGGAGGGGTCCACGGGGGTCCAGATGGCTACGATTGTTGCACGTTCTTTAGGATGACCTAAAAGTGCTACTCATACTCCTAGATGGTTAGGAGGGGTGCAATGGGTCAGATGACGTAAGGAGGGTCCGTATACTCCTATATGGTAAGGAGGGGTCCACGTGGGTCCAGATGGCACCGAGTGTCGCACGTGCTTTAGAATGACCTGTAAGTGTTACTGATTCTCCTATATGGCTAGGAGGAGTGCAATGGGTCAGATTACGTAAGGAGGGCCCGTATACTCCTATATGGCTAGGAGGGGTCCACGAGGGTCCAGATGGCTACGATTGTCGCACGTGCTTTAGGATGAGCTAAAACTGCAACAGATACTCCTAGATGGCTAGGAGGTGTCCACGAGGGTCCAGATGGCTACGATTGTCGCACGTGCTTTTGGATGAGCTAAAACTGCAACTGATACTCCTAGATGGCTAGGAGGTGTCCACGAGGGTCCAGATGGCTACGATTGTCGCACGTGCTTTAGGATGAGTTAAAACTGCTACTGATACTCCTAGATGGCTAGGAGGGGTCCACGGTGGTCCAGATGGCTTCGATTGTCGGACGTGCTTTAGGATGACCTAAAAGTGCTACTGATACTCGTTGATGGCTAGGAAGGGACCACGTGGGTCCAGCTGGCACCGAGTGTAGCACATGCTTTAGGATGACATGTAAGTGTTACTGATTCTCCTATATGGCTAGGAGGGGTGCAATGGGTCAGATTACGTAAGGAGGGTCCGTATACTCCTATATGGCTAGGAGGGGTCCACGGGGTCCATATAGCTACGATTGTCGCACGACCTTAGGATGACCTAAGAGTGCTACTGATATTCCTAGATGGCTAGGAGGGGTGCAATGGGTCAGATGACGTAAGGAGGGTCCATATACTCCTATATGGCTAGGAGGGGTCCACGGGGGTCCAGATGGCTACGATTGTCGCACGTGCTTTAGGATGAGCTAAAACTGCTACTGATACTCCTAGATGGCTAGGAGGGGTCCACGGGGGTCCAGATGGCTTCGATTGTCGCACGTGCTTTAGGATGACCTAAAAGTGCTATTGGTACTCGTAGATGGCTAGGAGGGGTCCACGGGGGTCAAATGACATAAAGAGGGTCCGAATACTCCTATATGGCTAGAAGGGGTCCACGGGGGTCCAGGTGGCTACGATTGTCGCACGTGCTTTAGGATGACCTAAAAGTGCTATTGATACTCGTAGATGGCTAGGAGGGGTCCACGGGGTCAAATGACATAAAGACGGTCCGTATACTCCTATATGGCTAGTTGGGGTCTACGGGGGTCCAGATGGCTACGATTGTCGCACGTTCTTTAGGATGAGCTAAAACTGCTATTGATACTCCTAGATTGCTAGGAGGGGTCCACGGGGGTCCAGATGGCTTCGATTGTCGCACGTGCTTTAGGATGACCTCAAAGTGCTACTGATACTCGTAGATGGCTAGGAGGGGTCCACGGGGGTCAAATGACATAAAGAGGGTCTGTATACTCCTATATGGCTAGGAGGGGTCCACGGGGGTCCAGATGGCACCGAGTGTCGCACGTGCTTTAGGATGACCTAAAAGTGCTACTCATACTCCTAGATGGTAAGGAGGGGTGCAATGGGTCAAATGACGTAAGGAGGATCCGTATGCTCCTATATGGCTAGGAGGGGTCCACGTGGGTCCAGATGGCACCAAGTGTCGCACGTGCTTTAGGATGATATGGCTAGGAGGGGTCCACGGGGGTGCAGATGGCTACGATTGTTCCACGTGCTTTCGGATGACCTAAAAGTGCTACTCATACTCCTAGATGGTTAGGAAGGGTGCAATGGGTCAGATGACGTAAGGAGGGTCCGTATACTCCTATATGGCTAGTAGGGGTCCACGGAGGTCCAGATGGCTACGATTGTCGCACGTGCTTTAGGATGACCTTAAAGTGCTACTCATACTCCTAGATGGCTAGGAGGGGTCCACGGGGGTCAAATGACATAAAGAGGGTCCGTATACTCCTATATAGCTAGGAGGGGTCCACGGGGGTCCAGATGGCTACGATTGTCGCACATGCTTTAGGATGACCTAAAAGTGCTACTCCTACTCCTAGATGGTCAGGAGGGGTTCAATGGGTCAGATGACGTAAGGTGGGTCCGTATACTCCTATATGGCTAGGAGGGGTCCACGGGGGTCCAGATGGCTACGATTGTCGCACGTCCTTTAGGATGACCTAAGAGTGGTACTGATACTCCTAGATGGCTAGGAGGTGTCCACGAGGGTCCAGATGGCTACGATTGTCGCACGTGCTTTAGGATGAGTTAAAACTGCTACTGATACTCCTAGATGGCTAGGATTGGTCCACGGGGGTCCAGATGGCTTCGATTGTCGGACGTGTTTAGGATGACCTAAAAGTGCTACTGATACTCGTTGATGGCTAGGAGGGGACCACGTGGGTCCAGATGGCACCAAGTGTAGCACGTGCTTTAGGATGACATGTAAGTGTTACTGATTCTCCTATATGGCTAGAAGGGGTGCAATGGGTCAGATTACGTAAGGAGGGCCCGTATACTTCTATATGGCTAGGAGGGGACCACGGGATCCAGATGGCTACGATTGTCGCACGGCTTTAGGATGACCTAAGAGTGCTACTGATACTCCTAGATGGCTAGGAGGGGTTCACGGGGGTCAAATGACATAAAGAGGGTCCGTATACTCCTATATGGCTAGGCGGGGATCAGGGGGGTCCAGATGGCTACGATTGTTGCACGTGCTTTCGGATGACCTAAAAGTGCTACTCATACTCCTAGATGGTTAGGAGGGGTGCAATGGGTCAGATGACGTAAGGAGGGTCCGTATACTCCTATATGGCTAGCAGGGGTCCACGGAGGTCCAGATGGCTACGATTGTCGCACGTGCTTTAGGATGACCTTAAAGTGCCACTGATACTCCTAGATGGCTAGGAGGGGTCCACGGGGGTCAAATGACATAAAGAGGGTCCGTATACTCCTATATGGCTAGGAGGGTTCCATGGGGGTCCAGATGGCTACGATTGTTGCACGTGCTTTCGGATGACCTAAAAGTGCTACTCATACTCCTAGATGGTTAGGAAGGGTGTAATGGGTCAGATGACGTAAGGAGGGTCCGTATACTCCTATATGGCTAGTAGGGGTCCACGGAGGTCCAGATGGCTACGATTGTCGCACGTGCTTTAGGATGACCTTAAAGTGCTACTCATACTCCTAGATGGCTAGGAGGGGTCCACGGGGGTCAAATGACATAAAGAGGGTCCGTATACTCCTATATGGCTAGGAGGGGTCCACGGGGGTCCAGATGGCTACGATTGTCGCACATGCTTTAGGATGACCTAAAAGTGCTACTCCTACTCCTAGATGGTCAGGAGGGGTTCAATGGGTCAGATGACGTAAGGTGGGTCCGTATACTCCTATATGGCTAGGAGGGGTCCACGGGGGTCCAGATGGCTACGATTGTCGCACGTCCTTTAAGATGACCTAAGAGTGGTACTGATACTCCTAGATGGCTAGGAGGTGTCCACGAGGGTCCAGATGGCTACGATTGTCGCACGTGCTTTAGGATGAGTTGAAACTGCTACTGATACTCCTAGATGGCTAGGATTGGTCCACGGGGGTCCAGATGGCTTCGATTGTCGGACGTGCTTTAGGATGACCTAAAAGTGCTACTGATACTCGTTGATGGCTAGGAGGGGACCACGTGGGTCCAGATGGCACCAAGTGTAGCACGTGCTTTAGGATGACATGTAAGTGTTACTGATTCTCCTATATGGCTAGAAGGGGTGCAATGGGTCAGATTACGTAAGGAGGGCCCGTATACTTCTATTAGGCTAGGAGGGGACCACGGGATCCAGATGGCTACGATTGTCGCACGGCTTTAGGATGACCTAAGAGTGCTACTGATACTCCTAGATGGCTAGGAGGGGTTCACGGGGGTCAAATGACATAAAGAGGGTCCGTATACTCCTATATGGCTAGGCGGGGATCAGGGGGGTCCAGATGGCTACGATTGTTGCACGTGCTTTCGGATGACCTAAAAGTGCTACTCATACTCCTAGATGGTTAGGAGGGGTGCAATGGGTCAGATGACGTAAGGAGGGTCCGTATACTCCTATATGGCTAGCAGGGGTCCACGGAGGTCCAGATGGCTACGATTGTCGCACGTGCTTTAGGATGACCTTAAAGTGCTACTGATACTCCTAGATGGCTAGGAGGGGTCCACGGGGGTCAAATGACATAAAGAGGGTCCGTATACTCCTATATGGCTAGGAGGGTTCCATGGGGGTCCAGATGGCTACGATTGTTGCACGTGCTTTCGGATGAGCTAAAACTGCAACAGATACTCCTAGATGGCTAGGAGGTGTCCACGAGGGTCCAGATGGCTACGATTGTCGCACGTGCTTTTGGATGAGCTAAAACTGCAACTGATACTCCTAGATGGCTAGGAGGTGTCCACGAGGGTCCAGATGGCTACGATTGTCGCACGTGCTTTAGGATGAGTTAAAACTGCTACTGATACTCCTAGATGGCTAGGAGGGGTCCACGGTGGTCCAGATGGCTTCGATTGTCGGACGTGCTTTAGGATGACCTAAAAGTGCTACTGATACTCGTTGATGGCTAGGAAGGGACCACGTGGGTCCAGCTGGCACCGAGTGTAGCACATGCTTTAGGATGACATGTAAGTGTTACTGATTCTCCTATATGGCTAGGAGGGGTGCAATGGGTCAGATTACGTAAGGAGGGTCCGTATACTCCTATATGGCTAGGAGGGGTCCACGGGGTCCATATAGCTACGATTGTCGCACGACCTTAGGATGACCTAAGAGTGCTACTGATATTCCTAGATGGCTAGGAGGGGTGCAATGGGTCAGATGACGTAAGGAGGGTCCATATACTCCTATATGGCTAGGAGGGGTCCACGGGGGTCCAGATGGCTACGATTGTCGCACGTGCTTTAGGATGAGCTAAAACTGCTACTGATACTCCTAGATGGCTAGGAGGGGTCCACGGGGGTCCAGATGGCTTCGATTGTCGCACGTGCTTTAGGATGACCTAAAAGTGCTATTGGTACTCGTAGATGGCTAGGAGGGGTCCACGGGGGTCAAATGACATAAAGAGGGTCCGAATACTCCTATATGGCTAGAAGGGGTCCACGGGGGTCCAGGTGGCTACGATTGTCGCACGTGCTTTAGGATGACCTAAAAGTGCTATTGATACTCGTAGATGGCTAGGAGGGGTCCACGGGGTCAAATGACATAAAGACGGTCCGTATACTCCTATATGGCTAGTTGGGGTCTACGGGGGTCCAGATGGCTACGATTGTCGCACGTTCTTTAGGATGAGCTAAAACTGCTATTGATACTCCTAGATTGCTAGGAGGGGTCCACGGGGGTCCAGATGGCTTCGATTGTCGCACGTGCTTTAGGATGACCTCAAAGTGCTACTGATACTCGTAGATGGCTAGGAGGGGTCCACGGGGGTCAAATGACATAAAGAGGGTCTGTATACTCCTATATGGCTAGGAGGGGTCCACGGGGGTCCAGATGGCACCGAGTGTCGCACGTGCTTTAGGATGACCTAAAAGTGCTACTCATACTCCTAGATGGTAAGGAGGGGTGCAATGGGTCAAATGACGTAAGGAGGATCCGTATGCTCCTATATGGCTAGGAGGGGTCCACGTGGGTCCAGATGGCACCAAGTGTCGCACGTGCTTTAGGATGATATGGCTAGGAGGGGTCCACGGGGGTGCAGATGGCTACGATTGTTCCACGTGCTTTCGGATGACCTAAAAGTGCTACTCATACTCCTAGATGGTTAGGAAGGGTGCAATGGGTCAGATGACGTAAGGAGGGTCCGTATACTCCTATATGGCTAGTAGGGGTCCACGGAGGTCCAGATGGCTACGATTGTCGCACGTGCTTTAGGATGACCTTAAAGTGCTACTCATACTCCTAGATGGCTAGGAGGGGTCCACGGGGGTCAAATGACATAAAGAGGGTCCGTATACTCCTATATAGCTAGGAGGGGTCCACGGGGGTCCAGATGGCTACGATTGTCGCACATGCTTTAGGATGACCTAAAAGTGCTACTCCTACTCCTAGATGGTCAGGAGGGGTTCAATGGGTCAGATGACGTAAGGTGGGTCCGTATACTCCTATATGGCTAGGAGGGGTCCACGGGGGTCCAGATGGCTACGATTGTCGCACGTCCTTTAGGATGACCTAAGAGTGGTACTGATACTCCTAGATGGCTAGGAGGTGTCCACGAGGGTCCAGATGGCTACGATTGTCGCACGTGCTTTAGGATGAGTTAAAACTGCTACTGATACTCCTAGATGGCTAGGATTGGTCCACGGGGGTCCAGATGGCTTCGATTGTCGGACGTGTTTAGGATGACCTAAAAGTGCTACTGATACTCGTTGATGGCTAGGAGGGGACCACGTGGGTCCAGATGGCACCAAGTGTAGCACGTGCTTTAGGATGACATGTAAGTGTTACTGATTCTCCTATATGGCTAGAAGGGGTGCAATGGGTCAGATTACGTAAGGAGGGCCCGTATACTTCTATATGGCTAGGAGGGGACCACGGGATCCAGATGGCTACGATTGTCGCACGGCTTTAGGATGACCTAAGAGTGCTACTGATACTCCTAGATGGCTAGGAGGGGTTCACGGGGGTCAAATGACATAAAGAGGGTCCGTATACTCCTATATGGCTAGGCGGGGATCAGGGGGGTCCAGATGGCTACGATTGTTGCACGTGCTTTCGGATGACCTAAAAGTGCTACTCATACTCCTAGATGGTTAGGAGGGGTGCAATGGGTCAGATGACGTAAGGAGGGTCCGTATACTCCTATATGGCTAGCAGGGGTCCACGGAGGTCCAGATGGCTACGATTGTCGCACGTGCTTTAGGATGACCTTAAAGTGCCACTGATACTCCTAGATGGCTAGGAGGGGTCCACGGGGGTCAAATGACATAAAGAGGGTCCGTATACTCCTATATGGCTAGGAGGGTTCCATGGGGGTCCAGATGGCTACGATTGTTGCACGTGCTTTCGGATGACCTAAAAGTGCTACTCATACTCCTAGATGGTTAGGAAGGGTGTAATGGGTCAGATGACGTAAGGAGGGTCCGTATACTCCTATATGGCTAGTAGGGGTCCACGGAGGTCCAGATGGCTACGATTGTCGCACGTGCTTTAGGATGACCTTAAAGTGCTACTCATACTCCTAGATGGCTAGGAGGGGTCCACGGGGGTCAAATGACATAAAGAGGGTCCGTATACTCCTATATGGCTAGGAGGGGTCCACGGGGGTCCAGATGGCTACGATTGTCGCACATGCTTTAGGATGACCTAAAAGTGCTACTCCTACTCCTAGATGGTCAGGAGGGGTTCAATGGGTCAGATGACGTAAGGTGGGTCCGTATACTCCTATATGGCTAGGAGGGGTCCACGGGGGTCCAGATGGCTACGATTGTCGCACGTCCTTTAAGATGACCTAAGAGTGGTACTGATACTCCTAGATGGCTAGGAGGTGTCCACGAGGGTCCAGATGGCTACGATTGTCGCACGTGCTTTAGGATGAGTTGAAACTGCTACTGATACTCCTAGATGGCTAGGATTGGTCCACGGGGGTCCAGATGGCTTCGATTGTCGGACGTGCTTTAGGATGACCTAAAAGTGCTACTGATACTCGTTGATGGCTAGGAGGGGACCACGTGGGTCCAGATGTCACCAAGTGTAGCACGTGCTTTAGGATGACATGTAAGTGTTACTGATTCTCCTATATGGCTAGAAGGGGTGCAATGGGTCAGATTACGTAAGGAGGGCCCGTATACTTCTATTAGGCTAGGAGGGGACCACGGGATCCAGATGGCTACGATTGTCGCACGGCTTTAGGATGACCTAAGAGTGCTACTGATACTCCTAGATGGCTAGGAGGGGTTCACGGGGGTCAAATGACATAAAGAGGGTCCGTATACTCCTATATGGCTAGGCGGGGATCAGGGGGGTCCAGATGGCTACGATTGTTGCACGTGCTTTCGGATGACCTAAAAGTGCTACTCATACTCCTAGATGGTTAGGAGGGGTGCAATGGGTCAGATGACGTAAGGAGGGTCCGTATACTCCTATATGGCTAGCAGGGGTCCACGGAGATCCAGATGGCTACGATTGTCGCACGTGCTTTAGGATGACCTTAAAGTGCTACTGATACTCCTAGATGGCTAGGAGGGGTCCACGGGGGTCAAATGACATAAAGAGGGTCCGTATACTCCTATATGGCTAGGAGGGTTCCATGGGGGTCCAGATGGCTACGATTGTTGCACGTGCTTTCGGATGACCTAAAAGTGCTACTCATACTCCTAGATGGTTAGGAGGGGTGCAATAGGTCAGATGACGTACGGAGGGTCCGTATACTCCTCTATGGTTAAGAGGGGTCCAGATGGCTACGATTGTCGCACGTTCTTTAGGATGAGCTAAAACTGCTATTGATACTCCTAGATTGCTAGGAGGGGTCCACGGGGGTCCAGATGGCTTCGATTGTCGCACGTGCTTTAGGATGACCTCAAAGTGCTACTGATACTCGTAGATGGCTAGGAGGGGTCCACGGGGGTCAAATGACATAAAGAGGGTCTGTATACTCCTATATGGCTAGGAGGGGTCCACGGGGGTCCAGATGGCACCGAGTGTCGCACGTGCTTTAGGATGACCTAAAAGTGCTACTCATACTCCTAGATGGTAAGGAGGGGTGCAATGGGTCAAATGACGTAAGGAGGATCCGTATGCTCCTATATGGCTAGGAGGGGTCCACGTGGGTCCAGATGGCACCAAGTGTCGCACGTGCTTTAGGATGATATGGCTAGGAGGGTCCACGGGGGTGCAGATGGCTACGATTGTTCCACGTGCTTTCGGATGACCTAAAAGTGCTACTCATACTCCTAGATGGTTAGGAAGGGTGCAATGGGTCAGATGACGTAAGGAGGGTCCGTATACTCCTATATGGCTAGTAGGGGTCCACGGAGGTCCAGATGGCTACGATTGTCGCACGTGCTTTAGGATGACCTTAAAGTGCTACTCATACTCCTAGATGGCTAGGAGGGGTCCACGGGGGTCAAATGACATAAAGAGGGTCCGTATACTCCTATATGGCTAGGAGGGGTCCACGGGGGTCCAGATGGCTACGATTGTCGCACATGCTTTAGGATGACCTAAAAGTGCTACTCCTACTCCTAGATGGTCAGGAGGGGTTCAATGGGTCAGATGACGTAAGGTGGGTCCGTATACTCCTATATGGCTAGGAGGGGTCCACGGGGGTCCAGATGGCTACGATTGTCGCACGTCCTTTAGGATGACCTAAGAGTGGTACTGATACTCCTAGATGGCTAGGAGGTGTCCACGAGGGTCCAGATGGCTACGATTGTCGCACGTGCTTTAGGATGAGTTAAAACTGCTACTGATACTCCTAGATGGCTAGGATTTGTCCACGGGGGTCCAGATGGCTTCGATTGTCGGACGTGCTTTAGGATGACCTAAAAGTGCTACTGATACTCGTTGATGGCTAGGAGGGGACCACGTGGGTCCAGATGGCACCAAGTGTAGCACATGCTTTAGGATGACATGTAAGTGTTACTGATTCTCCTATATGGCTAGAAGGGGTGCAATGGGTCAGATTACGTAAGGAGGGCCCGTATACTTCTATATGGCTAGGAGGGGACCACGGGATCCAGATGGCTACGATTGTCGCACGGCTTTAGGATGACCTAAGAGTGCTACTGATACTCCTAGATGGCTAGGAGGGGTTCACGGGGGTCAAATGACATAAAGAGGGTCCGTATACTCCTATATGGCTAGGCGGGGATCGGGGGGGTCCAGATGGCTACGATTGTTGCACGTGCTTTCGGATGACCTAAAAGTGCTACTCATACTCCTAGATGGTTAGGAGGGGTGCAATGGGTCAGATGACGTAAGGAGGGTCCGTATACTCCTATATGGCTAGCAGGGGTCCACGGAGGTCCAGATGGCTACGATTGTCGCACGTGCTTTAGGATGACCTTAAAGTGCCACTGATACTCCTAGATGGCTAGGAGGGGTCCACGGGGGTCAAATGACATAAAGAGGGTCCGTATACTCCTATATGGCTAGGAGGGTTCCATGGGGGTCCAGATGGCTACGATTGTTGCACGTGCTTTCGGATGACCTAAAAGTGCTACTCATACTCCTAGATGGTTAGGAAGGGTGCAATGGGTCAGATGACGTAAGGAGGGTCCGTATACTCCTATATGGCTAGTAGGGGTCCACGGAGGTCCAGATGGCTACGATTGTCGCACGTGCTTTAGGATGACCTTAAAGTGCTACTCATACTCCTAGATGGCTAGGAGGGGTCCACGGGGGTCAAATGACATAAAGAGGGTCCGTATACTCCTATATGGCTAGGAGGGGTCCACGGGGGTCCAGATGGCTACGATTGTCGCACATGCTTTAGGATGACCTAAAAGTGCTACTCCTACTCCTAGATGGTCAGGAGGGGTTCAATGGGTCAGATGACGTAAGGTGGGTCCGTATACTCCTATATGGCTAGGAGGGGTCCACGGGGGTCCAGATGGCTACGATTGTCGCACGTCCTTTAGGATGACCTAAGAGTGGTACTGATACTCCTAGATGGCTAGGAGGTGTCCACGAGGGTCCAGATGGCTACGATTGTCGCACGTGCTTTAGGATGAGTTAAAACTGCTACTGATACTCCTAGATGGCTAGGATTGGTCCACGGGGGTCCAGATGGCTTCGATTCTCGGACGTGCTTTAGGATGACCTAAAAGTGCTACTGATACTCGTTGATGGCTAGGAGGGGACCACGTGGGTCCAGATGGCACCAAGTGTAGCACGTGCTTTAGGATGACATGTAAGTGTTACTGATTCTCCTATATGGCTAGAAGGGGTGCAATGGGTCAGATTACGTAAGGAGGGCCCGTATACTTCTATTAGGCTAGGAGGGGACCACAGGATCCAGATGGCTACGATTGTCGCACGGCTTTAGGATGACCTAAGAGTGCTACTGATACTCCTAGATGGCTAGGAGGGGTTCACGGGGGTCAAATGACATAAAGAGGGTCCGTATACTCCTATATGGCTAGGCGGGGATCAGGGGGGTCCAGATGGCTACGATTGTTGCACGTGCTTTTGGATGACCTAAAAGTGCTACTCATACTCCTAGATGGTTAGGAGGGGTGCAATGGGTCAGATGACGTAAGGAGGGTCCGTATACTCCTATATGGCTAGCAGCGGTCCACGGAGGTCCAGATGGCTACGATTGTCGCACGTGCTTTAGGATGACCTTAAAGTGCTACTGATACTCCTAGATGGCTAGGAGGGGTCCACGGGGGTCAAATGACATAAAGAGGGTCCGTATACTCCTCTATGGTTAAGAGGGGTCCAGATGGCTACGATTGTCGCACGTCCTTTAGGTTGACCTAAGAGTGGTACTGATACTCCTAGATGTCTAGGAGGGGTGCAATGGGTCAGATGACGTAAGGAGGGTCCGTATACTCCTATATGGCTAGGAGGGGTCCACGAGGGTCCAGATGGCTATGATTGTCGCACGTGCTTTAGGATGAGCTAAAACTGCTACTGATACTCCTAGATGGCTAGGAGGGGTCCACGGGGGTCCAGATGGCTTCGATTGTCGCACGTGCTTTAGGATGACCTAAAAGTGCTACTGATACTCGTTGATGGCTAGGAAGGGACCACGTGGGTCCAGATGGCACCGAGTGTAGCACGTGCTTTAGGATGACATGTAAGTGTTACTGATTCTCCTATATGGCTAGGAGGGGTGCAATGGGTCAGATTACGTCCGGAGGGTCCGTATACTTCTATATGGCTAGGAGGGGACCACGGGGTCCAGAAGGCTACGATTGTCGCACGGCTTTAGGATGACCTAAGAGTGCTACTGATACTCCTAGATGGCTAGGAGGGGTGCAATGGGTTAGATGACGTAAGGAGGGTCTGTATACTCCTATATGGGTAGGATGGGTCCACGGGGGTTCAGATGGCTACGATTGTCGCACGAGCTTTCGGATGAGCTAAAACTGCTACTGATACTCCTAGATGGCAAGGAGGGGTCCATGGGGGTCCAGATCGCTTCGATTGTCGCACGTGCTTTAGGATGACCTAAAAGTGCTACTGATCCTCGAAGATGGCTAGGAGGGTCCACGGGGGTCAAATGACATAAAGAGGGTCCGAATACTCCTATATGGCTAGGAGAGGTCCACGGGGTCCAGATGGCTACGATTGTCGCACGTGCTTTAGGATGACCTAAGAGTGCTACTGATACTCCTAGATGGCTAGGAGGGGTGCAATGGGTCAGATGACGTAACGAGGGTGCGTATACTCCTATCTGGCTAGGAGGGGTCCACGGGGGTCCAGAAGGCTACGATATTCGCACGTGCTTTAGGACGACCTAAAAGTGCTACTGATACTCCTGGATGGCTAGGAGGGGTCCACGGGGGTCAAATGACATAAAGAGGGTCCGTTTACTCCTATATGGCTAGGAGGGGTCCACGTGGGTCCAGATGGCACCGAGTGTCGCACGTGCTTTAGGATGACCTGTAAGTGTTACTGATTCTCCTATATGGCTAGGAGGAGTGCAATGGGTCAGATGACGTAAGGAGGGTCCGTATACTCCTATATGGCTAGGAGGGGTCCACGGGGGTCCAGATGGCTACGATTGTCGCACGTCCTTTAGGATGACCTAAGAGTGCTACTGATACTCCTAGATGGCTAGGAGGGGTGCAATGGGTCAGATGACATATGGAGGGTCCGTATACTCCTATATGGCTAGGAGGGGTCCACGAGGGTCCAGATGGCTATGATTGTCACACGTGCTTTAGGATGAGCTAAAACTGCTACTGATAGTCCTAGATGGCTAGGAGGGGTCCACGGGGGTCCAGATGGCTTCGATTATCGGACGAGCTTTAGGATGACCTAAAAGTGCTACTGATACTCGTTGATGGCTAGGAGGGGACCACATGGGTCAAGATGGCACCGAGTGTAGGACGTGCTTTAGGATGACATGTAAGTGTCACTGATTCTCCTATATGACTAGGAGGGGTGCAATGGGTCAGATTACGTAAGGAGGGTCCGTATACTCCTATATGGCTAAGAGGGGTCCACGGGGTCCATATGGCTACGATTGTCGCACGGCTTTAGGATTACCTAAGAGTGCTAGTGATACTCCTAGATGGTTAGGAGGGGTGCAATGGGTCAGATGACGTAAGGAGGGTCCCTATACTCCTATATGGCTAGGAGGGGTCCACGGGGGTCCAGATGGCTATGATTGTCGCACGTGCTTTAGGATGAGCTAAAACTGCTACTAATACTCCTAGATGGCTAGGAGGGGTCCACGGTGGTCCAGATGGCTTCGATTGTCGCACGTGCTTTAGGATGACCTAAAAGTGCTACTGATACTCGTAGATGCCTTGGAGGGGTCCACGGGGCTCAAATGACATAAATAGGGTCCGAAAACTCCTATATGGCTAGGAGGGGTCCACGGGGGTCCTATATGGCTTGAGGATGACCTAAGAGTGCTACTGATACTCCTAGATGGCTAGGAGGGGTGCAATGAGTCAGATGACCTAAGGAGGGTGCGTATACTCCTATATGGCTAGGAGGGGTCCACGGGGGTCCAGAAGGCTACGATATTCGCACGTGCTTTAGGATGACCTAAAAGTGCTACTGATACTCCTATATGGCGAGGAGGGGTGCAATGAGTCAAATGACATAAGGAGGGTCTGTATACTCCTATATGGCTAGGAGGGGTCCACGGGGGTCCAGATGGCTTCGATTGTCGCACGTGCTTTAGGATGACCTAAAAGTGCTACTGATACTCGTTGATGGCTAGGAAGGGACCACGTGGGTCCAGATGGCACCGAGTGTAGCACGTGCTTTAGGATGACATGTAAGTGTTACTGATTCTCCTATATGGCTAGGAGGGGTGCAATGGGTCAGATTACGTCCGGAGGGTCCGTATACTTCTATATGGCTAGGAGGGGACCACGGGGTCCAGAAGGCTACGATTGTCGCACGGCTTTAGGATGACCTAAGAGTGGTACTGATACTCCTAGATGGCTAGGAGGGGTGCAATGGGTTAGATGACGTAAGGAGGGTCTGTATACTCCTATATGGGTAGGATGGGTCCACGGGGGTTCAGATGGCTACGATTGTCGCACGAGCTTTCGGATGAGCTAAAACTGCTACTGATACTCCTAGATGGCAAGGAGGGGTCCATGGGGGTCCAGATCGCTTCGATTGTCGCACGTGCTTTAGGATGACCTAAAAGTGCTACTGATCCTCGAAGATGGCTAGGAGGGTCCACGGGGGTCAAATGACATAAAGAGGGTCCGAATACTCCTATATGGCTAGGAGAGGTCCACGGGGTCCAGATGGCTACGATTGTCGCACGTGCTTTAGGATGACCTAAGAGTGCTACTGATACTCCTAGATGGCTAGGAGGGGTGCAATGGGTCAGATGACGTAACGAGGGTGCGTATACTCCTATCTGGCTAGGAGGGGTCCACGGGGGTCCAGAAGGCTACGATATTCGCACGTGCTTTAGGACGACCTAAAAGTGCTACTGATACTCCTGGATGGCTAGGAGGGGTCCACGGGGGTCAAATGACATAAAGAGGGTCCGTTTACTCCTATATGGCTAGGAGGGGTCCACGTGGGTCCAGATGGCACCGAGTGTCGCACGTGCTTTAGGATGACCTGTAAGTGTTACTGATTCTCCTATATGGCTAGG
Organism: Poa annua; assembly: GCA_026929855.1. Lineage (NCBI taxonomy): Eukaryota > Viridiplantae > Streptophyta > Magnoliopsida > Poales > Poaceae > Poa > Poa annua. The sequence continues at coordinate 49,999,209 of CM049430.1, forward strand.
AGGAGTGCAATGGGTCAGATGACGTAAGGAGGGTCCGTATACTCCTATATGGCTAGGAGGGGTCCACGGGGGTCCAGATGGCTACGATTGTCGCACGTCCTTTAGGATGACCTAAGAGTGCTACTGATACTCCTAGATGGCTAGGAGGGGTGCAATGGGTCAGATGACATATGGAGGGTCCGTATACTCCTATATGGCTAGGAGGGGTCCACGAGGGTCCAGATGGCTATGATTGTCACACGTGCTTTAGGATGAGCTAAAACTGCTACTGATAGTCCTAGATGGCTAGGAGGGGTCCACGGGGGTCCAGATGGCTTCGATTATCGGACGAGCTTTAGGATGACCTAAAAGTGCTACTGATACTCGTTGATGGCTAGGAGGGGACCACATGGGTCAAGATGGCACCGAGTGTAGGACGTGCTTTAGGATGACATGTAAGTGTCACTGATTCTCCTATATGACTAGGAGGGGTGCAATGGGTCAGATTACGTAAGGAGGGTCCGTATACTCCTATATGGCTAAGAGGGGTCCACGGGGTCCATATGGCTACGATTGTCGCACGGCTTTAGGATTACCTAAGAGTGCTAGTGATACTCCTAGATGGTTAGGAGGGGTGCAATGGGTCAGATGACGTAAGGAGGGTCCCTATACTCCTATATGGCTAGGAGGGGTCCACGGGGGTCCAGATGGCTATGATTGTCGCACGTGCTTTAGGATGAGCTAAAACTGCTACTAATACTCCTAGATGGCTAGGAGGGGTCCACGGTGGTCCAGATGGCTTCGATTGTCGCACGTGCTTTAGGATGACCTAAAAGTGCTACTGATACTCGTAGATGCCTTGGAGGGGTCCACGGGGCTCAAATGACATAAATAGGGTCCGAAAACTCCTATATGGCTAGGAGGGGTCCACGGGGGTCCTATATGGCTTGAGGATGACCTAAGAGTGCTACTGATACTCCTAGATGGCTAGGAGGGGTGCAATGAGTCAGATGACCTAAGGAGGGTGCGTATACTCCTATATGGCTAGGAGGGGTCCACGGGGGTCCAGAAGGCTACGATATTCGCACGTGCTTTAGGATGACCTAAAAGTGCTACTGATACTCCTATATGGCGAGGAGGGGTGCAATGAGTCAAATGACATAAGGAGGGTCTGTATACTCCTATATGGCTAGGAGGGGTCCACGGGGGTCCAGATGGCTTCGATTGTCGCACGTGCTTTAGGATGACCTAAAAGTGCTACTGATACTCGTTGATGGCTAGGAAGGGACCACGTGGGTCCAGATGGCACCGAGTGTAGCACGTGCTTTAGGATGACATGTAAGTGTTACTGATTCTCCTATATGGCTAGGAGGGGTGCAATGGGTCAGATTACGTCCGGAGGGTCCGTATACTTCTATATGGCTAGGAGGGGACCACGGGGTCCAGAAGGCTACGATTGTCGCACGGCTTTAGGATGACCTAAGAGTGGTACTGATACTCCTAGATGGCTAGGAGGGGTGCAATGGGTTAGATGACGTAAGGAGGGTCTGTATACTCCTATATGGGTAGGATGGGTCCACGGGGGTTCAGATGGCTACGATTGTCGCACGAGCTTTCGGATGAGCTAAAACTGCTACTGATACTCCTAGATGGCAAGGAGGGGTCCATGGGGGTCCAGATCGCTTCGATTGTCGCACGTGCTTTAGGATGACCTAAAAGTGCTACTGATCCTCGAAGATGGCTAGGAGGGTCCACGGGGGTCAAATGACATAAAGAGGGTCCGAATACTCCTATATGGCTAGGAGGGGTCCACGGGGTCCAGATGGCTACGATTGTCGCACGTGCTTTAGGATGACCTAAGAGTGCTACTGATACTCCTAGATGGCTAGGAGGGGTGCAATGGGTCAGATGACGTAACGAGGGTGCGTATACTCCTATCTGGCTAGGAGGGGTCCACGGGGGTCCAGAAGGCTACGATATTCGCACGTGCTTTAGGACGACCTAAAAGTGCTACTGATACTCCTGGATGGCTAGGAGGGGTCCACGGGGGTCAAATGACATAAAGAGGGTCCGTTTACTCCTATATGGCTAGGAGGGGTCCACGTGGGTCCAGATGGCACCGAGTGTCGCACGTGCTTTAGGATGACCTGTAAGTGTTACTGATTCTCCTATATGGCTAGGAGGAGTGCAATGGGTCAGATGACGTAAGGAGGGTCCGTATACTCCTATATGGCTAGGAGGGGTCCACGGGGGTCCAGATGGCTACGATTGTCGCACGTCCTTTAGGATGACCTAAGAGTGCTACTGATACTCCTAGATGGCTAGGAGGGGTGCAATGGGTCAGATGACATATGGAGGGTCCGTATACTCCTATATGGCTAGGAGGGGTCCACGAGGGTCCAGATGGCTATGATTGTCACACGTGCTTTAGGATGAGCTAAAACTGCTACTGATAGTCCTAGATGGCTAGGAGGGGTCCACGGGGGTCCAGATGGCTTCGATTATCGGACGAGCTTTAGGATGACCTAAAAGTGCTACTGATACTCGTTGATGGCTAGGAGGGGACCACATGGGTCAAGATGGCACCGAGTGTAGGACGTGCTTTAGGATGACATGTAAGTGTCACTGATTCTCCTATATGACTAGGAGGGGTGCAATGGGTCAGATTACGTAAGGAGGGTCCGTATACTCCTATATGGCTAAGAGGGGTCCACGGGGTCCATATGGCTACGATTGTCGCACGGCTTTAGGATTACCTAAGAGTGCTAGTGATACTCCTAGATGGTTAGGAGGGGTGCAATGGGTCAGATGACGTAAGGAGGGTCCCTATACTCCTATATGGCTAGGAGGGGTCCACGGGGGTCCAGATGGCTATGATTGTCGCACGTGCTTTAGGATGAGCTAAAACTGCTACTAATACTCCTAGATGGCTAGGAGGGGTCCACGGTGGTCCAGATGGCTTCGATTGTCGCACGTGCTTTAGGATGACCTAAAAGTGCTACTGATACTCGTAGATGCCTTGGAGGGGTCCACGGGGCTCAAATGACATAAATAGGGTCCGAAAACTCCTATATGGCTAGGAGGCGTCCACGGGGGTCCTATATGGCTTGAGGATGACCTAAGAGTGCTACTGATACTCCTAGATGGCTAGGAGGGGTGCAATGAGTCAGATGACCTAAGGAGGGTGCGTATACTCCTATATGGCTAGGAGGGGTCCACGGGGGTCCAGAAGGCTACGATATTCGCACGTGCTTTAGGATGACCTAAAAGTGCTACTGATACTCCTATATGGCGAGGAGGGGTGCAATGAGTCAAATGACATAAGGAGGGTCTGTATACTCCTATATGGCTAGGAGGGGTCCACGGGGGTCCAGATGGCTGTGATTGTCCCACGTGCTTTAGGATGACCTAAAAGTGGTACTGATACTCGTAGATGGCTAGGAGGGGTGCAATGGATCAGATGACGTAAGGAGCGTCCGTATACTCCTATATGGGTAGGAGGGGTCCACCTGGGTCCAGATGGCTACGATTGTCGCACGTGCTTTAGGATGAGCAAAAACTGCTACTGATACTCCTAGATGGATAGGAGGGGTCCACGGGGGTCCAGATGGCTTCGATTGTCGCACGTGCTTTAGGATGACCTAAAACTGCTACTGATACTCCTAGATGGTTAGGAGGGGTCCACGGGGGTCAAATGACATAAAGAGGGTCCGTATACTCCTATATGGCTAGGAGGGGTCCACGGGGGTCCAGATGGCTACAATTGTTGCACGTGCTTTCGGATGACCTAAAAGTGCTACTCATACTCCTAGATGGTTAGGAGGGGTGCAATGGGTCAGATGACGTAAGGAGGGTCCGTATACTCCTATATGGTTAGGAGGGGTCCACGGAGGTCCAGATGGCTACAATTGTCGCACATGCTTTAGGATGACCTTAAAGTGCTACTGATACTCCTAGATGGCTAGGAGGGGTCCACGGGGGTCAAATGACATAAAGAGGGTCCGTATACTCCTATATGGCTAGGAGGGGTCCACGGAGGTCCAGATGGCTACAATTGTCGCACATGCTTTAGGATGACCTTAAAGTGCTACTGATACTCCTAGATGGCTAGGAGGGGTCCACGGGGGTCAAATGACATAAAGAGGGTCCGTATACTCCTATATGGCTAGGAGGGGTCCACGGAGGTCCAGATGGCTAGGATTGTCGCACGTGCTTTAGGATGAGCTAAAACTTCTACTGATACTCCTAGATGGCTAGGAGGGGTCCACGGGGGTCCAGATGGCTTCGATTCTCGCACGTGCTTTAGGATGACCTAAAACTTCTACTGATACTCGTTGATGGCTAGGAGGGGTGCAAGGGGGTCAAATGACATAAAGAGGGTCCGAATACTCCTTTATGGCTAGGAGGGGTCCACGGGAGTCCAGATGGCTACGATAGTTGCACGTGCTTTAGGATGACCTAAGAGTGCTACTGATACTCCTAGATGGCTAGGACGGGTGCAACGGGTCAGATGACGTAAGGAGGGTGCGTATACTCCTATATGGCTTGGAGGGGTCCACGGGGGTCCAGAAGGCTACGATATATGCACGTGCTTTCGGATGACCTAAAAGTGCTACATATACTCCTATATGGCTAGGAGGGGTGCAATGGGTCAAATGACATAAGGAGGGTCTGTTTACTCCTATATGGCAATGAGAGGTGCACGGGCGTCCAGATGGCTACGATTGTCGCACATGCTTTAGGATGACCTAAAAGTGCTACTGCTACTCCTAGATGGCTAGGAGGGGTCCGTGGGGGTCAAATGCCATAAAGAGGGTCCGTATACTCCTATATGGCTAGGAGGGGTCCACGGGGGTCCAGATGGCTACGATTGTCGCACGTGCTTTAGGATGACGTAAAAGTGCTACTCATCCTCCTAGATGGTTTGGAGGGGTGCAATGGGTCAGATTACGTAAGCAGGGTCCGTATACTCCTATATGGCTAGGAGCGGTCCACGTGGGTCCAGATGGCACCGAGTGTCGCACGTGCTTTAGGATGACCTGTAAGTGTTACTGATTCTCCTATATGGCTAGGAGGGGTGCAATGGGACAGATTACGTAAGGAGGGGTCCACGGAGGTCCAGATGGCGACGATTGTCGCACGTGCTTTAGGATGACCTAAAAGTGCTAATGATACTCCTAGATGGCTAGGAGGGGTCCACGGGGGTCAAATGACATAGAGAGGGTTCGTATACTCCTATATGGCTGGGAGGGGTCCACGGGGGTCCAAATGGCTACGATTGTCCCACGTGCTTTCGGATGAACTAAAAGTCCTACTCATACTCCTAGATGGTTAGGAGGGGTGTAATGGGTCAGATGACGTAAGGAGGGTCCGTATACTCCTATATGGCGAGGAGGGGTCCACGTGGCTCCAGATGGCACCGAGTGTCGCACGTGCTTTAGGATCACCTGTAAGTGTTACTGATTCTTCTATATGGCTAGGAGGGGTGCAATGGGTCAGATTACGTAAGGAGGATCTGTATACTCCTATATGGCTAGGAGGGGTCAACGGAGGTCCAGATGGCTACGATTGTCGCACGTGCTTTAGGATGACCTAAAAGTGCTACTTATACTCCTGGATGGCTAGGAGGGGTGCAATGGGTCAGATGACGTATGGAGGGTCCTTATACTCCTATATGGCTAGGAGGGGTCCACGGAGGTCCAAATGGCTACGATTGTCACACGTGCTTTAGGATGACCTAAAAGTGCTACTCATACTCCTACATGGTTAGGAGGGGTGCAATGGGTCAGATGATGTAAGGAGGGTCCGTATACTCCTATATGGCTAGGAGGGCTCCACGGAGGTCCAGATGGCTAGGATTGTCGCACGTGCTTTAGGATGAGCTAAAACTTCTACTGATACTCCTAGATGGCTAGGAGGGGTCCACGGGGGTCCAGATGGCTTCGATTGTCGCACGTGCTTTAGCATGACCTAAAAGTGGTACTGATACTCCTAGATAGATAGGAGGGGTGCAATGGGTCAGATGACGTAAGGATTGTCCGTATACTCGTATATGTCTAGGAGGGGTCCACGGTGGTCCAGATCGCTACGATTGTCACACGTGCTTTAGGATGACCTAAGAGTGCTACTGATACTGCTAGATGGCTAGGAGGGGTGCAATGGGTCAGATGACGTAAGGAGGGTCCGTATACTCTTATATGGCTAGGAGGGGTCCACGGGGGTCCAGATGGCTAAGATTGTCGCACGTGCTTTAGGATGACTTAAAAGTGCTACTGATACACCTAGACGGCTAGGAGGGGTGCAATGGGTCAGATGACGTAAGGAGGGTCCGTATACTCCTATATTGCTTGGAGGGGTCCACGGGGGTCCAGATGGCTACGATATTCGCACGTGCTTAAGGATGACCTAAAAGTGCTACTGATACTCCGAGATGGCTAGGAGGGGTGCAATGGGTCAGATGACATAAGGTGGGTCCGTATACTCTTATATGTCTAGGAGGGGTCCACGGGGGTCCAGATGGCTACGATATTCGCACGTGCTTAAGGATGACCTAAAAGTGCTACTAATACTCGTAGATGGCTACAAGGGGTCCACGGGGGTCAACTGACATAAAGAGGGTCCGAATTCTCCTATATGGCGAGGAGGGGTCCACGTGGGTCCAGATGGCACCGAGTGTCGCACGTGCTTTAGGATGACCTGTAAGTGTTACTGATTCTCCTATATGGCTAGGAGGGGTGCAATGGGTCAGATTACGTAAGGAGGGTCCGTATACTCCTATATGGCTAGGAGGGGTCCAGATGGCTACGATGGTCGCACGGCTTTAGGATGACCTAAGAGTGATACTGATACTCCTAGATGGCTAGGAGGGGCGCAATGGGTCAGATGACGTAAGGAGGGTCCGTATACTCTTATATGGCTAGGAGGGGTCCACGGGGGTCCAGATGGCTAAGATTGTCGCACGTACTTTAGGATGACTTAAAAGTGCTACTGATACACCTAGACGGCTAGGAGGGGTGCAATGGGTCAGATGACGTAAGGAGGGTCCGTATACTCCTATATGGCTTGGAGGGGTCCACGGGGGTCCAGATGGCTACGATATTCGCACGTGCTTAAGGATGACCTAAAAGTGCTATTGATACTCCGAGATGGCTGCGAGGGGTGCAATGGGTCAGATGACATAAGGTGCGTCTATATACTCTTATATGGCTAGGAGGGGTCCACGGGGGTCCAGATGGCTACGATATTCGCACGTGCTTAAGGATGACCTAAAAGTGCTACTGCTACTCGTAGATGGCTACGAGGGGTCCACGGGGGTCAAATGACATAAAGAGGGTCTGAATACTCCTATATGGCTAGGAGGGGTCCACGGGGGTCCAGATGGCTACGATTGTCGCACGTGCTTTAGGATGACCTAAGAGTGCTACTGATACTCCTAGATGGCTACGAGGGGTGCAATGGGTCAGATGACATAAGGAGGGTCTGTATAATCCGATATGGCTAGGAGGGGTCCACGGGGGTCTAGATGGCTACGATTGTCGCAAGTGCTTTAGGATGACTTGAAAGTGCTACTGATACTCCTAGATGGCTACGAGGGGTGCAATGGGTCAGATGACATAAGGAGGGTCTGTATAATCCGATATGGCTAGGAGGGGTCCACGGGGGTCTAGATGGCTACGATTGTCGCACATGCTTTAGGATGACCTAAAAGTGCTACTGATACTCCTAGATGGCTAGGAGGGGTACACGGGGGTCAAATGACATAAAGAGGGTCCGTATACTCCTATATGGCTAGGAGGGGTCCACGGGGGTCCAGATGGCTACGATTGTCGCACGTGCTTTAGGATGACCTAAAAGTTCTACTGATACTCCTAGATAGCTAGGAGGGGTGCAATGGGTTAGATGACGTAAGGAGGGTCCGTATACTCCTATATGGCTAGGATGGGTCCACGGGGGTCCAGATCGCTACGATTGTCGCACGTGCTTTAGGATGATCTAAGAGTGCTACTGATACTCCTAGATGGCTAAGAGGGGTGAAATGGGTCAAATGACGTAAGGAGGGTCTGTATAATCCTATATTGCTAGGAGGGGTCCACGCGGGTCCAAATGGCTACGATTGTCGCACGTCTTTTAGGATGACTTAAAAGTGCTACTGATACACCTTGACGGCAAGGAGGGGTGCAATGGGTCAGATGACGTAAGGAGGGTCCGTATACTCCTATATGGCTAGGAGGGGTCCACGGGGGTCCAAATGGCTACGATATTCGCACGTGCTTAAGGATGACCTAAAAGTGCTACTGATACTCCGAGATGGCTAGGAGGGGTGCAATGGGTCAGATGCCATAAGGTGGGTCCGTATACTCCTATATGGCTAGGAGGGGTCCACGGGGGTCCAGATGGCTACGATATTCGCATGTGCTTTATCATGATCTAAAAGTGCTACTGATACTCCTATATGGCTAGGAGGGGTGCAATGAGTCAAATGACATGAGGGTCTGTATACTCTATATGGCTAGGAGGGGTCCACGGGGGTCCAGATGGCTACGATTGTCGCACGTGCTTTAGGATGACCTAAAAGTGCTACTGATACTCCTAGATGGCTAGGAGGGGTCCACGGGGTGAAATGACATAAAGAGGGTCCGTATACTCCTATATGGCTAGGAGGGGTCCACGGGGGTCCAGATGGCTACGATTGTTGCACGTGCTTTAGGATGACCTAAAAGTGCTACTCATACTCCAAGAAGGTTAGGAGGGGTGCAATGGGTCAGATGACGTAAGGAGGGAACGTATACTCCTATATGGCTAGGAGGTGTCCACGTGGGTCCAGATGGCACCGAGTGTCGCACGTGCTTTAGGATGACCTGTAAGTGTTACTGATTCTCCTATATGGCTAGGAGGAGTGCAATGGGTCAGATTACGTAAGGAGGGTGCGTATACTCCTATATGGCTAGGAGGGGTCCACGGGGGTCCAGAAGGCTACGATATTCGAACGTGCTTTAGGATGACCTGAAAGTGCTACTACTACTTCTATATGGCTAGGAGGGGTACATTGGGACAGATGACGTAAGGAGGGTCCGTCCGTATACTCCTATATGGCTAGGAGGGGTCCACGGGGGTCCAGATGGCTACGATTGTCGCACGTGCTTTAGGATGAGCTAAAACTGCTACCGATACTCCTAGATGGCTAGGAGGGGTCCACGGGGGTCCAGATGGCTTCGATTGTCGCACGTGCTTTAGGATGAGCTAAAACTGCTACTGATACTCCTAGATGGCTAGGAGGGGTCCACGGGGGTCCAGATGGCTTCGATTGTCGGACGTGCTGTAGGATGACCTAAAAGTGCTACTGATTCTCGTTGATGGCTAGGAGGGGACCACGTGGGTCCAGTTGGCACCGAGTGTAGCACGTGCTTTAGGATGACATGTAAGTGTTACTGATTCTCCTATCTGGCTAGGACGAGTGCAATGGGTCAGATTACGTAAGGAGGGTCCGTATACTCCTATATGGCTAGGAGGGGTCCAGATGGCTACGATTGTCAAACGGCTTTAGGATGACCTAAGAGTGATACTGATACTCCTAGATGGCTAGGAGGGGTGCAATGGGTCAGATGACGTAAGGAGGGTCCGTATACTCCTATATGGCTCGGAGGGGTCCACTAGGGTCCAGATGGCTACGATTGTCGCACGTGCTTTAGGATGACCTAAAAGTGCTACTGATACTTCTAGATGGCTAAGAGGGATGCAACGGGTCAAATGACGTAAGGTGGGTCCGTATACTCCTATATGGCTAGGAGGGGTCCACGGGGGTCCAGATGGCTACGATTGTTGCACGTGCTTTTGGATGACCTAAAAGTGCTACTCATACTACTAGATGGTTAGGAGGGGTGCAATGGGTCAGATGACGTAAGTAGGGTCCGTATACTCCTATATGGTTAGGAGGGGTCCACGGGGGTCCAGATGGCTACGATTGTCGCATGTGCTTTAGGATGACCTAAAAGTGCTACTGATACTCTAGATGGCTAGGAGGGGTCCATGGGGTCAAATGACATAAAGACGGTCCGTATACTCCTATATGGCTAGGAGGGGTCCACGGGGGTCCAGATGGCTACGATTGTTGCACGTGCTTTAGGATGACCTAAAAGTGCTACTCATACTCCTAGAAGGTTAGGAGGGGTGCAATGGGTCAGATGACGTTAGGAGGGTACGTATACTCCTATATGGCGAGGAGGTGTCCACGTGGGTCCAGATGGCACCGAGTGTCGCACGTGCTTTAGGATGACCTGTAAGTGTTACTGATTCTCCTATATGGCTAGGAGGAGTGCAATGGGTCAGATTACGTAAGGAGGGTGCGTATACTCCTATATGGCTAGGAGGGGTCCACGGGGGTCCAGATGCCTACGATATTCGCACGTGCTTTAGGATGACCTAAAAGTGCTAGTACTACTCCTATATGGCTAGGAGGGGTACATTGGGTCAGATGACGTAAGGAGGGTCCGTACGTATACTCTTATATGGCTAGGATGGGTCCACGGGGGTCCAGATGGCTACGATTGTCGCACGTGCTTTAGGATGAGCTAAAACTGCTACCGATACTCCTAGATGGCTAGGAGGGGTCCACGGGGGTCCAGATGGCTTCGATTGTCGCACGTGCTTTAGGATGAGCTAAAACTGCTACTGATACTCCTAGATGGCTAGGAGGGGTCCACGGGGGTCCAGATGGCTTCGATTGTCGGACGTGATGTAGGATGACCTAAAAGTGCTACTGATTCTCGTTGATGGCTAGGAGGGGACCACGTGGGTCCAGATGGCACCGAGTGTAGCACGTGCTTTAGGATGTGATGTAAGTGTTACTGATTCTCCTATATGGCTAGGAGGGGTGCAATCGGTCAGATTACGTAAGGAGGGTCCGTATACTCCAATATGGCTAGGAGGGGTCCAGATGGCTACGATGGTCGCACGGCTTTAGGATGACCTAAAAGTGATACTGATACTCCTAGCTGGCTAGGAGGGGCGCAATGGGTCAGATGACGTAAGGAGGGTCCGTATACTCTTATATGGCTAGGAGGGGTCCACGGGGGTCCAGATGGCTAAGATTGTCGCACGTACTTTAGGATGACTTAAAAGTGCTACTGATACACCTAGACGGCTAGGAGGGGTGCAATGGGTCAGATGACGTAAGGAGGGTCCGTATACTCCTATATGGCTTGGAGGGGTCCACGGGGGTCCAGATGGCTACGATATTCGCACGTGCTTAAGGATGACCTAAAAGTGCTATTGATACTCCGAGATGGCTACGAGGGGTGCAATGGGTCAGATGACGTAAGGTGCGTCTGTATACTCTTATATGGCTAGGAGGGGTCCACGGGGGTCCAGATGGCTACGATATTCGCACGTGCTTAAGGATGACCTAAAAGTGCTACTGCTACTCGTAGATGGCTACGAGGGGTCCACGGGGGTCAAATGACATAAAGAGGGTCCGAATACTCCTATATGGCTAGGAGGGGTCCACGGGGGTCCAGATGGCTACGATTGTCGCACGTGCTTTAGGATGACCTAAGAGTGCTACTGATACTCCTAGATGGCTACGAGGGGTGCAATGGGTCAGATGACATAAGGAGGGTCTGTATAATCCGATATGGCTAGGAGGGGTCCACGGGGGTCTAGATGGCTACGATTGTCGCACGTGCTTTAGGATGACCTAAAAGTGCTACTGATACTCCTAGATGGCTAGGAGGGGTCCACGGGGGTCAACCGACATAAAGAGGGTCCGTATACATTATATGGCTAGGAGGGGTCCACGGGGGTCCAGATGGCTACGATTGTCGCACGTGCTTTAGGATGACCTAAAAGTGCAACTGATACTCCTAGATAGCTAGGAGGGGTGCAATGGGTCAGATGACGTAAGGAGGGTCCGTATACTCCTATATGGCTAGGAGGGGTCCACGGGGGTCCAGATAGCTACGATGGTCGCACGTGTTTTAGGATGACTTAAAAGTGCTACTGATACACCTTGACGGCTAAGAGGGGTGCAATGGGTCAAATGACGTAAGGAGGGTCCGTATACTCCTATATGGCTAGGAGGGGTCCACGGGGGTCCAAATGGCTATGATATTTGCACGTGCTTATCGATGATCTAAAAGTGCTACTGATGATGAGGACATCCCTGGTTCATCTCATGCATCATCATGTTCACAAGATGAAGCTACAAAAATACAAGGTGAAACCTCTCCAAAGAAGACATACTTGGGTCCCATGACAAGGAGCCGTGCTAAACATATACAACAAGAGGTGAATGCGCTTCTAGCTGATTCTAATATTGATATGAATGAGAACTATATACTGCCTAAATCTTGTGTGTTGCTTTTACTCAGGTTTCTACCTATGGAGATAATTCAAGCCTATGGAGAAAAGTGCAACGAACAAGACTTCATCAACGGCGTGCATTGCTTGAGGACCTCACCTTACACCCCATGGGCCCAGTGGGACGAGAAGGAGTTGGAGGATTACACCATGGAATCCAGCAAGCTGTTCCAGTCAAAAATACATCGCAAGTGCAGCTCCAGTTTTCGTCGCTGATCTTGCTGGGCCATGACACATGAACATGAACGTGTGTAACACGTTTGGAGGGACACATTGGACAGGAAATCAAATCTATTTTGCAGCAAAAGAAACCGTGCACCTTTTGAAGACCCAAGTCAAAAGATATGTGATTTCCAATGCTGAGCTGTCAAGACATTTATTGCTGCGCGAGGCTCCACACTTCTGCTTCCCATCCACCCAAGTTACCACGAATTTGAGCCTCATTTTCGTGCTGGCTTCACACCTAAGCTAGGAGGGCTGTTCCTAGTATAAGTACCCCTTTCCCCACTTCAAGCACAACTCTTTGGCAATCTGTTTTCAGCATAGGTTAGCTAAGTGCAACCAGAATATTGTTTGAGAGTTCACTTCCTCCTTAGCTCTTGTAAACTTGCCTTGTGAGAGGGTAAACTCACTTTGTGATTTACAACAGCAGCCGTTGAGGCGGCGACCAGTTCGTGCTTCCAACTTCGTGCGTGGTTGTGTGGATTGGAAAACTGAGAGTGTGGTTGGGCGAATACTTGTTGCTGGTTGTTGCATTGCAATAGTTAGCTTCGGTTTTGTCAGGTTGCACTACTTCTCCATTACCCGACAACGTTGTTGGCTGGGATCGAGGGTTTCCTTCGTATCCTTCAGGTGGCGTTGTTTCGATCATCAAGCAGATCCTCCGTGAAGATCGGGCACCCCGCATCATCTTGGTATCAGAGCCTCGGTTGACACGGTAGGATCTTGTATCCCTAGTTTAGTTTTAGTTGTTTTCATTCCTACAGTCCAGAAAAAGCCCCACAAAAATATTTCCCTTTACCTATAGCCTTTTTCAGTCTTAGATCTGTTGGTTTGGTGAGTTTTATCAGGTTCTTGTCCATTAGATTTTTTTGTTTTAGTTGCTGAGTTTTTCCCCATCTGCGTTCTCCATTTGTGTTCATTTCCGTCCAAAAAAAAAAAAAAAAAATAGATCTGTTCGTGGTTGTTTGCTGCCAAAGTTTCAGCTCCTGTTTTGGTTGTTGAGTTCTTCCTTTGCAAAATAAAATTCGTGAAGTTCCACCAAGTGTGTGTTCAGATCAAGTCCCCTGTTGAAAAGTGTGTCAAACACAAAAAAAAAAAAAAGAAAGAAAGAAAGAAGAGAAAATCTGGGACTGATCTTCACTTATATCTTGAGAAATCCTTGTTTGTGTGGTGTGAGCTGAAACAGTAGTCAAGTGTGTATCATCCAAAAATTCCTGTTGCAGCAAATCTGATTCATTGCTGAGTGTTCTTGTTCTACACTTATATCCTATTCAGCAACTAAGGCATTCGAATCTTGTGTGGATGATTACTTGGTTTAACAAGAACTAGACTGCAGATTAGTGTGCTGTTTCCACATATATACCCCCACCCAAAGCTCCACAAAACAGCCCCTGCATGTGCAACCCTAGGCTTGTATTCGCTTAATTATCTCTCTCTATACCAACCACCGGCACCACAGTTGAGCATGTTCTGCTCTCACTTGGAAGTTACACGAGCTTCGGTTGGTAAGTGAAGGTGAGATCGAGATGTCACACACATATCCCGTGCTGTAGTATAGAACTTTGCACAACTAATCATGGCAGGTACCGGAGACACGTACGAGGTTGAAGGTAATGGGCATCTCAATGAACCCATCACCCGGTTTCACTTCAATGCCTTGCGTGATCATCTCCGTCGAGAGTTCAAAAACAGTCTTGACCCAATTGAAGAGAAGCAAGACAAGTTGTCACAAGATTTGCAACAACTTATGGGCAATGTGAATGAGCAGCTCACCCAAAATATTGAAGCAATGAGGGCTGATCTTGTTGCTGATATTGTGCGAGAGCTACGTCAAGGTCCTGAAGATGCAAGTGTACATGGAGCTCCCGGGAGAGGAAATGTTGGTGCTGCTGGTCGTGGTCGTGGTGTAGGTGCTGCTGGTCGTGGTCGTGGTGAATATGCTGCTGGTCGTGGAGGCGGCCACCGGAGGGCCAATTTACACGATGAAGACAGCGAAGAAGAATTTGAGGAAGATAATTATGAGCAGCACCGAGATGGCAGATTTCGTCGCCAAGGCAACTATGGTCGTTTGCGGCACGAGGAGGAGAGGTTTGGTAAACTTAAATTTACCATGCCTAAGTTTGATGGTGGATCTGATCCAGAAACATACCTCACATGGGAATTAAAAGTTGACAAGATTTTTCGCATGCACAACTATTCCGAACAGAAGAAATTAGCAATGGCCTCTCTTGAATTTGAAGACTATGCTCTAATCTGGTGGGAGCAAGTTCAAAACCAGCGAGAAGAAGAGGGAGAACCTGCTGTAGCTACATGGGCTGAAATGAAAAGAGAAATGAGGGCCAGATTCATCCCAAAGCATTATAAGCGTGACATCTTTGACAAGCTCCAGAATTTGAGGCAAGGAAAAATGACCGTTGAAGAGTATCATAAGGAGATGGAGAAGTCAATGATAAGAGCCAATATACATGAAGATGAAGAGCAATCCATGTCAAGGTTTCTGTTTGGGCTGAATTCAAATGTGAAGCGAGTTGTTGATTTGCAGCCATATCGCAATGTGGTGGAGTTGGTGCATCTAGCTTCCAAGGCTGAAAGACAACTGCAAGAAGACTCAAGGCCAAATAGGACTATGCCATTTTCAGCTAGAGCTACATCAAGTGGGAGCAAGTTTGTACCCCAATTCAATGTTGGGAAAGGTATAATGGAAAATTCTGGTAGTGGTAGCCATTCCAATGTGCGTGCAGCCCCTATTAGGAGTGAAACATCAGCCCAAAAGGAGAGAAGTAAACCTGCTGCATCAGCCGCATCTTCAATGGGATCAAGTGGGAAAAGCAGCAAAATTGAGTGCTTTACATGTGGTGGTCGTGGTCACATGAGGAAGGAATGCCCCAATAAGCGTGCTATGCTGATCATGGAGAATGGAGAATATGATTCCTGTAGTGAACTTGAAGAAGATGAGGACGATGATGCTACACAAGAAAATGAACAGAAGTATTGTGATTTTGAAGAAGGAACCTCTCTTGTTGTCACAAAAGTTTTGAGTGTGCAGATTAAAGAGGATGACATTGGACAGCGGCACAATCTGTTCCAAACAAGAGCTAAAGTTCATGACAAGGTATGCAAGGTTATTATTGATGGTGGGAGTTGCCACAATCTTGCTAGTATAGACATGTGTGAGAAACTTGGATTGAAAATGCTCCAACACCCCCACCCATATCATGTTCAATGGTTGAGTGATTGTGGTGAACTGAAAATCACACATATGGTGAAGGTCCAATTCAAGATTGGTGATTATATTGACACTGTTGAGTGTGACGTTGTGCCCATGAAAGTGTGTCACTTGCTGTTGGGAAGGCCGTGGCAATATGATCTTTCAGCTCAACATTGTGGTAGAACCAACCAGTACACCATCAAGTGGAAAGGAAAAGATTTGGTGCTTCGACCAATGACACCACAACAAATCATGGCTGAGCATGTACAAAAAGTTTCTGAAGTAAAATTTGTAAGTGGGAAAGAGGGAGAGAAAAAGAATTCGAGAGACATCCACAAAACAGCGAGTGAGTGCCACAAGCCAAATATGAGAGGTAAAAATAAAAGAGAGGGAGAGAACTTAGTCATGTTAGCCACAAAATCAGAAATGAGAGACGTGAGGCAAAACCCAGATCAAGTTGTCGTTGTACTCGTGTACAAGGATGACGTGATTTTTGCTAATGACTTAACTTGTCTTCCTAGAGCTGTTCGTGATCTCTTGCAGGATTTTAAAGATGTCTTCCCGGAGGATATACCCGCTGGTCTACCTCCATTGCGTGGCATAGAACATCAAATTGACCTCATTCCAGGAGCATCACTTCCCAATCGACCCGCCTACCGCGCCAACCCTGAAGAAACAAAGGAGATACAAAGGCAAGTACGAGAGCTTTTAGGAAAAGGCTATGTGCGTGAAAGTTTAAGTCCTTGTGCTGTTCCTGTAATTTTAGTGCCTAAGAAGGATGGTACTTGGCGCATGTGTGTTGATTGTAGGGCCATCAATAATATAACTGTTAGGTATCGTCATCCTATTCCTAGGTTAGATGATATGTTAGATGAATTGAGTGGTTCTGTTGTGTTCTCTAAAATTGATTTGAGAAGTGGGTACCATCAGATTAGAATGAGAGAAGGTGATGAATGGAAAACAGCTTTCAAAACAAAATTTGGTTTGTATGAGTGGTTAGTCATGCCTTTTGGATTAACCAATGCACCCAGTACCTTCATGCGATTAATGAATCATGTTTTGAGAGCTTACATTGGAAAGTTTGTTGTTGTGTACTTTGATGACATCTTAATCTACAGTAAATCCATAGACGAACATATAGAACATATCAAACAAGTTTTGGATGTGCTAAGAGTAGAAAAACTATATGCTAATATTGAGAAGTGCTCGTTTTGCACAAACAAGGTTGTTTTTCTTGGCTATGTCGTTTCAGGACAGGGAATTGAAGTTGATGACTCTAAGGTGGAAGCAATCAAGAATTGGCCAACTCCTATCAATATAAGCCAGGTGAGAAGTTTTCTTGGCCTTGCTGGTTTCTATAGGAGATTTGTGAAAGATTTTAGTAGCATTGCTGCAGCTTTGCACGAATTGACAAAAAAAGGAGTTGTTTTTAAGTGGGGTGCGCCACAGGAAGAAGCTTTCATTGAACTTAAGAGACAATTAACTGAAGCACCTTTGCTGGTTTTGCCTGATTTCACTAAAACTTTTGAAATCGAATGTGATGCTAGTGGGATAGGCATTGGAGGTGTATTAATGCAGGAACGAAAACCAATTGCTTATTTTAGTGAAAAGTTAAGTGGTGCACAACTGAATTATTCTGTGTATGATAAAGAACTATATGCTTTGGTTAGAGCGCTTGAAACATGGCAGCACTATTTATGGCCTAAGGAATTTGTTGTACATTCTGATCATGAGGCTTTGAAGCATTTGAAAGGACAAGCTAAATTGAATAGAAGACATGCTAAATGGGTAGAATTCATTGAAACTTTCCCATATGTTGTAAAGTACAAGAAAGGCAAAGAAAATATGGTAGCTGATGCTTTGTCTCGTAGACATGTTCTACTGAATCAATTGGAAGTAAAAGTACCAGGACTTGAGAGTTTAAAAGAATTGTATAGTACTGATCATGTCTTTATGGAGCCATATGAAAAATGCAAAGATGGGAAAGGATGGGAAAAATACCATGTGCATGATGGTTTTCTTTTCAGGACTAACAAATTGTGTGTTCCAGATTCGTCGGTTCGACCCTTGTTGTTGCAGGAATCACATGCAGGTGGATTAATGGGACACTTTGGACGTGAGAAGACGTATGAGCTGCTGGCTGATCACTTCTATTGGCCAAAGATGAGGAAGGACGTTGAGAAATTTGTGCAGCGATGCATCACATGTCACAAAGCTAAGTCTAAACTGAACCCATATGGTTTATATACTCCCCTACCTGTTCCGCATGCTCCATGGGAAGATATTAGCATGGATTTTGTTTTGGGATTACCTAGAACAAAGAGGGGGAGGGATTCTGTTTTTGTTGTTGTAGATAGGTTCTCAAAGATGGCACACTTCATTCCATGCCATAAGAACGACGATGCTTCACATGTTGCTGATTTGTTTTTCAGGGAAGTTGTACGTTTGCACGGCATGCCGAGGACCATCGTATCAGACCGGGATGTCAAGTTCATGAGCTATTTTTGGAAGACATTGTGGGCAAAGCTAGGAACCAAGCTGCTGTTTTCAACAACATGCCACCCACAAACTGATGGCCAAACAGAAGTGGTGAACCGTACACTTTCAGCTTTGCTACGGACAATGATCAAGAAGAACTTAAAGGAGTGGGAAGAGTGTTTGCCGCATGTGGAGTTCGCCTATAACAGAGCTATTCACTCGACCACAAGCATGTGTCCATTTGAAGTGGTCTATGGATTCAAACCACTTGCCCCAATTGACTTGCTGCCACTTCCCTTACAAGAGAGAATTAACATGGATGCTTCCAAGCGTGCTGCATATGTGAAGAAAATTCATGAGAAGACAAGAGAAGAGATTGAGAAGAAATCCAAGTATTATGCCGCTAAGGCAAACAAGAACCGCAAGAAGGTGACTTTTGAGCCCGGTGATCTGGTTTGGATACATTTACGCAAAGATCGATTCCCTGAACGACGCAAATCAAAGCTCCTGCCTCGTGGAGATGGACCATTCAAAGTGTTGGCAAAGATAAATGATAATGCTTACAAGATCGACCTCCCTAAAGACTATTCTGTTAGTCCAACATTTAACGTAGCAGATTTGTCTCCATGCATTCATCAAGAAGATCAAGAGTCGAGGACGACTCCTTTTGAAGAGGGGGAGGATGATGAGGACATCCCTGGTTCATCTCATGCATCATCATGTTCACAAGATGAAGCTACAAAAATACAAGGTGAAACCTCTCCAAAGAAGACATACTTGGGTCCCATGACAAGGAGCCGTGCTAAACATATACAACAAGAGGTGAATGCGCTTCTAGCTGATTCTAATATTGATATGAATGAGAACTATATACTGCCTAAATCTTGTGTGTTGCTTTTACTCAGGTTTCTACCTATGGAGATAATTCAAGCCTATGGAGAAAAGTGCAACGAACAAGACTTCATCAACGGCGTGCATTGCTTGAGGACCTCACCTTACACCCCATGGGCCCAGTGGGACGAGAAGGAGTTGGAGGATTACACCATGGAATCCAGCAAGCTGTTCCAGTCAAAAATACATCGCAAGTGCAGCTCCAGTTTTCGTCGCTGATCTTGCTGGGCCATGACACATGAACATGAACGTGTGTAACACGTTTGGAGGGACACATTGGACAGGAAATCAAATCTATTTTGCAGCAAAAGAAACCGTGCACCTTTTGAAGACCCAAGTCAAAAGATATGTGATTTCCAATGCTGAGCTGTCAAGACATTTATTGCTGCGCGAGGCTCCACACTTCTGCTTCCCATCCACCCAAGTTACCACGAATTTGAGCCTCATTTTCGTGCTGGCTTCACACCTAAGCTAGGAGGGCTGTTCCTAGTATAAGTACCCCTTTCCCCACTTCAAGCACAACTCTTTGGCAATCTGTTTTCAGCATAGGTTAGCTAAGTGCAACCAGAATATTGTTTGAGAGTTCACTTCCTCCTTAGCTCTTGTAAACTTGCCTTGTGAGAGGGTAAACTCACTTTGTGATTTACAACAGCAGCCGTTGAGGCGGCGACCAGTTCGTGCTTCCAACTTCGTGCGTGGTTGTGTGGATTGGAAAACTGAGAGTGTGGTTGGGCGAATACTTGTTGCTGGTTGTTGCATTGCAATAGTTAGCTTCGGTTTTGTCAGGTTGCACTACTTCTCCATTACCCGACAACGTTGTTGGCTGGGATCGAGGGTTTCCTTCGTACCCTTCAGGTGGCGTTGTTTCGATCATCAAGCAGATCCTCCGTGAAGATCGGGCACCCCGCATCAACTGATACTCTGAGATGGCTAGGAGGGGTGCAATGGGTCAGATGGCATAAAGTGGGTCCGTATACTCCTATATGGCTAGGAGGGTTCCACGGGGGTCCAGATGGCTACGATATTCGCATGTGCTATATGATGATCTAAAAAGTGCTACTGATACTCCTATATGGCTAGGAGGGGTGCAATGAGTCAAATGACATAAGGAGGGTCTATATACTCCCAGATGGCTAGGAGGGTTCCACGGGGGTCCAGATGGCTACGATTGTCGCACGTGCTTTAGGATGACCTAAAAGTGCTACTGATACTCCTAGATGGCTAGGAGGGGTCGACGGGGGTCAAATGACATAAAGAGGGTCCGTATACTCCTATATGGCTAGGAGGGTCCACGGGGGTCCAGATGGCAACGATTGTTGCACGTGCTTTTGGATGACCTAAAAGTGCTACTCATACTACTAGATGGTTAGGAGGGGTGCAATGGGTCAGATGACGTAAGGAGGGTCCGTATACTCCTATATGGCTAGGAAGGGTCCACGGAGGTCCAGATGGCTACGATTGTCGCACGTGCTTTAGGATGACCTAAAAGTGCTACTGATACTCCTATATGGCTAGGAGGGGTGCAATGAGTCAAATGACATAAACTGGGTCTGTATACTCCAATATGGCTAGGAGGGGTCCACGGGGGTCCAGATGGCTTCGATTGTCGCACGTGCTTTAGGATGACCTAAAAGTGGTACTGATACTCCTAGATGGCTAGGAGGGGTTCACGGGGGTCAAATGACATAAAGAGGGTCCGTATACTCCTTTATGGCTAGGAGGGGTCCACGGGGGTCCAGATGGCTACGATTGTCGCACGTGCTTTAGGATGACCTAAAAGTGCTACTGATACTCCTCGATGGCTAGGAGGGGTGCAATGGGTCAGATGACGTAAGGAGGGTCCGTATACTCCTATATGGCTAGGAAGGGTCCACGGAGGTCCAGATGGCTACCATTGTCGCACGTGCTTTAGGATGACCTTAAAGTGCTACTGATACTCCTCGATGGCTAGGAGGGGTCCACGGGGGTCCAGATGGCTTCGATTGTCGCACGTGCTTTTGGATGACCTAAAACTGCTACTGATACTCGTTGATGGCTAGGAGGGGTGCACGGGGGTCAAATGACATAAAGAGGGTCCGAATACTCCTATATGGCTAGGAGGGGTCCACGGGAGTCCAGATGGCTACGATAGTTGCACGTGCTTTAGGATGACCTAAGAGTGCTACTGATACTCCTAGATGGCTAGGAGGGGTGCAATGGGTCAGATGACGTAAGGAGGGTCCGTATACTCCTACATGGCTTGGAGGGGTCCACGGGGGTCCAGAAGGCTACGATATTTGCACGTGCTTTAGGATGACCTAAAAGTGCTACTGATACTCCTATATGGCTTGGAGGGGTGCAATGGGTCAAATGACATAAAGAGGGTCTGTATACTCCTATATAGCTATGAGAGGTGCACGGGGGTCCAGATGGCTACGATTGTCGCACATGCTTTAGGATGACCTAAAAGTGCTACTGAAACTCCTAGATGGCTAGGAGGGGTCCACGGGGGTCAAATGCCATAAAGAGGGTCCGTATACTCCTATATGGCTAGCGGGGTCCACGGGGGTCCAGATGGCTACGATTGTCGCACGTGCTTTAGGATGACCTAAAAGTGCTACTCATACTCCTAGATGGTTTGGAGGGGTGCAATGGGTCAGATGACGTAAGGAGGGTCTGTATACTCCTATATTGCTAGGAGGGGTCCACGTGGGTCCAGATGGCACCGAGTGTCGCACGTGTTTTAGGATGACCTGTAAGTGTTACTGATTCTCCTATATGGCTAGGAGGGGTGCAATGGGTCAGATTACGTAAGGAGGGTCCGTATACTCCTATACGGCTAGGATGGGTCCACGGAGGTCCAGATGGCTACGATTGTCGCATGTGCTTTAGGATGACCTAAAAGTGCTAATGATACTCCTAGATGGCTAGGAGGGGTCCACGGGGTCAAATGACATATAGAGGGTCCGTATACTCCTATATGGCTAGGAGGGGTCCACGGGGGTCCAAATGGCTACGATTGTCCCACGTGCTTTCGGATGACCTAAAAGTGCTACTCATACTCCTAGATGGTTAGGAGGGGTGCAATGGGTCAGATGACGTAAGGAGGGTCCGTATACTCCTATATGGCTAGAAGGGGTCCACGTGGGTCCAGATGGCACCGAGTGTCGCACGTGCTTTAGGATGACCTGTAAGTGTTACTGATTCTCCTATATGGCTAGGAGGGGTGCAATGGGTCAGATTACGTAAGGAGGGTCCGTATACTCCTATACGGCTAGGAGGGGTCCACGGAGGTCCAGATGGCTACGATTGTCGCACGTGCTTTAGGATGACCTAAAAGTCCTAATGATACTACTAGATGGCTAGGAGGGGTTCACGGGGGTCAAATGACATATAGAGGGTCCGTATACTCCTATATGGCTAGGAGGGGTCCACGGGGGTCCAAATGGCTGCGATTGTCCCACGTGCTTTCGGATGACCTAAAAGTGCTACTCATACTCCTAGATGGTTAGGAGGGGTGCAATGGGTCAGATGGCGTGAGGAGGGTCCGTATACTACTATATGGCTAGGAGGGGTCCACGGGGGTCCAGATGGCTATGATTGTCGCACGTGCTTTTGGATGACCTAAAAGTGCTACTGATACTCCAAGATGGCTAGGAGGGGTGCAATGGGTTAGATGACGTATGGAGGGTTCGTATACTCCTATATGGCTAGGAGGGGTCCACGGAGTTCCAGATGGCTACGATTGTCGCACGTGCTTTAGGATGACCTAAGAGTGCTACTGATACTCCTATATGGCTAGAAGGGGTCCACGGGGGTCCAGATGGCTACGATCGTCGCACGTGCTTTAGGATGAGCTAAAACTTCTACTGATACTCCTAGATGGCTAGGAGGGGTCCACGGGGGTCCAGATGGCTTCGATTGTCGCACGTGCTTTAGCATGACCTAAAAGTGCTACTGATACTCGTTGATGGCTAGGAGGGGTCCACGGGGTTCAAATGACATAAAGAGGGTCCGAATTCTCCTATATGGCTAGGAGGGGTCCACAGGGGTCCAGATGGCTACGAACCTAAGCGTGCTATTTATACTCCTAGATGGCTAGGAGGGGTGCAATGGGTCAGATTACGTAAGGAGGGTCCGTATACTCCTATATGGATAGGAAGGGTCCACGGAGGTCCAGATGGCTACGATTGTCGCACGTGCTTTAGGATGACCTAAAAGTGCAACTGATACTCCTAGATAGCTAGGAGGGGTGCAATGGGTCAGATGACGTAAGGAGGGTCCGTATACTCCTATATGGCTAGGAGGGGTCCACGGGGGTCCAGATAGCTACGATGGTCGCACGTGTTTTAGGATGACTTAAAAGTGCTACTGATACACCTTGACGGCTAAGAGGGGTGCAATGGGTCAAATGACGTAAGGAGGGTCCGTATACTCCTATATGGCTAGGAGGGGTCCACGGGGGTCCAAATGGCTATGATATTTGCACGTGCTTATGGATGATCTAAAAGTGCTACTGATACTCTGAGATGGCTAGGAGGGGTGCAATGGGTCAGATGCCATAAAGTGGGTCCGTATACTCCTATATGGCTAGGAGGGTTCCACGGGGGTCCAGATGGCTACGATATTCGCATGTGCTATATGATGATCTAAAAAGTGCTACTGATACTCCTATATGGCTAGGAGGGGTGCAATGAGTCAAATGACATAATGATATGGGAACGACGGGGGAGGTGCAGTCCAATTTCAGGACTCCACCAAGTTAGGTGTATTCGTCGTGTGTTGCTATTTTAAATAATTAGAGTTTTTAATAATTATGAGTTTGGGCTTGGTTTGGGCCTGTCCAACCAAGTCAACCTAGGGTCCATTAGGGGGGCGGTACTGTAGCGCGGTACTGTAGCGCGGTACTGTAGCATCCCTCCCCTCATATAAGGAGTTGCTAGGCATCGTTTTAGGGTTAGCTTGAGTTTAGATTGAAAACAGTCCATAGACTTTGAGCTCGTTGGTGAAGCATCCCTCCGGGGACGGCGATGCCGTTTATCAGTTTGTAATAAAGATTGCTGCGAGGGTGCTTGTGTTCATCAAGTGTTATCGTGCTCGGGTTAGAGGCGTGGTGATCTTCATCACGTTGCTTGCTGGATTTATTCTCCACCTTCAGGTGACGCCGTTGGTGTTGTTGGAAGGATTTACCGTCCGGGTTACTCGCTGTGAAAGATCGGGACAACAAACAGAGGATCATCCCCTTGATCCTTATCATGTGGTATCAGATTTCTGGGTTGATCACGGTGAAATTTTGTTGATCAGTCGATTTGTTATTGGTGGAGATTGGTTGATCTGCTACAGGTTGGTGGAGATTTGTTCATCCATACGGGCAGTAGTCAGATCGGGAAGGTTGGAGCAGATCAGCTGCGTGGGGTTGATCGGAAGAAGGGAGTGCAGGCAGATCGTGGGTGTATTTTTCATTGCGAGCTGGTGTTGATCGTGAGAACGCTAGCAGCAGCATCACGTGGGGAGTTCCCTTGATCGATCTTGGCCAGGTTTCTGCGTGCCGGAGGCCAGCAACGATTGTCGAGGAAGAGTCCAGCCAGCGTACGCGTGACGCTCAGTTCAGATCCGATCTGCAGAATCGATCCAGTTAAAAAAAAAAATCTTGTGTTGATCTTGCGTTCTACCGAGTCCAGAAACGACCGTCATCTTGTTCAGGCCACAGCGACCTGTACGTGACGAATCGGGATTTGGTAGCCTACCCATTGGAAAGTACATAAAATTATCTTTCCAACAAGTGCTTCTTTGCCTGTTTCGGACTTCGTACGAGGAAATCACGTCCGTTTCAAATTCAGAGTTTCTGTCAGTCCGAACCGAATTTGACTTGATAATGAGTTCGTTTCAGGGTGATTTTTATGGCAAGAGGTGTGTTTCTGGTGAAAGGTCCGGTGATGTTTATCATGACTACACTGGTATCATTGTTGGTTTCGCCTTTGATCCAACTAAAATCAAGTGGAGATTGGACAGTTCGGCGACGCCTGCAGAATATCAGTCTTGGGAATCAGACATGGACAGTGGTTTTGCAAAATGTCGTACGCTTGATTACAATTTTGGTGACCCTACTGCATTAGTTATTGCGTACCGGCGAGTAGATACAAAGTTGTCGAGTTGGTGGCGGGAAGAGATGCGTGTGAGAGGCATCACATGGCAAACATCTAATTGGGAGGAATTCAAACAATTTCTGCGCACCAAATTTGTGGAGCCGTCTACGGATTTGGACAAAAGTCCGGTGGAGGATGTTGTACCATTGAGTGGGCTGAATATGCAACTCAAGAGAGTACATGGTGATACTTGTATGACAGTGGATAGAGGCCAGCGATGGAATTTATTTCAGGCGCAGTGCATGATCAAGGGCAAAGCATGCAAGTTGATGATTGACAGTGGTAGCTACTGTAATGGCATTAGCAAGGCGGTTGTGGAAGCGTTGGGTTTATCCACATGGCGTATTCCAGAACCGAGGCATATTGAGTGGGTTAATAGCTGCGGTATGATGAAGATTACTCACAAGGTTCGTGTGCCATTTATAGTTGGTGACTATGTTGATGAGGTGGAATGCGATGTGTTGCCATTGGAGGTATGTGGACTGTTACTTGGACGTCCATGGCAGTATGATCGCAATGTTACTCATGCTGGGAGAGCAAATACATATTCTTTTGTGCATGATGGCAAACAGCGGACTTTGAAACCTATGCAGGATGATCAAATAAAGTCTGATGTTGAGCTGGTGGTACACAAGGAGAAGTTGCGCAAGGCTAAGCCAAAATCTGAGCTAGCTACGCCGCAGCCTGAGGAGCATGATGCACGGAGCGTCAGTGTTGACATTGTTTCAGCCATGCCTGTAGATGACAAGCCAGTTGTACTTGTTAGTGACAAGCCGGTTGAAGTTATGCCTCTGATTGATGAGAAGAAGGAAATTCCAGTTCGTGTTGACATGGGTGTTCAGACCGATGATAGTGGTGCTGATCGTGTTCCGGTGCATATGGTGCCGCGGGTAGTTAGCCACAGTTTTGTGAGAACACCTCGGAAACGTTTTGTTGGAGCAGCAGTACGTGTGCATAAAGGCAAGGATGGACGTGTTCGTCAGTTGTGTGGCCCAGGCATTACTCATCTTGTGCAGGGTCGTGCAAAGCAGGTTCATGTTCAGCAACACGGGGTTCCAGCAAGAGTTGAGAAGAAGAAGATGGTGGCGCCTAGGTCCAAGCTCATGTGGAGAAGGAAAGAGATGCAGCCGCCGAAGACTGTATCAAGTCGAGCAGGCCGAGCGGGAGGATGTGGTGAGGAAGGCAAGCGAGACTTGAAGATGACGAAGACGCGTGATGTTGTTGCTGCTATCACGCCACCCTTTCGAGCCGACCCTCAAGCGTTGAGGACAACGCTTCTTGAAGGGGGGGAGGATGATATGGGAACGACGGGGGAGGTGCAGTCCAATTTCAGGACTCCACCAAGTTAGGTGTATTCGTCGTGTGTTGCTATTTTAAATAATTAGAGTTTTTAATAATTATGAGTTTGGGCTTGGTTTGGGCCTGTCCAACCAAGTCAACCTAGGGTCCATTAGGGGGGCGGTACTGTAGCGCGGTACTGTAGCGCGGTACTGTAGCATCCCTCCCCTCATATAAGGAGTTGCTAGGCATCGTTTTAGGGTTAGCTTGAGTTTAGATTGAAAACAGTCCATAGACTTTGAGCTCGTTGGTGAAGCATCCCTCCGGGGACGGCGATGCCGTTTATCAGTTTGTAATAAAGATTGCTGCGAGGGTGCTTGTGTTCATCAAGTGTTATCGTGCTCGGGTTAGAGGCGTGGTGATCTTCATCACGTTGCTTGCTGGATTTATTCTCCACCTTCAGGTGACGCCGTTGGTGTTGTTGGAAGGATTTACCGTCCGGGTTACTCGCTGTGAAAGATCGGGACAACAAACAGAGGATCATCCCCTTGATCCTTATCACATAAGGAGGGTCTATATACTCCCAGATGGCTAGGAGGGTTCCACAGGGGTCCAGATGGCTACGATTGTCGCACGTGCTTTAGGATGACCTAAAAGTGCTACTGATACTCCTAGATGGCTAGGAGGGGTCGACGGGGGTCAAATGACATAAAGAGGGTCCGTATACTCCTATATGGCTAGGAGGGTCCACGGGGGTCCAGATGGCAACGATTGTTGCACGTGCTTTTGGATGACCTAAAAGTGCTACTCATACTACTAGATGGTTAGGAGGGGTGCAATGGGTCAGATGACGTAAGGAGGGTCCGTATACTCCTATATGGCTAGGAAGGGTCCACGGAGGTCCAGATGGCTACGATTGTCGCACGTGCTTTAGGATGACCTAAAAGTGCTACTGATACTCCTATATGGCTAGGAGGGGTGCAATGAGTCAAATGACATAAACTGGGTCTGTATACTCCAATATGGCTAGGAGGGGTCCACGGGGGTCCAGATGGCTTCGATTGTCGCACGTGCTTTAGGATGACCTAAAAGTGGTACTGATACTCCTAGATGGCTAGGAGGGGTTCACGGGGGTCAAATGACATAAAGAGGGTCCGTATACTCCTTTATGGCTAGGAGGGGTCCACGGGGGTCCAGATGGCTACGATTGTCGCACGTGCTTTAGGATGACCTAAAAGTGCTACTGATACTCCTCGATGGCTAGGAGGGGTGCAATGGGTCAGATGACGTAAGGAGGGTCCGTATACTCCTACATGGCTTGGAGGGGTCCACGGGGGTCCAGAAGGCTACGATATTTGCACGTGCTTTAGGATGACCTAAAAGTGCTACTGATACTCCTATATGGCTTGGAGGGGTGCAATGGGTCAAATGACATAAGGAGGGTCTGTATACTCCTATATAGCTATGAGAGGTGCACGGGGGTCCAGATGGCTACGATTGTC
Organism: Poa annua; assembly: GCA_026929855.1. NCBI lineage: Eukaryota > Viridiplantae > Streptophyta > Magnoliopsida > Poales > Poaceae > Poa > Poa annua. The sequence goes on from CM049430.1 coordinate 50,027,246, forward strand.
GCAGATGCTTTAGGATGACCTAAAAGTGCTACTGAAACTCCTAGATGGCTAGGAGGGGTCCACGGGGGTCAAATGCCATAAAGAGGGTCCGTATACTCCTATATGGCTAGCGGGGTCCACGGGGGTCCAGATGGCTACGATTGTCGCACGTGCTTTAGGATGACCTAAAAGTGCTACTCATACTCCTAGATGGTTTGGAGGGGTGCAATGGGTCAGATGACGTAAGGAGGGTCTGTATACTCCTATATTGCTAGGAGGGGTCCACGTGGGTCCAGATGGCACCGAGTGTCGCACGTGTTTTAGGATGACCTGTAAGTGTTACTGATTCTCCTATATGGCTAGGAGGGGTGCAATGGGTCAGATTACGTAAGGAGGGTCCGTATACTCCTATACGGCTAGGATGGGTCCACGGAGGTCCAGATGGCTACGATTGTCGCATGTGCTTTAGGATGACCTAAAAGTGCTAATGATACTCCTAGATGGCTAGGAGGGGTCCACGGGGTCAAATGACATATAGAGGGTCCGTATACTCCTATATGGCTAGGAGGGGTCCACGGGGGTCCAAATGGCTACGATTGTCCCACGTGCTTTCGGATGACCTAAAAGTGCTACTCATACTCCTAGATGGTTAGGAGGGGTGCAATGGGTCAGATGACGTAAGGAGGGTCCGTATACTCCTATATGGCGAGAAGGGGTCCACGTGGGTCCAGATGGCACCGAGTGTCGCACGTGCTTTAGGATGACCTGTAAGTGTTACTGATTCTCCTATATGGCTAGGAGGGGTGCAATGGGTCAGATTACGTAAGGAGGGTCCGTATACTCCTATACGGCTAGGAGGGGTCCACGGAGGTCCAGATGGCTACGATTGTCGCACGTGCTTTAGGATGACCTAAAAGTCCTAATGATACTACTAGATGGCTAGGAGGGGTTCACGGGGGTCAAATGACATATAGAGGGTCCGTATACTCCTATATGGCTAGGAGGGGTCCACGGGGGTCCAAATGGCTGCGATTGTCCCACGTGCTTTCGGATGACCTAAAAGTGCTACTCATACTCCTAGATGGTTAGGAGGGGTGCAATGGGTCAGATGGCGTGAGGAGGGTCCGTATACTACTATATGGCTAGGAGGGGTCCACGGGGGTCCAGATGGCTATGATTGTCGCACGTGCTTTTGGATGACCTAAAAGTGCTACTGATACTCCAAGATGGCTAGGAGGGGTGCAATGGGTTAGATGACGTATGGAGGGTTTGTATACTCCTATATGGCTAGGAGGGGTCCACGGAGTTCCAGATGGCTACGATTGTCGCACGTGCTTTAGGATGACCTAAGAGTGCTACTGATACTCCTATATGGCTAGAAGGGGTCCACGGGGGTCCAGATGGCTACGATCGTCGCACGTGCTTTAGGATGAGCTAAAACTTCTACTGATACTCCTAGATGGCTAGGAGGGGTCCACGGGGGTCCAGATGGCTTCGATTGTCGCACGTGCTTTAGCATGACCTAAAAGTGCTACTGATACTCGTTGATGGCTAGGAGGGGTCCACGGGGTTCAAATGACATAAAGAGGGTCCGAATTCTCCTATATGGCTAGGAGGGGTCCACAGGGGTCCAGATGGCTACGAACCTAAGCGTGCTATTTATACTCCTAGATGGCTAGGAGGGGTGCAATGGGTCAGATTACGTAAGGAGGGTCCGTATACTCCTATATGGATAGGAAGGGTCCACGGAGGTCCAGATGGCTACGATTGTCGCACGTGCTTTAGGATGACCTAATGCTACTAATACACCTAGATGTCTAGGAGGGGTGCACTAGGTCAGATGACGTAAGGAGGGTCCGTATACTCCTATATGGCTAGGAGGGGTCCACGGGGGACCAAATGGCTACGATTGTCGCACGTGCATTAGGATGACCTAAAAGTGCTAATGATACTCCTACATGGCTAGGAGGGTTGCAATGGGTCAAATGACATAAGGAGGGTCTGTATACTCCTATATGGCGAGGAGGGGTCCACGGGGGACCAGAAGGCTATGATATTCGCACATGCTTTAGGATGACCTAAAAGTGCTACTGATACTCGTAGATGGCTACGAGGGGTCCACGGGGGTCAAATGACATAAAGAGGGTCCAAATACTCCTATATGGCTAGGAGGGGTCCACGGGGGTCTAGATGGCTACGATTGTCGCACGTGCTTTAGGATGACCTAAAAGTGCTACTGATACTCCTAGATAGATAGGAGGCGTGCAATGGGTCAGATGACGTAAGAGTGTCCGTATACTCCTATATGGCTAGGAGGGGTCCACGGGGGTCCAGATCGTTACGATTGTCGCACGTGCTTTAGGATGACATAAGAGTGCTACTGATACTCCTAGATGGCTAGGAGGGGTGCAATGGGTCAGATGACGTAAGGAGGGTCCGTATACTCTTATATGGCTAGGAGGGGTCCACGGGGGTCCAGATGGCTAAGATTGTCGCACGTGCTTTAGGATGACTTGAAAGTGCTACTGATACACCTAGACGGCTAGGAGGGGTGCAATGGGTCAGATGACGTAAGGAGGGTCCGTATACTCCTATATGGCTAGGAGGGGTCCACGGGGGTCCAGATGGCTACGATATTCGCACGTGCTTAAGGATGACCTAAAACGGCTACTGATACTCGGAGATGGCTAGGAGGGGTGCAATGGGTCAGATGGCATAAGGTGGGTCCGTATACTCTTATTAGGCTAGGAGAGGTCCACGGGGGTCCAGATGGCTACGATATTCGCACGTGCTTAAGGATGACCTAAAAGTGCTACTGATACTCGTAGATGGCTACGAGGGGTCCACGGGGGTCAAATGACATAAAGAGGGTCCGAATACTCCTATATGGCTAGGAGGGTCCACGGGGGTCCAGATGGCTACGATTGTCGCACGTGCTTTAGGATGACCTAAGAGTGCTACTGATACTCCTAGATGGCTACGAGGGGTGCAATGGGTCAGATGACATAAGAAGGGTCTGTATAATCCGATATGGCTAGGAGGGGTCCACGGGGGTCTAGATGGCTACGATTGTCGCACGTGCTTTACGATGACCTAAAAGTGTTACTGATACTCCTAGATGGTTAGGAGGGGTCCACGGGGGTCAAATGACATAAAGAGGGTCCGTATACTCCTATATGGCTAGGAGGGGTGCAATGGGTCAGATGACGTAAGGAGGGTCTGTATACTCCTATATGGCTAGGAGGGGTCCACGGGGGTCCAGATCGCTACGATTGTCGCACGTGCTTTAGGATAGCCTAAGAGTGCTACTGATACTCCTAGATGGCTAAGAGGGATGCAATGGGTCAAATGACGTATGGAGCGTCCGTATACTCCTATATTGCTAGGAGGGGCCCACGGGGGTCGAAATGGCTACGATTGTCGCACGTGTTTTAGGATGATTTAAAAGTGCTACTGATACAGCTAGACGGCTAGGAGGGGTGCAATGGGTCAGATGACGTAAGGAGGGTCCGTATACTCCTATATGGCTAGGAGGGGTCCACGGGGGTCCAGATGGATACGATATTCGCACGTGCTTAAGGATGACCTAAAAGTGCTACTGATACTCCGAGATGGCTAGGAGGTGTGCAATGGGTCAGATAACATAAGGTGGGTCCGTATACTCCTATATGGCTAGGAGGGGTCCACGGGGGTCCAGATGGCTACGATATTCGCATGTGCTTAAGAATGACCTAAAAGTGCTACTGATACTCCTAGATGGCTAGGAGGGGTGCAATGGGTCAGATGACGTAAGGAGTGTTTGTATACTCCTATATGGCAAGGAGGGGTCCACGGGGGTCCAGATTGCTACGATATTCGCACGTGCTTAAGGATGACCTAAAAGTGCTACAGATACACCTAGACGGCTAGGAGGGGTGCAATGAGTCAGATGACGTAAGGAGGGTCTGTATACTCCTATATGGCGAGGAGGGGTCCACGTGGGTCCAGATGGCACCGAGTGTCGCACGTGCTTTAGGATGACCTGTAAGTGTTACTGATTCTCCTATATGGCTAGGAGGGGTGCAATGGGTCAGATTACGTAAGGAGGGTCCGTATACTCCTATACGGCTAGGAGGGGTCCAAGGAGGTCCAGATGGCTACGATTGTCGCACGTGATTTAGGATGACCTAAAAGTGCTACTCATACTCCTAGATGGTTAGGAGGGGTGCAATGGGTCAGATGACGTAAGGAGGGTCCGTATACTCCTATATGGCGAGAAGGGGTCCACGTGGGTCCAGATGGCACCGAGTGTCGCACGTGCTTTAGGATGACCAGTAAGTGTTACTGATTCTCCTATATGGCTAGGAGGGGTGCAATGGGTCAGATGACGTAAGGAGGGTCCGTATACTCTTATATGGCTAGGAGGGGTCCACGGGGGTCCAGATGGCTAAGATTGTCGCACGTGCTTTAGGATGACTTGAAAGTGCTACTGATACACCTAGACGGCTAGGAGGGGTGCAATGGGTCAGATGACGTAAGGAGGGTCCGTATACTCCTATATGGCTAGGAGGGGTCCACGGGGGTCCAGATGGCTACGATATTCGCACGTGCTTAAGGATGACCTAAAAGTGCTACTGATACTCCGAGATGGCTAGGAGGGGTGCAATGGGTCAGATGGCATAAGGTGGGTCCGTATACTCTTATTAGGCTAGGAGAGGTCCACGGGCGTCCAGATGGCTACGATATTCGCACGTGCTTAAGGATGACCTAAAAGTGCTACTGATACTCGTATATGGCTACGAGGGGTCCACGGGGGTCAAATGACATAAAGAGGGTCCGAATACTCCTATATGGCTAGGAGGGTCCACGGGGGTCCAGATGGCTACGATTGTCGCACGTGCTTTAGGATGACCTAAGAGTGCTACTGATACTCCTAGATGGCTACAAGGGGTGCAATGGGTCAGATGACATAAGAAGGGTCTGTATAATCCGATATGGCTAGGAGGGGTCCACGGGGGTCTAGATGGCTACGATTGTCGCATGTGCTTTACGATGACCTAAAAGTGTTACTGATACTCCTAGATGGTTAGGAGGGGTCCACGGGGGTCAAATGACATAAAGAGGGTCCGTATACTCCTATATGGCTAGGAGGGGTGCAATGGGTCAGATGACGTAAGGAGGGTCTGTATACTCCTATATGGCTAGGAGGGGTCCACGGGGGTCCAGATCGCTACGATTGTCGCACGTGCTTTAGGATAGCCTAAGAGTGCTACTGATACTCCTAGATGGCTAAGAGGGATGCAATGGGTCAAATGACGTATGGAGCGTCCGTATACTCCTATATTGCTAGGAGGGGCCCACGGGGGTCGAAATGGCTACGATTGTCGCACGTGTTTTAGGATGATTTAAAAGTGCTACTGATAAAGCTAGACGGCTAGGAGGGGTGCAATGGGTCAGATGACGTAAGGAGGGTCCGTATACTCCTATATGGTTAGGAGGGGTCCACGGGGGTCCAGATGGCTACGATATTCGCACGTGCTTAAGGATGACCTAAAAGTGCTACTGATACTCCGAGATGGCTAGGAGGTGTGCAATGGGTCAGATGACATAAGGTGGGTCCGTATACTCCTATATGGCTAGGAGGGGTCCACGGGGGTCCAGATGGCTACGATATTCGCATGTGCTTAAGAATGACCTAAAAGTGCTACTGATACTCCTAGATGGCTAGGAGGGGTGCAATGGGTCAGATGACGTAAGGAGTGTTTGTATACTCCTATATGGCAAGGAGGGGTCCACGGGGGTCCAGATTGCTACGATATTCGCACGTGCTTAAGGATGACCTAAAAGTGCTACAGATACACCTAGACGGCTAGGAGGGGTGCAATGAGTCAGATGACGTAAGGAGGGTCCGTATACTCCTATATGGCGAGGAGGGGTCCACGTGGGTCCAGATGGCACCGAGTGTCGCACGTGCTTTAGGATGACCTGTAAGTGTTACTGATTCTCCTATATGGCTAGGAGGGGTGCAATGGGTCAGATTACGTAAGGAGGGTCCGTATACTCCTATACGGCTAGGAGGGGTCCAAGGAGGTCCAGATGGCTACGATTGTCGCACGTGATTTAGGATGACCTAAAAGTGCTACTCATACTCCTAGATGGTTAGGAGGGGTGCAATGGGTCAGATGACGTAAGGAGGGTCCGTATACTCCTATATGGCGAGAAGGGGTCCACGTGGGTCCAGATGGCACCGAGTGTCGCACGTGCTTTAGGATGACCTGTAAGTGTTACTGATTCTCCTATATGGCTAGGAGGGGTGCAATGGGTCAGATTACGTAAGGAGGGTCCGTATACTCCTATACGGCTAGGAGGGGTCCACGGAGGTCCAGATGGCTACGATTGTCGCACGTGCTTTAGGATGACCTAAAAGTCCTAATGATACTACTAGATGGCTAGGAGGGGTTCACGGGGGTCAAATGACATATAGAGGGTCCGTATACTCCTAGATGGCTAGGAGGGGTCCACGGGGGTCCAAATGGCTGCGATTGTCCCACGTGCTTTCGGATGACCTAAAAGTGCTACTTATACTCCTAGATGGTTAGGAGGGGTGCAATGGGTCAGATGACGTGAGGAGGGTCCGTATACTACTATATGGCTAGGAGGGGTCCACGGGGGTCCAGATGGCTATGATTGTCGCACGTGCTTTTGGATGACCTAAAAGTGCTACTGATACTCCAAGATGGCTAGGAGGGGTGCAATGGGTCAGATGACGTATGGAGGGTCCGTATACTCCTATATGGCTAGGAGGGGTCCACGGAGTTCCAGATGGCTACGATTGTCGCACGTGCTTTAGGATGACCTAAGAGTGCTACTGATACTCCTATATGGCTAGGAGGGGTCCACGGGGGTCCAGATGGCTACGATCGTCGCACGTGCTTTAGGATGAGCTAAAACTTCTACTGATACTCCTAGATGGCTAGGAGGGGTCCATGGGGGTCCAGATGGCTTCGATTGTCGCACGTGCTTTAGCATGACCTAAAAGTGCTACTGATACTCGTTGATGGCTAGGAGGGGTCCACGGGGTTCAAATGACATAAAGAGGGTCCGAATTCTCCTATATGGCTAGGAGGGGTCCACAGGGGTCCAGATGGCTACGAACCTAAGCGTGCTATTTATACTCCTAGATGTCTAGGAGGGGTGCAATGGGTCAGATTACGTAAGGAGGGTCCGTATACTCCTATATGGATAGGAAGGGTCCACGGAGGTCCAGATGGCTACGATTGTCGCACGTGCTTTAGGATGACCTAATGCTACTAATACACCTAGATGTCTAGGAGGGGTGCACTAGGTCAGATGACGTAAGGAGGGTCCGTATACTCCTATATGGCTAGGAGGGGTCCACGGGGGACCAAATGGCTACGATTGTCGCACGTGCTTTAGGATGACCTAAAAGTGCTAATGATACTCCTACATGGCTAGGAGGGTTGCAATGGGTCAAATGACATAAGGAGGGTCTGTATACTCCTATATGGCGAGGAGGGGTCCACGGGGGACCAGAAGGCTACGATATTCGCACATGCTTTAGGATGACCTAAAAGTGCTACTGATACTCGTAGATGGCTACGAGGGGTCCACGGGGGTCAAATGACATAAAGAGGGTCCAAATACTCCTATATGGCTAGGAGGGGTCCACGGGGGTCCAGATGGCTACGATTGTCGCACGTGCTTTAGGATGACCTAAAAGTGCTACTGATACTCCTAGATAGATAGGAGGCGTGCAATGGGTCAGATGACGTAAGAGTGTCCGTATACTCCTATATGGCTAGGAGGGGTCCACGGGGGTCCAGATCGTTACGATTGTCGCACGTGCTTTAGGATGACATAAGAGTGCTACTGATACTCCTAGATGGCTAGGAGGGGTGCAATGGGTCAGATGACGTAAGGAGGGTCCGTATACTCTTATATGGCTAGGAGGGGTCCACGGGGATCCAGATGGCTAAGATTGTCGCACGTGCTTTAGGATGACTTGAAAGTGCTACTGATACACCTAGACGGCTAGGAGGGGTGCAATGGGTCAGATGACGTAAGGAGGGTCCGTATACTCCTATATGGCTAGGAGGGGTCCACGGGGGTCCAGATGGCTACGATATTCGCACGTGCTTAAGGATGACCTAAAAGTGCTACTGATACTCCGAGATGGCTAGGAGGGGTGCAATGGGTCAGATGGCATAAGGTGGGTCCGTATACTCTTATTAGGCTAGGAGAGGTCCACGGGGGTCCAGATGGCTACGATATTCGCACGTGCTTAAGGATGACCTAAAAGTGCTACTGATACTCGTAGATGGCTACGAGGGGTCCACGGGGGTCAAATGACATAAAGAGGGTCCGAATACTCCTATATGGCTAGGAGGGTCCACGGGGGTCCAGATGGCTACGATTGTCGCACGTGCTTTAGGATGACCTAAGAGTGCTACTGATACTTCTAGATGGCTACGAGGGGTGCAATGGGTCAGATGACATAAGAAGGGTCTGTATAATCCGATATGGCTAGGAGGGGTCCACGGGGTCTAGATGGCTACGATTGTCGCACGTGCTTTACGATGACCTAAAAGTGTTACTGATACTCCTAGATGGTTAGGAGGGGTCCACGGGGGTCAAATGACATAAAGAGGGTCCATATACTCCTATATGGCTAGGAGGGGTGCAATGGGTCAGATGACGTAAGGAGGGTCTGTATACTCCTATATGGCTAGGAGGGGTCCACGGGGGTCCAGATCGCTACGATTGTCGCACGTGCTTTAGGATAGCCTAAGAGTGCTACTGATACTCCTAGATGGCTAAGAGGGATGCAATGGGTCAAATGACGTATGGAGCGTCCGTATACTCCTATATTGCTAGGAGGGGCCCACGGGGGTCGAAATGGCTACGATTGTCGCACGTGTTTTAGGATGATTTAAAAGTGCTACTGATACAGCTAGACGGCTAGGAGGGGTGCAATGGGTCAGATGACGTAAGGAGGGTCCGTATACTCCTATATGGCTAGGAGGGGTCCACGGGGGTCCAGATGGCTACGATATTCGCACGTGCTTAAGGATGACCTAAAAGTGCTACTGATACTCCGAGATGGCTAGGAGGTGTGCAATGGGTCAGATGACATAAGGTGGGTCCGTATACTCCTATATGGCTAGGAGGGGTCCACGGGGGTCCAGATGGCTACGATATTCGCATGTGCTTAAGAATGACCTAAAAGTGCTACTGATACTCCTAGATGGCTAGGAGGGGTGCAATCGGTCAGATGACGTAAGGAGTGTTTGTATACTCCTATATGGCAAGGAGGGGTCCACGGGGGTCCAGATTGCTACGATATTCGCACGTGCTTAAGGATGACCTAAAAGTGCTACAGATACACCTAGACGGCTAGGAGGGGTGCAATGAGTCAGATGACGTAAGGAGGGTCCGTATACTCCTATATGGCGAGGAGGGGTCCACGTGGGTCCAGATGGCACCGAGTGTCGCACGTGCTTTAGGATGACCTGTAAGTGTTACTGATTCTCCTATATGTCTAGGAGGGGTGCAATGGGTCAGATTACGTAAGAAGGGTCCGTATACTCCTATACGGCTAGGAGGGGTCCAAGGAGGTCCAGATGACTACGATTGTCGCACGTGATTTAGGATGACCTTAAAGTGCTAATGATACTCCTAGATGGCTAGGAGGGGTCCACGGGGGTCAAATGACATATAGAGGGTCCGTATACTCCTATATGGCTAGGAGGGGTCCACGGGGGTCCAGATCGCTACGATTGTCGCACGTGCTTTAGGATAGCCTAAGAGTGCTACTGATACTCCTAGATGGCTAAGAGGGATGCAATGGGTCAAATGACGTATGGAGCGTCCGTATACTCCTATATTGCTAGGAGGGGCCCACGGGGGTCGAAATGGCTACGATTGTCGCTCGTGTTTTAGGATGATTTAAAAGTGCTACTGATACAGCTAGACGGCTAGGAGGGGTGCAATGGGTCAGATGACGTAAGGAGGGTCCGTATACTCCTATATGGCTAGGAGAGGTCCACGGGGGTCCAGATGGCTACGATATTCGCACGTGCTTAAGGATGACCTAAAAGTGCTACTGATACTCCGAGATGGCTAGGAGGTGTGCAATGGGTCAGATGACATAAGGTGGGTCCGTATACTCCTATATGGCTAGGAGGGGTCCACGGGGGTCCAGATGGCTACGATATTCGCATGTGCTTAAGAATGACCTAAAAGTGCTACTGATACTCCTAGATGGCTAGGAGGGGTGCAATGGGTCAGATGACGTAAGGAGTGTTTGTATACTCCTATATGGCAAGGAGGGGTCCACGGGGGTCCAGATTGCTACGATATTCGCACGTGCTTAAGGATGACCTAAAAGTGCTACAGATACACCTAGACGGCTAGGAGGGGTGCAATGAGTCAGATGACGTAAGGAGGGTCCGTATACTCCTATATGGCGAGGAGGGGTCCACGTGGGTCCATATGGCACCGAGTGTCGCACGTGCTTTAGGATGACCTGTAAGTGTTACTGATTCTCCTATATGGCTAGGAGGGGTGCAATGGGTCAGATTACGTAAGGAGGGTCCGTATACTCCTATACGGCTAGGAGGGGTCCAAGGAGGTCCAGATGGCTACGATTGTCGCACGTGATTTAGGATGACCGAAAATGGCTACTCATACTCCTAGATGGTTAGGAGGGGTGCAATGGGTCAGATGACGTAAGGAGGGTCCGTATACTCCTATATGGCGAGAAGGGGTCCACGTGGGTCCAGATGGCACCGAGTGTCGCACGTGCTTTAGGATGACCTGTAAGTGTTACTGATTCTCCTATATGGCTAGGAGGGGTGCAATGGGTCAGATTACGTAAGGAGGGTCCACGGAGGTCCAGATGGCTACGATTGTCGCACGTGCTTTAGGATGACCTAAAAGTCCTAATGATACTACTAGATGGCTAGGAGGGGTTCACGGGGATCAAATGACATATAGAGGGTCCGTATACTCCTATATGGCTAGGAGGGGTCCACGGGGGTCCAAATGGCTGCGATTGTCCCACGTGCTTTCGGATGACCTAAAAGTGCTACTCATACTCCTAGATGGTTAGGAGGGGTGCAATGGGTCAGATGACGTGAGGAGGGTCCGTATACTACTATATGGCTAGGAGGGGTCCACGGGGGTCCAGATGGATATGATTGTCGCACGTGCTTTTGGATGACCTAAAAGTGCTACTGATACTCCAAGATGGCTAGGAGGGGTGCAATGGGTCAGATGACGTATGGAGGGTCCGTATACTCCTATATGGCTAGGAGGGGTCCACGGAATTCCAGATGGCTACGATTGTCGCACGTGCTTTAGGATGACCTAAGAGTGCTACTGATACTCCTATATGGCTAGGAGGGGTCCACGGGGGTCCAGATGGCTACGATCGTCGCACGTGCTTTAGGATGAGCTAAAACTTCTACTGATACTCCTAGATGGCTAGGAGGGGTCCACGGGGGTCCAGATGGCTTCGATTGTCGCACGTGCTTTAGCATGACCTAAAAGTGCTACTGATACTCGTTGATGGCTAGGAGGGGTCCACGGGGTTCAAATGACATAAAGAGGGTCCGAATTCTCCTATATGGCTAGGAGGGGTCCACAGGGGTCTAGATGGCTACGAACCTAAGCGTGCTATTTATACTCCTAGATGGCTAGGAGGGGTGCAATGGGTCAGATTACGTAAGGAGGGTCCGTATACTCCTATATGGATAGGAAGGGTCCACGGAGGTCCAGATGGCTACGATTGTCGCACGTGCTTTAGGATGACCTAATGCTAGTAATACACCTAGATGTCTAGGAGGGGTGCACTAGGTCAGATGACGTAAGGAGGGTCCGTATACTCCTATATGGCTAGGAGGGGTCCACGGGGGACCAAATGGCTACGATTGTCGCACGTGCTTTAGGATGACCTAAAAGTGCTAATGATACTCCTACATGGCTAGGAGGGTTGCAATGGGTCAAATGACATAAGGAGGGTCTGTATACTCCTATATGGCGAGGAGGGGTCCACGGGGGACCAGAAGGCTACGATATTCGCACATGCTTTAGGATGACCTAAAAGTGCTACTGATACTCGTAGATGGCTACGAGGGGTCCACGGGGGTCAAATGACATAAAGAGGGTCCAAATACTCCTATATGGCTAGGAGAGGTCCACGGGGGTCCAGATGGCTACGATTGTCGCACGTGCTTTAGGATGACCTAAAAGTGCTACTGATACTCCTAGATAGATAGGAGGCGTGCAATGGGTCAGATGACGTAAGAGTGTCCGTATACTCCTATATGGCTAGGAGGGGTCCACGGGGGTCCAGATCGTTACGATTGTCGCACGTGCTTTAGGATGACATAAGAGTGCTACTGATACTCCTAGATGGCTAGGAGGGGTGCAATGGGTCAGATGACGTAAGGAGGGTCCGTATACTCTTATAAGGCTAGGAGGGGTCCACGGGGGTCCAGATGGCTAAGATTGTCGCACGTGCTTTAGGATGACTTAAAAGTGCTACTGATACACCTAGACGGCTAGGAGGGGTGCAATGGGTCAGATGACGTAAGGAGGGTCCGTATACTCCTATATGGCTAGGAGGGGTCCACGGGGGTCCAGATGGCTACGATATTCGCACGTGCTTAAGGATGACCTAAAAGTGCTACTGATACTCCGAGATGGCTAGGAGGGGTGCAATGGGTCAGATGGCATAAGGTGGGTCCGTATACTCTTATTAGGCTAGGAGAGGTCCACGGGGTACCAGATGGCTACGATATTCGCACGTGCTTAAGGATGACCTAAAAGTGCTACTGATACTCCTAGATGGCTACGAGGGGTCCACGGGGGTCAAATGACATAAAGAGGGTCCGAATACTCCTATATGGCTAGGAGGGTCCACGGGGGTCCAGATGGCTACGATTGTCGCACGTGCTTTAGGATGACCTAAGAGTGCTACGGATACTTCTAGATGGCTACGAGGGGTGCAATGGGTCAAATGACATAAGGAGGGTCCGTATACTCCTATATGACGAGGAGGGGTCCACGGGGGACCAGAAGGCTACGATATTCGCACATGCTTTAGGATGACCTAAAAGTGCTACTGATACTCGTAGATGGCTACGAGGGGTCCACGGGGGTCAAATGACATAAAGAGGGTCCAAATACTCTTATATGGCTAGGAGGGGTCCACGGGGGTCCAGATGGCTACGATTGTCGTACGTGCTTTACGATGACCTAAAAGTGCTACTGATACTCCTAGATAGATAGGAGGGGTGCAATAGGTCAGATGACGTAAGAGTGTCCGTATACTCCTATATGGCTAGGAGGGGTCCACGGGGGGTCCAGATCGCAACGATTGTCGCACGTGCTTTAGGATGACATAAGAGTGCTACTAATACTCCAAGATGGCTAGGAGGGGTGCAATGGGTCAGATGACGTAAGGAGGGTCCGTATACTCTTATATGGCTAGGAGGGGTCCACGGGGGTCCAGATGGCTAAGATTGTCGCACGTGCTTTAGGATGACTTGAAAGTGCTACTGATACACCTAGACGGCTAGGAGGGGTGCAATGGGTCAGATGACGTAAGGAGGGTCCGTATACTCCTATATGGCTAGGAGGGGTCCACTGGGGTCCAGATGGGTACGATATTCGCACGTGCTTAAGGATGACCTAAAAGTGCTACTGATACTCCGAGATGGCTAGGAGGGGTGGAATGGGTCAGATGACATAAGGTGGGTCCGTATACTCTTATATGGCTAGGAGGGGTCCACGGGGGTCCAGATGGCTACGATATTCGCACGTGCTTATGGATGACCTAAAAGTGCTACTGATAGTCGTAGATGGCTACGAGGGGTCCACGGGGGTCAAATGACATAAAGAGGGTCCGTATACTCCTATATGGCTAGGAGGGGTCCACGGGGGTCCAGATGGCTACGATTGTCGCACGTGCTTTAGGATGACCTAAGAGTGCTACTGATACTCCTAGATGGCTACGAGGGGTGCAATGGGTCAGATGACATAAGGAGGGTCTGTATAATCCGATATGGCTAGGAGGGGTCCACGGGGGTCTAGATGGCTACAATTGTCGCACGTGCTTTAGGATGACAAAAAAGTTCTACTGATACTCCTAGATGGTTAGGAGGGGTCCACGGGGGTCAAATGACATAAAGAGGGTCCGTATACTCCTATATGGCTAGGAGGGGTCCACGGGGGTCCAGATGGCTAAGATTGTCGCACGTGCTTTAGGATGACTTGAAAGTGCTACTGATACACCTACATGGCTAAGAGGGGTGCAATGGGTCAGATGACGTAAAGAGGGTCCGTATACTCCTATATGGCTAGGAGGGGTCCACGGGGGTCCAGATCGCTACGATTGTCGCACGTGCTTTCGGATGACCTAAGAGTGCTACTGATACTCCTAGATGGCTAGGTAGGGTGCAATGGGTCAAATGGCATAAGGAGGGTTCGTATACTCCTATATGGCTAGGAGGGGTCCACGGGGGTCCAGATGGCTACGATTGTCGCACGTGCTTTAGGATGACCTAAAAGTGCTACTGATACTCCTACATGGCTAGGAGGGGTGCAATTGGTCAAATGACATAAGGAGGGTCCGTATACTCCTATATGGCTAGGAGGGGTCCACAGGGGTCCAGATGGCTACGATTGTCGCTCGTGCTGTAGGATGACCTAAAAGTGCTACTGATACTCCTAGATGGCTAGGAGGGGTCCACGGGGGTCAAATGACATAAAGAGGGTCCGAATACTCCTATATGGCTAGGAGGGGTCCACGGGGGTCCAGATGGCTACGATTGTCGCACGTGCTTTAGGATGACCTTAGAGTGCTACTGATACTCCTAGATGGCTACGAGGGGTGCAATGGGTCAGATGACATAAGGAGGGTCTGTATAATCCGATATGGCTAGGAGGGGTCCATGGGGGTCTAGATGGCTACGATTGTCGCACGTGCTTTAGGATGACAAAAAAGTTCTACTGATACTCCTAGATGATTAGGAGGGGTCCACGGGGGTCAAATGACATAAAGAGGGTCCGTATACTCCTATATGGCTAGGAGGGGTCCACGGGGGTCCAGATGGCTACGATTGTCGCACGTGCTTTAGGATGACCTAAAAGTGCTACTGATACTCCTAGATAGCTAGGAGGGGTGCAATGGGTCAGATGACGTAAAGAGGGTCCGTATACTCCTATATGGCTAGGAGGGGTCCACGGGGGTCCAGATCGCTACTATTGTCGCACGTGCTTTCGGACGACCTAAGAGTGCTACTGATACTCCTAGATGGCTAAGAGGGGTGCAATGGGTCAAATGACGTAAGGAGGGTCCGTATACTCCTATATTGCTAGGAGGGGCCCACGGGGTCGAAATGGCTACGCTTGTCGCACGTGTTTTAGGATGACCTAAAAGTGCTACTGATACTCCGAGATGGCTAAGAGGGGTGCAATGGGTCAGATGACATAAGGTGGGTCCGTATAATCCGATATGGCTAGGAGGGGTCTACGGGGGTCTAGATGGCTACGATTGTCGCACGTGCTTTAGGATGACAAAAAAGTTCTACTGATACTCCTAGATGGTTAGGAGGGGTCCACGGGGGTCAAATGACATAAAGAGGGTCCGTATACTCCTAAGAGGGGTGCAATGGGTCAAATGACGTAAGGAGGGCCCGTATACTCCTATATTGCTAGGAGGGGCCCACGGGGTCGAAATGGCTACGATTGTCGCACGTGTTTTAGGATGACCTAAAAGTGCTACTGATACTCCTAGATGGCTATGAATGTCGCAGGTGCTTTAGGATGACCTAGAAGTGCTACAGATACACCTAGACGGCTAGGAGGGGTCAAATGACATAAAGAGGGTCCGTATACTCCTATATGGCTAGGAGGGGTCCACGGGGGTCAAATGACATAAAGAGGGTGTGTATACTCCTATATGGCTAGGAGGGGTCCACGGGGGTACGGAAGGCTACAATTTTCGCCCGTGCTTTAGGATGACCTAAAAGTGCTACTGATACTCCTACATGGCTAGGAGGGGTGCAATTGGTTAAATGACATAAGGAGGGTCCGTATACTCCTATATGGCTAGGAGGGGTCCACGGGGGTCCAGATCGCTACGATTGTCGCACGTGCCTTTGGATGACCTAAGAGTGCTACTGATACTCCTAGATGGCTAGGAGGGGTGCAATGGGTCAAATGACGTAAGGAGGGTCCGTATACTCCTATATTGCTACGAGGGGTCCACGGGGGTCCAGATGGCTACGATTGTCGCACGTGTTTTAGGATGACTTAAAAGTGCAACTGATACACCTAGACGGCTAGGAGGGGTGCAATGGGTCAGATGACGTAAGGAGGGTCCGTATACTCCTATATGGCTAGGAGGGGTCCACGGGGGTCCAGATGGCTATGATATTCGCACGTGCTTAAGGATGACCTAAAAGTGCTACTGATACTCCGAGATGGCTAGGAGGGGTGCAATGGGTCAGATGACATAAGGTGGGTCCGTATGCTCCTATATGGCTAGGAGGGGTCCACGGGGGTCCAGATGGCTACGATATTCGCACGTGCTTAAGGATGACCTAAAAGTGCTACTGATACTCCTAGATGGCTAGGAGGGGTGCAATGGGTCAGATGACGTAAGGAGGGTCTGTATACTCCTATATGGCTAGGAGGGGTCCACGGGGGTCCAGATGGCTACGATTGTCGCACGTGTTTTAGTATGACCTAAAAGTTTTACTCATACTCCTAGATGGTTAGGAGGAGTGCAATGGGTCAGATGACGTAAGGAGGGTCCGTATACTCCTATATGGCTAGGAGGGGTCCACGTGGGTCCAGATGGCACCAAGTGTCGCACGTGCTTTAGGATGACCTGTAAGTGTTACTGATACTCCTATATGGCTAAAAGGGGTTCAATGGGTCAGATTACGTAAGGAGGGTCTATATACTCCTTTATGGCTAGGAGGGGTCCACGGGGGTCCAGATGGCTACGGTTGTCGCACGTGCTTTAGGATGACCTAAGAGTGCTACTGATACTCCGAGATGGCTAGGAGGGGTGCAATGGGTCAGATGACATAAGGTGGGTCCGTATTCTCCTATACGGCTAGGAGGGGTCCACGGGGGTCCAGATGGCTACAATATTCGCACATGCTTAAGGATGACCTAAAAGTGCTACTTATACTCCTAGATGGCTAGGAGGTGTGCAATGGGTCAGATGACGTAAGGAGGGTCTGTATACTCCTATATGGCTAGGAGGGGTCCACGGGGGTCCAGATGGCTACGATATTCGCACGTGCTTAAGGATGACTTAAAAGTGCTACAGATACACCTAGACGGCTAGGAGGGGTGCAATGAGTCAGATGACGTAAGGAGGGTCCGTATACTCCTATATGGCTAGGAGGTGTCCACGGGGGTCCAGATGGCTACAATTGTCGCACGTGCTTTAGGATGACCTAAAAGTGCTACTGATACTCCTAGATGGCTAGGAGGGGTGCAATGGGTCAAATGACATAAGGAGGGTTCGTATACTCCTATATGGCTAGAAGGGGTCCACGGGGGTCCAGATGGATACGATTCTTGCACGTGCTTTAGTATGACCTAAAAGTGCTACTCATACTCCTAGATGGTTAGGAGGGGTGCAATGGTTCAGATGACGTAACGAGGGTCCGTATACTCCTATATGGCTAGGAGGGGTCCACGTGGGTCCAGATAGCACCGAGTGTCGCACGTGCTTAAGGATGACCTGTAAGTGTTACTGATACTCCTATATGGCTAGGAGGGGTGCAATGGGTCACATTACGTAAGGAGGGTCCGTATACTCCTATATGGCTAGGAGGGGTCCACGGGGGTCCAGATGGCTACGATTGTCGCACGTGCTTTGGGATGACCTAAGAGTGCTACTGATACTCCTAGATGGCTAGGAGGGGTGCAATGGGTCAGCTGACGTAAGGAGGGTCCGTATACTCCTATGTGGCTTGGAGGGGTCCACGGGGGTCCAGATGGCTACGATTGTCGCACGTGCTTTAGGATTTGCTAAAAGTGCTACTGATACCCCTAGATGGCTAGGACGGGTCCAATGTGTCAGATGACGTAAGGAGGGTCCATATACTCCTATATGGCTAGGAGGGGTCCACGGGGGTCCAGATGGCTACGATTGTCGCACGTGCTTTCGGATGACTTAAAAGTGCTACTGATACACCTTGACGGCTAGGAGGGGTGCAATGGGTCAGATGATGTAAGGAGGGGGCATATACTTCTATATGGCTAGGAGGGGTCCACGAGGGCCCGGAATGCTACAATATTTGCACGTGCTTTAGGATGACCTAAAAGTGCTATTGATACTTCTAGATGGCTAGGAGGGGTGTAATGGGTCAAATGGCATAAGGACGGTTTGTATAGTCCTATATGGCTAGGAGGGGTCCACGGGGGTCCAGATGGCTTTGATTGTCGCACGTGCTTTAGGATGACCTAAAAGTGCTACTGATACTCGTATATGGCTAGGAGGGGCCCACGGGGTCAAATGACATAAAGAGGGTCCGTATACTCCTATATGGCTAGGAGGGCCCACGGGGGTACAGAAGGCTACGATTTTCGCACGTGCTTTAGGATGACCTAAAAGTGCTACTGATACTCCTACATGGCTAGGAGGGGTGCAATTGGTCAAATGACATAAGGAGGGTCCGTATACTCCTATATGGCTAGGAGGGGTCTACAGGGGTCCAGATGGCTACGATTGTCGCTCGTGCTGTAGAATGACCTAAAAGTGCTACTGATACTCCTAGATGGCTAGGAGGGGTCCACGGGGGTCAAAGACATAAAGTGGGTCCGTATACTCCTATATGGCTAGGAGGGGTCACGGGCGTCCAGATGGCTATGATTGTCGCACGTGCTTTAGGATGACCTAAGAGTGCTACTGATACTCCTAGATGGCTATGAGGGGTGCAATGGGTCAGATGACATAAGGAGGGTCTGTATACTCCTATATGGCTTGGAGGGGTCCACGGGGGTCCAGATGGCTACGATATTCGCACGTGCTTAAGGATGTCTTAAAAGTGCTACATATACAGTTAGACGGCTAGGAGGGGTGCAATGAGTCAGATGATGTAAGCAGGGTTCGTATACTCCTATATGGCTAGGAGGGGTCCAGATGGCTACGATTGTCGCACGTGCTTAAGGATGAGCTAAAAGTGCTACTGATACTCGTAGATGGCTAGGAGGGGTGCAATGGGTCAGATGACATAAGGAGGGTCCGTATACTCCTATATGGCAAGGAGGGGTCCACATGGGTCCAGATGGCTACGATCGTCGCATGTGCTTTGGGATGACCTAAAAGTGCTCCTCATACTCCTAGATGGTTAGGAGGGGTGCAATGGGTCAGATGACGTAAGGAGGGTCCGTGTACTCCTCTATGGCACGTGCTTTAGGATGACCTATAAGTGGTACTGATACTTCTAGATTGCTGGGAGGGGTGCAATGGGTCAGATGACGTAAGGAGGGTTCGTATACTCCAAGATGACTAGGAGGGGTCCACGAGAGTCTAGATGGGTATGATTGTCGCACGTGCTTTAGGATGACTTAAAAGTACTACTGATACTCCAAGATGGCTGGAAGGGGTGCAATGGCTCAGATGACGTTAGGAGGGTCCGTATACTCCTAGATGGTTTGGAGGGGTCCACGGGGGTCCAGATGGCTACGATTATCGCACGTGCTTTAGGATGACCTAAAAGTGCTACTGATACAACTAGATGGCTGGGAGGGGTGCAACGGGTTAGATGACGTAAGGAGGGTCCGTATACTCCTAGATGGCTAGGAGCGGTTCACAAGGGTCCAGATGGCTACGAGTGTCACATGTGCTTTAGGATGACCTATAAGTGTTACGGATACTTCTAGGTGGCTCGGAGAGGTGCAATGGGTCTGATAACATAAGGAGGGGTCCACGGGAGTCCAGATGGGTACTATTGTCGCACGTGCTATAGGATGACTTAAAAGTGCTACTGATATACCTTGACGGCTAGGAGGGGTGCAATGGGTCAGATGATGTAAGGAGGGTGCATATACTTCTATATGGCTAGGAGGGGTCCACGGGGGTCCAGAATGCTACAATATTCGCAAGTGCTTTAGGATGACCTAAAAGTGCTACTGATACCTCTAGATGGCTAGGAGGGGTGTAATGGGTCAAATGACATAAGGAGGGTTTGTATACTCCTATATGGCTAGGAGGTGTCCACGGGGGTCCAGATGGCTACGATTGTCGCACGTGCTTTAGGATGACCTAAGAGGGCTACTGATACAGCTAGATGGCTAGGAGGGGTGCAATGGGTCACATGACGTAAGGAGGGTCCGTATACTCCTATATGGCTAGGAGGGGTCCACGGGGGTACGGAAGGCTACGATTTTCGCACGTGCTTTAGGATGACCTAAAAGTGCTACTGATACTCCTACATGGCTAGGAGGGGTGCAATGGGTCAAGTGACATAAGGAGGGTCCGCATACTCCTATATGGCTAGTAGGGGTCCACAGGGGTCCAAATGGCTACGATTGTCGCTCGTGCTCTAGGATGACCTAAAAGTGCTACTGATACTCCTAGATGGGGTCCACGGGGGTCAAATGACATAAAGTGGGTCCGTATACTCCTATATGGCTAGGAGGGGTCCACGGGGGTCCAGATGGCTATGATTGTCGCACGTGCTTTAGGATAACCTAAGAGTGCTACTGATACTCATAGTTGGCTAGGAGGGGTGCAATAGGTCATATGACGTAAGGAGGGTCCGTATACTCCTATATGGCTAGGAGGGGTCCACGGGGGTTCAGATGGCTACGGTTGTCGCACGTGCTTTACGATGACCTAAGAGTGCTACTGATACTCCTAGATGTCTATGAGGGGTGCAATGGGTCAAATGACGTAAGGAGGGTCCGTATACTCCTATATTGCTAGGAGGGGTCCACGGGGGTCCAGATGGCTACAATTGTCGCACGTGCTTTAGGATGACCTAAGAGGGCTACTGATACAGCTAGATGGCTAGGAGGGGTGCAATGTGTCACATGACGTAAGGAGGGTCCGTATACTCCTATATGGCTAGGAGGGGTCCACGGGGGTACGGAAGGCTCCGATTTTCACACGTGCTTTAGGATGACCTAAAAGTGCTACTGATACTCCTACATGGCTAGGAGGGGTGCAATCGGTCGAGTGACATAAGGAGGTTCCGTATACTCCTATATGGCTAGTAGGGGTCCACAGGGGTCCAGATGGCTAAGATTGTCGCTCGTGCTCTAGGATGACCTAAAAGTGCTACTGCTACTCCTAGATGGCTAGGAGGGGTCCACGGGGGTCAAATGACATAAAGCTGGTCCGTATACTCCTATATGGCTAGGAGGGGTCCACGGGGGTCCAGATGGCTATGATTGTCGCACGTGCTTTAGGATGACCTAAGAGTGCTACTGATACTCATAGATGGCTAGGAGGGGTGCAATAGGTCATATGACGTAAGGAGGGTCCGTATACTCCTATATGGCTAGGAGGGGTCCACCGGGGTCCAGATAGCTACGATTGTCGCACGTGCTTTAGGATGACCTAAGAGTGCTACTGATACTCCTAGATATCTATGAGGGGTGCAATGGGTCAAATGATGTAAGGAGGGTCCGTATACTCCTATATGGCTAGGAGGGGTCCACAGGGGTCCAGATGGCTACGATTGTCGCACGTGCTTTAGGATAAGCTATAAGTGGTACTGATACTTCTAGATGGGTGGGAGGGGTGCAATGGGTCTGATGACGTAAGGAGGGTCCGTATACTCCAAGATGGCTAGGAGGGGTGCAATAGGTCATATGACGTAAGGAGGGTCCGTATACTCCAAGTTGGCTAGGAGGGGTGCAATAGGTCATATGACGTAAGGAGGGTCCGTATACTCCTATATGGCTAGGAGGGGTCCACGGGGGTACGGAAGGCTACGATTTTCGCACGTGCTTTAGGATGACCTAAAAGTGCTACTGATACTCATACATGGCTAGGAGGGGTGCAATGGGTCGAGTGACATAAGGAGGTTCCGTATACTCCTATATGGCTAGTAGGGGTCCACAGGGGTCCAGATGGCTACGATTGTCGCTCGTGCTCTAGGATGACCTAAAAGTGCTACTGATACTCCTAGATGGCTAGGAGGGGTCCACGGGGGTCAAATGACATAAAGTGGGTCCGTATACTCCTATATGGCTAGGAGGGGTCCACGGGGGTCCAGATGGCTATGATTGTCGCACGTGCTTTAGGATGACCTAAGAGTGCTACTGATACTCATAGATGGCTAGGAGGGGTGCAATAGGTCATATGACGTAAGGAGGGTCCGTATACTCCTATATGGCTAGGAGGGGTCCACCGGGGTCCAGATAGCTACGATTGTCGCACGTGCTTTAGGATGACCTAAGAGTGCTACTGATACTCCTAGATATCTATGAGGGGTGCAATGGGTCAAATGATGTAAGGAGGGTCCGTATACTCCTATATGGCTAGGAGGGGTCCACAGGGGTCCAGATGGCTACGATTGTCGCACGTGCTTTAGGATGAGCTAAAAGTGGTACTGATACTTCTAGATGGGTGGGAGGGGTGCAATGGGTCTGATGACGTAAGGAGGGTCCGTATACTCCAAGATGGCTAGGAGGGGTCCAGAAGGCGACGAGTGGCGCACGTGCTTTAAGATGACCTATAAGTGGTACTGATACTGCTAGATGGCTGGGAGGATTGCAATGGGTCGGTCCGTACACTCCAAGATGGCTAGGTGGGGTCCACGAGAGTCTAGATGGGTATGATTGTCGCACGTGCTTTAGGATGACCTAAAAGTGCTACTGATACTTCTAGATGGCTGGGAGGGGTGCAATGGTTCAAATGACGTAAGGAGGGTACGTATACTCCAAGATGGCTCGGAGCGGTCCACATGGGTCGAGATGGCTATGAGTGTCGCATGTGCTTTAGGATGACCTGGGAGGGGTCCACGGGGGTCCAGATGGCTATTGATACTTCAAGATGGCTGGGAGGGGTGCAATGGGTCTAATGACGTAAGGAGGGTCCGTATACTATAAGCTGGCTAGGAGGGGTCCACGGCTGTCCAGATGGGTACGTTTGTCGCACGTGCTTTAGGATGACCTAAAAGTGCTACGGATACTCCTAGATGGCTTGGAGGGGTGCAATGGGTCAGAGGACGTAAGGAGGGTCCGTATACTATTAGATGGCTAGGAGGGGTCCACGGGGGTCCGGATGGCTATGATTGTCGCACGTGCTAGAGGATGATCTAAAATTGCTACTGATAATCCTAGATGTCGAGGAGGTGTGCAATGGGTCAGATGATGTAAGGAGGGTCCGTATACTCCTATATCGCTAGGAGGGGTCCACGGGGGTCCAGATGGCTACGATTCTCGCACGTGATTTAGGATAACCTAAAAGTGCTACTGATACTCCTAGATGGCTAGGAGGGGTGCAATGGGTTAGATGACGTAAGGAGGGACCCTATACTACTATATTGCTAGGAGGGACCACGGGGGTCCTGATGGCTACGATTACCGCACGTGCTTTAGGATTACCTAAAAGTGCCACTGTTACTCCTAGATGATTGGGACGGGTGCAATGGGTCAGATGACGTAAGGAAGGTCCGTATACTCCATGACGGCTAGGAGTGGTCCACGGGGGTCCAGAAGGCGACGAATGTCGCACGTGCTTTAGGATGACCTATAAGTTGTACTAATACTTCTATATGGGTGGGAGGGGTGCAATGGGTCTGATGGCGTAAGGAGGGTCCGTATACTCCAAGATGGCTAGGAGGGGTCCACGAGAGTCTAGATGGGTATGATGGTCGGACGTGCTTTAGGATGACTTAAAAGTGCTATGGATACTCCTAGATGGCTAGGAGGTGTGCAATGGGTCAGATAACGTAAGGAGGGTCTGTATACTCCTATATGGCTAGGAGGGGTCAACGGGGGTCCAGATGGCAACGAGTGTGGCACGTCTTTAGGATGACCTTTAAGTGGTACTGATACTTCTAGCTTGCTGGGAGGGGTGCAATGGGTTAGATGACGTAAGGAGGGTCCGTATACTCCTATATGGCCAGGAGGGGTCCACGGGGCTTGATGAGGACATCTCTAGTTCTTTACTATCTTCTCCTATTGATGATGTTGCTGTACACGACACAACTAAAGGTGTGAGGATTGGATCAATGAGAAGAGCTCGAACCAAGCTACTTGAGCAACAGGTGAACTCACTCTTAGTTGAATATAATGTTTGTGTTAATGAGAACTTTATACTGCCTAAGTCTATGCATTTATGTATGATCAGATTTATTAATAACACAAGCATTGGAGGAGGAGACGAGCTACAGCAAGGCGAAGAACCACCACTGATTTCCAATGTCGGCAAGTGCGCGAGGGAGGAGAGGGAGGCCGGCGAATCAGGGCATTGAAGGAAATCACTCGTTTTCATGTTAGAGGGATCAAGTGGCGCACTAGGAAATAACGTATGAAGATATTAGTCTATGGTGCAATGCATGAGGCCTGCGTGCCATGTTTAAGGCCAAACCCACCATGGGTCGGTTTGTATCAGTTTGAGTCGAACCAGGTTTGGGTTCAGATCCGAATTGAGTCCTTGTTTCGGCCAGCCCGTTTAAATAGCTAAGGGCTGCGCCATAGAGGGGTAGACCACGTTTAACATAAACCCTAGATCGAATTTGCTCCAAGCATTCATCTATATTCGAGTTCCTCTGTGTTGCGCTCAGGAATTCAACCTCTCCACTGTGTTGCGCTCTGGAGATTATTATCCGAAGTTTGAGTGTGATCTGTTGTTCCACTGGGAATTAGTAGATTGCAAAACCGCTTCGTGGTCGGCGGCTACGTTGCAACGGTGTGAGGCGTCGCGAATATCCATTGGGTTGAAGAGCTGTTGCATTGGCAACGGCGGAACAGCCGAAATGTTGCAAGTTATCTTCCACCATCATACATCCACCCACCGCTCACTGAGAAGATCGGGCAACCCCTTATCATCTTGGTATCAGATTTCCAGTGTTTACTCGGTGAGCATCGACATATCCATCCCGTAGATTTACTGTTTTCATCCTATACAGAAAAATCCAAAAAAACAAATTAGGTTTAGCTCTCGCCAGAACCATAGATTGCATCGGATTACAAGTTGTAGTGCTGGTCGGTTTTTCCTTCGCGTACCTTGTCTTGTCAGAGTCGTAGAGGTCTAGGTTATGTTCGTTTCTTTGTGCAAGTCGAGTTAGAGTCGTAAACAGACATTTCCCACGAAAAAAAGACGTTGAGTCCGAGTTCGAGTTGGTTTCCGAGTTCTTCCTGTTTTTGTTTTGTTACTGAGTCCACATAGAGTTCTTTTTCTTTTCCGTTTGACAACCTTAGAAAGCCTTTCTTTTGGTGTAGGAACTTACCCACGAGACTAGCTTTTCCTTGCTCTTGGGCTGCTCAATTAGGAAAGTTTTTGTGTGCACCCGTTCGGCAGTTTTGCAAAATTTTCTCGCGGAGCGACATATTGTGGCCTCAATTCTACTGTAGCTACAGTGTACGAAAGTTGACTATTTTTGCTGGTTTGGAAACATCGAAAAGAAGTACAAAAAAAAACCTGCGAATTAAAGACACAAGAAGCTGAAAGTTGCTGCTATATCCTGCTCTGTTGAACCTGTTTGCGGTGCTGTCTCACTAGTAAATTTGAGCAATCTTGTGCCCTTATACTTCGAGCATTTGCTAGTGTCTCTCTCATGCATTGTGACACTCTTGTTTCATAGTTGCTTTGCCATGTTTATCTCCACCGTGTGCGTTTCCTGTGGTGTCATACGATCAGCACTAGGATTTGTAATTTGGTGTAGTTAGGTATCCCTGCCAAGCTCCACTTACATACCCTGGTTTTGTTGTGTGACACTTTGAAACCCATAATATTCGCTTCACCCCCTCCGTGCACGTCCTGTCCTACGAGCGGTAAACTTTCGCTATTCACTTTGGAACGGTAAGATACACAATTTCTTTCGGTTTACAGTGAGCTGAGAGTTTTCCACCACATATATATATAGTCGTGTGTGCACTAATCATGTCTTCAGCGGATGATAGCGTGGTGCAGCAAAGGAAGGAGGCAACAGCACCGGTTACTTGGCGAGAATATGAGGCTCTCTGTGATCATTTAACCCGTCAAGTCAACATTCAGTGTGACAAGATACAAAGTGATTTGGCAGAAACAGATCATAAGCTTGAGGCTGTCCTACAAACAGCTAATGATTCAGCGACCACATTGACGCAAATACAAACCAACCTTGCCACCTTGACTCGTGCTATGCGCACGTTGACACAGCGTAACAACCAGCCAGCGGATGATGAAAGTGTCCAGGCTGATCATGACGAGGAGTTTGATGCTGCGGAGAAGAATGGTCCTGCGGGGATGCCACATGCCAATGCCGGCCGTGGCGTTGGTCGTGGTGGACTTCATGGTCGTGGTATTGCACATGTTGGTGCGCGTCGTAATTTTGTTCCTGCCAACTTGATAATGATGATGTTCTTGCCAAACCAAAATTCAGCATTCTTAAATTTGAAGGCTCTATTGACGTAGAAGAATACATCAATTGGGAGCTGAAGATGGAAAAACTATGGCGTTTGCATGATGATAAGGGGTGGCCCGATCTTCTCTTGTGAGCAACACGAATTTTGGTGGATGTTTGGTGGATGAAAGATAACTAGTGTCTCACTGAAAACTCTCCTCGGATAATCCCTGTTGCCAATGCAACAACAATCAATCCCTTTGGATATTCTCAACTACACACTCTTGCACAACGTAATCAACGATCACGAGGTGGTCCTGTATCCCCTTATTCCCAGTGGAACAACAAGATAGCACGTAGAATTTGCAGCGGTATACTTCAAGATGAATGCTTGTCCAGCAATACAATCTAGAGGCGGCTAGGGTTTATGTTTAACCGAATCTAACCTAATAATTCGTGGCTATGAGGTATATATGAGGGAGGGGGATGCCTCCCACGAATCTAGCCTATTCCTACTCGGTTGGACTCAACCAACTCGATTACAAACTGACCCGACATGGGTATAGCCAATTGGACTCCTTTTGGAAGCTGACAGAAAACGATTCGTAACTTGGTTCGGTAACCACGCCTTGCACGAGTCGAATCTTTAGTTGGGGCCGGATCCATTGGAAAGCTCTTCGAATATCCTTTCCGGATTGTGTTTCCTTGCTTTATTTGGAACCCGTATGAAAAATCCATGACTGTTTCAAATTCGGGACTTCTGCCAATCCGAACTGAAATATCATTTCCTTGATGTTGTTTTCCATGGCAGCATCTTTGTTTTCCACGCGTCCTTGTGCTCCTTGCTTCCTCTCCTCCATCCATGTTTGTGTTATTAGTAAACCTAATCATACATAAATTCATAGGCTTAGATAGTATAATATTCTCATAAGCACAAACATTATTTATTACTAGGAAAGAATTCACCTTATAATGAACATCAGTGAGGCTCAATATTTCCTTCCAGTTCAAGCATATATAATCAGCATGTACACCTATTATATCCTCATCATCCTCCCTTTCTTCAAGACAAGACGTCCTCGGCTTGTGGTAAGCTGAACGTGGAAGAAACAAAAAGAACAACGTGTATGCACAATACATGTATCTATAACGGGGTGCATCATTGTTATGGACATGATATGTATTCTCACATGACATAAGGCAAGGAAAATTGCACATAATCAGCACATATTTGTCACATGAAAACAAAGAACATCTCATCAAACAGCAATCACAATTGCAGATATAAGTGAAGGTCATATGATCATGATAAAAATGGCAAACAACCATATATAAATTATTGTTGTTTTGTATTAAATGCAGTGTTCTCACAGAAGATCTATGATCAAATTTCATGGTAACAAGGTAAAACCAGAAGGTAGTACACTCAATAATATGATCATGTTCATTATTCCGATTATCGAAAATGCAACTCAATTTGCAAATAGAAGTGGTGTATAAATCAGTAGCATGTATATATAGCAATTGTTTGGGCAAACAAAACATAATTGTATAATCATGTTCGAATCTAGCAAGCTCCAAACAATCTAACCGAGGTAAATCAATTTGCAATGCAGCAATTCTAACACAAGTAATGCATATATGATCCACCATAAATATTTCATTCATGCCATAGTTACCAACGAGATTTAATGTGAAACAAGAAGTAAAGGTGCTAGAATTCACATATAAAATTGCAGAAATCGTATTCATAGCACATTGCACAGTAATTGGTTCATTTAACATGATGGAATACGCAATATCAGCTGGTGGTATTTTAGCAAGTACTTCTTTATGAGTAATTAAGACCACATGCTCAAAAGTCGAAATTGGAAAATTAGCACATGGGTCATGAATATATAGGTCATGCAAATCACAAGAATCAGCTAGCAAATTAGTATGCTCAAAAAATTTCGAATTTGCATGGTGCAGCTCCAAATCAGCACCAATATCAATAGCATTCTCCTCAGATTTAGTAGGCACTGGCTCATCTTTCTCAAGTGGTGTTGTAGATTGTACTTGAGTAGGCTCCCTTTCTTCAGAAACAACCTGCATAGTACAAGAAACAACACTAGGAACGATAGTATGCTCCTCCAAAGTATGTGGTAGTGGTGCAGGTTGTACTATAGGCTCCCTTTCTTCAAAATCAACCTGCACATCACAGGAAAGAACACTAGGAGTAGACATGGTTACATTAGTAGAAACAGCCTCACATGTCTCCTTAACCTCGACAAATCCCATTACTATATGCTCCAATCTTTGCATCTCAATGTTTTCAAGTCTTTGCTTTTCAAGGAAATGATGAGACAAAAATAATGGTTGACGTCTAACCTCCTGAATTTTTTTAAGCCGTGCATGTATTATCCAATTTTTCTTTTTGTTCCAAAAGAATTGTAAATCAGGATAATGGCTAACAAAATTAACGTTATAGCTATGGCACCACTTTGCACTTAACAGAAGATGACAGCAAGTAAACGCTCTAGGAAGCACATTACAAAAAACTCGCTCCGTATGACCATGCATAGTTAACGGAATAGAGGTAGTATGATTAATGTGAAGTGCAGCATCATTAGTAGATATTATGAATGGTCGCTTAAGTTTCGTTGGAACCAACTGCAATTGTGCAACAACCTCAATACTAACAAAATTATACCGTGTACCTTTATCAAGGGTAATAGCAACATGGCTTCCTTTGATGTCTGCTGTGAAGTGGAACAAATCCGATGCAGGGATCCCACTAGCATCCTCCTCCCAAAATGTGCTACTGCAAACAGAACCCGCATGAAATGGTTCCTGCACATCATTACTAGGAGACTGCATTGATTAACTTGTTAGTGAAAACAAAATAGCAATGGTTTGTGGTGTTCTCTCACAACTCACTCAAAAACCAGCAAATAATAGTGTATCTTACCGTTCCAAAGTGAATAGGATGTACTTACCAACAAGTATCAATGAAAAGTGTACCAAGTGTGAGAAGAGAAGAACCAGGATATCACGTGTCACAATGCAAACAGGGTATTTGGTGGGGCTTGGTTGGGAATCCTAACACACCAAAATGACAAAGCCTATTTGCTGTTTCGTAATGATAGAAAACACACCTAGGAAACTCACACAAAATTTTGGAGACAAATGTGGCAATGCAAATATATGGATAGAGTTTTTGCAATGCACTAGAAAGACACTAGCTAAGCTCAAAGAAAACAGGCACAAGATTGCTCAATGTAGTGTCAATATATAGCAAGGATCAAAACAGCTCCACTCTCCAAATTATGCACTTGTAACTTTCGGCCTCCTTTGAATATTGCTCTTTTGCTCTTTTTTTTTATACTATCACTTTTTCTGTTTTTATGTATTTTTCCAATGGCCTTAACAATGCTAGGAGTAGAAAGTACAGAAACAAGAATTGAACACTAGGATGAGCAGCCTGTATGAGCACAAAATAGCTATTCTTTTGGGTAGGTGCCTAAGGTTAAATTGCTGTAGAAAGGCTGTGTCTAAATTTTTTGCAAAGAAGTGCCAAAAAGAATTACTTCCCGATGTTTTTTTTTGGGAATTCTGAGACGTAGAAAAGCCGTAAACAGACGTAGTGAGTTTGCCTGCCTTCGCTTCGGTCTCCTCTTCGAAACGAGCTAAAGAACGTCGAAATCGGAGTTCGTATGCAAAAGTTATGGCAGTTTGAATTTTCTGCCGGAAACCGTCCACGACACGGACTCGGAACCGGAAAAACTGACCAAAACAGCGACGTACGTCGATGGAAACCAGCGATCCGAGCGACGGAAACTGATTCGCGGCTGGAAGCTGAAACGAACTCAGAAACTAGCGAATTTTTTGGGATTTTCGATATGGACTCCGAAACAAAACGAAATTGACACGGAAACGAACTAAACCCTAAACTCGAAAACTAGAAAAGGAAAAACAGAAACGCAAAATCAACCAAAACAGCAAAGTAAACTAAGCAATTTCGGTGTGATCTAGGCTATGGCAACAGTCTAGACCTAATTTTTTTTGTATGGCTTTTTCTGGATAGGTAATAAAAACACTCGAAACTAGGGGATAGAAATAGCTCACTGAGTAAACCTGTGAATCTGATACCAAGATGATAAGGGGTGGCCCGATCTTCTCTTGTGAGCAACACGAATTTTGGTGGATGTTTGGTGGATGAAAGATAACTAGTGTCTCACTGAAAACTCTCCTCGGATAATCCCTGTTGCCAATGCAACAACAATCAATCCCTTTGGATATTCTCAACTACACACTCTTGCACAACGTAATCAACGATCACGAGGTGGTCCTGTATCCCCTTATTCCCAGTGGAACAACAAGATAGCACGTAGAATTTGCAGCGGTATACTTCAAGATGAATGCTTGTCCAGCAATACAATCTAGAGGCGGCTAGGGTTTATGTTTAACCGAATCTAACCTAATAATTCGTGGCTATGAGGTATATATGAGGGAGGGGGATGCCTCCCACGAATCTAGCCTATTCCTACTCGGTTGGACTCAACCAACTCGATTACAAACTGACCCGACATGGGTATAGCCAATTGGACTCCTTTTGGAAGCTGACAGAAAACGATTCGTAACTTGGTTCGGTAACCACGCCTTGCACGAGTCGAATCTTTAGTTGGGGCCGGATCCATTGGAAAGCTCTTCGAATATCCTTTCCGGATTGTGTTTCCTTGCTTTATTTGGAACCCGTATGAAAAATCCATGACTGTTTCAAATTCGGGACTTCTGCCAATCCGAACTGAAATATCATTTCCTTGATGTTGTTTTCCATGGCAGCATCTTTGTTTTCCACGCGTCCTTGTGCTCCTTGCTTCCTCTCCTCCATCCATGTTTGTGTTATTAGTAAACCTAATCATACATAAATTCATAGGCTTAGATAGTATAATATTCTCATAAGCACAAACATTATTTATTACTAGGAAAGAATTCACCTTATAATGAACATCAGTGAGGCTCAATATTTCCTTCCAGTTCAAGCATATATAATCAGCATGTACACCTATTATATCCTCATCACATGAGTGTCCTGAAGATAGAAAGATCAAGATTGCATCTTCTGAGTTTGATGGTTATACTTTGCTATGGTGGGACGGACTTGTGAATGCTCGGTGTGATGCTAATGATTTGCCAATTCGTTCTTGGCAGTAGATGAAGGAAGAGATGCGTCACCGTTTTATTTCTCGTAATTACATCCGTTCTTTATATGACAAGTTGCAGAATTTGAGGCAAGGTACCCTGTCTGTCGATGAGTACTACAAGGAGATGGAGATGATCATGCAGCGTGCTAAAGTGTGTGAAGAACCTGAACAAACAATGCAGCGTTTCTTATCAGGTTTGAGTGTTAATATCAGGCGCATTGTGCGTCATCATCAATATGGGGATGTACAAGATTTATTGCATCAAGCACGTGAAGCTGAGTTACAGTTGGCGGAAGACGCCAAGTATGCACCCCGGCCTGCATATAGCCGAGGACCCTTTCCACCACGCGTGACACCTGCTGCCGTGGCACCGATACCCGCGTCCATGTCCCGTGGTTCTACACCTGTTGCATCCAAATTCAGTTCGGCTGCACCTACGCCTAAACCAGCACATAATCCTGCTGTGAGTGTTGGTTCATCAGATTCTACAGCCCGTACTCGTGATATGAATTGCTACACTTGTGGAGGAAAAGGACACTTCAAGAAAGATTGTCCAAACCGCAAGGTTATGTTAATCAACGAGGAGACCGGCGAGTATGAGAGTGGTGATGAAGTGGAGGCCGAACCAGCATATGTGGAGGAGAAGAAGGACGGTTCTTGCTATGCCGATGTTGTTCGGTTACCGTCCATTGTTTGCACGCCTCGAGTTTTGAGCGTTACACCAAGTTCTGCGGAACAACGCTGTAATTTGTTTCAAACAAGAGCTGCTGTTGGTAATGGTCGTGCAAAGTAATCATAGATGGTGGTAGTTGCCACAATTTAGCTAGTAAAGAGCTATGTCTGAAACTGAATCTGTAATATTTGCCGCACCCGCATCCATATTATATTCAGTGGTTGAGTGATAGCGGAGAGATGAAGATCAACCACATGGTGCGCATTGACTTTCAGATTGGACCATACAAAGACACCGTGGAGTGTGATGTGGTTCCAATGACGGTGTGTCATTTGTTGTTGGGTCGTCCTTGGCAATATGATCATGATGTTCGACACAATGGGCGCTCTAACACATACAACTCAATTGGCTTGGTAAGGAGATCATCTTGCGTCCTTTAACACCATCCGAAGTTGTCAATGATTTGACGCAAAAGGTGGAAGTGGATTGTGAGGTGGAACGTGAGAGATTAGCTAGCCGAGTGCCCCCACCTTCGGTGAGTGAGAGCCACAAGCCAAATTCGAGTGGTAAAAAGAAAAGTGAGGGAGAGACTTCCTTAGTAATGTTAGCCACCAAATCTGATTTACGAGAGTTTCGTGAGGATCCTACTCTCGTACCTCTTGTTCTTATGTGCAAGGGCGAAATTCTTGTTTCTAATGACATGACCCCTATTTCTCTTGGTGTTGCTAATGTGTTACAGGATTTCGAGGACGTTTTTCCCGCTGCGGTACCGGCTGGTTTGCCACCTTTGCGAGGCATAGAACATCAAATTGATTTGATTCCAGGAGCTTCTTTGCCAAACCGAGCCCCTTACCGTACCAACCCTGACGAGACGAAGGAAATTCAGCGACAAGTAAAGAACTTCTCGACAAAGGTTATATTCGTGTGAGCTTGAGTCCTTGTGTTGTTCCTGTTATTTTAGTTCCTAAGAAAGATGGTACATGGCGCATGTGTGTAGATTTTAGAGCAATTAATAACATTACTATTCTCTATCGTCACCCTATTCCACGGTTGGATGACATGCTAGATGAATTAAGTGGTGCTGCTATTTTTTCTAAAATTGATTTGCGTAGTGCTAATCATCAAATTAGGATGAAAGAAGGTGATGAATAGAAAACTGCCTTTAAAACAAAACTTGGTTTATATGAGTGGTTGGTGATGCCTTTTGGTTTAACTAATGCACCTAGTACTTTCATGAGATTAATGAATCATGTTTTGAGGCATTTCATTGGAAAGTTTGTGGTTGTGTATTTTGATGACATATTAATTTATAGCTACAACGAAACTGAACATATTGATCACATTTGAAAAGTTTTGCAAGTGCTGTGAGATAATAAGCTTTATGGTAATCTTGAGAAGTGCACGTTTTGCAGAGACAAGGTTATATTTCTGGGATTTGTTGTTTCTAAGCATGGGGTCGAGGTAGATTAGTCTAAAATTGAAGCAATTAAAAATTGTCCTATTCCCATGAATCTTAGTCAATTGCGAAGTTTTCTTGGTCTTGTTGGATTTTATAGACGTTTCGTACGAGACTTTAGTGCTATTGCTGCAGCTTTGAATGATCTTACTAAGAAAGGTGTTCCTTTTGTTTGGGGCGCTGCCCAAGATGCTGCACTTGATGAATTGAAACGTTGTTTGATTTCTGCACCTTTTCTTATGCTTCCTGATTTAAATAAACAATTTGATATTGAATGTGATGCTAGTGGCGTTGGAATAGGAGGTGTGTTGATGCAAGAGGGCAAGCCGATTGCATATTTTTCTGAAAAATTGAATGGTGCACAATTGAACTATCCTGTTTATGATAAAGAATTGTATGCTCTTGTTCGTGCTCTTGAGGTTTGGCAACATTATTTGTGGCCAAAAGAATTTATCATACATTCTGATCATGAGGCTTTGAAATTTTTTAAATGCCAAACTAATCTCAATAAATTTCATGCTAAATGGATGGAATTCATTGAATCTTTCCTATACATCATTAAGTATAAGAAAGGCAAAGATAATGTTGTTGCTGATGCCTCTCTCTAGGAAGGACATGTTATTGTCAAATCTAGATATTAAAGTTCCTGGTTTGGAGACTTTGCGTGATTTATATGCTTCCGATACTGATTTTGCCACTGCCTTTGCTAAGTGTTCCGATGTGAAGACGTGGGAAAAATACCATATGCATGATGGATATGTGTTTAGAGCTAACAAGTTATGTGTGCCCGAGTCGTCCGTGCGTTTGCTATTGTTACAGGAATCACATGGAGGCGGCTTGATGGGTCACTTTGGACGTGAGAAGACGTTGTTAATGTTGGCTGATCACTTTTATTGGCCACGGATGAGGCGAGATGTGGACAGGTTCGTACAACGTTGTATCACTTGCTGACGAGGACATCCATACTGTTGTTCCCTCTCCAATACATGATGATGACATGAGAGTTGCTGCAAAGAAGAAGTCCAATGATGAGGTTCGAATTGGACCAATGACAAGAGCTCGAACCAAGTTACTTCAGCAACAGGTGAACTCGCTCTTAGTTGAATATGATGTTTGTGTTAATGAGAATTTTATACTGCCTAAGTCTATGCATTTATGTATGATCAGGTTTATTAATAACACAAGCGTTGGAGGAGGAGACGAGCTACCACAAGGAGAAGGGCAATCACTGATTTCCAATATCAGCAAGTGCGCGACGGAGGAGAGGGATGCCGGCGCACAAGGGCAATGAAGGAGGTCACATGTTTGCACGTTAGAGGGATCAAGTGGCGCACTAGGACATAACGTATGAAGATATTAGTCTAACGTGCAATGCATGAGGCCTGCGTGCCCTGTTTAGGCCGAACCCACCATGGGTCGGTTTGTATCAGTCCGAGTCGAAACAGGTTTGAGTTCAGGTCTGAATTAAGTC
Source organism: Poa annua (assembly GCA_026929855.1). Lineage (NCBI taxonomy): Eukaryota > Viridiplantae > Streptophyta > Magnoliopsida > Poales > Poaceae > Poa > Poa annua. The sequence goes on from CM049430.1 coordinate 50,062,548, forward strand.
CTACTTTCGGCCAGCCCCTTTAAATAGCTAAGGGCTGCGCCCTAGAGGGTTAGACCACGTTTAGATAAACCCTAGTTTTGGTTGAACAGCGAAAGCTTTCCTCTGAAATAATACATCTCCAATTCGTATCGATCTGGAGAGTTGAACCGCAATTGAAGTGTGATCTGTTTCTTCCATTGGGAATTAGTAGATTGCAATTATACCGTTTCGTGGTCGACGGCTACGTGCGCAAGTGTGTGAAGTCGTGAATATCCGAAGGGTAGAGAGCTGTTGCATTGGCTGCAGGGATCTAGCGAGGAGAGTTCATCGGTGACACCAAGTTATCCACCATCCACCATCGACGTGCTCAACGAGAAGATCGGGCTACCCCATATCATCTGGTATCAGATTTCCAGCGTTTACTCGGTGAGCATCCACAAATCCATCCCGTAGATTAGTTTATTTTCGTCCTATACAGAAAAAGTCAAAAACAAATTAGGGTTAGATTTCGCCTTAGCCTAGATAGCATCGATTGCATCTCTAGTTTGCTATTCGTGTTGATCCGTTGCGTATTTCTTTTTTTCCGTTTGTGTCTTCGTGTTTGTTTAGGTTTAGGGTTTAGTCTTTCCATGTCAAGTTTGAGTTTGTTTCGGAGTCCTTGTCAAAAATCAAAAAAAAAAGTTCAGTTGTTTCCGACGTCCGTTCAGTTTCCGTCACTGGATCTGCAGTTTCGAGCGATATACGTCGCTGTTTTCGTCAATCTTTCCGTTTCCGACTCCGTGTCTAGACAGTTTTCGGCAGAAATTCAGAGCGCCATAACTTTTGCATACGAACTCCGATTTGGACGATTTTTAGCTCGTTTTGAAGAGGAGACGAAAGCGAAGGCAGCCAAACTCCCTCCGTCTGTTTACACCTTTTCGACGTCTTAGAATCCCCAAAAACTTCGGGAAGTAATTCTTTTTGCCACTTTTGTGCTCAAACCTTAGACACAGCCCTTCTACAGCAGTGTTAGGAGCTTAACCATATAGGACTAGCTAACCTTTTGTGCTCCCAGGCTGCTCCATATCGTGTGTCTTGTGTCTATAAAATTCCTGGCCATAGAACATTGAAAAAGTCAAAAAAAAGACAAGAATAAAAAAAAACAGAGAAAAGAAGAGGCCAAAGTGCATATCATCCTTTGTGACACGACTAGTTCTTGAGCAATCTTGCGCCTGCGTCTACTCTTTGAGCAACGTGCTAGTGTCCTTCCAGTGCATTGCAACACGAGCTATACTTCAGACATATCTCCATATACTTGTGATCAGTCCTAGAGTTGCTTTGCCCCAACTTTCTATACGTGTGTGTTTCCTGTGTCTTTGTGTATCACACGAGCAGCAAATAGGATTTGTAGTTGGTGTTGTTAGGATTCCATACCTACAGCTCCACCATTCATACCCTGCCTTGTCGTGTGACCGTTTTCGTACCCTGATATTCACTTCATCACATCCATGCATTTAGTCCTCACTACGATCGGGTACGCATTGCTATTCACTTTGGAATTTTCAGATTACCTTTTCTTGTTGGTTGAGTGAGTTGTGAGCGTACCACCATATCGATTTTGTTTTTTGCACTAACCTACTAATCATGTCTTCTAGTGATGAGATTGTGATGCAGAAAAAGGATGCGAATACTACTGTCACCTGGAGCGACTATGAGCATTTGCATGATCACTTGGGCAGGCTGTTTGAGAAAAATACTGACGCCGTTGCCAACGACATACAAGTCATGCAGCTCAAGTTCGACGCCACTGACACCACAGTGAATACCATTCAAACCACGGTTGATACTCTCCAAACAAGTGTGCACACCTTACAGCAGTCCATTGATCGTTGCCTCATGCTTTGGACCAACGGCAGCCGCACCAACAACAATTTGATGATGCTTTTGAGGAGGCCAGTGTGCATGGCGAAAATATGAATGCTCCTGGCCGCGGTCGTGCTCACTATAATCAGGGCCGTGGTGTGCCTCCATTGGGCCGTGCTCATCGTGTACCTCTCCACGGACAAGATGATCCACTAGGAAAACCCAAGTTCTCTATTCCACGGTTTGAGGGATCCACGGATGTTGAAGAGTATCTCACATGGAAGCTGAAGATAGAAACATTATGGCGCTTACATGACTATACAGAAGAGAGGAAGGTCAAGCTTGCGTCTTCTGAATTTGATGGATATGCATTGCGTTGGTGGGATGGCCTTGTGCAAAACCGCCACGCTGACAATGAAGTTCCTTTTCTTACATGGCCTGAGATGAAGGCTGTTATGAGAGCTCGTTTTGTTCCCTCTAATTATTTGCGCTCAGTTTTTGACAAATTGACACAATTGAAGCAAGGGACTATGACAGTTGATGCATACTACATGGAGATGGAGATGTTGTTACATCGTGCACGTGTTCGGGAGTCCGTTGAGATGACTATGCAGCGCTTTCTTCATGGATTAAAGTTCACCATCAAGGGTATTGTGCGACATCATCACTACACCAATATGAATGAGATCTTACACCATGCAAGGGAGGCTGAATCACACCTTGTTGAAGAGGCACAAATCAAAGCACGCTACACTAGTTCTGTGCGTTTCTCTAGTAGGGCGCCATCAACCTCGGCTGCACCAATCGAGGGACAACCAAGCCGCGCCTCGTCCTCCTATTCTAAACCAGCCTCCACTGCTCCTGTTACTAGGAGACCAGCCGCACCCGCTGCTAGTACTGATTCGTCTATGTCCACAGCCCGCAATAGGGACATGAGTTGCCACACATGTGGGGGCAAAGGTCACTTTAAGAAAGATTGCCCCAACAGGAAAGTTATGCTTATTAATGAGAACAATGAGTATGAAACAGGTGAGGATGCTGATCCTAATGCGGATGATGATGATGGCTATACAAGTGATGGAGGTAGTTGCAGAAATCTTGCAAGTAAAGAGTTGTGTGCCAAACTGAAGTTGACATATTTACCTCATCCAAACCCATACTATATTCAGTGGTTGAGTGATAATGGTGAGATGAAGATGAGTCTGCGTGTAAATTTTGAGATAGGACCATACAAGGATTCCATCGAGTTTGATGTGGTGCCTATGACTGTTTGTCACCTTTTATTGGGATGGCCTTGGCTGTACGATCGCCATGTGCAACACAATGGGCGTGCCAATACATATCACTTGGAGTTCAAGGGCAAGAAAATTAATTTGCAGCCCATGTCACCGCAACAAATAGTGAATGAGTCTCGCCAGAAAACAGAAGTAAACTTAGAAAAAACACCAGGGAAGGAGAAAATTGTAACAGCTGTGAGTGATATAACGAAAAGTGAGAGAGTGCCTAATTTGTTGATATTAGCCACCAAAGATGATATGAGAGACTTTCGTGAGGATCCTACAGCCATGCCTCTTGTTCTCATGTACAAGGGCGAGGTTTTGGTTTCTAATGACATGCAACCTGTTTCTCTTGGTGTGTGTACTGTTTTGCAGGATTATGATGATGTTTTTCCAGCGGAGGTGCCCGCAGGTTTGCCACCTTTGCGTGGAATTGAGCACCAAATTGATCTCATCCCGGGACACTTCCTAACCGCGCGCCGTATCGCACAAATCCAGAAGAGACGAAAGAGATACAGCAACAAGTGCAAGCACTACTCGACAAGGGGTACATTCGTGTCTCTCTTAGCCCTTGCGCTGTTCCTGTAATTTTGGTTCCTAAGAAAGATGGTACATGGCGTATGTGTGTAGATTGTCGCGCTATTAATAACATCACTATTCGATATCGTCATCCTATTCCACGCTTAGAAGATATGCTTGATGAATTAAGTGATGCTGCTATTTTCTCTAAGATTGATTTGCGTAGTGGATACCATCAGATTAGGATGAACGAGGGGATGAATGGAAAACTGCTTTCAAAACAAAATTTGGCTTATATGAGTGGCTAGTTATGCCTTTTGGTCTTACTAATGCACCTAGCACATTTATGCGTTTAATGAATCATGTTTTGAGAGACTTCATTGGTAAATTCGTGGTTGTGTATTTTGATGATATACTAGTTTACAGCCACACTGAATCTGAACATTGTGATCATCTTAGACAAGTTTTGCAAGTGTTACGTGATGCAAAATTATATGCTAATCTTGAGAAGTGCACTTTTGCCAAAGATAAGGTGATATTTTTAGGCTATGTTGTATCTAAGAATGGGGTAGAGGTAGATTCATCTAAAATTGAAGCAATTCAGAATTGGCCTACTCCCATGAACGTGAGTCAAGTACGTAGTATTCATGGTCTTGCTGGTTTTTATAGGCGTTTTGTGAAAGACGTTAGTACTATTGCTGCACCCTTGACTGAATTAACTAAGGAAGGTCTACCTTTTGTGTGGGGCGCTGCCCAAGACATTGCTTTTGATGAGCTGAAACGTTTGCTTACTTCTGCACCTTTGCTTGCATTACCAGATTTAAATAAACAATTCGAAATTCAGTGTGATGCTAGTGGCATAGGAATTGGTGGTGTTTTGATGCAAGAAGGTAGACCTATTGCTTATTACAGCGAGAAACTTTCTGGTGCTAGATTAAACTAACCTGTTTATGATAAAGAATTGTATGCACTTGTTCGTGTTCTTGAGTTTTGGCAACATTATTTGTGGCCAAAAGAATTTATCATACATTCTGATCATGAAGCTTTGAAATATCTGAAAGCTCAATCTATTGCATAGGCGTCTTGCTAAGTGGGTTGAGTTCATTGAGTCGTTTCCCTACATCATAAAGTATAAGAAAGGGAAGGATAATGTTGTGGCTGATGCTCTCTCTAGGAAGAACATGTTATTGACACATTTGGATGTTAAAATTCCTGGTTTGGAGAGTTTATGTGATTTATATGCTACTGATCATGATTTTGCTGAACCATACCGCGTATGTCTGCTCAAACACGCATGGGATAAGTTTCACATACATGATAGATTTCTGTTTCGAGCTAACAAATTATGTGTTCCAGAATCGTTGGTGTGTTTGTTGTTGTTGCAGGAATCACATGCAGGTTGTTGTTGTCAAGTTCATGAGCTACTTCTGGAAGACATTGTGAGGCAAGCTTGGGACGAAGTTGCTGTTCAGCACAACGTGTCATCCCCAAACAGATGGTCAAACGGAGGTGGTGAATCGAATTTTGTCACAGTTGCTGCGAGCTATGATCAAGAAAAATTTGCGTGAATGGGAGGAGTGTTTGCCACATGTTGAGTTCGCGTATAATCGAGCGGTGCACTCTACCACTCAGCTTTGTCCTCTTGAGGTGGTGTATGGCTTCAAACCAATTACACCGCTGGATTTATTGCCTCTACTGTTGCATGAGAGAGTCAATATGGAGGCATCAAAACGAGCAGATTATGTGAAGAAAATTCATGAGAAGACTCGAGAGGCAATTGAGAAGAAAGGAAAGCACATTGCTGCTGCACGAAATCAGTCCCGCAAGCAAGTTTTGTTTCAGCCCGGAGACATGGTTTGGGTGCATTTGCGGAAGAACGGATTTCCACATTTGCGAATTCGAAGTTGAAGCCACGTGGTGCTGGTCCTTTTGAGGTTATTGCAAAGATAAATGACAATGCCTACTCCATTGATCTTCCTATGGCCGAGTTTGGTGCTGTTAGCAATAGTTTCAACGTTGCTGATTTGTCACCGTATGATGGAGATGACCTTGGAGCGTCGAGGGCGACGCCTTTTGAAGGGGGGGGGGGAGATGATGAGGACATCCATACTGTTGTTCCCTCTCCAATACATGATGATGACATGAGAGTTGCTGCAAAGAAGAAGTCCAATAATGAGGTTCGAATTGGACCAATGACAAGAGCTCGAACCAAGTTACTTCAGCAAGTGGAAAACTCGCTCTTAGTTGAATATGATGTTTGTGTTAATGAGAATTTTATACTGCCTAAGTCTATGCATTTATGTATGATCAGGTTTATTAATAACACAAGCGTTGGAGGAGGAGACGAGCTACCACAAGGAGAAGGGCAATCACTGATTTCCAATATCAGCAAGTGCGCGAGGGACGAGAGGAAGGCCAGCGCACAAGGGCAATGAAGGAGATCACACGTTTACACGTTAAAGGGATCTAGTGGCGCACTAGGACATAACGTATGAAGATATTAGTCTAGAGTGCAATGCATGAGGCCTGCGTGCCCTGTTTAGTCCGAACCCACCATGGGTCGGTTTGTATCGGTCCGAGTCGAACCAGGTTTGAGTTCAGATCGGAATTAAGTCCTACTTTCGGCCAGCCCCTTTAAATAGCTAAGGGCTGCGCCCTAGAGGGTTAGACCACGTTTAGATAAACCCTAGTTTTGGTTGAACAACGAAAACTTTCCTCTGAAATAATACATCTCCAATTCATATCGATCTGGAGAGTTGAATCGCAATTGAAGTGTGATCTGTTTCTTCCATTGGGAATTAGTAGATTGCAATTATACCGTTTCGTGGTCGACGGCTACGTGCGCAAGTGTGTGAAGTCGTGAATATCCGAAGGGTAGAGAGCTGTTCCATTGGCTGCAGGGATCTAGCGAGGAGAGTTCATCGGTAACACCAAGTTATCCACCATCCACCATCGACGTGCTCAACGAGAAGATCGGGCTACCCCACATCACTTGCAACAAGGCAAAGTCCAAATTAAAGCCTCACGGTTTGTATACCCCTCCTCCTGCTCCTACTACACCATGGGAAGATATAAGCATGGATTTTGTGTTAGGATTACCTAGGACCAGTAGAGGACATGATTCTATTTTTGTGGTAGTGGATCGTTTTTCTAAGATGGCTCATTTTATTGCCTGCCACAAAAGTGACGATGCGTCGCATATTGCTAATCTGTTTTTTAGGGACATCGTGCGCATACATGGAGTACCGAAGACGATTGTTTCTGACCGTGATGTGAAGTTCATGAGCTACTTTTGGAAGACTGTTTGGGGAAAGCTGGGGACGAAGCTGCTGTTTAGTACAACTTGTCATCCCCAAACTGATGGCCAAACGGAGGTGGTGAACCGCGCACTTTCGGCGTTGCTGTGGACAATGATCAAGAAAAATCTGCGCGTGTGGGAAGAGTTCTTGCCGCATGTGGAGTTTGCATATAACAGGGCTGTACACTCCACCACGCAATTGTGTCCGTCTGAGGTGGTGTATGGTTTTAAACCCATACACCGCTTGATTTGCTGCCGCTTCCAATTCAAGAACGTGTCAACATGGATGCATCGAAGCGAGCAGATTTTGTGAGGAAGATACAAGAGAAGACTAAAGAGGCCATCGAGAAGAAAGGAAAGTACAATGCTGATCGTGTTAACAAGAAAAGAAAGAAGGTGATTTTTCAGCCCGGCGATATGGTTTGGGTGCATTTTCGCAAGGACAGATTTCCGGTTCAGCGCAAGTCTAAATTGATGCCACGTGGTGATGGTCCTTTCAAAGTTCTTGCCAAGATAAATAATAATGCATACAATATAGATCTTCCTACATCTGAGTTTGGTGTGAGCAATACGTTTAATGTTGCTGATTTGATGCCATTTGCTGGAGAAGACCTTGACGCGTCGAGGTCGACGCCTTTTCAAGGGGGGGGGGGGGGGGGAGGATGATGAGGACATCCCTAGTACTTTACCATCTTCTCCTATTGATGATGTTGCTGTACACAACATAACTAAATGTGTGAGGATTGGACCAATGACAAGAGCTTGAACCAAGCTACTTGAGCAACAGGTGAACTCACTCTTAGTTGAATATAATGTTTGTGTTAATGAGAACTTTATACTGCCTAAGTCTATGCATTTATGTATGATCAGATTTATTAATAACACAAGCATTGGAGGAGGAGACGAGCTACAGCAAGGAGAAGAACCACCACTGATTTCCAATGTCAGCAAGTGCGCGAGGGAGGAGAGGGAGGCCGGCGCATCAGGGCATTGAAGGAAATCACTCGTTTGCACGTTAGAGGGATCAAGTGGCGCACGAGGACATAACGTATGAAGATATTAGTCTAAGGTGCAATGCATGAGGCCTGCGTGCCATGTTTAAGGCCGAACCCACCATGGGTCGGTTTGTATCAGTTTGAGTCGAACCAGGTTTGGGTTCAGATCCGAATTGAGTCATAGTATCGGCCAACCTCTTTAAATAGCCAAAGGCTGCGCCATAGAGGGGTAGACCACGTTTAACATAAACCCTAGATCGAATTTTCTCCAAGCATTCATCTATATTCGAGTTCCTCTGTGTTGCGCTCAGGAATTCAACCTCTCCACTGTGTTGCGCTCTGGAGATTATTATCCGAAGTTTGAGTGTGATTTGTTGTTCCACTGGAAATTAGTAGATTGCGAAACCGCCTCGTGGTCGGCGGCTACGTTGCAACGGTGTGAGGCGTCGTGAATATCCATTGGGTTGAAGAGCTGTTGCATTGGTAACGGGGGAACAGCCGGAGAGTTCGTCAGAATCTTTCAAGTTATCTTCCACCATCATACGTCCACCCACCGCTCACTGAGAAGATCGGGCAACCCCTTATCAGGGACCTAGATGGCAACGAGTGTGGCACGTGCTTTAGGATGACCTATAAGTTGTACTGATACTTCTAGATTGCTGGGAGGGGTGCAATGGGTCAGATGACGTAAGGAGGGTCCGTATACTCCTAGATGGCTAGGAGGGGTCCACGGGGGTCCAGATGGCTATGATTGTTGCACACGCTTTAAGATGACCTAAAAGTACTACTGATACTCCTAGATGGCGAGGAGGGGTGCAATGGGTCAGATGACGTAAGGAGGGTCCGTATACTCCTATATGGCTAGGAGGGGTCCACAAGGGTCCAGATGGCTACGATTGTCGCACGTGCTTTAAGATGACCTAAAAGTGCTACTGATACAACTAGATGGCTGGGAGGGGTGCAATGGGTCAGATGACGTAAGGAGGGTCCGTATACTCCTATATTGCTAGGTGGGGTCCACGGGGGTTCAGATGGTTACGATTGTCGCACGTGCTTTACGATGACCTAACAGTGCTACTGATACTCCTAGATGGCTGGGACGGGTGCAATGGGTCAAATGACGTAAGGAGGGTACGTATACTCCAAGATGGCTAGGAGCGGTCCACAAGGGTCCAGATGGCTACGAGTGTCGCATGTGCTTTAGGATGACCTATAAGTGTTACTGATACTTCTAGGTGGCTGGGAGGGGTGTAATGGGTCAGATGACGTAAGGAGGGTCCCTATACTATAAGATGGCTAGGAGGGGTCCACGGGAGTCAAGATGGGTACGATTGTCGCACGTGCTTTAGGATGACTTAAAAGTGCTATGAATACTCCTAGATGGCTGGGAGGGGTGCAAAGGGTCAGATAACGTAAGGAGGGTTCGTATACTAGTAGATGGCTAGGAGGGGTCCACGGGGGTCCAGATGGCTATGATTGTCGCATGTGCTTTAGGTTGACCTAAAAGTGCTACTCATACTCCTAGATGGTTCGGAGGGGTGCAATGGGTTAGAAGACGTAAGGAGGGTCCGTATACTCCTATGTGGCTAGGAGGGGTCCACGTGGGTCCAGATGGCACCGAGTGTCGCACGTGCTTTAGGATGACCTATAAGTGTTACTGATTCTCCTATATGGCTAGGAGGGGTGCAATGGGCCAGATTACGTAAGGAGGGTCCGTATACTCCTATATTGATAGAAGGGGTCCACGGAGGTCCAGATGGCTACGATTGTCGCACGTGCTTTAGGATGACCTAAAAGTGCTACTGATAATCTTAGATGGCTAGGAGGGGCCACGGGGGTCAAATCAGATAAAGAGGGTCCGTATACTCCAACATGGCTAGGAGTTGTCCATGGTGGTCCAGAAGGCGACGAGTGTCGCACGTGCTTTAGGATGATCTATAAATGGTACTGATACTTCTAGATGGCTTGGAGGGGTGCAATGGGTCTGATGATGTAAAGAGGGTCCGTATACTCCAAGATGGCTAGGAGGGGTCCACGGGAGTCTAGATGGGTATGATTGTTGCACGTGCTTTAGGATGACTTAAAAGTGCTATGGATGCTCCTATACGCCTGGGAGGTGTGTGGTCAGATGACGTTAGGACGATCCGTATACTAATATATGGCTAGGAGGGACCACGCGGTTCCTGATGGCTTTGATTGTCACACGTGCTTTAGGATGACATGAAAGTGCTACTGATAATCCTAGATGGGTAGGTGGGGTGCAATGGGTCTGATGATGTAAGGAGGGTCTGTATACTCCTATATGGCTAGGAGGGGTCCACGGGGGTCCAGATGGCTACGATTTTCGCACATGCTTTAGGATGACCTAAAAGTTCTACTGATACTCCTTGATGGTTAGGTTGGGTGCAATGGGTCAGATGACGTAAGGAGGTCTGTATACTCATATATGGCTAGGAGGGGTCCACGGGGGTCCAGATGGCAACGAGTGTGCCACGTGCTTTCGGATGACCTAAAAGTGCTATTTATACTCCTAGATGGCTGGAGGGGTGCAATGGGTCAGATGACGTAAGGAGAGTCCGTATACTCCTATATTTCTAGGGGGGTCCACGGGGGTCCAGATGTCTACGATTGTCGCACGTGCTTTAGGATGAGCTAAAAGTGCTTCTGATACTCCTAGATGGCTAGGAGGGGTGCAATGTGTCAGATGACATAAGGAGGGTCCATATACTCCTATATGGCAACGAGAGGCCCACATGGGTTCAGATGGCTACGATAGTCGCACGTGCTTTAGGATGACCTAAAAGTGCTACTCATACTCCTAGATGGTTAGGAGGGGTGCAATGGGTTAGATGACGTAAGGAGGGTCCGTGTACTCCTATATGGCACCTGCTTTAGGATGTCCTATAAGTAGTACTGATACTTCTAGATTGCTGGGAGGGGTGCAATGGGTCAGATGGCGTAAGGAGGGTCCGTATACTAATAGATGGCTAGGAGGGGTCCACGGGGGTCCAGATGGCGATGATTGTCGCACGTGCTTTAGGATGACCTAAAATTGCTACTTATACTCCTAGATGTCGAGGAGGGGTGCAATGGGTCAGATGATGTAAGGAGGGTCCGTATACTCCTATATGGCTAGGAGGGGTCCACGGGGGTCTAGATGGCTACGATTCTCGCACGTGCTTTAGGATGACCTAAAAGTGCTACTGATACTCCTAGATGGCTAGGAGGGTTGTAATGGGTTAGATGACGTAAGGAGGGTGCGTATACTCCTATATGGCTAGGAGGGGTCCACGGGGGTCCTGATGGCTACGATTGCCGCACATGCTTTAGGATGACTTAAAAGTGCTATGAATACTCCTAGATGGCTGGGAGAGGTGCAAAGGGTCAGATAACGTAAGGAGGGTTCGTATACTAGTAGATGGCTAGGAGTGGTCCACGGGGGTCCAGAAGGCGACGAGTGTCGCATGTGCTTTAGGATGACCTATAAGTGGTACGGATACTTCTAGGTGGCTGGGAGGGGTGCAATGGGTCTGATGACGTAAGGAGGGTCTGTATACTCCAAGATGGCTAGGAGGGGTCCACGAGAGTCTAGATGGGTATGATTGTCGCATGTGCTTTAGGATGACCTAAAAGTGCTACTAATATTCCTAGATGGCGAGGATGTGTGCAATGGGTCAGATGACGAAAGGAGGGTCCGTATACTCCTATATGGCTTGGGGGGTTCCACGGGGGTCCAGATGGCTACGATTTGCGCACGTGCTTTAGGATGACCTAAAAGTTCTACTGATACTCCTAGATGTCTAGGACGGGTGCAATAAGTCAGATGACGTAAGTAGGGTCCGTATACTAATAGATGGCTAGAAGGGATCCACGGGGGTCCAGATGGCTATGATTGTCGCACGTGCTTTAGGATGACCTAAAAGTGCTACTAATATTCCAAGATGGCGAGGATGTGTGCAATGGGTCAGATGACGAAAGGAGGGTCCGTATACTAATAGATGGCTAGGAGGGGTCCACGGGGGTCCAGATGGCTAAGATTTTCGCACGTGCTTTAGGATGACCTGAAAGTGTTGCTGATATTTCTAGGTCGCTGGGAGGTGTGCAATGGGTCTGATGACGTAAGGAGGGTCCGTATACTATAAGATGGCTAGGAGGGGTCCACGGGAGTCCAGATGGGTACGATTGTCGCACGTGCTTTAGGATGACTTAAAAGTGCTATGGATACTCTTAGATGGCTAGCAGGGGTGCAATGGGTCATATGACGTAAGGAGGGTCCGTATACTAATAGATGGCTAGGAGGGATCCACGGGAGTCCAGATGGCTATGATTGTCGCACGTGCTTTAGGATGACCTCAAAGTGCTACTAATATTCCTAGATGGCGAGGATGTGTGCAATGGGTCAGATGACGAAAGGAGGGCCCGTATACTCCTATATGGCTAGGAGGGTTCCACGGGGGTCCATATGGCTACGATTTGCGCACGTGCTTTAGGATTACCTAAAAGTGCCACTGTTACTCCTAGATGATTGGGACGGGTGCAATGGGTCAGATGACGTAAGGAAGGTCCGTATACTCCATGACGGCTAGGAGTGGTCCACGGGGGTCCAGAAGGCGACGAATGTCGCACGTGCTTTAGGATGACCTATAAGTTGTACTAATACTTCTATATGGGTGGGAGGGGTGCAATGGGTCTGATGGCGTAAGGAGGGTCCGTATACTCCAAGATGGCTAGGAGGGGTCCACGAGAGTCTAGATGGGTATGATTGTCGGACGTGCTTTAGGATGACTTAAAAGTGCTATGTATACTCCTATATGGCTAGGAGGGGTCAACGGGGGTCCAGATGGCAACGAGTGTGGCACGTCTTTAGGATGACCTTTAAGTGGTACTGATACTTCTAGCTTGCTGGGAGGGGTGCAATGGGTTAGATGACGTAAGGAGGGTCCGTATACTCCTATATGGCCAGGAGGGGTCCACGGGGCTTGATGAGGACATCTCTAGTTCTTTACTATCTTCTCCTATTGATGATGTTGCTGTACACGACACAACTAAAGGTGTGAGGATTGGATCAATGAGAAGAGCTCGAACCAAGCTACTTGAGCAACAGGTGAACTCACTCTTAGTTGAATATAATGTTTGTGTTAATGAGAACTTTATACTGCCTAAGTCTATGCATTTATGTATGATCAGATTTATTAATAACACAAGCATTGGAGGAGGAGACGAGCTACAGCAAGGCGAAGAACCACCACTGATTTCCAATGTCGGCAAGTGCGCGAGGGACTAGAGGGAGGCCGGCGAATCAGGGCATTGAAGGAAATCACTCGTTTTCATGTTAGAGGGATCAAGTGGCGCACTAGGAAATAACGTATGAAGATATTAGTCTATGGTGCAATGCATGAGGCCTGCGTGCCATGTTTAAGGCCAAACCCACCATGGGTCGGTTTGTATCAGTTTGAGTCGAACCAGGTTTGGGTTCAGATCCGAATTGAGTCCTTGTTTCGGCCAGCCCGTTTAAATAGCTAAGGGCTGCGCCATAGAGGGGTAGACCACGTTTAACATAAACCCTAGATCGAATTTGCTCCAAGCATTCATCTATATTCGAGTTCCTCTGTGTTGCGCTCAGGAATTCAACCTCTCCACTGTGTTGCGCTCTGGAGATTATTATCCGAAGTTTGAGTGTGATCTGTTGTTCCACTGGGAATTAGTAGATTGCAAAACCGCTTCGTGGTCGGCGGCTTCGTTGCAACGGTGTGAGGCGTCGCGAATATCCATTGGGTTGAAGAGCTGTTGCATTGGCAACGGCGGAACAGCCGAAATGTTGCAAGTTATCTTCCACCATCATACATCCACCCACCGCTCACTGAGAAGATCGGGCAACCCCTTATCATCTTGGTATCAGATTTCCAGTGTTTACTCGGTGAGCATCGACATATCCATCCCGTAGATTTACTGTTTTCGTCCTATACAGAAAAATCCAAAAAAACAAATTAGGTTTAGCTCTCGCCAGAACCATAGATTGCATCGGATTACAAGTTGTAGTGCTGGTCGGTTTTTCCTTCGCGTACCTTGTCTTGTCAGAGTCGTAGAGGTCTAGGTTATGTTCGTTTCTTTGTGCAAGTCGAGTTAGAGTCGTAAACAGACATTTCCCACGAAAAAAAGACGTTGAGTCCGAGTTCGAGTTGGTTTCCGAGTTCTTCCTGTTTTTGTTTTGTTACTGAGTCCACATAGAGTTCTTTTTCTTTTCCGTTTGACAACCTTAGAAAGCCTTTCTTTTGGTGTAGGAACTTACCCACGAGACTAGCTTTTCCTTGCTCTTGGGCTGCTCAATTAGGAAAGTTTTTGTGTGCACCCGTTCGGCAGTTTTGCAAAATTTTCTCGCGGAGCGACATATTGTGGCCTCAATTCTACTGTAGCTACAGTGTACGAAAGTTGACTATTTTTGCTGGTTTGGAAACATCGAAAAGAAGTACAAAAAAAAACCTGCGAATTAAAGACACAAGAAGCTGAAAGTTGCTGCTATATCCTGCTCTGTTGAACCTGTTTGTGGTGCTGTCTCACTAGTAAATTTGAGCAATCTTGTGCCCTTATACTTCGAGCATTTGCTAGTGTCTCTCTCATGCATTGTGACACTCTTGTTTCATAGTTGCTTTGCCATGTTTATCTCCACCGTGTGCGTTTCCTGTGGTGTCATACGATCAGCACTAGGATTTGTAATTTGGTGTAGTTAGGTATCCCTGCCAAGCTCCACTTACATACCCTGGTTTTGTTGTGTGACACTTTGAAACCCATAATATTCGCTTCACCCCCTCCGTGCACGTCCTGTCCTACGAGCGGTAAGCTTTCGCTATTCACTTTGGAACGGTAAGATACACAATTTCTTTCGGTTTACAGTGAGCTGAGAGTTTTCCACCACATATATATATAGTCGTGTGTGCACTAATCATGTCTTCAGCGGATGATAGCGTGGTGCAGCAAAGGAAGGAGGCAACAGCACCGGTTACTTGGCGAGAATATGAGGCTCTCTGTGATCATTTAACCCGTCAAGTCAACATTCAGTGTGACAAGATACAAAGTGATTTGGCAGAAACAGATCATAAGCTTGAGGCTGTCCTACAAACAGCTAATGATTCAGCGACCACATTGACGCAAATACAAACCAACCTTGCCACCTTGACTCGTGCTATGCGCACGTTGACACAGCGTAACAACCAGCCAGCGGATGATGAAAGTGTCCAGGCTGATCATGACGAGGAGTTTGATGCTGCGGAGAAGAATGGTCCTGCGGGGATGCCACATGCCAATGCCGGCCGCGGCGTTGGTCGTGGTGGACTTCATGGTCGTGGTATTGCACATGTTGGTGCGCGTCGTAATTTTGTTCCTGCCAACTTGATAATGATGATGTTCTTGCCAAACCAAAATTCAGCATTCTTAAATTTGAAGGCTCTATTGACGTAGAAGAATACATCAATTGGGAGCTGAAGATGGAAAAACTATGGCGTTTGCATGAGTGTCCTGAAGATAGAAAGATCAAGATTGCATCTTCTGAGTTTGATGGTTATACTTTGCTATGGTGGGACGGACTTGTGAATGCTCGGTGTGATGCTAATGATTTGCCAATTCGTTCTTGGCAGTAGATGAAGGAAGAGATGCGTCACCGTTTTATTTCTCGTAATTACATCCGTTCTTTATATGACAAGTTGCAGAATTTGAGGCAAGGTACCCTGTCTGTCGATGAGTACTACAAGGAGATGGAGATGATCATGCAGCGTGCTAAAGTGTGTGAAGAACCTGAACAAACAATGCAGCGTTTCTTATCAGGTTTGAGTGTTAATATCAGGCGCATTGTGCGTCATCATCAATATGGGGATGTACAAGATTTATTGCATCAAGCACGTGAAGCTGAGTTACAGTTGGCGGAAGACGCCAAGTATGCACCCCGGCCTGCATATAGCCGAGGACCCTTTCCACCACGCGTGACACCTGCTGCCGTGGCACCGATACCCGCGTCCATGTCCCGTGGTTCTACACCTGTTGCATCCAAATTCAGTTCGGCTGCACCTACGCCTAAACCAGCACATAATCCTGCTGTGAGTGTTGGTTCATCAGATTCTACAGCCCGTACTCGTGATATGAATTGCTACACTTGTGGAGGAAAAGGACACTTCAAGAAAGATTGTCCAAACCGCAAGGTTATGTTAATCAACGAGGAGACCGGCGAGTATGAGAGTGGTGATGAAGTGGAGGCCGAACCAGCATATGTGGAGGAGAAGAAGGACGGTTCTTGCTATGCCGATGTTGTTCGGTTACCGTCCATTGTTTGCACGCCTCGAGTTTTGAGCGTTACACCAAGTTCTGCGGAACAACGCTGTAATTTGTTTCAAACAAGAGCTGCTGTTGGTAATGGTCGTGCAAAGTAATCATAGATGGTGGTAGTTGCCACAATTTAGCTAGTAAAGAGCTATGTCTGAAACTGAATCTGTAATATTTGCCGCACCCGCATCCATATTATATTCAGTGGTTGAGTGATAGCGGAGAGATGAAGATCAACCACATGGTGCGCATTGACTTTCAGATTGGACCATACAAAGACACCGTGGAGTGTGATGTGGTTCCAATGACGGTGTGTCATTTGTTGTTGGGTCGTCCTTGGCAATATGATCATGATGTTCGACACAATGGGCGCTCTAACACATACAACTCAATTGGCTTGGTAAGGAGATCATCTTGCGTCCTTTAACACCATCCGAAGTTGTCAATGATTTGACGCAAAAGGTGGAAGTGGATTGTGAGGTGGAACGTGAGAGATTAGCTAGCCGAGTGCCCCCACCTTCGGTGAGTGAGAGCCACAAGCCAAATTCGAGTGGTAAAAAGAAAAAGTGAGGGAGAGACTTCCTTAGTAATGTTAGCCACCAAATCTGATTTACGAGAGTTTCGTGAGGATCCTACTCTCGTACCTCTTGTTCTTATGTGCAAGGGCGAAATTCTTGTTTCTAATGACATGACCCCTATTTCTCTTGGTGTTGCTAATGTGTTACAGGATTTCGAGGACGTTTTTCCCGCTGCGGTACCGGCTGGTTTGCCACCTTTGCGAGGCATAGAACATCAAATTGATTTGATTCCAGGAGCTTCTTTGCCAAACCGAGCCCCTTACCGTACCAACCCTGACGAGACGAAGGAAATTCAGCGACAAGTAAAGAACTTCTCGACAAAGGTTATATTCGTGTGAGCTTGAGTCCTTGTGTTGTTCCTGTTATTTTAGTTCCTAAGAAAGATGGTACATGGCGCATGTGTGTAGATTTTAGAGCAATTAATAACATTACTATTCTCTATCGTCACCCTATTCCACGGTTGGATGACATGCTAGATGAATTAAGTGGTGCTGCTATTTTTTCTAAAATTGATTTGCGTAGTGCTAATCATCAAATTAGGATGAAAGAAGGTGATGAATAGAAAACTGCCTTTAAAACAAAACTTGGTTTATATGAGTGGTTGGTGATGCCTTTTGGTTTAACTAATGCACCTAGTACTTTCATGAGATTAATGAATCATGTTTTGAGGCATTTCATTGGAAAGTTTGTGGTTGTGTATTTTGATGACATATTAATTTATAGCTACAACGAAACTGAACATATTGATCACATTTGAAAAGTTTTGCAAGTGCTGTGAGATAATAAGCTTTATGGTAATCTTGAGAAGTGCACGTTTTGCAGAGACAAGGTTATATTTCTGGGATTTGTTGTTTCTAAGCATGGGGTCGAGGTAGATTAGTCTAAAATTGAAGCAATTAAAAATTGTCCTATTCCCATGAATCTTAGTCAATTGCGAAGTTTTCTTGGTCTTGTTGGATTTTATAGACGTTTCGTACGAGACTTTAGTGCTATTGCTGCAGCTTTGAATGATCTTACTAAGAAAGGTGTTCCTTTTGTTTGGGGCGCTGCCCAAGATGCTGCACTTGATGAATTGAAACGTTGTTTGATTTCTGCACCTTTTCTTATGCTTCCTGATTTAAATAAACAATTTGATATTGAATGTGATGCTAGTGGCGTTGGAATAGGAGGTGTGTTGATGCAAGAGGGCAAGCCGATTGCATATTTTTCTGAAAAATTGAATGGTGCACAATCGAACTATCCTGTTTATGATAAAGAATTGTATGCTCTTGTTCGTGCTCTTGAGGTTTGGCAACATTATTTGTGGCCAAAAGAATTTATCATACATTCTGATCATGAGGCTTTGAAATTTTTTAAATGCCAAACTAATCTCAATAAATTTCATGCTAAATGGATGGAATTCATTGAATCTTTCCTATACATCATTAAGTATAAGAAAGGCAAAGATAATGTTGTTGCTGATGCCTCTCTCTAGGAAGGACATGTTATTGTCAAATCTAGATATTAAAGTTCCTGGTTTGGAGACTTTGCGTGATTTATATGCTTCCGATACTGATTTTGCCACTGCCTTTGCTAAGTGTTCCGATGTGAAGACGTGGGAAAAATACCATATGCATGATGGATATGTGTTTAGAGCTAACAAGTTATGTGTGCCCGAGTCGTCCGTGCGTTTGCTATTGTTACAGGAATCACATGGAGGCGGCTTGATGGGTCACTTTGGACGTGAGAAGACGTTGTTAATGTTGGCTGATCACTTTTATTGGCCACGGATGAGGCGAGATGTGGACAGGTTCGTACAACGTTGTATCACTTGCTGACGAGGACATCCATACTGTTGTTCCCTCTCCAATACATGATGATGACATGAGAGTTGCTGCAAAGAAGAAGTCCAATGATGAGGTTCGAATTGGACCAATGACAAGAGCTCGAACCAAGTTACTTCAGCAACAGGTGAACTCGCTCTTAGTTGAATATGATGTTTGTGTTAATGAGAATTTTATACTGCCTAAGTCTATGCATTTATGTATGATCAGGTTTATTAATAACACAAGCGTTGGAGGAGGAGACGAGCTACCACAAGGAGAAGGGCAATCACTGATTTCCAATATCAGCAAGTGCGCGACGGAGGAGAGGGATGCCGGCGCACAAGGGCAATGAAGGAGGTCACATGTTTGCACGTTAGAGGGATCAAGTGGCGCACTAGGACATAACGTATGAAGATATTAGTCTAACGTGCAATGCATGAGGCCTGCGTGCCCTGTTTAGGCCGAACCCACCATGGGTCGGTTTGTATCAGTCCGAGTCGAAACAGGTTTGAGTTCAGGTCTGAATTAAGTCCTACTTTCGGCCAGCCCCTTTAAATAGCTAAGGGCTGCGCCCTAGAGGGTTAGACCACGTTTAGATAAACCCTAGTTTTGGTTGAACAGCGAAAGCTTTCCTCTGAAATAATACATCTCCAATTCGTATCGATCTGGAGAGTTGAACCGCAATTGAAGTGTGATCTGTTTCTTCCATTGGGAATTAGTAGATTGCAATTATACCGTTTCGTGGTCGACGGCTACGTGCGCAAGTGTGTGAAGTCGTGAATATCCGAAGGGTAGAGAGCTGTTGCATTGGCTGCAGGGATCTAGCGAGGAGAGTTCATCGGTGACACCAAGTTATCCACCATCCACCATCGACGTGCTCAACGAGAAGATCGGGCTACCCCATATCATCTGGTATCAGATTTCCAGCGTTTACTCGGTGAGCATCCACAAATCCATCCCGTAGATTAGTTTATTTTCGTCCTATACAGAAAAAGTCAAAAACAAATTAGGGTTAGATTTCGCCTTAGCCTAGATAGCATCGATTGCATCTCTAGTTTGCTATTCGTGTTGATCCGTTGCGTATTTCTTTTTTTCCGTTTGTGTCTTCGTGTTTGTTTAGGTTTAGGGTTTAGTCTTTCCATGTCAAGTTTGAGTTTGTTTCGGAGTCCTTGTCAAAAATCAAAAAAAAAAGTTCAGTTGTTTCCGACGTCCGTTCAGTTTCCGTCACTGGATCTGCAGTTTCGAGCGATATACGTCGCTGTTTTCGTCAATCTTTCCGTTTCCGACTCCGTGTCTAGACAGTTTTCGGCAGAAATTCAGAGCGCCATAACTTTTGCATACGAACTCCGATTTGGACGATTTTTAGCTCGTTTTGAAGAGGAGACGAAAGCGAAGGCAGCCAAACTCCCTCCGTCTGTTTACACCTTTTCGACGTCTTAGAATCCCCAAAAACTTCGGGAAGTAATTCTTTTTGCCACTTTTGTGCTCAAACCTTAGACACAGCCCTTCTACAGCAGTGTTAGGAGCTTAACCATATAGGACTAGGTAACCTTTTGTGCTCCCAGGCTGCTCCATATCGTGTGTCTTGTGTCTATAAAATTCCTGGCCATAGAACATTGAAAAAGTCAAAAAAAAGACAAGAATAAAAAAAAACAGAGAAAAGAAGAGGCCAAAGTGCATATCATCCTTTGTGACACGACTAGTTCTTGAGCAATCTTGCGCCTGCGTCTACTCTTTGAGCAACGTGCTAGTGTCCTTCCAGTGCATTGCAACACGAGCTATACTTCAGACATATCTCCATATACTTGTGATCAGTCCTAGAGTTGCTTTGCCCCAACTTTCTATACGTGTGTGTTTCCTGTGTCTTTGTGTATCACACGAGCAGCAAATAGGATTTGTAGTTGGTGTTGTTAGGATTCCATACCTACAGCTCCACCATTCATACCCTGCCTTGTCGTGTGACCGTTTTCGTACCCTGATATTCACTTCATCACATCCATGCATTTAGTCCTCACTACGATCGGGTACGCATTGCTATTCACTTTGGAATTTTCAGATTACCTTTTCTTGTTGGTTGAGTGAGTTGTGAGCGTACCACCATATCGATTTTGTTTTTTGCACTAACCTACTAATCATGTCTTCTAGTGATGAGATTGTGATGCAGAAAAAGGATGCGAATACTACTGTCACCTGGAGCGACTATGAGCATTTGCATGATCACTTGGGCAGGCTGTTTGAGAAAAATACTGACGCCGTTGCCAACGACATACAAGTCATGCAGCTCAAGTTCGACGCCACTGACACCACAGTGAATACCATTCAAACCACGGTTGATACTCTCCAAACAAGTGTGCACACCTTACAGCAGTCCATTGATCGTTGCCTCATGCTTTGGACCAACGGCAGCCGCACCAACAACAATTTGATGATGCTTTTGAGGAGGCCAGTGTGCATGGCGAAAATATGAATGCTCCTGGCCGCGGTCGTGCTCACTATAATCAGGGCCGTGGTGTGCCTCCATTGGGCCGTGCTCATCGTGTACCTCTCCACGGACAAGATGATCCACTAGGAAAACCCAAGTTCTCTATTCCACGGTTTGAGGGATCCACGGATGTTGAAGAGTATCTCACATGGAAGCTGAAGATAGAAACATTATGGCGCTTACATGACTATACAGAAGAGAGGAAGGTCAAGCTTGCGTCTTCTGAATTTGATGGATATGCATTGCGTTGGTGGGATGGCCTTGTGCAAAACCGCCACGCTGACAATGAAGTTCCTTTTCTTACATGGCCTGAGATGAAGGCTGTTATGAGAGCTCGTTTTGTTCCCTCTAATTATTTGCGCTCAGTTTTTGACAAATTGACACAATTGAAGCAAGGGACTATGACAGTTGATGCATACTACATGGAGATGGAGATGTTGTTACATCGTGCACGTGTTCGGGAGTCCGTTGAGATGACTATGCAGCGCTTTCTTCATGGATTAAAGTTCACCATCAAGGGTATTGTGCGACATCATCACTACACCAATATGAATGAGATCTTACACCATGCAAGGGAGGCTGAATCACACCTTGTTGAAGAGGCACAAATCAAAGCACGCTACACTAGTTCTGTGCGTTTCTCTAGTAGGGCGCCATCAACCTCGGCTGCACCAATCGAGGGACAACCAAGCCGCGCCTCGTCCTCCTATTCTAAACCAGCCTCCACTGCTCCTGTTACTAGGAGACCAGCCGCACCCGCTGCTAGTACTGATTCGTCTATGTCCACAGCCCGCAATAGGGACATGAGTTGCCACACATGTGGGGGCAAAGGTCACTTTAAGAAAGATTGCCCCAACAGGAAAGTTATGCTTATTAATGAGAACAATGAGTATGAAACAGGTGAGGATGCTGATCCTAATGCGGATGATGATGATGGCTATACAAGTGATGGAGGTAGTTGCAGAAATCTTGCAAGTAAAGAGTTGTGTGCCAAACTGAAGTTGACATATTTACCTCATCCAAACCCATACTATATTCAGTGGTTGAGTGATAATGGTGAGATGAAGATGAGTCTGCGTGTAAATTTTGAGATAGGACCATACAAGGATTCCATCGAGTTTGATGTGGTGCCTATGACTGTTTGTCACCTTTTATTGGGATGGCCTTGGCTGTACGATCGCCATGTGCAACACAATGGGCGTGCCAATACATATCACTTGGAGTTCAAGGGCAAGAAAATTAATTTGCAGCCCATGTCACCGCAACAAATAGTGAATGAGTCTCGCCAGAAAACAGAAGTAAACTTAGAAAAAACACCAGGGAAGGAGAAAATTGTAACAGCTGTGAGTGATATAACGAAAAGTGAGAGAGTGCCTAATTTGTTGATATTAGCCACCAAAGATGATATGAGAGACTTTCGTGAGGATCCTACAGCCATGCCTCTTGTTCTCATGTACAAGGGCGAGGTTTTGGTTTCTAATGACATGCAACCTGTTTCTCTTGGTGTGTGTACTGTTTTGCAGGATTATGATGATGTTTTTCCAGCGGAGGTGCCCGCAGGTTTGCCACCTTTGCGTGGAATTGAGCACCAAATTGATCTCATCCCGGGACACTTCCTAACCGCGCGCCGTATCGCACAAATCCAGAAGAGACGAAAGAGATACAGCAACAAGTGCAAGCACTACTCGACAAGGGGTACATTCGTGTCTCTCTTAGCCCTTGCGCTGTTCCTGTAATTTTGGTTCCTAAGAAAGATGGTACATGGCGTATGTGTGTAGATTGTCGCGCTATTAATAACATCACTATTCGATATCGTCATCCTATTCCACGCTTAGAAGATATGCTTGATGAATTAAGTGATGCTGCTATTTTCTCTAAGATTGATTTGCGTAGTGGATACCATCAGATTAGGATGAACGAGGGGATGAATGGAAAACTGCTTTCAAAACAAAATTTGGCTTATATGAGTGGCTAGTTATGCCTTTTGGTCTTACTAATGCACCTAGCACATTTATGCGTTTAATGAATCATGTTTTGAGAGACTTCATTGGTAAATTCGTGGTTGTGTATTTTGATGATATACTAGTTTACAGCCACACTGAATCTGAACATTGTGATCATCTTAGACAAGTTTTGCAAGTGTTACGTGATGCAAAATTATATGCTAATCTTGAGAAGTGCACTTTTGCCAAAGATAAGGTGATATTTTTAGGCTATGTTGTATCTAAGAATGGGGTAGAGGTAGATTCATCTAAAATTGAAGCAATTCAGAATTGGCCTACTCCCATGAACGTGAGTCAAGTACGTAGTATTCATGGTCTTGCTGGTTTTTATAGGCGTTTTGTGAAAGACGTTAGTACTATTGCTGCACCCTTGACTGAATTAACTAAGGAAGGTCTACCTTTTGTGTGGGGCGCTGCCCAAGACATTGCTTTTGATGAGCTGAAACGTTTGCTTACTTCTGCACCTTTGCTTGCATTACCAGATTTTAATAAACAATTCGAAATTCAGTGTGATGCTAGTGGCATAGGAATTGGTGGTGTTTTGATGCAAGAAGGTAGACCTATTGCTTATTACAGCGAGAAACTTTCTGGTGCTAGATTAAACTAACCTGTTTATGATAAAGAATTGTATGCACTTGTTCGTGTTCTTGAGTTTTGGCAACATTATTTGTGGCCAAAAGAATTTATCATACATTCTGATCATGAAGCTTTGAAATATCTGAAAGCTCAATCTATTGCATAGGCGTCTTGCTAAGTGGGTTGAGTTCATTGAGTCGTTTCCCTACATCATAAAGTATAAGAAAGGGAAGGATAATGTTGTGGCTGATGCTCTCTCTAGGAAGAACATGTTATTGACACATTTGGATGTTAAAATTCCTGGTTTGGAGAGTTTATGTGATTTATATGCTACTGATCATGATTTTGCTGAACCATACCGCGTATGTCTGCTCAAACACGCATGGGATAAGTTTCACATACATGATAGATTTCTGTTTCGAGCTAACAAATTATGTGTTCCAGAATCGTTGGTGTGTTTGTTGTTGTTGCAGGAATCACATGCAGGTTGTTGTTGTCAAGTTCATGAGCTACTTCTGGAAGACATTGTGAGGCAAGCTTGGGACGAAGTTGCTGTTCAGCACAACGTGTCATCCCCAAACAGATGGTCAAACGGAGGTGGTGAATCGAATTTTGTCACAGTTGCTGCGAGCTATGATCAAGAAAAATTTGCGTGAATGGGAGGAGTGTTTGCCACATGTTGAGTTCGCGTATAATCGAGCGGTGCACTCTACCACTCAGCTTTGTCCTCTTGAGGTGGTGTATGGCTTCAAACCAATTACACCGCTGGATTTATTGCCTCTACTGTTGCATGAGAGAGTCAATATGGAGGCATCAAAACGAGCAGATTATGTGAAGAAAATTCATGAGAAGACTCGAGAGGCAATTGAGAAGAAAGGAAAGCACATTGCTGCTGCACGAAATCAGTCCCGCAAGCAAGTTTTGTTTCAGCCCGGAGACATGGTTTGGGTGCATTTGCGGAAGAACGGATTTCCACATTTGCGAATTCGAAGTTGAAGCCACGTGGTGCTGGTCCTTTTGAGGTTATTGCAAAGATAAATGACAATGCCTACTCCATTGATCTTCCTATGGCCGAGTTTGGTGCTGTTAGCAATAGTTTCAACGTTGCTGATTTGTCACCGTATGATGGAGATGACCTTGGAGCGTCGAGGGCGACGCCTTTTGAAGGGGGGGGGGGGAGATGATGAGGACATCCATACTGTTGTTCCCTCTCCAATACATGATGATGACATGAGAGTTGCTGCAAAGAAGAAGTCCAATAATGAGGTTCGAATTGGACCAATGACAAGAGCTCGAACCAAGTTACTTCAGCAAGTGGAAAACTCGCTCTTAGTTGAATATGATGTTTGTGTTAATGAGAATTTTATACTGCCTAAGTCTATGCATTTATGTATGATCAGGTTTATTAATAACACAAGCGTTGGAGGAGGAGACGAGCTACCACAAGGAGAAGGGCAATCACTGATTTCCAATATCAGCAAGTGCGCGAGGGAGGAGAGGGAGGCCAGCGCACAAGGGCAATGAAGGAGATCACACGTTTACACGTTAAAGGGATCTAGTGGCGCACTAGGACATAACGTATGAAGATATTAGTCTAGAGTGCAATGCATGAGGCCTGCGTGCCCTGTTTAGTCCGAACCCACCATGGGTCGGTTTGTATCGGTCCGAGTCGAACCAGGTTTGAGTTCAGATCGGAATTAAGTCCTACTTTCGGCCAGCCCCTTTAAATAGCTAAGGGCTGCGCCCTAGAGGGTTAGACCACGTTTAGATAAACCCTAGTTTTGGTTGAACAACGAAAACTTTCCTCTGAAATAATACATCTCCAATTCATATCGATCTGGAGAGTTGAATCGCAATTGAAGTGTGATCTGTTTCTTCCATTGGGAATTAGTAGATTGCAATTATACCGTTTCGTGGTCGACGGCTACGTGCGCAAGTGTGTGAAGTCGTGAATATCCGAAGGGTAGAGAGCTGTTCCATTGGCTGCAGGGATCTAGCGAGGAGAGTTCATCGGTAACACCAAGTTATCCACCATCCACCATCGACGTGCTCAACGAGAAGATCGGGCTACCCCACATCACTTGCAACAAGGCAAAGTCCAAATTAAAGCCTCACGGTTTGTATACCCCTCCTCCTGCTCCTACTACACCATGGGAAGATATAAGCATGGATTTTGTGTTAGGATTACCTAGGACCAGTAGAGGACATGATTCTATTTTTGTGGTAGTGGATCGTTTTTCTAAGATGGCTCATTTTATTGCCTGCCACAAAAGCGACGATGCGTCGCATATTGCTAATCTGTTTTTCAGGGACATCGTGCGCATACATGGAGTACCGAAGACGATTGTTTCTGACCGTGATGTGAAGTTCATGAGCTACTTTTGGAAGACTGTTTGGGGAAAGCTGGGGACGAAGCTGCTGTTTAGTACAACTTGTCATCCCCAAACTGATGGCCAAACGGAGGTGGTGAACCGCGCACTTTCGGCGTTGCTGTGGACAATGATCAAGAAAAATCTGCGCGTGTGGGAAGAGTTCTTGCCGCATGTGGAGTTTGCATATAACAGGGCTGTACACTCCACCACGCAATTGTGTCCGTCTGAGGTGGTGTATGGTTTTAAACCCATACACCGCTTGATTTGCTGCCGCTTCCAATTCAAGAACGTGTCAACATGGATGCATCGAAGCGAGCAGATTTTGTGAGGAAGATACAAGAGAAGACTAAAGAGGCCATCGAGAAGAAAGGAAAGTACAATGCTGATCGTGTTAACAAGAAAAGAAAGAAGGTGATTTTTCAGCCCGGCGATATGGTTTGGGTGCATTTTCGCAAGGACAGATTTCCGGTTCAGCGCAAGTCTAAATTGATGCCACGTGGTGATGGTCCTTTCAAAGTTCTTGCCAAGATAAATAATAATGCATACAATATAGATCTTCCTACATCTGAGTTTGGTGTGAGCAATACGTTTAATGTTGCTGATTTGATGCCATTTGCTGGAGAAGACCTTGACGCGTCGAGGTCGACGCCTTTTCAAGGGGGGGGGGGGGGGGGGGGGAGGATGATGAGGACATCCCTAGTTCTTTACCATCTTCTCCTATTGATGATGTTGCTGTACACAACATAACTAAATGTGTGAGGATTGGACCAATGACAAGAGCTTGAACCAAGCTACTTGAGCAACAGGTGAACTCACTCTTAGTTGAATATAATGTTTGTGTTAATGAGAACTTTATACTGCCTAAGTCTATGCATTTATGTATGATCAGATTTATTAATAACACAAGCATTGGAGGAGGAGACGAGCTACAGCAAGGAGAAGAACCACCACTGATTTCCAATGTCAGCAAGTGCGCGAGGGAGGAGAGGGAGGCCGGCGCATCAGGGCATTGAAGGAAATCACTCGTTTGCACGTTAGAGGGATCAAGTGGCGCACGAGGACATAACGTATGAAGATATTAGTCTAAGGTGCAATGCATGAGGCCTGCGTGCCATGTTTAAGGCCGAACCCACCATGGGTCGGTTTGTATCAGTTTGAGTCGAACCAGGTTTGGGTTCAGATCCGAATTGAGTCATAGTTTCGGCCAACCTCTTTAAATAGCCAAAGGCTGCGCCATAGAGGGGTAGACCACGTTTAACATAAACCCTAGATCGAATTTGCTCCAAGCATTCATCTATATTCGAGTTCCTCTGTGTTGCGCTCAGGAATTCAACCTCTCCACTGTGTTGCGCTCTGGAGATTATTATCCGAAGTTTGAGTGTGATTTGTTGTTCCACTGGAAATTAGTAGATTGCGAAACCGCCTCGTGGTCGGCGGCTACGTTGCAACGGTGTGAGGCGTCGTGAATATCCATTGGGTTGAAGAGCTGTTGCATTGGCAACGGGGGAACAGCCGGAGAGTTCGTCAGAATCTTTCAAGTTATCTTCCACCATCATACGTCCACCCACCGCTCACTGAGAAGATCGGGCAACCCCTTATCAGGGACCTAGATGGCAACGAGTGTGGCACGTGCTTTAGGATGACCTATAAGTTGTACTGATACTTCTAGATTGCTGGGAGGGGTGCAATGGGTCAGATGACGTAAGGAGGGTCCGTATACTCCTAGATGGCTAGGAGGGGTCCACGGGGGTCCAGATGGCTATGATTGTTGCACACGCTTTAAGATGACCTAAAAGTACTACCGATACTCCTAGATGGCGAGGAGGGGTGCAATGGGTCAGATGACGTAAGGAGGGTCCGTATACTCCTATATGGCTAGGAGGGGTCCACAAGGGTCCAGATGGCTACGATTGTCGCACGTGCTTTAAGATGACCTAAAAGTGCTACTGATACAACTAGATGGCTGGGAGGGGTGCAATGGGTCAGATGACGTAAGGAGGGTCCGTATACTCCTATATTGCTAGGTGGGGTCCACGGGGGTTCAGATGGTTACGATTGTCGCACGTGCTTTAGGATGACCTAACAGTGCTACTGATACTCCTAGATGGCTGGGATGGGTGCAATGGGTCAAATGACGTAAGGAGGGTACGTATACTCCAAGATGGCTAGGAGCGGTCCACAAGGGTCCAGATGGCTACGAGTGTCGCATGTGCTTTAGGATGACCTATAAGTGTTACTGATACTTCTAGGTGGCTGGGAGGGGTGTAATGGGTCAGATGACGTAAGGAGGGTCCCTATACTATAAGATGGCTAGGAGGGGTCCACGGGAGTCAAGATGGGTACGATTGTCGCACGTGCTTTAGGATGACTTAAAAGTGCTATGAATACTCCTAGATGGCTGGGAGGGGTGCAAAGGGTCAGATAACGTAAGGAGGGTTCGTATACTAGTAGATGGCTAGGAGGGGTCCACGGGGGTCCAGATGGCTATGATTGTCGCATGTGCTTTAGGTTGACCTAAAAGTGCTACTCATACTCCTAGATGGTTCGGAGGGGTGCAATGGGTTAGAAGACGTAAGGAGGGTCCGTATACTCCTATGTGGCTAGGAGGGGTCCACGTGGGTCCAGATGGCACCGAGTGTCGCACGTGCTTTAGGATGACCTATAAGTGTTACTGATTCTCCTATATGGCTAGGAGGGGTGCAATGGGCCAGATTACGTAAGGAGGGTCCGTATACTCCTATATTGATAGAAGGGGTCCACGGAGGTCCAGATGGCTACGATTGTCGCACGTGCTTTAGGATGACCTAAAAGTGCTACTGATAATCTTAGATGGCTAGGAGGGGCCACGGGGGTCAAATCACATAAAGAGGGTCCGTATACTCCAACATGGCTAGGAGTTGTCCATGGTGGTCCAGAAGGCGACGAGTGTCGCACGTGCTTTAGGATGATCTATAAATGGTACTGATACTTCTAGATGGCTTGGAGGGGTGCAATGGGTCTGATGATGTAAAGAGGGTCCGTATACTCCAAGATGGCTAGGAGGGGTCCACGGGAGTCTAGATGGGTATGATTGTTGCACGTGCTTTAGGATGACTTAAAAGTGCTATGGATGCTCCTATACGCCTGGGAGGTGTGTGGTCAGATGACGTTAGGACGATCCGTATACTAATATATGGCTAGGAGGGACCACGCGGTTCCTGATGGCTTTGATTGTCACACGTGCTTTAGGATGACATGAAAGTGCTACTGATAATCCTAGATGGGTAGGTGGGGTGCAATGGGTCTGATGATGTAAGGAGGGTCTGTATACTCCTATATGGCTAGGAGGGGTCCACGGGGGTCCAGATGGCTACGATTTTCGCACATGCTTTAGGATGACCTAAAAGTTCTACTGATACTCCTTGATGGTTAGGATCGGTGCAATGGGTCAGATGACGTAAGGAGGTCTGTATACTCATATATGGCTAGGAGGGGTCCACGGGGGTCCAGATGGCAACGAGTGTGCCACGTGCTTTCGGATGACCTAAAAGTGCTATTTATACTCCTAGATGGCTGGAGGGGTGCAATGGGTCAGATGACGTAAGGAGAGTCCGTATACTCCTATATTTCTAGGGGGGTCCACGGGGGTCCAGATGTCTACGATTGTCGCACGTGCTTTAGGATGAGCTAAAAGTGCTTCTGATACTCCTAGATGGCTAGGAGGGGTGCAATGTGTCAGATGACATAAGGAGGGTCCATATACTCCTATATGGCAACGAGAGGCCCACATGGGTTCAGATGGCTACGATAGTCGCACGTGCTTTAGGATGACCTAAAAGTGCTACTCATACTCCTAGATGGTTAGGAGGGGTGCAATGGGTTAGATGACGTAAGGAGGGTCCGTGTACTCCTATATGGCACCTGCTTTAGGATGTCCTATAAGTAGTACTGATACTTCTAGATTGCTGGGAGGGGTGCAATGGGTCAGATGGCGTAAGGAGGGTCCGTATACTAATAGATGGCTAGGAGGGGTCCACGGGGGTCCAGATGGCGATGATTGTCGCACGTGCTTTAGGATGACCTAAAATTGCTACTTATTCTCCTAGATGTCGAGGAGGGGTGCAATGGGTCAGATGATGTAAGGAGGGTCCGTATACTCCTATATGGCTAGGAGGGGTCCACGGGGGTCTAGATGGCTACGATTCTCGCACGTGCTTTAGGATGACCTAAAAGTGCTACTGATACTCCTAGATGGCTAGGAGGGTTGTAATGGGTTAGATGACGTAAGGAGGGTGCGTATACTCCTATATGGCTAGGAGGGGTCCACGGGGGTCCTGATGGCTACGATTGCCGCACATGCTTTAGGATGACTTAAAAGTGCTATGAATACTCCTAGATGGCTGGGAGAGGTGCAAAGGGTCAGATAACGTAAGGAGGGTTCGTATACTAGTAGATGGCTAGGAGCGGTCCACGGGGGTCCAGAAGGCGACGAGTGTCGCATGTGCTTTAGGATGACCTATAAGTGGTACGGATACTTCTAGGTGGCTGGGAGGGGTGCAATGGGTCTGATGACGTAAGGAGGGTCTGTATACTCCAAGATGGCTAGGAGGGGTCCACGAGAGTCTAGATGGGTATGATTGTCGCATGTGCTTTAGGATGACCTAAAAGTGCTACTAATATTCCTAGATGGCGAGGATGTGTGCAATGGGTCAGATGACGAAAGGAGGGTCCGTATACTCCTATATGGCTTGGGGGGTTCCACGGGGGTCCAGATGGCTACGATTTGCGCACGTGCTTTAGGATGACCTAAAAGTTCTACTGATACTCCTAGATGTCTAGGACGGGTGCAATAAGTCAGATGACGTAAGTAGGGTCCGTATACTAATAGATGGCTAGAAGGGATCCACGGGGGTCCAGATGGCTATGATTGTCGCACGTGCTTTAGGATGACCTAAAAGTGCTACTAATATTCCAAGATGGCGAGGATGTGTGCAATGGGTCAGATGACGAAAGGAGGGTCCGTATACTAATAGATGGCTAGGAGGGGTCCACGGGGGTCCAGATGGCTAAGATTTTCGCACGTGCTTTAGGATGACCTGAAAGTGTTGCTGATATTTCTAGGTCGCTGGGAGGTGTGCAATGGGTCTGATGACGTAAGGAGGGTCCGTATACTATAAGATGGCTAGGAGGGGTCCACGGGAGTCCAGATGGGTACGATTGTCGCACGTGCTTTAGGATGACTTAAAAGTGCTATGGATACTCTTAGATGGCTAGCAGGGGTGCAATGGGTCATATGACGTAAGGAGGGTCCGTATACTAATAGATGGCTAGGAGGGATCCACGGGAGTCCAGATGGCTATGATTGTCGCACGTGCTTTAGGATGACCTCAAAGTGCTACTAATATTCCTAGATGGCGAGGATGTGTGCAATGGGTCAGATGACGAAAGGAGGGCCCGTATACTCCTATATGGCTAGGAGGGTTCCACGGGGGTCCATATGGCTACGATTTGCGCACGTGCTTTAGGATGACCTAAAAGTTCTACTGATACTCTTAGATGGCTAGGACGGGTGCAATGAGTCAGATGACGTAAGTAGGGTCCGTATACTAATAGATGGCTAGGAGGGATCCACGGGGGTCCAGATGGCTATGATTGTCGCACGTGCTTTAGGATGACCTAAAAGTGCTACTAAGATTCCAAGATGGCGAGGATGTGTGCAATGGGTCAGATGACGAAAGGAGGGTCCGTATACTAATAGATGGCTAGGAGGGGTCCACGGGGGTCCAGATGGCTACGATTTTCGCACGTGCTTTAGGATGACCTGAAAGTGTTGCTGATACTTCTAGGTCGCTGGGAGGGGTGCAATGGGTCTGATGACGTAAGGAGGGTCCGTATACTATAAGATGGCTAGGAGGGGTACACGGGAGTCCAGATGGGTACGATTGTCGCACGTGCTTTAGGATGACTTAAAAGTGCTATGGATACTCTTAGATGGCTAGCAGGGGTGCAATGGGTCATATGACGTAAGGAGGGTCCGTATACTAATAGATGGCTAGGAGGGATCCACGGGAGTCCAGATGGCTATGATTGTCGCACGTGCTTTAGGATGACCTCAAAGTGCTACTAATATTCCTAGATGGCGAGGATGTGTGCAATGGGTCAGATGACGAAAGGAGGGCCCGTATACTCCTATATGGCTAGGAGGGTTCCACGGGGGTCCATATGGCTACGATTTGCGCACGTGCTTTAGGATGACCTAAAAGTTCTACTGATACTCTTAGATGGCTAGGACGGGTGCAATGAGTCAGATGACGTAAGTAGGGTCCGTATACTAATAGATGGCTAGGAGGGATCCACGGGGGTCCAGATGGCTATGATTGTCGCACGTGCTTTAGGATGACCTAAAAGTGCTACTAAGATTCCAAGATGGCGAGGATGTGTGCAATGGGTCAGATGACGAAAGGAGGGTCCGTATACTAATAGATGGCTAGGAGGGGTCCACGGGGGTCCAGATGGCTACGATTTTCGCACGTGCTTTAGGATGACCTGAAAGTGTTGCTGATACTTCTAGGTCGCTGGGAGGGGTGCAATGGGTCTGATGACGTAAGGAGGGTCCGTATACTATAAGATGGCTAGGAGGGGTACACGGGAGTCCAGATGGGTACGATTGTCGCACGTGCTTTAGGATGACTTAAAAGTGCTATGGATACTCTTAGATGGCTAGCAGGGGTGCAATGGGTCATATGACGTAAGGAGGGTCCGTATACTAATAGATGGCTAGGAGGGATCCACGGGGGTCCAGATGGCTATGATTGTCGCACGTGCTTTAGGATGACCTCAAAGTGCTACTAATATTCATAGATGGCGAGGATGTGTGCAATGGGTCAGATGACGAAAGGAGGGTCCGTATACTCCTATATGGCTAGGAGGGTTCCACGGGGGTCCATATGGCTACGATTTGCGCACGTGCTTTAGGATGACCTAAAAGTTCTACTGATACTCCTAGATGGCTAGGACGGGTGCAATGAGTCAGATGACGTAAGTAGGGTCCGTATACTAATAGATGGCTAGGAGGGATCCACGGGGGTCCAGATGGCTATGATTGTCGCACATGCTTTAGGATGACCTAAAAGTGCTACTAATATTCCAAGATGGCGAGGATGTGTGCAATGGGTCAGATGACGAAAGGAGGGTCCGGATACTAATAGATGGCTAGGAGGGGTCCACGGGGGTCCAGATGGCTACGATTTTCGCACGTGCTTTAGGATGACCTGAAAGTGTTGCTGATACTTCTAGGTCGCTGGGAGGGGTGCAATGGGTCTCATGACGTAAGGAGGGTACGTATACTATAAGATGGCTAGGAGGGGTCCACGGGAGTCCAGATGGGTACGATTGTCGCACGTGCTTTAGGATGACTTAAAAGTGCTATGGATACTGTTAGATGGCTAGCAGGGGTGCAATGGGTCATATGACGTAAGGAGGGTCCGTATACTAATAGATGGCTAGGAGAGATCCACGGGGGTCCAGATGGCAATGATTGTCGCACGTGCTTCAGGATGACCTCAAAGTGCTACTAATATTCCTAGATGGCGAGGATGTGTGCAATGGGTCAGATGACGAAAGGAGGGTCCGTATACTCCTATATGGCTAGGAGGGTTCCACGGGGGTCCATATGGCTACGATTTGCGCACGTGCTTTAGGATGACCTAAAAGTTCTACTGATACTCCTAGATGGCTAGGACGGTTGCAATGAGTCAGATGACGTAAGTAGGGTCCGTATACTAATAGATGGCTAGGAGGGATCCACGGTGGTCCAGATGGCTATGATTGTCGCACGTGCTTTAGGATGACCTAAAAGTGCTACTAAGATTCCAAGATGGCGAGGATGTGTGCAATGGGTCAGATGACGAAAGGAGGGTCCGTATACTAATAGATGGCTAGGAGGGGTCCACGGGGGTCCAGATGGCTACGATTTTCGCACGTGCTTTAGGGTGACCTGAAAGTGTTGCTGATACTTCTAGGTCGTTGGGAGGGGTGCAATGGGTCTGATGACGTAAGGAGGGTCCGTATACTATAAGATGGCTAGGAGGGGTCCACGGGAGTCCAGATGGGTACGATTGTCGCACGTGCTTTAGGATGACTTAAAAGTGCTATGGATACTCTTAGATGGCTAGCTGGGGTGCAATGGGTCATATGACGTAAGGAGGGTCCGTATACTAATAGATGGCTAGGAGGGATCCACGGGGGTCCAGATGGCTATGATTGTCGCACGTGCTTTAGGATGACCTCAAAGTGCTACTAATATTCCTAGATGGCGAGGATGTGTGCAATGGGTCAGATGACGAAAGGAGGGTCCGTATACTCCTATATGGCTAGGAGGGTTCCACGGGGGTCCATATGGCTACGATTTGCGCACGTGCTTTAGGATGACCTAAAAGTTCTACTGATACTCCTAGATGGCTAGGACGGGTGCAATGAGTCAGATGACGTAAGTAGGGTCCGTATACTAATAGATGGCTAGGAGGGATCCACGGGGGTCCAGATGGCTATGTGATGCGGGGTGCCCGATCTTCACGGAGGATCTGCTTGATGATCGAAACAACGCCACCTGAAGGGTACGAAGGAAACCCTCGATCCCAGCCAACAACGTTGTCGGGTAATGGAGAAGTAGTGCAACCTGACAAAACCGAAGCTAACTATTGCAATGCAACAACCAGCAACAAGTATTCGCCCAACCACACTCTCAGTTTTCCAATCCACACAACCACGCACGAAGTTGGAAGCACGAACTGGTCGCCGCCTCAACGGCTGCTGTTGTAAATCACAAAGTGAGTTTACCCTCTCACAAGGCAAGTTTACAAGAGCTAAGGAGGAAGTGAACTCTCAAACAATATTCTGGTTGCACTTAGCTAACCTATGCTGAAAACAGATTGCCAAAGAGTTCTGCTTGAAGTGGGGAAAGGGGTACTTATACTAGGAACAGCCCTCCTAGCTTAGGTGTGAAGCCAGCACGAAAATGAGGCTCAAATTCGTGGTAACTTGGGTGGATGGGAAGCAGAAGTGTGGAGCCTCGCGCAGCAATAAATGTCTTGACAGCTCAGCATTGGAAATCACATATCTTTTGACTTGGGTCTTCAAAAGGTGCACGGTTTCTTTTGCTGCAAAATAGATTTGATTTCCTGTCCAATGTGTCCCTCCAAACGTGTTACACACGTTCATGTTCATGTGTCATGGCCCAGCAAGATCAGCGACGAAAACTGGAGCTGCACTTGCGATGTATTTTTGACTGGAACAGCTTGCTGGATTCCATGGTGTAATCCTCCAACTCCTTCTCGTCCCACTGGGCCCATGGGGTGTAAGGTGAGGTCCTCAAGCAATGCACGCCGTTGATGAAGTCTTGTTCGTTGCACTTTTCTCCATAGGCTTGAATTATCTCCATAGGTAGAAACCTGAGTAAAAGCAACACACAAGATTTAGGCAGTATATAGTTCTCATTCATATCAATATTAGAATCAGCTAGAAGCGCATTCACCTCTTGTTGTATATGTTTAGCACGGCTCCTTGTCATGGGACCCAAGTATGTCTTCTTTGGAGAGGTTTCACCTTGTATTTTTGTAGCTTCATCTTGTGAACATGATGATGCATGAGATGAACCAGGGATGTCCTCATCATCCTCCCCCTCTTCAAAAGGAGTCGTCCTCGACTCTTGATCTTCTTGATGAATGCATGGAGACAAATCTGCTACGTTAAATGTTGGACTAACAGAATAGTCTTTAGGGAGGTCGATCTTGTAAGCATTATCATTTATCTTTGCCAACACTTTGAATGGTCCATCTCCACGAGGCAGGAGCTTTGATTTGCGTCGTTCAGGGAATCGATCTTTGCGTAAATGTATCCAAACCAGATCACCGGGCTCAAAAGTCACCTTCTTGCGGTTCTTGTTTGCCTTAGCGGCATAATACTTGGATTTCTTCTCAATCTCTTCTCTTGTCTTCTCATGAATTTTCTTCACATATGCAGCACGCTTGGAAGCATCCATGTTAATTCTCTCTTGTAAGGGAAGTGGCAGCAAGTCAATTGGGGCAAGTGGTTTGAATCCATAGACCACTTCAAATGGACACATGCTTGTGGTCGAGTGAATAGCTCTGTTATAGGCGAACTCCACATGCGGCAAACACTCTTCCCACTCCTTTAAGTTCTTCTTGATCATTGTCCGTAGCAAAGCTGAAAGTGTACGGTTCACCACTTCTGTTTGGCCATCAGTTTGTGGGTGGCATGTTGTTGAAAACAGCAGCTTGGTTCCTAGCTTTGCCCACAATGTCTTCCAAAAATAGCTCATGAACTTGACATCCCGGTCTGATACGATGGTCCTCGGCATGCCGTGCAAACGTACAACTTCCCTGAAAAACAAATCAGCAACATGTGAAGCATCGTCGTTCTTATGGCATGGAATGAAGTGTGCCATCTTTGAGAACCTATCTACAACAACAAAAACAGAATCCCTCCCCCTCTTTGTTCTAGGTAATCCCAAAACAAAATCCATGCTAATATCTTCCCATGGAGCATGCGGAACAGGTAGGGGAGTATATAAACCATATGGGTTCAGTTTAGACTTAGCTTTGTGACATGTGATGCATCGCTGCACAAATTTCTCAACGTCCTTCCTCATCTTTGGCCAATAGAAGTGATCAGCCAGCAGCTCATACGTCTTCTCACGTCCAAAGTGTCCCATTAATCCACCTGCATGTGATTCCTGCAACAACAAGGGTCGAACCGACGAATCTGGAACACACAATTTGTTAGTCCTGAAAAGAAAACCATCATGCACATGGTATTTTTCCCATCCTTTCCCATCTTTGCATTTTTCATATGGCTCCATAAAGACATGATCAGTACTATACAATTCTTTTAAACTCTCAAGTCCTGGTACTTTTACTTCCAATTGATTCAGTAGAACATGTCTACGAGACAAAGCATCAGCTACCATATTTTCTTTGCCTTTCTTGTACTTTACAACATATGGGAAAGTTTCAATGAATTCTACCCATTTAGCATGTCTTCTATTCAATTTAGCTTGTCCTTTCAAATGCTTCAAAGCCTCATGATCAGAATGTACAACAAATTCCTTAGGCCATAAATAGTGCTGCCATGTTTCAAGCGCTCTAACCAAAGCATATAGTTCTTTATCATACACAGAATAATTCAGTTGTGCACCACTTAGCTTTTCACTAAAATAAGCAATTGGTTTTCGTTCCTGCATTAATACACCTCCAATGCCTATCCCACTAGCATCACATTCGATTTCAAAAGTTTTAGTGAAATCAGGCAAAACCAGCAAAGGTGCTTCAGTTAATTGTCTCTTAAGTTCAATGAAAGCTTCTTCCTGTGGCGCACCCCACTTAAAAACAACTCCTTTTTTTGTCAATTCGTGCAAAGCTGCAGCAATGCTACTAAAATCTTTCACAAATCTCCTATAGAAACCAGCAAGGCCAAGAAAACTTCTCACCTGGCTTATATTGATAGGAGTTGGCCAATTCTTGATTGCTTCCACCTTAGAGTCATCAACTTCAATTCCCTGTCCTGAAACGACATAGCCAAGAAAAACAACCTTGTTTGTGCAAAACGAGCACTTCTCAAGATTAGCATATAGTTTTTCTACTCTTAGCACATCCAAAACTTGTTTGATATGTTCTATATGTTCGTCTATGGATTTACTGTAGATTAAGATGTCATCAAAGTACACAACAACAAACTTTCCAATGTAAGCTCTCAAAACATGATTCATTAATCGCATGAAGGTACTGGGTGCATTGGTTAATCCAAAAGGCATGACTAACCACTCATACAAACCAAATTTTGTTTTGAAAGCTGTTTTCCATTCATCACCTTCTCTCATTCTAATCTGATGGTACCCACTTCTCAAATCAATTTTAGAGAACACAACAGAACCACTCAATTCATCTAACATATCATCTAACCTAGGAATAGGATGACGATACCTAACAGTTATATTATTGATGGCCCTACAATCAACACACATGCGCCAAGTACCATCCTTCTTAGGCACTAAAATTACAGGAACAGCACAAGGACTTAAACTTTCACGCACATAGCCTTTTCCTAAAAGCTCTCGTACTTGCCTTTGTATCTCCTTTGTTTCTTCAGGGTTGGCGCGGTAGGCGGGTCGATTGGGAAGTGATGCTCCTGGAATGAGGTCAATTTGATGTTCTATGCCACGCAATGGAGGTAGACCAGCGGGTATATCCTCCGGAAAGACATCTTTAAAATCCTGCAAGAGATCACGAACAGCTCTAGGAAGACAAGTTAAGTCATTAGCAAAAATCACGTCATCCTTGTACACGAGTACAACGACAACTTGATCTGGGTTTTGCCTCACGTCTCTCATTTCTGATTTTGTGGCTAACATGACTAAGTTCTCTCCCTCTCTTTTATTTTTACCTCTCATATTTGGCTTGTGGCACTCACTCGCTGTTTTGTGGATGTCTCTCGAATTCTTTTTCTCTCCCTCTTTCCCACTTACAAATTTTACTTCAGAAACTTTTTGTACATGCTCAGCCATGATTTGTTGTGGTGTCATTGGTCGAAGCACCAAATCTTTTCCTTTCCACTTGATGGTGTACTGGTTGGTTCTACCACAATGTTGAGCTGAAAGATCATATTGCCACGGCCTTCCCAACAGCAAGTGACACACTTTCATGGGCACAACGTCACACTCAACAGTGTCAATATAATCACCAATCTTGAATTGGACCTTCACCATATGTGTGATTTTCAGTTCACCACAATCACTCAACCATTGAACATGATATGGGTGGGGGTGTTGGAGCATTTTCAATCCAAGTTTCTCACACATGTCTATACTAGCAAGATTGTGGCAACTCCCACCATCAATAATAACCTTGCATACCTTGTCATGAACTTTAGCTCTTGTTTGGAACAGATTGTGCCGCTGTCCAATGTCATCCTCTTTAATCTGCACACTCAAAACTTTTGTGACAACAAGAGAGGTTCCTTCTTCAAAATCACAATACTTCTGTTCATTTTCTTGTGTAGCATCATCGTCCTCATCTTCTTCAAGTTCACTACAGGAATCATATTCTCCATTCTCCATGATCAGCATAGCACGCTTATTGGGGCATTCCTTCCTCATGTGACCACGACCACCACATGTAAAGCACTCAATTTTGCTGCTTTTCCCACTTGATCCCATTGAAGATGCGGCTGATGCAGCAGGTTTACTTCTCTCCTTTTGGGCTGATGTTTCACTCCTAATAGGGGCTGCACGCACATTGGAATGGCTACCACTACCAGAATTTTCCATTATACCTTTCCCAACATTGAATTGGGGTACAAACTTGCTCCCACTTGATGTAGCTCTAGCTGAAAATGGCATAGTCCTATTTGGCCTTGAGTCTTCTTGCAGTTGTCTTTCAGCCTTGGAAGCTAGATGCACCAACTCCACCACATTGCGATATGGCTGCAAATCAACAACT
The DNA here is from genome assembly GCA_026929855.1 of Poa annua. NCBI lineage: Eukaryota > Viridiplantae > Streptophyta > Magnoliopsida > Poales > Poaceae > Poa > Poa annua. Next base: position 50,102,077 of record CM049430.1, read on the forward strand.
CGCTTCACATTTGAATTCAGCCCAAACAGAAACCTTGACATGGATTGCTCTTCATCTTCATGTATATTGGCTCTTATCATTGACTCCTCCATCTCCTTATGATACTCTTCAACGGTCATTTTTCCTTGCCTCAAATTCTGGAGCTTGTCAAAGATGTCACGCTTATAATGCTTTGGGATGAATCTGGCCCTCATTTCTCTTTTCATTTCAGCCCATGTAGCTACAGCAGGTTCTCCTTCTTCTTCTCGCTGGTTTTGAACTTGCTCCCACCAGATTAGAGCATAGTCTTCAAATTCAAGAGAGGCCATTGCTAATTTCTTCTGTTCGGAATAGTTGTGCATGCGAAAAATCTTGTCAACTTTTAATTCCCATGTGAGGTATGTTTCTGGATCAGATCCACCATCAAACTTAGGCATGGTAAATTTAAGTTTACCAAACCTCTCCTCCTCGTGCCGCAAACGACCATAGTTGCCTTGGCGACGAAATCTGCCATCTCGGTGCTGCTCATAATTATCTTCCTCAAATTCTTCTTCGCTGTCTTCATCGTGTAAATTGGCCCTCCGGTGGCCGCCTCCACGACCAGCAGCATATTCACCACGACCACGACCAGCAGCACCTACACCACGACCACGACCAGCAGCACCAACATTTCCTCTCCCGGGAGCTCCATGTACACTTGCATCTTCAGGACCTTGACGTAGCTCTCGCACAATATCAGCAACAAGATCAGCCCTCATTGCTTCAATATTTTGGGTGAGCTGCTCATTCACATTGCCCATAAGTTGTTGCAAATCTTGTGACAACTTGTCTTGCTTCTCTTCAATTGGGTCAAGACTGTTTTTGAACTCTCGACGGAGATGATCACGCAAGGCATTGAAGTGAAACCGGGTGATGGGTTCATTGAGATGCCCATTACCTTCAACCTCGTACGTGTCTCCGGTACCTGCCATGATTAGTTGTGCAAAGTTCTATACTACAGCACGGGATATGTGTGTGACATCTCGATCTCACCTTCACTTACCAACCGAAGCTCGTGTAACTTCCAAGTGAGAGCAGAACATGCTCAACTGTGGTGCCGGTGGTTGGTATAGAGAGAGATAATTAAGCGAATACAAGTCTAGGGTTGCACATGCAGGGGCTGTTTTGTGGAGCTTTGGGTGGGGGTATATATGTGGAAACAGCACACTAATCTGCAGTCTAGTTCTTGTTAAACCAAGTAATCATCCACACAAGATTCGAATGCCTTAGTTGCTGAATAGGATATAAGTGTAGAACAAGAACACTCAGCAATGAATCAGATTTGCTGCAACAGGAATTTTTGGATGATACACACTTGACTACTGTTTCAGCTCACACCACACAAACAAGGATTTCTCAAGATATAAGTGAAGATCAGTCCCAGATTTTCTCTTCTTTCTTTCTTTCTTTTTTTTTTTTTTTTTTTTTGGACGGAAATGAACACAAATGGAGAACGCAGATGGGGAAAAACTCAGCAACTAAAACAAAAAAAATCTAATGGACAAGAACCTGATAAAACTCACCAAACCAACAGATCTAAGACTGAAAAAGGCTATAGGTAAAGGGAAATATTTTTGTGGGGCTTTTTCTGGACTGTAGGAATGAAAACAACTAAAACTAAACTAGGGATACAAGATCCTACCGTGTCAACCGAGGCTCTGATACCAAGATGATGCGGGGTGCCCGATCTTCACGGAGGATCTGCTTGATGATCGAAACAACGCCACCTGAAGGGTACGAAGGAAACCCTCGATCCCAGCCAACAACGTTGTCGGGTAATGGAGAAGTAGTGCAACCTGACAAAACCGAAGCTAACTATTGCAATGCAACAACCAGCAACAAGTATTCGCCCAACCACACTCTCAGTTTTCCAATCCACACAACCACGCACGAAGTTGGAAGCACGAACTGGTCGCCGCCTCAACGGCTGCTGTTGTAAATCACAAAGTGAGTTTACCCTCTCACAAGGCAAGTTTACAAGAGCTAAGGAGGAAGTGAACTCTCAAACAATATTCTGGTTGCACTTAGCTAACCTATGCTGAAAACAGATTGCCAAAGAGTTCTGCTTGAAGTGGGGAAAGGGGTACTTATACTAGGAACAGCCCTCCTAGCTTAGGTGTGAAGCCAGCACGAAAATGAGGCTCAAATTCGTGGTAACTTGGGTGGATGGGAAGCAGAAGTGTGGAGCCTCGCGCAGCAATAAATGTCTTGACAGCTCAGCATTGGAAATCACATATCTTTTGACTTGGGTCTTCAAAAGGTGCACGGTTTCTTTTGCTGCAAAATAGATTTGATTTCCTGTCCAATGTGTCCCTCCAAACGTGTTACACACGTTCATGTTCATGTGTCATGGCCCAGCAAGATCAGCGACGAAAACTGGAGCTGCACTTGCGATGTATTTTTGACTGGAACAGCTTGCTGGATTCCATGGTGTAATCCTCCAACTCCTTCTCGTCCCACTGGGCCCATGGGGTGTAAGGTGAGGTCCTCAAGCAATGCACGCCGTTGATGAAGTCTTGTTCGTTGCACTTTTCTCCATAGGCTTGAATTATCTCCATAGGTAGAAACCTGAGTAAAAGCAACACACAAGATTTAGGCAGTATATAGTTCTCATTCATATCAATATTAGAATCAGCTAGAAGCGCATTCACCTCTTGTTGTATATGTTTAGCACGGCTCCTTGTCATGGGACCCAAGTATGTCTTCTTTGGAGAGGTTTCACCTTGTATTTTTGTAGCTTCATCTTGTGAACATGATGATGCATGAGATGAACCAGGGATGTCCTCATCACTATGATTGTCGCACGTGCTTTTGGATGACCTAAAAGTGCTACTAATATTCCAAGATGGCGAGGATGTGTGCAATGGGTCAGATGACGAAAGGAGGGTCCGTATACTAATAGATGGCTAGGAGGGGTCCACGGGGGTCCAGATGGCTACGATTTTCGCACGTGCTTTAGGGTGACCTGAAAGTGTTGCTGATACTTCTAAGTCGTTGGGAGGGGTGCAATGGGTCTGATGACGTAAGGAGGGTCCGTATACTATAAGATGGCTAGGAGGGGTCCACGGGAGTCCAGATGGGTACGATTGTCGCACGTGCTTTAGGATGACTTAAAAGTGCTATGGATACTCTTAGATGGCTAGCTGGGGTGCAATGGGTCATATGACGTAAGGAGGGTCCGTATACTAATAGATGGCTAGGAGGGATCCACGGGGGTCCAGATGGCTATGATTGTCGCACGTGCTTTAGGATGACCTCAAAGTGCTACTAATATTCCTAGATGGCGAGGATGTGTGCAATGGGTCAGATGACGAAAGGAGGGTCCGTATACTCCTATATGGCTAGGAGGGTTCCACGGGGGTCCATATGGCTACGATTTGCGCACGTGCTTTAGGATGACCTAAAAGTTCTACTGATACTCCTAGATGGCTAGGACGGGTGCAATGAGTCAGATGACGTAAGTAGGGTCCGTATACTAATAGATGGCTAGGAGGGATCCACGGGGGTCCAGATGGCTATGATTGTCGCACGTGCTTTTGGATGACCTAAAAGTGCTACTAATATTCCAAGATGGCGAGGATGTGTGCAATGGGTCAGATGACGAAAGGAGGGTCCGTATACTAATAGATGGCTAGGAGGGGTCCACGGGGGTCCAGATGGCTACGATTTTCGCACGTGCTTTAGGATGACCTGAAAGTGTTGCTGATACTTCTAGGTCGCTGGGAGGGGTGCAATGGGTCTGATGACGTAAGGAGGGTCCGTATACTATAAGATGGCTAGGAGGGGTCCACGGGAGTCCAGAGCGTACGATTGTCGCACGTGCTTTAGGATGACTTAAAAGTGCTGTGGATACTCTTAGATGGCTAGCAGGGGTGCAATGGGTCATATGACGTAAGGAGGGTCCGTATACTAATAGATGGCTAGGAGGGATCCACGGGGGTCCAGATGGCTATGATTGTTGCACGTGCTTTAGGATGACCTAAAAGTGCTACTAATATTCCTAGAAGGCGAGGATGTGTGCAATGGGTCAGATGACGTAAGGAGGGCCGTATACTTCTATTTGGCTAGGAGGGGTCCACAAGGGTCCAGATGGCTACGATTGTCGTACGTGCTTTAAGATGACCGAAAAGTGCTACTGATACTCCAAGATGGCTAGGAGGGGTCCACGGGGGTCAAATGACATAAAGTGGGTCCGTATACTCCTATATGGCTAGGAGGGGTCCACGGGGGTCCAGATGGCTACACTTGTCGCAAGTGCTTAAGGATGACCTGAGAGTGCTACTGATACTCCTAGATGGCGAGGAGGGGTGCAATGGGTCAGATGACGTAAGGAGGGTCTACATACTCCTATATGGCTAGGAGGGGTCCACGAGGGTCCAGATGGTTACGATTGTCGCACGTGCTTTAGGATGACCTAAAAGTGTTACTGATTCTTCTACGTCGCTGGGAGGGGTGCAATGGGTCTGATGACGTAAGGAGGGTCCGTATACTATAAGATGGCTAGGAGGGGTCCACGGGAGTCCAGATGGGTACGATTGTCGCACGTGCTTTAGGATGACTTAAAAGTGGTATGGATACTCTTAGATGGCTAGGAGGGGTGCAATGGGTCATATGACGTATGGAGGGTCCGTATACTAATAGATGGCTAGGAGGGGTCCACGGGGGTCCAGATGGCTACGATTTTCACACGTGCTTTAGGATGACCTGAAAGTGTTGCTGATACTTCTAGGTCGCTGGGAGGGGTGCAATGGGTCTGATGACGTAAGGAGGGTCCGTATACTATAAGATGGCTTGGAGGGGTCCACGGGAGTCCAGATGGGTACGATTGTCGCACGTGCTTTAGGATGACTTAAAAGTGCTATGGATACTCTTAGATGGCTAGCAGGGGTGCAATGGGTGATATGACGTAAGGAGGGTCCGTATACTAATAGATGGCTAGGAGGGGTCCACGGGGGTCCAGATGGCAACGAGTGTGGCACGTGCTTTAGGATGACCTATAAGTGGTACTGATACTTCTAGATTGCTGGGAGGGGTGCAATGGGTCGGATGACGTAATGAGGGTCCGTATACTCCAAGATGGCTAGGAGGGGTCCACGAGAGTCCAGATGGGTATGATTGATGCACGTGCTTTAGGATGATTTAAAAGTGTTACTGATACTCCAAGATCGCTGGGAGGGGTGCAATGGGTCAGATGACGTTAGGAGGGTCTGAATACTACTAGATGGCTAGGAGGGGTGCACAGGGGTCCAGATGGCTACGATGGTCGCACATGCTTTAAGATGACCTAAAATTTCTACTGATACAACTAGATGGCTTGGAGGGGTCCAATGGGTTAGATGTCGTAAGGAGGGTCCGTATACTCCTAGATGGCTAGGAGGGGTCCACGGGGGTCCATATGGCTATGATTGTCGCACATGCTTTCGGATGACCTAAAAGTGCTACCGATACTCCTAGATGGCGAGGAGGGGTGCAAAGGGTCAGATGACGCAAGGAGGGTCCGTATACTCCTATAATGCTAGGAGGGGTCAATGGGGGTCCAGAGTGCTACGAAATTTGCACGTGCTTTAAAATGACCTAAAAGTGTTACTGATACAACTAGATGGCTGGGAGGGGTGCAATGGGTCAGATCACGTAAGGAGGGTCCGTATACTCCTATATGGCTAGGTGGGCTCCACGGGGGTCCAGATGGTTACGATTGTCGCACGTGCTTTAGGATGACCTAAAAGTGCTACTTATACTCCTAGATGGCTAGGAGGGGTGCAATGGATCCAATGACGTAAGGAGGGTACGTATACTCCAAGATGGCTAGGAGCGGTCCACAAGGGTCCAGAAGGCTACGAGTGTTGCATGTGCTTTAGGATGACCTATAAGTGTTACTGATACTTCTTGGTGGCTGGGAGGGGTGCAATGGGTCTGATAACGTAAGGAGGGTCTGTATACTAAGGAGGGTCCGTATACTCCAAGATGGCTAGGAGGGGTCCACGAGAGTCTAGATGGATATGATTGTCGCACGTGCTTTAGGATGACTTAAAAGTGCTATGGATACTCCTATATGGCTGGGAGGTGTGCAATGGGTCAGATGACGTACGGAGGGTCTGTATACTCCTAGATGGCTAGGAGGGGTCCACGGGGGTCCAGATGGCTATGATTGTCGCACATGCTTTAGGATGACCTAAAAGTGCTACCGATACTCCTAGATGACTAGGACGGGTGCAATCGGTCAGATGACGTAAGAAATGTCCGTATACTCCAGGATGACTAAGAGTGGTCCACGGGGGTCCAGAAGGCGACGAGTGTCGCACATGCTTTAGGATGACCTCTAAGTGGTACTTATACTTCTAGATGGCTGGGAGGGGTGCAATGGGTCTGATGACGTAAGGAGGGTCCGTATACTCCAAGTTGGCTAGAAGGGGTCCACGAGAGTCTAGATGGGTATGATTGTCGCACGTGCTTTAGGATGCCTTTAAAGTGCTATGGATACTTCTAGATGGCTGGGAGGGGTGCAATGGTTGTGATGACGTAAGGAGGGTCCGTATACTCCAAGATGGCTAGGAGGGGTCCATGAGAGTCTAGATGGGTATGATTGTCGCACGTGCTCTAGGATGACTTAAAAGTGCTATGGATACTCCGATATGGCTAGGAGGTGTGCAATGGGTCAGATGACGTAAGGAGGGTCTGTATACTCCTATATGGCCAGGAGGGGTCCATGGGGGTCCAGATGGCAACGAGTGTGGCACGTGCTTTAGGATGACCTATAAGTGGTACTGATACTTCTAGATTGCTGGCAGGGGTGCAATGGGTCAGATGACGTAAGGAGGGTCCGTATACTCCTAGATAGCTAGGAGGGGTCCATGGGGGTCTAGATGGCAATGATTGTCGCACATGCTTTAGGATGACCTAAAAGTGCTATCGATACTCCTAAATGGCGAGCAGGGGTGCAATAGGTCAGATGACGTAAGGAGGGTCCGTATACTCCTATATGGCTAGGAGGGGTCCACGAGGGTCCAGATGGTAATATTGTTGCACGTGCTTTAAGATGACCTAAAAATACTACTGATACAAATAGATGGCTGGGAGGGGTGCAATGGGTCAGATGACGTAAGGAGGGTCTATATACTCCTATATGGCTAGGTGGGGTCCACGGGGGTCCAGATGGTTACGATTGTCGCACGTGCTTTAGGATGACCAAAAAGTCCTACTGATACTTCTAGATGGCTGGGACGGGTGCAATGGGTCAAATGACGTAAGGAGGGTATGTATAATCCAAGATGGCAAGGAGCGGTCCACAAGGGTCCAGATTGGTACGAGTGTCGCATGTGCTTTAGGATGACCTATAAGTGTTACTGATACTTCTAGGTGGCTGGGAGGGGTGTAATGGGTCTGATGACGTAAGGAGGGTCCGTATACTATAAGATGGCTAGGAGGGGTCTACGGGAGTCCAGATGGGTACGATTGTCGCACGTGCTTTAGGATGACTTAAAAGTGCTATGAATACTCCTATATAGCTGGGAGGTGTGCAGTGGGTCAGATGACGTTAGGAGGATCCGTATACTAATATATGGCTAGGAGGGACCAAGGGGTTCCAGATGGCTATGATTGTCGCACGTGCTTTAGGATTACCTAAAAGTGTTACTGATACTCCTGGATGGCAATGGGTCAGATGACGTAAGGAGGGTCCGTATACTCCTATATGGCTGGGATGGGTCCACGGGGGTCCAGATGGCAACGATATTCGCACATGCTTGAGGATGACCTAAAAGTGCTACTGATACTCCTAGATGGTTAGGAGGGGTGCAATGGGTCAGATGACGTAAGGAGGGTCTGTATACTCATATATGGCTAGGAGGAGTCCACGGGGGTCCAGATGGCAACGAGTGTGGCACGTGCTTTAGGATGACCAATAAGTGGTACTGATACTTCTAGATTGCTGAGAGGGGTGCAATGGGTCAGATGACATAAGGAGTGTCCGTATACTCCAAGATGGCTACGAGTGTCGCATGTGCTTTAGGATGACCTATAAGTGTTACTGATACTTCTAGATGGCTGGGAGGGGTGCAATGGGTCTAATGACGTAAGGAGGGTCCGTATACTATAAGATGGCTAGTAGGGGTCCACGGGAGTCCAGATGGGTACGATTGTCGCACGTGCTTTAGGATGACTTAATAGTGCTACTGATACTCCAAGATGGTTGGGAGGGGTGCAATGGGTCAGATGACGTTAGGACCGTCCGTATACTCCTAGATGGCTAGGAGGGGTCCAAGGGGGTTCAGATGGCTACGATTGTCGCACGTGCTATAGGATGACCTAACAGTGCTACTGATACAACTAGATGGCTGGGAGGGGTGCAATGGGTTCGATGACGTAAGAAGGGTCCGTATACTCCTAGATGGCTACGTGGGGTCCATGGGGGTCCAGATGGTTACGATTGTCGCACGTGCTTTAGGATGACCTAAAAGTGCTACAGATACAATTAGATGGCTGGGAGGGGTGCAGTGGGTAAGATGACGAAAGGAGGGTCCGTATACTCCTAGATGGCTAGGAAGGGTCCATTGGGGTCCTGATGGCTACGATTGTCGCACGTGCTTTAGGATGACCTAAAAGTGCTAATGATACTCCTAGATGGCTAGGAGGGGTGCAATCGGTCAGATGACATAAGGAGGGTCCATATACTCCTATATGGCTAGGACGGTCCACGGGGGTCCAGATGGCTATGATTGTCGTACGTGCTTTAGGATGACCTAAAACTGCTATTGACACTCCTAGATGGCTAGGAGGGGTGCAACGCGTCAGATGACGTAAGGAGGGTCCGTATACTCCTATATGGTCAGAAGAGGTCCACAGGGGTCCAGATGGCAACGAGTCTGGCACGTGCTTTAAGATGACCTATAAGTGGTACTGATACTTCTAGATATCTAGGAGGGGTGCAATGGGTCAGATGACGTAAGGAGGGTCCATATACTCCAAGATGGCTAGGAGGGGTCCACGACAGTCCAGATGGGTATCATTGTCGCACGTGCTTTAGGATGACTTAAAAGTGCTATAGATACAACTAGATGGCTGGGAGGGGTTCAATAGGTTAGATGACGTAAGGAGTGTACGTATACTCCTAGATGGCTAGGAGGGGTCCTTGGCTGTCCAGATGGCTACAATTGCCGCACGTTCTTTAAGATGACCTAAAAGTGCTACTGATACAACTAGATGGCTAGGAGGGGTGCAACGCGTCAGATGACGCCACGGGGGTCCAGAGTGCTACGATTGTTGCACGTGCTTTAAGATGACCTAAAAGTTTTACTGATACAACTATATGGTTGGGAGGGGTGCAATGGGTCAGATGACGTAAAGAGGGTTTGTATGCTCCTATATGGCTAGGTGGGGTCCAGATGGTTACGATTGTCACACGTGCTTTAGGATGACCTAAAACTGCTACTGATACTCCTAGATGGCTGGGAGGGGTGCAATGGATCCAACGACGTAAGGAGGGTACGTATACTCCAAGATGGCTAGGAGCGGTCGACAAGGGTCCAGATGGATACGAGTGTTGCATGTGCTTTAGGATTACCTATAAGTGTTACTGATACTTCTAGGTGGCTAGGAGGGGTGCAATGGGTCTGATAACTTAAGGAGGGTATGTATACTATAAGATGGCTAGGAGGGGTCCCCGGAAGTCCAGATGGGTACGATTGTCGCACGTGCTTTAGGATGACTTAAAAGTGCTATGGATACTCCTAGATGGCGAGGAGGTGTGCAATGGGTCAGATGACGTAAGGAGGGTTAATATACTCCTATATGGCTAGGAGGGGTCCACGGGTGATATGGGAACGACGGGGGAGGTGCAGCCCAATTTCAGGACTCCACCAAGTTAGGTGTATTCGTCGTGTGTTGCTATTTTAAATAATTAGAGTTTTTAATAATTATGACTTTGGGCTTGGTTTGGGCCTGTCCAACCAAGTCAACGTAGGGTCCATTAGGGGGGGCGGTACTGTAGCGCGGTACTGTAGCATCCCTCCCCTCATATAAGGAGTTGCTAGGCATTGTTTTAGGGTTAGCTTGAGTTTAGATTAAAAACAGTCCATAGACTTTGAGCTCGTTGGTGAAGCATCCCTCCGGGGACGGCGATGCCGTTTATCAGTTTGTAATAAAGATTGCTGCGAGGGTGCTTGTGTTCATCAAGTGTTATCGTGCTCGGGTTAGAGGCGTGGTGATCTTCATCACGTTGCTTGCTGGATTTATTCCCTACCTTCAGGTGACGCCGTTGGTGTTGTTGGAAGGATTTACCGTCCGAGTTACTCGTTGTGAAAGATCGGGACAACAATCATAGGATCATCCCCTTGATCCTTATCATGTGGTATCAGATTACTGGTTTTATCACAGCGAGTTTTGTTTGATCAATCTGCTAGATTGATTTCGGTGGAGATTGGTTCAGGCGGAGGCTGTTGGAGATCGCGTTCGTAGAGATCGTGTCGGTGGTCGTCCTGCAGGGAGTCCAGCGTATAGCCGGCAAGGAGGTTAGATCGATTGCAAATTTGCTAAGATCGTTTTCTGCTGCAGTCCCGATCGTGGTTGCTTTTGATCGTGGTTGTGTGGAGGTTGGCTGGAGCAGCACGTGAAGTCCAGGCAGTGCGGTTCCTGCTAGATCTGCTAGTCAATTTCAAACACCAAACATCAGATCGTGGAGGAGCAGCAAGGGATAGCACGTGGTGGTGTTTGATCATCAAGTCAAGGAAAAGGAAAGTCCAAACCGGATAGGAAATTCCAAGCAAGATCGGATCTGATAAAAACGGAAAGATAAATTTCGGATTTCATTAGTTCCGGATTTGGTGGGATTCTTTCTCGTTTTGTTTTCTGACGTGGAGTTTTGGCAGGAAAGGAAAGTAAACAAGAGGCAGATTCGGATTTACTTGGCCGATAAGAAAGGAAAGGAAATACCGGAGGAAAGGAAAAGGCAAGAGGTCAGCTTTGATCTCGCGTTCTGCCCAGTCCAGAAACGACCGTCGTCTTGTTCAGCCCACAGTGACCTGCACGTGAGGAGTCGGGACTTGGGAGGCTACCAATTGGAAAGTACATAAAATTATCTTTCCGACAAGTGCTTATTTGCCTGTTTCGGACTTCCTACGAGGAAACCACGTCCGTTTTAAATTCAGAGTTTCTGTCAGTCCGAACCGAATTTGACGTGATAATGAGTTCGTTTCAGGGTGATTTTTATGGCAAGAGGTGTGTTTCTGGTGAAAGGTCCGGTGATGTTTATCATGACTACACTGGTATCATTGTTGGTTTCGCCTTTGATCCAACTAAAATCAAGTGGAGATTGGACAGCTCGGCGACGCCTGCAGAATATCAGTCTTGGGAATCAGACATGGACAGTGGTTTTGCAAAATGTCGTACGCTTGATTACAATTTTGGTGACCCTACTGCATTAGTTATTGCGTACCGGCGAGTAGATACAAAGTTGTCGAGTTGGTGGCGGGAAGAGATGCGTGTGAGAGGCATCACATGGCAAACATCTAATTGGGAGGAATTCAAACAATTTCTGCGCACCAAATTTGTGGAGCCGTCTACGGATTTGGACAAAAGTCCGGTGGAGGATGTTGTACCATTGAGTGGGCTGAATATGCAACTCAAGAGAGTACATGGTGATACTTGTATGACAGTGGATAGAGGCCAGCGATGGAATTTATTTCAGGCGCAGTGCATGATCAAGGGCAAAGCATGCAAGTTGATGATTGACAGTGGTAGCTACTGTAATGGCATTAGCAAGGCGGTTGTGGAAGCGTTGGGTTTATCCACATGGCGTATTCCAGAACCGAGGCATGTTGAGTGGGTTAATAGCTGCGGTATGATGAAGATTACTCACAAGGTTCGTGTGCCATTTATAGTTGGTGACTATGTTGATGAGGTGGAATGCGATGTGTTGCCATTGGAGGTATGTGGACTGTTACTTGGACGTCCATGGCAGTATGATCGCAATGTTACTCATGCTGGGAGAGCAAATACATATTCTTTTGTGCATGATGGCAAACAGCGGACTTTGAAACCTATGCAGGATGATCAAATAAAGTCTGATGTTGAGCTGGTGGTACACAAGGAGAAGTTGCGCAAGGCTAAGCCAAAATCTGAGCTAGCTACGCCGCAACCTGAGGAGCATGATGCACGGAGCGTCAGTGTTGACATTGTTTCAGCCATGCCTGTAGATGACAAGCCAGTTGTACTTGTTAGTGACAAGCCGGTTGAAGTTATGCCTCTGATTGATGAGAAGAAGGAAATTCCAGTTCGTGTTGACATGGGTGTTCAGACCGATGATAGTGGTGCTGATCGTGTTCCGGTGCATATGGTGCCGCGGGTAGTTAGCCACAGTTTTGTGAGAACACCTCGGAAACGTTTTGTTGGAGCAGCAGTACGTGTGCATAAAGGCAAGGATGGACGTGTTCGTCAGTTGTGTGGCCCAGGCATTACTCATCTTGTGCAGGGTCGTGCAAAGCAGGTTCATGTTCAGCAACACGAGGTTCCAGCAAGAGTTGAGAAGAAGAAGATGGTGGCGCCTAGGTCCAAGCTCATGTGGAGAAGGAAAGAGATGCAGCCGCCGAAGACTGTATCAAGTCGAGCAGGCCGAGCGGGAGGATGTGGTGAGGAAGGCAAGCGAGATTTGAAGATGACGAAGACGCGTGATGTTGTTGCTGCTATCACGCCACCCTTTCGAGCCGACCCTCAAGCGTTGAGGACAACGCTTCTTGAAGGGGGGGAGGATGATATGGGAACGACGGGGGAGGTGCAGCCCAATTTCAGGACTCCACCAAGTTAGGTGTATTCGTCGTGTGTTGCTATTTTAAATAATTAGAGTTTTTAATAATTATGACTTTGGGCTTGGTTTGGGCCTGTCCAACCAAGTCAACGTAGGGTCCATTAGGGGGGGCGGTACTGTAGCGCGGTACTGTAGCATCCCTCCCCTCATATAAGGAGTTGCTAGGCATTGTTTTAGGGTTAGCTTGAGTTTAGATTAAAAACAGTCCATAGACTTTGAGCTCGTTGGTGAAGCATCCCTCCGGGGACGGCGATGCCGTTTATCAGTTTGTAATAAAGATTGCTGCGAGGGTGCTTGTGTTCATCAAGTGTTATCGTGCTCGGGTTAGAGGCGTGGTGATCTTCATCACGTTGCTTGCTGGATTTATTCCCTACCTTCAGGTGACGCCGTTGGTGTTGTTGGAAGGATTTACCGTCCGAGTTACTCGTTGTGAAAGATCGGGACAACAATCATAGGATCATCCCCTTGATCCTTATCAACGGGGGTCCAGATGGCTACAATTTTCGCACGTGTTTTAGGATGACCTAAAAGTGCTACTGATACTCCTAGATGGCTAGGAAGGGTGCAATGGGTCAGATGACGTAAGGAGGGTCTGGATACTCCTATATGGCCAGGAGGGGTCCACGGGGGTCCAGATGGCAACAAGTGTCTCATGTGCTTTAGGATGACCTATAGGTGGTACTGATACTTCTAGATTGTTGGGAGGGGTGCAATGGGTCAGATGACGTAATGATGGTCAGTATACTCCAAGATGGCTAGGAGGGGTCCACGAGAGTCCAGATGGGTATGATTGTCGCACGTGCTTTTGGATGACTTCAAAGTGCTACTGATACTCAAAGATTGTTGGGAGGGGTGCAATGCGTCAGATGACGTTAGGACGTATACTCCTAGATGGCTAGGAGGGGTCCACGGAGGTCTAGATGGCTACGATTTTCGCACGTGCTTTAAGATGACCTAAAAGTGCTACTCATACAACTAGTTGGCTAGGAGGGTGCAATGGGTCAGATGACGTAAGGAGGGTCCGTATACTCCTATATGGCTAGGAGGAGTCCACGGGGTCCAGATGGCTACGATTGGCTCACGTGCTTTTGGATGACCTAAAAGTGCTACTGATACTCCTAGATGGCGAGGAGGGTGCAATAGGGCAGATGACGTATGGAGGGTCCGTATACTCCTATATGGCTAGGAGGCGTCCACGGGGGTCATGATGGCTACGATTGTCTCACATGCTTTAGGATGACCTAAAAGTGCTACTGATACTCCTAGATGGCGAGGAGGGGTGCAATGGGTCAGATGACGTAAGGAAGGTCCGTATACTCCAAGATGGCTAGGAGTGGTCCACGGGGGTCTAGATGGGTATGATTGTCACACATGCTTTAGGATGACCTATAAGTGGTACTGATACATCTAGATGGCTCGGAGGGGTGCAATGGGTCTGATGACGTAAGGAGGGTCCGTATACTCCAAGATGGCTAGGAGGGGTCCACCGGGGTCCAGATGGCTACGATTGTCGCATGTGCTTTAGGATGATCTAAAAGTGCTTCTGATACTCCTAGATGTCTAGGAGGGGTGCAATGGGTCAGGGTACGTAAGGAGGGTCCGTATACTCCTATATGGCTAGGAGGGGTCCACGGGGGTCCAGATGGCTACGATTTTTGCACGTGCTTTAAGATGACCTAAGAGTGCTACTGATACTCCTAGATGGCTAGGAGGGGTGCAATGGGTCAGATGACGTAAGGAGGGTCCGTATACTCCTATATCGCCAGAAGGGGTCCACGGGTGTCCAGATGGCAACGAGTGTGGCACATGCTTTAGGATGACCTATAAGTGGTACTGATACTTCTAGATTGCTGGGAGGGGTGCAATGGGTCAGATGACGTAAAGAGGTTCCGTATACTCCTGTATGTCCAGAAGGGGTCCAGATGGCAACGAGTGTGGCACGTGCTTTAGGATGACCTATAAGTGGCACTGATAATTCTAGAATGCTGGGAGGGGTGCAATGGATCAGATGACGTAAGGAGTGTTCATATACTCCAAGATGGCTACGAGGGGTCCAGAGAGTACATATGTGTATGATTGTCGCACGTGCTTTAGGATGACTTTAAAGTGCTACTGATACAACTAGATGGCTGGGAGGGGTGCAATGGGTTAGATGACAAAAGGAGGGTCTGTATACTCCTAGATGGCTAGGAGGAGTCCACGGGGGTCCAGATGGCTACAATTGTCGCATGTTCTTTAAGATGACCTAAAAGTGCTACTGATACAACTAGAAGGCTGGGAGGGGTGCAATGGGTTAGATGACATAAGGAGGGTTCGTATACTCCTAGATGGCTAGGAGGGGTCCACGGGGGTCCAGATGTCTATGATTGTCGCACGTGCTTTAGGAAGACCTAAAATTGCTACGGATACACCTAGATGGCGAGGAGGGGTGCAATGGGTCAGATGACGTAAGGAGGATCCGTGATGAGGACATCCATACTGTTGTTCCCTCTCCAATACATGATGATGACATGAGAGTTGCTGCAAAGAAGAAGTCCAATGATGAGGTTCGAATTGGACCAATGACAAGAGCTCGAACCAAGTTACTTCAGCAACAGGTGAACTCGCTCTTAGTTGAATATGATGTTTGTGTTAATGATTTTATACTGCCTATGTCTATGCATTTATGTATGATCAGGTTTATTAATAACACAAGCGTTGGAGGAGGAGACGAGCTACCACAAGGAGAAGGGCAATCACTCATTTCCAATATCAGCAAGTGCGCAAGGGAGGAGAGGGAGGCCGGCGCACAAGGGCAATGAAGGAGATCACACGTTTGCACGTTAGAGGGATCAAGTGGCGTACTAGGACATAACGTATGAAGATATTAGTCTAAGGTGCAATGCATGAGTCCTGCGTGCCCTGTTTAGGCAGAACCCACCATGGGTCGGTTTATATCAGTCCGAGTCGAACCAGGTTTGAGTTCAGGTCCGAATTAAGTCCTACTTTTGGCCAGCCCCTTTAAATAGCCAAGGGCTGCGCCCTAGAGGGTTAGACCACGTTTAGATAAACCCTAGTTTTGGTTGAACAGTGAAAGCTTTCCTCTGAAATAATACATCTCCAATTCGTATCGATCTGGAGAGTTGAACCGCAATTGAAGTGTGATATGTTTCTTCCATTGGGAATTAGTAGATTGCAATTATACCGTTTCGTGGTCGACGGCTACGTGCGCAAGTGTGTGAAGTCGTGAATATCCGAAGGGTAGAGAGCTGTTGCATTGGCTGCAGGGATCTAGCGAGGAGAGTTCATCGGTGATACCTAGTTATCCACCATCCACCATCGTCGTGCTCAACGAGAAGATCGGGCAACCCCATATCACCTGGTATCAGATCACTAGGCGTTTCTCTAGTAGGGCGCCATCACCCTCAGCTGCACCAATCGAGGGCCAGCCAAGCCGTGCCTCGTCCTCCTATTCTAAACCAGCCTCCACTGCTCCTGTTTCTAGGAGACCAGCCGCACCCGCTGCTAGTACTGATTCGTCTATGTCCACTGCCCGCAATAGGGACATGAGTTGCCATACATGTGGGGGCAAAGGTCACTTTAAGAAAGATTGCCCAAACAGGAAAGTTATGCTTATTAATGAGAACAATGAGTATGAAACAGGTGATGATGCTGATCCTAATGTGGATGATGATGATGGCTATACAAGTGATGAGGCCGTTGATGCTTTTGCTGCAGCAGCCCCTGTTATTGTTGTGTCACCACGCACATTGAGTGTCCAGCCACATGTGGATTCTCAGCGTTGCAATCTGTTTCAAACAAAGGCACTTGTAGGTCACAATAAAGCTTGCAAAGTTATCATTGATGGAGGTAGCTGCAGAAATCTTGCAAGTAAAGAGTTGTGTGCCAAACTGAAGTTGACATATTTACCTCATCCAAACCCATACTATATTCAGTGGTTGAGTGATAATGGTGAGATGAAGGTGAGTCACATGGTGCGTGTAAATTTTGAGATAGGGCCATACAAGGATTCCATCGAGTTTGATGTGGTGCCTATGACTGTTTGTCACCTTTTATTGGGACGGCCTTGGCTGTACGATCGCCATGTGCAACACAATGGGCGTGCCAACACATATCACTTGGAGTTCAAGGGCAAGAAAATTAATTTGCCGCCCATGTCACCGCACCAAATAATGAATGAGTCTCGCCAGAAAACAGAAGTAAACTTAGAAAAAACACCAGGGAAGGAGAAAATTGTAACACCGTGAGTGATATAACGAAAAGTGAGAGAGTGCCTAATTTGTTGATATTATCCACCAAAGATGATATGAGAGACTCTCGTGAGGATCCTACAGCCATGCCTCTTGTGCTTATGTACAAGGGCGAGGTTTTGGTTTCTAATGACATGCAACCTGTTTCTCTTGGTGTGTCTACTGTTTTGCAGGATTATGATGATGTTTTTCCAGCGGAGGTGCCCGCAGGTTTGCCACCTTTGCGTGGAATTGAGCACCAAATTGATCTCATCCCGGGCGCCACACTTCCTAACCGCGCGCCGTATCGCACAAATCCAGAAGAGACGAAAGAGATATAGCAACAAGTGCAAGCACTACTCGACAAGGGGTACATTCGTGTCTCTCTTAGCCCTTGCGCTGTTCCTGTAATTTTGGTTCCTAAGAAAGATGGTACATGGCGTATGTGTGTAGATTGTCGCGCTATTAATAACATCACTATTCGATATCGTCATCCTATTCCACGCTTAGAAGATATGCTTGATGAATTAAGTGGTGCTGCTATTTTCTCTAAGATTGATTTGCGTAGTGGATACCATCAAATTAGGATGAACGAGGGGGATGAATGGAAAACTGCTTTCAAAACAAAATTTGTCTTATATGAGTGGCTAGTTATGCCTTTTGGTCTTACTAATGCACCTAGCACATTTATGCGTTTAATGAATCATGTTTTGAGAGACTTCATTGGTAAATTCGTGGTTGTGTATTTTGATGATATACTTGTTTACAGCCGCATTGAATCTGAACATTGTTATCTTCTTAGACCAGTTTTGCAAGTGTTACGTGATGCAAAATTATATGCTAGTCTTGAGAAGTGCACTTTTGCCAAAGATAAGGTGATATTTTTAGGCTATGTTGTATCTAAGAATGGGGTAAGGGTTGATTCATCTAAAATTGAAGCAATTCAGAATTGGCCTACTCCCATGAACGTGAGTCAAGTACGAAGTATTCATGGTCTTGCTGGTTTTTATAGGCGTTTTGTGAAAGACTTTAGTACTATTTCTGCACCCTTGACTGAATTAACTAAGAAAGGTGTACCTTTTGTGTGGGGCGCTGCCCAAGACATTGATTTTGATGAGCTGAAACGTTTGCTTACTTCTGCACCTTTGCTTGTATTACCAAATTTTAATAGACAATTCGAAATTGAGTGTGATGCTAGTGGCATAGGAATTGGTGGTGTTTTGATGCAAGAAGGTAGACCTATTGCTTATTACAGCGAGAAACTTTCTGGTGCTAGATTAAACTACCTTGTTTATGATAAAGAATTGTATGCACTTGTTCGTGTTCTTGAGGTTTGGCAACATTATTTGTGGCCAAAAGAATTTATCATACATTCTGATCATGAAGCTTTGAAATATCTGAAAGCTCAATCTAACTTGCATCGGCGTCTTGCTAAGTGGGTTGAGTTCATTGAATCGTTTCCCTACATCATAAAGTATAAGAAAGGGAAGGATAATATTGTGGCTGATGCTCTATCTAGGAAGAACATGTTATTGACACATTTAGATGTTAGGATTCCTGGTTTGGAGAGTTTATGTGATTTATATGCTACTGATCATGATTTTGCTGAACCATACCGCGTATGTCTGCTCAAACACGCATGGGATAAGTTTCACATACATGATAGATTTCTGTTTTGAGCTAACAAATTGTGTGTTCCAGAATCGTCGGTGCGTTTGTTGTTGTTGCAGGAATCCCATGCAGGTGGTTTGATGGGCCATTTTGGGCGTGAGAAGACCTTACTCATGCTCGCTGATCACTTTTATTGGCCCAAGATGAGGCGTGACGTGGACATATTTGTTCGTCGCTGTGTTACATGCAATACATCCAAATCAAAGCTGAAGCCTCACGGTTTGTATACACCACTACCGGTACCTAACACGCCATGGGCAGATATTAGTATGGATTTTGTGTTAGGTTTACCACGCACTAAAAGAGGACATGATAGTATTTTTGTAGTAGTGGATAGGTTCTCTAAGATGGCACACTTTATTGCATGCCACAAGAGCGACGATGCGTCGCATGTTGCTAATCTGTTTTTCAGGGACATCGTGCGCATTCATGGAGTACCTAGGACGATTGTTTCTGATCGTGATGTCAAGTTCATGAGCTATTTCTGGAAGACATTGTGGGGCAAGCTTGGGACGAAGTTGCTGTTCAGCACAACGTGTCATCCCCAAACAGATGGTCAAACGGAGGTGGTGAATCAAACTTTGTCACAGTTGCTGCGAGCTATGATCAAGAAAAATTTGCGTGAATGGGAGGAGTGTTTGCCACATGTTGAGTTCGCGTATAATCGAGCGGTGCACTCTACCACTCAGCTTTGTCCTTTTGAGGTGGTGTACGGCTTCAAACAAATTACACCGCTGGATTTGCTGCCTCTTCCGTTGCATGAGAGAGTCAATATGGAGGCATCAAATCGTGAAGATTATGTGAAGAAAATTCATGAGAAGACTCGAGGGGGAATTGAGAAGAAAGGAAAGCACATTGCTGCTGCAAGAAATCAGCCCCGCAAGCAAGTTTTGTTTCAGCCCGGAGATATGGTTTGGGTGCATTTGCGGAAGGACAGATTTCCATATTTGAGGAATTCGAAGTTGAAGCCACGTGGTGCTGGTCCTTTTGAGGTTATTGCAAAGATAAATGACAATGCCTACTCCATTGATCTTCCTAAGGCCGAGTTTGGTGCTGTTAGCAATAGTTTCAACGTTGCTGATTTGTCACCGTATGATGGAGATGACCTTGGAGCGTCGAGGTCGACGCCTTTTGAAGGGGGGGGGGGGGGAGATGATGAGGACATCCATACTGTTGTTCCCTCTCCAATACATGATGATGACATGAGAGTTGCTGCAAAGCAGAAGTCCAATGATGAGGTTCGAATTGGACCAATGACAAGAGCTCGAACCAAGTTACTTTAGCAACAGGTGAACTCGCTCTTAGTTGAATATGATGTTTGTGTTAATGAGAATTTTATACTGCCTAAGTCTATGCATTTATGTATGATCAGGTTTATTAATAACACAAGCGTTGGAGGAGGAGACGAGCTACCCCAAGGAGAAGGGCAATCACTGATTTCCAATATCAGCAAGTGCGTGAGGGAGGAGAGGGAAGCCGGCGCACAAGGGCAATGAAGGAGATCACACGTTTGCACGTTAGAGGTATCAAGTGGCGTACTAGGACATAACGTATGAAGATATTAGTCTAAGGTGCAATGCATGAGGCCTGCGTGCCCTGTTTAGGCCGAAACCACCATGGGTCGGCTTGTATCGGTCCCAGTCAAACTAGGTTTGAGTTCAGGTCCGAATTAAGTCCTACTTTCGGCCAGCCCCTTTAAATAGCCAAGGGCTGCGCCCTAGAGGGTTAGACCACGTTTAGATAAATCCTAGTTTTGGTTGAACAGCGAAAGCTTTCCTCTGAAATAATACATCTCCAATTCGTATCGATCTGGAGAGTTGAACCGCAATTGAAGTGTGATCTGTTTCTTCCATTGGGAATTAGTAGATTGCAATTATACCGTTTCGTGGTCGACGGCTACGTGCGCAAGTGTGTCAAGTCGTGAATATCCGAAGGGTAGAGAGCTGTTGCATTGGCTGCAGGGATCTAGCGAGGAGAGTTCATCCGTGACACCAAGTTATCCACCATCCACGATCGACGTGCTCAACGAGAAGATCGGGCAACCCCATATCAATCCGTATACTCCTATATGGCTAGGAGAGGTCCACACGGGTCCAGATGGCTACGAGTGTCGCATGAGCTTTACAATGACCTATAAGTGTTACTGATACTTCTAGATGACTGGGAGGGGTGCAATGGGTCTGATGACGTAAGGAGGGTCCGTATACTATAAGATAACTAGGAGGGGTCCACGGGAGTCCAGATGGGTACGATTGTCACACGTGCTTTAGGATGACTTAAAAGTGCTATGGATATTCCTAGATGGCTGGGAGGGGTACAATGCTTCAGATGACGTAAGGAGGGTCCGTATACTCCTATATGGCTAGAAGAGGTCCACGAGGGTCCATATAGCAACGAGTGTGGCACGTGCTTTAGGATGTCCTATAAGTGGTACTGATACTTCTAGATTGCTGGGAGGGGTGCAATGGGTCAGATGACGTAAGGAGGGTCCGTATACTCCTATATGGACAGAAGGGGTACACGGGGGTCCAGATGGCAACGAGTGTGGCACGTGCTTTAGGATGACCTATAAGTGGTACTAATACTTCTAGATTGCTGGGAGTGGCGCAATGTGTCAGATGACGTAAGGAGGGTCCGTATACTCCTATATGGCCAGAAGGGGTCCACGGGGGTCCAGATGGCAACGAGTGTGGCACGTGCTTTAGGATGACCTATAAGTGGTACTAATACTTCTAGATTGCTGGGAGGGGTGCAATGGGTCAGATGACGTAAGGAGGGTCCGTATACTCCAAGATGGCTAGGAGGGGTCCACGAGAGTCCATATGGGTATGATTGTCGCACGTGCTTTAGGATGACTTAAAAGTGCTACTGATACAACTAGATTGCTGGGAGGGGTGCAATGGGTTAGATAACGTAAGGAGGGTCCGTATACTCCTAGATGGCTAGGAGAGGTCCACGGGGGTCCAGATGGCTACAATTGTCGCACGTGCTTTAAGATGACCTAAAAGTGCTACTGATACAACTAGATGGCTGGGAGGGGTGCAATGGGTTAGAAGACATAAGGTGGGTCCGTATACTCCTAGATGGCTAGGAGGGGTCCAGGGGGTCCAGATGGCTATAATTGTCGCACGTGCTTTAGGATGACCTAAAAGTGCTACTGATACTCCTAGATGGCGAGGAGGGGTGCAATGGGTCAGTGACGTAAGGGGGTGTGCGTATACTCCTATATGGCTAGGAGGGGTTCACAGGTGTCCAGATGGCTACGAGTGTCGCATGTGCTTTAGGTCGACCTATAAGTGTTACTGATACTTCTAGATAGCTGGGAGGGGTGCAATGGGTCTGATGACATAAGGAGGGTCCGTATACTATAAGATGGCTACTAGGGGTCCACGGGAGTTCAGATGGGTACGATTGTCGCACGTGCTTTAGGATGACTTAAAACTGCTATGGATACTCCTAGATGGCTGGGAGGGGTGCAATGGGTCAGATGACGTAAGGATGGTCCGTATACTCCAAGATGGATAGGAGGGGTCCACGAGAGTCCAGATGTGTATGATTGTCGCACGTGCTTTAGCATGACTTAAAAGTGCTACTGATACTCCAAGATGGTTGGGAGGGGTGCAATGAGTCAGATGACGTTTGGAGGGTCCGTATACTCCTAGATGGCTAGGAGGGGTCCACGGGGGTCCAGATTGCTCCGTTTGCCGCACGTGCTTTAGGATGGCCTAAAAGTACTCCTGATACAACTAGATGGCTGGGAGCGGTGCAATGGGTTAGATGACGTAAGGAGGGTCCGTATCCTCCGATATGGCTAGAAGGGGTCCATGCAGGTCCAGATGGCTACGATTGTCACATGTGCTTTAGGATGACCTAAAAGTGCGACTGATATTCCTAGATGGCTAAGAGGGGTGCAATCGGTCAGATGATATAAGGAGGGTCTGTATACTCCTATATGGCTAGGAGGGTCCACGGGGGTCCAGATGGCTATGATTCTCGCACGTGCTTTAGGATGACCTAAAGGTGCTATTGATACTCCTAGATGGCTAGGAGGGGTGCCACGCGTCAGGTGACGTATGGAGGGTCCGTATACTCCTATATGGACAGAAATGGTCCACGGGGGTCCAGATGGCAACGACTGTGGCACGTGCTTTAGGATGACCTATACGTGGTACTTATACTCCTAGATGGCTAGGAGGCTGCAATGGGTAAGATGACGTAAGGAGGGTCCGTATACTCCTATATGGTTAGAAGGGGTCCACGGGGGTCCAGATGGCAAGGAGTGTGGCACGCGCTTTAGGATGACCTATAAGTGGTACTGATACTTCTAGATTGCTGGGAGGGGTGCAATGGGTCAGATAACGTAAGGAGGGTTCGTATACTCCTATATGGCCAGAAGGGGTCCACGGGGCTCCAGATGGCAACGAGTGTGGCACGAGCTTTTGGATGACCTATAAGTGGTACTGATACTTCTCGATTGCTAGGAGGGGTGCAATGGGTCAGATGACGTAAGGACGGTCTGTATATTCCAAGATGGCTGGGAGGGGTCCACGAGAGTCCAGATGGGCATGATTGTCGCACGTGCTTTAGGATGACTTAAAAGTATTACTGATACAACTAGATGGCTTGGAGGGGTGCAATGGGTAGATGACGTAAGGAGGGTACGTATACTCCTAGATGGCAAGGAGGGGTCCTTGGGGGTCGAGATGGCTACAATAGCCGCACGTGCTTTAAGATGACCTAAAAGTGCTACTGATACAACAAGATGGCTAGGAGGGGTGCAACGCGTCAGATGACGTAAGAAGGGTCCTTATACTCCTATATGGCTAGGTGGGGTCCACGGTGGTCCAGATGGTTACGATTTTCACACGTGCTTTAGGATGACCTAAAAGTGCTACTGATAGTCCTAGATGGCTGGGAGGGGTGCAATGGATCCAATGACGTAAGGAGGGTTCGTATACTCCTACCAATCTAGGAGTATACGGTCCTACCTTACGTGGACCCCTCCTACCAATCTAGGAGTATACGGTCCCTCCTTACGTCATCAGACCCATTGCACCCCCCCCCCAGCCATCTAGGAGTATCAGTAGCACTTTTAGGTCATCCTAAAGCACGTGCGACAATCGTTGCCATCTGGACCCCCGTGGACCCCTCCTAGCCATATAGGAGTATATGGACCCTCCTTAAGTCATCTGACCCATTGCACCCCTCCCACCCATCTAGGAGTATCAAAAGCACTTTTAGATCATCCAAAAGCACGTTCCACACTCGTAGCCATCTGGACCCCCGTGGACCACTCCTAGCCATATAGGAGTATACGGACCCTCCTTACGTCATCGGACCCACGTGCACCCCTCCCAGCCATCTAGCAGTATCATCAGCACTTTAAGGACATCCTAAGGCAGATGGGACTATCGTAGCCATTTGGACCCCCGTGGACCACTCCTAGCCATCTAGGAGTATGCGGACCCTCCTTACGTCATCTGACCCATTGCACCCCTCCCAGCCATCTTGGAGTATCAGTAGCACTTTTAGGTCATCTTAAAGCACGTGCGATAATCGTATCCATCTGGACCCCCGTGGACTCCTCCTAGCCATCTAGGAGTATACGAACCCTCCTTAAGTCATCTGACCCATTGCACCCCTCCCAGCCATCTAGGAGTATCAGTAGCACTTTTAGGTCATCTTAAAGCACGTGCGATAATCGTATCCATCTGGACCCCCGTGGACTCCTCCTAGCCATCTAGGAGAATACGAACCCTCCTTACGTCATATGACCCATTGCACCCCACCCAGCCATCTAGGAGTATACGAACCCTCCTTACGTCATCTGACCCATTGCACCCCTCCCAGCCATTTAGGAGTATCAACAGCAATTTTAGGTCATCCTAAGGCACATGCGACAATCGTAGCCATCTGGACCCCCGTGGACCCCTCGTAGCCATCTAGGAGTATACGGACCCTCCTTACGTCATCTGACCCATTGCACCCCCCCCCCAGCTATCTAGTAGTATCAGTAGCAGTTTTAGGTCATCCTAAAGCACGTGCGACAATCGTAGCCATCTTGATACCCGTGGACCCTCCTAGCCATCTAGGAGTTTACGGACCCTCTTTAAGTCATCTGACACATTGCACCCCTCCCGGCCATCTAGGAGTATCAGTAGCACTTTTAAGTCATCCTGAAGGACGTTCCACACTCTTAGCCATCTTGATGAGGATATATCTATGGATTATGATGATTATCCATGTTTAAGTTGGAAGGAAATATTAAACATGATCGATGATTATTATAAGGTTTGAGTTAATGGAGATAATGGCGAATGGAGAAGAAGATGTGGGCAAGGAATGGAGGCTGTTGGCAAACATCAAGGTGGCTAGCAC